>CM060704.1:83786541-85105541 GCA_030686995.1 Artemisia argyi
TGTTTGTTGCATTGCTTGTTTATGTTGATGATATCATTATCACTGGTAACAATGTTGATGCTATTGAAGATTTTAAAAGGTATCTTAAGACCAAGTTTCAGATAAAAGATTTAGGCAAACTCAAATACTTCTTGGGCATTGAGGTTATTGAAACTAAAAGTGGAGTTTGTTTATCACAAAGAAAATAATGCCTTGATCTGTTATCTGAGTTTGGTCTTCTTGCTTGTAAGCCTTCTGCTATTCCTCTTGAACAGAGTGTGTATATCACTTCTGAACCTACTGACACAGATCCATTACTTGATAATATCACTTAGTATCAAAAACTTATTGGTAAACTGATTTATTTAACTCACACTACGCCTGATATATCCTATGTTGTACACTGCCTGAGCCAATTTATGCATTCCCCTTTAAAGTCTCATTTAAAAATTGCTTTAAAGATGTTGAGGTATTTAAAAGGTTCTCTAGGCATGGGTGTGCATATAACTAAGAATTTTGAGAATTTCATGAGATGCATTTGTAGATGCAGATTGGGCTAAGTGTGTGGTTACTAGAAAAACAGTTACTGGATTTTGTGTTAGTCTTAATGGATCTATGATTTCATGGAAAAGCAAAAAACAAAATACCCTCTCAAAGTCTTCTGCAGAGGCTGAGTACAGAGCTTTAGCCTCTGTGACTTCTAAGATTGTTTGGATTCTTAAAATCCTCAAGGATCTAAACTGGGAACATTTCATGCCAGTCAAAGTCTTTTGTGACAGTCAAGCAGCAATTAAGATTGCTGCCAATCCAGTCTTCCATGAGAGGACTAAACATTTGGAGATTGATCTCCATTTTGTTAGAGAAAAAATTTTAACTAGTGTTTATTGAAACTACAAAGATTAACACTGCTGATCAAACAGCAGATATTTTTACAAAGGGGCTTGATAAAACTCAACATTTCAAAATGGTTTCAAAACTGGGTTTGCTTGATGTCTTCCAGGCCAAAATTAAGGGGGGATGTTGAAATCATGTTTGTATTTCAGGCATAACTTGGTTGAAAGGTTTTGTGGTTGAAAGCTAATAAGGAAAAGATGGAGGGGCTTTATTGTAAAAGATGGAGAGACGTTTGTGCTAGGGTTGATATATACTCACCCGTGATTGTGTTTTGTGGTCTTCCTCGTGAATAGCCATTTTCCTTGTCTCATCCATGGAAAACGACTTATGAATGTGGTCTCTATACATAGCTGCTCCCTCACACTCTTTTTGTATCATCCAAAACTACTATACTCTTTGTATTTCATGTTTAGAATTCTTGATTGAGATCAAGCTTGTGTATTTCCTGTTTGAGAACGGTTTGGTATTGTAAACTTCTTTTTTATTAATCTAAGTGATTAGATTTAGTTTTTCTACAAAAAATGAAACCGAAACCGAACCGACGGGCCGTCGGTCCGGTTTGGTTTTTGTCGGTTCGGTCCGGTTCGTCGGTCCGGTTCGGTTTTGAACCTTCGATGCTCAGCCCTACCTATGGGAGGGTGCGGATAACTCAGCCCAATTATTAAAGCAAGTTTTTCCACCACCATAAAATTCCAAACCATCATAATGTTAAAGTTAGAAAATGTCCCCACATTAATTCCAAAGTTTGAGATTATCATATGCTCTGCTTAGACTATTGAGTCTGTTTAACGTCACATACATTTGGACCTCTACCCTGTTAGAGTTTAACAATTAAATAGCACGTATTGCGGAAGCTAGGATCAAGTATAACACATAAATATTAACTAAAACATAAATAGTAAACGTACCCGATGCACTTCAAATAAACCTTGATTCTTGTACAAATAGATCAATAATAAACCCCTTACCGTTTTGTTTATCGATCTCTTGATAATTACTAAAGTAAGTAATTACCTCGTTCTTGTACACACAAACTACCAACGAATAAAGGTTTGATGCAAGTAAACAAATCACTTATATTTTGGAAGAACCAAAATCGATCCAAACCCTAAGGTGGGGAGTGAACCGATCGGCCAAGAAAGAAACACAAGAGAGAAAAGATTTAGGGTTAGTGTGTGTGCACAAAAGATGTGAAACCCTAATCCTTGGCCTTGTATATATACTAGAGGATATCTTGGTGACCAAGAAAGCATGGGTCGACCCATGGGAATGGGTTTCGACCGGCCATAGCACCCAAGGGGTGTTTCTAGATCTTTCTTGACTCCCAAGTTACACTCTAGTCCATATCTTTTGTTACTAATGATAGTTAGTCCATACGTTTAATAACTAACGACCATTTAGTCCATTAAGTGTTTATAAATATATATATTCAATACATTTAATATATACATATTTATTTTACATTATTCTTGTTTGTAAAGTGTGCAATCCCGAGGTCTCGGGTTCGAAACTAGACATTTACTTATTAATGTTTATACGTAACATTTAACAGCTCCCACTCGTATATCCATTAATAGTAAAATGACATTGGTTAGCGTCTTGCAACACTCCAATGCCCCTAGTTCAATCCGAGCTAGGTTTCCTGGAAAAAACCTTTAATGATTCATCATTATAATTATCCTTTCATTACTAATACCACATTAATAAAGATGTGAGGTTCTTTATTAAATTTCTGTTTCTCGTTTCTTTATGATTGAACAAAATTACCAAAACATCTGAACGTATTCCAGATAGACTTTGGGCATGGCCATGCAAACATTTTGTCAACCCTACGAGGGGCCCAGCAGTATTAAACTTCTAAACAAATCAGAAGGAATAAATTCTATCTTGACTACAAGAATAACCCATGAACTTTGCAACACTTCTGAAAACAACCCTTATGACTCCCTGTTACGGTGAGCGGTAGATTGCTTCACAAAAATGCACTACATCCATGACACTTATCTGGTATCTCAAGTCTGAGGATAACTTTAAATATGATTCTCACATTAAATATTAAATCATATTATTGGGATAAGTCCAATATTCAATTCATCGAATATCATGTGAAATTGGTATGACTACGCATCAATATACTTTCAAGTATATCCTAAACCAATACTCAAATTTGTCTTAGTTTAATAATATTCCCATATCATTAATCGACAATGGACAATTTAGAATAATAAATTATTCATGGATCTTAAACATGCAAATATAGGATATATTATTAAGACAATGAATAAATAACATAAAACATATTTTATTTCATTAAAATAATAATTGTACGTTACATCCTTTATCCAAACACTAATCACAAATGGGCATGAAACTTTCAGCTAATCTAAGTCCTACACCTTCAGCATGCTTGTAAAGCTTGGTGCCAGGTAGAGGCTTTGTTAATTGATCTGCCAAGTTATAATCTGTGTGAACTTTGAGCATTTCGATTTCGCCTATTTCGACTTGTTCTCGAACATAGTGATGCTTAATCGGGAAATGTCTGGTGCCTTTCATGATTCCAGGCTCATTGGCAAATGTAATTGCAGCTGAATTGTCACAATACATTTTAATAGGTCTTTGAATCGAAGGCATGACTCCAAGCCCTGAAACAAACTTCCTAATCCAAACAGCTTCCATTGCAGCTTCTGAAGCAGCTATATACTCACTTTCTGTAGCAGACATCGCTAGTACATTCTGCTTTCTGCTCCTCCAATCCACAGCTCCTCCATTAATGACAAAGACATAACCAGTTTGAGACTTCATATCATCCTTATCACCTTTCCAAGAAGCATCGCAGTAACCTGTAACATCAAGTTCTGCTGATGGATTTCCCCCATAAACCAAGAACATATCTTTAGTAGCCCTAAGGTACTTAAGAATATTCTTAACAGCAGTCCAGTGAGCTTCACCTGGATTTTGCTGATATCGACTGGTTAAATTCTGAGCAAATGCCACATCAGGCCTTGTACTTTTCACCGCATACATAATAGATCCCACAGCCGAAGCATAAGGGACTCTTTTCATGCGTTGCACCTCTGCAGGTGTTGAAGCACAAACCTTGTTACTCAAGCCATGTTGTTCTTGCATCGGCAAATATCCTTTCTTGGAATTTTGCATACTGAATCTCTTTAATATTTTATCAATGTAAGCACTTTGGCTTAATCCAATTAATCGCTGAGATCTATCTCTATATATCTTGATTCCCAGAATAAATGCAGCTTCCCCTAAATCTTTCATAGAAAAACACTTTCCAAGATATGCCTTAACCTTTTGCAAACTTGGAATGTCGTTTCCCATGATCAATATGTCATCAACATATAATATAAGGAAAATTACATTACTTCCACTAACTTTGTGATATACACATGGCTCATCACGATTTTGAGTGAATCCATACTTTTTAATTTCACCATCAAATCTCTTATTCCATTGTCGTGATGCTTGCTTTAATCCATAAATGGATCTTTTAAGCTTGCATACACGATTTGGGAATTCTGGATTTACATACCCCTCAGGCTGCGCCATATAGATGTCTTCATCTAGGCGACCATTTAAGAAGGCGGTTTTTACATCCATTTGCCAAATCTCATAGTAAGCGGCTATGGCTATAAGAATCCTAATTGCCCTTATGTCAGCTACAGGAGAAAAGGTCTCCTCATAGTCAACACCAAAAGTTTGAGTATAGCCTTTAGCTACACAACGGGCCTTATAGGTGTGTACAACGCCATCCATGTCAGTCTTTTTCTTGTAGAGCCATTTACTCCCAACTAGTTTGGCACCCAGAGGTAGGTCTACTTCTTCCCAGACATCATTGTCTTCCATGGATTGCATTTCCCCATCCATTGCTTCTTTCCATTTGGCCTTTTCAGGACCATTCATGGCAGCTTTATAACTTGTAGGCTCATCAAGATCACCCAGTAAATTCTCATCACTCTCTACATTAAGACATAGACGAGTAGGAGCTTTTACTGGTCTTGTTGACCTACGAATGGGAATCACTTCAACTTCAGGTGGAGGACCTAAACTTTCAGGTTCTACCGGAAGTTGGTTAGTGTTTTCAGAAGGTGCTACATCTTCTTGACCGTCTTCCAGATCATATACTCTTCCACTGAATTCTTGAGATATGAGCTCCCTTTCAAGGAAGTTTCCATACCTTGCAACAAATACTTTGTTTTCAGGTGGGTAATAAAAGTAGTAACCCATAGTTTCCTTAGGGTATCCTACGAAGATGCACTTCACAGATCTTTGTTGGAGTTTGTCTGCTGAGTCACGTTTAACATACGCCTCACAACCCCAGACCTTAAGATAAGACAGGTTAGGAGCTTTTCCAGTCCATACCTCATATGGTGTCTTATCAACCTTCTTTGTTGGAACCATATTTAGAATGCGAACCGCAGATTCTAAGGCATAATCCCAAAACGAAAAAGGAAGAGTTGTTAGATTATACATAGATCGTATCATGTCTTGCAATGTACGATTCCTTCTCTCAGATACACCATTTTGTTGTGGAGTATATGGAGAAGTAAGGTGCTGGACAATTCCCTCCTTTGCTAGATAATCTATGAACTCCTGACTCAGGTATTCACCACCTCTATCGGATCGAAGAGCTTTAATCTTCTTTCCAAGTTGCAACTCTACTTCTGCTTTAAACACTTTGAATGTTTCAAATACCTCATGCTTATGTTTAAGTAAATAACCATAACGGCTGTAATCATCCGTGAATGTTAAGAAGTAGCTAGCACCTCTCCTTGACACATGTCTAAGTGGTCCACACACATCTGTGTGAATAAGACCAAGTAGATCATTAGCCCTTTCAATCCTATTATTAAAGGGTTTCTTAGTCATCTTCCCAGCAATGCAAGATTCGCATTTATCAAATGATTCATCATTGATCTTATCTAAAAGCCCATCATGTTGCAGCTTTTTCATGCGATCTTTGCCAATGTGAGCAAGTCGACAATGCCAAAGATAAGCCGAATCCAGACCTTTCTTGATTCTCTTATTGTTGATGCTATACATTGAATTATTTGTAACAAAAGCATTATCATTATCATTCATATCAATTTCAAATACACCATTCACAGCAATAGCATTAAAATAAAAAACATTATTTAAAGAAACTGAAATTTCATTGCTTGAAATAGTATGATGAAAACCTTGGTTCAACAAACATGAAAATGAAATTACACCTCTAACAATTGACGGTGCATAATGACAATTATTTAAAGATAGTACTAAGCCCGAAGGCAACACTAAATTAAAAACTCCTATAGCTTCAACTCCTGCATGCGCTCCGTTACCAACGTGCAAGAATTGTTGTCCATAGGCCAGCTTTCTCTCAACTCTAAACCCCTGCAAGGTATTGCAAATATGAATGCCACATCCCGTATCATATACCCATGAATTCAATTTAGGAGTAAGAGTGAATAATTCAATCATAAAGAACGCACCTGAAGTGCTGGGGTTACCAGCATCATTCCCCTGCTTCTTGAGTCGCAAGTCATGAATGTAGAGAGGGCAATTGCGCTTCCAATGGCCCTTTTCATGACAATGGTGACAAGCCTGATCCTTCTTGTTTGGTGGATTCACCTTGTTCTGCTTAGGCTGATGTTGCTTCATCTTGGGTTGAGGTTGATAGGCCATGACCTGCTTGCCTTTATCACCTTTACCTTTGCCTTTGTTCACATGCGATTTCTTCTGGATTCTCCCCCCATGAATTGCCAACACTTGTGGGGTAGAAGCCTTGACCTTGGCTGGTAGACTTTTCTCATAATCAACAAGCAATGCGAGTAATTCTGAGACTGTCTTCCCTGAGCAATGCATGTTGTAATTCTGCACAAAACCAGCAAAATCCCTGTTGAGGGACCTGTTGATCAAGTGCACTTGCACATTGTTGGGGTAACCAAAACCAATTCTGTGAATTTGATCAAACGAATCTTTCATCTCATCCACATAATCAGCTACTGGTTTACCATCACCATGCTTGCAGTTGTGTAGCTTGTCAAGTTCATCATACAATTCAACTGCAGGTGGCTTCTCATAAGACTGCCTGAGGTTATCAAGCATATTCTTAGGAGACGAGTACTCATACTTCTTTTGTAATTGAGCACTCATGCTAGTGAGCATTAAACAAGCAACCTCATTATAATTAGCATTAGTCACCTTCCATGCTGCCTTTGCTTCTGGTGTTGCATTAGCAGCAGGTTCAGCAGGGCATTCCTCGGTCACATAGTCTAGCTTACCAGACGCCCTCAAGACAATTCTGAGCGAACGGTGCCAGTCATTGAAGTTCTTTCCAGTCAGTTTGTCCCTCTCAAGATGACTCTTGAAAGCAGAAATCACAGTTTGGTTATCGGGTTGAGCCATATCTACAGATAAAGTTCAAATATTAGTATTTTCGATAATCAATATCTTCAAGAAAAATAAAATACCCAAGGCTATATTCATATAACCAACTAATTTTCTTGAAAACCTAGGATCCAACTTTACATAGATTCCACCACATCAGTTGATCTGCTAGTGGTGAAAGTACAAAAGTTGGTAATCTGTCGAACAATAATTGGCAAACAAGATTTCCAATTCCTAGATCATTATGGGATTTACATCAAATTGATTCATCAATTTGCCTTGTAAGCATGTTTCATCCCATCTCATGCCTTAAGTTCTAGGTCTCACGCACAACTTAATTAAGTCGTCTACCTTAGAAACTGTAAAATTACAATTATGGTCTCACGCGTTAAAAGAATTTTACCTTGTTATAGTAATTTAGCCTAGGTCTCATGTTTACTAAATTAAAATTTCAAGTGTTTCTTATAGGTAGATGGCACGTAACTTAAATTATTAAGGGTATTAATTTTTGATATGTCAATCAAAAATTATGTACAAAGATGCATGCACTCATCTTTATAACATAAGTTTTCATAAAAACTTTTTATATCCAATTCGTGAAATTAATACACAAAGTTTTACTTGAGGTTTATGCCAAAACCCTAAGATGACTTTCTACAATATATGATTTTAAAAGTAATTCGTTTAAGACATATTCAAGATTGTGATAACCAAGGCAGACTCTAAGGCTCTTTTCAAAGCCTTCAAATCACGGTTATGAATATCATCTTAAAGGACTTAATTTTAAAAGCATATTTGTACAAAACATCAATCAAGCAAAAGTTTATGGATTCAATCTCAAAATTGTAATAAAGTATGAATTTTGCTAGTCTCGCCTGGGAGCTGATTACCGTGCAAGATTCTTACTTTATCACATTAGGGTTTCACCATTATTAGTCCGTATTATTTTCTTTATAAAAAACAACCCTTTTATTGCTTACATCAAGTCAAACTAAAACAATAAAACAAGTATCAAAGAAAATCAAAACAACCAATAATAAATAAGTGAAACAATTAGCCACATGCAATCCGTATTAGAAAAGATCCTAATAAAATCAATTCTAGGTATAATAATGCATGTAATCAACTAAGGCCTTCTCCTCTTGATGGAGGAGAGTCACATACATTGACGAATCAATTGCGTAGGCCAAAGCTAATAAACATACCACATAGCATATATAAATCGATTTTAATATATATTGGAGTCTTCCCCAATTTTAGATCTATCTAAAACATGTGATAAAACAACAAGATCCATGACTAACATGCATGTAAGTCACGGATTAAAACCTAACAATTAGCACATAGGTCACAAGATACGTTCAATTAACCGGTTAATGACCTAGGGTTTCTAGTGATTACATATAATCCAAGAAAACCACAAAACCCTAATTAGGGTTTCATGGAAAAATCGACCCCCCCCCCCCCTAAAATTAGGGTTAGGGTTTCGAATTTAATTAAAAAAAATAGGAAAAACCCTAGATCAAAAAACATGTATCTAAAACAATTAAAGATCCGATTTTTATTACGTTTTAGTAATCAATTACATGTTATACATGGCTCGTGATGCCACTGTTAGAGTTTAACAATTAAATAGCACGTATTGCGGAAGCTAGGATCAAGTATAACACATAAATATTAACTAAAACATAAATAGTAAACGTACCCGATGCACTTCAAATAAACATTGATTCTTGTACAAATAGATCAATGATAAACCCCTTACCGTTTTGTTTATCGATCTCTTGATAATTACTAAAGTAAGTAATTACCTCGTTCTTGTACACACAAACTACCAACGAATAAAGGTTTGATGCAAGTAAACAAATCACTTATATTTTGGAAGAACCAAAATCGATCCAAACCCTAAGGTGGGGAGTGAACCGATCTGCCAAGAAAGAAACACAAGAGAGAAAAGATTTAGGGTTAGTGTGTGTGCACAAAAGATGTGAAACTCTAATCCTTGGCCTTGTATATATACTAGAGGATATCTTGGTGACCAAGAAAGCATGGGTCGACCCATGGGAATGGGCTTCGACCGGCCATAGCACCCAAGGGGTGTTTCTAGATCTTTCTTGACTCCCAAGTTACACTCTAGTCTATATCTTTCGTTACTAATGATAGTTAGTCCATACGTTTAATAACTAACGACCATTTAGTCCATTAAGTGTTTATAAATATATATATTCAATACATTTAATATATACATATTTATTTTACATTATTCTTGTTTGTAAAGTGTGCAATCCCGAGGTCTCGGGTTCGAAACTAGACATTTACTTATTAATGTTTATACGTAACATTTAACATACGCACCATATATTGGGATAACATTTTACTGATTAAGGGAGCATTTTGTTTTCCCACGTTATGTCATTTTACTTTGGGTATGTAAAAAGCTGGGTTGGATAATTGGTAAACTGGTAATTTTAAGCTAGCCAAACGGGTCGGGTCGGGTCATTTTCGCCAAAATTCATTTTGTTCAAACGGTAGTTTCATGCTAGCCATAAGCTGCTTACTATAAAATAAGCTTATACACAAACCCCCTTATTTGTATCTCTTGATCATAGATTACTTCAAACATTTTGATTTAGTTTTATACTTTATCTTCAGATTTCTTTGTTTTGTGGAGTAATTACTTCTTATGTTGATAGTAATTGAATTAACGTTTACCTTGATCAAGTATTTGAGGGATAACAAGGTATAAAATTATCATTTCATTATACACAGCTGATTAAATTTGTTGCACAATGAACGTCACAAATATTGTTAAAAGTTATCAGTAGTATGGACATGCATTTATATGACATGTAGAAAAAATAGTTATTGATATTCTTTTTAATTATTGAAGCAAGTAGTTCCAAAACCATAAAGTTTCAAACCATCGCAGTCTTTGATTAGAAAATATACCAGACATTAATTGATTAATTCTAAACATGCACGGCGTAGACTCTTGGGTCTCCAGATAATTTAGCAGTAGGTTCCTCCTATTAATCATACCCACTGTTCTATATAAACGTTAATGATTCTTTCCATTTTCTATTATGATAAATCATTTAATTTTCTTTGCACAAAATGAAGATATTTCAAGCTTACCATTTTTTACAGCCAGTTATCTTCCTTTCATTAACAGCAGCAACATCAGTAGCAGCTCAAAAATACGCCAAGACAGGGTGCAATGATACGTGCGGGGACGTGAAGATCCCATTCCCTTTTGGAATCGGAGCAAACTGTTCTCTCAAAGAATGGTACAATGTTGATTGCAATTTCTCGACGCCATATCTATCTTCACTCAACCACCTCGAAGTCTTGCGTGTTGACTTAAAAAATCGAACAGTCACTGTTAAAATGCAAAAGTTCTCTAATTGCAGCCAGACAACAAAGAGTGTGGATCTCGGTAGCAGCCGCTTCTTGTATTCCAAATTATACAATACATTTGTTTATGAGGGGTATTGTGGTGTTGCTGTCATCATGGACAATCCGGGTGTTCCACCACATGTACCAATGACACTATCACTACTGGTATCATCGATACAAGCAACTGTATTGGCATCAATTGTTGCCATACAAATATTCCTCAATATCTGGAGTCGTACAGCATGAATCTTATAGGTATGGAGAGGCAGCTGGGTGGAGATGGAGCTTGCGGGTCTGCGTACTTGTTGGATAATTCATACACTGAAGGAAGCAACTTATCTCACCAATCGTATGTTCCAACATCACTACAATGGATCCTATCAGACAGCGAGCAAGATCAACTAAGTTGTTCTGGTGAGTGGAATTCAGATGTAATGGATCTGGGTAATGGTACTATGATGAATTCTTGGTATTGTTACACCTATGGAACCTCAACAATCAAAGGGAACCCTTATCTGATAGATGGTGGATATGGTACGTAACTCTATATTTAGTATTTATCTGTTTATTTTGATCACAATAAAATAAGCTTATTTACCGATTTACAATTCGTAATAAATACATAATTAGATGAGTAATCACGCATAAGGCAGTGGTGTATAGTTTTGATAAAATCTGTAGAACTTAATTATTAAATATATAATGAAACATCTTATATTAATTTTAGCAATGCACTAAGCAGAATCTTGTTTAAAAAAATGGCCTCTTTCAAGGATGAAACTCACAACCTTAAGGTTATGGTACACGAAAAGGTTTGTGATTATCACACCGAAATATGTGATTTCTCAAATTTAATTTCTGCTAGCCGCAAACAACCTTGAATCAGCTAAACCACTAGCAGAGCTATGAAGAGATTGGAGAGGGTTGTACTTTGTCTCATAGTGTATTTTTATATGATAAAAAATATATGTATAACAAGTTGGTCATTTTACATATGGAGAATAACATGTTAGGCCCTCCCACAAAAAGTCACCAAGCTCCGCCTTTGGGCTAAACTAACTTTCCGAAAAGAGAGGGCTCTATGTTGTTTGAGTGGGTTCCAAACTTCCAACCATGTTGATTAGTTGGCCAAAAATAACAAAAACAATTGGTTACCAATAAAAATCATACTAACTCCGTCCTATAAAAAATGTCCACTTTGACTTTTTTAAGTCTTTCTTTATCAACTTTGACATTAAATATTTTTGTTTATGTTATACAACATTTAACGAAAAACACAATTTTAAGAAGATGAGAAAGGAAGTTTTAGTTATTATGGACGGAGGGAGTATTAAATCTTTTATATAATAAAATAAAACCCCTATTGGGAATTTTTCATTTCAAAAAAATGCATTCATACCTTATTTAGTAATAATTTTTTTAATCTGATTTTTTTAAAAGTATTTTTATTATCAAAATAACCTTAAATATTTCTATGTTTGTCAAAAAATTGCATAAAAAACGTTTTATACTCAAATATTAAAAAAATCAGCTAAAAAATACATGTGTCAAAAATTGAAAGATTAAAAACTTTGTGTAGGCGGGGTAATCTAAAAATACTGAAGGGTTTATTCTGTAACTTAAAATTATCAAAGAAAACATAATTACCCAAACAAACATAAATCACATCCACCCCAAAAACCTAAGTCAGATTCAATCGATCCTAACCCTAAATCACATCCACCCCAAAAACCTAAATCAGATTCACTCGATCCTAACCCTAAATTGTTGAAGAACCAAACTCGATATCACAATCACGTAGATTCTCAAAATTAATTACAATTCATTCAATTCAACAATTAGTTTGTACCTCAAATTAATTTTGATAAGATTTTAGGTTCCAGGTTTGCTATGTTATGATGAATAAAATCACTATATATGATTAGATTTTTTAATCTAATTGTTTCAATTCGTTTTTAAACTTTAGTTTGATTTAGTTGTGTTGATTGGTGTTGGCAGGGATTCTGGGAAAAGAGTAGGCATTACCGTAGATCATCAACCTCACTACCTGAGGAATTTATTTTTTTGATTAAATTTGATGGTAAGTGTTTATGCATTTTTCATCTTTATGTTTGTAAATTTAATATGGTATTTAGTTTTATTTACCACACTATTTTTGATTGTTGTAAGTGGAGTTGTGAGTGGGAAGAAGGTCTTCAATTTGATGGTTATAATGTTGTTGCCTTGATTAAAAGACACAATTTAGTTTATTGTATTATATTTGATATATGTTATATGTGCACACACAGTAGCCGTATTCCAGTGCGTGCGTGATCTCGCGATAATCGGAGTCCAACAAATGATAGATTTTTGAAAACAACATGTCAACCTCAATTTAAATTCGAATGATGATGTTGTTTTTGTTGTGTTTTGGTGTAGGTGTCGTTTGTTGTTTATGTCAACATTTGATTAGTCCTTGCTTACTTGGAGAAAACTGTGTTTGAATTCATCTAGGCTTTTTTTTTTTTTGTATGTGTATGTTTTATTTTATTTTTTTCGTTGTAGCTTGGTAGGTGGTTTTTTGTGATGTTAAATTTTGAGATTGTTACAGAGCATCTTATGTTTTGTATTTTGTATAAAATTGTATTGAAAATGGACCGTGAAAATAGAAATTTGATTCGGAACTTTATATTTGACTTTCAGTTTTTAGAGAGTAATTAATTTATGCATGTTAGATGATACCATACACTCGAGGCAGATCTTTGACCTTAAATAATCTGACTTTTACAAAGGAGTTGTTATTTTAATTATCTGCAACAGTTTGTACTCGATTTTGAAAAAAATTAAATTCTCATTGGCGTGCCGTAACCAGCACTTCTTGGCTATTTTGATTTATAAAGTCAACATAAAATTCCGCTATTTGTCTAATGTGAGTAGATCGTATTGGTTATGTTATATCTCTTACATAGTAATAGAGAGAGTTATATGCTCTAGAGACAAGTACATTAGACAACCTAATAGTAGTTCAATGCATATATATGAGGTTATTGGCACTATGGGGTGGATTTTTATTAAAGCGGGGTCTTGACCCTTATTTATTTTGTATTAGCAATGGATGTGTTGTGACTATGTGTTGGTAACTACGCGCTGCACATAAATCATCTAATTATAGTTCTATGTAAATATGTTTTGTATCTAATTATGCAAGAATGGTTTATATGTAAATTATGTGTGTTGAAATTAGCCTTCTGGTAATGTAATTTAGTTTCCTTAAACCTAAAGATTTTGCATTCTTAATGTCATTAAGCTTTATATTCATGCAGGTATATCTGTATTCATGTGACATCCTGGAAAAAATGAGCACAATGAAGAGATGCTTTTTGCCAGTAGTAAGGTACTACTATTTATAAATTATGTTTCAATGAATGCTATCGTAATATGTTATACTATATATGATTATTCTTATTTGACGTGGTTTGAAGGAGATGATGAATGTTGTTTACTGTACATGTTTTTTCCCACAGTTTCCGGGAACACTCAATTATATGGCTCCAAGCCAGAGGATTTTTGTATGGAAATAGAAAAGGCCAGATTAGCAGAAATTTGGCGTTGGAATCCGGTAGACGTTACTAAGAAGAAAAGTTGATCTACATCTGAATTTGTTGAGGTTCCTGTGGCTGCTACTTCAGATTAGGATCTTGAGTTTTTTCGACGTAAGCAGGCACGTTGTTGTCTGAATTTCTCTTTTCAGTACTTTATTAGATATAAATATGTATTTAAGGATATTGCTTATATCGTGTTGAAGTAATCCTAATTTGATCCGATATTTGTTAGTGCTACTATAAGTGTGTTTTACGGTTATGCTCCTTTTGTAGCATTTAATTATTGGTTAAACACGTGTTGTTTTATAGAACTGTACAAGGCAGCCCGAATGGTGGGGATACGAAGAGATCACAACGTCCACCTCAAAGCAAACAATATATTGTGAAGATAAACTTTGCTACCAAGATCCCGATACAATCCAATTTCAATGCACTTCATGTTCAACATGTGAAACTAAGCAGCACCAGTGACCACTTCTATCAATTAGTGTATGTCTTTAACTCTTTTGTACTCTTTTTAAATTATGTCAAATAAGTTACTATACTATAAAACTCTTCACTCTTGCGTGATTGCGCTATTGTTTAGAAAGTTTCGTAACATTGCACATGTATGCTAATGAAATGTAATTAGTAGCGTGTTTATGTAGCAAAAAACTACTAAAATCTGTAAGAAATTTATATATAAGAGTTACGGATTTTGAATAATCAAAGTCAAAAGTGGATTCATTAACATGTATCTGTGAAACAGTAGATGTTTCTCACATGCAATTTGAATGTTGTATTAAGATGCTTTCTTTGTTTAAAAAGTCCATCTTTGACTTTGACTTTTGAGAGTCAAATAGATTATAACTGCAGTTAATATGTTTTTCCATCTATTTCAAGTTAATGTGTTTTTATATCTAAAAACTATCAAAAATTTTAAACACCAGGTTGGCTATCGTTTTTGTTGTTACCATAGTGCAAAAAAACTGGTTGTGCGTTTAGGGGTGTTTGGCTAAGCTTTTTGAAAGAACCATAAACTTACTGTATAACCAAACATCCCCTTTAGTGCCTTACCGTAGTTTCTTTATATGATGTTAGGACCAAATTTGTTATTACGCACACTCTAAGATATATGATAACATCAAATTTGTTACAAGTGATGCTGATTTTTATATTTTATTTATGTTAAAATGTAGGAATGGCAATATGCAAGGCTATGGTAGAACACGGGATTTTGAAAGTGAAAACTTTTTTAGCATTTGCCTTGGCCCTTTGCAACAGCTATTGTGGCGTCTTACGGGACGTCAGGACATTTACCTTATATAATATAAAATCGAACATTCAGTAGTTCCTTTTATTTCTGCGCCTGAGTTTATAAGGTCCCTGAAATTCCTTATACACCAGGTTTATTTCTTAATTTCCAGTTTAGACATTTTAAGACTTTTTCAACATTTAATTACTCAGGTTCGGGTCAGAACCAAGAGAAATACACCTAAAATATATAAACCGGTTTCGCTAAGTTAACTTCGGTTCGATTCTCAGATCACTTTTTCCTCAGAATCGGTTTTCGGTTTGGGTCTGACCCGTTGCTTAGCATTGTATCATAATGTTCAAATTGAGGATTTTTTTTTTTTTTTTTTTTTTAATCATTAAAGATTATGATGGGAACCTATATAGAAAAGCACATTGTTTTAGCATACAAGGCAATGCCTCTTCCTCCTATTGATCCTTTTGCGGTTGCATTTGAAATGGCTAAAGGATTAATTGACAAAGTAGCTTACCTCATGAACGCACTCGTGCAAGTTTGATATTCTTTCAAAGAATGGATGCTTGCAATGGACCAGATACACGAAGTATTTAAAATCGAGTCTGTGTAGCAAGAAAAGCTAGGGTTCATGCACAAGTCAGTGTACTTTTCATTATAAGATTTGGAATGTGATATATGTTTGTTGTCCCATTTGATACCCAACTCATTTTAAATCGTGACTCAACCCGCCCATTGAGCCGCCTTTACTGAAAGTAAGTGCAAATTCAACATGCCTCATTTGTATTTTAAGCATGTTGATGCTTTGTATAGTGTTTCTCGCAAAATATTATAAATTTATTTTTTCGGTTAGCATATGCCACCTTTTTAAGTAGTTGGTTCGTGTTCTATGTATGAAGCGGCCTCCATTAATTTGCTGTATATTATTGTAATTCCTTTTTTCTACACCATTATTTGTATGTTTTTTTTTTTTGGCAATTTAGGCTGACCCAAAAATATCTTGTCCAAAGTCATAAAGTTGTAAAAAGAAAAAATAGTGTGTTAAATATGATTATAAAAACTACATTTTTTTATAATTTTATAATTTTTCAGGAAGACTTGGATTTTTTGAGGGGACACAAGTATACAATTCACATCTAGCAACAATAGCTTAACATAGGTTATAGTATCCTTCACATATCAAAGAAATCCCATTGGGTTGGATGAGTTCAAATGAACAAAATTAACGGTCTAACTGACATATGCATGTGTTATTTGCAATAACCTTTATGGTTGTGCTGTTGTTAAGTTCCCATAAATGATGTTAGAGTCAATTATCATTGTGCACATTGTTTGTACTAAATATATATACTTTCCATTGACAAACATTGTGCAGGTTTGATCGACAATAACTAACGTGGATGACATGTTGAGCTGAACGTTTCTCCATTCAGAGATGTTTTCTCTGCAACTTATTGTCATATTTCGTCCATAAGGCATGGAACCATGGAAGGCTGCTTTAGTAAGGGTAAGTTAGTGGTGTCCCATGATTTTAGATCTTGCTCAAGTAGGATTTATCTTAAATTTTTGCAAAAGCTTAAATTTCATATGTATACTGCAAAACATTTATAACAAGCAAATATAACGAACACCTATAAGATCATAAACAGTAGTAGCGCATTGCTAACTTAATTATTGTGATTTTATCAATTAAAAAAAACGTAAATTATGTAATAACTTTAACTAAGTTGAGCTTTCAAATGAAGTACATATGATCTTCTGGCTCATTTCTCAAACAAAGATCATAACTTTATTTAAATGAAAAAAGGTATTTAAAAATGTAGTAGTTTTTTCAATGCTGAGATGTTCTATTTATAGTAATAATTGGTTGTTATGTACATGTAGAAAGCAAAGATTCGATAGAGTGACAAAGGACTTGAAAGTTACAAAGGCGTTCTCAGCAATAGTCGAGGAACAGAAAGTGATCAAAACTAACACACCCAAAAAAGTGATATTGTAGATGCCTTCACGGAGGTAATGGGGACCATGGCTCATTGTGATAGAAGCCTGGTGCTCCTTTTCATGGGTGGTGACATGGGGGCCATGGCTCATTGTTGATGCCTTCACGGAAAGAGCACTTTTCTAAAAGAAATCCTTAAAGAGTATGTAATGTTCACTCTTCAAGCTTTTGTTAAAAAAATTTAGAAAGTATTGTTTTATCCATGTATTGCAAGTATAATTGGTTACCACTGTTTAGCTTAACCAATGGTATTAGTCATTTTATCAATTTTTTTAGTTTGAGTGTGTCGAATAGAACTATTAACTGATGGAATGAAATATATGGCAGGGGATTTTGCGCAGAGGCAGTAGAAAATGCTGTTGTAGTGGAAGATGATGCTTTCAAGGAAATGGATGTGATTTATCGAGCTCTTAGCTCAAAGGGTCATCACAATGACATGCTTCAAACCGCAGAATTGTTTTTATGGGTGTTTCGTTCTGTCACCTACAAATTTGCAGCTACAGTTTAGTTTTAAAGGGGTGGACACTTTCGTGTTTAGCTATGGCGCTGGTGATAGCTCCATAAGGTGTAAACCAATGATTAGGTTATTGACACTAGCTCAACTGTAATCATAAATCAGTGATATATATCAAATGATACACATTTACTTTTCTTCCTAATATTTTCACTAAGTTCTGCTATGTGTACATTGTAAATATCACTCGGTTAGACTTTAGATCGTTTCAGATATGTTTAAAATTGATCGTCAGTACTTGGTAGTTAGTAAATTGATTATGATTTTTGCTAATTAGTTAGGTTCGAAACCATAAGATATGGATGATCAGTTGGTGAATCAGATTATATTTTTTATAATCATGAAGAGATAGCATGTGATCTTATGGTTTAGAGATGCATATACATAAGTATTCTCTATTCTTGAATATAGGGATTCACGGTTTGACTTAAATATGTACTGCAAATGTCTTCCTAAACAGACAATAAACATTTTAAGGTTATGGAGTTCAGGTTGCTTTCCAAGTGCGATCACAACCACATTCTAGAACTCAAGGGCTATTGTAATAGTTGGAGACCAAAATTTCTGCTACATCTTGGTAAAATATATTGATCAAGCAAAGACTACATACTGCTAATCTGTAAATTGATGTAAAAAGGTTGATTGATAGCATATGGCTTGGGTTTTTTTCTTTTATTATCAATATTTTTAGATTAAATGCATTTTTGTCTTTTTTACGTTGTATAACATCTTAAGAGCATGGGGTGCAATAACGCCACCTCCGGCGTTATGCTGAGGTGGCCCGCGTTTTCATGGCGTTATGACACCATATTATGCATATTATGCATTTATTGTTATGACAACTTGAACTTGAATTGAAAGTTGATTAACGTCAATACTGGAAGGAAGCCTTCTTGAATAGGTTGGCTATGTACCATATTATGCATTTATTGTTATATTAATATAACAATATATAATACAGGTTTGATCCATTTACTTGTGAGGTTTCTAAAATATGGCCCTGAGTTATGCACCAATACATTGAGATGGTATATTTGATTACCTTTTAGGTATATATCATATGTTATATCTGGCTTTTAAAGATTAGAAATGAGTATACCAAAGAGATACTGTGAAGAATTACCCCAAAATAATGTAAATGTTAGCTGAAAAATCTTTATGGTTCAATGGTTCAACTTCTTAATTTTTTTCCACAAATATGAGACAGTTTACGTGTATAACATGTTTCTCGGGTATTTAGTTTCGCATTTGATTGTAATTCGTGTAGCAATTAACTATAATACAACATATACACGGAGTTGAATCTTATATTTCCGAATACACAGGCTCAAGCCTAACTGGGTAGGCTTATCTAGGTTATTGTTGTAGTTGGGATTGGTTTCAATTGGGCTTTCAACTAGAAAATGAGGAAGAAGTATGGACATGCTTGGAGTGCCAACTTTGTCAATCGTAGAATTAACTATGCATCTTTAGATAATGTTGTTCCAGTTTCATAGTTTGCCTTTATATAACGGTGTGGTATTGTGTTTATGCTACCTATCCTAATTAAGTATTTTATTTATGTGCCTGGAATTTATAGTTCTTGATTGTCTTATTCCTGTTGTGTGTTTTTTGGTGGGTGACCTGACAACGCAATGGATTTCATACAGGAAACTTTGAAGATATTACTAAAATATTTAGTCAAAACCTCATCGGACCAGATTGTGAAATTTGACAGTTTAGCTTCCATTCAGCCACTCAAAGTTAGATATGATCAGGTTCTTTTCTTTAGGCTCATCTAAACCGTGGATATGCTTATGCATCTAAACAAGGTGAATCTTGCAGGCCAGGAGCATGCAACAAACCAAATGGTGTAGGTAACTAGAAGACGTGTAGACGAACGAGCCTTGGAGAGGGAAGATGAGAATTATTTCAATGAGAGGTATCATATTCATTTCACTATATTAGTTTAAAGTTATTCTAAACATTAATTGATGATTTAATTATCAGATCTGACATACTAATTGTTAGTATATAGATCGAAAAGTTTGGACAAAGTGTTTCAGCTCAAACCCAAACAAGTATGTGTTATAACGGAAATAATTTCAAATATAAAATATGGTTAAAGCAATGCCCCTTAACCACCACACGAAGAACCTCATTTTATTAGAATTTTCTTCTTTCAAAATTTGGGAAAGTGTGTGCAAGGACCAGCTGGATCAGAGGGACACTTTCGTGTTTAGCTATGGCGCTGGTGATAGCTCCATAAGGTGTAAACCAATGATTAGGTTATTGACACTAGCTCAAATGTAATCATAAATCAGTGATATATATCAAATGATACACATTTACTTTTCTTCCTGATATTTTCACTAAGTTCTGCTATGTGTACGTTGTAAATATCACTCGGTTAGACTTTAGATCGTTTCAGATATGTTTAAAATTGATCGTCAGTACTTGGTAGTTAGTAAATTGATTATGATTTTTGCTAATTAGTTAGGTTCGAAACCATAAGATATGGATGATCAGTTGGTGAATCATGGCAGTGAAGTTACAGGAGAAATCCGAAACGAATTCAAAAGTCTTAAGACAAAGCATTTGTTTTTGTATGAAAGAGACACACCAGAGTGCAGTCAATATGTAACTATGTATAGAATGGGTATTATCCATGCGTGACATTGTAATCAATTGAGGTCATGTTGAGGGAATCATATAATGGGTTGATTATGTTATAATTATTGAATGTATGAAGCACAAGATGTATATATTTTCACAATTTTATATAGAAGTTTCCTATGTTTCTATTACATATTAGAGTTTGCTTACGATTATGGAAGTGCGAATGATGATGATAATACGAAAACTGTTTCAGTTTGGTTTTTGGTCACAATGATCAGCTTACCCTCTTATTTGGTTGATTTATTAATCCTTCTCATTAATCAGTTTTAAGTTCTTGATCGTATGTTCAATATATATTAAAAAAAAATGATTTTCTTGGATTTTATAACACAATCATTAACGTTTCAGCATAATATTAAGAAATAAATTGATCTAAACTATTGATACACAAACACAACATGCGGTAGCTAAACTTTATACATAAAGATGATCATATTTATGAAAATACAATATATGAACTTCACAACGTACATTAAACATAATTATAAAACAAAATTAAACACCATAATAAAAACAAAGGATAAAAAACAAAAAGTAAATTATTTGTTTTTTAATAAATAAAAATATATTATTAAAATTCTTAGAAAAAACCCCGCGCGTGCGCGGGCATTATAACTAGTTTTGGTTAATATAGGAAAATACAATTTTAAGAAGACGAGAAAGGAAATTCGAAAAGAACATAAATGTGGTATTTAACTTGTGTAGTATTTTTTGTAACTTTAAGATATTTTAGTAAAGAGAAAAGTTCAACCAAGTTTTTGTTACATACTGAGGGATAAATCTCCACCATCCATCTAGTTTGATCTAATGATGGGGATTAACATAAGATTTAATATCGAATAAGATTTAATATGGAAACATAAGTCCATGTTTTTTTCTTGTCTTTTTCTCTTTCTTTTTATTCACTTCTTTTTTCTTTTTTTTTTTCTTTTTAATTTTTTAATTTTTTGTCTTTTTTAGCCTTTCACGTTGCTTTTTTTTTTCTTCTTTTTTTCTCTTTTTTGTTTTCTAGTCAAGTTTTGCTTTTTTTATTATTTTTTTTATTTTTATTTTTTTTTCTTTCTTGGTCCCTCCTTTTCTATTCACATTGTTTTTTTTTTCTTTTTTCAAACTTTTTTTTAATAAACATTTTTTTAATTTACATTTTTTCTTTTTTCTTTTTAAAAAAAAATCGCATTTTTTTTAATTCACGTGTATTTTTTTTAAATTCACGTTTTTTATTTTAATTCAAGTTTTTTTCACTTTCTTACGTTTTCGTCCGTTTTCATACGTTTCTACACGTTTTCGTCCGTTTTCAGACGTTTTAATTCGTTTTCGTCCGTTTTCATACGTTTATACACGTTTTCGTCCATTTTCATTCGTTTTTATCCGTTTTCGTCCATTTTTCATACGTTTTCATCCGTTTTTAGACGTGTTTTACGCTTTCATGTGTTTTTGTCCGTTTCATACTTATTCATCCGTTTTCTTGCGTTTTATCCGTTTTCTTGCGTTTTCGTCCATTTTAATCCGTTTTCCTTCATTTTCGTCCTATTTTTCACAGGTTTTCAACCGTTTTTAGACGTCTTTTTACGCTTTCATGTGTTTTTGTCCGTTTCATACTTATTCATCCGTTTTCTTGCATTTTCATCCGTTTTCTTGCGTTTTCGTCCATTTTCATCAGTTTTCTTTTGTTTTCGTCCTATTTTTCATACGTTTTCTTCCTTTTTCATAAGTGTTTTTATGCTTTCATATATTTTCTTCTGTTTTCATACATATTCTTCCGTTTTCTTATATTCTCATCGTTTTCATTCGTTTTTGTCCGTTTTTCAATATCTTTGGCCATTCTCAAACGTTTTCATACGTTTCGAAATATCACAAGTGATATTTTGTGATATTCAGAATATCACCCTAGTGATATACTAAATATCACAAGTGAAATTCGGAATATCACAAGTGATTATCTGAATATCACATGTCATATTTTGTGATTTTCTGAATATCACAAGTGATATATTGAGTACCACAATTGATATTGTGTGTTTTTGGCCATTCTCAGACGTTTTCATACGTTTCAGAATATCACTTGTGATATTCACAAGTGATAGATATTCAGAAAATCACAAGTGATATTCAGAATATTATTAATGATATTCTGAATATCAATTGTGATATTCAAAAACGTATGAAAATGAACGAAAACGTATGAAAGTGAAAAAAACGTGAATTAAAAAAAACGTGAAAATCACTTGTAATATTCTGAATATCATTTGTGATATTCATAATATCACTTGTGATTTTCATGTTACAAAACATTAGTTGAAAATCACTTGTGATATTCAGAATATCACTTGTAATATTCAGAATATCACTTGTGATATTCTAAATATCACAAGTGATATTCAATTAATGCATTGTAACATTAAAATCACAAGTGATATTCAAAATATCACAAATGATATTTAGAAAATTACAAGTGATGTTCATGTTACAAAACATTAATTGAAAATCACTTGTAATATTTAGAATATCACTTGTGATTTTTATGTTATAAATCATTAGTTGAAAATCACTTGTGATATTTAGAATATCACTTGTGATTTTCTGAATATCACTTGTGATTTTCTGAATATCACAAGTAATTTTCATGTTACAAAACATTAGTTGAAAATCACTTGTGATATTCAGAATATCACTTGTGATATTCTGAGTATCAAAGAATAATACTTTCGATATTCAGAAACATATGAAAACATCTAAAAATGGTCGAAAACATTTAGAAATGGACGAAAACATATGAAAATAGATGAAAATGGACGAATACGTACGAAAATGGACGAAAATGTTTGAAAACGAACAATGATGTATAAAAATGGACGAAAACGTCTGAAAACGGACGAAAACATCCGAAAACAGACGAAAACGTATGAAAACGGATGAAAACAGATGAAAACGTATGTAAACAGACAAAAACGTATAAAAAAGGATGGAAACATATAAAAACGGACAAAATCGTATAAAACAGACGAAAACGTATGAAAACGGACAAAAAACGAATGAAGACGTATAAAAACAGACGAAAACGTATAAAAGTAGACGAAAATGTCTGAAAACAGTCAAAAACGTAAAAAAAAGGACGAAAACGTATGAAAACGGACAAAAAGGCCTGAAAACATACGAAAATGTATGAAAACGGACGAAAACGTATAAAAATGGTAAAAAAAAACGTATAAAAACAGACGAAAACGGATGAAAACGTATATAAACGTACGAAAACGGATGAAAACGTATAAAAACGGACAAAAATGTTTGAAAACTGACGAAAACGTAAAAAAACGGACGAAAACGTATAAAAATGGACGGAAACGTATTAAAATGGACGAAACGTAAGAAAACTGACGAAAACGTATGAAAACGAGCGAAAACGTAAGAAAACAGACGAAAACGTATGAAAACGGACAAAAATGTATGAAAACGAACGAAAACGTAAGAAAACTGACGAAAACGTAAAAAACCGATGAATATGTATGAAAAACGAAAAAAAACTTTAAAAAAACGCAAAAAAATAAAAAAGAAAAAAAAAAATTTGAATTAAAGGAAAAAAACGTGAAGGTAAAAAAAAGAAAAGAAAAAAAGAAAAGAAAAAAAAAGGAAAAAAAATGAATAAATAAGATAGACAAAAAGGACAAGAAAAAAAACATGGACTTAAGTTGTCTTATTAAATCTTAGGTTAATCCCCACCATTAGATAAAACTAGATGGATGGTGGGGATTTGTCCCTCAGTTTGTAACAAAAACTTAGTTTATAAAATAACTCAACTCTTTTAGTGAAATCATGTTACTCGTTTTGTAATTTTTAAACAAAATGGCTTTCTGACTTTTCTCTATATATACCGTAGAGATTACAAATTTTGTTGCAACTAATTTTCATAAAAACATATAAACTTAGAATTAGTTTTACGTTTTATTTATTTTTTTGTGTGCAAATGATGAATTATATTAACTTTCCAAATAGTTTGTACAAAACTTATCAGAAACAAAGAATACTAAGAATTGGACAGCCCCCAATTCAAATACTAACCACAGCTAAACAATGAATACAAGTAACTATGATCTTGTCCAATATCTATCAATACATCAGATACTCATACACACTCTATTAGCAGAATAGAGCATATGCTTCAATATAACCATCAATCAAACAGACATTCCTCAATTCACCTTTATATGCACCATATACCATCTAGCTACATTTGGTGTAAGAGATAAGGTTAATGGCTTCACTAAACACCTATAACCTCTCCACTGTAGGGGCTACCAGCAGCGCTACATTTCCATTTACTACAATGGCTTCACACATACTGGGAACACACACCCTACAGTGAGTACCATCCATTACCTCCTTGGCAGTGTATAGCTTGGACCAAGTAAGTTTATCTTTCACTCCTCACTATTGCAAGCTTCATACACTGCCCACCATACTTACTTACCCTACAAAACTGGATACCTACTTTATGAACCATTAGAAGCTCTAAAACTCATAACAGTCCAAGATACAAGGCCAACAGTTGTAGTAAATATATATATTTCTCATTGTCCATAGATAAACATGAGGAATTTGGATAATATCCATCATAAGTTGCCCTTTGCAGGTTATTAATCAAGTCACCCTGCATAATCTCAAAAGGAGCAGCAGTTTCATTGTGAGAACTAAACACCCCTTTATTTACTTAGTAACTTGATTGTCCTTAACAAAAACACCTCAAGTTACTATTCCAAGCAGGAAACTTCAATTTGAACTTACTACTCTTCCAAAAAGACTAATATCCCCAAATAGATGCAGCACTATCCTCACAATCCATTAAGAATATAATCTTCTAAGAAGAGTAGTTTCAGATCAAGGTATAAGCCATCTGCTATATACACCAAATATCTCAATACCATTCAGAATTCTCCACATGATACTTCCTTCATTTTACTTTTGGGGTCAGCTTTTTGCACATAACATTCCACCTTGCTTCCATTTTCCTGACATTAACAGTATTGTCACTGTTATGCCAAGAATCTTATGCTTAATGATATCTGCAATATTATTGAACACCTCTTGACTGGTCCTATGAACATCTTTGAATATCCTTCCATTTCTCTCTTGCCATATGGTGTAAACATAAGCTGCCAATGCAAGTCTCTTAATAACCCAAACAATATTTTTTTGAACACATGAATCACCTAAGCATTTCAATAAATCAGCCCAATTCCTTTTGTCACATTCAATCTCAACAATTTTTCTAACTTTGTCCCACACATCTTTAGAAAATGAACAATTGAAGAAAAGATGTTGTAAATCTTCATTATCATTGAGGCACAAGGGGCATCTGTTCACATTATATATCCTCCACTTATTAATCTTGTCTTGAGTACTCAACCTATCTTGAATGGCTAGCTACAAGATAAATGAGTGTTTAGGAATGCATTGTGAGAACCAGACAAGTTTCCACCAGAATACCTTAGGAATAGTAATGCATAAATCAGTTGTGGCACCTTTAATTGAGAAATTAACTTCCATTCCATTATTTGATATCCATACCACAGTATCCTTAGCATCATTATTTACAATGGGATCTTCAATGCTAGTAATAATAGGAAACTTCTCATACCACTCAATAGGCCACTTCCATCTCCCATTTTCAATCATTTCACCAACTGTGATATCCATAGATAATCTAGCATCATAGATATCTTTATGAGTGATATACTGCATCAAGGGTCCCATGGAACTCCGGTTATCATGCCACATAGAGATACTTTCTTCATTAGCAATTTTATAGTTAATATTCCCCTTTATCTTGTTTCTAACCTTAAGTAAATTCTTCCATCCCCAACTATCACCATTATCAATATCAATCTCCCATATACTCCTTCCTTTCAGCTTCACAGCATAAATCCATTTTATACATAAAGTATCTTTTTTCACAGCTATATTCCATATCTGTTTTGCCAACATTGCTTCATTCCATCTTTTAAAATCTTTCAATCCTAAACCACCTTGATCTTTTGGCCTGCATATATCTGACCATGAAACCTTAGCCTTACCTTTAGCTGACTTACCTTGATTCCATAGAAACCTCTTTAACAGCTTGTTAATCTCATTGATTATGGTGACATGAATTAGAAACACAGATCCCCAATACACATTGATTGATTCCAATACATCAACAATTAATTGGTGCCTTCCTGCATAAGACAAGCTTCTGTTATTCCAATTATTAACTCTACCTTTAATTCTATCCAACAAACACTTGCAATCCTTGACACCTAATCTTTTAGCAATTAAAGGAACACCAAGATATCTTACTGGAAGTTTACCAATAGCAAATGGAAGAACTTGACTTATAGCATCTTTCTCCTTAGTATTCAAACTTCCAAAATAAGTATTACTTTTAGCTTGATTGGGGATAAGACCAGAACACCCACTAAACTCTTCCAATGCTCTTTTAATCACACCCACAGACCTTACATCACCATGACACATAACAAGGAGATCATTTGCAAAGCATACATGAGAGAGTTTAATTTCTTTGCAGCCAAAGTGGTATTGAAATATTTCCTCCTTCTTAATTTGTCTTTGCAACATTAGAGAGAAAATCTCCATAATGAGAGTGAAGAGGTATGGTGATACAGGATCTCCTTGCCTCAAACCTCTGCCACCTTTGAAAAAACCCACTCTATCACCATTAATGCTAAAAGTAAAGGTAGTTGTTGTGACACATTGCATAATCCAATGTATCATCTTTTCATGAAATCCAAAACCTTCAAGAATACTTCTGAGAAAGTTCCATTCAACTGAATCCTTGACACCTAATCTTTTAGCAATTAAAGGAACACCAAGATATCTTACTGGAAGTTTACCAATAGCAAATGGAAGAACTTGACTTATAGCATCTTTCTCCTTAGTATTCAAACTTCCAAAATAAGTGACTCCTCCCAAACCAACCAGGTTTTATCACACAAGTCAACCACTTGTGAATGGTCAACCGTAATAAAGGCCCTGAACAGCCCGGGAGGAAAAGCAATTGTGAACGAGGAGTATAGAATGTTCCTAGGTCGTTATGTCCCAACGAGGTGTGAAATCTGTAATACAACGAATATGTGATCTGGTGAAGTTATATATAAAATCAGGAATCTGACTGACTAACATTAGGAATGTGAATAGTAAATAGCTCTTGTCACAGCTATTTCAGTAAAAACGTGCAATCAGAAACCCTAAAATGTAAAAGTATTTACAAACGTGCGTTTAGGTTAAAATAAACGTAAACGTATAAAACAAATCAACAAATATAACTATAGTAGGAATTTGCATGCCTTAGGGGCTTAAATGCAAATTAAATAAACTTAAAATATTTATTTATTAATTACAAACTTATTTACCAAAACCTAAAAATGTGAAAAGTAATAAAATTGTACGTTTAAATTAAATTAAACGTAAACGTACCAAAATAAAACTGAAAACTGATCAATATAAATCCCACAAATGTGAAATTTATATTTTTGTGATCCTAATAACATAAGAAAATTATTTATGAATTAAAATGATTTTTACAAGTACTTATGTAATTACTATTAATTAAAAATTATTATTTATTATTTAATAATTACCTAAAAATAAGAAAAATCTAAAAAATGCTTAGAAAAATAAAATTAAAACTTAGAAAAGTTTAAAATACTATCAAATGAATTTTAAAACTGAAAATATATTTATTACACAATTATTCTATTTATTATTAATTATTTACTATTATCTAATTACTAAATACTATTATTGATTTATTATAAATACTAAATAAGCAAACTAAAATCTGAAACTTTTTACAAAATTCTAAACTACTTATAAGAAGCTAAGAAAAATATAAAAACTATATATTATTAACAAAAATAAGAAAACTTAATTAAAAACTATTTAAACTTAATTAAACTAATTAAATTAAATTAATTATTATACATACTAAACTGATTTATAAAATTATAAAACTTTTTATAAATATACTTAACCATCACAGGAATCCATAAAAAATATAAAAAGTTTATAATAATTATAAATAAACCGTTTTTAAAATTACTTACTAATTATTTACTAAAACCTAATTAAACTATTTTAATTATTATAAATACTATATGAACAGTAAAAAATATGAAAAAATTATAAAAAGTATATTATCTTATGAAGAAGCTAGGAAAAATAAAATGGGGCCATCAACTTATTCCAATAAGCTGGAATAAGCTAAACAGCTTCAATAAGCCAAATGCACAAAAACTACGTTATGTATATTGTTTATGCAAAGACCAACGGAACTGGTGCCCCAGAGCAAGTGGAAGGGGTGTGGGCAATATGCATGTTATACTAGCGAGAGGTCCAAAGTTCGAATCCCACACCCAACATTTTTTCATTTATTTTATTTTTGATTTTTTTTCTTTTTGAAAAACTATATAATAAGCTAATATATGAAACTTTAACAAAGACAACTTTTTCAAAACTTGGAAATAAGCTCTGTGGGAGCTTATTTCCACCTCAGATGGCTTTTTAAGCATCAAGCTTCTTAAATAGAAGCTATCACTAGTGTTAAAGCTTTGTTTTGGCTTTTTCTTTTTATGAAACTATCTAAATACTAATATTATACAAGTATAATGAAAAGAAAAAGTTTAGAACTTAAAAATAAGCTATTAGTGGGCTTATTACTCACTCAGTTGAGCTTTTGGGCTCTCAGAGGAGTAATAAGCTTGGAATAAGCTTGGAAAAAGCTATATAATGAAAATAAAAGGTAAAAGTGTGTATGTACAAGTATAATGGGTATATATAAACAAGAATAAGCACTGGATAGTGCTTATAAGTATGAGCTTATGGTTTAGACAGTCAAGCCAAAGGCTTGACTTAGATGGAATTGAGGCTTGTAAAAGCCTAGTATAAGCTCCATACTTGGAATAAAAGAAGAAAAAGCATTTGTACAAGTTTATTATACATTTTTATACAAGCTTGTATATTGGAATCAACAAATAAGCTTACAATAAGCAAATAAGCAATTCCAATATACTGCAGTCCCAAACAGTCTGAAAGAGGGACTTGCACCCCTTGGTAGGACCCACAAATAAGCTCATGAGTCAAAAAGAGCTTTTGACTCAATAAGCTGACCTAGGAGTCTTTCCAAAAAGCCAAAGCTCAACCTGTGGGGTCCACAGGTTAGCTTATGAGGGGCTTATGAAGTTAGCTTGATTCCACTGAATTGCTCAGTGGAATCAAGAATGGGACAAACAAAAAGCCACTTGCAGCCCTAGTAAATAAGCTATAAGCTAAGAATTAAGCACTGGATCCTTTAGTTTGGTTGATAAGCTTCTTAAAGAAGCAAATATCACAAGCTAGATCCAACAGATAAGCTTTTTGAGAGCTTATGAAGTTAAGTGATTTTGGTTAAGTATACTGAGGACTCAGTATACCTTCCATATTGGGACAAGTTAGAAGCTTGTTGCAGCCCTATGAGGAGAGCTGCAACATGAAAATTAGGCACAGGATCATTGAGCTGAGTGGCTTAGCTTCTCAAAAAGCCAAGCCACACAAGCTTTTGATCTCTATTGAGCTTTTGAGAGCTTGATGGAAATGGTGTAAACTCACTGAATATTCAGTGAGTTGTTTGTGAGTGGGCAAACATCAAACTTCCAAAAAACTTATCTAATAAGCTCATAAAAGCTACACCAGCATTGAGACACTGAGTATGATTGATTGGCCTCATATAAAGCCAAATTACACAAGCTCAGGCTTAATGAGGGCTTGATTACGAACTTAGGAAAATAGCACCACCACACAATTTGCTTCTGTGTGGTGAGTGGTTTGTAACCAAAAGGTGGGTGAATAAGTGAACTAAATAAGCTACTGAGTGGAAAATAAGAACAAACATAAACATAAGGCCACTAGGGCTTCTAATACACACAATAAACACAGGCACAAGTGTAACACCCCCAATTCAAGGTTGCAGCGGAATTCAAACTGGGTGTTACTCGACGGCACAATAGTCACAATAATAGAAAACGAACTCCAATTGAGTCGTTTTAAAAGATTTATCATTCAAATTATATAAATATCAGAGATTACAAAATGAGGTCCCAAATGGTTCCATGTTTACAATGTATAATAAATGAGTTTTTGAATGATAATAAAATTTATAGCCCTCTTGAGTATCCGTGCCCTTCCGTGCCATCCTTGATCGTCATGAACCTGAAATACATGCTTGAGAGGTCAACACAAAGGTTGAGTGATATTCATAGAGTTTGTTTAATGTTTGAACACAATGTGTTGGTAGTAAATCGTTGAACACAATAATCGTAGTGTTTGTAGTTAAATCGTTTGAACACAATAATCGTAGTGTTTGTAGTTAAATCGTTTGAACACAATAATCGTAGTGTGAGCTATAGACTCGCACTCATAGTTAGAAAACAAAGATGGGCTATGTTGTTATATGCCCGGAAAGGTTATTATCAAATACTAAGCTTATGACACCAAAACGTTAACGTGTACCAATATCGATCGGCAGATTTATCCCGGTAGGTACTTTGCCGTCATACCTAATGTCTCAAATATTAATGCATTTGTTTGAACTTAGTCAAAACAAATGGGATTCGTCAATCCCAATAGGCCTATTCATAATATTCGCGCTCACTTGCAAGTAACCCTCGCAAGTGATTAAATGGTTCATAATAAGGGATCTTGGTTTGGCAAGGATGTTACTTAGTGATAATAAAACATAGTCGAATAGCATACAGTAGAAAGCATTGTGTTCGAGTAGAAAAATAATAGCATGTATTCCCCCCAAGGGTTTGTAAAACATTGAAGTAATGTAAAGTGGGGCTATGAACTCACCTTAAGTTGGATAGCAAGTAATGAAGGTGATGGTTGGATCGTGTAGGTTTCTACGAGCAACCTATAATAGAATGTCGCGACTTAGGATTTGAGTAATGAATATAACGGAGTGCCTATATATATATATCTTGCATTTAGTCCATGATGTGGTATGATGTATAATGTAAGTCCTTTGAAAGAAATGATTCATGAAACATGTATGTTTATATATCGTTTACTACCGTTCGGGCCGACATAATTCAGAAGTCATGTTAGTAAGCGTTCGAGGAGCCAGGACACTTTAATTCGTAAATCCACAACTCAACTCGACGGCTTACATAATGAACTCCTCACATGAGGCTCCCTACTATTGTAGTAGTTGATAAAGTATATATATATATATATATATATATATATATATATATATGTTTTGATCCGAAAAGTTACATGTCCGATATTTGAATAAACTTAGGAAAGTTTATTAGTACATGAAGATTGTTATTTGGGGTAGTTTCATAAGTCTTGTATGACCATTTTTCCTTGTAATATCTCATGGTTCCTTTTTAAGTGAAGTAGATCCAAATTGCTTGTTCATGTTATCGCCTAATTCATTGTTTCATGTTTACGCCTATGTAAGTTGGTATGGTCATTTTGTCATGGCCTAGCCATGACCTTTGGTCCTTGTTCCAAGGTCATGAGACACAACCTTGGCTCTAGCCATGGTTGTGGTCTTGATTATAGGTCATAAGACCTCTTGTTCCTTTCAAAGTATAACCATAATCTAGTGACTTTCGCCTAAAAATGGGCTGTTTAGAATTTGAAGAATTTTATCACTCGGAAAGCATTTTTAGGTCTCGAGCTTCTTTGTTCCTGAACGAAAAAGGCATTCCGGACAACTTTCGTGTTTTAACTTTTTGATGAATCGGACCAGAAGGGTGACTTTCAAAAACTCAGAATGCAAGACAGGAAGGTTTGGGCAGTTTTGCCGGAAATCTTTGGTAACTTCAAATGGGCGTAACTTTTGACTCGTATACTTGTTTTGGGTGGTTCAAATTGATATGGTTTCCTTGTTAGGTCCTCTACCACAATATGTAATAATCAAATATCATATTTTTACCATTTTGATCAGGTCTTACCAAGAAATTCATTAGTTTGCTTGTTTTAGTAACTTGTTTCAACAATCCATTATAACAACATCTTTTACTCATTTTTATACATCATGGACATCAATACAAGACATAATATAGCAAGAATAACATGTAAATGATATGAACATGATAAATTAACAAGAAGCATGTTAGGGTTTGGCTTACAACTTTTGGCTTTCTAATAAAGAAAGGAAGTAACAAGTAAGGAAATGGACTTTGATAGACTTGCTTCAACCCTTTGCAATCTTTGATAAACCAAGGTTATTTGAAGATTATAACGACGCCTTCTTGAAAGTCCGAAGCTATTTGAAGATTATAACTACGTCTTTTAGGAGACTTTAAAGTTATAACAACTTTTCTTAGAAAATTTCCAAGATTGAAGATCAAACACTAGTTTTCTTTCAAAAACTAGTTAACTTTCTTACAAAATATAAGAAAAGTGCCTTAGGGTTTTAGGACTTTGATAGATAAAGAGAGGAGGGTGCAAGGAATATCATGTGTTTAGCTTGGTATTTATAGGGTAGGAAGAATAGTTAACCATATATTGGGTTAGAATTTAACCATGGTTAGTTAAGACACTTGTAATGATTTAAAGAATCAATGGACAAGATCAAGCCACACCAAGGTGACTCCCCCCCCCCTATTGGCGGTTTCAATAAGCTAGGGAGGGTGAGGTGTGCTTTGCTTGATATTATCCAAGATATTGGATGAGTTTTGACTCCGGGAAATGCCAATCGTAAATGATTAAGCCTCAAAACGTAAAACCGGGTGTCGTAAAATTATGGAATTTGAAAGTATTGTTAAACATGTCCATATAGTCCATAATAAAATATAAAATGAGTGGTAGGTTCTATCGGGTGCTAAAACCCTGCTAAAAACTGGAAACACGGGTCTAAAACGCGTAATACGTAAAATGTACGAATTTTGCGTCAAATTGAGAAAAGTAAAATATTACTTTTCTAATAGGTTATAAATGATTTAAAATGACTTATAATGTCTAGACTGGGCTCAGTCTAGTGTCGATTGGTATTAAATGTCTTTTAGACATCAAACCGTAAGCCTAAAAATCACGAAATGACTTATAACATCAAAGGATGATTTTTGGTCAATGGAGGAGGGAAAAAATATGTTGACTTTTTCTAATAAGTTGAAAACTCAAATCGTCTTAGAAACGCGTTTTGTGGTCTAACGGTTAATCGCCCATACGGTTAAACGTGCTCATGCGAGAGTAGTACAGGCTTGGGTGACCTGCTGGGAAAAGTAATTAACCTGAAAATGCGAGTTGTTACAGTCTCTACCCCTTACGGGGAACTTCGTCCCGAAGTTCTTTGTGTGTCATATGTTGGAGTGGTGTCGATGAAAAGGTGTGGTTACTTGTGAGGACTAAAGTCTGGGATTTCCAGTCATGTAGTTTGATTTGTCATTTCAGTGTATGGTGTAGGATGAGGCTTACTTTTATGTAGGAAAGGTATGGTAATAATCGAATATCAAAGGAAATTGATATAGCAGTCGAATATTAATAGAAATTGATATAGTAGTTGTACATTGATATAGTTGAATATCAAAATGGAAATTGATATAGTTGTCAAGTATCAATAGCAATTGATATAACAGTTGAACAACAATAGCAATTTACATAGGAATCCGATAAATGGAAATTGATATATTAGTGGAATATCAATGGAAATTGGGATAGTAGTTGCAATCATAGCATAGTAGGTAATCTGTTGTTGTACCTAGTGTTTATTGACTTCATACTTATGTTATTTCGGATACAAATAAGCCCACTTGTTTATAATTCTTTATTTACATAGAGAGGCATCCCAAACAATGTAAATACGGAAATATAAACTTATGGTTCGGTGATTTACAATTTCTTTATTTAAATGAAAAGGCATCCCAATCCATTCAAATAATTACCAATCATCCTACTTAAGAATTCCCAACACAACATTCACAATTAGCCGGTGAGTTACAAGGTAGTGTATTATGAGATGATACTGGTGTTCCAAAGGTACAAGATGAATATTCAATCTTGTAAAGCTGATAAGGGTGCTTGTGGTGTAACTAAGGATGATTTAAGCTTTAAAAGTGCATCAAGATCTGTTAATGAGCTTGTGGTTCCAACGGTTGTGAAGATAATGTTATGATATGTTGATGAACAAAAGTGTGTAGTGTATGCTTAACATTAATACTCTTAGGTATAGATGTTGAGTTTGTTTTGAAAATCTTAAGAGATTTTAAAAATTTATGATGGAATGGTATCCTAAACAGGATGGTACTTCTACAGGATGAAGAGAATAATTGATAACTATCCCAAGATAGTAGTTCGGATTATCTCATAAATGAAAACTTTCAAGAATGAAGTTAGGTAGTACAAATAAAGTGTTAAGATTTCGCTGAGTGGTAAAGCACTATCGTGTCTCTAGATTGTTTTAATGTATTCTGGTGGTTTATCGTCTTCATGTAGGAAATCAATCTAAACATAACCCTAGTACAACTATTCTCAGTATTTGAAAATTCTAAGTCGAATATAGTTAGTCAGACTATATTCCACTGTCCCTAGGTTAAATATAGGTGACTAGTCTATATTTAGCCAAGGTTCGATAAAATTTTCAAATACCTAAACTAGGTATACTTTTGATATGTCCGTTGCTTTCAGGAAACTGTCCACTAAACAAAGGTGATGTCAAACCCTTAAGTTGCAAGTCCCGTCCATACAAGACTTGTAACGTATGTTTTCATATTCCATTGCATAGAAGGTAGTAAGGGTAGATACGTATGGAAAGGAAGTTTTAAGTAGTTCTAAAATAGAACATACTTGGCCAGGATCACGAACTTTTAATAATGAAGGTTTCATAAGAAAACTTTGATGAATGTAGAGAAAGTTCAGCTTTTGTCGATGATGGATTAGTTTGTCCTTTAGGAATCTCATATTTCTTGTTTTGAAATCGATAGATTGTGACGGGTTTTTGATATCATAAGAAATGATATTGATGATGTGATGGAATAATTCTAGAGACCATTTGCACAAAACACAATGTCTCGGAAGTAGGTTAGACTATTGTGTGACTCAAAACATTTGAGAAATGATTAAGACCATTGTATCATACAATGTCTTGGAAAATGAATGAGACCATTGTATCTCACAATGTCTTGAAAAATGAATGAGGCCATTGTATCTCACAATGTTTTGAAAAGTGAATGAGACCATTGTATCTCACAATGTCTTGAAAAATGAATGAGACCATTGTAATCAGTTACAATGTCTTGGACATATAATGTCGGAGTAGGAACATGATTGGGAGAGTGTGGTTGTGCCGAAATGCCTTAGAATAGGCATACACAGATATGTTTAGTCCATTGTTTAGATAAATGATTGAAAATAAACCGAGTTTATATATCAATATACTAATATGTTCATGTAGCATAAAATGCCTAGTGTGTATATATCAATATACTTATATGTGTTCATGTAGCATAAAATGCCTAGTGTGTATATATCAATATACTTATATGTGTTCATGTAGCATAAAATGCTTAGTGTGTATATATCAATATACTTATTTGTGTTCATGTAGCATAAAATGCTTAGTGTGTATATATCAATATACTTATATGTGTTCATGTAGCATAAAATGCTTAGTGTGTATATATCAATATACTTATATATGTTCATGTAGCATAAAATGCTTACGGGGAAATGCTCAATTATGTTTAGGGTACATATATTAATATGCAATTATGTTTGTGTAGCATAAAATATCTACGGGGAAATGCTCAAAAGGGGTATATATATGAATATACTAATATGTTTGTGTAGCATAACATGCTTACTAAGTCCATAATCGTCTGGAGGATGGAAGACACGGAGAGCGGAAGGCTATAAAAATGGTTTTGCTTGTAGTTGTAGTTATAGTTTAGGTCTCAATTAGACCCGTTTCTCTATAACCATGGCTCTGATACCAATCTGTAACACCCCCAATTCAAGGTTGCAGCGGAATTCAAACTGGGTGTTACTCGACGGCACAATAGTCACAATAATAGAAAACGAACTCCAATTGAGTCATTTTAAAAGATTTATCATTCAAATTATATAAATATCAGAGATTACAAAATGAGGTCCCAAATGGTTCCATGTTTACAATGTATAATAAATGAGTTTTTGAATGATAATAAAATTTATAGCCCTCTTGAGTATCCGTGCCCTTCCGTGCCATCCTTGATCGTCATGAACCTGAAATACATGCTTGAGAGGTCAACACAAAGGTTGAGTGATATTCATAGAGTTTGTTTAATGTTTGAACACAATGTGTTGGTAGTAAATCGTTGAACACAATAATCGTAGTGTTTGTAGTTAAATCGTTTGAACACAATAATCGTAGTGTTTGTAGTTAAATCGTTTGAACACAATAATCGTAGTGTTTGTAGTTAAATCGTTTGAGCACAATAATCGTAGTGTGAGCTATAGACTCGCACTCATAGTTAGAAAACAAAGATGGGCTACGTTGTTATATGCCCGGAAAGGTTATTATCAAATACTAAGCTTATGACACCAAAACGTTAACGTGTACCAATATCGATCGGCAGATTTATCCCGGTAGGTACTTTGCCGTCATACCTAATGTCTCAAATATTAATGCATTTGTTTGAACTTAGTCAAAACAAATGGGATTCGTCAATCCCAATAGGCCTATTCATAATATTCGCGCTCACTTGCAAGTAACCCTCGCAAGTGATTAAATGGTTCATAATAAGGGATCTTGGTTTGGCAAGGATGTTACTTAGTGATAATAAAACATAGTCGAATAGCATACAGTAGAAAGCATTGTGTTCGAGTAGAAAAATAATAGCATGTATTCCCCCCAAGGGTTTGTAAAACAATGAAGTAATGTAAAGTGGGGCTATGAACTCACCTTAAGTTGGATAGCAAGTAATGAAGGTGATGGTTGGATCGTGTAGGTTTCTACGAGCAACCTATAATAGAATGTCGCAACTTAGGATTTGAGTAATGAATATAACGGAGTGCCTATATATATATCTTGCATTTAGTCCATGATGTGGTATGATGTATAATGTAAGTCCTTTGAAAGAAATGATTCATGAAACATGTATGTTTATATATCGTTTACTACCGTTCGGGCCGACATAATTCAGAAGTCATGTTAGTAAGCGTTCGAGGAGCCAGGACACTTTAATTCGTAAATCCACAACTCAACTCGACGGCTTACATAATGAACTCCTCACATGAAGCTCCCTACTATTGTAGTAGTTGATAAAGTATATATATATATATATATATATATATATATATATATATATATATATATATATATATATATATACTAGTTTCAAAACCCGCCCGATGGGCGGGCATGACTTGTAATTCTTCTTTGGATAGTATTAGGTGACGGAAATTAAAGCGTATATAAAATTTAATTACTTTATAATATGATTTTTGTTATTATAAATATTAATATTTTTGTTTTTTTAGAGTAAATTTAGACTGTATTTTAGTCGCGTACTTTGGATAGTATTATGACATGGGCGATTATGCATATATACATTTTAATTATATTATGTACGAAATTCATTTTACATTAATAAAGTATTGGTTATATATGTTTTATAGAAGCCGTGATTGTTTATTATTAATATTATTACTTTTTTGTTCATTTTAATTTATAGGATGTGTTAGTTTGAGTAAGTTTTGAGGAAAGAATAAACTTTGTAGTTTTATTTGTTGCTGCACGATACAGATGAATTGTATAAATCATTTATACAATAACCTGTATATCATATGCAAAGAATTTACAAAGGGATCTAACAATGGAACGGTTCAAATGCATAAAACAGATTAAGAGGCCAAATAGAATTTAGTATTGTTGTGGCAGGTGGTATCAATCTCACTCACGTAAAAATATAAACTAATTCTGCGACTTGATTTCACATTCGACAATATGTTCTAAATTGAAAATTTAAAGGTGTGAAAGTAACTATCCACAAAGTCACATCAGCTCTAAGTTTAATATGCGTGAAACAACTATAAGAATATGTATAGTGATAATTGTAATTTTATATAACTTAGAGCTGCAGGTACTTAACACGTTCAACGCCTAACGTCGGTATGCTACTGTCACCGCAGAAAAGTCAACGATGTTTAACATGGGCAGCTTCATTTGAAACTCGTGTGACAGAGCCTTTGCATGTTTTTTTGCGATAGAACTGTAAATATAAAAGACAACAAATCAAATCCAACTGAAAAAGAGTTGTACACTTTAAATGTTGGGAATAAACGACTTACCAACAGGTCATGAGAGTAATATGGATCTGCTTGCTGGTGAAAGATCTTTGATATGCTTAGAAACATCCAAATGTTTCAAATGAACTAAAGTGGAATTCGTCGTCGATAACAATTTTGTTCGTCCACTGACATTGGTTTCAAGAGAAAAGGGAAGCGGAATGTTTAGTTTGGTACTTAAAAATGCTAACCAACAACTTTGATCAGCCGTCATAAATTATATATTGATGGATTAAAAACGAAAAGAAACAATCAGCCATCATAAGAATGTCCAGTAGAAGATGGTGTTTTTTGTCTTAAAGTTTCTAAAAATCAGATAGCCTGATGTCTGCGTGCTTGACAAATTTTATATCACTTGAAATACTAATAAACCAAAAAAATATTTTTCTAGATTGAAAATTATATAGGTCAAAATAAACAGTGAGGGATAAAAGTGAACCCAAATCAGCTCATTTATCAGTCTACAGGTCAATTGCCACATCTAAACTCAATACATTAATCTATCCAATCTATTTGATCAAGGGTGCTCTCCACCTGCAATTACAATAGCAACTCTTAAAACAATATTAAAACATGTAGTTTTGTGTACTTAGCATCGAATATATTTTCCTTTAGATGCAACCTTAGACTCTCACCCCTTAAGAAAACAACAACCAATGACCCTTTTAGATAGCAGTAGTCAAACACCTCTGGTCACCTTTGTAGATAGCAACACCTTTGTAGCACCCATGCACTTTGGGATGATAAAACAACAACGGGTCATACATGGTACATGGCACTCTGTGAGCTTGGGTAATTAAGACCACCATTCTACCGATAAAAAATAAATCTCAAATCATGGTGCAAAGACTGTTGCCACAGAACGAATGACCACTTTGCACTTCTACTCGTTTAACTTGTCCTAAAAAATCAAATACATATCCGTTATAATAATAAAATAAAAAGGCTACATGTTCAATCACGTGAATCATTTAATATCATTGCATTAAGACTAAACAGGTAGATATTCTCATAAGTGTTACTGTTTTTACCCATTTAACATGTTTTGACCTGTCAAGCTTTTAAGTCTCCTTCTATCATATCGCGTTCAAAATTATTAATAAAGACTATTTCCAATTTGATTTCAGTAGTTTCAGTATGTGTAACTACGTGTAAAACTCGTGATATGATATCTATCATTAAATACATTTAGAATAAATTAACAGTTTTAACAGCAACCTCTAACTTGTTGACCAGATTTCAGTTTGACAAATTTTACAAAGGTTTTAATCTCTTTAATATTCAAATTGATTAGGAGTGCTGAGACATCATGATAGATTTGATGGTGAAGCAAATGGTAACAGCTTGCTTACATTAATCTCATAAAACTTACTATTTTTTAATCTTGAAGACCAATGCGAGCAAACATGTGAAGAGCAGATGATGGGTTATTGGAATATTATTTTATCGACGTCGATTTCATTTAATTTTCTCCACATATATTGCATTAGTTCTGTTTTGAATTCATAACACACATAAACTTTGTTTGCAACAATTAAAATATTATTAAACTTTTGACATACCTTTGTTTGAAAAAGTGTCCTTGCAGCATAACGGAATACTGTATCTGCGTATCCCCTTGAGCTTCCCCTAACCCCAGAAACATGTCCTTCATATTTGACATTTTTTTGTATCATATATACACACATTAAAGGTCACACATACATTAGATAAATGCAGAGTGTGAATAAAAGAAACATACAATGAATTTACCAAGCATAATGGCGAAGACAATCTGTAACTTCTTCATGGTTGAGATTTCAGACCTCCTTTCGTTCAGTTATTAGTCGATCAGTTTATTCCAGCTCACTCATATTAGCCGATCGTTCTCTTATAAAAATTGAGTCAACGGGATACATTTTATTTTGTCTATAAATGGGCCAAAAGGTAAAATTCCACCTTTTCAACCTGCCCATTTCCTCCCTCTACTTAAGTAACTCATAATTTACATGTCGTAACTGCTAGCCGTATCTATTACAGTTTTGATTTCATCACAATACTTAATAATAGTGTGTTCAGATTTTACCTGGTTCCAGCCGCCCATTTCTACCTTGGGATCCGAGTTCTTTCAATCAAGTTAGTAGCCATATATGGACATCATGCTCACTGAATTAAGATCATAGACATGCGTACGTCTTAGTTTGCATTCAATCATCTCTCTTCAATCGACTATCTTCATTAGGCATAATGACATCCTTCAATGGACATTCTCGATAACCTATCTATTTAGGTTGAAAACGCATTTTTTGCCATTTTATGGCAGTCAATGTGCAAGCTTAGGTCCTGTGTCACAACCTGTTTCTTTTTCTTTTGATTAGCACTTTAGCAGCATCCTGTTGCAAAGAAGAAATACCAGTTACTAAGCTGATTATATAATGATACTCTGAAGTGACTGTAATCAGGCTTTTAGAGATGCTCATAAAAAGTGCATGCGATTATCTAAGTATAAAAATGGTTAAAACATCCTAAATAGCTTAAAGGATAATGGCACACATAACTGATTGTGATCAGCCTTCAAAACATCTACATAAGGTCAAATGGCTGACTTAAAAACCTAGTTAAAAATGATACGGGTCCAAAACTTGCATAGTGTATATAAATCGTCAAAACATCCTATATAGTTTTATTGAAAGAGCTAGATTGTCACATTCGTGTTATTTTATGGTCATATCTAATGCATAAGCTATGTAACAAATTTGAAAAGAAAAAGGACAAAGAATGTTGGTGGGTCAACCTAGCCTAGATCATATTCAAAAGGTACCTGTGTTGGGCGAATTAGATGAGTACCATTTAACCCAACTCATTTTGACGCATTTCCCAACCCACTCATTTTGCCTAGATGTAATAGTGGATAAAGTAACTTACTCAAACTCCGTCACATAAATCACTCAAGTAGAAGGTCTATAAAATGGGGTGCTTAAAAAATAAAGGGATGGAACCTGGTTCACCGAAGCATCAACTACTTCTTGAGAGGCATCCCCATGCTGTGTCCCAACCGAATTGCTCGTAAGATTGTTCATAGGACGTAATTTCACATAATTAGGCAAACCAATAGTCTTCTCTTTCTACAAAATAATTCCAAAATTAACTGAATATACTCCAACCATCCAATGAAAAATGAGAATCTTGCACAAAGTAATTTGAGAGAAATATGACTAACTTAATGCAACTTACCAGCGCGTAGATCAGCACAAGGAAGGTTATTGTTCAAGGTTACCATCTGCTCAAACTCCATAACATCTTCTGTATGCAGGTGATGGGAGAATATGGGTAGACCGTAGAGCACATACTGATGGTGGACATTATACCTGATCCCTCTGCGCGCAGACCCAGCTCGGCTCTATGTAGCTCCATTGCTAACTATTTATCTATAAAAATATGTACAGCCAATTCATTCCCTTACTACATAAATGTATTAGTTTGGGTTATAATTCATGTCTGACGTGTCAAATGGGTCACTTCAAAAGGTTTAGCTGAAAAATGACAGTGGTCAGACATATAAAAAATAATTGTATAGTTAACCACACAATACAGATTGCCATACATTGCACAATAAAGCTATCTCTCGTCTATACTTTGTTGGGTTCCTTTGAGCTACCCTATATGAAAGGAAGAAAGAAATGGTACCTGGATTGTAAACAATACGCCCTGAAGTTGAGGTTATGCATTTCAATTAGTATTAATGCAAATTAGATAGTTGGCCGTCTTGAGCCTCAAGTACGAATGCCTACCACTTTGCAGCCATTTTTAAAGTTTATCAAGACCAATACTTGATTAACTATGTAAACTCAGGAACATAAAATAATGAGCGCCCGAAGTGTGGCTGCAAAGTATGGTAAATCATCAGATTAAAGCAACACATGGGGCATATGTTTGATGAGTTTTTGTGACGGCTACCTGACCAAAAGCAATGGAGATGAAAATCGTGTTAGGTATTAAAACCATATGAACATTTGAAGCGTTGCCATTCCCTTGTTAAAACATCTGGTTGCGGGTTACCTACATCTTAACGGAAACGTGTGTTGTGGTTATTCAACATCAATGATATCAATAATAATTACTTCAATTAATATTGAAGTAGGAGTTTACAAATGATGAAATAAGTTACCTGTGAAGAGCTTGTAGGCAGTAGATACAGTCTTTTTCTGGGAGACTCAATTGCACCTAATTTATTTAGAAATACAACCATGGTTCAGTTAATTATATATATTGACTCAAAGTTTGGAGTATATTTATATAAATAACAAGTTGATGCATTAATATCAGCCAAAGTCGAATAATAACCAAGACAAACAAAGTCAAAAAAGTTGAGTCAAAATCAGGAAATTTTATACTGAGAGACTGAATAATGACCAAAAGAAATAGAATATATTACCATAAAGGCATTTAGTGAATCCACGATATTCAGCTAGCTGTTTGCCATTGTTTTCTGGAAGCGATCAAGCTGCATAAGATCAAACACATAAATAACCATAAATTAACTCATTTAGTCATAAAGTAATCGTCAATAGCATAAAAACTCCACAAGGTCTAAGCAAGTTACATGGTACCATGTAGTTAGATAGGTCAATTCTAACGTAAAGGTCACACCATAAATCTTACGACTCGCAACCTGGTTTCTCCTGTTAACCACTTGACCTCCAAATCATGCTAACCAGATCTATTTCCAGGGAAAATAAATAGAATGAATCTTAGCTAAACTTGGCCCAGAATAGCGAATATAGTTTGTTACTTGGCTCTAGTTGATAAAGCTACAGGAGCTCAAATTTCAACAAAAGGCTAAACATCGTTTTCATTTTGATGAACATAGATTTATATTTAGTCAATAAATTTTTGTGTCCCAAAATTTATTAATAGGTCAAAACCAGATTGGGGGCATCTCATAATCTACTAATATCACACACTACACCCACTCAAAAGTTTAAACTACTACTTGGTTTAAACCAACACCTAAACAACAAAGGGATCTATATTATGCTCATTCCATTGCTAACTAAAAAGTAACAGTGAAACATATAAGAAACTCACAGTTTACACAACAATAAGTTGGCCGTGTTGCATCTCCATTGAAATAATACAAAACACCATCTTATAATGTCTCATGTAAGATTGTCCTGTTTACTAAGTTGCTATCTGATGTAATTATTAACTCATCACTATAGCACTCAGAATTTCTGCAGGTAGAACACATATATGAGCCAACGAAATCCAGCACAAAAAATTAAATAAGAACCCATGAAAGACAGCCATTTGGAGAAAGGAGTTTCAGAAGGTCGAGCAGATGGAATATCTGCTTCATCGGGTTCATCTTCTACTTTGCTTATCGTTACATGCCATTTGAAGCTCAATTCAATATTTGAAATTAAAAAAAAAAAAAAAAAAAAAAAAAAAAAAAAAAAAAAAAAAAAAAAAAAAAAAACTAAAATTAATTGCACCTCTTACATGCCATTTGAATCTCAAATTCTAATGTGTTATTCTTCTTCTCCATCTCCATTCTCTCACATCAAGAAGCAACCACTAACCTGTATACTTTTTTCAAAACCATAAAAAACCAACATAATTCAATATATGCAAAACATATACAATTATTGCGGTATATGTAACTTTTATAAGAAAACAACAGATATTAAAGAAAAATAAGAACTCAAATAACATTACCATACTTCCATCTTAAGTTGTTCATGTTGTTTAGCTTGTTTATTGACTGCGAATTAGCAACTTTCACCATATCCCTGCCATTTCAACATGCATAGCAATTCAGTAGCCTCGGTCAGCTCCATTGGAACATAAAATATGCAGTTACGCTACTAATCACCATGTTACTTTTCAGTTACAGAATTCCATGTGCTTGTAGATCTTATAGTATTTGTCCCACAACCACACTGGAATGAGCTTGTTGTGGATTAATACCACCTTCAAAAATTTGATTTGGCTCTAAATGCATAGCAATCTGATCAATCTCTACATGATGATCTTCACTCTGCTGTGAAATGCTATCCGTCTTATCAGCTACGGGGGCATCTGACTGGCTTACCAGCCCTCTTCCTAGCCCTCTTATTTCTGATGTATACACAGACTCCATACCTACAGAATTATCACCCAATAGTGTTGATTATAGGTAAGAACAGGAGCATCAAATATATTGAATGGCGCCACAACATTCCCACCAGACTTTGATTTGACATTTCGATACTCCAATTAAATTAAGAACCAATATCGACCCCCAAAAGTAATTTTTCATAAAGTCTTGAAGCTTCTGCATTCACCAAAAGCCGTAACAATATCAGTCTTCAAGCATAATAGGAATAAAAGAATAACTACTAAATAAAGCTTATGCGTTTATTAAAAGCATAACAATATCAGCCGACTTTACAATATTAGGTCAGGGGACCAAGTGCAAGGTACTTGTGCATTTTTAACCTTATTGACTTGTTCTAGTTTCATTTTCTACTTGGTTTAGAAGTTTGGCCCGTATGATCCTATTCTTAATTAAAAAAGCATCCTGTACATCATGTCTAGCGAGTAATGGGTTTGCATCCCCCTTTATATGACTCGACCTTTTCACCTATTTGCCCATCATAAACTCATAAACTTATAAACAATTATAAGGAACCAAAGTGAACCATTAGCAATCCCAACACCTAACTGATGAAAGCTAAACTATTTTAACCAAATCTACTAAATATTTTAAATAACCAAATCTACTAAATTTCAAGGAATAGAACCTGAATCTTAACAATTAGCAGTTTCCTTCCTCGATATTACAATCACAAAATCATGGCCCAGGTTATGCTGATACGTTAGCTGATACTTCGGTCCTAGTTGATTTTTCTTTCTTATTTGGTGCTTCTTTTTGTGTTACAGCTTTGTTTGGAACCAATAGGAAGTTCTTGCTTTCCTCGACCGCTAACTGCAATAACAACCATTTAGCCATTAGACGTGGACACTAAAAAGAAGTTTTTGTAACACCCGTTTTCACATGCAGAACTTATCACAAGAGCATTTGCATCGCTAAACAATACTAATTCAGTTTTAATTGAGCAAATCAAGTCAATACCTCCCCTTCATCACGGAATCGTCTGATAAGCTCAATAGCATTGTTTTTAAACTCGTTTTCACGTCCCTTTAAGATTACTATTAATTTAACCTGTGAAATCACCAAAAAGTCCATGAACAGAAGTAATCACATATCACTATTAAATATGTAGTTGTAGGAAGATAGAAGTACCTTGTCACCATCTTTTAAAAATCTCTGATCGGCTTACAAACGCACCGTATAATCATGCACATCTATGTTGTACCTGCAATGAAAATTAACTGGATTGTAAATAATAAAATGGAGTTCACCAGAACTTTTCTTCAGCTGATCTCTTTTCTTCTTTTGTTGTTCGTTTTTATATTTGTAGATCAATGATGAATTATGAATAGATGAAAACAAATTCGGAAAATATCTATGCCACATAAACACAGGGTTGACTTGTTCCCGATTAAACCTGTAAAAACAATACACCCTTTTTCATCCCTAAGTATTTATTGAATAAAATACTTTTAACATAAAATCAAAAGTAAAAAAAATAGTACCTTTTTGCAGTATAAGAATGAACACAGATTAGCTGGTAGCAAAAATACTATAAGCAAAACAAAGGGACGACCTTAGAACAAAATATGAGCATATAAAAAAAAGAAGATACAAATTACGTAGTATTATGAACAAACGTGAGATTAGGGTTTTAAGTTTTAGATATATAATTTACAGGTTTATCAAAATCTATTAGGGAATGTAGTAGTTATTAAAGCATGACATAATTGTTTAAAAATATCAAACCACATTAACTTACTTGCTTCACTGGTTGAGACGCTTGTGTGCGGATGCCAAGACCTAGGTTCGAATCCTGCAAGTGTCATATTTTTAATTTTGCAAGTGATGACATGGCTGATAATGAATTACTGGGCATTGACTGGGCAATGAGGTGGCATTTTCTTCAAATGCCTCCTGTTATATATAATGTAGATATTTTTAATTTTGCAAGTGATGACATGGCTGATAATGAATTACTGGGCATTGACTGGGCAATGAGGTGGCATTTTCTTCAAATGCCTCCTGTTATATATAATGTAGAGATATATATACGTTTTGATCCGAAAAGTTACATGTCCGATATTTGAATAAACTTAGGAAAGTTTATTAGTACATGAAGATTGTTATTAGGGGTAGTTTCATAAGTCTTGTATGACCATTTTTCCTTGTAATATCTCATGGTTCCTTTTTAAGTGAAGTAGATCCAAATTGCTTGTTCATGTTATCGCCTAATTCATTGTTTCATGTTTATGCCTATGTAAGTTGGTATGGTCATTTTGTCATGGCCTAGCCATGACCTTTGGTCCTTGTTCCAAGGTCATGAGACACAACCTTGGCTCTAGCCATGGTTGTGGTCTTGATTATAGGTCATAAGACCTCTTGTTCCTTTCAAAGTATAACCATAATCTAGTGACTTTCGCCTAAAAATGGGCTGTTTAGAATTTGAAGAATTTTATCACTCGGAAAGCATTTTTAGGTCTCGAGCTTCTTTGTGCCTGAACGAAAACGGCATTCCGGACAACTTTCGTGTTTTAACTTTTTGATGAATCGGACCAGAAGGGTGACTTTCAAAAACTCAGAATGCAAGACAGGAAGGTTTGGGCAGTTTTGCCGGAAATCTTTGGTAACTTCAAATGGGCGTAACTTTTGACTCGTATACTTGTTTTGGGTGGTTCAAATTGCTATGGTTTCCTTGTTAGGTCCTCTACCACAATATGTAATAATCAAATATCATATTTTTACCATTTTGATCAGGTCTTACCAAGAAATTCATTAGTTTGCTTGTTTTAGTAACTTGTTTCAACAATCCATTATAACAACATCTTTTACTCATTTTTATACATCGTGGACATCAATACAAGACATAATATAGCAAGAATAACATGTAAATGATATGAACATGATAAATTAACAAGAAGCATGTTAGGGTTTGGCTTACAACTTTTGGCTTTCTAATAAAGAAAGGAAGTAACAAGTAAGGAAATGAACTTTGATAGACTTGCTTCAACCCTTTGCAATCTTTGATAAACCAAGGTTATTTGAAGATTATAACGACGCCTTCTTGAAATTCCGAAGCTATTTGAAGATTATAACTACGTCTTTTAGGAGACTTTAAAGTTATAACAACTTTTCTTAGAAAATTTCCAAGATTGAAGATCAAACACTAGTTTTCTTTCAAAAACTAGTTAACTTTCTTACAAAATATAAGAAAAGTGCCTTAGGGTTTTAGGACTTTGATAGATAAAGAGAGGAGGGTGCAAGGAATATCATGTGTTTAGCTTGGTATTTATAGGGTAGGAAGAATAGTTAACCATATATTGGGTTAGAATTTAACCATGGTTAGTTAAGACACTTGTAATGATCTAAAGAATCAATGGACAAGATCAAGCCACACCAAGGTGACTCCCCCCCCCCCTATTGGCGGTTTCAATAAGCTAGGGAGGGTGAGGTGTGCTTTGCTTGATATTATCCAAGATATTGGATGAGTTTTGACTCCGGGAAATGCCAATCGTAAATGATTAAGCCTCAAAACGTAAAACCGGGTGTCGTAAAATTATGGAATTTGAAAGTATTGTTAAACATGTCCATATAGTCCATAATAAAATATAAAATGAGTGGTAGGTTCTATCGGGTGCTAAAACCCTGCTAAAAACTGGAGACACGGGTCTAAAACGCGTAATACGTAAAATGTACGAATTTTGCGTCAAATTGAGAAAAGTAAAATATTACTTTTCTAATAGGTTATAAATGATTTAAAATGACTTATAATGTCTAGACTGGGCTCAGTCTAGTGTCGATTGGTATTAAATGTCTTTTAGACATCAAACCGTAAGCCTAAAAATCACGAAATGACTTATAACATCAAAGGATGATTTTTGGTCAATGGAGGAGGGAAAAAATATGTTGACTTTTTCTAATAAGTTGAAAACTCAAATCGTCTTAGAAACGCGTTTTGTGGTCTAACGGTTAATCGCCCATACGGTTAAGCGTGCTCATGCGAGAGTAGTACAGGCTTGGGTGACCTGCTGGGAAAAGTAATTAACCTGAAAATGCGAGTTGTTACAACAAGCTCAAAGGTCATCAAGCTACAAGCTTGTGACTTTGGCCTTGTGAACCTGATACAGGGAAAAAATAAACAACTTTAAGCACTACTTTAAGCTATTAAACATGAAAACTAAAAATTGACAAAAATCATACAGAAAGATAAGCAACAAAACTAAAACATATCATAAGCACAAGTTCTAAAATCTAATATTAAGTCCTACACAAAATGATCCATTTAATTCAAAAACATGAAAACTAAAATTTGACTTTTTAAGTTTTATGATCAAAGTTGACTTTGATCAACTTTGATCTGAATTTAATGACTAAATAAGACATCATAAGTTACAAGAACATGAAACTAACAAATATTATCAACTTTCAAACACATATGCAAGGTTTTAGGTTATGACAATCTCAAAATGCTCATAATGAGACAGTCAATTGTCAATTTGACTATCTACCATGCTACACCCTTTGATTGAAGTCTTACTGAGTCATTTAGGTCACATAGGGCTTACATCAAACAAGAACAATACCCTACACAGTCTTTAACACAGATGAACCATCATATCCAAACAACCCTTTAATGGAAATTAATTAAGCTTATCAATCCATAAGACTATGTAACCATAATCTATCAAATCCAGAGGATCCAAGATGTCAAATTGGACCTTTTTCAGCATACACAAGTAGTCACACAAGTCTATACCTATGATTCTCAAAAATAAAGTTATTGACAGTTAAAATGGATTTTTTAAGCATAAACAAATTCCAAAACATGAACACTTAATATTAAGCTATATAATCATTGACTAACAACAAATAGACATAAAAACAGGAAGATCAAAGCAAATAAGAAAGGAAATAGAAAAATGCAAAAATTAAGTAAAAGTGGGCTTACATGGTGATATAGCTGAGACTGTGGAACCAAGGACTAAAACCAATACCTATAGCCTCCCATGAGGCATCTAAACCATGGCAATCCATAATTAACCATGCTCCAAGCAGAATCACCCAAGAACAACTATTTTTCATTTTTCATTGAATTTTCTATATTTTTAGTGATTTTTGAATTTTAAAAGACTATAACTGATTAAGGTTTCTAAAAGCTTTCAAAGGTTTGTCAGGAGCTTATGTGTGCTATAAGAGTCCAATAAACAATAATAATCAACAGGAATTTAAATGACTTGAAATTTAAAGGATAAATAAGAAAATATGAAATTTAAGAGAGACATGAAATTAAACTAAAAGATAAGTTCCATTACACTAATTTGATGATCATTACACTATTTAAAGCTTGTAAACGACAATAATTAAAGAAAACAGTAAAGATTAAGCTATGACTAAGCTATTTCTAAGTTTGACAATGGCTTAATGCCAAGGTCAGGTTTCCTCTGCTCCAAGCTCTCTTTTTATAGCCTTTGAACTCCTTGGTGACCACTCATAAGTCCCATCATTTCTGAGCCCTTGGATCTCTGTAATTCATCTCAACCGTTTAAGTAACTTTTGGCGCCAAAAGTCTTTGAGGCGGTTTGAGATTGCTTGTGAGGTTTTTACAGGCAATTAAGGGTTCTTGGACAGTTGTAGATGTGGAGGGATAAGGTTGGAAGAGTGGGTAGCAAGTTGGGATGAAAACAGGGGAAAGTGGTATAGTTTGGGTGAAAAAGAGGTGGGGAAGCATTAATTGCTTGTGGGCTGAGGTGAGGTGGTGTAGGAGAGTAGGTGGTGAGCTGGGATGGATAGGTGGAGGAGGAGAGGTGGCAAAAACCACCCTGGTTTGGTGTTTCAGGCGTAGGAGAGGAAGGTGAACAGTGGTGGTGGTATTTTGGTGGGGGTTGACTGGGTTTTACCCTGAGTTATACTCAGGGTGTGGGCTGGGTGATGTATGGGCCTAGGGAGTGGGCTTGGTGTATTTGTTTTTTTATTTGGATTGGATATTAAGGGTCCGGATTGGTTTTTAGTGATAATAAGCCCAAGGACCAATATTGTAAATTGCAGAAAATTTAGGGACCTGATTTGCCACATTCCAAACTTCTTTCAAGGGACCAAACCTGCCATAGAATAATAACACAATGACCAAAGTTGTATTTTTATATTTTAATCACCCGGGGACCATTTATGTAATTTCACCAAAGTTGAGGGGTGAAATTATAATTTCCCAAAAGTTTATCAAAAAGTTCCAAATTATCATTCATGAATAGTACAAGGGTAATATTTGTTAAATTTCACTTTTTGAATACCCAGGGACTAATTTTGTCAATTTTGATACTTGAGGGGTAAAACTGCCAATTATGCAAACTTTGTACGTTTTTCATCTGTTTTTGATTATTTTGCATTTGAAACATATAAAACACACTTTTAAGATATTTTAAGTATTTTGATGCATATTTGAGTGTTTTTGGATGTTTTGGCAGCTCAGATTGGCATAAAATGATGAGTATTTAGACACTCATCAATAAGTATTACTTTTAGCTTGATTGGGGATAAGACCAGAACACCCACTAAACTCTTCCAATGCTCTTTTAATCACACCCACAGACCTTACATCACCATGACACATAACAAGGAGATCATCTGCAAACCATACATGAGAGAGTTTAATTTCTTTGCAGCCAAAGTGGTATTGAAATATTTCCTCCTTCTTAATTTGTCTTTGCAACATTAGAGAGAAAATCTCCATAATGAGAGTGAAGAGGTATGGTGATACAAGATCTCCTTGCCTCAAACCTCTGCCACCTTTGAAAAAACCCACTCTATCACCATTAATGCTCAAAGTAAAGGTAGTTGTTATGACACATTGCATAATCCAATGTATCACCTTTTCATGAAATCCAAAACCTTCAAGAATACTTCTGAGAAAGTTCCATTCAACTGAATCATATGCTTTTTGCAGATCAATTTTAAAAGCAACTCTTTTAGTCCCACTTCTCCAATCATAACCTTTCATAATTTCTTGTGTTAAAAGGATATTATCCTGTATTTGTCTTCCAGGAATGAATGCACTTTGATTGCTACTCACCAAATGCCCCAAACACAGGTTTAATCCTATTTGTAATTACTTTACTGATGCACTTGTAAAGTACATTACAGCAAGCAATAGGTCTAAATTCAGTCACTTTGCTAGGAGTAGGAAATTTAGGAATAAGGGTAACAAGAGTAGCATTTATTTCACCAAGCAATCTTCCTGAAGAGAAGAATTCTTTAATAGCACAACAAAATTCATTCTCAATAACTCCCCAAGCTTTTTTTTGAAGAAAGCACCTGTGAAACCATCTAGTCCAGGTGCCTTTGAGTCATCAATATCAAACAAAGCTATTTTAATCTCTTCGCATGTAACATTTATGATCATCCCCTTAGCTTCCTCAATAGTTAATTTTTTCACAAAGAGATCATCAATATCATCAATCAGCTGAACATCATGACTTGTACCAAGAAAGTCTTTGAAGTGCTTTAAAAACAAGTTTAGGATTTGATCACCTTCATATCTCACTCCATTATCATCACACAAGGAGAACACTTTACTTTTATGTGATCTTCCTTTAAGAACTTTATGAAAAAAACTTGTATTTCTATCTCGTTCCTTCAACCAATTAATCCTTGCATGTTGAGACAAAAGCTTTTCTTCATCTGATTCTGCTTCAATAAATTCTTCCACCAGCTTTGCTTCCTTAATTCTTAACTTTTGATTATGAGGCTCTTGATCAATTTGAGTTTGAATTTGTTGTAACTAACATCTAAGATCCTCGACTCTCTTGAAAATATTTCCTTTGCCCTAAGCCAACTTATTCAAAGGAACTTTGAGATTCTTCAATTTTTTTACCACTTTGAACATGTAACATCCATCAAGCTCTTTACACCAAACTTCTTTAACAACGTGCATGAATTCTTTCTTTCCATTGATGAAATTAGCCATTCTAAAAGCTTTTTTATGTTTTTTATACCTGTTGGAATACACAAAACAGCAGGTGTATGATCAGATATAATGTAACGTAAAAATTTAGCATTTTCCTGTGGGTATTGTGTGATGAATTCATGATTGGACATCATTCTATCAAGCTTCTTAAGAATCCCTGTCATATTTCCAGCTTTGACTTTCTTCAGATTTTTTGTCCATGTAAAATGTAGCCCTGACTTACATATATCTTCCACTTCAATCAAATTTACCCAATCATAAAAATCTACCATATCAGTAGTCATAGAAGAGCCACCCACTTGAATGTTCATTTGGACTTAAAATGACATTTAGGTCCCTTGCTATACCCCATGGTCTCCCATTAACATATCTACTATTTTGTTTCAACTCTGTCCATAATTCTCTTCTGTCTACTCCATCATTTGCAGCATACACAAAAGTATAGAAGCACTTGATTTTGAACTGATCAGCACTTACAACACAAAACATGGATTGACTAGTTCTGTTTATAACCTGCACATTTACCTCTTGATCATCTCATCCAAGTACAATTCTACACCCTTCATTGCAACTCTACATATTTGAAGTCCATTCCCAACCTTGATAAACTTTGTCACATACAACCTGCAATCTCTTACTTCTCAACCTAGTTTCCAGCACTGCATATACCTTCAAATTCTCACTAGCAATTAATTTTCTTATTTCTTTTTGTTTTTCTAATGTATTCAAGCCTCTAATATTCCATACACCCATTTTAAACTCCATTGCACTCATCATTTAATACTTGTGTATCCAAACCATTCACCTCCATATATTTAGTTATTCCCTCTGTATCACTAACCACATCTTCAGCTATAGCATCGTCTTTACCATTAACTGTTTCCACCACACTCTTTTCTTTATGGTACTTCCGCATATCTTCTGTCCAATTAGTTGCCTCTGAAGGAGTAGGATGCATATTTTTATTCAAATACTGATCAACTACTATTCTATCTTTCAAAATCCTCAATTCTTGATCATCATCTTCTGGTAAAGTGTGAAGAACAACATACTTATTAACAGATTGCCTCATTCCTTCAGCTTCTTTTGCTTTCAAATTCCACACCTTTCTGACCCCTGATTGACCAGTATTCCCATTATACTTATTCTCTCCATTGCTATATTTTCTTCCTACATCTTGTTGCTTATAGTAATTATTGAAGGTTTTATTAGTTCCATTTTGTCTTTGACCATTTAGATTACTTTGCTCATTTCTTCTCATAGGATTCTTTTGTGTGTTCACTTCCTCCTTATCTTTACTACCAACTTGTTCATTTACCTTACTTTCCAAATCAATCTTTTCACCCATAGTATCCATTCCTTTTCCCTTATTGTTATTAAGCATGCATTGATTGAAATCATGACCAAAAACTTTACATTCAGTACATCTACAAGGTTTCCAATCATATAACACTTTTATCTTTTTTGACCCCTTGATTCTATTCTCCTTATCGCTATATTGCACCTCAATCTCTTGTTTCATCTCTTTCTCAGCATCAAACTCAACTAGCACTCTTGCATAATCCAGATTACCAACTCCTCTATAGCATATGGAAGCTGTCATTGAATCCATAACCATAGGCTTACCTAGACTACTTGCTAAAGCACTAATTCCATTCATACTCCAAGCCTCAAGTGGAACATTTGTCATCTTAACCCAAACTGGCATTTTCTTAGGTTCAATTTTCTGCATACCTATCTCTGGACTCCATTTTTGCACAAATAGTGGTTTATTTTGAACCATCCAAGGCCCCTTTTCAATCACAGCATTCAACCCTTCCTCATCCCTAAACTTAAAAGTGTCTTGACCATTCTTACTAGCACTTATATCCACAATCCCAAACTTACTCCACATTCTCCTAATGTTATATCTAAGCTCGTTAATTTGCATATTGTATCCTATAAACTGCCCACATGCAGTTAACAACCACCTTTCACTTCCATTCTTCACAAGTAATTCATCAAACACCACAACTTCACTTCCTGATTCACTTACCACTAGTATCATTTCGCTTTTTACTCATATTTCCAACTACATAATCGCTATACTGTGCATGAGTCTTAACTTGTCTTTTTAGTTTTTTTTTATTCGACATATTGAACGATATAAGCAAAAATAGAGAAAAATGAAAAATGGCTCCAAAATATAAAATTTGGGGGTTTTCTATATAGCAAACGAAAATCAGATCAAAGCTAATCATTGTGTTCGCAATGATTAGCAGAATCTAATGATGCAATCAGAATTGAAATTCGCTTAGAAATCAGGAAGAAATTGATGAAACAGTGAAGAAAAGTAATGGTGATAAACGGTTATTGAGAGAGAGAGAAAGGAGGAGAGAGAAAGGTTGTATTCGTACTTCTAATTAGTTTTAGTTTAGCGTTTTATAAATATGCAATTATAACCCTTATAGTGTTGCCTTTCTAAAAAAAAATAACCCTTATGGTATCGACTAAAGACAAAAATGTGCAAGTTTAAATATACATATAACAAATGCTTATACGAAAATAAGCATTTTAAAAATAACCCTTATGGATTATTCAAACTTCAAACTAGAACTATTGCTGCACTTTTGAAAGAATTGAGACCAAACCTGCAATTTAACCAAACCAAAAGGACCAAAATGTAATTTAAATATAAGAGAATTCGGCAAGTCCTATTAAATTTATGAAACTTTTCATTATCATTTTGAGAACAATTCCTATTAATTAAATCGTACATGCATTGTTGATTAATACTACATCGTATCACACTATTAATTTTTTAAAGTTGCGTATCTACAATAAACACAACATCGCAATGGCCACTACTAATAGACACACGTTTTTTTTTTTTTTTTTTTTTTTTTTTTTTTTTTTTTTTTTTTTTTTTTAATGTTGTCCTTCACTCAAAACCAATGACTAAAAAGGAAAAAGAAAAAACCAGTGACAAACGTTGTTTGTATTACAACTGTGTTGATTTTCATCATGTTTGAAGTAGAATACCATTCATTCGCCAATTCGAGTGTCCCATTCTTTCCTGAAATTAGGAAGATAAATGTTTTTACGATAATCATACAATAATTTATTCAAATTCACCGCATGTTATTGTCTTATTCATGAAACATACTTTATATTTTCTTCTTCCTTACTTTCCATCAATAATTATTGTTCAACCCGTACCAAAAACATGGTATTATCATATTGATCCGAGCTACGTTTATTATTACATAAAAATATATGTCGCTCTAAAATGTATGTTAAAACTTTGCAGCAACACACGGTACATAACACTCGTTACAAAACGAAAACAGTTCTTTATAGTTTGTGGTATAAATCTTATGATCCTTGTCTGTTGAAAAAGAAAATATTTAAACCTTTGCCTACTTACCTTCCTTTCATTAACATAAACTGCAGCTCTGAAATACGCCAAGCAAGGGTGCAAAGACACGTGGAAACAACGTGATGATTCCATATCCTTTTGGAATTGGTGCAAAATGTTCTGTCAACGAATGGTACACTGTTGAATGCAACTCCTCGAAGCCATATCTAGCTGCACTCAACCACCTTGAAGTCTTGCATATTGACTTGAACAATCAGACAGTCAGTGTAAATATGCAAAAATTCTCTGATTGTAGTCAGACGAGTAAGAGTGTGGATCTTGGTAGCAGTCCCTTCCTGTATTCCAGATCACACAATAAGTTTGTTTATGAGGGGTATTGTGGTAATGCTTTCATGATGGATGATCATGGTAGCTTTCTCACACGATGTTTCACCGCTTGTAATATTTACAATACTACATTTGTCATCAATGCAAAGAACTGTTTTGGGATCGATTGTTGCCAAACAAGATTAATACCCCATTATCTATAGTCGTACAGATTGAACCTCACAGCTAATTTAGAAAATCAGATAGGTGGAGATGGAGGTTGTGGATCGGCCTTTTTGGTGGATCAGAATTTATATGATAAAGGAAGCATTTCTCGCCAATCATCTGCTGGAGAGGGCAGCTCATATGTTCCAACATCACTGCTGTGGACAGACCGTTATTTAGACCAAATAACTTGCTGTGATGACTATGGCAGAATACCATGGAATAAGCTCTTTCATCTCAAAGTAGATCTGGGTAATGGTACAATGTATACATGGAAATGTGAAATCAACGTCCACATAGGAAACCCTTATTTGGTTGATGGATGCCCTGGTATGTATTTCTTAAAGAAAGTATTTCTTTGCTTGTTGTTGTTGTTGGTTTTTTTTTTTTTTTTTTTTTTTTTTTTTTTTTTTTTTTTTTTTTTTTTAATATGAACTTTCTCCTACAGCTAAAGATGGTCTAGATGAGCCTGTAATTACCGAAGAGTGTGCAAGGTGCAAGAATAGTGTGGGTTACTGTTACAATTACAAAGTATATGACGTTGATGGCTTAGTGTACAAAGAGAACTTCGTTTGTGGTATAGGTGATCGTAAACACGGAAAAATATTTGTTGTTATTCTAGGTACACTATTACACCTAATATCTAAAATCTTTGGCAAAAATGTTAGTCAGTCCGTCCCAAAATAATAGTCAATTTTTCTTTTTCGGGACGTCTTAATTTAATTGTTCACTAGTAAATATAGATAGGGAAGTTTGATCGAGTTTACTATATTATCCTTGGTTAAAATTATTATTACAAACCTTAAAGAAGAAATTAATTAATTATTTAAGGGTAAAACTGTCGTTCTGACAAAAGTAAGAGACAGAAAGTAATAATAATTATGTTTTTCTTAAACTATGTGTTTTTTTGTCGGGGACAATAATTTTGGGACGGAGAGTGTAAATTCTGTAGAGCTAATTTTCATACTGAGTGCCCTAGCTAGCTGACTAACACTATTAAAAGAATGGGATTTAGGCAATTAGATTATTCCTTTTTTTTAATAAACTCGCAAGCCAGAAAAATACATAAGCTTACCTAAACGACCTTACACTTTGTTCTCAAGAAAAAAAATAAGGAGAAAGTGAAAGTAAATTAAAGTAAGAGAGTAAAGAAATGAAGAGGATGTAAAGTTGTCTTTCACCCCTAAAGTGAGTTGAAAGTTTTTAATGCAAAATCATATGACTTTCACTTTACTTCCTAACTAAAACTTGAGAACACAATATTAATTAGCTTTACACTTTTTTTTTTTCAAACTCGAGTATTGTTAGTAATTTATTTATTTCTTTTGTTGGTTTTTAGTTCCTATTTTTCATCCATTCAAATAAAAAAGTTCATATTTTTCAATTTCTAGATTGATGCACGCTCCACATACATCGATATTAATGCAAACTTTAAATATAATATTTGTTTTGAAGTTGATCCTTCATCAATTGGAAACGATTATTTGATTTAACATTTCTACATTTTATATTGGCCTTGTTTCAGGTGTTAGCATAAGTATGGGTGTCGTTTTTCTTGTGATGATCACCTACATATTGTACAAAGTGATCAAGAAAACCAAAGAAAGGAGGCGTAGAAAGAGGTTTTTTAAACGCAATGGTGGTTTACTTCTAAAACAACAAGAAGATGTTGATCCGTCTTTAGTTGATCAAACCATACTTTTCACATCACGTCAACTAGAGAAGGCTACTGACAACTTCAATGAGAACAGAGTTCTTGGTCGAGGAGGCCAAGGTACAGTCTACGAAGGTATGTTAGTTGATGGAAGAATTGTGGCAGTTAAAAAATCAAAAATTATTGATGAGAGCCAATTAGGGCAGTTCATCAATGAGGTGGTCATTCTTTCTCAAGTCAATCATAGGAATGTGGTCAAACTACTGGGATGTTGCTTAGAGACTGATGTTCCTCTACTAGTTTCAGAGTTCATCCCAAATGGAACATTGTATGATCGCATTCACTGCCAGACTGATGAGGACCCAATGTCTTTGAACATTAGACTGCAAATTGCTACAGAGGTTGCAGGAGCACTTGCTTACTTGCATTCAGCCACATCCATTCCAGTATATCATAGAGACATCAAGACGACTAATATACTTTTAGATGATAAATACAGGGCAAAAGTTTCTGACTTTGGAACTTCAAGGTTCGTATCAATAGATCAAACTCACTTAACTACCTTAGTCAAAGGTACAGTTGGCTACCTAGACCCCGAGTATTTTCAATCTAGCCAATTCACTGAAAAAAGTGACGTTTATAGTTTTGGAGTTGTTTTGGTTGAGCTTTTAACAGGAGAAAGGCCGATCTCATTAACTAGATTTGGTGAAAATAGAAGTTTGGCTTCACACTTTATGTTGGCTATGGAAGAAGGACGGGTTATGTCTATATTTGATGCAATGGTTATTAAAGAAGGCACTAGAGATGAGCTATTGGCAGTAGCTAACCTCGCAATGCGATGTCTAAATTTCAATGGAAAGAATAGGCCAACAATGAAAGAAGTGGCTGTCGAGTTAGAAACCATAACAACGTCGCATATTCCATCCGCGGTTCAGACTAATACCGAGTCAGTGACGTATGGGCATGAATTATCAATGCTATCGTATGGGGAATCAACATCAACATTCTTAAGTTTCGATGAGAACATTACTCAATGATGCAAACATAGCGGTTTTTGTTTAATAAGTTGTCATATAACAAGGATTTGAAGCCCGCGAGTTGTGACGGGGTATCTTTATTATATATATTGAATTGAATGAATATACATGAAACCAAATAGGGTATTATTCTACCTGGTATGAAGTCATATCTAGGGTTCCATCACAAAAGAAAAAATTCGGCAGCCATAAAGAATCTCCACTCCCAAATATATTTTTTTCTCCATGTCACCGGAGATTCCTTGGACAAGGGTAGAATGCCGCCAAACATCAAGAAAAAACCACCACGCCACACCAACCAACAACCGTACCAACGACACCAACAATGTCAAACAATTCCAAACAACCGAAAACCAACTGACCATCACTTTTCACTTCACTAATTTCCCATCAAATTGGACCCAATCAATCATGTTTGAGGTATTCAAACGATACGTGAATGTGACAGATGTCTTCATCCCTAACAAGAGAAATAAGCTTGGTAAAATGTTTGGGTTCGCAGGGTTCGCTGGAGTGTTTAACCCCACTGCCTTTGAAAAGAAGCTTAACACCATATGCATTGGAACACAAAGACTTGCATGCTCTCCAACAAAAAGACAACTTCCACAAGGCACAAACTACATCTCCCCTTGCCACCAACACCTTCAAGTGAACATCTTTCATCCAGTTTCATTGAACTTAAAACACTTGACAGGGCCACTAATCTACAGAACATGATACTAGACGAAGGCTTTACCGACTTTGACATTAAGTATGTCGTTAGTCTCTGCTTACTAATACAATTCCGTGATGCAACCTCAGGGAAAAGGCCAACTCTAACCCAACATTCCTCTTACTTTTAAAATCTGTTTCAGCTTGGAATAACAATTACCGCATCTCAAACCGGGTCACGTGGCTCAATATCTCTGGTTTGTCGTCTCAACTTTGGCTTCATAGATCTTTCTCAGCCATTGCAAAATTATGGGGAACCATCCTTATCCCGGAGGAGTGTAACCCTCGGAAATTTAACAGATCATTTGGCAAAGTTTGTATTCTCACAAACATCACTAATCGAATCAACGATTGTATACCAGTTCTAGTGGGAAACTAAGAATATTTGCACAGTTCTGCTCCTTTTTTGATAAAGTACCTGATGTGTTACTTTGTGCGAGTCAGTTGATAAGTCAACAACAAAAAGATCCCTCATCTCAGTTGTCTAGGCCCACTACCTCAGTTAAGTCACAACAAGCCCAATTCTGTTCAAGCCCATCACACCCATTAGATCCAATAGAACTCCTCAACCTCCAGCTAAAAGAAGATCCTACTCTGTTCCACCTCCAGTTAAACACGACCAAACTTCTAAACTCGAAAAAATTTGTGTCACTCAAATTCTTTGACCCTTTGAATGGCAATAATGCACAATCAAAAATGAGCAAAACATCCAATGCTAAATGTAAAAGTGCTTCTCAACCAAAACCTCCCCCTGCGTTGGCCTCAGATGGTGAGATGATCTCTGACTCTTTTTCTTTAATCAGAAGATGTAATATGCGCATTTTGTCTCGACCAGTTGCCTCGACTGATTCAAAAGGTTTAGTTTCTATCGAAGTTGATAAAACCATTGAAATCGGTAATGACCTAGGTCTCAACATCACTGCTAAGAATGACGATGTTGCTTTCATTCTTGCCAACGGTGACCGTGTCTCTAATCAATGAATATACTTTGTCTTAATGTTAGAGGATTGGGAGAGGATCACAAGAGTTGGGTTAAATGATTATGTGTTGAAAATAATGTTCACTTCCTAAGTATCCAGGAAAGTATAACATCAACAGTTGATCAATTCCTTATTGAGCAACTTTGGAATAACACTCCTTATAAATTCCCTGTTAAGAATCTAACGGGAAATCAGGAAGAATTATAGCCGTCTGGGACTGCACAAGATTTTCCCTCATCTCCACCACTGTCGGTGACGGTTTCCTTGCTCTTAAAGACACTTGGCAATCCCTTTCGGTTCAGTGTCTTATGGTGGTGGTTTATGCACCACAAAGCCAAGCCAAGAAAACTAAACTATAGCACGACCTTGCGTCTCTAATTAGCAGCCATGACAACCTGTCCGTGGTTATGGGTGATTTCAACGAGGTAAGATTTCCATCGGAGCGTATGTGTTCGGTTTTCAACCAAATTGGAGCTTCTAAATTTAACAAGTTCATTGCTAATGTGGGCCTTGTGGACCTTCAAATGGGAGGCAAACGATTCACTCGTATCAACAAATTCGGCTCCAAATTAAGCAAGTTAGACCGTATTCTTGTTTCGAACCACTTTGTCAACAATGGGCCACATGCTAACGTATTAGCCTTGACAAGTGAGTTCTCCGACCACTCCCCGCTCCCCCTTATTAACTGTTTAGTTGATTACAGAGTAGGTATTAGACCTTTGTGTAATCATGCATAAATCCATCAATAGTACTAATTAAGTTATGATGGATAAAAGGGTTATAACAAGTTCATGTTTATGGTTTTATATATGATCACATTTCTCTTTAATTTGTCAATGTTGAACAAATGAAGCCTTTCTTCATTTGAAAATATTGCGTGAGTTTCATAATGGTCACAAAATAAGTCATTTTATGTGATTCTGATCAGTTTATGTACCATGTTTCTTGAACAAAAGCTTAGATCAGGCCTAGCTATATAGGTAACTTGCTTATACAACTGTGATTCATACATGTGTTTGCAGACTTCATGAGGTTCCTTGAATAGTATAGTGATTCTAAAGCATTTCCTATCTATGGGTTAATGATGGCAAATGCATTGAACTATATCCATGTTGTTTGTATCCATCACATGGAAATCTGCAAAATCGTCTTCAATGATCAGATAATTATAGTAGTTTGTGACAGGCAAGTAACATTGTATGTTTCTCGGCTACTTGTTCATTACTTTTAGGTAATATGACTGATTAGAACATATACATCTATCATCTTCTTTATTTGCGTTTTCCAATTTGTTAGTTTCTTTTTATCGGAAATGGTTAGATTTTTTTCTTTTCACATTCTCATGACCATCAAGGTAGTAATATGTTTGTTGGTAACTTGTACAATGTGACTGCTGAAATATAGCATAAATTAAAATTAACTAAAATGGTACTACTGATTTTACTAAAAATGGTAAACAGATTAATGATATTATTAAGCTTAGTTATTGGATTTTATATTTTTTTATTGGGCTAGTTATTTAATACTAAAAATCGAAGTCAAAGACTCAAGGGAATTTTTAACACTTACATCAATGATCAATCTAACGTTTAACTTGCCGTATTTGACCACAATGACTCTTTGGAATATATGGGAGGTTTGTACAGAAACATGTATAGCCTAGCTGCTTCTTGTCGGACCCGTATGGATAAGGAGCAAGTTATCCCCTGATCAACATAACTGGTATATCCTACATTTTGCTGGAATTCCCCCAGCAACGCCAACAAACATAGCCGCCTTGTTATGGAAATGATCTTTTAACTACTTATTAGTGTTTAAGTGTGGAAAACATTGGTTGATCGAAGAAGTACAACGATATCCTTTTAGCCATGCTAAATGCGGGAACGGCCTTGATGGGGGTACTAATTTCTCTTTGTTTTGCAAAAGGAAGGTGCTAGTTTGAATTGGTGGTGGGCAAACCACCAGTCATATCGACACACTTGTTTTACAGCAAAGAACAATAGTACCCCCTGAAGGTTGTTCCTGCATCAAACAGAGGGAATAGGATTCAGCTGTACTTCTGCTTCTGCCACCAAAGTAGTTAAATATCATCACTCTAACAAGCCAATTATGTTTGTTGGAATTTTTAGGGGCCTTCAAGCAAAACCATGGGATATAACATGTATGTTAGTCAAGGGAATCTATTTATTTAGCGGAAAAAAATTGCTTATTACCAAATGGGTACTAGAAAATACTCTGTGTTTAAGGGAATCTTTCCGTATCATGGTGGATGCCTAGTAGCATAGAAAACTTAGGTGGCTAGTGTGACGAAGTCCATCAATATCACATAAGTTTTCATTCTTGTTAAGACACCCACCATGATATTGCAAGCTTGATACCGCAAGATTCACCGTCCCAGAAGCTAAGCTTTGATGTTGCATCCAGGTTGCTACATAGAAAAAGCTTCATAGGATTATATTACCTGGTAGTTAGTGTGCTCACAGTTACCTTATAAGATGAAAAGGGGTTCTAACAAGTGAAAAAAATTGTTGTATCACAAATAACAATCTATAGATAATCCAAGTCTGCCCTCGTAATGTAGCTTGTGGCCGCAACTAGGATGCCGTAATGCGGCATTGTTTGTCAAATACGGGAACCACTTACAACTTGTATATTCGATAATCTTGTTTTGACAAGTTGATTAACATGTTTTCTAAAAGGGGCAATTTCATATCTCTCCAACAAAAACTTGAAAGTTTCATATTTACCCAAATCATGCTTTAAAAGCATTGTACAAAATGCTACTAATGATGAAATGAGAGGGAGATATGAAATTCTCTCTAGAAATAACAGCTATTAGTACTTTTCAAAATTATTGAAGCAAGTTTTTCCACCACCATAAAATTCCAAACCATCGTAATCTTAAAGTTAGAAAATATCCTGGATATTAATTCCACAGTTTGTGATTATCATGCACGACGTAGACTATTGGGTCTCTTTCTCAGTACATACGCTTGGACCCTCGATCCACCCACCATAAATTTGTTCTTTAGCAGTTTATTGGGATAACATTTTAGTGATTAAAGGAGCATTTAGTTTTTGTTGGAAAAATTATGGTCAAATTTTTAAAATTGAATGACAATTGATGGTCATAAAATACACGGAAATTAACTTGAGTAGTTAATTCATGGTCAAATGTAACCACAAAATATATTTTGTGTTCATGAGCCATTAGTGTGATAATTAACGTGACTGTTTTTTGTTGATCTCCTTTCCCTATATTATGACAGTTTTTCTCATATGTCTAAATACACCAAGAAACACAACTCAATACTCCTCTTCTTTTGTGTTACAATTCATATATATTTCTTGTGTATCCGGTTCGTAATAGAGGGAAGGCATGATTTTGGTTCGACTTGATAACCCGTTTGTGCTGACGAAGTTATCTGTTGTTGTTGTTGTTGTTGTTGTATCCTGGGAGATAGTGTTGGAATTATGATATCATGACAATCATATAAAATAAACCAAACACATCAAGTGAGCATAGCGGAAGCAATTACAAGATCATATAATATGTAATTAATTAATCAAATATAAAAGTAAACATACATTTGTGATTCTAGCCCGAACAAGAATCAAATGCAATCTTCAAATCAAGAACCCTAATTAGGGTTTATGTGGATTATAAGAATTACCCCTTACCTCTTTTGTAATTCAATCCAAGAATCAAACAATAGTGTGCTTGAATCGCGTTCTTGTACACACGTACTAATTCAAGTAAAAGTTTATGCAAGTAAATCAAACACAAAACCTTTTAGCTATAAGAAAATCGAATCCCTTAAGGGATTGTTTGATGGATCGATTTTGGGACAAGAGAAGGAGAGAAAAACACCAAGATGTGTGTGTACAAGTTATGAGAAAACAATGCATCTTGGGTTTGTTTATATACTAATGAATACTTGGAGCTCGAGGCACAAAGGAGGTGGAATCCTCCCTTGGCCGATCGGTCACACATCCCTCAAGGGGATTCCGGAACCTTCTCTTGTTTCCAATTATTCACAAGTATTACTTTCCTAATCTTCGTCTAACGGTCGTTAGTCATTCTCCGTTAAATACTAACGGTCGTTACTAGTTTTGTGTTTATTAATAATTACATATAACATTTATAAATAATTATTTTTTTACTCTTCATACGTATTGTGTGCAATCCCGTGATCTCGAGTTCGATCCTAACACACAACTATTATTTTAATGTCTATAAAACCAATAGCTCCCACTTAGATATATAATAATAGTGTGATCACATCGGTTAGTGTCTTGCAACACACCGATACCTCTAGTACAACTCGAGTAAGGCTCCTGAAAAACCTTTTAATGATTTCTCATTATTATTATCCCTTTGTTTCTAATACCACGTAAATAAGGATATGGATCTAGGTCATTCCTTATTTAACCATTCTATTTCTCGTTGTTAGTGATTGACAAGATTACCAAATCTTCTGAACCTTTCAGGGAAGACCTTGGGTGTGGCCACGCAAACACCTTGACAACCCTACGAGGGGCCCAGCAGTATTAAACTCCAAAAATTAATTTGAAGGAACAAATTCTATATTGACTACAAGCAAAACACACAAACTTTGTAACACTTCCGAAAACAACCCTTATGACTACCAGTTACGTATAGCGTTAAGTTGTTCCACAAAAATGTACTACATTCATGACTGTTATCTTGTATCTCAAGTCTGAGGATAACTTCTTATGATTTACTTAATGACAAGATCCATAAAGTAGCATCATATAGTCGGAATAAGTCCTATATTCAGTATCATCGAATATCATCTGGAATGGCATGACTACGCATCAATATACTTTAAGTATATTATACCAACCTTCAGATTTGTCTTAATTTAATAATATTCCCATATTATTAACTGACAACGGACAATTTAGAATAACTCTTATTCATGGATTTAAACATGCAAAAATAGGACAACAATAATTAACAATAGAAATAAACATACCAAAATACTTTATTTCATTAAAATTGTTTACAATATCCTTTATCCAAATACTAATCACAGTTATGCATGAAACTACTAGCTAATTTAAGCCCAATTCCATTGGCTAATTCATTAAGCTTTTCTTTCGCCAAAGCCTTAGTGAATGGATCAGCTAAGTTATCATCTGTGTGAACTTTCAGTAGATTTATTTCACCTTCGTTAACCTTTTCACGAACAAAGTGATACTTCCGTAGAAAATGTCTGGTGCCTCTCATGACTCCAGGTTCATTGGTAAATATGATTGCAGCAGAATTGTCACAATACATATTAATAGGTAATTCAATTGAAGGCATAACACCAAGCACTGAAATGAATTTCCTAATCCAAACAGCCTCCATAGCAGCTTCTGAAGCAGCAATGTATTCAACTTCTGTCGCAGACATCGCAATTGTAGTCTGCTTCATGCTCTTTCAGTCTACTGCTCCTCCATTGATAACAAAGACATAACCCGTCTGAGACTTCGAATCATCTTTATTACTTTGAAAGGACGCATCACAGAAACCTGTAACACCAAGTTCTACAGCTGGTTCTCCACCATATACTAAAAACATATCTTTTGTATTTCTCAAATACTTAAGAATATGCTTAACAGCAATCCAATGCTTTTCACCTGGATTCTGTTGAAATTGACTGGGGATATTTTGAGCAAACGCCACATCTGGCCTTGTGCATTTTACCGCATACATAGTAGATCCAACAATTGAAGCATAAGGAACTTTACTCATGCGAGCCACCTCAGCAGGTGTTGAAGCACATAACTCATCACAAAAGCCATGTTTTACTTCCATCGGCAAATATCCTTTCTTAGAATTTTGCATATTGAACCTTTTTAATATTTTGCCAATGTAAGCACTTTGACTTAATCCAATTAACCGCCTTGATCTATCTCTATAGATTTTGATTCCCAGAATGTATGCAGCTTCTCCTAAATCTTTCATAGAAAAGCACTTTCCAAGATATGCCTTAACTTTTTGCAAACTTGGAATGTCTTTTCCCATGATCAATATGTCATCAACATATAAAATTAGGAAAAGTACATTATCACTCTCACTAGCTTTGTGATACACACATGGCTCATCAAGATTCTGAGTAAATCCAAACTTTTTGATTTCAGCATCAAATCTCTTGTTCCATTGTCGCGATGCTTGCTTCAATCCATAAATGGATCTTTGAAGTTTGCATACACGATTTGGAAACTTTGGATTTTCAAACCCTTCTGGTTGTGCCATATAGATGTCTTCATCTAGATGACCATTTAAGAAAGCGGTTTTCACATCCATTTGCCATATCTCATAGTCACAGTACGTTGATATAGCTATGAGAATCCTTATAGCTCTTATGTCTGCTACAGGAGAAAACGTCTCCTCGTAATCAATTCCAAAAGTTTGAGTAAAACCTTTAGCAACCAAACGAACCTTATAAGTGTGTGCATTTCCATCCATGTCAGTCTTAATCTTGTAGAGCCATTTACTCCCAACTACCTTGGCACCAGGAGGAAGGTCTACTTCTGTCCAGACTTCATTATCATGCATGGATTGTATTTCCCCATTCATAGCAACTTTCCATTTTTCCTTTTCAGGACTATTAATGGCAGCTCTATAACTAGTAGGTTCATTAAGTTTCCCTAGTATATTTTCCTCAACCTCTACATTAAGACATAGACGGTCAGGAGCTTTCACAGGTCTAGAAGATCTGCGAATGGGAACTACTTCAACTTCCGGTGGAGGACCCAGACTTTCAGGTTCTACAAGAAATGTGCTAGTGTTTTATGAAGGTAATGCATTATTTTGATCATATTCTAGATCATATACTCTCCCACTGACTTCTTGAGATACAAGATCACTTTCAAGAAAGTCACCATACCTAGCAACAAATACTTTGTTCTCAGGTGGGTAGTAAAAGTAGTAACCCATTGTCTCCTTTGGGTATCCTACAAAAATGCACTTTACAGATCTTTGTTGGAGTTTATCTTGTGAGTCACGTTTAACATACGCCTCACAACCCCAGACCTTTAAATAAGACAAGTTCGGAGCTTTTCCAGTCCACATCTCATATGGTGTCTTATCAACCTTCTTTGTGGGAACCATATTTAAAATATGAACAGCTGATTCAAGAACATAATCCCAAAAAGACAAAGGAAGATTAGTAAGATTATACATTGATCGAACCATGTCCAACAATGTACGATTCCTTCTCTCAGATACACCATTTTGTTGTGGAGTATATGGAGATGTGAGATTCTGGACAATTCCATTCTCAGTTAAGAAATCTTTAAAATCTTGACTAAGGTATTCACCACCTCGATCAGAACGAAGAGCTTTAATCTTCTTTCCTAATTGCAACTCTACTTCTACTTTGAAAACTTTAAATGTTTCAAACACCACATGTCTATGCTTAAGTAAATAAACATAACCATAACGGCTGAAATCATCTGTAAAAGTTAAGAAGTAAACAGCACCTTTCCTTGACACATGTCTAAGAGGTCCACACACATTAATATGTATCAAACCAAGTAGATCTGAAGCTCTTTCCATATTTCTATGAAAAGGTTTCTTAGTCATCTTCCCAAAAATACAAGACTCACATTTATCAAATGACTCATCATTGATATTTTTCAAAAGCCCTTCTTGTTGCAGCTTTTGCATGCGAGTCTTGCCTATATGGGCAAGTCTACAGTGCCAAAGGTAAGAAGAATTCAAGTCATACTTCATTCTCTTACTAATGCTATACATTGAATTATTATTATTGCTGGACATACAATCATTCATACCAATTTTAAACACACCATTCACAGCAACAACATTAAAATAAAATACACCATTTAAAGAAACAGAAATTTTATTGCCATCAATAGTATGAGTAAAACCAAGATCCAACAAACATGAAAAGGAAACAACACCTCTAACAATAGTAGGTGCATAATGACAATTGTTTAAAATCAGTACTAAACCAGAAGGTAAAACTAAATTAAACACTCCTATAGCTCCAACTGCTGCTTGTGCTCCATTGCCCACATGCAGAAATTGCTCCCCATAAGATAGTCTCCTTTCCTCTCTAAACCCCTGTAGTGTATTACATATGTTAATACCACATCCAATATCATATACCCAGGAATTTAATTTACGAGATAAAGTAAATAATTCAATGACAAAAAAGTTACCAGAAGTACTGGCGCCCATGTGCCCAGTCTTCTTAACCTTATTATTTCGCAAGTCATCTAGATAAAGAGGACAATTCCTCTTCCAGTGACCTATCACCTTGCAGTAATGGCATCCTTGATCCTTCTTCGGATTATCCTTCTTAGGAGGGTTTTTCTTAGGTTGAGGAGGTTGATAAGCCATAACTTGCTTATTCTTATCAGCCTTAGCCTTACCCTTACCCTTATTCTTGTTGGCATTTGGCTTGTTAATTCTATGCCCTTGAATAGCTAGTACTTGGGGTGTAGGAGCCTTTTGTGGTAAACCTTTCTCATAATCAATGAGCAGTGCGTGCAATTCACTTACTGTCTTCCCCACGCAATGCATATTGAAGTTCCTCACAAAACTACTAAATTCCTTATTAAGGGATCTATTGATTAAGTTCACGGCCATATCATTGTCATAGGGTTTACCAAGTGTTTGTAGTTGATCCATGAAACTCTTCATTTTCAACACATGAGCACTCACAGGTTCACCATCACCCTGCTTATAACCATGTAGAGACTCCATCAAATCGTAAATCTCTACATTTGATGGTTTCTCATATAGTTTCTTTAGTTCATCAATCATGTCCATGGGAAAGTATTCTTCAAACTGTCTTTAAAGAGCAGGTGACATCGCCCCTAACATCATTGCGGCCACATCAATATGTTCCTTACAAACTATTTTCCAATCAGCCTTGGCAGCATCAGTAGCTTCAGGGCCAGTTGGTTCAGCAGGACAAGGCGTCTTCAAGATTTCAATTTGACCAGTCACTCGCAAGACAATCCTAAGTGAACGATACCAATCATTGAAATTCTTAGAGCCAGTCAATTTTTTTCGTTCAAAATAAGTTTTGAACGCAGAACGTAAGTTGGTGTTATCAGTTTGAGCCATTTCTACAGATAAAGAAAGTTCAAAACATTAGTATTTTTGATAATACAATTTTTCAAGAAAATAAAATACCCAAGGAAATCATATCCATAGAATTATCTTGAAAACTAGGATCCTCCATAAACATAGTTTCATGACATCAGTTGATATGCTAGTAATGAAAGTATAATATGAGGTAACTTGTCGTACAATAATTGGCATAACATTTGTCCAATTCCTAGATTTATGGGATTTACAATCACAAAACATTTGTATTGTAAGCATGTTTAATCCCCATCTGAATGCCTTGAGTCCAAGATCTCACTTCCTGCTCAATTTAAGTCGTCTAACTTAAAAACTGCAAACTCATAAATCCATCACATCAGTTGATCTGCTAGCAATGAATTTATGAAATTTACCTCTCCATTGCAATCTAGCCAAGCTCTCACATGACGTAAACTACAACTTCAAGTGTTCTTAATTAGATGGCATTTGACTTAATTTTATAAGGGTATTAATTTTGACGTGATCAAAATAATGTATGAAGAAACATGCATACAACTTCATAACATTGGTTTTATAAAACATTTTTATTACCAATTCAATAAGAGTAAAATAGCAAAGTTTTGATTGAGGTATCGGGTTCACCAATTAAAGAATTACCAACAATTATCGTCCACTATATCGTACTTTTGCATAAACCCTAAGGCTTAGTATTTCGGATAATCATTGTGAAATTGTGGTGAATTCACCCTTAAGATGACAATGTACGTAATATAGTGATATAGGTAAGTCTAGAGTCGGCACACAAGCGGTTGTAGAGAACCGGTAGGTGCATGGTCTTTAATAACCCCTCTCTACAAGCACATTGTATGGCAACCTTCGGTCCGCCTTTCGCACACTATGTACAAAAACATCAATCAACCAATCCTTTGAAATTTAAACTCTTAAAACCAAAACAATTTCGCCATTTATTTAGTCCGTATTATTTTTCTATTAAAAAATTACCCTTTTCGTTTATAAACATGTCTAACATAATAATAAACAAAAACAAGTAATATAAAATAAAAAATAAAACAACCAAATAAACATATACATAACATAACAATTAAATATGTATAAAACATGTAGCCACATGCAAATCTTATTCAATAGTCCTATTAATAATCAAGTCTAGGTGTATAATGTATTTATTCAATTAAGGCTATCTTCTTCAAAGGAAAAAGAGCCACATACATCGATAAATCGATTACGTAAGCCAAAACTAAACAAATTCCACATAGCACATAATTGATTACTTAATATTGGAGTCTTCCCCAATTCGACATCTATTAATAAATTTACATGTTCCGATATAACTTAACAATTAATTCATATACCCAATTTAAACCATTTAAATTATCACACAATAAAATCCATGCAAACATGCACTTTTTCATGGATTATGCTTAACAATTAACATATTGCACCAAGATCGTTTACTAAAACGCATAACCAATTGCATGACATCCTAGGGTTTCTAATCCTATTAAAAATCAAAACCAAAACCCTAAAACCCTAAAAGGTCAAATCGACCCAATTAAAAAAATTGGGGTTAGGAATCAAAAAACCCTAAAAACATGTAACTAAACGAATCAAGATTCAATTTTATGCGTTTCGATAATTAATTACACATTTTAACGGCTCTAGATGCCACTGTTGGAATTATGATATCATGACAATCATATAAAATAAACCAAACACATCAAGTGAGCATAGCAGAAGCAATTACAAGATAATATAATATGTAATTAATTAATCAAATATAAAAGTAAACATACCTTTGTGATTCTAGCCCGAACAAGAATCAAATGCAATCTTCAAATCAAGAACCCTAATTAGGGTTTATGTGGATTATAAGAATTACCCCTTACCTCTTTTGTAATTCAATCCAAGAATCAAACAATAGTGTGTTTGAATCGCGTTCTTGTACACACATACTAATTCAAGTAAAAGTTTATGCAAGTAAATCAAACACAAAACCTTTTAGCTATAAGAAAATGGAGTCCCTTAAGGGATTGTTTGATGGATCGATTTTGGGACAAGAGAAGGAGAGAAAAACACCAAGATGTGTGTGTACAAGTTATGAGAAAACAATGCATCTTGGATTTGTTTATATACTAATGAATACTTGGAGCTCAAGGCACAAAGGAGGTGGAATCCTCCCTTGGCCGATCGGTCACACATCCCTCAAGGGGATTCCGGAACCTTCTCTTGTTTCCAATTGTTCACAAGTATTACTTTCCTAATCTTCGTCTAACGGTCGTTAGTCATTCTCCGTTAAATACTAACGGTCAATACTAGTTTTGTGTTTATTAATAATTACATATAACATTTATAAATAATTATTCTTTTACTCGTCATACGTATTGTGTGCAATCCCGTGATCTCGAGTTCGATCCTAACACACAACTATTATTTTAATGTCTATAAAACCAACAGATAGACGTTCACGATTCTCAAGCACCGTGGAGAGGACGAATCTGTCTTAAGGAAACTGTGAGCATCACAGGCCTCAACATTTCTATCACACCCCACAATTTCAGGTCATTTTTCCAAACCTCAACATATTACTATTCACCAATTACTAATCATCGATAACTATTCATCATTTTAGTATTCATCATTTTTGAGGTCAGTTTGATATTCCGAGAAGGATTCAAAAATTTCACTATTCATTTTCGGGAGAAAACCACTATTCATGTGCATTACTCATTTCATCGTAATGTTAGTTTACGAGTAATTAAATTCGTGTAACCAGGATGGTTTAGCTGCGAATTCATGCATCATTATTAGGGACATTTCATACGGGCTAGAAATAGTCCGCATATCATCATTATAGCATTTACGTACTATTCCACTCGTAGGAAATTCAAAGTAATATTTTTAGTATAATTAACGATTTACATATATTTATTTTAAATAAACGCTAACACGCGATCGATAAATGAGACTAACATATCCGACACTCTCTACAATGATCCCGATATATTTTAGACTCCTTACAACGTCATAAGTATTATGAAATTCAATTACCCGGTATTTTGGAAATTTACTTAAATCGTATCGTACGTCTAATCTAATTACGACGGTTTTCGTGGAAACTAAACAATAATCACCCAAACCCTCCATACTTGTACCCAACATATTTTTACAACTTTTACGACTTTATTATGTCCCGGATAACTTCAATAAAACTTATTTCTAGCAAACCCGGTACCCGATTATACCAAAAACTACCTAACTATATAATACCTCCACTCACTTTCTAAATAAATCAAAGACAACCCCCCCTTTCCCTCCTTTCAACGCCGGCCCAAGCCCCCCCTCCTAGTCTCATGTGCTAAATCCACCAACACCCATTAATGCTTACCTAACAATTGTCTAAACTAGATATTATCCTACCATTTTCATATCATTTTCACTTAACCATTTCAAGCAAACAAGCAAATATTCTCTCCTTTTTCTCTCTTGGGTGCTCGGCCAAACAACAACAAGAAGCAAGAATCACAAGTTTTTAAAGATCAAGATATAAACTAGTTCATTTTGTTATCCTTGTTAGGGTTTTGAAATAAAAACTCAAGGATTATTAGGTTTTCACCATCCAAACTCTCTAAACCTTCAAAGTAAGTTTACAAAACTCATTTTCATATTTTTTACAAGTTATTACAATGATTATATGATTTTCATACAAGATCTCATGCATGTGTTAGTTTATACCACTCCATTTTATATATATATATATATATATATATATATAACTTTTGAGCCCTAGAAATGGTTACATGGGAAACTCTTGTTAGATCCACTTGATTTATGATGTTTAGGAACCCATGACACCCTAAGAAGGTGTATGGTAAGATTAGACTAAATTTGTGGTGATTGAAAGTGTTTTGGTTGAAGTTGAAACTAGTTTGAAACCCTATAATTGATTTTTAACCATATATATAAGCCTACTGTCCCAAAACGCCAAACCCAGAAAAGTCAGGGACTCAGGGGTAATTTTTGATCAAAGATTTAGAAAATAATTTCAAAAACGAAGCCGTGATCGAAAGAACGGATTAAAACGAGCTTATAACGAAGGAGATATGATTTTTGCAAGTTTAACGACGAAAACTATTTTCTGAAAATATAACGTGCTGTTGGACGATTTTCGACGGACAAAGAGAGGCATTAGACGTAACCTAAAGGAGCCGAACTATCAAAAATATATTAATACATGTTAAGACGAATCCGTGGATATAAAGAACGAGGAAAATGAACTTAAAACGACAAAGATATACACGTTTCAATATCGTCAAAACTATATTTATATTAGTAGTCACTAATAGAAATAATAAACTACGTACTAAATACTATATTTTCTAGAAATATTATTAAAGAGCTATATATTCTTAAGCGATGAAGTACGTATGACCCAAAGCTTATTTATACAACTAATTGACGTTATTTTAAGGTTTTCAAAACGATGGATATAACACTAACAATTTATATACGATATATTACGACTAGTTTTACAAGTCTAGTTAGATTTATTTTTCCTAAGTATGGAAAATACTTTACTTTGACAATAACTAGTATTTTCAAGTTACGAGTGGTATAGGTATCATGTGCATGAACGTTCACCACATCATTTCATGATCTAAAGTAGATCATATTCATTCATTTAGGTTGCGGCTAGTGTTCGCGCCTTATTGTCCCGATCATTCCATCACATTGTACTATCACTTCAGGTAAGTTTTCATAGCCCCGTTTTAATTCAATATTTTGATTTCAAATCCCACGGGGGAGAATACATTGCATCACTTATTTTTGTACATGCCAAAATATTAAATTCCTTACATTGCTTAAGTTGCCTTACTACCAAGTTAAGTCCCCTTTATTATCATGGACCGTTAATTATATTGCCAAGCGAGAGTGAGTGAATAGATCTATTGAGGGTGACTCCTCCATTCGTGTTTGGGTTGCTCCAACGGGAAAACGGATGCATTTCATGTCTAATCTATTTGAGTGCCTGGTAAACACTCCTTTGGGGCCAATACAATATTATGTCTAGCTTCGGGGTCATGAGCTTAAGAGACAATGTAGCATTTTTGACATTTTTGTCGGTTTACTTTATACTTGTGGCTTATGTACATACGATTTAACTTACAAACCTATGATTATTCACCAACATTATTGTTGACCGTTTTCGCAATGTATTTTCAGGTAATTAAGACATATTTCTCATGGCATGCATAGAGTCATTTCATTGAGTAACAAGGATGAAGCGTCTCATTTTGGATTTTCATGCACTTATGAATTATCGTTTGATTGTACTAAACTTGTTCTCTTTAAACCTTTCAAGACTTTTGGGACCTATGTTTTATAACTCTGAATATTTTAAATGAATCAAATGATGTATTTTCAAAACGACACTTTAGGTCGTTCAATATAACTGTAACTGTGGTGCTATGACAGTCACCCCCAGGTATTCCATTCCGCTGTCATTCAGGTATTTTGGGGGTGTGACAGATTGGCATCAGATCTAAGGTTATAGCGAACTAGGATGTATCATGGACCCTAGACTATAACCACATCATCATAGCATCTCATCATTTCATCATAAGTGCATATTTATTATTTTAGGTGATTCCATTATACGGGTTATTTATTTTCACTTCACATTGATTATCACAGAGGCATGTCTTCAGATCTGAACATTATCATACTTTACTCAGATTCCGACATTGAGGACGCTATGTCTTCCACTGCTATTGTACCACCCGTTCATCCAGCACCCGGATCGCCACTTTTAGCATCGGGTGAAGACACTAAGCCTTTCGAGGAGGAAGAGATTGCTCCTACTCCTCATGTTTCTCCCATTGCACCACTAGATGCTACACGTACACCTACAGATATATCATCTCCTACCACTTCTATTTCACCAGAACCGACACTTATGTTTCCTCATAGAAAGACAACCATAGGTGCTAGAAAGAGTGTACGCCCTGTTACCTCTACTCTTATGATGCCTACTGTTCCTACATTACCTACACCACCTGCTATACCTACTACTACTACCTCTATACCTACTTCACTCTTGCCACTCAGGAAGCGTGCAAGGATCACTACTCCATCATCACCTATTACCGAGACTTCTGACCTTCCACCACCACCATTATACCATATAGGTGAGAGTTCGAGAGCAGCTGCTGCTAGAGGACCTACAGCTTTGACTTTAGATGCCCAGTTAGGGGATCAACAGGAGCAGATTAATAGGTTGGGTTATAGGGTAGATGAGCACCTTACTAGTCGACTTGAGGAAGTCGAGGAGCAGGTTGAGGGATTACTCTTAGGCAGGGTTAGCATTGACGTGTCTTATCATGGACTCGAGGCACGATAGATAGAGCACCAGGATCTGATTGATCATCTTAGGGATGAGCTGCCTGAGATACGGGATAGAGCCCAGATGACACAGGAGACGCATGGAGAGCAGGCACATCTGTTGGCATTAGCTCAGGAGAGGATGACAGCTGCAGAGACCAGGGAGGCTGCCCTCCAGCTCCGAGTTGAGCACTTGGAGGAGATTGTTGTTGCGATGGATCGGGAGATTCGCCGCCTTAGGGGAGGACCTGGAGCATCTGGAGGAGCCTAGGCATAGACTTGTATTGTATTAGCTTTTACTATTTTCCTAGTCCCGAGGTGTGGGACATAGTTCAAGAACTTGTTTTCTTTTGGTTGTTGTACAAACAAATGTATCAAGTATGACTCTACTATGTTGGAATGGTTGTGCTATATATTATATCGGTCCATGTAGGCCAAAATTTTCATGTATTATATTCATGTGTTGTGATTATATTTATGATATTTCGTGGTTGCTCCTTATTGTTATTGTATTTATACAGGTTGTGGTTGTATCTATACATGTCATGGTTATATTCATACAGGTTGTGGTTGTACTCGTACATGTCGTGGTTGTATTTATACTTGTTGTGGTTGTATATATACATGTTGTGGGTGTATACCTTTGGTACGATGACTATTTCTATTATGATCTTTCTCATGGTTGTTGTCCATTGCGATTTATCAGAAGTATGGCGCCAAGGAAAGGTAAGGCTACACCAGAAACACCAGCTATGACTCAAGCCGCTATCCGCAAGTTGGTCAGGGATAGTATAGCAGAAGCTCTGGAGGTTGAGAGAGCTGAGGTTGCTGCAAGGGCTGCTGAGACTGCTTCTAATACAGGGGCACTTGAACCACCCAATAATAGGCGTGAATGCACTTGGAAAGATTTCAAGATTAGTGATCCCATCAAGTTTAAGGGCACTGAGGGAGCGGTTGCTTTGGTCCGATGGTTTGAAAAGATGGAGAATGCGTTCCTCATGTGCAGTTGTCCGGATGTCAGCAAGGTAAACTTTGCTACTGGTATGCTTCTGGATGAAGCTATGTCATGGTGGAATTCTTATGCTCAGCCGATTGGTATGGAAAATGCCTACAAGCTCACCTGGGATCAATTCAAGAAATTGATGACTAAAAAGTTTTGCCCTCGTACTGAGGTGAAGAAATTGGAAACAAAATTCTATAAGCTGGTGACAAAAGGTGATGACATCGAGACCTACATCAGGAGGTTTCAAGAGTTGGCTGCACTATGTCCAACTATGGTTCCCGATGATGAGAAAAAGATGGAAAACTTCATTGGTGGACTGCCCGAAAGTATTCGAGGTGATGTGATTTCTTTTGATCCTCAAACAATGGAAGAGGCTATCCGAATAACTCAGAAATTCATGGTCCAAGTAGTAAAAGGAAAATCTGCTGTCAACAACAACAATAACTGTTCAAGCAACACCAACTACAACAACACTCGAAACAACAACAACTATAACAACAATCGAAACCGCAACTATCCCAATAACCGAAACAACAACCCAAACAATAACAACAACAACAAGAGGAGGTTTGACTACAACCAAGGTGGAAATGCTATTCAGCCACCACCTAAGAGGCAAGTAGTGGCAAGGGCCTATGCTGCAGGGCCAACTAAAGGAAAAGGATATGCGGGAAATCTACCCAAGTGTGAAAAGTGTCAGAAACATCACAACCCAGGACGTTGCCCAGATCCATGTGGCAACTGCAAGAAGATTGGTCACCACACGAAAGATTGCAGGCTTCCAATCTTGGGTGACAATCAGAAACCACCATTAACATGTTTTGGCTGTGGAGAAATTGGACACTTTAGGAATGAGTGCCCAAAGAAGAAGAATCAAGGAACTGGAAACCAAGCTGGGATGGCTCGAGGAAGAGCTTATGTTATGGGAGGAGAAGATGCAAGAGAGGACCCGAATGTTGTTGCGGGTACGTTCCTCGTTAATAATCGTTATGCATCCATGTTATTTGATTCAGGAGTGGATAGAAGTTTTGTTTCTATTGCATTTGCACCTTTACTTAACATAGAACCAACCACCTTAAACATTCCCTATATCGTTGAACTAGACGATGGGTCTTTAGTTAACACCAACACCATTGTCCGTGGTTGCACTATAAATTTCCTGAACCATCTATTCAATATAGACCTGATGCCCGTAGAACTTGGAAGTTTCGACGTTGTTATCGGTATGGATTGGTTATCCCGACATCGAGCGAGAATTATTTGTGATGAGAAAGTTGTTCACCTTCCTTATAACGGTGAAACTTTGATTGTTCGTGGAGAGCGAAGTGGAACTAGACTCAGTATCATATCATGCATTAAAACCGAGAAATACATAAAGAAGGGTTGTTATGCATTCTTGGCTCACATCACGGAGAAGAAGTCGGATGAGAAACGACTTGAAGATGTGCCAAATGTTAAGGAATTTCCAGAAGTTTTTCCGGAAGAATTGCCAGGACTTCTGCCTACACGCCAAGTTGAGTTTCAAATTGACTTAGTGCCAGGAGCCGCACCAGTTGCGCGAGCACCGTATCGAATTGCACCTTCGGAAATGCAGGAATTGTCAAACCAATTACAAGAACTTTTGGACAAAGGATTCATTAGACCGAGTTCCTCGCCTTGGGGAGCACCGGTTATGTTTGTGAAGAAAAAGGACGGATCTTTTAGAATGTGCATCGACTATCGTGAGTTGAATAAGTTAACGGTGAAGAACCGTTATCCACTACCCAGAATCGACGACTTGTTTGACCAATTACAAGGTTCCAGTTTTTATTCCAAGATTGACTTAAGATCCGGTTACCATCAACTTAGGGTTCGGGAAGAGGATATCCCGAAGACGGCATTTAGAACACGTTATGGTCATTATGAGTTTCAAGTAATGCCTTTCGGATTAACCAACGCACCTGCGGTATTCATGGACCTCATGAATAGGGTGTGCAAACCGTATCTTGATAAGTTCGTGTCTATATTCATTGAAGACATCTTGATTTATTCCAAGAGTAGAAAAGAGCACGAAGAACACCTCAGAACAATCCTGGAACTACTCAAGGAGGAGCAATTGTATGCCAAATTTTCAAAGTGTGATTTTTGGATACGAAGAGTTCAGTTTCTTGGCCATGTCATCGATAGCCAAGGATTACAAGTTGACCCAGCAAAGATCGAGGCAGTGAAAGATTGGGCTACGCCCAAGTCTCCTATGGAAATTCATCAATTCCTAGGACTTGCAGGATATTATAGAAGGTTTATTGAAGGGTTTTCTAAGATAGCGAAGTCGCTAACTAAGCTGACACAAAAGAATCAAAAGTACAGTGGGGAGAGAAACAAGAGTCCGCATTTCAGTTATTGAAACAGAAGCTTTGTAGCGCACCAATTTTGTCACTACCAGAAGGGATTGAGAACTTTGTGGTATATTGCGATGCTTTGCATAAAGGACTTGGAGCTGTGCTAATGCAGAACGAGAAGGTGATAGCTTACGCATCTAGACAGCTTGGAGTTGGGTGCTGTAGTTTTTGCACTCAAGATTTGGAGACACTACCTTTATGGTACCAAGTGCATAGTTTTTACCGACCACAAGAGCTTACAGCATATACTTGATCAGAAGGAACTAAATATGAGACAACGTCGTTGGCTAGAATTACTTAGTGATTACGATTGTGAAATCCGATATCACCCGGGAAAAGTGAATGTTGTAGCAGATGCACTTAGCCGAAAAGAACGACTAAAACCTTTGAGAGTTAGGTCATTGGGAATGACAATCATTTCGCCATTACCATCAAAAATTTTAGAAGCTCAGATTGAGGCTCTCAAGGAAGAAAATCGACCACAGGAGAAACTTTATCGTATGCCAGAAAACAAAAATGCCTTTGTAAAGAGAGCAGATGGAGTGTTATGCTTCAAGGACCGAAGTTGGATACCACTCTATGGTGGGATACGAGAATTGATTATGCATGAATCACACAAGTCGAAGTACTCTATTCATCCAGGTTTTGATAAGATGTATCAGGATCTCAAAAAGCTTTATTGGTGGCCGAACATGAAAGCAGAAATAGCTACGTACGTCAGCAAATGCCTTACTTGTGCTAAAGTGAAAGCCGAGTACCAGAAACCGTCAGGATTACTTAAACAACCAGAGATTCCACAATGGAAGTGGGAGCGTATTACAATGGACTTTGTCACTAAACTTCCCAAGACGTCAGGAGGTTACGACACTATTTGGGTAATTGTTGATCGTCTTACCAAATCAGCCCACTTCATACCCATTAGAGAGACTTATTCCATGGAACAACTTGCCAGACTTTATGTCAAGGAAATAGTCTCAACACACGGTGCACCAGTTTCCATCATTTCCGACAGAGATAGTCATTTTACTTCAAACTTTTGGCGGTCATTACAAGATTCCTTTGGATCCAAGTTAGACATGAGCACTGCTTACCATCCTCAGACCGATGGTCAGAGCGAGAGAACTATTCAGACACTTAAGGACATGCTGCGAGCATGTGTGATTGACTTTGGAAATGGTTGGGCTAACCATTTGCCTTTGATCGAGTTTTCTTATAACAACAGCTACCTTTCACGCATAAAAGCAGCACCATTCGAGGCACTTTATGGTCGTAAGTGTCGATCTCCAGTTTGTTGGGCCGAAGTCGGTGATGTACAATGTACTGGCCCGGAGATGGTTTAAGAAACAACAGAAAAGATAATCCAGATTCGAGAGAGACTCGAAACAGCTAGAAGTAGACAGAAAAGCTACGCAGATGTTCGACGCAAACCATTCGAATTTCAGGTCGGAGACAAAGTCATGTTGAAAGTCTTGCCTTGGAAGGGCGTGATACGATTTGGGAAACACGGGAAGTTGAACCCGAGATACATCGGTCCATTTAAGATACTGGAAAGGATTGGCCCAGTAGCTTACAAACTTGAACTTCCATCCGAACTCAGCAACGTACATAACACGTTTCATGTCTCGAACCTCAAGAAATGTCTTTCGGACGAGTCTTCCGTAATACCACTAGAAGAAATTCAACTCGATGACAAGCTTAACTTTGTGGAAGAACCAGTTGAAATTATTGACCGCGTGGTCAAACAATTGAAGCATAGTCGAATTCCGATCGTGAAAGTTCGCTGGAATTCTCAAAGAGGACCTGAGTTTACTTGAGAACGAGAAGACCAAATGCGACTCAAGTATCCACATCTTTTCACCAAGACAACTTCCGAGGCCAACACTAGCTGAATTCAGGGACAGAATTCCCTTTTGGGTGGGCGACTATCACACCCCACAATTTCAGGTCATTTTTCCAAACCTCAACATATTACTATTCACCAATCACTATTCATCAATCACTATTCATCATTTTACTATTCATCATTTTTTAGGTCAGTTTGATATTCTGAGAAGCATTCAAAAATTTCACTATTCACCTGACACTATTCATTTCGGGGAGAAAACCACTATTCATGTGCATTACTCATTTCATCGTAATGTTAGTTTACGAGTAATTAAATTCGCGTAACCAGGATGGTTTAGCTGCGAATTCATGCATCATCATTAGGGACATTTCATACGGGCTAGAAATAGTCCGCATATCATCATTATAGCATTTACGTACTATTCCACTCGTAGGATATTCAAAGTAATATTTTTAGTATAATTAACGATTTACGTATATTTATTTTAAATAAACGCTAACACGCGATCGATAAATGAGACTAACATATCTGACACTCTCTACAATGATCCCGATATATTTTAGACTCCTTACAACGTCATAAGTATTATGAAATTCAATTACCCGGTATTTTGGAAATTTACTTAAATCGTATCGTACGTCTAATCTAATTACGATGGTTTTCGTGGAAACAAAACAATAATCACCCAAACCCTCCATACTTGTACCCAACATATTTTTACAACTTTTACGACTTTATTATGTCCCAGATAACTTCGATAAAACTTATTTCTAGCAAACCCGGTACCCGATTATACCAAAAACTACCTAAACACTACATAATTCCTCCACTCACTTTCTAAATAAATCAAAGATAACCCCCCCCCCCCCCCTTTCCCTCCTTTCTATGCCGGCCCAAGCCCCCCCTCCTAGTCTCATTTGCTAAATCCACCAACACCCATTAATGCTTACCTAACAATTGTCTAAGCTAGATATTATCCTACCATTTTCATATCATTTTCACTTAACCATTTCAAGCAAACTAGCAAATATTCTCTCCTTTTTCTCTCTTGGGTGCTCGGCCAAACAACAACAAGAAGCAAGAATCACAAGTTTTTAAAGATCAAGATATAAACTAGTTCATTTTGTTATCCTTGTTAGGGTTTTGAAATAAAAACTCAAGGATTATTAGGTTTTCACCATCCAAACTCTCTAAACCTTCAAAGTAAGTTTACAAAACTCATTTTCATAATTTTTACAAGTTATTACAATGATTATATGATTTTCATACAAGATCTCATGCATGTGTTAGTTTATACCACTCCATTATATATATATATATATATATATATATATATATATATATATATATATATATATATATATATATATATATATATATATATATATATATATATATATATATATATATATATATATATATATATATATATATATATATATATATATATACTTTTGAGCCCTAGAAATGGTTACATGGGAAATAGGGCTGGCATAACAGGTCACACGAACCTGTTAAGGTCAAACACGAACACGACCTGTTAACTAATCGTGTTATTTTTCTCAAACACGAACACGACACGAAAATTAACAGGTCACTTGTTAACAAACCTGTTAACATGTATATTAGGATTTTAGGGTGCATTAACCTATTCTAATCCATCAACAAATAACAAACCTGTTAACATACATAACAGGTCACCTGTTAACAGATATGGATCTGCACTAACCTATTCTAATCCATCAACAAATCCATCAAGAACAAGCAACAAAAACAACAACAAAAACATCAAGAACATTAGAACAACAATAAATCCACCATCAAAGTCTTCACTAACCTATTCTAATCCTAAACCCATCAATTCACAACAAATCCCATCGATTCACAGCAACATCCAATCGATTCACAGCAACATCCATCAATCCAACATCCAATCCCATCGATTCACAGCAACAACACCAACATTCAAGAACATCACCAACACCAACACCAACATTCAAGAACAAATCCATCAAAACATCCACCGATTCACAGCAACAACAAATCCATCAAAACATCAAGATCAACAACAAATCGAACAAAAGAAAAAAAAATACAATAACATCAAATCCCATCGATTACAATAAATTTTTTCTAGTCATCTACTCATCTCTTAACGTGGTTCGAACAAAAGAACACCCCATTGATTTCTTGAAGCCTTTTTCTTGATTTCTTGAACCGGATCTTAAATGTTTGGTGATGATAAGATGATAAGATGAATCTTAAATGTTTGGTGATGATAAGATGAATCTTTGATATTGTTGTGGGAGAGAAAGAGAATGAGAGAAAACTGATAAAAAAGAGGGAGAGAGAATGAGAGATAAGATGGGGGCGGACAAATATTGTACAAATATTTAGGGTTAGGATTTTGGAACTTATAACAGGTCTTATATATACAACATCATAACAGGTCACTAACAGGTCTTAACAGGTCTGACCTGTTAAGACACGAAAATTAACAGGTCTTAACAGGTCTGACCTGTTAAGACACGAAACCTGTTAAGGTCAAACACGAAACCTGTTAAGAATAGGTCGTGTCGTGTCGTGTTAACAGGTTTTGTGTCAAAATTGCCAGCCTTAATGGGAAACTCTTGTTAGATCCACTTGATTTATGATGTTTAGAAACCCATGACACCCTAAGAAGGTGTATGGTAAGATTAGACTAGATTTGTGGTGATTGAAAGTGTTTTGGTTGAAGTTGAAACTAGTTTGAAACCCTATAATTGATTTTTAACCATATATATAAGCCTACTGTCCCAAAACACCAAACCCAGAAAACTCAGGGACTCAGGGGTAATTTTTGATCAAAGATTTAGAAAATGATTTCAAAAACGAAGCCGTGAGCGAAAGAACGGATTAAAACGAGCTTATAACGAAGGAGATATGATTTTTTGCAAGTTTAACGACGAAAACTATTTTCTGAAAATATAACGTGCTGTTGGACGATTTTTGACGGACAAAGAGAGGCGTTAGACGTAACCTAAAGGAGCCAAACTATCAAAAATATATTAATACATGTTAAGACGAATCCGTGGATATAAAGAACGAGGAAAATGAACTTAAAACGACAAAGATATACACGTTTCAATATCGTCAAAACTATATTTATATTAGTAGTCACTAATAGAAATAATAAACTACATACTAAATACTATATTTTCTAGAAATATTATTAAAGAGCTATATTCTTAAGCGATGAAGTACGTATGACCCAAAGCTTATTTATACGACTAATTGACGTTATTTTAAGGTTTTCAAAACGATGGATATAACACTAACAATTTATATACGATATATTACGACTAGTTTTACAAGTCTAGTTAGACTTATTTTTCCTAAGAATGGAAAATACTTTACTTTGACAATAACTAGTATTTTCAAGTTACGAGTGGTATAGGTATCATGTGCATGAACGTTCACTACATCATTTCATGATCTAAAGTAGATCATATTCATTCATTTAGGTTGTGGCTAGTGTTCGCGCCTTGTTGTCCCGATCATTCCATCACATTGTACTATCACTTCAGGTGAGTTTTCATAGCCCCGTTTTAATTCAATATTTTGATTTCAAATTCCACGGGGAAGAATACATTGCATCACTTATTTTTGTACATGCCAAAGTGTTAAATTCCTTACATTGCTTAAGTTGCCTTACTACTAAGTTAAGTCCCCTTTATTATCATGGACCGTTAATTATATTGCTAAGCGAGAGTGAGTGAATAGATCTATTGAAGGTGACTCCTCCATTCGTGTTTGGGTTGCTCCAACGGGAAAACGGATGCATTTCATGTCTAATCTATTTGAGTGCCTGGTAAACACTCCTTTGGGGCCAATACAATATTATGTCTAGCTTCGGGGTCATGAGCTTAAGAGCCAATGTAGCATTTTTGACATTTTTGTCGGTTTACTTTATACTTGTGGCTTATGTACATATGATTTAACTTACAAACCTATGATTATTCACCAACATTATTGTTGACCGTTTTCGCAATGTATTTTCAGGTAATTAAGACATATTTCTCATGGCAAGCATGGAGTCATTTCATTGAGTAACAAGGATGAAGCGTTTCATTTTGGATTTTCATGCACTTATGAATTATCGTTTGATTGTACTATACTTGTTCTCTTTAAACCTTTCAAGACTTTTGGGACCTATGTTTTATAACTCTGAATATTTTAAATGAATCAAACGATGTATTTTCAAAACGACACTTTAGGTCGTTCAATATAACTGTAACTTTGGTGCTATGACAGTCACCCCCAGGTATTCCATTCCGCTGTCATTCAGGTATTTTGTGGGTGTGACAATTTCCTTGTGTTTTTGTGTCACACTATCAAAATAATTTCGGTATCGTTTTCTACACTTTATCTTTTATTGTTGTGATCAACATATTATTGTTTGTCTTTAATAGCAATAAACACTATACATACTACAATCTTAAGACAGATTAATTGTTGCTATTTGAGAGACAGCCATCGATATAAGATATAATATAAACACTATTGATTATAGCACATGTTTGAAAAGCATTTGGATAATATTTGCTTAGTGGAACAAAACAATAAATGGTTTCTTCCGAGGTTACGTCATTTCATGGATATCTTTGTCTTTAAATGATAATAGTGCTTAACATGTCATATTACATGCGAGTAATTGGATGTTATTGTTTTCTGAACATTTAGACATTAAAATATTAACTACATGGGTGATGCATGTTAGATGACTCAAGTTTACTTTATTTGGTCTTTGTTAATTTGTATTGTGTGGTGGATGGTTGACATTAGACATTTGAATCCATTGATCATTTAAGAGAATATAACTTGTATGGTATCTACTTGTTCTATGTTTTGCAGATGATCTACTTGTTCTATGTTATGGGGATTTGCAATCAGTTAATGTGGTGAAAACTGCTTTAAACAACTTCAGCTCAATATCTGGTCTTCATCCTAATATTGGTAAAGGTATAGTCTTTTTTGGTAATGTTCAAGATCAGGTTAGAGAAAGTATATTAGCTGTCCTTCCTTTTAATGCTGGAAAGTTGCTTGTGACCTATCTTGGAGTGCCTCTCATTACTAAGCATCTGAATTTCACTGATTGCAAGAGCCTGATTGATAAGGTGAAAGTGAAGATATATAATTGGAAGAACAGAATGTTGTCATATGCTGGTAGGCTCCAGTTGATTGCCTCAATCTTATCCTCTATGCAAGTCTATTGGGCACAAGTATTCATTTTGCCTAAAGTAGTGATTAATGACATTAACAAGATTCTTAAAGGCTTTCTATGGTGTCAAGGAGAATTGTCAAGAGGAAAAGCAAAAATTGCTTGGAAGCATGTTTGTAAACCTAAAGATGAAGGTGGATTAGGTATAAAAGACCTTGGAATGTGGAATGAAACTCTTATGTCTAAACATTTATGGAATGTGGCTAGCAATAAAGAGTCACTGTGGGTTAAATGGATCAATGTGATTGGACTAAAAGGTAAAAGTGTTTGGAATGCAGAGTATGATAAGAATGCAAGTGTTGGGTGGAAACAGATCTTGAACCTCAGAGATAAGATGAGATTGTATATTATGTGCACTGCTGGTAATGGGAAGAACATTTTTCTTTGGCATGACAGGTGGTGGGGGCCAGAACCACTGAGCAAATTTATTCCTATGGAGGCAATATCTCAAGCTGGGTTTGATACCTGTATGAAGTTAAAAGATATGATTCATAATGATCAATGGAACTGGCCAGAGGAGTGGTATGAAAGATTTCCAATTATTCAAACCATTCCTATGCCAAACCTGCATAAAGAACTTAAAGATAAATACTTATGGTGTTCTAGTGGAAGAAGTAACAGTTATTCAACTAACAAAGATTGGAGACTTAATGATAATAAAGTTGACTGGTATGAATTGATTTGGTTTTCCAATTGCATACCCAAACACTCTTTCATTATGTGGATTGCTATGAATGGAAGACTAGCTACTCAAGATAGATTGGCCAAATGGTATCCTGATAGACAAATGGTGTGTTCTCTATGTGAAGCCTGCCCTGATTCAATCAACCATCTTTTCTTTGAATGCCCATTTTCATACAAAGTCTGGTATGAGTTTAAAAAGAAAAGTGAGAAGAACACTATGCCTGATAAATGGGATGATATTGTGAGATGTATGATCAGTCAAAGATTCAACAAGTCAATTAAAAGTGTGCTGAGAAGAATTGGACTAGCAGCCTGTGTATACTACATATGGAATGAGAGAAATAAAAGAATATTCACTAATGAAAAACAAGATGTTGAAGCTGTGACAAAAACCATTGTGAATCACTTAAGACTCAAACTATCAAGCCTACATGTTAAAGAAACCATACAAATTGCTGATGTTTGCAAGAAATGGAATGTTACCATGAATGTTAAGAAAGGAGATGAAATACTATTACCATATATATCAAGTGATATAGTTTGAAGCAGCTATGTGGTCTGATGTGATGAATTATTCTTGACAGGCATAAAAGGGTGTTTGGGATAAGGTATTTCATGCAGATGGCTAGTATCTTGGGACAGTCATATCTTTTAGACAGGATTGAAGTTACTTTTGTGTTCCATGGAGGGGTAGCAGAGCAAGTTTAAGATGGTCTAAAGTGATTATTAACTGTCAACATAAAGTAGTTTCCTGCAGAGTATAAACCAATGTGTTAATCACTGGATGTAGATGGAGCATCAGGCTATGGTTAAATGAATGATTACTCTTCAAGTACTCAGGCTCTAGCTTACAAAAATAACATGGATACTTACTGATCTGATTAAAGTATCTACATATTCAATGGTTTTGAACTAGTGTAAACTCAGTTTCTACATATTCTGAGTTTATGTTTTAAACTCACTACTCATTGATGGCCTTGTATCTTGGAGCTTGATAAACTGTTTCTCTGGTTAGCCTCAATAACATCTTCATAATAGGCATTTGTTAGGTAATTGTGAAGTGTTTTGACAAGTTTTCTAGACAACAGTTTATTAAGTTACATAAAGTAGGTTTCCAATGAGTGAAGGGCAAGTGAGTTTGGTGGGCAGTGTATGGAGATAGGAATAGTGAGGTGTGTAAGATGAACCTACTTGGTCCTATCTATACACTGCTAAGGGGGTTAGGAGATTCTCCCTCAAGGTGAGTGTTTCCAAAGTCCTGAAGCCTTTTGTAAAGAGGGAAATGTAAGGGCTTTGGAAGAGCCCTTGACTAGAATGATGGGTGGCTATACCTTTCTTAATGATGCCCTCCAAATCTGTATCCCTTGTCTCAGTGTGGTGGCAGGATGACTGGGCTTGGTGAGCATTTGGATGTGGATTGTAGTTGAGAAGGTATGGTCTGAGTGCAATTGCAAAATGGGTAAATTCTGTGAGGTAATAGTCATGGGATGACTGCTTCTCAGTTAAGTGATAAGTGTTTCTTGCTTATTCACAAGGTGTGTAATACCTCAAATTTTAAAACATGCAAAATGACCAAAATGCCCTTAAGATTTAAAAAAAATTGAATTAACACTTAATTAATACCAAATAAACCCTAGAAAATTAGAATTTGGCAACATAAGATCATAATAAATTATGTATGAATTGTACAAATAAAAATTATTTTTATCATATAAATAAATAAAGTTGATTTATATATATTATATATATATTAAATATATGTATTTAAATTAAGAAATAAATCCCAAATAAATAGGAAACATGTATAATCTTTTAAATTGGACTTATCACAATATATTCCAGCCCAAGATAAGTATTATACCCTGTATATATACATTATACACGTTTTCTAATTTTTAGATATCCCTAAACCGACTTTTAAATCCAAATCGATTCCCTAAAACCCTCATAGTCGAATACAAATTTTCAAGAGATCTCTTCTATTTTTCTTAAACGTGTTTTAATCTTAAGAAGACTAGAAAAATATTGGAAAGGGTGTGGGTTCGACCGTTTGAGCTTAGGAGTTTCGTTGGTGTCGATTTAAGCTAGCCGAGAGAAAGAATTGTTCTGCTCCAATTCGTACGTTATAAAATCTTGTTGGTATTTTTATATCACTCTTTATATTGTATATGATCTGTATAAAATAGTAGAATCGATTCATGCAAGTTAATATAATCATACGAAATTATATAAGTAAATAAACCCTAAATTGAATTAAAATTAAGAAAACAGCCATGCGAATTTTTGAGGTCTGGTCTATATTTTTCTAAGGTCCTATGAGCATTATATAACATCATAAAAATAAGTATAAAAATTCTTGAAGCCGAGAAAATCGGTTTGGATTTTGTTTATAACCGGATTATTAGAGGAAAAGAGAATAAAAGGAAAAGAAATAGAAAGAGGGTTAGGGTTTTGATTTTGAACCTGGTGTATTAATGATGTTTAATGTTGTAATTAATGTTAGTAATGATTGGGTAACTTAGGGTAGGGTTTGGTGGTTTTTAATTAAAACCGATTATGTATTATAAAATACAAGGGTGTGTTTTGTAATTTTATAAACATGTGAGTTATTTTTGTAAGTTGTATAAAACCTGTGGTGAGTTGGGAAAATATAATATGAGGGTGTCATGTGTTAAATTTGCAACTAAAAGGTTTAAATAGAAGATTATGTAATTATATAATCAGAATTGTAATTAATTAAAATTAAGGGGTTAAACTTGTAAATTATGAAAGTTAAGGGCTGTTTTGAATAGATATAATATTTAAGGGTAATTTGTGTAATTTTTGATAATTAAAGGCTTAATGAATAAATATGAAAACTATAAGGATTAAATTATAAATTAATTAAGTAATAACATTATTAAAACCAAAGAGTTGGATTGTAAATATGGAAAACTTATGGATTATTTGTACAAAATATGGAAAATGTAATATTTACACTTTAGACCCTGAACTTTGGGATAGTTAACATATTTACCTGAAACTTTTGAAAGTTAACATGTTTTACCCTAAACTATAATTATTTGTTATAATGAAACCCTAATTCTATAATAACGATTTATTTAAAGTTTAAACCTAATTTAATGTATAATTTTCTAATTAAAGTTACTAATTTGGGAAAACTACTAAATATAGAAAGTTACTAAATAATGGAAAGTTATTAAAAGTGGAAAGCCGACTAAAGAAGAGTAATCTGACTTAAGATAAGTTATTAATAGTAAATGATCCCTAATTCATGTAGATATATTGAAGAAGAAGTGAACTCTTCCCTTTTGTGAATCTTTCCTTTGATCTCATTACTTTGCTAAGGTACGAATATTCTGACATTATCCTTAAGGTTTCCTTTGTGATATGAACCTTTGATATGAATGATGCGTGGGAATTGCACCAGGCTTTACCTCTCGAGGGATCTCGAGAAGCTTACAACCCCCACCAGGCAGTGTACCTGATCATTGTAGTATAGTATAGTGAAAAGTACCGGGGGATTGATCGTTCAACTCAGGAATAATGTCGCTAGGATTAGAAAACCTAAAAACTAGGTCTAGAGGTGAGGGATGATTCTTTTTGTATTTTTATATTTTATAAAAGCAATTAAAAATCTCGGGTTTTTAGAGGAGGGGCGGAATTAGTTGCTAATCAACTAACCCAATAACTACGATGCAATCAAAATAAAATAACAAAAATGAAAATAAACTAATTTAACTAGTGGTGTGAGCAATATATGGGAGAATTGTGTTTACTTAGATTTCACTACTCCCTAGATATCTTTTATAGGTTAATTACTTGTTATAGTTGCGTGGATGACGGATTGTATTCCTTAATACCATTCATGGGGTGGCGTACTTACTTCCCCAATCCTATAAGCTCCTACTTCACTCCTATGTCGAGCCGGCTAAGAAGCTCCTAACATGGGATCACTAGAATTCGCTCATGCATTAAATACAACCATAAAAACCTAGTACACATCGGTTCATGTTTCTTAAGACGTTCAAGCAAGTTACACAATGGAGATCTGCCAGTTTTCTTAAGCTTAACATTGAAATCATTCATCCATTACAACTATAAACAAGCAATCAACCTATAATCAACATCTAGGTTTCATTACATCTAAGCAAACACACAATAGATCTAGCCTAGCATGTTAAAATCAAGACAAGCATAAGATATATTCAAACAACACATAGACATATTGAATGAATTGGAAGAAAACTTATCTCAATTGAACATGAAGGGTTTCAAGGGGTGAAAACCCTTGAAAATACTGTTACAAACGAGCTAGGGTTTATAAAGTTCGACCCTAATATTCTCCACACACGTTCCTCTTTTAATGAATGAAAAATAGAAAAGTATATATAGATTTTGTGAGGTGACGGTGTCAAGAGGAAAAATCTGACGCCGTCATCTCGTCGCCAATAAAGTTCTCGGACTGCCTAGATCCATAGCTGACGCCGTCATGTGTATTCTTGCTCCAAGCCGTCACCAAATTTACTCTTGACGCCCTACTTCTGACGCCGTGACGTTTTCTCTGGGCCGTCATCCGTTTTGCTCTTGACGCCGTCATAAAATTCTTCTTGACACCGTCAGGTACTGTTCCTAGCAAGGAAAATTAAGACTTTGCCGTTTTCTTCACTTTTATGCTCCAAAAACGTCCAAAATGCTTCCTTTTCCAAAATTCACTCCCTACCTAAAATCACAAAAGGAACGATTTAGGGCAATATTTGATCAAATAAATTCAATTCCGAGCTTAAATGACCCCCTAAAAATGGTTCATTTTTTGCCTCATCATATACCCTTACACTTGAGATTTGTTTGTCCTCAAGCAAATGCGTTTTTATTCTAGTCAAAATACAAGTTAGGGGTCATTTAACACTAATATAAAAGTAATTACAACAAATAATCGTTTCACTAAAGACCAAAGACAAGCACGGAGGCCATAAACTAGCACCTCACAAATAGTGTTTAGATACTCACATCTCTCGGGCGTAATAAAGTATATATCACAAAATGGAAATGGGAAACATCTCTCACTACCTGTCATAGCAAAATAGATTACCATAGGCTTGGGAAAGGATCAAACCTCCACCACATGGCGTAAACACCTAGGATAAACTATCAAAGAGGTCTTTTAAAGGGTTGTAACGTTAGGTGTAGGGATATGGAATACACGGTTTTGTTGGATATAGGCAATCTTTACTGGTGGCGAGCTAATCATCTTGGTTAATTACATGTACAATATGGCGTTGCTAAGCCAAGACTAGACTCGAGCTAATGAATGAAAAATAACAAAAACATAAAATAAACATAGAATGAAACGGGATGGTAGTCCGTATGTTTTTTCTCTTTTTTTTCTTTTTCTTAATTTTTTTATTTTTTATTTTTATTTATTTTTTTATTTTTTATTTTTTTTTTGCCTACACTCTTGCCCTACCATCCAAAATAATACATCATAGGGAATGAACATTTCCCTTATACTTGAACTTTTACATACTTTACAATAAACTAATCTAATGACTCGAATTAAGAAAATCAAAACACTTGGAGTACTTTTAAGATTAACGCACATATGGGGATAATAATATTATGTTCTTCCCCATTACTCCATAACACAAGTACTTTACCCATGAGTCCCAATCGTCCCAAAACAATATGTACAAGGATATGACTTGACTTAGCAACCATGTAATCAATTAGATAATTAACTTAGGGTTTAAAATGTAACAATAATGCACTAAAGAGGAGTGCATACACGGAAGGCTAAGGCGATTTGGTTGTACATTTAAGTGGGGTGTAACAAATTCTTCCTTTAAGTAAGATGCTTAAAGTTAGAAATGAAAAGATAGGCTCGGAGGGGTGTACTAGGGGTTTCGTGTACTAAAAATAAGTACAACGCTAAGGTGTGGGAAAAATTAATTGACTTTACTAGCCAAGTAATATGACTTAAATGGTCAAGTAATTATGAAACGGGTTTAACACAAGGGTGACCCTAATGCCTCTTATCATGTAGTAAATCCTACTACACGAATGTAGTCTCACTAGCGGTCTCGGGATGCATCACTAACGCAAGTTCTAGAATGTAAATGCTACCGGTACACTCATAAGCACTAATAGTGAATGCTTTTCCTATCAAATCTAAAGACGAACCTCACATATTTGGGTGGAAAATTTTTCTGAATGATATGGTTTTATGCTAGTCATACAACTCCTATCCATGAGACGCTGGCTAAGGCTAAAGTTTCACTCCTAAATGTTGTAAAAAGAATTTTAAATTTGGCGCTAAAATTACACTAACAAGTATTTCTCATAGTTTTATTACACACCTACCATCAAACAAACAAACTCAAGTGAAAGTGTATCTATAAGGTATCATCATTTTACCCTCCCCTTACACTTAGGATGAACATTGTCCCCAATGTTCAATTAAAGAATGTAAAAGTAAAACAGGTAAAAGAATGAAATCAAATACTCCCCTGATTCACTCGGTATGGATAATATGGTAACCAGGTTAGATCTTCCTCCAAGAAAATGACAAATCAAAGCTTCCCTTCCAGAATATAAATCATCTTCTTGTCAAACATAACCTGTTAAACATGAGAAAACAAACAAGGCAACCTCGCGTAAAATCTGCGGCAATCTATATATGATAATAAATCCTAGAAAACAATGTAAGATATAATGCTTGTGGAATGATGTTTGCAGATTTCCTGGAGATTAGAAAACTAAAGATTCGACAAAAACTTTTAAGACTCCGTTAGAAAAACAAAACTGGTAAAATTTCCAGATTTTTACACGTGACGCCGTCAGGAATTTCTTCTTGACACCGTCAGAAGTGACCTGCAGAAATTCTTATGTTAAGTTTCCGGAAAATTTCTGGAAAAACTTTGTCCTACTTCCTGGAAAATCCTGCAAAACATCATTATGACTCGATACAAGCATTTGACTCTAACAATTACAAATATACATGTTCATTTAATATTGTGGAGAATCATGATCAATTTTTTTCTTAAAAACATATTTGGGGTTTCCCCTTACACTTATCTTTTGCAAAATACCTTTGGATGAAGTTAAGACAAAGCCAAACGACAAAATAAAGTATTTTCACCATTTTAGTTTTGGAACATGATCTACCAACAATAAAAATAAAGCATACATACGGCCTCATCGAGTTTAAATGACCAGTCTTTTCTATTCTGACTAATCATTTTTTCTAGTATTCTTTTAATAGCCCTGTTCGTGTTTTCGACCTGGCCATTGGTCTGTGGGTGATAGGCGGTGGAAAATCGATGGGACACTCCGTATCTCCTCATGACCTTTTCCATTTGCGCATTGCAAAAGTGGGTTCCCCTATCACTGATGAGAGCTTTAGGAATTCCGAACCTAGCGAACAGCTTTTTCAGGAAATGAATAACCACCCTGGCGTCGTTGGTCCTAAGGGCTTGTGCCTCTACCCATTTTGAAACATAATCGATGGCAACTAAAATGTATTCATTCCCTCCTGAAGATGGAAAGGGTCCCATGAAGTCAATTCCCCATACATCGAAAATCTCACATACTTGTATAAAATTCTGAGGTGCTTCATCCATACTTGATATGTTCCCGGCCCGTTGACATGCATCGCATGCTTGTACCATTTCTTTGACATCACGGAAAATTGTGGGCCAATAGAACCCCGCGTCGAAAATCTTTCGGGCGGTGGTGCTTATCCCATGATGGCCCCCAGAGGGGCCAGAATGACATTCTCTCATGATTTTTACTACCTCACGTTCCGAAACACAACGTCTGATTATCTGATCAGGACACCTCCTGTAACCACCGGTAAATTTCCAATTAAATCAAACTTATATTTATCCATTTTTCACGTCTATTTTTTTTTTAAAAACAAACTAATGACAACAATCAACTAATGTCACCAAACTCACATTCTAAATAAACATGTTCACTTAACTTCGTTTTGAACGAATATCTTTCAATGTCAAGTATAAGAAGTTTTCCAACTTTTATTTACCATTTTACGATTTTTCATTAATGTATGATTATTAAATGCTCAAATTAAACGTTAGCCATTTAGATTTATAACGAAACTTTTCCGGCTATTAAATTAACTAATAACTTTCATTTATTATTACTATAAAATTTTAGTTTAAATAACGTTTAAACACTCCGATAAACCCACAACTCATTTTAAATATAAAAATTAAGTATGTTGATAACTTTTAATATTTTTATAAACTTTATATTTTTACGTCACCCGATTTTAAATTTCGTGACTTAAAGACTTAACGCTAGTAATTACCGAGATCAAACTATACTGTAAACAATCATATAACATAAGATAAATACAATAGATATTATATATATATATATATATATATATATATATATATATATATATATATATATATATATATATATATATATATAGTCATCCTTTATAAAACGTGAGACACCTTCGTCTACCATTTGAAAACACATGATTTTGTGAAAGTTAATATGTAAACGTGTCCTATCTTAATGAAATGTCACCATGCAAACCATAAACATATAATATAAAAATATGTTATCATACATGTGACTATGTATATATATACGAGTTCTAATATATATATATATACGAGTTCTAAATTTTTATCCATAGTAGTAAAATATATAAATCTCACTAGTTCTTTACGTGGCCTCTTTTTACCAAGAAACATGTTAAGATAATCTATGTCATACAATTTATACATAATTCGAATCTTTCATGAACCATTCAAACCATTACTAACCTCAATGAACACATCACTTTGTTCTTTCCATGCTTGGTCAAAAATTCGACACATAATCTTGTTTCTAAAATAACGAACTAAGCCTAACCTAATTTAGACTAGCTTACATACAATGAGATGTGTACAAATATTAATCAAAAGACTTGTTTAAGCCATAGCTAACCACCTCACCATGTCTCCTATATTTTCTACATGCATGTTGGTCAAATATCTCAAGCCTAGCACATGGCTTCCTTTGAAACCATACGTATCACCATTTAGCCACACAAAACCATACTACCTCCAAGGCAACACCTCACTATGTTTCCTAGTTCTCACTAGTTCGATTCCAATTAAACTACAACCTAAGAAATTCTAGCTAGCTACTTGTATACTTCCTACACCATAAGCCACTCGATTGGAATTCTATATCTCCACATCTCCATGCTTCTAGAAATACTACTTAGGATTAAAAAGAGTTAGTTAAAATGAATGGTTAAGGGATTTCCACAACTCCATATACACCCCTTCGTTACAGTTGGCTGTAAGATAGCTCAAGACACCTCAACATGTCTCCCCTTTCCCAACCAAGTGACCTATAACACATTTGAAACCCTCTCACCTCTCCATTATATAAACTGACCTTCTTTCTTTCCATTTTTACACATCACATTCGAAAACACAACAAATAAACACTCACTCACTTACCTACATTCTGATATTTAAGGTCCAAGTGTAGGAGTTGAAAGGTTGTAGTAAAGCTTAGGAGTCTTGGGAAGTTTTGAAGTCACATTGGTTCTCATTTTGTTCTAAACGAGTTCTCAAGATTGTAAGTCTTTCTAGCACCTTTTCAATCTATTTTATAAGTCTTTAACACACTTAAACATGATGATAAAAAGGTCTCAATTGAAAGTCAAGATCAAAAACCATTTTCTCTTTTCATTTTTTGTTTTAACGTGGTCAAACAAACACCCTATCTATTATACTCTAAATATTGTGAGCATATATAAACTTAACAATCATTTAGGAGAAATAAAAACGAGAATCTAGGCTTTTGAATCACCTAAAACGAACAAACGAGTCAAAAGTTATGTCGATTTGAGGTTGAATAAAAACTATAAAAACCTACTGTTACAGCAGGCAGAATCACGCAAAACGAGGCCTTTCTGGTCCGTTTCGTCAAAAACTTAAAACATGAAAGTTCTCCGGAACGACGTTTTCATCAAAACTTCTTTAGACCTCGAGTCATGAAAACGCATAACAAAGGGTGTTTTTAATTAATTTCAGAACAGTTTTTTTTAAAGGGACAGCAGCAGAGCTGCTGCTTTGGACCTAAATTTCGTGTATCAAACATGGTTCTAAAACTCTAGTTTTCGACATGGTTAAAGTACACTAGAAGGTCTAAACATAGGAAAAAGAATCAGCCAATTTCATTGAGAAACGAGGGAGAACGGGACGTTTAAAGTGGGTGATTTTCTGTGTCGGGTTTAATATGAACACAAGTTTCTGTTAATTAATTTGAAGTCGTGGGTTCGATTCATCCCATAATATTTTACAAAAATACTCTTAAAACTCTTATAAATAATTTAGAAAAGGAGTCGTAAAAAGTTTCGAGGTAAAACACGAGATATAAATTGTTTTTGGATAAAAAGGATGTCGAATGGAATTATTTAAAGAACACAAGGGTTGCTTTTGCCAAAACTCTATAAGATTTCTATGGTTGGACTTGCTTTGCGATCGGGGAGTCCCTCAGGGGTAAAAAGTGTCAATTTTGAAACTTAAGGGTAGAAAGTGTCAAATGACCAAAGTTCAAGGGTAAAAGTTGTCATTTGTATATAGTTCAAGGGTAAAAGTTGCCAACTTTAGAAACATGAGGGTCTAAAATAAAAATATTGTAAACCCTAATTAATTATTTAATATTATTATTAATATTATTATTATTATTATTATTAGGGTTTGGAAAATAAACTTAAAATATGTTTTATATCGTAACTAACAAACGAAGTATTCATTTAACGAACGGACATAATCAAATCTTACAGATAAGAAAATATAATAAAATAATACTTTTGAAACTACATATTGGCTCGATAAAATATTTAACCATTAAACTAAAACGAAACGAACATTTAAAAACTGATATAATCAGAAACAATTACTGAGAACTTAACCTAATAACTCAGGTTTCAAGACAGAGACGTTTATCAACTTCATTTAACTTTGTTTTCCATCCAGAATGCCCAGGTGAGTTCATAGTCCCACTATTTTATACTGTTTTTCAAACTTGTGGGGAGATACATGTTACAAACCGAACACAAGTATTTTTCAGTATGCTATCCTGATCTGGTATTGCCTAAGTTAGCTGTTTTGCCACTAAAAGACCCTCATATCATGAGCCATTAATCACTTGCGAGTGAACGCGAATATAGTGAATAGATCTATTGGAATTGACGTCCCCATTTGTGTTAGCCGGATAGGTAACCAAATGTACTATATTTGAAGTAAAACCGGGAAGTTGGCAAGCTCCTGCTCGAGGGCATTATTACCTACATTATTATTATAATGTCAGTAACTTTACATTATAGCTCATTACTATAATGTCCACACGTTGTTAAGGTTTGCGTGTCATGAGACTTAGTGCAATATGCTACGCTGCAATACGTTGTTTTATAACTATTTGACTTGTGTTCAAACTATTACTTATTTACAAACGCTGTGAATTCACTCAACCGTTGTGTTGACTTTTTAGCATGTTTATCTCAGGTCCATAACAAGCAAGGATGGCATGGAAGAGCATGGATACGGAAGGAAGGCTAAGATTTTATTATTCTTTGATAAATTATTGGATAAATTGTAAACAACTGGGACCTCATTTTGTAAACTCTGATATTTGAATAATAAAATTTCTAAAACAACTCAATTAGAGATTGTTTTCCTATTATTATAACTGTTGTGCCGTTGAGTAACACCCAGCTTTAATTTCACTGCGTATCCCAAATTTGGGGGTGTTACACCTCCGGAATAAAAACGGTTCGTCCCAGAAGTAGTACTTTAGTTGGGCAAAGAACCTTTTCTTTTCGTATCTAGTCATGTGTTCTGGAATGAGTCTGCTTGCGAGATAGTTGGCAAAATCGGCGTACCAAGGCTCATAATCTGTCATTGACATGAGTTGTTCGTCAGGAAATGAATCCCGAATCTCACTTCTATCGTTCTCATCAAAGGGATTTTCAAGACGAGATAGGTGATCTGCGGCCAAATTCTCTGCCCCCCTTTTATCATGGATTTCAACGTCAAATTCTTGTAACAACAAGATCCACCGAATTAGTCGTGGCTTAGCATCTTGCTTAGCAAAAAGATATCGGAGAGCCGAGTGATCGGCGAAAACGATTGTCTTTGAAAGGACAAGATATTGACGGAATTTGTTGAATGCGAACACCACGGCTAATAATTCTTTTTCGGTGGTAGAGTAATTCTCTTGAGCAGGGTTCATGGTTTTACTAGCGTAGTAAATAGGTTGGAATAGCTTGTCACGCCTTTGGCCTAATACAGCTCCGACAGCAAAATCGCTAGCATCGCACATGATTTCAAACGGTAACTCCCAGTTGGGTGTAACCATGATTGGAGCTTGCGTGAGCTCTTTTTTCAGGAGATCGAATGCATCCTTGTATTCTTGAGAGAAATCGAAAGGAGCATCCTTCATTAGCAATTGAGTCATTGGCCGAGCTATTTTGGAGAAATCTTTGATGAATCTCTGATAGAACCCGGCGTGGCCCAAGAAGCTGCGCATTGCTTTAACAATCGTGGGATAAGGTAACTTAGATATAGCTTCCACTTTAGCTTGGTCCACCTCAATCCCATTCCCTGAGACCTTATGTCCTAACACAATCCCTTCTTTTACCATGAAATGGCATTTTTCCCAGTTTAACACCAAGTTAGTTTCCTCACAGCGTTTGAGCATTTTTTCTAGATTAGCAAGACAACGGTCGAAAGAGTTCCCGAAGACTGAAAAGTCATCCATGAAAACTTCCATGCTGTCTTCCATAAATTCGTGAAAGATTGCGGTCATGCATCGCTGAAAAGTGGCGGGGGCGTTACACAGCCCAAAAGGCATTCTTTTGTAGGCGAACGTTCCATAAGGGCAAGTAAACGTGGTTTTTTCTTGGTCCTCAGGTGCTATGGGGATTTGGAAATATCCTGAGAATCCATCCAAGAAACAATAGTACCCGTGCCAAGACAATCTCTCCAACATTTGGTCAATGAATGGTAAGGGAAAGTGATCTTTCCTTGTGGCATCATTGAGCTTTCTATAATCGATACATACCCGCCAGCCAGTAACCGTTCTCTGGGGTACCATCTCATCCTTGTCGTTCTTCACCACGGTCATTCCTCCTTTCTTTGGTACAACCTGTACAGGACTAAACCACGGGCTATCCGAGATTAGGTAAATTAATCCTGCATCCAGAAGTTTGATGACTTCTTTCTTCACAACTTCCTTTATGTTGGGATTCACCCGTCTCTGGGGTTGCACGGTAGGTTTATAATTTTCTTCCATGAGAATCTTATGCGTGCAAAAAGTTGAGTCAATCCCCTTAATGTCGGCTACACTCCATGCAAGCACTCCCTTATATTTCTTTAGGACTTCTAAGAGCTTACCTTTTTGTTCATGTCCGAGGGAAGAGTTTATGATTACCGGCAGTTGGTCCTCTCCCTGAAGGAAGGCATACTCTAAATGGTTAGGGAGTTCCTTAAGATCTAGTTTAGGGGGTTCGATAATAGAAGGCTTAAGCTTGTTTTCGGGTTTTCGGAGTTTGAGATGTTCAGTGGTCTCCTGTCTAGGGTAGAAGGAGACTGCTCCAACATCCTCCATATTTTCTACCTCCAACAAGGGGAGAAAACTCTCATCCCGTAACCAGCCTTCCTCGATCTGTTCATCAACACAGTCATCAATGACATCCGTGAGTTCATCGACCTCTCCAATGAAATAGAGCCGGTTAGCTGCTTCGAGAGAGAGGTCCATAGTGTCTTTAATGTCGAAGGTTAAGCTATCGGTTCCTACTCGTAAGGTTAACTTGCCGTCATGAACATCAATGACTGCATGAGCGGTAGCAAGAAATGGTCTCCCTAATATGATGGGTACCAAGTCATCCTCCTCCATCTCCAAGATTACAAAGTCAACCGGGAATTTGAATTTTCCAACCTTGACTAGCACATTCTCGCATATCCTAACGGGGTATTTGACTGATCTATCGGCTAGTTGGATGTTCATACGGGTAGGCTTTAATCTGGAGTATCCTAGTTTAAGGAACATGGAGTGAGGCATGAGGTTGATACTCGCCCCTAAATCGGCAATAGCATTCTTTATCGATAGAGATCCTATGGAACAAGGCAAGGTGAAGCTGCCTGGATCGTCTACCTTTTTTGGTAACCCTCGATGGGTCACCACCAAACATTCTTCCCCCAGAGTCACAAGACCCTCGAGTTTCTTTCGATTGGCGAGTAGTTTTTTAAAGTATGCGCTATACTTTGGCATGTGATAACAAGCATCAAGGAGGGGTATGGTGATTACTGAGTCTTTTAGATATGACAAGAATCTTTTATTATCGTTTTCAGTTTTCTGATTTTTTTAATCGGGATGGGAATGAGACTCTCACAGGTTGGTTAGGCGGGGTCGATGGGGACGGGATCGCCAAGGGAGGTTGTTCGGGAGCCTCGCTGGTCACATCACCCTCCTCTTCGCGAGGTTTGTTTGGGTCGGGGGTGATAGGGTGCGAGCTCGGGTAAGGGGGGTCCTTGGTTGTTGTTCCCGCTCGAGTGGTTATCGCGGGCATGGGGTCTTTTTGGCTTACTGACAGCATGTCTAGGTTATCGAGGGTGGAGTTAAGCTTGTTGAACCATTCTCCGATGTCATTCTGTTGCTCATCGACAAGTTCATCAAGACCTTTTAATTGTAAGCCTTTTTCCTGAGTGAAGTGACCAAGGTCATCTTCAAAAGTGCTCCTGATTTCAAATTCAGGGCCTTCCTCTCCTTCTTTTCTCCTTACCAGATTTACCCAAAGGGTGTAATCGTCGTTTTGGTAAAAAGGCAAAAGGGCGGGGTCAGCATAGATGTCACCTCCTGACAAGCACGCATGTTCAGTCGTGGGTTCTCCTCCGCATTCCTCTACCTCATGCGGGCCCCCACAGTAGTCGCAGATTAAGTAAGGATTTGAAAGTTGTTTAGGTAATCGCGACCCAGCTAGGTATTCCATTCTTTTGTGAATTTTTCTTAACCGATCTGAAGATGTTGAGGTGATTTCAGACATGCTGGCAGTCGACTCAGGTTCATCCCAAGTGTCATCCTGGTCTTGAGCATATTCCTCAATCCTATTCCATCCTTCCTCGGCACTAAGATTGGCTAATCTCCCTTTTCTAGAATTGTTGATTCTGTTCCGGTCATTTGAGGAGAAATTGTCGTAGAAGATTTGGACCAAAAGCCAGAGTTCGATGCCATGATGGGGAACTTGTCTTATTAAATCCTTGAATCTAATCCACGATTTATGGAAGGGTTCGTCCTTCCCTTTTCGGAAGCGGAGGATCCTATCTCTAAACGCTGAAGTTTTCCCAGCTGGAAAGAACTTCTCATAAAATTTGGATATGAGTTGCTCCCAGGTGAAGATAGATTCGGAAGGAAGTTTATCATACCACTCTTTGGCTTTTTCGTAGAGGGTGAAAGGGAAGAATTGTAATCGGGACGTGTTTCTAGTAGCCCCATCCGTATAGAGGGTGTCTACTATTTTTAAGAAGTCCTTGATGTGTTGAATCGGGTCATCATCATCTAGTCCATAAAACTTGCACACACTTTGGACAAGCCAAACATCGGTCGCATGCAAGACCTCATTGGCGTGTTTGTTTGGGTAGACAATGGCATTTGAGAAACCACGAGGATTTGGGGAGGAGTAGTCCTTAAGGCGCTTAGGAGTGGGAGTTGTAGGGGTACTCATCTCGTTGTTGGATTGGGAGCTAGGGGTTGTAAGGTGATTTTCTGAATTTTCTTCAGAAAGGGGTGCATCAAAATCGATGGCTATGCTAGATGGTTCAGGTGTTGAGTGAGATCGTCTTAACCTACGCATTTCTCTATCAGGTTCTGCATAGGGCAAAACAAGGTCTCTAGCGGAACTACGACTCCTAGTGATTCTAAGGTTAGAGAATTCGTCGTTTGCCATGATGGCGAATGGTGGAGATTACGAACAAAGGCACGAAGAAATAAGATAGACTAAAGAAAACCTAAAAATAAAAATAAAATCTTACTAGTAAGGAATCTAGCAAGTAGACCTAATAAAAAGAAATCCTAACCTAGACAATAATTATTCCCCGGGCTGCGGCGCCAAAAACTTGATGCGTGGGAATTGCACCAGGCTTTACCCCTCGAGGGATCTCGAGAAGCTTACAACCCCCACCAGGCAGTGTACCTGATCGTTGTAGTATAGTATAGTGACAAGTACCGGGGGATTGATCGTTCAACTCAGGAATAGTGTCGCTAGGATTAGAAAACCTAAAAACTAGGTCTAGAGGTGAGGGATGATTCTTTTTGTATTTTCATATTTTATAAAAGCAATTAAAAATCTCAGGTTTTTAGAGGAGGGGCGGAATTAGTTGCTAATCAACTAACCCAATAACTACGATGCAATCAAAATAAAATAACAAAAATGAAAATAAACTAATTTAGCTAGTGGTGTGAGCAATATATGGGAGAATTGTGTTTACTTAGATTTCACTACTCCCTAGATATCTTTTACAGGTTAATTACTTGTTATAGTTGCGTGGATGACAGATTGTATTCATTAATACCATTCATGGGGTGGCGTACTTACTTCCCCAATCCTATAAGCTCCTACTTCACTCCTATGTCGAGCCGGCTAAGAAGCTCCTAGCATGGGATCACTAGAATTCGCTCATGCATTAAATACAACCATAAACACCTAGTACACATCGGTTCATGTTTCTTAAGACGTTCAAGCAAGTTACACAATAGAGATCTGCCAGTTTTCTTAAGCCTAACATTGAAATCATTCATCCATTACAACTATAAACAAGCAATCAACATATAATCAACATCTAGGTTTCATTACATCTAAGCAAACACACAATAGATCTAGCCTAGCATGTTAAAATCAAGACAAGCATAAAATATATTCAAACAACACATTGACATATTGAATGAATTGGAAGGAAACTTATCTCAATTGAACATGAAGGGTTTCAAGGGGTGAAAACCCTTGAAAATACTGTTATAAACGAGCTAGGGTTTATAAAGTTCGACCCTAATATTCTCCACACATGTTCCTCTTTTAATGAATGAAAAATAGAAAAGTATATATAGATTTTGTGAGGTGACGGCGTCAAGAGGAAAAATCTGACGCCGTCATCTCGCTGCCAATAAAGTTCTCGTACTGCCTAGATCCATAGCTGACGCCGTCATGTGTATTCTTGCTCCAGGCCGTCACCAAATTTACTCTTGACGCCCTACTTCTGACGCCGTCATGTTTTCTCTGGGCCGTCATCCATTTTGCTCTTGACGTCGTCATAAAATTCTTCTTGACGCCGTCAGGTACTGTTCCCAGCAAGGAAAATTAAGACTTTACCGTTTTCTTCACTTTTATGCTCCAAAAACGTCCAAAATGCTTCCTTTTCCAGAATTCACTCCCAAAGTACCTAAAATCACAAAAGGAACGATTTAGGGCAATATTTGATCAAATAAATTCAATTTCGGGCTTAAATAACCCCCTAAAAACGGTTCATTTTTCGCCTCATCAATGAACTTTCTGTTTGAACCTTACTATGATAAACCTTTGCTATGAACCTTTGACATGAACCTTTTTTTTTCTGAACTTTCTGATTTGATAAATATGATTTGAACCTTTGTATGAACCTTTTATTACATGAGCTTCACTAGGCATGGAGGTTCCATGTCCGTGTCATAGATGCACCTATGGCATGACTCTAGGGTAGTAGAGTGATGTTCTGCCACCTCCCTCTTTATTGTCTGATTATCTTAGAGATCTCCCCACTATATGTTTATGAAGATGAATGATTATGATTATGATAAGTTATCTGTTTCTGAGCTCATGGTATTATTATGGTTTTGACTCTGTTCGTACAGGTGACTGTATGAATTCCTTACCTAACCCATACATTTTATTTCCGTATTATCCGTTATATCTAAACATGTTTTCCCCAAAAATTATATCATTTGTACTTCAGAATTTATTTTCCGTTTCATTTTGTTATATATCTGTTCACTAGGCTTTTTAAGCTCAGCCGCATTTTCTTTCACCGCGACAGGTATTCAAGCTAGCTTTGGAATGGTTTCTGGGATTGAGAGTAGAGTTGAATTGAAGATTCTTGGCCATAGTTATTTGAAGTAAGTATTTTCTAAGACTTCCGCTTTTGATCTGTTCTATTTGTTCTGATGTAACACCATATTATTGTGACATCTTTACCCTTGTCAGGTCGGGGTGTTACAAGGTGTTAATGATGTTAGTGTTATGTGTGATAGTCTGTTATCACATAGCATGTATGTCAGTTGTTATGTAACTGAATGGGAATGCCCATCTTAGTAGAATGAGGATAATTGTAAATTGTTGATGTTTATAATATAATTCACCCTTTGCACCGAACTTGCATGGTATCTTAACTGCAATATGCGATAAACTCTTTTGATTGAAAATCCAAATGTGTTTTGCGTTCCATGAACGGTCGAGAGTTGACGGGAAAAAAAATGTTGGAATTTTTGTTTGTTCAAATAAAACTTGCAGATTTTATGGTTATTAAGCATGCATAAATTTACACTTGAATTGAACTCGTGTAATTAGTGTCATTGCACAATAAATGGAAGAAAGAAGAAAAATGATGATGTTAATTATATTTATTTATGAAACTTTATTATTTGATATACCGTTATCTAGACATTCATATTTGCATTTATTGAATGTTTTAACATTCATGATTATCTTTTAATGATTAAATGTGAAGGTTTATGGTAAAGAAACGGACCGGTTTTGAATATTAATATGTAACACCAAATAATAAAGTAGATCATTTTGTATGATTATGAAACTGTATACCACTTTATGTTTTACGGGTACGCATGTGACTTTGTATTGATCTGTATCAATGGATTTGATATGAAACTTCTATAGTTTGAAAAAGATTGTTACCTATTTTGATTTGACACTATCATGTGAAACAAGTATCTACTCAAAACTATTGATGTTATTAGTTATTACCATGGTACGACTATATGAAAAGCAGTAGTAAGGCAATAGTAATCTTGTAAAATCTCATGTGAAGTATAAAGATATGTAGATTATCAATCAAGTCACAAACATGATGGTTCTTGTGATTAGTGTGGCATATGAATTAAGAGAAAAAGGAGGATGAGAGAACTTGGAACCTTGAGAGAGAAAATGTGATGTTTAGATTAAGAATAATGTGAAGGTCCAACCCTCTCCACATGTGGAGAGGGGTATATATACTATCCTAACAAATAAATGATAAAATGCCCACACCCGGGCTGTGGATCAGGCATACAGTAGGTAAAGACCCGTCCTTCTTCCACGATGTTACTTAATCTAATACTAACTAACTAATAACATAACTAACTAACTACGAGCTAACTTAAATGCTATTACATCAATTAGGTGACCGAGTCTTCTATAGGAATAATTGTATTCCTAACAATCTCCCCCTAAGCGAGGTCACCTTGGAAATTAAGCTCTGTAATCTTCAAGCATTCCTTAGTCATGTAGCTCGTAGGTTATGATTCTTCACTTTTCAGCACACTTTGTACTTCAAGCAATGAACTTGTGATTTTGGATTCCTTTGTGATGTGTGATCTTTGAGCTTCATTGAGATCATCAGCCAACGTAAATCTCCAAGCTCATCCATAGTAGTATCGACTTCATGTGATGTAGTAACTTTAGGACCGTCATGCTCACACCCTTCAGTATTAGGAGACTTCACATCAGAGTTGCGGATCAGGAGACTTTTCATCAGAGTTGCGAAAATTTTGTTGGTAGTCTCTCAACATTCGTTGTAGTAAGTCTCTTATCATCATTGATAGTGAGGAGGATGTGTGAGCATGAGGTATGGATTGACCCGATTCAGCTGGAAATAGGAGCCATCAACGCCATCTTTATATGTGTCCATGAAATAAAACAGTTAGCAATAAAGATAGAGAACGAATATGGCTTTGTCATTCATTCTGCGAGGACAGACAACCCTCCGGTTTTGTGAAAACCGACCTGTGATCAGGTAGAGTATCTTTTAAAGAAGACTCTCCTTGACAGGAATTTCCAGCTTGTAGTAATGAATTTCCCAAAGAATCCACTTCGGAATCTTCATACTAAGCATGTTCTCATACCGGAACGTCTCAAAGCAGACAGCACGATAGAGTGAATCGGTGAATTGGTATTCACGGATTGATGAAAAATTGATTTATAGAAATCACTCGCGTATCATATGATAAAAATTTTTGAGACACGATGAGAGTTTGAAGTTTTGAATCATATTTCCATCAAAAATACATTTGTTTTGAAAGATATACACAATCAACGTGCTCGAAAGTAAGTTTGTGAGCACATTGAAAGGTTTTTGCAAAAGTATCCGTCAATCCATATCCTGGAACAAGTTTGATTCAATGTTGAATCGCACCATCGTTGCTTTCCAGTTGTCACTTGATCATTGATCGAAGATGGATCTCACATGTCACCTACCAAGAGCTTGAAAGATGTTCGCTCTAGAAGGATTTCCATCTTCATTGTGAATATTTTCATATCACTCGGATGTTCTGGCAATACCACAAGGATAATGCGTAGGACTCTAAATATTTTATCTTATTTTCCACATTGTGTGAAACAATAAGCATATTTGGAATGTGTCCTATCGAGATTTATGGATGATCTCTTTGGCTCTAGACTTAATAGTGCGTTTTGATTCGCTCCTGGAGACTGGGGAGGCGTCTCCTGTTTTAGGTATCAACATAGCTCGCAATGAGCGGTCGATACATTGCACAGGGTTCCCCATGAGAATGAAACAAGCTCTTTTAAGAGAACTTGAGTGGTTGGGAAGTTTAGTGTAGTGCGTCACTGGGTCCATGACGTTTTGTCTTCAATACCGGTGTTACCTTAGTAACCGCCAGTAGATTATGAATTGAACCCGGTTTCTGCCCTAAGGTTGAATATATGGAGGGCTATTTCTTTACACCCTTTCTCATTTCATTTCTTTTTAATTCTTCAACCCCTTCAGTGCTTACCGAGACTTCACCACTAGAACCTTGTTGGGTTTGTTCCAATCCTAGCTCTATCTCAGTCCGCACTCTTCCCTTTCTCGCATTACTCCCTTTTTTTTCCAATCATTCCTAAGGACTTCTAATCTATCTATGGATTGTCCCTGGGAAGATCCTTCCGGTTCTGGTGGATCATGGGAACTCATACCTAACCTTAAACATCCTTATAACTCCATGCATAAAGATAAATGGCCGGTCTTTGGTATTACTTCCACAAATGCCATTTGCTCCCCCTCAATATGTGCATCGATATTCGAAAGTGTTTAGCACATATGTGGGAGCCTATTTATTGAGTCCAAAAGATCACTTTTGATTATCAGATTTCATATTTAAATCACATTCTCTCCCCCGATCAAAAATTTCAAATCTTTTCGAGATTTTGGATCTCAATTGATTTAAATAAGTTATGAAACTTTTGGGAGAGAAATGCGGTCGGTTTTAATATTTTCTGATAAAAGAGGAACCTTTTTCATGCTCCCCCTCAATCTGTGAGGGAGATTGTTATGTGTCAGATTTGATGAGTTTACCAATGATTTGAAGTTATAACGAAAACTCTTTGAAAATGTTCTCATTCTGACACATAACCATCACAACTCATTTTATTGCAAGGTTTTTGTACAAAGTGTGGAGAGTTTTGATGATACTTAAAATTTTGAGAAATCACTCTCCCCCTCAATCAATGACGGATGTTAAAACTGAAATACTTTCATAAAATATTAAAGTCATTGATTGAGTGAAAAAATTTTATCAAAAATTTTGAGTTCAATTTGATTTTCAATCAAAATTTCATGGTACCACCAAGTTTTGCACAAATACTTTCCGGAAAAATCATAGAAGTGAAAGTATTTGGCGATAAAAAGAAGACTTCTCTTCTTTATCAAGAAATAATGCACTAAAGCGTATATTAGATCGAGGGTGCATGAATATAAGGTGATTCACGCTCGGATGAATGGCACCCTTTGCTAGGAACAACCGTCTTTTTGGCGACGTGTTTTCCTCATTTTTGAAAACCGGGTTGCTATCTGAAGTAATAGCAAGCCATAATTTTGAAGAATGTTTTGAGAAACGACATGTTTTTGAAAAAGACTTTATTCAGAAACCGAAAAACTCCTGCTCAAGCATATGTATGATTCCGTGTCATTGTTGAATGACATTTCTAGAAACGTACATAATATTGATTATACAAGAGACATGTCGTGAGAAGAATATTTTTGGATTTTTATGATTTTTCTGATTTTTCAGATTTTTTATGGTTTTTATAGGTTTTATATTTTTCTATTTTCTTTTTGATAAATCTTATATACAAAGGATATGTGAAGTCAATCCTTCAATCATCATTCTCTTCTTGGAGAGACTTAAGAGTTTCTGGGGTGAGGCTCTTCATCCCAAGTCGTGGGAGAATGAACTGAAATCTTTCCCGAGAAAGAGCCTTTGTAAATATATCAGCCAGCTGAAACTCCGTTCTCACAAAGTAGAGTTCCACTATCACTGTCTCCACTTGTTCTCTGATGAAGTGATGACGAATGTCTATATGCTTGGCTCTGGAGTGCTGGACATTGTTGCAACACAGGGCAATGGCACTTTTGTTGTCACATGATGAGGCGAAAAATGATCCATTTTTAGGGGGTCATTTAAGCCCGGAATTGAATTTATTTGATCAAATATTGCCCTAAATCGTTCCTTTTGTGATTTTAGGTACTTTGGGAGTGAAATCTGGAAAAGGAAGCATTTCGGACGTTTTTGGAGCATAAAAGTGAAGAAAACGCCAAAGACATAATTTTCCAAGCTGGCAACAGTGTGTGACGGCGTCAGGAGGAAGAATTTGACGGCGTCAAGAGTAAAGATCATGACGACCCAGTACAGAAATGAAGGCGTCACAAAGTAGAGCGTCAAGAGTTAAATGCGTGACGGCCTACAAAAGTGGACAACATGACGGCGTCAGATGTAGATCAAGGCAGTCCGAGGATTATTTTGGCGGCGAGATGACGGCGTCACCCATTTGTTCTTGACGCCGTCAGCCTCTAATATCTATATATACTTTTCTAATTTTCATTCATTAGAGGAGGAACAAGTTTGGAGAAACCCTAAGGCCGAACCATATACGAATTTTATAGCTTTTCAAGGGTTTTCAACCCTTGAATCCTTACATGTGTTATTGAGATAAGTGTTCTTTTAATTCAATCAATATGTCTATGTGTTGGTTGTCTATATCTTGTTCTTGTCTTGATTCCACCATGCTAGGCTAGATTTATCTTGTGTTTGCTTAGATCTAATGAAACCTAGATGTTGATTATGTATTGATTACTTGTTTATGGTTGTATTGGATGAATGATTTCAATGTTAGGCTTAAGAAAACTGGCAGATCTCCAAATGGTAACATGCTTGAACGTCTTAGGAAACATGAACCGATGTGTACTAGGTTTTATTAGTTGTATTGAATGCATGAGTAAATTCTAATGATCCCATGTTAGGAGCTTCTTGCAAGCTCGACATAGGAGTGAAGTAGGCACTCATAGGATTGGGGAAGTAAGTACGCCACCCCATGAATGGTATTAAGGAATACAATCCGTCATCCACGCAACTATAACAAGTAATTAACGTGTAAAAGATATCTAGGGAGTAGTGAAATCTAAGTAAACACATTTCTCCACTTATTGCTCACAACCTTAGTTTAAATTAGTTTTATTTTCATTTTAGTATTTTATTTTGATTGCATCTTAGTATTGGGTTAGTTGACTAGCAACTAATTCCGCCCAAATCCTTCAAACCCGAGATATTTACTTGCTTTCTAAAAAATATAAAAACATAAAAAGAATCATCCCTTATCTCTAGAACTAGTATTTAGGTTTTCTAATCCTAGCGACACTATTCCTAGCTGAACGATTAATCCCCCGGTACTTGTCACTATACTATACTACAACGATCAAGTACACTGCCTGGTGGGGGTTGTAAGCTTCTCGAGATCCCTCGAGAGGTAAAGCCTGGTGCAATCCCTACGCATCAAGTTTTTGGCGCCGTAGCCCGGGGAATAGTTATTGTGTAGGTTAGAATCTCTTTTTATTAGGTCTACTTGCTAGATTCCTTTCTAGTAAGATTTTATTTTTATTTTTTAGGTTCTCTTTAGTCTATCTTATTTCTTCGTGTTTTTGTTTGTACTAGTTTGGTCTTCATGGATTTAGAGAGTCGCCGTTTAGAAGTTAGCAAGAGGCTTATAGCGCAAAAAAGAAGAAAGAGAGAAGTTAATATATTTAAGGAATTCATTAAGCCTCTCCAAATGAAAATTGAGTTTACAGACTTCGCTCCAACCCCGGATGAATTGAGTTACCATAGGTTCCTTTTACAACACCCTTGCCCCTCAAAATATAGAAAGACACCATGGATTAGGAGGCATAACTTCAGGAACATAAAAATTCCTTGCATGATTGGGTACATGACTAGAGAGCATACATACATTGACTTAAAAGCACCCATGAATATCATGTCTAGGCTCTATTACAATTGGATAATGAACGAAAGGTTAAGCCCTAGAAAAGACCCTTACAATTCTAATAGGCTATGTAATTTCGTCAGGAGAGTTAAAGGGGTACATATCTTTATTGGAAATTTTACTTATCAATGCGACTTTGTGATCCTAGAAGATGTTAGAGGCATTATAGATCCACACTTAGGAGAAATAGTTTTAGGACAACCTTTTGTTGAGAAGACTAAGATGTATTACGACCATGAGAAGGGGATAGCTCAGTTTACTAATGGGATAGAGAAGTTCGCTTTTATGATGCCTCACATGAAGGAAGAATTAAAGGGCATCAAGAATCTACAAATTGATGAGATTCGATCCTATGAGGTTAAGGAAGATGGAATTACTGATGACGCCTATTATGAGAGGAGGCGAACATACTATTCGGGTTGCATGAATCTAGGCCCGGAATACAAGCGTGATGAGAATTGGGTTAGATGTTTTGAGTTGGCACAAAAGTGGGAAAGGAAAACGTAACCCATGACCTTGAGTCTAGCTACAAGACTCGTAAATAAAGAAAAGCGCTTCTTGGGAGGCAACCCATGTTTTGTGTGTTTTTATTTGTTTGTTTGTTTGTTTGTTATTTGCTTCCGTATGCATGCTTTATTTTTATTGTTGGTAGATCATGTTTCTAAACTAAAAAGTGGAAATACTTTACTTTGTTGTTTTGGCCTAGTCTTAACTCCACCTAAAGGTATTTTTGCAAAAGATAAGTGTAAGGGGAAACCCCAAATATTTTTTTAAGAAACAAACCGATCATGATTTTCCACAATATTAAGTGAACATGTATATTCGTACTTGTTAGAGTCAAATGCTTGTATCGAGTCATAATGAAGTTTTGCAGGATTTTCCAGGAAGTAGAACCAAGTTTTTCCAGAAATTTTCCGGAAACTTAACATAAGAATTTCTGCAGGTCACTTCTGACGGCGTCATGAGCTTGCTCTTGACGGCGTCACGTGTAAAAATCTGGAAATTTTACCGGTTTTGTTTTTCTAACGGATTCTTAAAAGTTTTTGTTGAATTATTAAGTTTTATAATCTCCAGGAAATCTGCAAACTTCATTCCACAAGCATTATATCTTACTTTGTTTTCTAAGATTTAGTAACTTATGTAGATTGCCGCCGATTTTATGCGATGTTGTCTTGTCTGTTTTCTCAGGATTTACAGGTTATGTATGACAAGAAGATGATTATTATTCTGGAAGGGAAGCTTTGATTGTTCATTTTCTTGGAGGAAGATCTAACTTGGCCACCTTATTATCCATACCAAGCGAATCAGGGGAGTATTTGATTTCATTCGTTTTACTTATTTCACTTTTACATTCTTTACTTGAACATTGGGGACAATGTTCATCCTAAATGTAAGGGGAGGGTAAAATGATGATACTTTACAGACACACTTTCACTTGAGTTTGTTTGTTTGATGGTAGGTGTGTAATAAAACTATGAGAAATACTTGTTAGTGTAATTTTAGCGCCAAATTTAAAATTTTTTACAACATTTAGGAGTGAAACTTTAGCCATAGCAAGCGTCTCATGGATAGGAGATTGTATGACTAGCACATAACCGTACTTTCAGAAAAATTTTCCACCCAAATATGTAAGGTTCGCCTTTAGATTTGATAGGAAAAGCATTCATTATTAGTGCTTATGAGTGTATCGGTAGCATTTAGATTCTAGAACTTGCGTTAGTGATGCATCCCAAGACCGCTAGTGAGACTACATTCGTGTAGTAGGATTTACTACATGATAAGAGGCATTAGGATCGCCCTTGTGTTAAACCCGTATCATAATTACTTGACCATTTAAGTCATATTACTTGGCTAGTTAAGTCAACTAATTTTTCCCACACCCTTAGCGTTGTACTCATTTTTAGTACACGAAACCCCTAGTACACCCCTCCGAGCCTATCTTTTCGTTTCTAACTTTAAGCATCTTACTTAAAGGAAGAATTTGTTACACCCCACTTAAATGTACACCCAAATCGCCTTAGCCTTCCGTGTATGCGCTCATTTTTAGTGCATTATTGTATTTGTTAAACCCTAAGTTAACTATCTAATTGATTACATGGTTGCTAAGTCAAGTCATATCCTTGTACATATTGTTTTGGGACGATTGGGATTCATGGGTAAAGTACTTATTTATGGAGTAATGGGGAAGAACATCATATATTATCCCCGTATGTACGTTAATCTTAAAAGTACTCCAAGTGTTTTGATTTTCTTAATTCGAGTCATTAGATTAGTTTATTGTAAAGTATGTAAAAATTCAAGTGTAAGGGGAATTTTCATTCCCTATGATGTATTATTTTGGATGGTAGGGTAAGAGTGTATGCAAAAAAAAAAAAAAAAAAAAAAAAAAAAAAAAAAAAAGAGAAAAAAAAACATACAGACTACCATTTCTTTTTATTCTACGTTCATTTTATGTTTTTGTTATTTTTGATTTATTATCTTAAGTCGAGTCTAGTCTTGGCTTAGCAACGCCATATTGTATATGTAATTAACCAAGATTGTTAACTCGCCACTAGTAAAGACTGTCTATATCCAACAAAACCGTGTATTTCATATCCCTACACCTAACGTTACAACCCTTTAAAAGACCTCTTTGATAGTTTATCCTAGATGCTTACGCCATGTGGTGGAGGTTTGATCCTTTCCCAAGCCTATGGTAATCTATTTTGCTATGACAGGTAGTGAGAGATATCTTCCATTTCCATATTGTAATTTATACTTTATTACACCCGAGAGATGCGAGTATCTAAACACTATTTGTGAGGTGCTTGTGTATGACCTCCTTGCTTGTCTTTTGTCTTTAGTGGAACGATTATTTGTTGTAATTACTTTTATATTAGTATTAAATGACCCATAACTTGTATTTTGACTAGAATAAAAGCGCATTTGCTTGAGGACAAGCAAATCTCAAGTGTAAGGGTATATGATGAGGCAAAAAATGATCCATTTTTAGGGGGTCATTTAAGCCCGGAATTGAATTTATTTGATCAAATATTGCCCTAAATCGTTCCTTTTGTGATTTTAGGTACTTTGGGAGTGAAATCTGGAAAAGGAAGCAATTCGGACGTTTTTGGAGCATAAAAGTGAAGAAAACGCCAAAGACTTAATTTTCCAAGCTGGGAACAGTGTGTGACGGCGTCAAGAGAAAGAATTTGACGGCGTCAAGAGTAAAGATCATGACGACCCAATACAGAAATGAAGGCGTCACAAAGTAGAGCATCAAGAGTTAAATGCGTGACAGCCTGCAAAAGTGGACAACATGACGGCGTCAGATGTAGATCAAGGCAGTCCGAGGATTATTTTGGCGGCGAGATGACGGCGTCACCCATTTGTTCTTGACGCCGTCAGCCTCTAATATCTATATATAGTTTTCTAATTTTCATTCATTAGAGGAGGAACAAGTTTGAAGAAACCCTAAGGCCGAACCATATACGAATTTTACAGCTTTTCAAGGGTTTTCAACCCTTGAATCCTTACATGTGTTATTGAGATAAGTGTTCTTTTAATTCAATCAATATGTCTATGTGTTGGTTGTCTATATCTTGTTCTTGTCTTGATTCCACCATGCTAGGCTAGATTTATCTTGTGTTTGCTTAGATCTAATGAAACCTAGATGTTGATTATATGTTGATTACTTGTTTATGGTTGTATTGGATGAATGATTTCAATGTTAGGCATAAGAAAACTGGCAGATCTCCAAATGGTAACATGCTTGAACGTCTTAGGAAACATGAACCGATGTGTACTAGGTTTTATTGGTTGTATTTAATGCATGAGTAAATTCTAATGATCCCATGTTAGGAGCTTCTTGCAGGCTCGACATAGGAGTGAAGTAGGCACTCATAGGATTGGGGAAGTAAGTACGCCACCCCATGAATGGTATTAAGGAATACAATCCGTCATCCACGCAACTATAACAAGTAATTAACCTGTAAAAGATATCTAGGGAGTAGTGAAATCTAAGTAAACACATTTCTCCACTTATTGCTCACAACCTTAGTTTAAATTAGTTTTATTTTCATTTTAGTATTTTATTTTGATTGCATCTTAGTATTGGGTTAGTTGACTAGCAACTAATTCCGCCCAAATCCTTCAAACCCGAGATATTTACTTGCTTTCTAAAAAATATAAAAACATAAAAAGAATCATCCCTCATCTCTAGAACTAGTATTTAGGTTTTCTAATCCTAGCGACACTATTCCTAGCTGAACGATTAATCCCCCGGTACTTGTCACTATACTATACTACAACGATCAGGTACACTGCCTGGTGGGGGTTGTAAGCTTCTCGAGATCCCTCGAGAGGTAAAGCCTGGAGCAATCCCTACGCATCATCACACTACATTGTAATTTTGTTGAAATCATACCCATAATCTGATAATTGTGATCTCATCCACAAAATTTGAGCACAGCATGAGGACATGGCTATATATCCAGCTTCTGTGGATGATATTGAAGTGCACATTTGCTTTTTTGATGACCAGCTGACAAGTTTCTCACCCCAAGAATTGAGCACCTCCGGAAGTACTTCTGCGAGTATCTTGACACCCCGCATGATCAGCATCTGAGTAGGCCGTGAGAGCCATTGCATTGTCTTTAGGGTACCAAAGACCCATATGGATTGTCCCTTGGAGATATCTGAAGATTCTCTTGACAGCTTCCAAGTGCTTTTTGGTGGGCTTGGATTGATATCTGGCGCACATGCATACGGCGAAGAGAAGGTCTGGCCTACTTGCTGTGAGGTACATGAGAGATCCAATCATGCTTCTGTATTTGGTCTGATCAATTGTTACACCAGCTAAGTCATCATCGAGTTTGGATCTTTCAACCATGGGTGTATCAACTGTGTCACTTGAATCAAAACCAAACTTCTTAAGGATGTCACTAGCATACTTGGCTTGATTAATAAAGATGCCTCTCGGGTTTTGTGAAACTTGTAGCCCCAAGAAGAAAGACATTTGTCCCATCATAGACATTTGAAACTTGGAACTCATTTCTGTAGCAAAGCGATCACATTCCTTGGAATCAGACGATGCGAAGATGATATCATCAACATATATTTGAACATGAAGAAGGTTGTTCCCAGTCTTCCTAGTGAACAAGGTAGGATCAACTACACCCTTGGTAAATCGATTTGCAAGAAGAAACTTGGAAAGTGTGTCATACCAAGCTCTAGGAGCCTGTTTGAGACAATAGAGTGCCTTCTTTAAGCGATATACATGATTAGGTCTTTCTGGGTCCACAAAACCTTCAGGTTGAGTAACATAAACCGCCTCCTTTAAGTCCCCATTCAGGAAGGCAGTCTTAACATCCATTTGATAAACAATCATGTTACAGTTGGCAGCATTGGCAAAAAAGATTCTAATAGCCTCGATACGAGCGACAGGTGCAAATGATTCTTCAAAGTCAATACCCTCTTGTTGACTGTATCCTTTCGCAACTAAACGAGCCTTGTTTTTCAACACATCCCCATGCTCATCAAGCTTAACTTTGAAAATCCATTTGAGAGCAATGATCATCGCACATTCAGGTGGTGGTACTAATTCCCATACATCAAGACGATCAAACTCATGGATTTCTTCTTGCATTGCCGTGAACCAAGACACCTTCGTAAGGGCATCTTTGAAGTCTTTGGGCTCGACTTTAGATAATACTGAGTTGAAGAAACACCACAAGGCATCAGTGGCAAGTTGTTTTCTGGTGGATACAGGTCTTGAGGGGTTTCCTATGATGTTGTCAATAGGGTGATCATTTGTCCATTTTCTGAGATGTTCATGAGGTTGAGGATAGTGAACTGATATTGCATTGTTTGAATCTTCTGAGGAAGATGCTTCATTAGAGGATTCAGGTGCAAAAAAATTTTCAAATGGTTCTTCCTCAGGTGGTGCAAATAGATTGACTTCCCATGTGTTATCAGATGTAACTCCTTGGTGTTCAGAAGACGATTGTTTATTTGATTCATTTTGAGTGTTGCTACATTCTGGTGCATCTGGTTCAAGAGAGATGGAGACTGATGGACCATTTGTATCATGAGGTGCATTTACAGCCATAATATTAGGCTCAACAGCCGGCTGTACGGGTTCATGAGGTGGCTGTGACTCAAAGTACTCATCAAACATAGGATCTAATAACTTTTTCAAATCTTCACTCGTGGGAGGAACATAAGGAGTGACATGATTGGAGTTCTGTACAAGTCCCGAACTTATTGGTCCAGGAGATAAACGATTTTGTGAGGGTCCAGAACTGGTGTGTTCTGAAGCCGTATGCTCTGTCAGCTCATCAAACGTGACATGGATTATTTCCATGATTTGTCGGGTTCTTTTGTTGTAGATTCGGTACCCTTTTCGATCTGGCACATATCCGACGAATACCCCAATATCAGCCTTAGCTTTAAGCTTCCCTAAGTCTTCACTATCGTTAGTTGGGTAGCACAGGGCACCAAATACACGAAGAAAGGAGAGTGTTGACATAAATAATGTATGAAAATGTTATTTATATTTTTCGATATCTCTATATTTTGACGATCACAAAATGTAAACTCATCAAACGAAAGATTACTACGTAAACAAGTATTAAGCTAGTTTATATCATTATATCCAACTTAATCACTTAAGGTATGATAAACAAATGTTTAATACATCTCATGATCAAAGGGGTATTTAATTAATTAATACAAAGTTTATTTAATTATATATACATATTATATATCTTTGAAAAACACTTTTGGTAATAAAGAAAAATGTTTTAATCATACTAAATATATGATTTCAAATTTTTAACCAAAATCAGTTAGTTTTTCACCAAATAAACTTTCCCCACTAAAAGACAAGTTTTCTGGCCATTACAGTTGGGCGGCCCCCTTAATTATAAGGGGCGGTCCCCTTAATTTTAAGGGGGCCGGCCATGATTTATGGGGACCGGCCAGGCTCCTGTGTCAGAAAATATCAGAATTTTTCTCCTATAAATACCACCTTAATTTTGGAATTTTGCCTCACCTTTTGCACGAAATTTTCAAATCTCAAACTCTCTAAACATCCTCTAAAACCCTTTGATCATTTGTATATTAATCCTTGTTTCAAGTGATTCAATCCCTTCTCATCCATTCTCATCCAAAGTGCAAAAGAAGAACACTCCTTCTACAACTAAGTTCAAGAAGTATTGAAGAGTAGTTGTGCATAGTGTATATATATATTATTTGTGAAGTTGTGTTGTGTTTGTAATAAGTAGTTTAGAAGAAAAAGAAGTTGTGTAGGAAGTAGAAGTTAATTAGTAGTGAAGTAGTGTAGTTGTGAAGAAGATAGGTGTGAAGTAGATTGAAGTGAAGAAGATAGATGTGAAGAAGAAAGGTGTAAATAAGATAGGTGTGAAGAAGTTGTGATCAAGTTGTGACGTAGTTGTGGTGTGTAAATTGGTGTGTAAGGTTTTCTCCGCCATAAGGGAGTTTGTTGACATAGTGAAGAAAACTCTCGAGTAGGTGACTCGGGGAGTGGAGTAGGAACAAGGAAGGTGACCGTGTAGCCGAACCACTATAAATCCTTGTGTTGTGGTTTGATCTCTCTAACTCTTTTCATTACTTACTTATTTACCTATACTATATTAGCTTAGTTAGTTAGTCACTATATAATTGTTCATATAGTGCAAGTATTGAGATCACATAAACTAGAATCGAAGTTTTTAAAACAAACTTGTTTTTATAAAATTTAAAAGGACGTAAAACTATTCAACCCCCCTTCTAGTTTTCCACAATTGGTATCAGAGCCACGTCTTGCAAGATCTTTAAAATATATTGTATTTTAAAACTTGTAACGATCTATGGAATCCGAAAAATATTTAGAAGGGCAATCTATGCAAAGACCACCACTATTTGAAAGTGACGGATTTTTATATTGAAAAAATCGATTCGAAAGTTATGTGAAATCAAAAGATCTAGATCTCTGGCATATTATTACCTATGGTGATTTTTTACCTATTCAAAATAACCCCGAAACAAATAAAGATGAAATCGTACCTTTTGAAAAACAAAATGATGATTTAAAAAGAAAACTTGCTAAAAATAATGAAGCAAAGATGGTTATTTATAATGCGCTACCACGTAAAGAGTACGAAAGGATCTTTATGTGTGAAACCGCAAAAGAAATTTGGAACTCTTTATTAATAACTCACCAAGGTAATAATCAAGTCAAAGATAATAAAATAGATCTACTTGTTCAACAATATGAGCAATTCACGATTCCGGAAAAGGAATCAATTGATAATGCTTTCGCTAGATTTAACACTATCATCACAGGTTTAAAAGCACTTGATGAGAATTTTTCTAGTAAGAATTTTGTTAGGAAGTTTCTTAGGGCTCTTCACCCAAAATGGCGAGCTAAAGTGATAGCTATAGAAGAATCAAAGAATTTGTCAACGTTACAACTTGATGAATTAATTGGAAATTTGAAAGTCTACGAAGCAATTATAAAGAAGGACTCCGAAATGGTTAAAGGAAAACGAGAGCAAAGCAAGTCAATCGCCTTGAAAGCTAGAAAGGAATCCAACAACGAAGATAGCTCATCTTCCGAAAGCGATGACGAAGAATATGCCATGGCCGTAAGAGATTTTAAGAAATTCTTCAAAAGGCGAGGAAGATTCGTTAGACAACCACACGATGAAAGGAGAGCACCTCAAAAGAATAATGATGACAAGTATAGCAAGAATGAGAGAAAATGTTTCAAGTGTGGTGATCCGAATCACCTCATTGGAAAATGTCCAATGATGACAAGAGATCAAAATCAAAGAGCATTTGTTGGAGGAGCTTGGAGTGATAGCGATGAAGATGAGAAAGAAACAACAAAGGAAGAAAAGTGTCTCATGGCTAAGACATCAAGTGAGGTACGTTCCGAAACCGAATACTTTAGTGATGAAAATTTATCATTAGATGAAAAAGATTTAGATAGTGAATACAATAGATTATGCAAACTAGGACAACAAGTAATGGCTAAAAACAAATCACTAAAATACATAAACAACCAACTAGAAAATGAAGTACTAGAACTAAAAATTAAAATACATCAACTTGAAAAAGGTAAAGAAATTGTTGAAGAATGTAAATCATGCCAAGAGCTTAAAAGTGAAAACAACAAACTTAGGGAAGAAATTTGCAAACTTGATAAATTTGAAAATAGTAGTAACTCACTTAGTAAAATTATAAGTATTCAAAGAGTATCCGGAGATAAAACCGGTTTAGGATTTAACTCAACTGAAGGTTCAACAAGTGAAATTAAAAATGTTAAATTTGAAAGTGAACTCAAGGAATTAAAACCTTCAAAATCTAATCCTAAGTATATACTCATAAATGATAAAAAAAATACCTATCTCTAGTAATGAAGAAATAAAACCGTTTTATAAACCATCGTTAAAAACCGAAGTAGGATCGTCTAAACCTAAAACAAGATCTAAAACTCCACCACCTAGGAAACCAAATAATTCCTACCCTAGACCTAAAACACCTCAACCAAGAGCAAACCAAAATAGACAAAACTTTAACAATAATAAACAAATGTGGAATTTCAATCCGTGGGGAATGTTTCCACCATATATGCACCCAAGTCAAATACAAAACATGTTCGGATCAAATAACTTTGGTCAAATGAGACAATGGGGACCAACGTAAAATTATTCGCCATTCAAACATGGAAACTTTTGATGTCACTTCTTGTTCGGACTATTCCTTGAAGACTTTGAAGATAAACGCGTTGAAGACGAAAGGTACACATTTCCTTTTATTTCCTTGCCAAGAAATGCATGCTTAGTTTAGTATCTAGTTGTTATGTAATTTTGTTTGGCTCATTGCTTCTTCTAGTTTTTATATCTATACATATATATACCTATCTAATTATACTATTTCTAAATATATATATATATATATATATATATATATATATATATATATATATATATATATATATATACTTAGTTACATCTAGGATCATATAACCTAGAAAATTCATTTGTTGATTTTCTAGAACTAGAAATTGTTCGTTTACGAACCCTTTCTTTCCCCCATTTGCCTTATTGAACTTTAATGTTCAACAACACTCATGTTGATGAATAGAGATGAGTCGAAAAATCTATGGATGAAACAAACTCCCGGCTTCCGTTGCATACGTCTCCCTCCTATATTCTCGTCTTATAAGCCCATACTATATATATATATATATATATATATATATATATATATATATATATATATATATATATATATATATATATACATACTTATGAACCTTCCACAACTTTCTCGTCCACTTGACAACTTGATGAATTTCATCCGAAATGATCAAGAAAATTTAATTGACAAAATGTCAAGCAATCCCTTTCGTGCGAATACTCCCCAACGTATTTTTGATTAAATATAAATCTAATATATATATATATATATATATATATATATATATATATATATATATATATATATATATATATATATATATATATATATATAAATATTTTCTTGTTCGTTCCAGAAACCAAAACACGAAAAATAAAAATTTTGGAGGGCGGCCCCCTTAATGTTTAAGGGGACCGGCAGCCAAATGAAGGGCGGCCCCCTTAATGTTTAAGGGGGCTAGCCATCTGATTGCTCCAACCCGTTTTTCCTCTTGTTCCTCTTGCCAAACACTCCACTTTTTCAAATAATGCTTCCCTTGCTATTGCTGTGACGAAAACCAAAACCCAAAAACACCTTAAATCACTTCCAAATCACATAATTCGGGTTAATTCGCAAAGGGCAAATTCATCTAACACAATCACCATTACGTATTGTAAGTTTTTCATAACACATTTTATCTAATTCCATCTAATTTGGTCAAACTCATGATTATGCATGTTTTATTAATTTCTTCAATTTCACAATTTCTTTCGAATTGAGTATTAAATCTCCATAACTAAATGCTTCCCCTAGGATATGTATGATTAATCAACACTAGAAACTAGTAATTATAAACCCCCTTGTCGAAAATTTTTGAAAAATTTCATATACATCTTTTCAAAATTTTTGGTAAACACAATGTTGAATAATGCTTTGAAAACTTGTTAAAACTAATCACATTATACTTTTATAACTTGTAAAACATGAAACTATATTTTTCAACCTAGTAAAAATATTTTGTTCACAATAAGGGGGTGTTTGGATTATATCCAAATAATATCGAAACTTAGTCATTATAATTTTTATAAAACGTTGTTATGATTATAAATCTAAAACTTGTAAATCGGACTTGTCAAGATATATAACTCATATATATATATATATATATATATATATATATATATATATATATATATATATATATATATATATATATATATATATATATATTGACATACTAGTAGTGTAAGTGGATAGTTAAGGAAGCATTTGGTTTAATACTAAAGATGACATTTTTGAGTCAAAATACAAACCATCTTTTTCAAAAACAAATCACATGCATAAGAAACTCGTAAGAAATGGCTAGTTTTACAACCCAATGTAAATCTAGTAAATTTCATGATATATTAAGATGTTTAAAAGGGCGTTCGGATTTGTCCATAACAACTTACTAAACATCGTAAAATATATCTAGAACGAGTTAAAAACAATATTGAGGAACATGGTAAACTACTTCCTAGGATTAGTGTCGAAGTATGTTTACGTTCCAACATAAGTCTTAACAATATATACATTTTTTTATTCCTCTTTATATTTATTTTGGTCTTTTGTATTGTTGATTTGTTTAGGTGAAAATGCCAAAAGCGACTACCGAAGATCTTTCCCACACTAAAAACTACATTCCCAAAGTTTCCCAACTCCCTACTACATCTCCTTCCATTGGACGTATATATCTTGAAATTGAAGATAGAAATGTTCATGAGGGACGTGTAGTAGATCTAGCCTTTGCTCAATCCGACTACATTAATCGCTTGTTTTCAAGCATCAACCTCAATTGCCTTTATGAAATTAATGAACCAATCGTTCCTCGTTTCATAGTTGATTTCTATAGCCAAGTCACCGTCCAAACCAATGATCTTGGTTTCATCACCATCTCCTTCATGATTCAAAATGAATTAATCACCTTAACACTCGAACAATTTGGTCAAATCCTCCAAATTCCGTTTAGAGGTCAAGCCGTTTTCACAAACAAGTAGACCTCGAATCTCTTCATCGTTGTCGACCAACCTTTGGTCCTTATCTCTCCGACATCCCTCATCCCGACGAAATTCGTCAAATCCTTGGTGTGGAGCGTGCCACCACAACCCGAAAAATAAAATCCAAAAACGTCCAAATCTCTTCATACCAACTTCTCCTCAAGGAATTAGGCCCCCACATGAAGCGTTGGGAAGAACTCATTCGTGAGAATGCGTTTGGTACTGGAGGTCACCGGGACCATCTCCCGGCGTGCCTTGCTCACATGTTGTATTGTATAGCTGTCGAAAAGCCGTACAATTTGGCCTACTTCTTTATCAAACAGATTGAGTGTGCTAGAAAAACTCCCAAAGCCAATCTTCCATATGGAATGTTTCTCACTCGTCTCTATCGTCATGTTATCGAGTACTACCCCGATCTTGACAATAGCATCTATGAGTCCATCTATCCCACCTTACGTCCTCTCGCTCTAAAACAAGCTAGTCGAACTCGAAGTGACAAGGGAAAATCTCGTCGTCATAGCTTTCATGGATCATCTTCTAGACAAGACGATGACGATGAGGAGGAAAACATCCATGATGCTAGTACCCCTTCGTTTTCTGAGTTCGTGACAATTTAGAGGATCTTGACTATCCCGAGTATTCTACCCCATCTCCTAGTGATCAAAACGAAGAAGTTCTTCATGAACGAACTACCGAGATGCTTAGAAGACAAAAGAGTTTGCATGAAGAAGTTAGAGGTGGCTTCAAATCTATCGGGAAGACTTTGAAGGGTATCTTCGGGAAGAAAAAGAGATGATGTGTTTGGATTATGCTTGTTGAACAATATTTTTTTTATGTTTTGTGTGCTATTTGTCTGAAGTATATTCGGAAGTACTTGTTATTTTCTTGGAATAATTGTTTGGATATTTGATTAGGATGTTAACTTGTTTTATTATGTTTAATATATGCTTATGAATGCATGCTTTATCTCTTAATCTATATATATATGCTTGCATGATTAGTTTATGTATATATATATATATATATATATATATATATATATATATATATATATATATATATATATATATATATATATATATATATATATATATATATATATATATATATATATATATATGACATGTATGCTTTCTAATAGACCAAAACAAATGTGAAATGTCCAAATGGAGCTTGCTGCAAAAACAAAACAGAATATAACATTTTTCCAGAAAATTTTTGAAAAATTTTGATTTCTGGGTCGTCAGATGGGCGGCCCCCTTAATTCATAAGGGGTGGCCCCCTTAAATTTAAGGGGACCGGCCTCCATTTAAGGGGACCGGCCATCTGGAATAGTTTTTACACTGTTTTCTTTTGCACCTTTTGATCTCTTTTGCAAGTCCCAGCTACCATTTCCCTTAAAAACTAAACTGATTTTGGAATCTAACATTACAATTTCAAATTAATTCCACTTCTAAACATGTTTTCATACTATATAATTCCCATGCATGTTTAATTCACATTCCATCATCCTCAACCTTCATTAAACATCATCTTTTTATCATGTCATCACCTAGAACCACCTATTCAAACAATGCCAAGAAACAAAAACTTGTCATTATTCCACCAAAACAACTATTCATTGATCTCACAAATGAAGACAACATCACCCCATCACTACCACCTCAATGCTCATCTCTTAGTGCACCAAATGCACCCTCCAAAACACCATCAACAAATGGAGCTTCTACTTCCTCCATACCATCCACTTCATCCATAAATGACTACATAAACACCCACTTATCTCCTCCAACAATTGATCAACCATCACAACCTACCAATGAAAACACAACTCTTGCACTCACTCTCTCATTATCACCATTAAGACCTCTTGATGCACACTTATCATCATCCCCTATCAATCCACCAACCTATAACCCCGTCCCATGGAGCTTACTTGAAGCTCATGGAGACACTTGCCTTTGTTGCATCCACAACCGAACAATTGTGTTCGGACTAAGAGATGAAATGCAATACATGTTTTCTCACATTGAAAACTTGTTGCATCAACCACCAATAACAAACACAACTCCTCCACCACCATCAACAAACACTCCTCCACCATCACCATCTCCATGTTCACCATCCATTCCTCCCAATTAAACATGCTTGGTGTCTTACAAATAAAATTGTCTTAAAACCATTTTAGATGGCAAGCTCTAGAGACTTACAAATAAAATTGTCTTAAAACCATATTGGATGGCAAGCTCTAGAGAGGACTCTCATGTTTGAGCTTTGGTTTATTATTTAAGTGATGATTGTAAGCCTTTAAGGCTTTTGCTAGTTGCATTACTTGTTATGTTTGTTAATGTAATGCTTGTTGTATCTATTTAACTTTATCAATGTTATGGTTATGTTTAGTCTCTACTCTTGCATGCTATATACACATATATGTTGCTTGTTCACTAAATATTTTTGCAAGAATTCCATATCTCGATTTCTTTTTGACCTCAAAACGAGGGGGGCTATACTTCAAGGGGGAGCTCCAATAAAATCGGGATAACCTTTTTGATGCTAACAAAAAGGGGGAGAATTGATATAGACTCACAATAATACTTGTATATATACTAATTTTCGATTAATGAGTTTAAATTTTGTAATCATCAAAAAGGGGGAGATTGTTGACATAAATAATATATGAAAACGTTATTTATATTTTTCGATATCTCTATATTTTGACGATCACAAAATGTAAACTCATCAAACGAAAGATTACTACGTAAACAAGTATTAAGCTAGTTTATATCATTATATCCAACTTAATCACTTAAGGTATGGATAAACAAGTGTTTAATACATCTCATGATCAAAGGGGTATTTAATTAATTAATACAAAGTTTATTTAATTATATATACATATTATATATCTTTGAAAAACACTTTTGGTAATAAAGAAAAATGTTTTAATCATACTAAATATATGATTTCAAATTTTTAACCAAAATCAGTTAGTTTTTCACCAAATAAACTTTTCCCACTAAAAGACAAGTTTTCTGGCCGTTACAGTTGGGCGGCCCCCTTAATTATAAGGGGCGGTCCCCTTAATTTTAAGGGGGCCGGCCATGATTTAAGGGGACCGGCCAGGCTCCTGTGTCAGAAAATGTCAGAATTTTTCTCCTATAAATACCACCTTAATTCTGGAATTTTGCCCCACCTTTTGCACGAAATTTTCAGATATCAAACTCTCTAAACATCCTCTAAAACCCTTTGATCATTTGTATATTAATCCTTGTTTCAAGTGATTCAATCCCTTCTCATCCATTCTCATCCAAAGTGCAAAAGAAGAACACTCCTTCTACAACTAAGTTCAAGAAGTATTGAAGAGTAGTTGTGCATAGTGTATATATATATTATTTGTGAAGTTGTGTTGTGTTTGTAATAAGTAGTTTAGAAGAAAAAGAAGTTGTGTAGGAAGTAGAAGTTAATTAGTAGTGAAGTAGTGTAGTTGTGAAGAAGATAGGTGTGAAGTAGATTGAAGTGAAGAAGATAGGTGTGAAGAAGAAAGGTGTGAAAAAGATAGGTGTGAAGTAAATAGGTGTGAAGAAGTTGTGTAAAAGTTGTGATCAAGTTGTGACGTAGTTGTGGTGTGTAAATTGGTGTGTAAGTTTTTCTCCGCCATAAGGGAGTTTGTTGACATAGTGAAGAAAACTCTCGAGTAGGTAACTCGGGGAGTGGAGTAGGAACAAGGAAGGTGACCTTGTAGCCAAACCACTATAAATCCTTGTGTTGTGGTTTGATCTCTCCAACTCTTTTCATTACTTACTTATTTACCTATACTATATTAGCTTAGTTAGTTAGTTACTATATAATTGTTCATATAGTGCAAGTATTGAGATCACATAAACTAGAATCGAAGTTTTTAAAACAAACTTGTTTTTATAAATTTTAAAAGGACGTAAAACTATTCAACCCCCCCCCCTTCTAGTTTTCCACAGAGAGATCAGGCTTTTTGAGATGCACCAGCTCATACGGTTTCTTGTTGTGGAGAGGATGTATCAATGACCGATTTTGAGTGTAGCAAGCAGTAGCAATGGCTTCCGCCCATAGAAACATTGGTATCTTTGAGAAAATCAGCATAGTGCGAACAACTTCAACTAGTGTGCGATTCTGTCTTTCAACAACTCCATTTTGTTGAGGAGTTCGAGGAATACTCTTCTGATGACTGATGCCGATACTTTCATAAAATTGAGTGAGCTGATGATTTACAAACTCAGTTCCATTGTCAGTGCGAATGATTCTAACGGTTTTGTTGAGCCTTACTTGCAACTGCTTGATGATTTTGATAATGATATCAGGTGTTTCATCCTTGGATCTTAAAATTTTCACCCATATGAATCGTGAATAGTCATCTACAATAACAAGAACATATCTTTTCCCATTGAAGCTTTGCACTCTCATGGGTCCGCACAGATCCATGTGAAGGGTATGGAGTACTTCAGTGTTGGAGTTGGTGGGTTTTGGTTTATGAGTTTGTTTCTTGCTTTTACCCAATTGACATGATGAGCAGAGATGATCTTTTTCATACTTTAATCTGGGCATGCCTCGAACAAGATCTTTGCGAGAGAGTTCTTTATGGTGCCAAAGTTCAAGTGATTCAAACGACGGTGCCATAACCATGATTTGCTTTTTGAGGCCTTAGAAAGTAAACAAATGGGAGAGGACCGCATCATGTCTTCAATAGAGATGGTATACAGATTTGTACCATGACTTCCCTTGAGGAGATCAACTCCGTCCAATTCTCTAACGAAACATGTGTGTTTTCTAAAGGCCACTTCGAGATCAGAATCACAGAATTGTCCAACAAAGAATAAGTTGTGCCCAAGTCCTTCCACTTAGTAAACTCTTGAAATCACGCTATCACCAAACACATAATCACCATACCCCATAATAGCTCCAAAGTGGTCGTTTCCGAATCTAACTGTCCCGATAAACTTTTTCACGAAATTTCTGAGCCGAGAGCGATCCCCAGTCATATGTTTTAAGCAGCCTGAGTCCAAATACCACAGGACGATTTGTACAACCTGCATTTGAAACCAGACAAATATGGATAACTGAAAAACATGGATCCCCAAGTGTAATTGGGATCCAATAGGTTAGCACATGCATACTTAAGAGATACAGGATCAGTATTTTCATTGGTTCTCACAGATGAACCGATACCAGTGGAAGCTGTTGTCTTACTATCAAGGCATTGGGTCACTAAAGGGAATCTTCTACCAGTAGCCTTCCATCTCTTAACCTCTAAAGACTTAGGGTCGGGTATGTAAGTCAATGGGCACTGGTTTCCTAGAATGAATTTTCTTCCAGTAGGTTTCCACTGATATCCTACACTGTTAAAAACTTTTCCTGTAGCTTTCCAAGTATTGTTATCCTAGGCAGATTTAACAGGGGATTTATAAGATGATTGCAAAAATGACACAACACATTCATCATGATTACCAGAAATTAAACAACCATTACAAGTCTTACAAGTCGCATTAGAATTCGAATTAATTACAGTACGCTTAACGCAAATACTAGAACCAACACGATTCTTTTCATTCAAATCAATCTTATTATTCCTAAGGTGGTCTTCTACTTTCTTCCCTTGATCACTCTTAGCAGACGAAGTCCTATCATTCCTTGTATTGCCTTTAGGCTTTGACCCGCTAGCTTTAGTGACATTGATTACTCCTATAGAATTGACGACGGGAACATTAGATTGTTGCATAGTTGTTTGGTTTCTAGGTGGTGATGTGCTATGCACAGAACTAGCCAAGGGTTTATCAAAAGTAACATGCTTCTTCAAATTCCTAGATGAGGATGTGCCATTTTTATCACGCATGCTGGGAATCTTGGGACATGTACCTATGGCATATTCTAACAACTCTTGTGACCGCTTGGTAAGAAAGCAAACATCCGATAGGGAGTTATCAGATGGTCTTACCATTCTATCTTCTTCAATGGTTTCACGGGTCATGTCAAGGCAGTTTTTAAGATGTCTAAGGTAATCACTATGGACTAGCTCATTGTTCTTAAGGGGAAGAGGAATAAAGACAGCCTCACATGCATACTTTTTACAATTACAAAGCACATAATTGATATTGTCACTTTCATTCAACGGCATTTTCCCTTTCACCTTTGTCCTTAGATTCTCAATTTCATTAAGCAAAGAAGTTATTTTTTCATTAGTTTTATCACGAGTGATCTTGATAGAATCATATAACTCTTTGTAATGTTGTTTAACTTTAGAATTTTCAGCTTGAAAACAATCATTTTCATGTTTAAGTAAGTTGATTGTGTTTTGAAGTTGAAAATTATGAGAATCTGCAGATATTGGCTTATGGGAGTTGATCACAGCATTCATGGGAGACTTCAATTGGGCAATTTGAGCCCTCAATAACCTGATCGTGTTCGTGTGAGCTTGAATTTTTTCATCCCTTTTTGCTAATTCAAAATATGCATCAAATTCCGGAGCATCAGAAGATGTCTTGGCCTTTGATATTTTCATTTTTTCTTCTAAATGTTGATATTTTAATTGTAAATTAAGATTATCAACTTCTAGTTTAGAAAGATGCTTGACCATGTTGTCATGATCATCATTTTGAATTTTTTTCAAGCAATTTCAAATTCTCCCCCTCAAGCTCAACAACACGATTGTGAAGGTTATTCAAAGCAATAGACATTTCATGAAATTGACAAGCATTAAGAGAAGAATCTGTAGCAGTGTAAAACATATCTTGTGTAATACATTTAGCAATCAAGTTGTCTTTCATGATGAGAATATTTTTTCTGGCAATTTCACTGTGCTGAAGATCTATTGCTTTTTATTTACACTCGTTTTCCACAATTTTAAACACTTCTTTCATTTCTTTAAGCTCAACATCAAGGGATTGTCGTAAACCCTCAAAATGTTCTTTGATTTGTTTAAAAAATGGAATGACTTCAGTTAAGTAACACTCTTTGGTTAACTCAAATCCCCGTTCACCCTCAGTGATTCCCATTGGTGTGATTCTCTTTTTACATGTTTTATCAAAATCAGTAAACATTTGACACAGGACATAAATGCCAATAAGAGTTTTACATTGCGTGGGAAGTGACAACTGTACTAAGTGCATCGGTGTATTGGGGGGATACACCATTGGGGCAGCTAACTTTTGGGATGTCTTGGCCTTAAGTTCCTCAGCTTTCATTTTCTCAACGTCTAAAGGCCAAAATACCTGTTCTGGTGTTAACTTAGTTTGAGGTGCAAAAACAGTCACTCGGTTTTGTTCATAATAATCATGGGGCTTAACAATGACTCTGTGTTTAATGCACTTTGGATCCTTCATTTTTTTTATCAAATCTCTCTCTATTGGCAGAATCAAATTTATCCAATTCTTTATTGGATGAACTATTTGGGGGATCATGATTGGGTGTAAGCATAACCTTAGCATCATAGAGGGCAGGTTGAGAGTCTCTAACGCTCTTAAGAAAATTTGTTTTAGGCAACCATAAATCCTTATCACTATGCTTATCCCGCAGTTTCATGTGCTTTTCCACTATTTGAGTTGTTTGAGGTGTTTGGCCTAGAACATACAACTTGTTTTCAAGTTTGTTTTTCAACTGCTTAAGGTTGGAAAATTCGTTTAACAGTTTAGTTTCCTTTTGTTGAAATTCACTTTTTAGGAGATTTACACTATCCTGAATTTCTTGTTTTTCCTTAAAAGCACGTTCAAGTTGATTTTGAAAAGATTTAATCTCTTGTTTAAAGGCCATTTCCTTCAAATTTTGTTCAGTGATGTAGGCATGCATTTGCAATTCCATTTTTTGTTCACGTTCTGTAAGCTCAAATTTAGCACGTTGTTCATAGAACCTTACTTGATCCCTAAGAGTATTTATCCTAGTGGTTAGGGTGTCATCTGGTGCAACAACAGTATACTCATCTAATTCACACATTTCTTCATCAACAGAGGATATATTACTTGAAACAACAGACTCAATGTTGTGCTTTACATATTGTTCATATGGGACAATATTGCTATTTCCCAAATTTGCACTATCTAATTCAGCAACGTTAGTTTGTTGTACTTTGTTATATGTCGTTTGTTTATGCATCACATCATTATCACTTACAACAGAAGACTTTCCACAAGATACGTCAAAACTACTGTCGTGATCCGAATGTTGCTCAGTTGGGAACCCATTAATAGTTTCCAATTCAGCCTCATTTGATTCACGAGCATTATTTTATCGTATATCATTGATGGTCTTTTGTTCATCGTTGTTAGCACATATATCATATAATTTTAGTACCTCGGATATGATGGATGATTTGGATCGATCAGATTGTTGTGTGGGTGAGACAACAGATGATAAATTAGCCATGAATATTGTCTAAGCAGTGGGTTCGTCATCAACATCTGAGTAGAAAGCATCACAATCTTCTGCTTGGAAGATGTTTGGATCATTAAGAGCTAAATCCTGAACTGGTTGTTCATCCACATCATCATCGAATGTCTTTCCATCATCCCCAGCAAGAAATGCCAATTCATCCTCATTAAGGACCACTCCATTTTCTTGAGCTTGCATTAGCAACATTTTGTCCTTAAAGCAATCTGAGTTTTGAGGACGTTTTGGTTGAGTGCAGTTTCTGGAAAAGTAACCTAACCCCCCACAGTTATAACATTTTGGTTGCCTTCCTTGTCCCTGATTCACATTTGCAACTCTGTTCTGAAAGTTACCCCACACAGCATTCTTTTGATTCACATTCTGTCTTCCCTGAATGTTTTATACCATTACTTTTCCATCTTCCACAATAGCCTAATTGTGTGGATTGGAAGAAGTTCTGAGTTGATTGTTGGAAGATGGGAGTGCAGCCCTGAAATGTTGAACTAGCAGAGACACTTGATTGGAAAGGTTGTCAATCATCTTGTCAGTATGAGAGTATCCTGAGTCGAGGTGAGTATTCATGGCAGCCGATGATTGTAGAGATGAGTGATCCATTGATGACACGGGTTGATTAGTTGGCACCATACTAGTCATGAAAGAAAGTGAATCATTTGTGACAGTTGGATTGAGTTTCTCTCTTAATTGACAATCATAAGCAGCATGCTTCTCATGTTGTTGTAAATAAGCAAACAATTGCTCATAGTTCGTATTTCTCAATCCTTTGTTGAGCTTGACAGCGGTGACAAAACAATCCCACTCAGGTGACATGTTGTTGACAAACTTATAGTTGAGTTGAATGTTGGGCATGGTCATTCTGATCATTCTCATGTCATTAACCAACTTGTGAAATCTGACATAGTAATCGGTAATGCTTTCACCAGGATTCATTTTGAAATGCTCAAACTCATCATACAATTGAGATTCGCGGTCCTTTTTGGTTAGCTCTGAGCCAGACAGAAGCATTTTGTCATTGTCCCACACCGCTTTGGCTTCAGTTTTGAAGTTGATTAGCTTGTACACATCTTTGGGTAACCCTTGTATTACTATGTTGGAGGCACGAATGTCAGCATCATAGCGCTTCTTTTCAACATCAGTGAGATCATTGTAAGTGCGTGGTCTATCAATTCCCTGAACAACAGAGCCATCCTTAGCCGTGGAGATAGCATCTCTGGTTGTACCCATCTGCATAGGACCTTCATCGATAGATCGTAGAATGTTCTCACCATTTTCTTTACCCAAGCAATACAGTCTGATTCTTTGTGCCCATGATTCATAGTATGTCCTGTCTAGCATTGGAGGTCGGGTGTCGGACCCAGAAGCTTGAATGTCATCTAAGACTGTAGACATCTCAAAGTCTTCAAACGGGATTTTACAGCTTTAGTGACTTAAACCGAGAAATGATTCTTTCTAGGGATTTTACTAAAGTCAACAAAAGAAACCGGAAGATATATTCAGCGGATTAAACTAATAGAGAGATACCAGATGAGTCACAGTTTGCATCAAGTGTTAAGTTGTGACAAGTCAAGTTGCAATATATCCAATTGAGATTAGTCAAGTCGTAAGGATTAACTCACAACGTCAGATCATAATTAGATTAATTGAAACGACTAAAGTTACAACAATTCACGAATTGCAAAATGATTACCCAATCACATGAATCTCATCACTTAGTAAATTGCCAAATAATTTGAGAAAGTTGCAACAATATGCACAAATCGCAGTAGGAGTTAAACGCAAGGTGAGCCAATCGCAGGGAAAGATAGCCGCAAGGTAGGTAACCACAAGGAGAGGTAATCACAAGTTGAGTTAACCGCAGGGAGCAACTAACCGCAGAGTACACAAACCACAAGATGGGTTACACGCAAGTCACTAACCACAGCAAGTAGCAAACCGCAGAGACTAAGGTGCAGACCACTTAATCACAGAAGCTAGACACAGTCAGCAAACCACAGATACTAACTGCAGACCACCTAACCACAAGAGCTAGTCACAGTCTACAATAGTCCAAATCTGTCACTATCCTTGCGATTTGTCCTTTAACTCAGAATAGTAATCGCAAACAACTAACCACAGAAATCTGGAGCAAACCGCAACTAAGCAATGAAACAGTAGAGGTAACCGCAACAATGAATTTCGACCTAAACCCAATCCAATCTCCAAAAATACATGTGAAATAGCAAAACCAACTGAGAAATAATGTAACCCTAACACAAATGATCATATAAGTACACCTCTAACATGTAAACTAACACTAGATAATTCACACCAATATGTTTTCAATAAAAGCACTACTAACACACAAAACCACACAAAATAAGATTCACCAAGGCCATAAGATGAAACCTTGGCTCTTGATACCAATTGTAGATTATCAATCAAGTCACAAACATGATGGTTCTTGTGATTAGTGTGGCGTATGAATTAAGAGAGAAAGGAGGATGAGAGAACTTGGAACCTTGAGTGAGAAAATGTGATGTTTAGATTAAAAATAATGTGAAGGTCCAACCCTCTCCACATGTGGAGAGGGGTATATATACTATCCTAACAAATAAATGATAAAACGCCCACACCCGGGCTGTGGATCAGGCATACAGTGGGTAAAGACCCGTCCTTCTTCCACGATGTTACTTAATCTAATACTAACTAACTAATAACATAACTAACTAACTACAAGCTAACTTAAATGCTATTACATCAATTAGGTAACCGAGTCTTCTATAAGAATAATTGTATTCCTAACAAAATAGACTACAAACTGGTTGTGATATGTGTTGTAGTGAAAATTCAAGATTATTACATCATGATAGAAAAAATAGAGTGCTCAAAGCATGTTGGGTGAAATCTTATTATGACACTAGTTTGTGTAACTAGTATTGATTTTATGATGATTAAACTCATTCTTGTGGAATGAGAATTTTGGTGTTATTTTGAATCCAAAATATTTTCTATCACAACTATGCACTCATGGGAAAAAGTGCGTTGTTCGCATAATAAACGAATGAGTTTTGATTCCAATTCCGTTATGCTGCACTCTAAGACTTTAAACTTGATTGTTGGAAAGTTTGAGTCAAAATAGGTGAACCATTTGGTCACAAAGTATTTTGGTACAACAATTCATTTTGGAGAATTTGTTGTCATAATTGCACATTCATGGGAAATGTGTTGTTCACGTGGTAAACAAATGGTTGATCCCAATTTTTTTATAGTGCTCGTTTAAGACATTAAACTTGATTTCTGAGAATTTTGAACATAAATAGGTGAACCGTTTGGTCACATTATTTATTTTGGTACATCAATTCAGTTTGGACTGGTATGTTATCACAACCGCGATGTCGTGAAAAAAAATGTGTTTTTTCGCATGGTAAAAAATGAGTTTTGCAACAACTTTTTTTCCCCGGTGATTAGGTAACAACGAAGAATCTTAAACTTGATTTCGAAAAAAAAATGTTGAGGTTAAACGAAAGAATCAGATGATCGCAGTTTGTATTTTAGCACAACATTTTCTCCAACCGACTTATATACAATTTTTGTGCAAATATTTGTGTTGATTTGTTGTTGTTTGGTACAACATTTTTTGGTTGTTATAATACAAAATTATGTGATATTTTGTACAATGTTCAATGCAAAATTGTTTGTTTCATTTAGTGCAAAATATTGTGGCAAAGTAGTGCCTATTTAAAGTTGTTTGGTGCGATTTTGTGCAACTAATTATGTAACATGAGAATAAGCAAGTCGCTTGATTTTGTATCGAATATTGGAAGTTTGGATGTTGCAAATATGTTGTTGTGAATATTGGTGCAAATAATCAAACTACTTGTTATTCTAGAAAGATGAATAATCGTCAAGATTTGTTATAACTCATATTGCTAATAATCGAACGGTTTTTCATATGTAAGAAATGACAATGTGTTGAATATTACCGTATTGTACATTGTGAAATGTCAAGAAAGAACCAACATATAGATGAGAACGATTACGTTGGTTTATGTAACTAACTTGAATGGTGTGATTGCTGTCCAATGTGAGCTATTGTTCATTCGCTAAGTTTGACAAAGTTTGATTGTGTAAAATGATTACACATTGACTTTATGTGATTATAATCACATAATAAATTGTGACAATCATATAATGATATGAGATTAAATGTGATTATATATATAATCACAAGTGAACTAGAATGACATGTTATAAGTGTAGGACTTACACATATAACTTATGGGATCCTCCTAAAACATGTGTGGTTTAATGTGGTGATTTGTCTAATAGAAGAATGTTATTAGATGAAGCTATGAGTAATCAGAATGATGCATCTTCTGTCATACGCTTGATTCCATGGTCTATAGCATGCTAGATTTGGAATCTGTTAATTATGATACGGAAAATAATTAACATAAGACATTCAAAAAGTGTGCATACACTAGTATGAAACTTGTGAGATGACAAATTACTAATGATCTTGGTGTCATATCCATGTGAGAGAAAAAAATCTTATAAACAAGATTAATATATTGAAAGGGAGAACCTTTCTACAAAATTCTTGAGATAAATTCCATGTGGGGGATTCCGGCCTAGCTAGTGTTCAAAAGGACATCAACAAACATGAAGTTCTTGCCTATTTGGAATACGCAAGAATTACTTGGAGCATGATATACTTAAAGAGTTGAATGAAATTCGAATTTGTATAGGCATATTATGTCGATACGACAACTAGTCTCAGTATGAGTTATCCCTATTGACAATGTGAAGTCATAGAATAACATTGTGGATCCGCTTGCGAAATGCTAAATGTAAGAGTTAGTTATAAAGTCGTGAAGAGGAATGAGACTAAAGCCCTTGAAAAGTTTATATGAAGGAAAACCTAACCCAGCGGACTGGAGATCCCAAGATCTGGGTTCAATAGGACAACCTACTTGTATAAACTGAAGTCACTGTAGGGGAGTAATAAACTCCACATTTATTTAAGGGAGTTGGTAAACTTCCTAGTCCATTCCTATAACAGTGACAATATGAGGTTAAGCATATGGCTTTTAATGATTAATCGAGAATCACCTATGTGAGAGAGAAGTGGGGTCGCTTCTAAGGGAATTGTGAGGGTGCAATTCTTAATAGCTCTCACAAAACCAGGCTAATGTTCATGACCAAAACGAACATAACTTTGAGAACCAGAAAGTGTCAAGGAGATATTTGTGTGAATATATATTGTCGTCTCCACAAACAGTAGACAGTTCAAAGACATCGAGTTCTACTGCCTGCTAGGAGTCTAAGGGCTTGTATGTTTTTAAAAAAAACGTCTGACTGCCTCTGATGTCTTACCAGTCAGACGCGGTCAGAGGTTTTGGTTGTTTGTTTTTTCATGTCGAGTCAGACGCGATAAGACCTTTCACGTCTTACGCGGTCAGAGGTTGTGTTAATGTCTGATTGTCTCTTAACCTTATATATCCAACACCACAAAGTAAAACAAAAGGTGAAAAGAACAAAAATAAATAAAGATCTCGGGTTTTATCATTTCAAGAAAAAGATCTATATAAACCGATCATCGATCTACAAGAATTCTGAAAAGTAATTCATAATGTTATGACTTACGAAGTTACAAATAACGAGATACCATAATATACCCGTTACTCCTAGATACAAAAACGTTACTCGAGACCTCATTACAAGATCTTATCCGAGACCTTGTGGTTGTGTTTATGTTCAAATAACAACAGATTACAAGTAGATTTTTTGTTCGGTTTAAGAAAGAAATAAAAAGGTGAATTTTCTTGGTTGCTGAGTTTGATTTAAAAGTGTGTAGGCGTGTTTATGTGTGAGTGAGATTAGGGTTGTTAAGTTTTTATAATAGGGTAAAGTAAAAGGCTCAGGGTTGATATTGGGTCAAGGCTTATAACTACATTTTGGGCTCTATCATGACATATATAAACCATAGATAAATTTTGGGCTGGACAGTTTATTTTAGCGTGTCTTTTGGGACTTGGGAGTAGGGGTGTTCATCGGTTCGGTTGTCGGTTAATCGGTTTATTCGATTCGGGTTGTCCGGTTAAAAAAAAAATTTGGGTCATAACCGAAAACCGAACCGAACCGAAAATATCTATAACCGAACCGAACCGAGAACCGAACCGAAGTTCGGTTCGGTTATGGGTCAAAACCGAAAACCGAAATTTATACTTGAATTACACTATTTATATTTTTTTTAAATTTAATTATATATATTTTTGGCAAAACAAATATTTTAAGCATAAAAAAGTGTTTTTTATATTAGTATAAAATTTTAATGGATATTTTTTATATATAAAATAATATAAATATATAAAAAAATATATATATATTTATATAAATTCGGTTTTCGGTTCAGATAGCCACACCCATATCCAAACCGAGAACAGAAATTTTAATTCGGTTCGGTTCGGTTTTAACAAGTTCGGTTCGGTTATATGTTCGGTTCGGTTCTTTTTTGGTTCGGTTCGGTTCGGTTTTCGGTTTATTACCCGACCCATGAACACCCCTACTTGGGAGTATAAAACGCGATATTCACCGTACATATTAATAACAAGCAGGTTGTGCAGCTGGCGCGTTGCGCCGGGGAATTTTTTCTATAATTGTTTTGAATTTTTTTTGGAAATTATGGTTTCGAACTCTCACGTTGCGGGGATTTTTTTACACTTATTTTTTCGTTTGCATCTTTCTTTTAGTGTATGTTTTCGAAAAAAGAACGATAACTTTTTATGTGTCGTCTAATTTTATGTTACGTGACTGTTATAATGAGTTATGTAAAAAATAAATATTTGAATATACGTCTAATGTAAATTATGTACAACGTTCAAGAAACTTATTCATCGTATTGCTACGGTTCAATATACACTTAAAAAACGAATAATTAAAATCATTCAGACAATTATAAAAAACAAACAACATTATTTCATTCAGATTCAGACTTTATAGCCACCTCTTACCAGTAAGATGTGGTAGTCAGATTCAGACCCAAAACATCTTAATGAAACAAACACACCCTAAGTATATTTCACAAGGGAAGGTTCAAAGGGTAACACCTACCTATCATTTGCAAATATCAACTACAAAACTCTATAACAACATCGAGTCATTGAAATTTATTTCCCGTTATCAGTTTCATTCACGTGGGGGATTGTTGGAAAAATTATGGTCAAATTTTTTGAATTGAATGACAATTGATGGTCATAAAATACACTAATGGAAATTAACTTGAGTAGTTAATTCATGGTCAAATGTAACCACAAAATATATTTTGTGTTCATGAGCCATTAGTGTGATAATTAACGTGACCATTTTTTGTTGATCTCCTCTCCCTATATTATGAGAGTTTTTCTCATATGTCTAAATACACCAAGAAACACAACTTAATACTCCTCTCCTTTTGTGTTACAATTCATATATATATTTCTTGTGTATTCGGTTCGTAATAGAGGGAAGGCACATGATTTTGGTTCGCCTTGATAACCCGTTTGTGCTGACGGAGTTATCTGTTGTTGTTGTTGTATCCTGGGAGATAGACGTTCACGATTCTCAAGCACCGTGGAGAGGACTAATCTGTCTTAAGGAAACTGTGAGCATCACAGGCCTCAACATTTCCTGTGTTTTTGTGTCACACTATCAAAATAATTACGGTATCGTTTTCTACACTTTATCTTTTATTGTTGTGATCAACATATTATTGTTTGTCTCTAATAGAAATACACACCATACATACTACAGTTTTATCACTGTTTTCCCAAGGAATGTCATTTTCACTTTGGGTATGTAAACAGCTCAATTAGATAATTGGTAAACTGGTTATTTTAAGCTAGCCAAACGGGTTGGGTCAGTTTTAACTAAGTCTTCCAACTTAGTTACAATAACAACCAAAACTGTAAAACACGCAATAACACAGTCCCTGAAATATGAGATGTTTTCATAACGAGATTACTCATTTTAACAACTTGCTATGGAAGTTGATGCGTCTCATAAGTAATATTCTTTGTTCTCTAAGCTCTAAGGGGGTTAGCAACACACCACTCACTCCATCCCCCTTCACTCACAAACAACCAATCCCCTTATGCCACATCACCCTCCCACTTTTCCCTTCACTCACTCATTTTTTGTTGGCATCACATCACTCACCCTTCACTCACTACTTTTTTTTTTTTTTTTTTTAATAAAACAAACTTTATTTTGTAGAATATGTAAAAATTAAAAACTGAAACAACAACATTTACATAACAAATATTAACCAGCCAAAAGTGTAGCCCAAATATTTTTAGTAGCCCAAATGTTTTTAGTAGCCCAAATATTAACCAAACCCAACAAATATTACCACACGTTTTTTTTTTTAGCCCACAGTTGTCTTCTTCCTTCATTGTCTGCTGCAACACACACACAAACACACACTAATTTCAAATTTGGACATGTGAATATATAGAACAAAATAAAGTATCAAACCCATTAATGACCCCAATGTTCACAAAAGTAAATGCACAAACGGCTAGTTTCCACTCGGTAAGCTTCACCGCAAATCATCCCCCCCGTGCGGTAAGGAGGCACCGGCGGCGGTGTTCCCGTGCGGTGGGGATGCCGTGCCGTGCCTCCCCGCATGTGTTGCCAAGCCCCTAAAAGTTGCCTATAATACTAAGAAATTAAGCATTAACACGGTTTGCTGAAATAACCTTTTCCTAATAAAGGTAGTATTTACTTTTAGAGTATTGCTATACTCACATAAAATTTACAAAAACTAACCCACACAATGACATGGCATAGGATGAGTAGGATCCCACTAAATCTCTCTCTTTCTTTTTTATTTATCTCTCTTTTTATAATCATATAAATACTTATTTTTTTTCTTTATTGTTTTTCCTTTTAATTACAGTTGTATCTTTTTATAATCATACAAAATCAGCATATAAAAGCTGTTGAAAACATCATATAAAATCTATTAAAAACAACATAAAAAGCTATAAAATGTGTGTCCAAACACCCCTTTCTATACTGTTAAAAAATAGCACTTATAAGCTGTTAAAAACAGCAGTTATAAGCTGTTAAAAACAGCATATAAAAGCTGTGAAAAACAGCATACAAAACTGTAAAATATGCTTCCAAACACCCTTTTCTCTGCAGTTAAAATCAGCACTTAAAAGCTGTTAAAAACAGCATATGAAAGCTGTTAAAAACAGCATACAATGCTGTAAAATGTGCATCCAAACACCCCTTTCTATACAAGTACCATTTCATTCATCTCAGAACTATACAAAAGTGTCCAACACTTCATGTTCTTAAGAAACTACACAAAATCATAAACCTGAGATAAATTGAAATGTCATAACAAAAATACTAAACACCATCTATGCAGGATTAAGTGTCGTAGTTGGAGGGATAGTTGTTGTATTCGGGGAAGGTTAAGTGCTGCAGTTGCGAAGGATATTGTGGATGTTGCATAGCATAATTTGGAACGAATCCATCATAGTGAAGCGGAAAACTAGCATACCCATTGTGATTTATATCACTCGGAACAAAGGAGTCTTTATTTTCCAGCAATCAAACACAACAGACCATTATAGATATGGTCAAGCATAAGAACATAATAGTAACACATATCTTAATACCTTGTTTGCCTTCTTAGAACGTTTCTTCGTTGTTTCGTTACCCTCGACTCCAATATTATCAGTATCTTGCAATTTCTACAGTCACAATAAACATAAAATGAAAAGGACAGACAACTGAAATAATATTAAAGAACACGCTAATAGATTTATAACTATGAAATTTCAATATTCATGACAATGTAAATCTAGCTGTATAGTTTTAAACTACATAAGTGGGTTAGAAATTACCTATGACGTGCATCCAGAAAAACAATCTCAATTGCATTTTTCATAGCTTGGTCTTGGTCCGTGATAATGGCGTTAGGAGCACACCCTGACATACATGTAAGTCATGACTTAAAGAGCCATGTAAATGTCTTAGTATTTTCATTTGAAATCAATCCACAACCAAGCAATATTGATTGTCCATGATGATTTACCCCTACAAAAGGAGCCATTGGCATCTCATACTTATTTGTCAAATATGTTGTATCAAATGTGATGACGTCCCCAAATTCCTCATAAGCCGCCCTACACCTTGCAAACTCTTTAGTCTATTTTCCTCGTCCAATTCCCATTCATAAAAAAAACTCCCGATCTATAGACTGAACCTTTGTGAAATAACTTTGAATTGCTTCAGCATCACCTTCTCCAAACTTTAACCGTTTAACTTTATCAACATAGTTACGACAATCCTTCTCCCTAAATGGTAGATTTTCATATCCCCCGCTCTCCACAACAAAGGTATTAAAACTCTTATTCATTCTTACTCCCGCTCTTTGATGGATTTCAAGTTGTCTTTTCACACGTCTATTTACTACCCGATGACAACGATAAAAGCGTCCTTTGCTGGGACTAAATGGGTGATTATGTTCAAGGCTAACTTTCGTCACATACCACTTTTTATCGGCGGCAAGAACCGCACAAACTCTAGCGCCACAATTTGTTTTTGTAATGGGACGTGGGTTTAAGGTATTTTTGGCGTTTGACGTCGCCTTCTGAGCCCGATTACAAGCAACAGTAACGTACTTTGTTTCTTCATCATTCTGAGATTTTTGGGAAGATCTTTTGAATACTCCAAATCCCTTTTTCTTTCCATACGTTGCATAAAAATCAGCAAGTTCTTCAATAGTGTCAAAAGTCATGCCAATTTTCGGTTCTTTAATCCCTTCTTCATTCAATATTTCGCAATTAGTTTCTTTTTCCAAGTCAATACAACAATCCCTACCATTACCAAATATCAAATTATGATCAAAGAACACCTAAAAACTCATTCGATTTTCTATAATCAATAAACTAAATTACTTTTCATAACTAAAATAAAAAATCAAAAATATTTATAGCAGTAAAAGGACTTACTTAGTTCCTTCAGTGTCAGATTTCACATTATGAGTTTCGGGTGATTTTGGTGTTTCTGAAAAATCATCATCATCATGTAAAGGAGAAGAAATATATGATGTTTCACTTGAATTATATGAAGAAGATGAAGATCGCTTCATCAAATGGAGAAGATGATAATAGATTTTTAAGAAAAAAGATACAGAGTAATGAGAATTAACTTTTAGTTTGATAAAAGAATTATACTAAAAGAGAGAGAGAGAGAGAGAGAGAGAGAGATTTAGTGGGATCCTACTCAGCCTATGCCATGTCATTGTGTGGGTTAGTTTTTGTAAATTTTATGTGAGTATAGCAATACTCTTACTTTTATCGCTATTTTCCGATGTCATTTCATTTTACATCGTTATGTGAGTGGGTGGGTTGTAAACGGAACAAAATCTTAATTTACGCTAGCCTAAACGGGTCAGGCCGGTTTGTCCCAAAAGGCTTCTAGCCCAAATGATAATTTATCTATAAATACTTCTAGTAAAATGATTTAAGAGTCTGTATACTTTAAAGTGATATACTTTTGTGCTCAGGAGACATAAAATTATTCTGGTAAGTTTTCTCCTACAATCTCAAGATAAAAGTTTACTTCAAACATCTTAGTATGCATGTAGAGTTTGCTGTTGCAATTTTGATTAGACAAAGAATTGAAGCATATTTTTTAAACAAAAAAGGTACAATTAATAGTCTACAAAGGTATAATAATGAGTAAAAGGATTGTAACGGTCAATGTAATATTCATTCTTTCACAAATCCATCTCAGGAATGTGGTCCTCAATATATCTGTGGTCATTCTCTCGAGCTAAGGCTACTAGGCAAGGCTTCTATTTTTTCACCATACACATTAGCGCCACGTCAGCTTTCTCTCTCCTCACACTTCCCTTCACCACTCTTCACCAATTAGTAAGCAAGGGATATGTTTTTTCACCTTAACTCCTTTTTTTTTTTTTTTTTTTTAATACTTACACAATTAAAATCATAAAGTAGTGTTGGCGGGTCGACCCACTTAATTTATTTCCAATCCGAACCCGACCCGAAATATATTTAGACTCAACCCGAACCAGTTAATTTTCGTGTCGATTTCAAATCGGGTTTCGTGTCAGGTCAGAAATTGACACCCCTAATATTTATAATGGGGTGGTATATTTTATTTATTTATTTATTTATTTTAATAACCCAAACGGTAACAAAAATAAATTGCAAAGTTTGTTTCTTCATTTTAGTCAAAGTCTCAAACAACGTACACATTTTCTGGAAACAATATATTTATCCAACAGTTTTTAATGCATTTGAAAATATTAAATGCTAGTGGGGCCCCTTTTTTGCTTTATCAATAGGTGAAGCAGTCACCAAATTTGGTTTCGTTTTTTGTGTATGGTGCGTGAAACAATTAACTGGGCAAGGCTCTTAGCGCGTGACATGGGCCAAATTGGTGATCCCATCACCTCCTTGCCTTTTAGTCTAAATTATTAATCTGTAACATTTATAAAAATTTCAGATTGTTTAGTACTTTGAAGTAAATACTTCTTATTTATAAAATAAAAATAGAATTGATAACTTTTACTTTACATTAATTGTTTGACTGACCATTGCTTAAGGTTGGAGGACAATGGATCTCACCTAGTTTTTTAAATGTTATCTATACTTACATTATACTGCATGTGGGACTATTCTATAATTTAAAAGGCTTAAAATTCAGATTTTTTTCTTGCTTATTATGGAAAGATTTCAAAATTAATTTGTTAGAAAACAAGTTGGTTAAGAATTTTGTTAGGAAGCGGTTGGTTGTTCAAACTAAAATTATTTGTCTTAACAATCTCTAATATCTCTACTTATAAAGATGAAGACAACTAAACGTGTAACCAAATAACGCAAAATATAATGCTGCAGGTTGATAGGGTTAGACGTAGTGTTAATTATCACCTGATCAAGTTAGATTTTTCATGGCATGAACTTTTCTCGGATTTTAATCACAAATGATTTTCCATGGATTGATCAGGATGATAAGCCTTTTGTAAAACAATCATATGTACAACCCCCTTTTTATAATTCATAATCAGTATTAATCGTTGTTGTTGACAAAAAAGAAGTAATTAGACCTATCTTAACTTTTTTTTGGTAAAGACCTGTCTTAAATTTATTGTAAGTATGATTGTAAACGAAAAAAGAATTACAACAGTAATTATAAAGGAAAGAATGTATGGTATTTTTTAGATTAAATATGGATATGCAATTTAAATGTAGAAATAACAGTTATTAATACTTTTTAAAATTATTGAAGCAATTTTTTCCACCACCATAATATTCCAAACCATCGTAATCTTTGGATTTAGAAAAAATCGCAGATATTAATTCCAAAGTTTGAGATTATCATGCACGGCGTAGACTATTGGGTCTCTTTCTCGGTACATATACTTGGACCCTCTACCCACCATATATTTGTTCTTTAACAGTTTGTTGGGTTAGCATTTGATTGATAAAGGGAGCCTTTAGTTTTGGGGGCTTGATTTGCACACCATTTTTTTTTTATAAACACATCATTTTGTACAACACTGTAATGCACAGAGAGTACACAGTATAACACTGTAATGCATATAGTGTGGTGCAAGAATAAAAAAAGTTGATGTGCAAATCACCTCCCTTAGTTTTATCACTGTTTTTCCAAGTATGCAAAACAGCTGGGTTGGATAATTGGTAACCGGTAATTTCAAGCTAGCCAACTGGTCGGGTCGGGTCGGGTCGGTTTAAACGAAAATTCATTTTGTTCAAATGGTAATATCATGCTAGCCATAAGCTGCTTACTATAAAATAAGCTTAGACGAACACCCCCTTGTTTGTTATACTTTTATGATCCACTTTGCTCCCAATTAAGAAACAAATAGTTAAAGGCATATGCTTTCTCCATACAAACTCATGATCAAGATTACTTAAAACATTTTAGTATGCATTTTGAGTTTTCAGCAGAATGAGTCACAAAGATTGCTAAAAGTTATTAATAGTATGGACATCAAAATTACATGTAGAGATAACAGTTACTGATTTTTTTTTTTTTTTTTTTTTTTTTTTTTTTTTTTTTAATTTGTTGAAGCAAGTGGTTCCAAAACCATAAAGTTTCAAACTATCGCAGTCTTTGATTAGAAAATATCCCATATATTAATTCCAAAACTTCAGATTGTCATTCACGGCGTAGACTCCCGGGTCTTCGGATAATTTCGCAGTAGGTTCCTCCTATCAATCATAGCTACAGTTATATATAAACGTAAATGATTCCTTCCATTTTGTTATGAATAATCATACCATTTTTCTAAACAAAAATATGAAGTTATCTCAAGCTTACCATTTTTTACTACTAGTTATCCTCCTTTCATCAACTACATTGCATTCAGTTCCAAAATACGCCAAGACAGGGTGTAAAGATACGTGTGGGGACGTGATGATCCCATTCCCTTTTGGAATTGGAGCAAACTGTTCTCTCAACAAATGGTACAATGTTGATTGCAACTCTTTGAAGCCATATCTAGCTTCACTCAACCAGCTTGAAGTCTTGCGTGTTGACTTAGTAAATCAAACAGTCACTGTTAAAATGCAAAAGTTCACTAATTGCAGCCAGACGACAAAGAGTGTGGATCTTGGTAGCAGCCCCTTCCTGTATTCCACATCATACAATACATTTGTTTATGAGGGGTATTGTGGTGGTGCTGTCATGATGGACAATCATGGTAGCGTGCTCACTGGTGGGTGTTCCACCAGTTGTAGAAATGACACTACCACAACTACTGGTATCATCGATACAAGCAACTGTTTTGGCATCAATTGTTGCCAAACAATAATTCCTCAATATCTAAAGTCGTACAGCATGAATCTCACACGTTTAGAAAGGCAGATGGGTGGAGATGGAGCTTGCGGGTCTGCGTACTTGTTGGATACAAATTCATACACTGAAGGAAGCAACTTATCTCACCAATCGTATGTTCCAACATCACTAGAATGGATCCTATCAGACCGCGACCATGAACAACTAAGTTGTTCTGGTGAGTGGTATCCAGATGTAATGGATCTGGGTAATGGTACTCTGATGAATTCTTGGTATTGTTACACCTATGGAACCTCAACATCAACGATCAAAGGGAACCCTTATCTAATAGATGGATATGGTACGTAACTCTATATTTAGTAGTATTTATCTGTTTATAATATTCATTTCCAGCATCGTGTGTGCGTTTGTTTTCTAGAAAATAGAGGTAATAAAAATAAGCTTAAGGGGTGACAATCATGATTCGATGCCTCCCCATGATTCGTTATTAACCAATCAAATCAAGCCAACACATTCCATGATTCAACCATACCTCACCATACTTTTTTAGTGGCAACCATGATTCAAATAAAAACTAATTTTATTTTTTATTTTTTATTTTTTATATTCATACTTATATTAAACAATTTAATAAAAACAATATATTTCATTAATAATTCAAAAAAAATTACATAATACTTAGAAAAAAAACAAAATAATCACTAGTCATCGAGGTATGGTAAGTCTTGAGCAGCTACGTGCTTCGTAAGATCATATCGGAGACGGTTATGGATATCTTCGTCGAGTAACTCCGGTAGTACATTCGGGTCATAAACTGGTGCGACCGGCGAATCCATTATATGAACCGGTGATATTGCCCTCTGGTCTTCTTTTAAAATCATATTGTTCAATATAATACACGTATAAACGAGTTTTCGAATCTTTTGGACCGACATAGCCCGGAGAGGACGACTGAGAATCATCCATTTTCATTTAAGACGACCAAAAGCTCGTTCGACATCCTTTCTTGCAGACTCTTGTAGTTTCTTGAATCTCTTTTCCTTCGGGTCAGTGGGATACAGATATGCTTTAACAAACGTTGAATACTTATGATAGATTCTATCGGTAAGATAATATCCACGTTTGTAAAGCCGTCCACCTAAAAAAATGAACTGTTTGGCGTCGTTCCATTTCGCTCCATAACATACAATGGAGACTGATTCAAAACATTAATACCGTTGTTTGAACCGGTAAGACCAAAAAACGAAGGTCAAATCCACAAATCATTTGAAGCCGTCGTTTCAAGCATAATAGTCGGGTATTGATGATCACCTCTTTTATATTGGCCTCTCAAATGTCTAGGACAATTTCGTCACACGAAATGTGTACAATCAATGCTACCAAGCATTCCAGGAATGTGATGTTTTTCTTCATGTGCCTCGAATAAATGTGCAACGTCATGGGTTGTCGGCCTACGTAATAACTCTCGACCATATAACATTATAATCGCATCGCAAAATTTATCAAGGCATTCACCTAAAAAAAAAATTAATAATAAAAAAATAAATAACGAAAACTTTTTTAATAAAAAAAATAACGAAAACTATTAAAAAAAATTAATATAGAAATTTAAAAAAAAACGAAAACTATTTAAAAAAAATTAATAACGAAAAATTTATAAAAAAAATTATAACCTGACGTTCTTCGTGCCATGTTTAAATAGTCATCAAATCTATCCGGAGGTTCACCCGTTGTGAGTTGCCGAATGGCCGATGTGCATTTTTGTAACGGCGTGAAACTTTTCTTTTCCCTCGCGTCTTGACCTGCTTTAAACCATTTGAATTGCGCTTCAATATCACCAACAATTTTTAAAAACAAGGTTTACTCATACGAAAACGATGACGAAAAACATGTTCGTTAAACTTTGGTTGTTCGACGAAATAGTCATTCATTAGAGTTTGTAAAGCTCTTTCACGAAAACGGGTGACATACCCCCGGATTTCGGTAGAGCTTGCAGTGTCTTCAAGGGCATCGTACGCGGCTAAAAAGGTTTCGAATGTGCTACCGGATAACCATAGTTCGGAAGAGTCGGAGGGAATAATTAACTCGTATCCGGATTAAGAAGATGAGGATGACATGGTTAATATTGTGTGATTTGATATATTGTGTGAATTGTTTGTGTGAAATTATGATTTGAAATTGTATATTTAAAGGAAATTTATTTTTTTAATTTTAATTTTAATTTTTATTTATTTTTTCTTTTAATGCCAAACGGTCACCCCCTTAAATGGAGTAACAGCTACTTTTTTTTAACCAAGAACCCATGCCTCGGCGGTATACAACACCGAAGGCCTTGCCGATTTTGTTATGCCGAAAAGGTGGCAATGCTCATGCCGAGCGGCATGAAGCATACCGAGCTCCATGCCGCAACGACAGCCACCCCCTAACTATCATATATCTACTGTTGGTATTAAGGGTCTTTATAATCAAAGATTGTCCGGATAATTTCTTGAATCGTGTTAATACACTTTTCTAATACAATATGTGCCATGGATTACACGAAATTTGTATTTGGATAAGACAAGAACACACTCTAATTCTAGACAAAATATATATATATATATATATATATATATATATATATATATATATATATATATATATATATATATATATATATATATATATATATATATATATATATATATATATACACTTTGTTGACATTGTTGTTGATATGATTATGTGCATATGGAAGACCAAATTGTGTTTATACACACAAAATGAAATGTCACAACCTTTGGTGAATGGTCACACATTTCGGTAATAACTAATAACCACCATTTGTTGTGAAACCAAATTAACTTATACAAGTGTGCATTCCGCACCACCAAACCCGTATTATAATTTAACTTGAAATCCATTTGGTTTTCGGGTAAATCGCAATTACATAAAATAATTGATGACACTAAAATCATCAACATTTACCAATTACTATTCATTACAAATACATAAATATATACTAGATGAGTAATCACGCATAAAGTGGCAATGTATAGTTTTGATAAAATCCACTCGCGTCGATATTGTATGTGTATCTTATAGGTCACGATACGATTATGTAACTTTGGAGAACTTAATTATTAAATATAGATTAAAAAAATCTTATATTAAGTTTACCAATGTGCTAAGCAGAATCTTTTCAAAAAATAAATAAATAAATCAATAACAAAATAAATAAAATGCCTCTTGCAAGGATAAATATGATCAAACTCATACAACTTTAAGTTATGGGACGAAAAGGCGTGATTACCACACTTAAATATGTGAGGTCTTAAGTTTAATTTTTGCTAGCTGCAAACAACTTTAAAGCGGCTAAATTAAACTTCTGAAAAGAGAAGGTTTTACGTGATTCACTACAAAATACTAAGATACTCACAATTATTAGAGCATATTACTACACTTTAAAGTATGAAGAATCAGAAGGTTCACAGTAGTATGTGTGTGAACCAATTGGGTGCAGCAAATACTTTCACACTTTTATGTGTGAAGCTTTATGAATATTGTTCACACTTTCAAGTGTGATAGTTTTAAAACAATTCTTCACACTTTTAAGTGTGATGATTTTTATTTGAAATAATTCTTCACACTTTTAAGTGTGATATTAAAATTATTCACACTTTTTAAGTGTGAGGATTTTAAAACAATTATTGACACTTTTAAGCATGAATATCTTTAAAAAAAAAGTTCACGGTTCATAAAGTACGAAGAAAAAGCGTGTAAAAATGACAAATTTATTTTAGTGGTTTGAGTGTGTGTGACGGTAGATTCAAAACACGTTGATTAATCGGCCAAAAAGATTAAAAAAAATGTCACCAATAAAATTGGTTGCTACTATGAAGACCCCCAGGCCTACTTATGGTGTACTTTTAATATCCTCCACCCATGGCCCGCTCCTTTTACAGTACAACACAATCTCTTTTAGTTTTTGTTTCGTATTTTCTCTCAGTTTAATACTTTTTACTTTTTAAACTTTATATTATTTGTTCTATACTTTTAGTTTTATAGTTTTTAATATAAACAAGATTATAAAAAAAATAAAAAATAATAAAAAAACAAAATAAAAAACAGGAAAATTAATGGAGGGTATCACTTGAAAAAGGGAGGGTCCAAATAACCTAACCCTTAAAATCTTTTATGTTAAAAATCTTTTATGTAATAAAGGAATTAAATCATTTTGGAGTGAGTTTGCAAAATCAATCATAGTGGAAAAAAATGGAACCAATAGGAAAGCTTGATTTAGACACATAGGCGAAATCGAGCAATATGATTGGCCAATAAAAGGTAAAAATTGAATTAATTTTGGTCAAACTTTAAAAAATTTGGTGGAAAATTTGATTGAAGAAAATAATACTTAAAAATATAGGTGTAGAATTTATGAAAATAAAAACTAAAAAAAAAAAAATAGGAGGTAATTAATAAAGCATTATTGGTTGAATTTTAAATATATTATATGAAGTTAAGTGTAAAATTATAAATCTTCATATTTTTTATAACTTTATATAATAAACAAATATCCCTTACACTTTATACTCATTATATTTTATAATATGAACTTTGTTTACAATTACATGAGTAGTAGTATTAGCTTGAGATTTTCATTCATTAAACTTATAAAATTTTATAAATATACGAATTAGTTTTAATATACGTTAAATATTTTAAAAACAAATATTAATTTTAAAATTTCATCTATTAAAAATTCTTTTTACTATGTATGTTAAATAAGGACTAATGTTATTTTATTTAAAAGTTTAATCTTTGTGTACACGGATTTAAATATTAAATACAACTAAATTATTATTAACGGTAATATAAATATAAAATTTTAATTACGAATAACTGTGATATGAAAATAAATATACGCAATTGTACTTATAACAACGACTTATGTAATTATTATTTAAAGTTTATATACGGATATCCTGAAAATATTTTTGAAAAACTTTACGGAGTATATTTTAACTTCTTCAGCTCAGTGTGTGCTACTAAACTCGCACATTTCGTACAACATGATACCAATTGTTAAAAGTTAAATAACAACATCAACCTCAACATCTATGTCAGCTAAATGAAAGTTTATATACAGATATATTTTAATTTATAACAACGACACCACTCGCGCTACTAAACTCGCACATTTTGTACAACATTATATCAAATATACGCGATTGTACTTATAACAACGACTTATGTAATTATTATTTAAAGTTTATATACGGATATCCGAAAAACATTTTTAAAAAACTTTACGGAGTATATTTTAACTTCATCGACGCTCATTAGATGCTACTAAACTCGCACATTTTGTACAACATGATATCAATAGTTAAAGTTAAACAACAACAACAATAACAACCTCAACCTCAACATCTATATTAGCTAAAAAACGTTAACTATTTCATCCAATAAAATTTTGTACAAAATATTAATAAATATTAATACATAATGACGAACTTATGCATATTTATTAGTTGTACTTATATCACAATTTTCACGAGTAAATTCTTATATATTCATATAATACCAAAATTTTAAAATAAATTTGATTTATGTGTAAACCCAGTGCGTGCACGGGACTTATAACTAATTATATTAATTTCAATTAATATAAGAAAATACAATTTTAAAAAGATGAGAAAGGAAATTTGAAAAGTACATAAATGTGGTATTTAACATTGTGTTTTAGGTGAGAAGTAAACATTTACAGTTTATCTAGTCGGGTTATCGGGTTGTCGGGTCGGGTTGAGTCGGGTTTTGAGTTTTTGAAAAGTGACCAGCAACCCGACCCGATAAGAAATCGAGTTATCGGGTTCGGGTGTTTATCAGGTCGGGTTAAGTCGCGTCGAGTGATTCGGATTGTCGGGTTATAAGATAAATCCAACCTACGTAAATAAACCAATAGTATTGAACTTGGCGCGGCTGTGAAACAATTGGCTCCACTAAGAAGGGTGGCAGTGGGAGCGGCATCACCCATCGGCATGGTGATGCCGGCGGTGAACACCGCCGCCACCCCACCGGCATCCTCATCGGCAAGCTCTCAACGGCATATATTGCCTCCGAAGCATTCTCGTTGCATGTGTAAAATTCGACCGTTGCATTTATTGAAAAAGACGTTGGAGCGTGCATTGGGTCAAAAAAAAAATTCCTATATATATTACACATTTTACATTTCATTTTCAAACACAATTCATTTCCAAACACAAACATAAACACAAACACTTTTTACACATATAGTTTGTGAAGCATGGAAAGTGAAATTCTATAACGAGCCGCACGAACACATAACCAATCAGGTTATGCGAGATTTCATTATCAACAAAAAATGTGGGTACGCGGAGACATATGGATGGCCTACGGATTTTTAGATTTAATAATGTATTTTTTTTTCCAAGTATTATGTAATGTTATTTTAATTATTAATGAAATATTTATGTTTTATTTAAATTGTTTAATTTAATTTATTATTAAAGAAAAAAAAAGTTGAGAGGTATGAAAAAGGCATGGTTGCCACTAAAATGGGGTTGGGAGGTATGGAAAAAGTATGAATGAGGTGAAATGAGGTGGAATGATATTATTGGTGGATTTCGGAAGTATGGATGTTTTCGGAATCATGACTGCCAGTGTCCTAATTGGAATAACGTAAACAATATCAATGCAAAAATATGAGGCAAAGACCAGGTGCAAAGACCATGAGTTTAGGATTCATGACTTTATGGTATTTTCTAATAAGGCAAAGACCAGGTCCAAAGACCATGAGTTTAGGATTCATGACTTTATGGTATTTTCTAATAAGGGTTGCTCAAGACATTTTGGCCAAATTTCAGATAGTTTTCTTTAGATATGTGTGTTCAAAAGTTACACTGATTCACTCACATACACTACAACTTTGACAGGAGCTCGTGTGATAAAATAGTTTTCTCTCTGTATATATAATATACTAGAGATTACGGATTTTGTTGCAACTAATTTTTATAAAAACTTGTAAACTTAGAATTAGTTTATCGTTATAAATATTCAATTCTAACCCTTATAGTATCCACTAAAGACAAAAATTTGCAAGTTTTAATTTAAATATAACAAATGCGTATACTAAATTAAATCTTTGCTATAAAATATTTAATTAACATTAGAGATGAGATCAATATAGATCATATATTTGCCATAAAACCAATGAACCAATCATAGCTGACCTTTTTTATTTTTTACTTTTTTTTTAAAACAAAATATTTTGCAAACAGTAAATCTTCAAGCTACAAAAAAATATCATCGCGATGAGAATTAAATCATCTTTCTATAAATATGTATTGTTATATACTTTCGACGAACTTTTTTTTCTCAAAATTTCTGCCCAGAAAAATCATATATGATTTGTAAAAATCATATATGATTTGTTAAAATCAAATCATATATGATTCGTAAGAATCATATATGATTCGTCATATATGATTCTTACGAATCATATATGATTCTTACGAATCATATATGATTCTTACAAATCATATATGATTTTTCTGGGCAGAAATTTTGAAAAAAAAAAAAGTTCGTCGAAAGTATGTAACAATGAATGTCTATAGAAAGATAATTTAATTCTCGTCCCGATGGTATTTTTTTTGTTGCTTGACGATTTACGGTTTGCGAGATATTTAAGTTTATCGAAGATGAGAGAAGGAAGGTTGAGGTGGTTTGGTCATGTCAGGAGAAGACCACAAACAGCGCCAGTAAGGAGAGTTGAATCGCTTATTGTCGATGGTCGGAGAAGGAGAGGTAGACCTAAACTTAGATGGGAGGATAGGCTTAAGCTTGACATGGTGGAGCTTCACTTGTCCGAGGACATGACCTCAGATAGGAACGCGTGAAGAGATAGGATTAGTATTCGTGGTTAGTTTTGGGGCTAGGTTGGTTGAGGGTTTGGGGTTTGTTGTGTTTTAGGCTTTTTGGGTCCCTTGGCTTGCCCCCTTTAGGAGATAGGTGCTTTTGCTTTGCCTCGGCTTGCGCTTTTGCCTTTGTTGTGCCTTTTGGCTTTAGGCCCCTTTGCTTGTGCCTTTTGCTTGCTCCTTTTGCTTTGCCTTAGCTATAGGCCCTTTGCGTTGCCCTCTTTGGTCTTAGCTGCTTGGTTTGACCTTGGTCTTGTGCCCCCTCGCACCCTTATTTGCTGGCGTTTGTCTAGGTGGTTTTGTTTTGGTTGTCTTGTCGTTTTGCTTTGCTTGCTCTTTTACTTGTTGTGTCGTTTTGCTGTTTTGTTTGCTTATATGCATGTTGTGTCGTTTTGCCTATATGTTCGTTTTGCTTTGTTTGCTTGTATGTGTTTTGCTTTCTATTTCTTGTTTTCTTTACTTCGAGCACACTATGCACACACTTGTCGGAGGTCTTTCTGGAAGCAGTCTCTCTACCTGCAGGGTTCCCTGGGGTAGGGGTAGGATCTGTCTACATCCCACCTCCCCCATACCCCGCCTAGGCGGGATTGGGTATGTTGTTGTTGTTGAGATATTTAACTTTAAAAAAAAGGGTGAAAGTTCATTTTTTTATTTTGATAAAAAAAAAATGAGTGACTAAAATTGTTTGATAAGTTCTATGATAAAAATTGGATCTAAAGAACTTTTGGCATTAACGTTAATAAAATATTCAATTTCCGATCAAAACAATTTGGGTTTTGTATGCTTTTACTTAGCCATATATATATATATATATATATATATATATATATATATATATATATATATATATATATATATATATATATATATAAAAGATGTTGGATGGTATTATCAGAAGCGGATCCAAAACTCTAAGTCAATATTATGCACAAACTTTGTCTTACGACTATAAAGGAAATACAAACGAACAAAATGTATGATTTCTCCTAGTAAACAAATTAACAAGACATGTTTTAACATATTGGCGGAGTAACTAAAAAAGACTTATATTTGTGTAATACAAAATTTCAAAACCAAGTTCATTTCAAAGAAATAAGGTATTTAACAAAAATTTATGCTATCCGGCGAACATCCATCGGGTTTCTCTGAACACCGAAAATAAGTCCGCTCCATGTATTATAATGTTTTAAAAACGTATATGTCATTTACACTCTAACTATTTATCAATATTTTGTTTCCTAATATTATCTTAGATTAACTCACATTCAAACAAACTTTAATATTTACTTTTTGAGTTATTACTCAAATATGTTACTAAAGTTTCACAAAAATTTGCTTTTAGTTACTATAGTTTTTTTTTATTCAAAGAGGTTACTCATGTAAACGGGTTCGTTAATTAGGTTACTCATGTAAACGGATTCAGTTAATTAGGTTACTCCCAGGGGTGGGATACCGGGTGTACCGGTTTTCCACTATCTTTAATTTACATTTTTGGTCCCTGTGGCATGGCGGGTATAACGAATTTAGTCCTTAGGAAGTCATTAATGTTTTCAAACTTAGTACTTAGCGGATAATGTATAGAACCCGATATTAGTACTTCACGGATAATGTTTTCAAATTTAGTACTTCGCGGATAATGTTTTCAAACTTAGTACTTCACGGATAATGTTTTCAAACTTAGTACGTCGCGGAAAATATTTGTTTTTGGTATGAGGCAATCTTTTTGTTGATACGTATAGTGTATATACTCACACATTGTTGGTGTGTATGTATTGGGTTTACACAAAATCATAATCATAGTCTTTGTAAAGTTAAAGACTCGTGATTTAAAAATCTTAAATTTGTATTTTAACCAGAAACAACCATGTATAAAATGGTTTTTGTGTATCAAAGACTAACCATTTTTGTTATTATAAAGTGATTTTTCCGTCTCGAATTTATTTTCAAAACGCACATGGTGTTGGAAAAATGATCACTACAATGTGCACTAATATCACGTTGTGTTTACTTTTTTTTGAAAACGTTTTGGGTAGTTGCATTGTCATTGTTTTAAAACAAAACAAAATATAAAAGTTACACATTTCAATGTAAATAATTCTTTTTCTTTTTCGAACACAAATTTTGTATTAAAAACACACATGCAAGAAGCTAGGTGGAGGGAATGTAATTAAATAGGAATAGAAAGTGCGATTTGAGGATTGTTAAACAACTCGATCCAATTACAACAACTCGTTATGGGCAAAAACGTGTAAAAACATATGAAAACGGATGAAAACGTAAGAAAAATGTAAGACAAACGGGCGAACACGTATAAACACAGACAAGAATAGATAAAAACGTAAGTAAACCTCATTACGGGTCGCCCACAGGAGAGGATTCGAGAAAAAAATCGAAAGACTAAATTTGTTAAACCCGACAACCCACAAGGACCATTTAGTAACTTTTTACCGGCTATCATAAGTTGTAATATATGGAGTAACGTAAACAACCGGTCACGCAAACTTGAGTAACCTCTTTGAAAAAAAAAAAAAAAAAAAAAAAAAACAAAAACAAAAAAAAAATAAAACTATAGTAACTAAAAGCAAATTTTTGTGAAACTTTAGTAACATATTTGAGTAATAACCCTACTTTTTAGAATGTTTAAGTTTAGGAACAACGGTCAAAATGGACCAAATATTGTAGTACCTTTCATGAAACTTTTCCTTTTCTCATTTTGAGAAGAATTCCTATTAATTAAATCGTACATACAGGGGTGTTCATCGGTTCGGTTTTTGGGTTTGTGGAATATATTACCCAGGCCTATCGGTTTTAAAATTTTTTATGTCAAAAATAATAATAAAAATAAACTAATTATAGAACAGATAAAACCAAACCATTCACCAAATTAGAATTCGGTTAAAAACAAGAAAACCAAATTCAACTAAACATAAAATATATTCTTAGAAATCATAAATAAAAACCGAAAAGTTCAAATAAAATTAACAAATAAAAAGGTGTCACAAAGTGCTTAAGTAAATCAACGAAACATAAGTTTAAGAAACGAAAAGGTCTCAAAACTTAACGGAAGTAAATAAAAGCGAGACACGATAAAATTTTCTATTGTCTTCAGATATCTTATCAGTTTGAATATTCTTCAAGCATTCAAACCCAGTTGAATATCTGGATTATTAGTTTGGATGATACGATAGAAACTATGTATATACAGTAATTTTTTTGTATAGATAAAGATATTCGGTTTTTTTGATTTGGTTTGGTTATATATTTGTCAAACAATAAACCAGATCAAACACTAATTAAATACTTCGATTTGGATTGAAATCAAACTATACACCAATTAAAATTATTGGTTCGATTTTATTTGGTTTCAGTTTGATTTATTTTTCGATTTGTGTCAAAACCAAACATTGAACGTCATAACAGTATCACACTATTAATTCTTTACGGTTGCGTATCTACAATAAACACATCGCAATAGCCTCTATTGATAGACTTGGGTTATTTTTTTTGTTATTTTTTTAAATGTTGTCCTTCACTCAAGACCAATGACAAGAAAAGAAAAAGGAAAAAGAAAAAAGAGTGACAAACGTTGTTTGTGTTACAATTGTGGTGCCTTTCTTCATGTTTGAAGTAGAACACCATTCATTCCTCAATTACAGTGTCATATTCTTTCTTTAAATTAGGAAGATCATCATCCATTTGATATTTTTCTCTTCATATCAAATAAAGTGATAAAACGATTTTTCGATAATCATTGTTGAAAAAATCCAACCAACTGTTTTTAGAGTAGAACCACAAATCAAGAACACCTCCAACATGAAATTGACAAAAGGTTATACTTCCTTAATGTCGAGTGGCATCAACACACACACGAGATATTTTACACTCGAATGTTTATTAAACGTGAGCAAAAAACTAATGTACAAATAAACATCACCCCCTCATCTCTATTATAGAGAATGAGAAGCATAATCTTTGTTGAACAATGAATCTATAATTAAGAAGGTTAGGAGATTTCCTAATGCATGACTAACCGTCTTAAGTTTGAGCTAAACTACAACTAACTCCCTAAACTTACCTAACTATTACACACTAACATTCTAACAATTTCCCCCTGTAGTGATAGTTAGCCTTTCTGATACGCAGCAGTTTCAACCATTGCTGGAACCTCGGATCAGGGACTGCTTTCGTTAAGGCACCAATAGCAATACCCGCTACCAACTTAGCTCAAAACCTGACTCTGTAGAGAGTCCCTTTAGCCATGTACCCTCCTCCCATTCACTAGTAAGTGTAATATACTTCGCTTTAGTGTTTGAAACGCCCAATTCTCAAGTTGATTAAAAATTTAAAACTTTTGCGGAAACGACATGACCCAAAACTGGCATCCTGTCACTCTTTAATAAACTGACAAAAATCCATTACTATTCAGCCCTTCAAAGTATTTTAAATGAAACTAGACTCAATTACCTTTAAAACGATAAGTAGCACGACCCCTAACGACTTACGGTTTAGGAGATATGATTTTTCGAAAATCAAAAAAATCTGGAAAATACTCCCCAACTACCAAGGTTGTGGCTTTTTGTCCCAAAAAAAAACTCCAACCGCAAGATTGGGTTCCCAACTGCGTGGTTGGAGGGCTTCAAACCCACAACTAACGTTTTAACCCATTTCTTGCTTAAAAACAGACACACACAACATATGAACACACTAGAATATTTTGGAATCCTGGGAAATAAGTATAAGGCTTACTTCACAATTAAGCTTTCTCATCTTTGGCCAATTTACAACTATGGTTCCTTAAGTCATATTCCTTTGTAATTGTGACGCATCAAACTTTCTAAAACCATTTACACACGGCGCGGCTACGCCATGGTTGTCGTGCCTCGTCCACACCAAACAAACTACAAAAAAATGAAAACAATCAAATCCAAATCCAAACATCATCACAACCTCAAGAATATCATCAAAAATCAAAATATATACAAATAAACCTCAACCCACCGAGTCAACCGATTTGACTCGGTGCATTGACCAGTCAACTGCCGAGTATGGGGGCCCATACGAGAGCCTAGATCAAAGTTTTACAACCATTTTTGTTATTAAAATGTTTTTATAATCGAATTAAAAAAAATAAATATTAGGGTTTTGAAAAACTTTATAAAAAAATATAAAATGGTGTATTTGTTGTGTTTTTACCGAAAAGAAACCAAGGAGGGGTAAGATGGTGGTGGTGGCGTGATGGTGGTGTCACTGGTGTTCGGTGGTGGTGATGGGGAGAGAGTGACGGCCCGTGGGTGGTACGGGGGAAATCGGGGAAGACCGATCTATTGATTGGTGAAAAAAATGGAAGTAGCCGGAAAATTTTTCGGCAACCTGAGTTTGGCCGGCGGTGAGGGGTGGCCGGACGGGAAAGAGAGAGAGAGAGGGGAGGGTGTGTGTGTGTTTTATTAGTGAGAGAAAGTGAGTGAGAAAGTGATAAAACATTTGTTTTTATAAAATGAGAGGGACCAAAGTGGTGCAAAAGTGAAACTTTAAGGTTAAAAACAAAACAATAAGGGAGGGGCCAAAAGGATCAAATCGTAATACTTTCCGTCAAAACGGTTCGGGACGCATTCGACATAGCAAACTGACTCGAAAAATTACGAGACTTGTGCCATTGTTCACAGAATAATTTTTCCAATAAAATCAAGTCTAAACTTCAAAAATTTTCTCGAAGTCAATTATTTCAATATATTTGGCAAATGCGATACGTTTTAAGTTTCTAGGTTGTGCCGGTTCTATCAAGGGATAAAGTTCTTGTTTCTCAATATATCTCACGTTTCTCAAGCCCAATTAACATGCAAGAAAAGTTTAAGTTCTTAGGTAACGTAAAATAAAATATTTGGCTAGTAAGTAGGTTTAGTAAAAGTATCGAATGTTACATCACATACATCATATTTGAAAATCCATCCTTGATTTCAGTTTAGGTCATCAGCCCCGATTTTGAAAAGGTGAGGATACTTACATTTGAACTCATCTCCACGCTCCCAGGTGAACTCAGGTCCTCTCTTGGAATTCCAAAGGACTTTCACAATGGGTGTACGACTCTTCTTCAGTCGCTTGACTTCACGGTCCATAATCTCAAAGGGCTGTTCAACAAAATGCAATTTCTCATCAATCTGAATTTTGTAGAGCGGAATTACAGCGGTTTTGTCGTACAAACACTTCTTCAAATTAGATACGCGGAAAGTGGGGTGAACTCTACTGAGTTCGGGTGGTAATTCTAGCCTATAAGCCACGGGACCAACTCTGTTCAAAATCTTGAATGGTCCAACGTACCTAGGGTTCAGCTTTCCTCGCTTACCAAATCTGATCACACTTTTCTTTGATGATACCTTCAACATAACCCTATCCCCAATTTGAAATTCTAGGGGCTTACGCCTCACATTTGCGTAACTCTTCTATCGGTCTCTAGCGACTTTCAGTCAATCCTTAATCTGTGCAATCTTTTCGGTTGTCTCTCGGACAAGATCCGGACCAATAAGCTGAGCTTCTCCTACCTTATCCCAGCAAATAGGTGATCGACACATACGACCATAAAGCGCTTCAAACGGTGCGGCCTTAATACTCGCGTGATAACTGTTGTTGTATGAAAACTCAATCAAAGGCAAATGGACATCCCATCCATTCTCGAAATCAATCCCACACGCTCTGAGCATATCTTATAAAGTCTGAATGGTTCTCTTGCTTTGACCATCGGTCTGTGGATGATATGCGGTACTCATGTCAAGATTCGTGCCAAAAGAATCCTGAAGTGACTGCCAACATTTTGAAGTAATGCTGTCTCGGTCGGAAATGATAGGCACTGGCGCTCCATGTGGAGAAACTATTTCTTTCAAATAAAGTCTAGTTAACTTGTTCATACTGTAGTTCTTTCTAATCGGCAAAAAGTGAGTAGATTTCGTCAATCGATCGACTATTACCCAAATAACATCAAATCCTATCGAAGTATAGGGAAGTTTAGTGACAAAATCCATTATGATCCATTCCCATTTCCATTCGGGAATCTCAGGTTGCTGTAGGAGACCAGACGGTTTCTGATGTTCGGTCTTAACCTTGGCACACGTAAGACATTTGCGGACGTAATTGGCAATCTCAGCTTTCATATTGGGCCACCAATACAACTCTTCAGATCATGGTACATCTTATCATATCCTGGGTGAATTGAGTACTTTGACTTATGAGACTCAAGCATGATCAAGTCTCGTAGTCCTCCAAGCAATGGCACCTAACTTTTTCCTTTATAACACAAAGTTCCATCTGAACGCTTCTCAAACTTATTTGAATCATACCATAAAGATTCTCACTCTTAAGATCTTCTTGCTTCATAGCTTCTTCTTAAGCTTGCATAATTTGGGCGGGGAGGTTTGAGTTGATCGTCAAAACCAAAGCTCGAACTCGTAGCGGTTTCAATCGTTCCTTTCGGCTCAAGGCATCTGCCACAACGTTCGCTTTTCCCGGATGATATCGAATTTCACAATCATAATCACTCAACGTCTCTAACCATCGCCGTTGTCGCATATTTAACTCTTTCTGATACAGAATATGCTGAATACTTTTGTGATCGGTAAAGATAACACACTTCGTATCATACAGGTAATGTCTCCACATCTTAAGTGTAAATACCACGGCTCCTAACCCTAAATCATGGGTGGTATATTTCTCTTCATGAGTCTTTAGTTGTCGGGAAGCATACGCCATAACCTTTCCCCTTTGCATCAAAACTGTTCCTAACCCTTGATACGATGCATCACAATAAACCACAAAATCTTCAACTCCATCCGGCAATTCCAAAATCGGTGCACTACAAAGCTTCTGTTTCAAGATTTGAAATGCTTCCTCTTCGCCCTTTCCCCACTCATACTTCTTATCCTTTTGAGTCAACGTAGTTAATGGTTTAGCTATCTTGGAGAATCCCTCAATGAATCTCCGGTAATAACTAGCCAATCCAAAAATTGACGAATCTCTGTGGCATTAATAGGTGTTGCCCATTTCTCAATAGCTTCAATCTTAGAGGGATCAACATGCAAACCCTTGCTATCAATCACATGACCCAAAAATTGTACCTTACGAATCCAAAACTCACACTTAGAGAACTTCGCGTACAATTGCTCATCCTTGAGTAACTTAAGAATCATCACCAGATGCTGCATGTGTTCCTCCTCACTCTTGGAGTAGATCAATATGTCGTCGATGAAAACTATCACAAACTTATCTAAATACTGTTTACACACTCTGTTCATGAGATCCATGAATACTGCAGGTGCATTCGTCAAACCAAATGGCATCACCTGAAACTCATAATGACCATAATGGGTCGTAAATGTTGTCTTGGGAATATCCTCTTCCCGAACTCTCAGTTGATGGTAGCTTGACCACAAGTCTATCTTGGAGTAAAAATCTGATCCTTGAAGCTGATCAAACAAGTCGTCGATTCTCAGTAATGGATAGCGGTTCTTCACTGTCAATTTGTTCAACTCATGGTAATCAATACACATCCTGGAGATCCATCCTTCTTCTTCACGAATAACACTGGAGCTCCCCAAGGTGATGAACTAGGTCGAATAAACCCTTAGTCCAACAACTCTTGCAATTGCTTGGACAACTCTTCCATTTCAGACAGAGCTAATCGATACAGCGCACGCGCTACAGGTGCAGCTCCCGAACTAAGTCGATACGGAATTCTACTTGTCGAACCGGTGGAAGTCCTGGCAAATCCTCAGGAAATACTTTAGGAAAATCACGCACTATAGGAACATACTCGAGCCACTTCTCTCCCAACTCCTTCTTAGCCACATGTGCTAGGAATGCATGATATCCTTTCTCGATGTACTTCAAGGTCTTAATACACGATAAGATATTCAGATGAGTTCCACTAAGATCACCTCGAAAAATCAAAGTCTCACCATTGAGAGGAATATTAACAACTCGTTCCCCACAAACAATACTCTCCTGGTGCTTAGATAACCAATCCATTCCAACTACTATGTTGAAGCTTTCGAGTTCAATAGGCATGAGATCGATACTAAATGAATGGTCTAAAAGGTTTAGGGTACAACTACGGATTACGGTCCGGGTGTTAACTAGGTCGCTATTAGCTAGGTCGATGCTATAACTGGTGTCTAGAGGGGCTGGGGTAAGTTTGAGTAGCAGTGGAATCTTAGAAGATATAAAACTCATATCGGCACCCGAATCAAATAAAACTTTAACACGAAGGTTGTTGAGAAGAAACGTACCGGTGACTACATAAGGATTCTGCTATTGCTCTCCATTCTCTATCACATACGCCCTAGCACGGGCACCTCCATTTCCTTGACCAGCATTCTTCGAGCAATGATTCCTATAATGTCCACGCTCTCCACATCCAAACAAGTTACCAGTGGCTGGGCATTCGCCCCAGTAGCCACAACTCTGTTCTTACAATTCTCAACAATATGTCCAGTTTTCTGACACCTCTGACACTTAACTACACACGGTCCAACATGATGTTGATGACACTTGTCACAAAGTGGATGCTGCCCAACATATCCTCCTACTAGTGCTAGCACTGCCACGAAAGCCTTAACAGTCTCTTGTCTTCTGTTCTGCTGGTGGTGATTATTGTTATTACGGTACCGATTGTTGTTGTTGTTACGGTAGGGTAGATTGTTCTTGTTGCGGTTGTTGAAGTTGTTGTATTTGTTGTTCCTATTATTGTCCTCCCACTTTCTCATGTTATCAAAGTAGTTACCCCTTTGGACGACACCATGCCTAACCACTTGATCCATAAGACGTTCAGCTATGCGAATAGCATCATCTAGAGTTTCTGAGTTGTACAATGTCACATGCCCCTCAATACTAGAAGGTAATCCACCAATAAAATTCTCCAGTAACTTCTCATTGTTTGGCACCATGTGAGCAAAAACACCTTTAATTCTTGGAAACGACGCACATAAGTAGCAAGATCGGAACCTTTCACAGCCAAATGATAGAATCAGTATCCAACTTACTCAAATCACTCCGAGAAAAATACTTGTTGACCATTTCCTTCTTGAAATCCTCCCATCAAAGGTTAAAGCATTCTCCATTCCTTTCTCTTGAGCAAAAGCAGTCCACTAAGACAAAGCATGCTCCATCAATGTACGCATCGCATACTTCACTTTGCAATTCTCTGAACAATTACTCTTCTGAAACACTGACTCCATTTTCTCAAACCACTGAGTTAGACCAACAGCACCCTCAGTTCCCTTAAATGTAGTAGGCTTACAGTCCATAAAATCCTTGTAAGTGCAGAAATGGTTGTTGTGGACAGCTTCTCTCCTGCGTGTCCAGCATTCTAGGGACCAACACCTGCTTGCCCTGCAAGTGCTGCTGCAACGCCTTCATTAATCAACTACTGGATCGCAGACTGAGTCATCGTCCTAGGCGGCATAATTAAGGTAAACTACTATCATGACACTAAAATACCATAAATGAACTAGTTTCTGCTCTCTCTCACTGACGGTCCACCATACTCAGCCAATACATCAACACTGTCATTAAATCTGAATCGAGCCATCCCGTCGTAATAAGCCTGCCTCTGAGTGGCATGAAGCTCATCCCATAACGACTGAATACTACGGTCGTAACGACTGTTGTCAATATCATGAAACACCTCTGTCATAGTTAACTGATCCACTATCTTCTCGACTTCAACCATCCTCTTCTCTAATGAATCTAGATGCTCCTGAAGCTCGGTATCTGACCTCTCCACAGAACTCAACCTCCCTTCTTGTCTATGCAATCCGATAGACAACTTATCCGTAGCCTTCTTTCCTCCCTTCATCTCCTTTATCAACTCCACGACCTCAGGCGACCGATAATACAGATGCCCGGACATCGACCCATAACGACCCTGACACTAGGTGATGTCCTGCCTCAAGTGGCTCAACTCTGCTCTGAGCTATGAAGGAGTAACACGCGGAGTCGTCGAAGACTCACCAACCTCGAATGTCGACGTAACCTTTGTCCCAAGTGCATGTCCCAATGCATCCGATGTGTCCGACTCATAAGTAATATCCGATATAGCAGGCGAATGTGTTAAGGGAAGAACCTCCTGATCCTCCTCATCATCCTCATCTCCATCATTATCCTCCATCTCGTCGTTATCCTCCATCTCATCATCATCCTTCATTTCCTCATCACCATCATCCATCTTACCCTCGATCTAAACCTCATCCTCAATCTTAACATCATCCTCAATAAGGTGTGAGTCCTCCTCGGGCTCGGTGGTGCAAGTGGAAACTGGTCGGAAGAGACTGATGAAGACATAATACTCTACAGGGAGTATCGGAGAAATATAAAAATTCTAGCCAAATTTTTATGAAAATAAATTTTCATGTAGAAAAATAGAAATGGAAAATCTCAAGTTTAGGATGGTGCAAAACATGCAACATAAAAGTTTATGCAAAGCTAAGTAAGAGTGAAGTGGCACGGAGGGCCAACGGCTATCGATTTTCGATAATGTTTTGACTCACTCAAAAATGTTTATAGTCAAGTATGACCTCGTTCTCTAATAGCGGTGGCTCTAATACCATTCTGTAATACCCTCAACTCGGATATGGCAGCAGAACATAGCCAAAGGTATTACTCGAGGGGTAAAACAATCACATCCATAGAAAATGACCTCATGACGAAACATTTTTAATTAAAACATATCGTTCTATTACATAAACCATTTAGAGTTCAAAGACTCTTAATAAAGTAGCAGCGGAAAATAAACATCAATTGCAGCTGAAAATAAACAAAGTTTGCAGCGGAAATTTAAAAGACACAATTTAAAAGGTTTTTCAAATGATATGAAAAGAAAGATAGTAATAGATAGAAAGAGTAGCCACAGATAGCCTCCAAAAGTCCTAGCCACTCCTTTTGCCCAAAAAGTATGCTTCAATTAGCTAGTCACCTGAGATAAAACATGCTTAAAAAGTCAACAAAAATATTGAGTGCAATTCATAGGTTTAGTAAATAAAGTTGAGTACAAGATTTTAACTCTCGAAGATATAAGCAATAAATGCAAATACCGGGTAAGCAACAGTAAATATACAACCACGTATTTATATATAATGCGATTTGCTAAGCTCATGACACATAAAACGTTAACCAGCACCAGTAACCCTGGAGTAAGTCAATAATAATCGTGGAATTTCATAATATAATAAATGCACCCAAAGCTAGGTACATGCCAGATACCTAGTGAAAATCGAATATAGTACAACACATGCGACCGGACCCAGTCAACATGGCGGGAGGATCAATTCCTATAGGCCTATATCCCTATATTCGCGCTCACTCACAAGTTATTAATGGCTCATAGGGACTTGCTTTTGGCAAGGTAAAGGTACTTAGCATATCAATCAGGAATAGCATACCAATCAGGAATAGCATACAAATAAACAATTGTGCTCGGAAAATATTTAAGTAGCATGTATCTCACCCCAAGGGTTTATAAACAATTAAAAAGTAAAGTGGGGCTATGAATCACACCTTAGTAGCAGAGAAAGAGATATCATAAGCAATCAAATAATATATCACAGCAGATGAACCTCAGCACAACCTAATCAGTTAAATGACATAACTCAGAAATAATACTCGAATAATTCAATAAACAATACTTGAATAAAAGGTTTTAGTTTCAATGGCGTTTGAAAGAAAATACGTTTAAGTCTCGTGTGGTTATTTAAGAAACTAAAAATGATGAAAATAAACAAACTCAGCGGACGTGAAAGGATCAAATGACGAAAGGTAAAAGAGAAAAATAAGAAAGAATAAGAAATAGAAGAATAAATGAGAAAAGAGAAGTAGACGAAACAAACAAGAAAGAAAGAAAACTTCGATGCACAGTTTTGGTATTTACCAGGTTTTTCCCCAAATAACTTTAAAAAACAATAAATGTTGAAAAGGATTTTGGATATTTAGTAAATCTCAAATGATTTAAGTTTATAAAAGATTTTACAAAATTTTGGCATGACCTACCCATTTATTAAACATTTCCCGAGTCAGACGACTCTTTGAAAATTTTATTTATCGTCAAATGTCACAAGTTTAATGTAACACCCCCAAAATTTGATACAGCGGAAGACTTACAAGCTTTCGGGGTGCTACGTGAATTGGCATCATCACACGTATAGATAAAAAGATATCATAGATGTAATGTAAACAAAAGTCAACATCAAGTTAAAGTTTACATTCATCCAAATTTTTGAGTACGGAAAGCCCATAATAAAATAAATAAAGTAGGTCCATAAAAGAAAATATCAGAGTTTCATCGATTTTCCTCAACCATGCCATCGCCAAGCTTTCAAGTCCAAGCCCTCCAAAGCATTTAATTACCTGAGAAAACATGCTTAAAAAGCCAGCGTTCGCTGGTGAGTTCATAGGTTTAAATCTAAAGTAATAGTGGACCTGGAGAGTAAGCGCTATGTGTGTCTAGAGGCAGGCATAGACAAGCTTTCCAACTTCATAACAATTCATCATAATAAGTTTCTTATCTTAAGAAAGATAAGTGGTCATAGTGAGTGGATCCCTCGGCGGTCACTAGCCAGGATCACGCTACAGTAAGGAACCACCCATTACTGCCCTGGGTCTAGGCCATAAGTAGAAGTCTATTCTCTAGCTAGGTTCCAAGCAGCCCTAGCCTAAGGCAACCTCTACAGCAATCTAACCTTAACTAGTTAACGCTAATAGCAAAACAATTTAATAACAGGTCTGAGAAAAATAGATGCATGTTTTCTCCCCCAAGTTTAGAAAGAGATAAAGAACAAGTAAAAGTGGGGCTATGAAACTCACCTCAAGTAGAGCAAGCAGAATCAAAATAATCACGAGTATTCAAAAGAGAGTACGGCTAAGACTTCACAGCAACTATCGACTTGGCACAACCTAATCATATATATAAGACTTAGCTCAATATATCCTCAAAAGTTAATCTTTTCCCATAGTTCCCCGAATGGTTTCCATTTGTTTTTCAAAAGATATGTTTGTTGAAAAGTTTTGGTTATCGCTTGGTATCGTTTGGGTATCGTTCGGTGTGATGCTAGAGACAAAGTCTCGACTCAAGTGGTTTTACACCAAATATACCTAAATAAAGGTCATCGATGCATAACTCACGCAAACACATAATGGCATAAGCCTCAAGTATTACAAGTAGTTCACATAAGCATATATCCGCATGTAAGGCATATAGCAAGTAAAGATCATGTTACACATAAGGGGTGAGGTCTTATGATCTGACCTCATAGATCGATAAGTCGTCGTATGAAGGGTTGATGGTTTATCAAATTCGTCAACTTGATAAGTCCAACCATTTACCGATAACTTATTGATCTCTAAGTTATATCACAATAATGGTCGTAGGATGTATTTCTCGTTAATATTGTCAATTAATATCCATATCGAGCTCCCATTGGGCTCGTTAGTCCAATAGGTCCAATATAAGTATTAATGACCTATTATCGTTAAACAAATCCGGAACTCAATCACAATGGGTAAATCAATATCACAATAAAGAGTTAACTTTGGACTTGTTTTTGCGTGCACTCGAATATTTAATAACTCGCATCGAAGAAATCGTAAGTTTTCATGGATCATCATTTCCAAAATATTTTCATTCTTAAATCGTAGTCCAAATTCATTATATATATATGTTTAATAAGGTTCCGATAATTATTAAGCTAACTTAATAGTTAATAGTTATCGTTACGTTATTATTTTTACTTATTACGTCACTTATTTATTATATAAGTGGATATATATATATATATATATATATATATATATATATATATATATATATATATATATATATATATATATATATATATATATATATATATATACTCATATTATATATAAGTAATACGGAATAAACGATACTTAACGAATTATTATTTATTCGAGTCCACGTGTCCGAGTCATGACTTCCCGGTCCACAAAACAAGTCAAAGTCCACGTCCAATGTTACGGCATTGTCGAAGCCAACCAAGACTAGAAAGTCAAGGCGACCTCAACATGCACAAAGTCTCAAGTCAAGTATCGTCATAATAAATATCAATCCAATATATATCCCGATATCCAATCCACACTTCACAAACTACAACAATGCGAGGCCGTCTATGGCACTCGTACTAACCTATCTCCGTCATCTATAAGTTTATCATCCTTATAACTCCGGTAATTTACCAACCAAGCACTCCATTACTCAATACCACAATCATAACAACAAACGTTAGTCACAATATAAATATATAGCCATTTAATCTCATAACCAAGTCATATAGCCAAATAAATACCACATTACTCAAATAACACTTAACGTCAAAAATTCATATATCACTAGCCATTTTCTCATTAACCATATGTATATATATGTTTATATTCCAATCTTAACCAAATTATATATAAACCGTTTTACAAACAAACTCAAAGTTATATATACTCTTCGTCAAATCAACTAGTTTTCATCCAATACAACCACAAGTCACATGTATACCCAAGTTTCAATAATCCAAAATTAACCAAATATCATACCAAAGTTACCATATTACCACATAAGCCAATTCTTCATGTAATCACAACAAAAATAACCAAAACATAAACATAATAAGTAAACTAGCACAAGATGGCTACTAAGACTAAAACCATGACCATGGGGTCTTGGGTTCATGCCAACGAGCCACACCCAAGGTCTAGGGACCTTGTGGGTTTCGGCCATACAACCAAACACAACCATATGGTGTCAAACTAGTTCCAAACACAACCAAATCTATACCAAAAGATCCAATATGCATCAATAATCAAACATAAACCTCAAAATGGGTCAAGAAACACAAAAACAACTAGAGGTCGTGGGTATACCCCTCGACCCACAACCAATCCGAAATCCAAACATCCCCAAATGATACCAAACTAGTTTGTTTCATATCTTTATCAACGAAAAATCATTAAAACATGAAAACCCACTTAGTTTGAATCCAAAATTATAAGTTTATTGTATGTTTGACTCGGGTTAAAGTCAAACCTTCAAAAAGAATCAACTAGCTCACCTTTTCTCACAAGATTAGTATGTTTTGAACAACAAGGATGTTATGAATGATGATGGTTAGCTCGAATTTGATGGGAAAGTGGTGACGGAGGTTGTTTGGTGATAAACCAATTGTACTAGGGTGATAAGATGATGAAAATGATGGATTTGGTGATGAAAAATGATGAAAAAGTGTTGATGGTGGTGGTGTTGTGGGTGGGTCGGCACAAGAAGAAGAGGGAGAGAGATGAGTTTGGATGAAGATGATAATAAAAGAAGGGTTAGGGTTGGGTGGTATTTATTTTAGTTTAAGGATTTTGCACTTTGGTCCTCCCTTTTCTTAGTTATTTGGTGATGCGTGGGAATTGCACCAGGCTTTACCTCTCGAGGGATCTCGAGAAGCTTACAACCCCCACCAGGCAGTGTACTTGATCGTTGTAGTATAGTATAGTGACAAGTACCGGGGTATTGATCGTTCAACTTAGGAATAGTGTCGCTAGGATTAGAAAGCCTAAGAACTAGGTCTAGAGGTGAGGGATGATTCTTTTTGTATTTTTTTTTTTATCTTTTATAAAAGCAAATAAAAATTCTCGGTTGTTGGAAGAGTGGGCGGAATTAGTTGCTAGTCAACTAACCCAATAACTAAGATGAAATCAAAATAAAATAATAAAAATGAAAATAAGCTAATTACTAATGTGGTGTGAGCAATATATGAGAGAATTGTGTTTACTTAGATTTCACTACTCCCTAGATATCTTTTACAGGTTAATTACTTGTTACAGTTGTGTGGATGACGGATTGTATTCCTTAATACCATTCATGGGGTGGCGTACTTACTTCCCCAATCCTATAAGCTCCTACTTCACTCCTATGTCGAGCCGGCTAAGAAGCTCCTAACATGGGATCACTAGAATTCGCTCATGCATTAAATACAATCATAAAAACCTAGTACACATCGGTTCATGTTTCTTAAGACGTTCAAGCATGTTACACAATGGAGATCTGCCAGTTTTCTTAAGCCTAACATTGAAATCATTCATCCATTACAATTATAAACAAGCAATCAACCTATAATTAACATCTAGGTTTCATCACATCTAAGCAAACACATGAAAGATCTAGCCTAGCATATTATAATCAAGACAAACACAAGATATATTCAAACAACACATAGACATATTGAATGAATTGAAAGAAGACTTATCTTAATTGAACATGAAAGGTTTCAAGGGGTGAAAACCCTTGAAAACACTGTTACCAACGACCTAGGGTTTATTAGGTTTGGCCCTAGTATTCTCCACACAAGTTCCTCTCTTAATGAATGAAAAATAGAAAAGTATATATAGATTTTGTGAGGTGACGGCGTCAAGAGTAAATTTCTGACGTCGTCATCTCGCCGCCAATAAAGTTCTCGGACTGCCTAGATCTGGGTCTGACACCGTCATGTGTAATCCTGCTTCAGGCCGTCACCAAAATAACTCTTGACGCCCTACTTCTGACGCCGTCGCGTTTTCTCTGGGTCGTCATGCATTTTGCTCTTGACGCCGTCATATTTTCCTTCTTGACGCCGTCAGGTACTGTTCCCAGCACGGAAAATTAAGTCTTTGCCGTTTTCTTCACTTTTATGCTCCAAAAATGTCCAAAATGCTTCCTTTTCCAGAATTCACTCCCAAAGTACCTAAAATAACAAAAGGAACGATTTAGGGCAATATTTGATCAAATAAATTCAATTTCGGGCTTAAATGACCCCCTAAAAACGGTTCATTTTTCGCCTCATCATATACCCTTACACTTGAGATTTGCTTTTCCTCAAGCAAATGCGCTTTTATTCTAATCAAAATACAAGTTAGGGGTCATTTAACACTAATATAAAAGTAATTGCAACAAATAATCGTTCCACTAAAGACCAAAGACAAGCACGGAGGTCATATACTAGCACCTCACAAATAGTGTTTAGATACTCACATCTCTCGGGTGTAATAAAGTAATATCACAATATGGAAATGGAAAACATCTCTCACTACCTGTCATAGCAAAATAGATTACCATAGGCTTGGGAAAGGATCAAACCTCCACCACATGGCGTAAGCACCTAGGATAAACTATTAAAGAGGTCTTTTTAAAGGGTTGTAACGTTAGGTGTAGGGATATGAAATACACGGTTTTGTTGGATATAGACAATCTTTACTGGTGGCGAGTTAACAATTTTGGTTAATTACATGTACAATATGGCGTTGCTAAGCCAATACTAGACTCGGCTTAATCTAATAAATGAAAAATCAAAAATATAAAATAAACATAGAATGAAACGGGATGGTAGTCCGTATGTTTTTTCTCTTCTTTTTTCTATTTTTTTTTTCTTTTTTCTTTTTCTTAATTTTTTTTTTTTTTTTTTTTTTTTTTTATCTATTTTTTTTTTTTTTTGCATACACTCTTACCCTATCATCCAAAATAATACATCATAGGGAATGTACATTCCCCTTACACTTGAATTTTTACATACTTTACAATAAACTAATCTAATGACTCGAATTAAGAAAATCAAAACACTTGGAGTACTTTTAAGATTAACGTACATATGGGGGTAATAATATGATGTTTTTCCCCATTACTCCATAAATAAGTATTTTACCCATGAGTCCCAATCGTCCCAAAACAATATGTACAAGGATATGACTCGACTTAGCAACCATGTAATCAATTAGATAATTAACTTAGGGTTTAACAAATAACAATAATGCACTAAAGATGAGTGCATACACGGAAGGCTAAGGCGATTTGGGTGTACATTTAAGTGGGGTGTAACAAATTCTTCCTTTAAGTAAGATGCTTAAAGTTAGAAACGAAAAGATAGGCTCGGAGGGGTGTACTAGGGGTTTCGTGTACTAAAAATGAGTACAACGCTAAGGTGTGGGAAAAATTAGTTGACTTTACTAGCCAAGTAATATGACTTAAATGGTCAAGTAATTATGATACGGGTTTAACACAAGGGTGATCATAATGCCTCTCATCATGTAGTAAATCCTACTACACGAATGTAGTCTCACTAGCGGTCTCGGGATGCATCACTAACGCAAGTTCTAGGATCTAAATGCTACCAGTACACTCATAAGCATTAATAGTAAATGCTTTTCCTATCAAATCTAAAGGCGAACCTCACATATTTGGGTGGAAAATTTTTCTGAATGGTACAGTTTTGTGCTAGTCATACAATCTCCTATTCATGAGACGCTTGCTATGGCTAAAGTTTCACTCCTAAATGTTGTAAAAAATTTTAAATTTGGCGCTAAAATTGCACTAACAAGTATTTCTCATAGTTTTATTACACACCTACCATCAAACAAACAAACTCAAGTGCAAGTGTATCCTATAAGGTATCATCATTTACCCTCCCCTTACACTTAGGATGAACATTGTCCCCAATGTTCAAGTAAAGAATGTAAAAGTGAAATAGGTAAAAGAATGAAATCAAATACTCCCCTGATTCGTTCGGTGTGGATAGTGTGGTAACAAGGTTAGATTTTCCTCCAAGAAAATGAACATTCAAAGCTTCCCTTCCAGAAAAATAAATCATCTTCTTGTCATATATAACCTGTTAAACCTGAGAAAACAATCACAAAAACCCAAAGCATCAATACGAACAAAGAAAACTCACAACTAGATGTAATTCCAGACTTAGGAATAAAAATAAAACAATTAAAGATATAATGCTTGTGGAATGAATGTTTGCAGATTTCCTGGAGTTTATAAAACTAAAGTATCAACAAAAACTTTAAGACTCCGTTAGAAAAACAAAACTCGCAAAATTTTCAGAATTTTACACATGACGCCGTCAGGAATTAATTCCTGTCGCCGTCAGAAGTGACCTGCAGAAATCTTTATGTTAAGTTTCCGGAAAATTTCTGGTAAAACTTATGTCCTACTTCCTGGAAAATCATGCAAAACATCATTATGACTCGATACAAGCATTTGACTCTAACAAATACTAATACACATGTTCATTTAATATTGTTGTGGTTCATGCTCAATTTCGTTCTTATAAACAAATTTGGGTCTCCCCTTACACTTAGCTTTTACAAAATACCGTTATATGTAATTAAGACGAAGTTAAAAACAAAATAAAGCATTTTCACAATTTACTTTGAAACATGAGCCACAAACAACAAAAATAAAATATGCATACGGAAACAAATAAAATCAAATAAGCAAACAAACAAACAAATAAATAAATAAAGCTTGGGTTGCCTCCCAATAAGCGCTTGTTTTTGTTCGAGTCATGAGCCTGACTCTACCCTTATTTAACGGAAATAGGGGAGGTTTTCCCTACACTTTGAATTAAGTGCGGGTGGAAGTAGCGATACACACCCTTAGGGTGGAAATATGCCACGTGAGGTGAAGGGGGTGAGTGAATGGCTTCCTTCATCCTAAAACTACCCGGATAATATTGGTTGATGGGTGGGTCAGTTCCTCTTTTGGCTCCTAGAAATATATCTAAGGATGGAAAGGTGTGTAAAGATTGAGGTTCCGGTTCATCAACACTAGGAAATTCTCTAGAACTAGGAGTAAGGTTATCACTACAAGTATTCAAACCTATATCCTCAAGTAGTGCCTGGTCCAAGGGTTCTACTTCTATTGGGGTTCTATAGTCTCTTCTACTTCTTCCGGGTAAGTCACAGGCGGTGTGTATGCCTCAAATGATGGTAGCACTTGTGGGGTACTTAGTGAGCTTGGGTTTTCTACTATCTCTTCCATCACATCAATATCACCTATGTGTTCATCTTGTATTATGGTAGTGCCTAACCATGACATGCAACTAGGTGGCTCAACTCTAACATAATGTGTGTCGTATGTTTTGATGAAATCTATCCCGCTCATGCAACTAGGTAGTTCAACACTAACCATCTCATAATCTTGGTTTGATTCTAAGTTCATGTTCTTAGAAACTAGGTCATCTTGCTCATACGAATCCACCAATTCGTCGAGCTTATGGGTCATGGTTAGGAAGCTTTTCTCAAAATTCATCCAACGGGTCTGACTAAAAGGAATTGATCCTGATAATGATCGTCAAATAGAAATCACACATGCATATAATTCATCAAACTCATCTAACTTTACCCCCAACTCCTCTTGGATGTCATAAAGATCACACAAAAAATCATTGGAATGATAGGAAGCAAATCTATTAGTGAAATATAGTTGTTCCTCTATTTTCAGTGATCTAAATGGAATTTCATCTGCCATAGTGACAAGTGAAAATGGTTTTACAAACAAAGGGCACAAAGAAAAAGATAGACTACAAGAAAGCTAATAAAAAGAAAATAAAAATCTCACTAAAAAGGAATCTAATGAGTAGACCTAATCAAAATAAATTCCAACCTAAGCAATAACTATTCCCCGGCAACGGCGCCAAAAACTTGATGCGTGGGAATTGCACCAGGCTTTACCTCTTGAGGGATCTCGAGAAGCTTACAACCCCCACCAGGCAGTGTACCTGATCGTTGTAGTATAGTATAGTGACAAGTACCGGGGGATTGATCGTTCAACTTAGGAATAGTGTCGCTAGGATTAGAAAGCCTAAGAACTAGGTCTAGAGGTGAGGGATGATTCTTTTTGTATTTTTTTTTATGTTTTTATAAAAGCAAATAAAAATCTTGGTTGTTGGAAGAGTGGGCGGAATTAGTTGCTAGTCAACTAACCCAATAACTAAGATGCAATCAAAATAAAATAATAAAAATGAAAATAAGCTAATTACTAATATGGTGTGAGCAATATATGGGAGAATTGTGTTTACTTAGATTTCACTACTCCCTAGATATCTTTTACAGGTTAATTACTTGTTACAGTTGCGTGGATGACGGATTGTATTCCTTAATACCATTCATGGGGTGGTGTACTTGCTTCCCCAATCCTATAAGCTCCTACTTCACTCCTATGTCAAGTCGGCTAAGAAGCTCCTAACATGGGATCACTAGAATTCGCTCATGCATTAAATACAATCATAAAAACCTAGTACACATCGGTTCATGTTTCTTAAGACATTCAAGCACGTTACACAATGGAGATTTGCCAGTTTTCTTAAGCCTAACATTGAAATCTTTCATCCATTACAATTATAAACAAGCAATCAACCTATAATTAACATCTAGGTTTCATTACATCTAAGCAAACACATGAAAGATCTAGCCTAGCATGTTATAATCAAGACAAGCACAAGATATATTCAAACAACACATCGACATATTGAACGAATTGAAAGAAGACTTATCTTAATTGAACATGAAAGGTTTCAAGGGGTGAAAACCCTTGAAAACACTGTTACAAACGACCTAGGGTTCATTAGGTTCGGCCCTAGTATTCTCCACACAAGTTCCTCTCTTATTGAATGAAAAATAGAAAAGTATATATAGATTTTGTGAGGTGACGGCGGCAAGAGTAAATTTCAGACGCCGTCATCTCGCCGCCAATAAAGTTCTTGGACTACCTAGATCTGGGTCTGATGCCGTCATGTGTAATTTTGCTATAGGCCGGCACCAAAATAACTCTTGACGCCCTACTTCTGACGCCGTCACGTTTTCTCTGGGTCATCATGCATTTTGTTCTTGACGCCGTCATATTTTCCTTCTTGACGCCGTCAGGTACTGTTCCCAGCATGGAAAATTAAGTCTTTGCCGTTTTCTTCACTTTTATGCTCCAAAAACGTCCAAAATGCTTCATTTTCCAGAATTCACTCCCAAAGTACCTAAAATCACAAAAGGAATGATTTAGGGCAATATTTGATCAAATAAATTCAATTCCGGGCTTAAATGATCCCTTAAAAATGGTTCATTTTTCGCCTCATCATTTGGCCACAAGGGCTTGGGTTAGGGACTAATGATGAAATTTATATTTTCTCACTCGGTTAAACTTATTTTCATTCCTGGAAAAATATTAGATGTCACCGTTTGTGTTTTTAAACGTTTCCGTTTAGTTTAAATACGTTTTTACGTAAAAGGTGATAATAAATACGTTTTTCAATTAAACGTAATGTTTTTCCCAAATAAATCCATGAATGGTTTTTCTCACGTTAATCTAGGATTTCTAGTGCCAAAGTCGAATAGTGCCTAACTCAAAGTGCATAGCTAATCTAATTAATACGCAAAGTGATAAGCACTTTATAAAAACTTTCAGTTTCCAACGATATTTCCAAAACTCAATAAAATTATCGATAATTCAAGTTTCACTTTTTTCAAAATGAAATGCAGTAAAGTTATAAAAGGGGTCCCAAAATTACCAGTTATTACAGCCTCCCAGCCTCAGATGAAACCCGTCCCGGGTTTCACTTCGAATTTCCCAGTAATGATGTCGCAGAAAGACGAGGATATTTCTTCTGGAACTCGTCTTCACATTCCCACGTGAATTCCGGTCCATGACGAGAGTTCCAACGGACCTTAACAAGCGGGATTCGACTACGTTTCAAACGCTTGATTTCGCAATCAACAATTTCGATAGGTTCCTCAACAAAGTTAAGACTTTCGTCCACACGAATCTCTTTCACAGGAAAGTCGCGAGAGTTTGTCAATAATGTCGCTTTCACTAATCGCAAGAAAATGAGCAGACTTCGTCAGTCGGTCAACGATTACCCAGATAGCGTCACAACCGCTAGCTGTTCTCGGTAATTTGGTGATAAAATCCATGGTAATTCTCTCCCATTTCCAAACGGGTAGTTCAGGTTGGATTAACAACCCTGACGGTTTCTGGTGTTCGACCTTAACTCTGGAAAATGTTAGGCATTTGCGACATATATGGCTATGTCAGCTTTCATGTAAGGCCACCAATACAATTTCTTCAAGTCGTGATACATCTTATCTGCTCCAGGATGGATAGAGTATTTTGATTTAGGAGACTCATGCATAATCAACTCACGAATTCCTCCGTAGAGGGGTATCTAACTCCTTTCTCCAAAGCATAAGGTTCCATCCGTTCTCTTCACAAAACCATTCTTATTATCTACCATTCCATAAATGTTTTCAGCTGGTCGATTTTCTTTCTTCAACGCTTCTACCTGAGCGGTCAGTATTCGAGACGGTAACGACGAGCTTATAGTCATACCCAGGGATCTAACTCTCAATGGCGGGATTCTCTCTTTCCGGCTAAGAGCGTCGGCCTCTACATTGGCCTTCCCTGGATGATAACGAATTTCGCAGTCGTAGTCGCTAAGTAGCTCTAACCACCGACGTTGTCTCATGTTCAGTTCCTTTTGATCTAAAATATGCTGCAGACTCTTGTGATCGGTATACACAATGCACTTGGTGCCATACAAGTAGTGTCTCCATATCCGAAGAGCAAACACTACAACCCCCAATTCTAGATCATGCGTCGTGTAATTCTTCTCGTGCTTCTTAAGCTGTCGAGAGGCGTAAGCTATTACTTTCTCTCGTTGCATCAAAACTGCTCCCAAACCTTTGTGCGAAGCGTCGCAATATACGACAAAGTCTTCGCTACCTTCGGGTAGGGCTAATATCGGTGCACTGCATAACTTCTCCTTCAACAGTTGGAACGCTTCCTCCTCTTTTTCTCCCCATTCGTACTTGACGTTCTTCTGAGTCAATTTAGTTAGCGTCTTGGCTATTTTAGAGAATCCCTCAATGAATCTCCGATAATAACGTGCTAAACCTAAGAATTGACAAACCTCTGATGGGATAGTGGGAGTGGTCCACTCTTTAATGGCCTCAATCTTAGCGGGATCTACGTGAACTCCTTCGCTATCAATCACGTAGCCCAAGAATTGAACCCTTGGTATCCAAAACTCACACTTAGAAAACTTGGCGTACAGTTTCTCCTGCCTTAGTAACTCTAGAATGAGCCTCAAATGCTCTTCATGCTCCTCCTTACTCTTAGAGTAGATTAGGATGTCGTCTATGAATACTATCACGAACTTATCCAAGTACGGTTTACACACTTGGTTCATGAGATCCATAAACACTGCTGGTGCGTTGGTTAAACCAAACGGCATCACTTGGAACTCGTAATGCCCATAACGAGTTCTAAACGCAGTCTTAGGGATGTCTTCCTCTCGAACCCTGAGTTGATGGTATCCCGATCTCAAATCTATCTTCGAGTATATGCTCGATCCCTGGAGTTGATCGAATAGATCTTCGATCCTAGGTAGAGGGTATTGGTTCTTTATCGTTAACTTGTTCAACTCTCGATAGTCAATACACATGCGGAACGATCCGTCCTTCTTTTTCATGAATAACACGGGTGCTCTCCATGGTGACGAACTCGGCCGTATAAATCCCTTCTCTGTCAATTCCATCAACTGCTTCAAAAATTCTTCCAATTCAGTAGGAGCGAGTCGAAAAGGTGCCCGGGCTACAAGTGCAGCGCCAGGTATCAGATCGAAACTCTACTTGTCTCGCAGGCGGAAGTCCAGGCAAGTCGTCGGGGAAAACCTCCTGAAAATCTCGAACGATTGGCGCATCTTCGATGCGCTTCTCATTCTTCCCCTTTTCTACTTCCTTCTTAGCGGAGATCTGAGCTACAAAAAGGTAACACCCTTTTTCTACTAGCTTTGGGAACTTAGTACAAGAGATGACACTCAACCTGGAAGGATTTCCATGGTTGCCTCGATCTCCTTGTATACTCAACACCTTCTTGCCATAAGGCACTCTCACAATCTTCTCATCGCAAATAATATTTGCATGATACTTAGTCAACCAATCCATGCCGATAATAACGTTGAAACTACCTAACGTGATGGGTAATAGGTCTATGTTAAAGGGGTGGTCAAGGAAATTCAACGTGTAACCACGGATGATAGTGCCTATCCTTTCAACATCTCCGTTAGCTAATTCTACGTCATAGCCAACTCCTAGAGGCGTCGGGGCGATTCCTAGTAGAGGCATAAACGTAGTGGACACAAAACTCCGATCGGCACCGGTATCAAATAATATGGAAGCATAACGGTTGTTGAGAAGGAACGTACCAGTAACGACATTTGGATCCTCCTTGATCTCTCTTCCAACCACATAAACCCTAGCTTGGGCTGCTCCTGCTTCCACTGGTGGTGCTTCAGCAACTTGGATTCCTCTGTTCCCTCTGGTTCCTTGATGATTCGGGTGTTGTCCGCCAATTCCTGCTCCTCTATTCCCCAACTTGCTCCATTTCCATTATTCCCTCTAGTCGATGTCTCACGGCATTCATTCCTGTAGTGTCCCTTCTTACCACATCCAAAGCAAGTAACTGCTGCCTTCCAATCATTGCCTTGTGCAGTTTGCACCATAGCAAGTGGTCGGGACCTACAATCCTTAGCAAGATGTCCAGGCTTAGAACAATTCTTGCATAGCACGTTACAACGCCCGTAGTGATGACGGTGGCATCCCCCACACAACGGTTTGGTTCCCTCATGGATTTTCTTCTCTCCATTACCCAATGCATATGCCCTGTCAGTCTCTTGCCGTTTGTTGGGCTTGTCATGTACCTTAGCATGGTCATTCCTTTTCCTCTTATCTTTCTTCCCTTTCTCAGCATTCTCCAATGCAATGGAATCCATTAGACTCTGAGCTATAGAGATGGCCTCATGAAGATTTGCGGGCCTCGCAGCGATCACATCATTCCTCGTTGCTAGAGGCAGACCATCAGTATGACACTCAATCTTGAGTTCCTCAGTCTTGACCATGTCTGGACAAAGCAATGACAACTCCTGATAACAACGGTTGTAAGCCTTCATGTCATTAGCCTTCACCTTATGATTCCAGAACTCAATTTCCAATTTCTTGATCTCATTCCTTGGGCAGTAAGTTTTGATCAACAGATCCTTGAACTGCTCCCAAGTCATGGCATACGCCACTTCATCTCCAACCGACTTACGGTAGTTGTTCCACCAAGTTAACGCTTCGTCCTTCAAGGTAAAGGTTGAGAATTTCACCTTCACATTCTCAGCACAGCGACAACCCATAGAATATCATAAAACGAGTACGGAAAAGAAATCACATTCATTCATATAAGAAAGTCGATACAACATTTCAAGATACGATAGCGTGATAGATAATAACGGTCTAAACGATACAACATGACAGAAATAAGAGAAACAAGAAAATACGGTAACTAGCTATTCTAACCAAGGACTCCTCGGTTAGAAAGTAACGAGACAAACTAAGTTGACAACTCTAGCCACGACTCTGGTGAGTTCATAGGTTTAAATCTAAAGTAATAGTGGACCTGGAGAGTAAGCGCTATGTGTGACTAGAGGCAGGCATAGACAAGCTTTCCAACTTCATAACAATTCATAACGATAAGTTTCTTATCTTAAGAAAGATAAGTGGTCATAGTGAGTGGATCCCTCGGCGGTCACTAGCCAGGATCACGCTACAATAAGGAACCACCCATTACTGCCCTAGGTCTAGGCCATAAGTAGAAGTCTATTCTCTAGCTAGGTTCCAAGCAGCCCTAGCCTAAGGCAACCTCTACAGCAATCTAACCTTAACTAGTTAACGCTAATAGCAAAACAATTTAATAACAGGTCCGAGAAAAATAGATGCATGTTTTCTCCCCCAAGTTTAGAAAGAGATAAAGAACAAGTAAAAGTGGGGCTATGAAACTCACCTCAAGTAGAGCAAGCAGAATCAAAATAATCACGAGTATTTAAAAGAGAGTACGGCTAAGACTTCACAGCAACTATCGACTTGGCACAACCTAATCATATATATAAGACTTAGCTCAATATATCCTCAAAAGTTAATCTTTTCCCATAGTTCCCCGAATGGTTTCCATTTGTTTTTCAAAAGATATGTTTGTTGAAAAGTTTTGGTTATCGCTTGGTATCGTTTGGGTATCGTTCGGTGTGATGCTAGAGACAAAGTCTCGACTCAAGTAGTTTTACGCCAAATATACCTAAATAAAGGTCATCGATGCATAACTCACGCAAACATATAATGGCATAAGCCTCAAGTATTACAAGTAGTTCACATAAGCATATATCCGCATGTAAGGCATATAGCAATAAAGATCACGTTACACATAAGGGTCGAGGTCTTATGATATGACCTCATAGATCGATAAGTCGTCGTATGAAGGGTTGATGGTTTATCAAATTCGTCAACTTGATAAGTCCAACCATTTACCGATAACTTATTGATCTCTAAGTTATATCACAATAATAGTCGTAGGATGTATTTCTCGTTAATATTGTCAATTAATATCCATATCGAGCTCCCATTGGGCTCGTTAGTCCAATAGGTCCAATATAAGTATTAATGACCTATTATCGTTAAATAAATCCGGAACTCAATCACAATGGGTAAATCATTATCACAATAAAGAGTTAACTTTGGACTTGTTTTTGCGTGCACTCGAATATTTAATAACTCGCATCGAAGAAATCGTAATTTTTCATGGATCATCATTTCCAAAATATTTTCATTCTTAAATCGTAGTCCAAATTCGTTATATATATATATATATATATATATATATATATATATATATATATATATATATATATATATATATATATATATATATATATGTATATATATATATATATATATATATATATATATATATATATATATATATATATATATATACTCATATTATATATAAGTTATACGGAATAAACGATATTTAACGAATTATTATTTATTCGAGTCCACATGTCCGAGTCATGACTTCCCGGTCCACATAACAAGTCAAAGTCCATGTCCAATGTTACGGCATTGTCGAAGCCAATCAAGACTAGAAAGTCAAGGCGACCTCAACATCCACAAAGTCTCAAGTCAAGTATCGTCATAATAAATATCAATACAATATATATCCCGATATTCAATCGACACTTCAAAAACTACAACAATGCGAGGCCGTCTACGGCACTCGTACTAACCTATCTCCGTCATCTATAAGTTTATCATCCTTACACCTCCGGTAATTTACCAACCAAGCACTCCATTACTCAATACCACAATCATAACAACAAACGTTAGTCACAATATAAATATAGAGCCATTTAATCTCATAACCAAGTCATATAGCCAAATAAATACCACATTACTCAAATAACACTTAACGTCAAAAATTCATATATCACCATCTATTTTCTCATTAACCATATGTATATATATGTTTATATTCCAATCTTAACCAAATTATATATAAACCGTTTTACAAACAAACTCAAAGTTATATATACTCTTCGTCAAATCAACCAGTTTTCATCCAATACAACCACAAGTCACATGTATACCCAAGTTTCAATCATCCAAAATTAACCAAATATCATACCAAAGTTACCATATTACCACATAAGCCAAATCTTCATGTAATCACAACAAAAATAACCAAAACATAAACATAATAAGTAAACTAGCACAAGATGGCTACTAGGACCAAAACCATGACCATGGGGTCTTGGGTTCATGCCAACGAGCCACACCCAAGGTCTAGGGACCTTGTGGGTTTCGGCCATACAACCAAACACAACCATATGGTGTCAAACTAGTTCCAAACACAACCAAATCAATACCAAAACATCCAATATGCATCAATAATCAAACATAAGCCTCAAAATGGGTCAAGAAACACAAAAACAATAAGAGGTCGTGGGTATACCCCTCGACCCACAACCAATCCGAAATCCAAACATCCCCAAATGATACCAAACTAGTTTGTTTCATGTTTTTATCAACCAAAAATCATTAAAATATGAAAACCCGCTTAGTTTGAACCCAAAATTATAAGTTTATTGTAAGTTTGACTTGGGTTAAAGTCAAACCTTGAAAAAGAATCAACTAGCTCACCTTTTCTCACAAGATTAGTATGTTTTGAACAACAAGGATGTCATGAATGATGATGGTTAGCTCGAATTTGATGGGAAAGTGGTAATGGAGGTCGTTTGGTGATAAACGAATTGTACTAGGGTGATAAGATGATGAAAATGATGGATTTGGTGATGAAAAATGATGAAAAAGTGTTGATGGTGGTGGTGTTGTGGGTGGGTCGGCGCAAGAAGAAGAGGGAGAGAGATGAGTTTGGATGAAGATGATAATAAAAGAAGGGTTAGGGTTGGGTGGTATTTGTTTTAGTTTAAGGATTTTGCACTTTAGTCCTCCCTTTTCTTAGTTATTTGGCCACATGGGCTCGGTTTAGGGGCTAATGTTGAAATTTATATTTTCTCACTGGGTTTAACTTATTTTCATTCCTGGAAAAATATTAGATGTCACCGTTTGTGTTTTTAAACGTTTCCGTTTAGTTTAAATACGTTTTTACGTAAAAGGTGATAATAAATATGTTTTTTAATTAAACGTAATGTTTTCCCCAAATAAATCCATGAATGGTTTTTCTCACGTTAATCTAGGATTTCTAGTGCCAAAGTCGAATAATGCCTAACTCAAAGTGCATAGCTAATCTAATTAATACGCAAAGTGATAAACACTTTATAAAAACTTTCAGTTTCCAACGATATTTCCAAAACTCAATAAAATTATCGATAATTCAAGTTTCACTTTTTTCAAAATAAAATGCAGTAAAGTTATAAATGGGGTCCTAAAATAACCAGTTGTTACATTTAATATATAATTGAACATATTATTCGCATTTATATTAGTTGTTTCATTTTATCCACCATTTTGTATTGTTCGGGTCCAGATATGTTAAATTATTCAAAGTCTACCACATCCTTCCGTCTCATATAACAAAGGGCCCATAATTGTCTGTTCAACTAATACTGTAAATCCAATACCTCCAATCCTTGTCCAACAATATATAACACCACATATCCAAGTCCATATCAATATATATCCCACGTGTTGCAATTATATCCCAAGTCAAATTTAAATACTACCGAAACTTCATATCGAAATAAATAAATAAATAATGAATAATTAAAGAAATAAAATAAATGACAAACAATACAACTATTGTCGTGACTCGCCACGAGTCATGGCTCGACCAAATCCGAGCCGATAAGGCTTTCGACCTAAAATATATTTCAAATTTCACTTAACCTTTTAGCATATAAATATTAAAATCTAATAAGTTTTTATAAAATTCATTTTTAACTAATATTAATATTTTAAATGTTTTTCTCAACAAATATTAAATATATTCTAATTTTTATTTTTAACATATAACTTTTATATATAATTTTTGTTTTCCCAAAAACTAATAAATAATTTTCCAAATCCAAAACCCGAAACCGAACAAGTAAATAAATCCAAATCCATCCGAAACAATTCCAAACAAAACTAAATCGAGGGGAGAGAGTGACGGCGCGTGGGTGGTACGGGGAAAATCGGGGAAGCCCGATCTATTGATTGGTGAAGAAAAATGGAAGTGGCCGGAAAATTTTCCGGCAATCGGAAGTTGGCTGGCGGTGAGGGGTGGTCGGACGGGAAAGAAAGAGAGGGGAGGGTGTGTGCGTGTTTTATTAGTGAGAGAGTGATAAAAAAATTTGTTTTTATAAAATGAGAGAGACCAAAGTGGTGCGAAAGTTAAACTTTAAGGTTAAAAACAAAACAATAAGGGAGGGACCAAAAGGGTCAAATAGTAATACTTTCCATCAAAACGGTTCGGGACTCATTTGACATAGCAAACGGACTCGAAAAATTACGAGACTTGCGCCATTGTTCACGAAATAATTTTTCCAATAAAATCAAGTATAAACTTCAAAATTTTTCTTGAAGTCAATTTATTTCAATATATTTGGCAAATGCAATACGTTTCGAGTTTCTAGGTTGTGCCGGTTCTATCAAGGGAAAAAGTTTTCGTTTCTCAAGCCCAATTAACCTACAAGAAAAGTTTAAGTTCTTAGGTAGCGTAAAATAAAATATTTGGCTAGTAAATAGGTTTAGAAAAAGTACCGGGTGTTATATATGCCCTCTTTATGTAGCATCTTCGTCTTGGGATGCGCCTGTTTCGCTTTGTGCAAGGGTTCTTTTTTTTTAAGTTGCCCTCCTGACGCTCTGATAACACTATTAACTGCTGGCCTTCGATTAAATCTGTTTCTCAGATTGTAGGGTTTCATCTTGTTCGGTGTGTTTGGAATAGATAGGTTGTAACAGAAAAACAAAAGTAAATAATGATTTGCAAAAACTGATAAACAAGTATATTCGGTTATATAACTAATTATTTGAACATTTATATAATGAGATGATATGTCTTGTTTGATTACAAACAGACCTTTATATAATTATTGAATCGGTGCCATGAAGCATTGTAACTGTTCATACAAAGAGAGGCAAACCGATTCAACGCCTGTTAAAGGCGTGACCCTCTAAAACGGTTTATGCCGTTACCCTATGACCTAAAGCCCAAACAAACTATTTGGATCGACACTTTAAGATAAATACATAACATAATATATACACTAAGTACCTCGACTTATGTCTAATAACATTAATGGTCCGACAAACATACATAACACTCGTGCAAAACAAAAAACAATTCTTTCTAGTTAGTGGTATAAATCATATCATCCTTATCTGTCGAAAAAGAAAATATTTAAACCTTTGCCTACTTGCCATCCTTAAATTAACATAAACAGGAGCTCGGAAATATGCCATGCGAGGGTGCAAAGACACATGCGGAAATAACGTGATGATTCCATATCCTTTTGGAATTGGTACAAAATGTTCTTTCAACGAATGGTACACTGTTGATTGCAACTCCTCGAAGCCATACCTGTCTGCACTCAACCACCTTGAAATCTTGGGTATTGTCTTGCAAAGTCAGATAGTCACTGTAAATATGCAAAAGTTCTCTGATTGCAGTCAGGGGATCAATAGTGTGGATCTGGGCAGCAGCCCCTTCCTGTATTCCAAATCACACAATAAATTTGTTTATGAGGGGTACTGTGGTAATGCTTTCATGATGGACAATCATGGTAGTGTGCTCACAGGGTGTTCCACTTCTTGTAACAATGACACTACTACTACTACTGTCATCAACGATACAAACAAATGTTTTGGCATCAACTGTTGCCAAACAACAATTCCTCGTTATCTAAAGTTGTACAGAATGAATCTCGCGGGTTTAGAAAGTCAGCTGGGTGGAGATGGAGGTTGTGGGTCGGCCTTTTTGGTGTATCAGGATTTATATTATGAAGGAAGTTTTTCTCGCCAATCATATGTTGAAGAGGGCAGCAGCTCTTATGTTTCAACAGCACTACTGTGGACCCTTTCAGACCGTGATAAAGACAAATTAACTTGCTGTGATAGATATGGCGGAAGGGGGCATAAGCCGACGTCTAGCCGTAAAGTAGATCTGGGCAATGGTACTGCAGTGGATACTTGGAGATGTCCCAACTATGATGACATAGGAAACCCTTATTTGGTTGATGGATGCCCCGGTATGTATTTCTCTAAAAAAGTATATTTGTTTGCTTGCTATCATTTTTATTGCTTGGTTTCCAAGGTTCTGTTTTTATTTATTTGGTTGTTTTCTAATACTAAATGCAAGAATAGTGAGGGAGTCTACAGAAGATGATGGCCCTGAGTGTACAAGGTGCAAGAATAGAGGGGGTTACTGTGACCATGACACGATATACGACGTTGATGACTTTGTTTACAAAAGGAACTTCATTTGTCATGGAGGTAATGAAAGCAAAACACCCCTGGGTGTTATTCTAGGTAATGCCTTTTCTCTATGCTACTCCGTATTACTATTCTGGGCAAGTTATTTCTATTTGAATCCTACTGCAAGCATACCTCGCTTAAGGAGTATCAAAAAAGTCCAATAATTTTTTATTATTATTATTTTTTAATTTATTTATTTATTTATTATTTTTTTGAACGAGAATTTACAAGGAAGTTGAAATAGCTTTATAAGGTCACTAGACCAAACAAACCAATTACGGGATAACTCATAACTAGAGTATGGTTTTATAACTATTTAAGTATTTGTTTCCTTAGTTTCTTGGGTTTTAGTTGTTCTTTTTCCAATTACAATTGTGGGCTACGACCTTACAGAAAGAAAAACGAACAAGGCGCTAACATTTGTCCTTTGATGAACACAAAAGAAAATAACATTCGCTGTGTTTGGCGCAACAGATTATGAAAGATTATGAAGAGATTATACTTATTTTTACAAAAAATAAACTACTTAAAAAATAATCTTTATTTGGCAGATAAAACTTATAAGAGATTATAAAAAAAATAATCTCCATAATTTCTGAAAATCAAAAGTTACTTCATTTAGCTTATAAAACTTATCTGTTTTTATAATCTTTTTCAGCACCAGTAACAACACCAGCACCATCTACTTTTGCCAAACATACAGTATTTTAACAACAGATGAGAGACAAAATCATTAAGGCTCACGAAAATCAAATTAAAAGAAATTTGATACGAAAAAATACCCAAGCTTTTTTGTTCATCAAAAAATTTGTCACTTTTTTCATTTTTTTTTTTTGTTCATAGAAAAGCATAATTTTTTCGATAAGAAAAAAATATTCAGCGGTTATGTATTCACTAAGCTCCACTTTATTATCAACTTTTTTGCAATGTTTCGGTCAATTTTTACAAAACGGATTATACTCTCTCCGTCCTAAATTACTAGTCCATGTTTCCTTTTTCAGATGTCGCAATTTAGTTGTCCACTACTAAAAATAGATAGAAAAGTTTGATCGAGTTTGTCATATTAGCCTCGGTTGAAATTAATATTAGAAACTTTAAAAGATGCATTAATTGATTAGTTAAGGGTAAAAATGTCATTCCGCAAAAAAATAAGAGAGATAAAGCAGTAATAATTATGTTTTTTTTTTTTTTTTCAAGGAACAATTATTATGGGACGTAAGGAGTATTAACTAATTTGATTCATATTATAGAATCTTTATTCTTTATTAAACGGAAATGGCTATTTGATATTAGGCTCCATAATCCTCAGTTGCAATTATTAATGCTAAATCAAATTACAATACCAGTTTATCAAACAGAAATGGCTATTTGATATTAGGCTCAATATGCCTTGCAGTTATTAATGCTAAATCAAATTACAATACTAGTTTATCAAACGGAAATGGCTATTTGATTTGACATTCTCTAAAAGTTACACTGGTTACATCTTTTGACGATGGAAATATATCATTCTTTGTGTATAGCAAGAAGGCGGAAAACTTAATAACTTTTAGAGTTTAATTAATTATATCTTTGGGACTAGTTCTGCCTTCAAAAATAAATAGCGATGTAAAAACGGCAGGATATATAGTGTGATTTTAACAATTGTAGTTTAAGGAAGTATACCGATTTTATCTGTCTTTGTCATCAAGTAGCTTCCATTATCAGAAAAAGTACATCTGATTATATGAAAACCTTTAAACAATAACTAATCTGGAATTCCAGATACTTTGGACATGAGTCGTTGATTTTTGAATCAAGTTATGGCTACTTACTTTTCGTCGTGTATTGGCCTTGGTTCAGGTGTTAGCATAAGCATGGGTATACTTTTTCTTGTGGCCATCGCCTATATATTATACAAGGTGATCAAGAAAACAAAAGAAAGGAGACGAAGAAAGAGGTTTTTCAAACGCAATGGTGGTTTACTTCTAAAACAGCAAGAAGAAGCCGACCCATCTTTGGTTGATCAAACCATACTTTTCACATCACGTCAATTGGAGAAGGCCACTGACAACTTCAATGAGAACAGAGTTCTTGGTCGAGGAGGCCAAGGTACAGTCTACAAAGGTATGTTAGTTGATGGAAGAATTGTGGCAGTTAAAAAATCAAAAATTGTAGATGAAAGCCAATTAGACCGGTTCATCAATGAGGTGGTGATTCTTTCACAAGTCAATCATAGAAACGTTGTCAAACTATTGGGATGTTGCTTAGAGACCGATGTTCCTCTACTAGTTTCAGAGTTCATCCCAAATGGAACATTGTATGATCGTATTCACTGCGAGACTGATGAGGACCCAATGTCTTTGAACATGAGACTACAAATTGCTACAGAGGTTGCAGGAGCACTTGCGTACTTACATTCAGCCACATCTATTCCAGTATACCATAGGGACATCAAGACCACTAATATACTTTTAGATGATAAATACAGGGCAAAAGTTTCTGACTTTGGAACTTCGAGGTTCGTATCAACAGATCAAACTCACTTAACTACCTTAGTTAAAGGCACATTTGGCTACCTAGACCCCGAGTATTTTCAATCTAGTCAATTCACTGAAAAGAGTGACGTTTATAGTTTTGGAGTTGTTTTGGTTGAGCTTGTAACAGGAGAAAAGCCAATCTCTTTAACTAGGTTTGGTGAAAATAGAAGTTTGGCTACGCACTTTATGTTGGCTATGGAAGAAGGACGTGTTATGTCTATATTTGACTCAATGGTTATTAGAGAAGGCACTAGAGATGAGCTCTTGGCAATAGCTAACCTCGCAGTGCGATGTCTTAATTTCAATGGAAAGAATAGGCCAACAATGAAAGAAGTAGCTGGAGAGTTAGAAACCATAAGAACATCGCATATTCCATCTGCGGTTCAGACTAATACCAAGTCAGTGACGTATGGGCATGAATTATCGATGCTATCATACGGGGAATCAACATCAACATTCTTAAGTTCTGATGAGTACATTAATCAATGATGCAAACAGGCACTATTTGTTTAATAAGTTGTCATACAATATATTGTTACATAGCATGTAATATTATTTGTAAGTAGTCATAAATTTATCGAAAGTACTAAGTTTGGAAAGAGAAATTTGCATTCATAAAGGCATAAGGCCTTTTGTAACAATCCTTTTATACCAGGAGCTAGTCGCTACAACAATGGAATACATGAGAGTATGAGACATGTCACTACGTCAGTGAACTAAAACTGACACACTATTGAATATATCACCTCATTATTATCAAGTGAAGGATATTGAGAATTTCGCATAAAAGAAAATATATGTATGTCATATGTATTAATTAGTTGTATTTAATTATATATATTGGCGGCTAGCTTTAAGAATTGTTTAAAATATAAAAGTAGTAAAATAGTGAATAGAAAATATCATTAAATGATATCTTTTTTATAATAAAACAAAACCCATAGTGAGTTCTTTGAAAAAAGAATATTTCTTTATTAGGTAATATTTTAATTATTATTTTTTAATTTAAAATTTTAAAAATTTGTATCGTTGATATACTACACAAGTAAAAGATAAATACAAAAAAATATATATAAGATGCAATACTAAATAAGTAGAAGATATATATAAAAAAAATATAGATAAGATGCGATTAAATTTTTAAATGATTATCTTTAATAATAAATAAATATAATTAAAAATCATAAATCAAACAAGCAAAAAGATTAAATTATTTGTTTTTAAGAAATAAAAATTTATCATTAAAAAAAATTTTAAAAAAACCCGCGCGTGCGCGGGTATTATAACTAGTTAGTATATACAGTATAATTTTATTAGTTTATTAACAGTTAATAATGTGTAAATATTTACGTTAATAAGTGTTATAAAAAATTATAAAATAATAGATTTTCACACTTAAAGTTTTATAAATAATAAAAAAATAAACATTTTTAAACTTTTAAATGTGAAGAAATCTAATATTTATCAACAATCCTAAGTATGAAAATTGATCATAACACTTAATTTTTTCACTTACAAAGGCCTGTTTGGTAAGGCTTTTTTAGGGAAGCTGTTACTTTTTTATTAAAAAATAACCATCTCTAAAATAAATAGATTCGTTGGGATACATTAACTTTAAACTTTTATTTCAAATAAATATCTCATTAATAAAAATATGATTCATGAAGCTTTTTAGACATTTTGAAGCTGTTAAAACTTTAAATTACTGATATACCTTTCAAAAATTGGTTTACAACTATAGACATGTCCTTTTATGTCATTTTACATCTTATATTTACATTTAACAGCTAACTTACCAAACACTTTTATAGAAAAAAAAAGATACAGCTTGTAGCTTATATTAACAGCCTTACACTTTACAATTTACAGCATACAACTTACAGGCAATTTTACCAAACATACCCAAAGTGTGAAGAAATTAGATGTTAAAATGACTTCCACATCTATAATTGTAAACATCTCTTGAAATTTTTCAGATTTAAAAGTGTGATTTTTTTTAATATAATTATAAGTATGAAAAATCTATTGTTTTAAAATTTTCTCACTAATAATGGTAATTAACTTTTTTACATTGTAAAACAACTAATAAAAATTTTCACGCATTTTACAATTATGTAAAAATAAGTATGTAAATTAAACTATTTCTTTTATTGACATCGCAATAAGACTAATATAAGATATACAATATGGGTCTTGTTATACAGACCCTCCCTACTAGGGGTGTTTGTACTTTATATTTTTTTGTCCCTTTTTTCTTCGGTACAACACAGTTTTTTGTCAGTTTCTCTTCCGTATTTCTGACAGTTTTAAGCGTTTGACTTATTAAACTTTGTATTTTTTGTTCCGCACTTTCATGTTTACAGGTTTTTGATATTAAAAAAAAAAAAAAAAAAAAAAAAAAAAAAAAAAAAAAAACGCAAAAACGTAAGGAGGGCCCGGATAATATTTTTTGGGGGTCAATATAACTTGTCCCATACAATATGGCAGGAATCGTTAACTTTGGTATTGAACATCCTAAAAAAAACACATACGAGTATATCAAAACTATCTGCAGAACTGAATATTGAACTTGTAATATTAAAAACCAAAAACTTAAGGTAAAATGTCATTTTTCAAAACATTGATAAGTGTGTGAATACTCATCATTTTTGGTCAAATCTGAACTGCAAAACATTTGAAAAAAACACTCAAATATGCATCAAAATACTGAAAATATCCCAAAATTGTGTTTTATATGTTTCAGATGCAAAATGAGTAAAAACAGATAAAAAACGAACAAAGTTTGCAAAATTGGCAGTTTCAGTCCCCCCAACTTTCATAAAATGTCAAAACTAGTCCCTGGTTATTTAAAATGTGGAGTTTTATCATTCAAGGTCCCTGAAATATTCTTAGTTGTAAAAAGTTGTCCTTGAATGAATTTTTGGGCAAATGGCAGAAAAGGTCCCTCAACTTTTGAAATTTACAAAAATGGTCCCTGGGATTTTCAAAAATTGGAATTTAACTTCTATTACCCTTGTACTATTTAACCTTGGAAAGAGTGGCCCTTGTAGCAAGTATGGGAAATTGGCATATCACACCCCTAAAATTCAGAAAATTACATTTGAGGTCCTTGTTGTTTTTACTAGTAATACCAAACGGACCCTTTGATTTTAGCTTAACCAAACTAAGCCCTTATAGCTCCCTCACCAGCCCACCAATTTCCCCTGATCCACAAAACTCTCCAGGCCCACCACCAAACCGGCCCACACCAAAAATAAATAATACCCCGTTTATTATTCCCCTTTGATATCTCAAACGGGTCAAACCCTTTGACCACTTCACCTTATCCCTCCCAAACCAATTACCTGTTACTCCCCTGATACACTCAATCCCTGCCACACTCCATCTTCCCCCTCCTCCACCTAAGCTAAACCCACTCCATGTTCCCCATTCCAAACACTACAAACAAAACACATTTAATGCATCTTTTCCCTTTTACTCAACCCCAACTGTCAAAATAGTTTTGGTGCCAAAAACCCAAATCAACGGCTGAGAGGAAATGAAAGCATCCAATGGTCACAATTGAAGGTGGGAAAGCACATGGAGCAGGAGAGAGATAAAAGCCCTAGATTAATTTTTAGTATATATAGTTGTTGTAAGCCAAAGAGAATGGCATGTAGGTTTTAGTTTAGTTCGAGTCTTTAAATTGTAATGTTTTTCTTAAATTTAATATAAGTTTTCAGTTCCATTTAAAGCTTTATTTAAATTTCAGTTTGAATTTCATTTTAAGTATTTTGCATAAAGGTTTACTTAAGTTTACTATTGAATAAGTCCATTCCAAAAGCTCACAGAAGCTTCATATTAGCTGAACGTTGGTTCCAATAACTCTAATTCTCTTTGAAATTGTTAATTAATCATGGTCAATGAAAGTCAACCATGGCAGAACATGGTATTAGATGGTGGTTTATGGTACCATGGTAATGGTATTAAGCCGATCTCAAAGATAGGCTAGCTTAAGGAAGTTCTCAGAAAGCTGAGAATTGAAATTGTGAGTTTTCATTTTAAGTTTTCAATCTTTATTCAATTTATATTTAATTTACTGCCTAATTAGTGTAGGTCTTATATACATTGCTCTTCAATGTTCATTTTGCTGATGTAATCATGGTTTAGTTGTGTGTAACATTCTGAGCTTGTTTAATCATTTTGACACTTGTTTAGTGTAACTGAATTTGCTACTGCTTGTTTTTATTGATTCATGAATCCTAGATTGTTGAGTGTTGTTGCTGTATGTTAGAGTTTATTTGATCTTATTTGATGTTAGGTGACTGAGTTTGAGTGAGTTTGTGGGTTAATGCCACCTAGAAACTAGAGTTATAGTGTAATCATAGGTTAAACTGTCTTTGTAGGAGTGTTTGGATTAAGGCAGTTAACTGAACTAGGGTTATTGTTGTTAGCTAAAATCAGCTTAGACATAGTCCTTAGACCATTATTAGTCCAATACAACTGCTTACTTGGTCTCTTTTACATCAGAAGTCAAAATCACCATTATGGCCATCTAAGTTATTCACTGTTAAGGGTTTAGGAGCTTTGATCATTCATATCAGTCCATGAATAATTAAGATAGCTTATATTAGTCTAATTATAAGTTAATATTACATAATCAGTCCATAATAGTCATCAAAATCTCACTAAAGTCAAAGTGCCATGTTCAAAGCTAAAGTTAAAATTTGCTTTTGTTCAAGAATTCCATTTTTTGCAAGAATTATTGGGAATTTAGTGTTGTGATCTAGGGTTTGTGCTTTTCAGAAATGGTAGTATATCAGCTCAACTTTGAAGCTCTATTCTCATTATATTTTTGGTATTTTTTCTGTGGGCCCCATCATTGCTCAAACACACATGCAGGGGGAGTTACCTCCCCTGCACCACCACAGCTATTAGACCTGACCAAGTTCCAAGGGTCTCACAGGTTGCCTCAGTGGCCCCCATGTTGTGTTCTTTGGCATTATAGAAAGCTCAGTTGACTTGCTTTCCATTCCCAAGCTCATCTTGAGCTTAAGAGCTTGTGCCCTTAGCTTATTTAAGCCTTAAATTGCCCTGCAGGCCTGGGTGTTAGGAGTGGGTATTGGATTTGCTTATTTCTTATTATTGGTTCGTTCCAGTTGCTTTTCTCTTTCCTTTGGCTTCATTTAAGCTCATCTCACTGGTTTGAAGCTTATTTCAAGCTCCTTCTCAGCTCACAGTTTATTGTGAGCTTATTTGGGCTTGATTTCTCATTTAGTCAAAAAGCTTAGGCTGTTAAGCATTTAGGCCCTCCAATTGCTTATTTTTAAGTTCCCCAGAATGTCCCTTTATTAAAGTTCCCTATTTCCAGTATTCAAATAGTTTTGTAAAAAGAAAATCCAGAAAAACCAATTTAAAAATAAGTGATAGTTTCTATTTAATGTAATTTAACTTTTTAACTTTCCTTTTTAGATTTTTATTAAGCACCTTGCATTTTTATATTTTTCTTAATTTACTTTTATCTTAAAGTAATTTCAGTAATTTTTCCAAATTTTTATTTTGTCATTTAGTAATTATTAGATTTAATATTAGTTTTATTAATTATTAATTAATATTAATGTATTAAATAGCAAAATTAGATTTCATTAAGTAATACCTAGGTTTATATTTTTCCTAGCTTTTATATGTTATAAAATAATTTTAGAATTTCTACTGTTCTTTTTCTAATTTTCTTAATTAATTTAGTTAAATTAGATATTAATTTATAATTAAGTAAATAATTAGTAAAATAGTCTAAATATAATTTTTAGAAACTTTTTATAATTTTTTAGGATTCCTGAGATGGTTAATTAGATTTGTAATTTTTTCTATAATTTTCTAGTCATTTTTAGTATAATTAGTAATTTAAAATAGTTTAAATAGTTTAATTAATATAATTAGTATTTAATTAATATAAAATCCACAAAAAGACATATTTTTAATTTTAAAATTTGTTCTTAGTTATTTTATAGTTTTAGAAAATTAATTTTCATTTTTCTAGTATTAAATTAATATTATATTGTATTTAAGTTATTTAAATATTAATAATTAGTATTCAATAGTATTTAATTAATATTAAATAAGTAATTTGTGTAAAAATTTATTTTCTTTTTCTAAAAATTTTCTTTCATCCTTATGTTTGTAAAAAAGTCATTTTCACCCCCTGAGGGTTTTCAGATTTCAGATTTCACTTTTTATTTTGTACGTTTACGTTATTTTAAATGTAAACGTACGCGTTTTTAGATTTCAAACGTTTCTAAGTATCTAGTTTTCACGTAATCACTCATATAGCTTATTTATGCTATTTCTTCGTATATTCCTTAGTTTAATCAATTACGAACCCCTTTCTGTCCAAATTCACCCGATCACAAACCCGTTTGATAACAATTCACACCTCGTCGGGACATAACGACCCGGGGAAACCACTATATTACCCGGAGATTGACTCTAGGCTGTTTAACTTTGTTGACCATTCCTTGGTCAATTTAAGTTGACTGCTTTTGAGCCAATCAAATTTTGGCGCCGCTGGCAGGGAGGTTGTGCGCGTTATTTTAAAACGGTTTGCTGATTAGTGATTTTGGAATTCGCTCTTTTTATATTATCCATCCTTGTTCATATTTTTTCATAAAAACCCAAAAATATTTTTCCTTACCCTCTATCCGTTTGATTCTACCTTCTTATACCCCTCTCATGTATAATTCTAATAGCATCTCTCGATGACGATTTCTTTGAATCAAGGGCCTTTAAGAGCAACATTGAAAAACTTCAGGCCCTGTCAAAAATTTCGAGATGTCGTGTTGATTATGATGGACCATCGATTCCTATTCCCTCTCCGGTGAGGGAAATGGAACGAGAAACCAGGGTGACAAAGGACCCGGTACTTTCCTCTGACAATGAAAGTGCTAAATACGTCCAACCTACGGTTGTCCAAAAATCTAAGCTCACAATTGCTCCTAAACCGTTAAGAATTGATCTTAACCTTTCATGGATTACGGTTAAAAGTTTGTCAAGCAAATGTACTGAGCTTAGGGCAGTGACTGAAAAGAACGACTTGCCTAATCTTCACGTTTATCAAGAACAAAAACCAGAGACCATAACATAAGTGGTGGAAATTCCTAGCTCTAAGAGCACACCACTTGTCCCACCTCCGGATTTTGTTCCTTGTGTCGGTTGTGGAGAGCCGCTTTTCGGTTTTCCATGTCGTTGGTGTACATGTTAACAATGTGGTAATGATATTCGAGACGGGAGTTGTTTGTTTTGTGGTTCGAGGAATTCATTTGCTTATGATCCTAATCAGAACTCATTCAACGACTCCTCAAATTTTTCCGACTACCCATTACATTCATACGAGCAAGAATCATATTATCCAAATCTCAATGATGCTTCGTATCAAAATACACCAAGCCAGACTCAACAGTTTTACTTATGTGAGTACTGTGGTGGCCCACACTACAGTTCTGATTGTCAATCGGGAAACACGCTTGTCTATGAGCAGTTTCTTGATAACAATTATGACTCTAGCACATACGACTCACAGCAACATCATTTTTTCTGTTGTGAGTACTGTGGAGGTCCTTACTTTAGCTCGGATTGTCAAACAGGAAAACCCTTTCCTTGTAACAATTACGACTATTCGTTTCAAGACCCACCTCCACAGTACCAAATTACCCAAGCAACTCCTCAATACCCGCAAGACCTTTGTCATGAGGTTCTTGAAGCATTGAAAGAATTTAAAGAGGAGTTGTCTACTACATCGTTTCAAAATTCTCGTGAGAAATCTATGGCAGAATTACTTGCTGAAGAACGAGATGCTAGAAACGAAATGAGCATGGAAGAATTGCTAGTCTTAGAACAAGCAGCTAAAACACGAGCCATATTTCGCTATGCTACTCTTCTCGACGATGATGATAGTGATGATGAAGTTACCCTTGATATTTCTCAATTTTGTAAGGGTTCATCAGATTCATCAGTTGTGATTCCTTCCATGGAGAATCAGGGAGAAAATAATGTGACGAAGTCACTAGCCGTTGATCAAATGGAACTTGAAGAATCCATAACTGCTAGTCCCTCTCAACTCCCTCAGTTTGTTATCACACCCGAAGTTCACACTCACTCTCTGATCATGGGGGATGAGCATCTTAGCACTGTTCCTGAAAAGGAATCGGAAGAATTTATAAAGTCTAGTGCTGAGAACCTTGTCCCAATCCCAGGAGAGTCACAGGGAACTTTTGATCATATGTGTGATATCCCTCCTCCTCTATTCTTCCCAACTGATCATGTTGAGATGTTCTCCGATTCTACTGATGACGATTCGTTATCTTGTGGAGACATCGTTTTTATGGAAGAATTACCTTCTGAGCTAGTTAGCTTAGAAGAAGAGAATGATGAGATTGACACTGAAATCAAGGATGAAGCACTTCGTGCAACATTATTGAATGTCAATCTCCTCATTTCTAAAATCGAGGCTTTCAAAGAGAAACATATTTCATCTCCTATCCCCATTAAGGATAGTGACATTTTCTTCAATGATCCTATTCCAGAGTTTGAAGCCTTTACTTTTGATCATATGGGAGAGAAGATTAGGGGCAGTACCACTTCTCATTCTCAAATTTCCATCCCCGAATATGATTCATTCCCCTTTGAGGAGTTCTCCTGTGAACTCACTCATATCATATCTCCATCGGAGTATGATAACTTTTACTTTGATCTAGACAAAGATAATCTTTGTGTTCTGGAGGGAAATATTCTCAACCCTGAGAATTTGCTTGATATAAAAATCCCAACCCTCCCTCCCATAATATGTCTAGATCACATGAGCTTTAATGTTGAGATTCATGATACACCAATCATGAATTCTCTTTCTGATAATGATGAGTCAATCTTGATTGTCATCAAGATCTTTCTTCCCTTCTTCACCTACTGGGTGACTTCTCTTGTTCTTCATTCCTTCGGGAATGAAGACATTATCTTTGACCCCGGCATCACCGCTTATAGTTTATACTATCTTAAGCCGGGATTATATCTCATCGGTGTGGAACTTTCACGTGCTTCAAATGTTTGTCCAAAAATCTTGAATGAAAGTCCGATGGAGATTGTTTCTTCCACGTCATGCTTCCCCAAGAACAAATGAATTCGGGGTCGAGTCAAGCTAGCGACTCGGTAAACAAAAACAGTAGCATGCATATAGGGTTTTCACCCTAAGTGTGAGGGAGTTACCCCTGCTGTGGTTACCAATAAAGTGAAAAAAAACAAAAATGGTGTGTTAATACAAATATCGCCTAAAAACGTTATTTATATTTTACGATCTTCGCTAAGTTTTGTTAACGACAAAATGTAAACTTTAGTTTCTAAGTAAAACTTAATCTTAGTTTTAAAGACTTGCATAAACTAGACTTTTGCTACATTTTATATTTCATAAAACACAACACTTTTTATTTCTTAAAATAGAATTGTCACATCACATTTATGGCAAGTTTTGTCATTATACATTTATGGAAAGAAAATGTGTTTGACTTACTAAGTGGTTGCTTGCAAGTTTGGTGTTTGACTAGATGTAATGAGATGTGACATTGTTTGGTTTGCAAGGTGTAATGAGATGTGACTTTGTTTAGTTTGCAAGATTTATTGCAAAACCAACTGCAAGCCCGGCGGACCCCTGGGGGTACACGGGCGGAACCCATCTGAGGGTTCCGCCATATCCGCCAGGCCTGCAGAAGGCTTTGCTATAAATACCAAGCCACAAGCTGATTTTTGGCTTATCACTCTACATCATATTTTACACACACACATTCATTCTTTCATCTAACCCTTTAACATTTCATATGTGAAGTTTCTTTTTGTAGCAAAGAGATTCATGAGCTCATTAAAAGTAACAAGTATTCAACACAACGTTGCAAGACTTGTTAGCTTAGCATTGTGTAGACTTGTGTAATTTACACTTCATTTGATTGTGTATTTTCAGTAGTGATCGGTTAGTATTTTAGTCCTCAAAATACAAAGTGTATCGGGAGTAGTTGTACCCTTGTAAAAGAACTAACGGGAGTGGTTGTACCCTTGGTAAAGAACTCGACATCTAGCTTAGTGTCGGTAAAAGTATAAGCGACGTGTAAGGTTTTCTCCGCCGGTGAAAGGAGCTTGTTGACTAGTGAAAGAAACTCTCGAGTTGGATACTCGGGGCGTGGACGTAGGGCAAGGAAAAAGAGTCCTTGTAGCCGAACCACGATAAATACTCGTGTTGTGGTTTGATCGTTTCTTTCATTTACTTGCATGTTATATATTGTGTTTGCGTATATATATCTTTGATCAAACGGAAAGTTTCAAAGCTAATTAAACAAGTTAAAAAGATTTTAAACGGTAAACTATTCAACCCCCCCTTCTAGTTTTTCACAATTGGCATCAAGAGCTACGTTACTCAAGCTTTTAAAATATATTGTGTTTTAAAACTTGAAACGATCCATGGATTTTGAAAATTACAAAGAAGGGCAATCTATGCAAAGACCACCACTCTTTGAAGCAAATGGTTTTATATATTGGAAAAACCGTTTTGAAACTTACGTGAAATCTAAAGATATAGATTTATGGTATGTAATCATTGATGGTGATAACGCAGTTACTAACATTAAAGATGATGATCAAAAGAAATTAGTTGGTAAATATAATGAAGCTAAAATGATGCTTTACAACGCTTTGCCTAAGAAAGAATATGAAATAGTCTTTTTGTGTAAAACCGCCAAAGATATTTGGCAATCTTTAATTGTCACTCATCAAGGAAACTCACAAGTTAAAGATAACAAAATTGATCTTCTTGTTCAACAATATGAACAATTTGTTATTTTCGAAGATGAAATTATTGATAATGCTTTTGCTAGGTTTAACACTATTATTACTTCACTTAAAGCACTTGATGAATCTTTTTGTAGTAAGAACTTTGTCAGGAAATTTCTTAGAGCACTCCATCTGAAGTGGAGAGCAAAAGTGACGGCAATTGAAGAATCCAAAGATCTTTCAAGCATGTCACTTGATGAGCTAATTGGAAACCTCAAAGTTCATGAAATGGTAATGGAAAAAGATTCAGAACTAGTTAGAGGCAAGAAGGAAAAAGTTAAGTCCATTGCCTTGAAAGCTAGAGTCCAATCAAGTGATGATGAAGAATCTACTTCGGATAGTGATGATGAGGAATATGCTATGGCCGTTAGAGACTTCAAGAAGTTCTTTCGTAGAAGAGGAAAGTTTGTAAGGCAACCTAAAGATGACAAGAAAACTTTCCGAAAAGATCGTGATGATAGGAAAGGAAAGGTTGAAAGAAAATGCTATAGGTGTGGAGACACAAGTCATCTTGTAGGAGAATGTCCAAAACCACCCAAGAGCAAACCTCAACAAGCTTTTGTGGGTGGTGCTTGGAGTGACTATGAAGGAGATGACGATGAGCCAAAGAATGATGATATTGCTCTCACGGCTCATGATGCGTGGGAATTGCACCAGGCTTTACCTCTCGAGGGATCTCGAGAAGCTTACAACCCCCACCAGGCAGTGTACCTGATCGTTGTAGTATAGTATAGTGACAAGTACCGGGGGATTGATCGTTCAGCTTAGGAATAGTGTCGCTAGGATTAGAAAACCTAAATACTAGTTCTAAAGGCGAGGGATGATTATTTTTGTATTTTATAATTTTTTAGAAAGCAAGTAAAAATCTCGGGTTTGAAGGATTTGGGCGGAATTAGTTGCTAGTCAACTAACCCAATATTAAAGATGCAATCAAAATAAAATACTAGAAATGAAAATAAACTAAATTATACTAAAGTTGTGAGCAGTAAATGGAGAAAATGTGTTTACTTAGATTTCACTACTCCCTAGACATCTTTTACACGTTAATTACTTGTTATAATTGCATGGATGACGGATCGTATTCCTTAATACCATTCATGGGGTGGCACACTTAACTCCCCAATTCTATGAGCTCTTATCTCCTCCTATACCATGCCCATCACAACTATAGGGATTATAAACAGTGGCTCATGCATTAAATACAACCAATAAAGACCTAGTGCGCGTCGGTTCATGTTTCTTAAGACGTTCAATCATGTTACCAATTGGAGATCTGCCAGTTTTCTTAAGCCTAACATATAAATCATTCATCCATGACAAGTAATCAACACATAATTAACATCTAGGTTTCATTAGATCCAAGCAAACACAAGATAGATCTAGCCTAGCATGATGGAATTAAGACAAGAACAAGATATAGACAACCAACACATAGACATATTGATTGAATTAAAAGAACACTTATCTTAATTACACATGAAAGGTATCAAGGGCTTGGAACTCTTGAAAAACCTGTAAAATTCGCACCAAATTCGTACTTAGGGTTTCTCCAAAACTTCTCTCTCTTTAATGTGAAAATTAGAAAACTATATATAAGAAAAGGGGTCTGACGGCGTCAAGACTAAACTTGTGACGCCGTCACCTCGCCGCCAAAACTCTTCTCGGACTGCCTTGATCTACATTTGACGCTGTCATGTGATAATCATTTCCAGGCCGTCATGACTTTTACTCTTGACGCCCTACTTCGTGACGCCGTCAATTCTCTACTGGACCGTCATGGAATTTTGCTCTTGACGCTGTCAGGATGTTACTCTTGACACCGTCACCTACTGTTCCCAGCATGGAAAATTAAGACTTTGGCGTTTTCTTCACTTTTATGCTCCAAAAACGTCCGAATTGCTTCCTTTTCCAGATTTCTCTCCCAAAGTACCTAAAATCACAAAAAGGAACGATTTAGGGCAATATTTGATCAAATAAAGTCAATTTCGGGCTTAAATGACCCCCTAAAAACGGATCATTTTTCGCCTCATCATATACCCTTACACTTGAGATTTGCTTGTCCTCAAGCAAATGCGCTTTTATTCTAGTCAAAATACAAGTTAGGGGTCATTTAACACTAATATAAAAGTAATTACAACAATTAATCGTTCCACTAAAGACCAATAGACAAGCACGGAGGTCATACACTAGCACCTCACAAATAGTGTTTAGATACTCACATCTCTCGGGTGTAATAAAGTGTAAATTACAATATGGAAACGAAAGATATCTCTCACTACCTGTCATAGCAAAATAGATTATCATAGGCTTGGGAAAGGATCAAACCTCCACCACATGGCATAAGCACCTAGGATAAACTATCAAAGAGGTCTTTTAAAGGGTTGTAACGTTAGGTATACGGATATGAAATAGACGGTTTTGTTGGATAAAGGAAGTTTTACTGGTGGCGAGTTAACAATCTTAGTCAATTACATGTATAATATGGCGTTGCTAAGCCAAGACTAGACTCGACTTAAGCTAATAAATGAAAAATAACAAAAATATAAAATGAACATAGAATAAAAAGGGATGGTAGTCCGTATGTTTTTTCTCTTTTTCCTTTTTCTATTTTATTTATTTTATTTTATTTTATTTTTTTCATACACTCTTACCCTACCATCCAAAATAATACATCATAGGGAATGAACGTTCCCCTTACACTTGAATCTTTACATACTTTACAATAAACTAATCTAATGACTAGAATTAAGAAAATCAAAACACTTGGAGCACTTTTAAAATTAACATACATATGGGGGTAATAAATGATGTTCTTCCCCATTACTCCATAAAATAAGTACTTACCCATGAGTCCAAATCGTCCCAAAACAATATGTACAAAGATATGACTCAACTTAGCAACCATGTAATCAATTAGATAGTTAACTTAGGGTTTAACAAATAACAATAATGCACTAAAAATGAGCGCATACACGGAAGGCTAAGGCGATTTGGGTGTACATTTAAGTGGGGTGTAACAAATTCTTCCTTTAAGTAAGATGCTTAAAGTTAGAAACGAAAAGATAGGCTCGGAGGGGTGTACTAGGGGTTTCGTGTACTAAAAATGAGTACAACGCTAAGGGTGTGGGAAAAATTAGTTGACTTAACTAGCCAAGTAATATGACTTAAATGGTCAAGTAATTATGATACGGGTTTAACACAAGGGTGATCCTAATGCCTCTTATCATGTAGTAAATCCTACTACACGAATGTAGTCTCACTAGCGGTCTCGGGATGCATCACTAACGCAAGTTCTAGAATCTAAATGTTACCGGTACACTCATAAGCATTAATAATAAATGTTTTTCCTATCAAATCTAAAGGCGAACCTCACATATTTGGGTGGAAAATTTTTCTGAATATACGGTTATGTGCTAGTCATACAATCTCCTATCCATGAGACGCTTGCTATGGCTAAAGTTTCACTCCTAAATGTTGTAAAAAATTTTAAATTTGGCGCTAAAATTGCACTAACAAGTATTTCTCATAGTTTTATTACACATCTACCATTAAACAAAACAAACTCAAGCGAAAGTGCATATGTAAGGTATCATCTTTTTACCCTCCCCTTACACTTAGGATGAACATTGTCCCCAATGTTCAAGTAAAGAATGTAAAAGTTAAAAAGTAATAAGAATGAAATCAAATACTTCCCTGATTCGCTCGGTATGGATAATGAGGTGGCCAGGTTAAATCTTCCTCCAAGAAAATGAACAATCAAAGCTTCCCTTCCAGAATATAAATCATCTTCTTGTCATACATAACCTGTAAAACCTGATAAAATAGACAAGACAACCTCGCGTAAAATCGGCGGCATCCTATATAAGTTACTAAATCCTAGAAAACAAGATAAGATATAATGCTTGTGGAATGAAGTTTGCAGATCTCCTGGAGATTATAAAACTTAATAATTCACAAAAACCATAAGACTCCGTTAGAAAAACAAAACTGGTAAAATTTCCAGATTTTTACACTTGACGCCGTCAGAAGTGACCTGCAGAAATTCTTATGTTAAGTTTCCAGAAAATTTCTGGAAAAACTTGGTCCTACTTCCTGGAAAATCCTGCAAAACTTCATTATGACTCAATACAAGCATTTGACTCTAACAAATACGAGTATACATGTTCATTTAATATTGTGGAGAATCGTGATCGGGTTGTTTCTTTGAAAACATATTTGGGGTTTCCCCTTACACTTATCTTTTGCAAAAATACTTCTAGGTAGAGTTAAGACTAGGCCAAAACAACAAAGTAAAGTATTTCCACTATTTAGTTTAGAAACATGATCTACCAACAATAAAAATTAAGCATGCATATGGAAGCAAATAACAAACAAACGAAAATAAAATCACACAAAGCATGGGTTGCCTCCCAAGAAGCGCTTTTCTTTATTTACGAGTCTTGTAGCTAGACTCAAGGTCATGGGTTAACGTGTATCACTTATGCTCACATAACCAAGTGTGAGCCATCTAATAGTCGCCTCATCTTTCTTATATTCATCTCCTAACTCTAAGCATCCGCGATAGTATCTTTTATTCTTTTCATGCGTGTACTTAAGTCCTTTTCTCTTATCATTCTCACTTAGCACCTCTATGGGCGGATACCTACTACACTTTTCCATGGAAAAATCCTTGAACCTAGTGTGTGTGCGGGGCATTTGATAGACAAAATCTTCATCCCCATCCGAGAATGTAATTAACCCTTATATGAGTTTTTCATCGAGGTTGGTCAACCGTTTGAAAGGTTTTCTAAACACAACTTGGGTCAGCTTATCATCAATAAATTCTCCTAGATTCTCCATTACCATGAACTCAACAAGATAGACCAAGCTTCCTACAAACACATGCAATGGTATTGCCCTAGCAATAATGTTTTCTCCTTTGTACTCTAACTCGTCTACCATGATTTTATTGTATTCATTACGTGAGATTATGTTCATTGGAAGAGATGAGTTGAGATAGGCGTTAAAGCTCTTAAATCCGATCTTACAAGGGAATTGCATGTTAAATGAACTATCACACTCAATCCTAGTTATAGGGTCAAAATACCTAAGAGGGTTTATTTCTTCTTCCATCCTATTCTCATTAATCACATCACCATCATCAAGATCCTCATCGGAGTCTGAATAGTAGAAAGGACTAGCCCTACGGTCATCATCATGATCAGACTCTTCCAACTCATAATTATTGTCAAAGTGGAGGTTGGGTGAGAGGTTAGGTGGGTTCTCATTTTCTGCTAAAGGAAGTGGGGCGGGCATTTGGAATATCCTACGACGAAAAACACGAATAACATGAATCAACCGATCAATGTTATTGTGATCCATCGAAATATTTTACGAACAAAAGCACAAAGAGATAAGATAGACTAAAGAGAACCTAAAAATAAAAGTAAAATCTTACTAGAAAGGAATCTAGCAAGTAGACCTAATAAAGAAATTCTAACCTAGACAATAATTATTCCCCGGAAGTGGCGCCAAAAACTTGATGCGTGGGAATTGCACCAGGCTTTACCTCTCGAGGGATCTCGAGAAGCTTACAACCCCCACCAGGCAGTGTACCTGATCGTTGTAGTATAGTATAGTGACAAGTACCGGGGGATTGATCGTTCAGCTTAGGAATAGTGTCGCTAGGATTAGAAAACCTAAATACTAGTTCTAAAGGCGAGGGATGATTATTTTTGTATTTTATAATTTTTTAGAAAGCAAGTAAAAATCTCGGGTTTGAAGGATTTGGGCGGAATTAGTTGCTAGTCAACTAACCCAATACTAAAGATGCAATCAAAATAAAATACTAGAAATGAAAATAAACTAAATTATACTAAAGTTGTGAGTAGTAAATGGAGAAAATGTGTTTACTTAGATTTTACTACTCCCTAGACATCTTTTACACGTTAATTACTTGTTATAATTGCATGGATGACGGATCGTATTCCTTAATACCATTCATGGGGTGGCACACTTAACTCCCCAATTCTATGAGCTCTTATCTCCTCCTATACCATGCCCAGCACAACTATAGGGATTATAAACAGTGGCTCATGCATTAAATACAACCAATAAAGACCTAGTGCGCGTCGGTTCATGTTTCTTGAGATGTTCAAGCATGTTACCAATTGGAGATCTGCCAGTTTTCTTAAGCCTAACATATAAATCATTCATCCAAGACAAGTATAAACAAGTAATCAACACATAATTAAAATCTAGGTTTCATTAGATCCAAGCAAACACAAGATAGATCTAGCCTAGCATGATGGAATTAAGACAAGAACAAGATATAGACAACCAACACATAGACATATTGATTGAATTAAAAGAACACTTATCTTAATTACACATGAAAGGTATCAAGGGCTTGGAACCCTTGAAAAACCTGTAAAATTCGCACCAAATTCATACTTAGGGTTTCTCCAAAACTTCTCTCTCTTTAATGTGAAAATTAGAAAACTATATATAGGAAAAGGGGTCTGACGGCGTCAAGACTAAACTTGTGACGCCGTCACCTCGCTGCCAAAACTCTTCTCGGACTGCCTTGATCTACATTTGACGCCGTCATGTGATAATCATTTCCAGGTCATCATGACTTTTACTCTTGACGCCCTACTTCGTGACGCCGTCAATTCTCTACTGGACCGTCATGGAATTTTGCTCTTGACGCCGTCAGGATGTTACTCTTGACGCCGTCACCTACTGTTCCCAGCATGGAAAATTAAGACTTTGGCGTTTTCTTCACTTTTATGCTCCAAAAACGTCCGAATTGCTTCCTTTTCCATATTTCTCTCCCAAAGTACCTAAAATCACAAAAGGAACGATTTAGGGCAATATTTGATCAAATAAAGTCAATTCCGGGCTTAAATGACCCCCTAAAAACGGATCATTTTTCACCTCATCAGCTCATAACTCAAATGAGGTGTGCCTCAAAGTTTGTTTGGAACCGGATGAGTGGATTAAAGACAGCGGTTGTTCAAGGCACATGACGGGTAACAAAGCCTCTTCACTACTTATCACAAATGTGACGGAGGTAATGTTACGTTTGGTAGTAAAGCTAAGTGCAAAATCATCGAAAAAGGTACAATCTCTCATGACTCCCTTTTTATAGATGATGTAGCTCATGTTGATAACTTAGGTTTTAATCTCCTTAGCATTAGTCATCTTTGTCGTAATAAGTATAATGTCCTTTTTAGTGAAAACGGAAGTAAAATACTTAATGATGGTATAACCATAGCCAAAGGTGTCCTTAAGAACAACGTATACGTCATGAAGATGGATCCAACATCTAGAGACAAACTTTGTCTTACCTCATTAGATGAATCTTCAACTTTATGGCATAGACGTTTAGGACACGCTAACATGAGACTAATCCAAAACCTCTCCTCCAAAGACTTAGTTCGAAACCTACCTAAGTTGAAATATGACCAACACTTTTGTGATGCTTGCAAAGTCGGTAAACAAGTCCATAATAGCCATAAGGCTAAAAACTTGGTTTCTACATCTAGGTGTCTAGAACTTTTGCATATGGATTTATTTGGTCCATCCGCTATACAAAGTTATGGAGGTAACTTCTACACTTTGGTCATAGTTGATGATTACTCAAGATATACTTGGACAAAATTTTTGAAAAGTAAAAATGAAGCTTTTGATAAATTTGAGATTCTAAGTAAGAAAATTCAAAATCAAGTAGGGTCTAATATTGTGTCTATTAGAACGGATCACGGTCGTGAATTTGATAATGAATTTCAATTTGGAAACTTTTGTGATATTAATGGTATAACTCATAACTTTTCGGCTCCACGTACTCCTCAATCTAATGGTGTAGTAGAACGTAAAAACCGGACATTGCAAGAGATGAGTAGAACAATGCTTAATGAACAAAACATTCCACAAAAGTTTTGGTGTAATGCCGTTGACACATCAACGTACATTTTAAATCGAGTCTTAATTAGACCATTTTTGAATAAAACTCCTTATGAACTATATAAAGGTAAAAAGCCTACATTAGGATACTTTAGAGTGTTTGGGAGTAAATGTTTCATTCTTAACACCAAGGATTATCTCACCAAATTTGACCCAAAGTCTTATGAAGGTGTATTTCTTGGATATTCACAAAATAGTAAAGCTTACATTGTTTTGAACAAAGAAACCTTAAGAGTCGAGGAATCGTTGAACGTAACATTTGACGAGAGTCCACCTCCCTCTAAGACATCACCTTTGGTAGATGATGACTTAGTTGAAAGCCAAGCAATAGAAAGACAAGAAATTTTAAGTGATGACAAGGAAGATGAACTATTAAACAAAGAACTTGTCAATATCAAAGAATCTAAAAGTCATCCATTAGATGGTGTCATTGGCAACATTAACGAAAGAACACTAAGGTCAAAAGTTCAAAATGAAAGCAACTACTTTTGTTTTGTGTCAACCATTGAACCTAAAAATATTAATGAAGCCATTAAAGATGAGTCTTGGGTAATTGTAATGCAAGAAGAGTTAAACCAATTTGTTAGGAATGATGTATGGACATTAGTTCCTCAACCAAAGAGTCAAACGATAATTGGAACAAAATGGGTATTTCGTAATAAAATGGATGAAAATGGAATTGTGTCTAGAAACAAAGCTAGGCTAGTTGCACAAGGATATAACCAACAAGAGTGCATTTCTAAACGGAGTCATAAATGAAGAAGTGTATGTTGCTCAACCACCGGGCTTCATTGATTTTGAATAACCAAATCATGTTTACAAACTTAAAAAGGCTCTTTACGGACTTAAGCAAGCTCCAAAAGCATGGTATGATCGACTTAAAATCTTCCTAGTTGACCATAAGTATACCATGGGCTTAGTTGATAATACTCTCTTCACTAAGAAGAAAGATTCACATATTATCATAGTCTAAATCTATGTTGATGACATTATATTCGGATCAACTTGTCAAGAATTATGTGTGGATTTCTCAAAAATCATGCATGACGAGTTTGAAATGAGTATGATGGGAGAACTCAACTTTTTCCTAGGACTCCAAAGTAAACAACTAGAAGATGGTATCTTCTTTAACCAATCTAAATATATTAAGGACATGCTTAAGAAATTTGGATTAGAAGATTCAAAACCAATCAAAACTCCCATGTCCACGGAAACTAAACTCACCAAGGATGAGGAAAGTGAATCCGTAGATAGCACTAAATATAGAGGTATGATTGGTAGTCTACTTTACCTAACGGCTAGTAGACCCGACATTATGTTTAGTGTTTGTCTATGTGCTTGTTTTCAAGAAGATCCTAAGACTACCCATCTCGAAGCCGTTAAAAGGATTTTTAGGTATATTAAGGGCACTACACATTTAGGTTTATGGTATCCCAAAGGAACGGGAATAGACACCATAGTGTATGCCGACTCGGATCATGCCGGTGACTATGTCGATAGAAAAAGTACAAGTGGTATTTGTACTTGATGAGTGTGTAAATGCTCATCATTTTTATCGTATCTGAACTGCCAAAACACCCAAAAACACTCATAAATGCATCAAAATACAGAAATTATCCCAAAATTGTGTTTTATATGTTTTAGATGCAAAATGTTTAAAAACAAATGAAAAACGAACAAAGTTTGCATAATTGGCAGTTTCAGTCCCTCAAGTTTCAAAAATTGACAAAACTAGTCCCTGAAAGTTTAAAACGAAAGAAAAGTCAACCCAAGGCATTTAAAAGTAAAAAATTATCAAAAACGATCCTTGGGTGAAATCTTTGAGAAAATTACACAAATGGTCCCTGGGTTTTGAAATATAAAAAATTATCAAAAAATTGCCCTTGTAATATTCACATGTGTCAAAATTAGTCCTTATTGCAACTTTGTAATATTGACAAATGTGGTCCTCAAATTTCAGCAAATTATAAAATGGTCCTTGTGAAATTTCATACAAACCAAACGGGTACCCTATTATTACTACTCCCTAATCCAAATACAAACCCAATCCAAATATACCCCAAGCCCACTCCATATCCCTTGGCCCATTACCACAAAAGCCCACATCCCCTTCAATATTATAACCGGTCAAACACACCCCTGACCTTTGACCCCCTTTGACCACCACCCTTCCACCTCACCCCACTCAACCCTGCAAACAGCTAAGCAAACCATCATCACCCCTAGCCACCTTCACCCTCTGCAGCACTCAACCCCCCCCCTCCTACACTCAAACAAACACAAGCCTCCAAGATATCTCCCTGGCATCAATTATATCAAGAGAAAACGCCAAAGCAATTTGGGCGCCAAAATTCACAAACGGCCAGGATTAAATTTTAGCAATCAAGGGTGTACATTGGAGCTGGGAAAGAGACAAGAGAAGCCCTAAACCCCTAATTGGGGAGTATAAATGGAAAAGGATAGCAGTGGAGCAAAAGAGTAGTTTTTAGTTAAAAATTGTAATGTCAATTTATGTTTAAGTCCTTTTTTAGTCTAAATTAGTTTAAGAAAATTGTAATGTCAGTTGTAACTTTGTAAGTTTCAAGTTTCTAATATATGAAATTCAAGTTTAGTTAATTCTCAGCATTGTGCATTTTATTTGAATTCAAAAATCTCAAAAGTTTGATTGTTGCTTCTAGATGTTAAACTGAATTCACAGGGTCACTTAGGTTCCTCATTAAGCTCACTTGAGCATTTAGAAACTTTAAAAACTCAGTTTAGGAGTAAAAAGCAAAAATACAAAAAAAAGTCAGAAAAATAGAAAGAAAATAAAAAAAAAAAGAATGAAGAAGAAGCTGGAATGCAGGATGATGGAGTGGTCTAGAGCTCAGGGGAGCAATTAGGTGGTTCTTATCTCCTTGGTTCTCAGTAACTCCAAGCTTGGACATCAAGTAGGTTCCACTTCATATTTTTTATCATAATCTGTGTTGGTTGATATTGGCATGTAATAGTTGTTACTTTCTGTTTTTTTGAGCTTATTTTATCATTATATAAGTGATTTAGTTACTTCTGTTAGGTAGATTAGTAAGTTGCTTTGAAATTCCTTCACAATAGTTGTTTAAAGGGGTGTTTGGTAGTAACTGACTCAGTGTGTGCTTGTGGTATGCAAAGGATAAATCCTACTCAGACACACCACATTAGGTATTATTAGAGTAAATTGGTCATAAAAATAGCTAGGTTATTAGTAAAAAGTCAATTTAGCATCTAAATCACAGCACAGCTTAACTGTTGGTGTTTGGGATACTAAATCCTTGAAGTTGAGATTGGAACCTGTTATAGTTACCATATTTAGTCTCATTTAAGCTTAACAAACATCATTTAATCACCCAAGCTCAGTAGAAATCCACAAAAGTCAAATTAGAAGTTTTTTCAAAAAAGTCAAAGGTTTAGTGTACTCAGTTTTTCCAAAACTTGGGTGATTTATCCTGAATTTTGTGAGTCAAATTGGGATTTGAAAATTGTTGGGGTCAAACTACACCACCTAAACTAAGGAAATCTATACTTGTTTCATTTTTGGGATTTTTTTCCTAGCTTGTGCTAAGGCTGGAAGTTGGCTGCAAGGAGAGACACCTCCCCTGCACCACAGGGATTGACCCAACTTCTTGGGTTCACTCTGACCTATTCTGTGGACCCCACCCTTGAGATTGTGGATTTTTGAGAAGCTCAGCATCTCAGCTTTCCATACCATAGCTTATTTTGGGACCCAGCTTATTTACCCTTTCCTCATTGTCCCCTCAAAGTAGCTTATTGGACCTGGTTCTAACTCAGTTAACTGAGTTTGTTGATTTCTTGTTCCCATTTGACCTAGTGGAGATTGGTAGTTGTTTTCTAGTTGATGTTAGTTGTTTTAGTTGTATTTGTCCATGATTACTTCTAGTTTGTGCTTAAGAGCTTAATTGATGCAACTGCTTATATAACTTGGTACTAACCTCACCACAGTAGGTTCTTAAGAGCTTGTTCAAGCTTGTGTTAGTTTATCATTTTGATTGTTCATGCTTCTCTGATTCATTTTGAGTCATGTGCTAGTTTGTGCTTCTTTGAACTTTGCTTTTAAAACTTTGGATTAGCTCATTTTCATCTACTCACTTAACTGAGTTGTTAATCCACTCAGTGCATTGTACCATCCTTCACAAGCCTCTAACTTGCTCATCACTTGAGCTTATCCTGAGCTTGTGAGCTCTTTGGAAAACCCCTCAGGTCCCCTTTCTAGATTTACATTTGGTTTGGACCCTAAGTCACTCCTGTGGGCCCCACCTTGGGCTGCAGTTGCCCTTCAAGGCCTGTTTGGCTAAGGTTAGATTTGAAATTGCTTATTTGAGATTTTAAGCTTATTCTGTAGGTTTTTCTGGTTGTTCTAGCTTATTCTCAGTGTACTTAACTTGTTTGCATCTTAATCCACCCTTGGTTCTGTTCCTAGCTCACTTGGTAGCTTATTGCACACAAAAATCTCAATCAAGCTTATAACTCACTGTTTGGCTTATTGATAAGCACAGGGCTTATTTTTGAGCCTTGGGAAAAGTTCCTTCACAAAAAGTTCTTATTTTTAGTTGTAAATCAGTTTTGTAAAAGAAAATTTGGAAAAAGACAAAAATAAGTTAAGTGATAGCTTCTATTTAAGCCCTTTTGGCTTATTTTCTGCTTATTTATAAGCATTTATCATTTTTAAATTTTTCTCAGATTCCTTTTTAGTTAAAATAATTTTAGGAATTTTTTCAGATTTTTCCTTGTTAATTTAGTATTTTTTATAATTTATTTTAGTTTAAATTAATTAAATAATTAGTTTTAATTAATAATTAATAATTAAAAAGTAGAAAAAATAGGTTTTCTGTTTTAAAATTAGTTTTATAATGTTTTAGATTTTTCTATATTTAATTTTCATTTTTCAAGTTAATTTTCATTATTAATTAATAATTAGTATAATTTAGTTAATTAAAAAGTAATTAATAATTAGTAATTAATTAATAGTAATTAGTTAAATAGTGGTAAAAAAATTTAATTTTCTAAAAATTTTCTTATTACATTAGGATTGTAAAAATATAATTTTCACCTTCGTAGGACTTTATTTGCTCACGTTTCACTTTTTATTTTGCGCGTTCGCGTTTATTTTAAATTCAAACGCGCGTTTTTAGGTTTCATTTACGTTTTTAGATATCTGATCATCAGTAATTGTCCCAATAGTGTTTCTAAGCTATTCTCAATCATAATCTCGTAGTTTAATCATAATAACCAAATTCCTGATCCTTCTGTTAAATCACCCGATCACTTTAAACGTTTTAATCACAATTGCTTACCTCGCAGGGACATAACGACCCGGGAATACACTGTACTCCTTGGTTAATTGGTTTTAGACGTTTGACTTGGTTGTCCATCACCTGTTCAACTTAGTTGACCATTTGGGACCAATCAGTACTTTTGTTGGACATTGTCTCACCTCATGATTCTCTAAGAAGCAAACGGCTCTTGCTATCTCAACAACGGAAGCCGAGTACGTTTCGGCCGGAAAGGCATGTCAACAAGCTCTTTGGATGAAGCAAGCTCTTGTCGACTATGGAATTCAAATCAACGACATCACAATTCTTTGTGACAACAAAGGTGCCATTGATCTTAGCAAAAACCCGGTTCAACATGCTCGTACCAAACATATTGAAATCCGTCATCATTTCCTTCGTGACAACGTTCAAAAAGGAAATATCTCAATTGAGAAAGTTTCTTCCGAAGACAACATAGCCGACATTCTCACAAAACCCCTTAAACGTGAACCTTTTAACCTTCTTAGGCTAGGCTTAGGACTCATGGAACCTACATTGTAGTTCTGGACATTAGACAAAAATCACAAAAATCAAAACAAATTCATAACTCTTTTTCTCAGCAGGGTCGGCGGAACCCTCAGACACAACGGACGGAACCCATTTCAGGGGTCCACCGTGTCCGCCGACCTGCAGAATCAATTTTTTGTCTATATTAACCAAACATCCATTATCTCATACCACCACTTCCAAACTGCTACTATTCACTTTACCATCCATCCATACCTACGAATTCTTGGTCTTCCTTTCATTTACATTGCAAATCAATCATCATTGTAAGTATTCTAAACTTGATTACAATCCTGATCTGAGTCTAGGAATTCTATTTTTTGCACAAAAACAAAAACTTGGGGTTATGCATTAACTTGAGAAACTCATGCATAAGATTAGGTGTTTAACAAAACTAATCATGTTTCCCATAGTTAGGAATTGCACTCTTACTTAGTATAAACATGTTTGCTAAAACACCCCATGTCAAATCTTTCCAAAAATTTCTCACAAATAGGACAAATATTTTTTCGTCTCACATTAAGAATACAAAATCAAAACGTTATGTTTAAAACATCACTTGCATAATGTCTCTTGAATGCTAAAGGGAATACATAACCAATATGTATTTTCGGGTACATTCAAACGAAGCTACATTGAACTAGGAGCGTTTGGGTTATCTTTTGTTTTATAACAAAACTTGCATTATAAAACATTTTTGAAGCGTCAAAATGAGTCAAGATAACCACACCTTCACATTGTTTTCATATAGGCACACACTAGGACTTCCACATTATAATAATAGTTTACTTAAACTAAAATGTGAAATTTTATTGTTCTAGGAATCATCATGCCTCCTCTAACCCACTACGACCACAAGGACACCATTAAGTACCTACCAAACACCACAAAACCAAAGGCCTTACCCCAAACCAAGTCAATGTTTTCAAAGCCTTAGAAAAACACTATGTCCATGAGGGTAGAACCATTGACCCGTCTTTCCTAGAAGGCACAAACCTTTACACTGAATTTGCCATAATCAACTTTGAGTGTCTTTTGAATATCAACGAGCCTATTTGTCCTAGATTCATTCTAGAGTTTTATGCATCCTCCGTCCTCTCCACGGATGATTATGGTCAAATGTCTATCAACTTTAGGGTTAGTGGTCATCAATACTCCTTCACTCTTGAGGAGTTTGCTCAAATCCTAGGTGTCCCAAACCGTGGTACTTGCATCTATTCCGACTTGCACTCCCTCTCAACTCTTGACAACCTCCAAGACCGTATCCATCCTTATGACACACCTCTTGTGTCAAAAGATGTACTCCGTGACCACCTCTTTGTTAGGACCACCAACACTAGGAGAACCCGTTCGGGAAATGAGGTCGATAAGGACCCATATGGAATGGAAATGAATGAACTTAAGCCCCAATTCAAGAAATGGGATGAAGTCCTTAGGGCCAATGTCATTAGCACAATAGGAAACCGAGATCATATCAACCTTTGCCTTTGCTAAATGCTCTACTCCTTGTCCGTTAGGCAACCTTTCAACCTTGCCTACTACATGGCCAAGAGAATGGCCGACATTCCCGTGCATGGCACAACGGCTATGCTGTATGGAATGCTCTTGACCCGTCTCTTTAGGTTCATCTCACCCATTCCACCAACTCCAAATGGTCTTCGTCTTGACTACTCTCTCATTCCACACACCTTTGTTCCACTTCGTGATAAGAGAGTCTACAAAGCCCAAGGAAAACGTCCTCATCCTCCTACCTCATTGATACGTGGGAATCACACCAGGCTTTACCTCTCAAGGGATCTCGAGAAGCTTACAACCCCCACCAGGCAGTGTACCTGATCGTTGTAGTATAGTATAGTGACAAGTACCGGGGGATTGATCGTTCAGCTTAGGAATAGTGTCGCTAGGATTAGAAAACCTAAATACTAGTTCTAAAGGTGAGGGATGATTATTTTTGTATTTTATATTTTTATGAAAAGCAATTAAAAATCTCGGGTTTGAAGGATTTGGGCGGAATTAGTTGCTAATCAACTAACCCAATACTAAAGATGCAATCAAAATAAAATACTAGAAATGAAAATAAACTAAATTATACTAAAGTTGTGAGCAATAAGTGGAGAAAATGTGTTTACATAGATTTCACTACTCCCTAGACATCTTTTACACGTTAATTACTTGTTATAATTGCATGGATGATGGATCGTATTCCTTAATACCATTCATGGGGTGGCACACTTAACACCCCAATTCTATGAGCTCTTATCTCCTCCTATACCATGCCCAACACAACTATAGGGATTATAAACAGTGGCTCATGCATTAAATACAACCAATAAAGACCTAGTGCGCGTCGGTTCATGTTTCTTGAGACGTTCAAGCATGTTACCAATTGGAGATCTGCCAGTTTTCTTAAGCCTAACATATAAATCATTCATCCAAGACAAGTATAAACAAGTAATCAACACATAATTAACATCTAGGTTTCATTAGATCCAAGCAAACACAAGATAGATCTAGCCTAGCATGATGGAATTAAGACAAGAACAAGATATAGACAACCAACACATAGACATATTGATTCAATTAAAAGAACACTTATCTCAATTACACATGAAAGGTATCAAGGGCTTGGAACCCTTGAAAAATCTGTAAAATTCGCACCAAGTTCGTACTTAGGGTTTCTCCAAAACTTCTCTCTTTTTAATGTGAAAATTAGAAAACAATATATAGGAAAAGGGGTCTGACAGCGTCAAGACTAAACTTGTGACGCCGTCACCTCGCCGCCAAAACTCTTCTCGGACTTCCCTGATCTACATTTGACGCCGTCATGTGATAATCATTTCCAGGCCGTCATGACTTTTACTCTTGACGCCCTACTTCGTGACGCCGTCAAATCTCTACTGGACCGTCATGGAATTTTGCTCTTGACGCCGTCAGGGAATTACTCTTGACGCCGTCACCTACTGTTTCCAGCATGGAAAATTAAGACTTTGGCGTTTTCTTCACTTTTATGCTCAAAAAACGTCTGAATTGCTTTCTTTTCCAGATTTCTCTCCCAAAGTACCTAAAATCACAAAAGGACTGATTTAGGGCAATATTTGATCAAATAAATTCAATTCCGGGCTTAAATGACCCCCTAAAAATGGATCATTTTTCGCCTCATCATATACCCTTACACTTGAGATTTGCTTGTCCTCAAGCAAATGCGCTTTTATTCTACTCAAAAGACAATTTAGGGGTCATTTAACACTAATATAAAAGTAATTACAACAAATAATCGTTCCACTAAAGACCAATAGACAAGCATGGAGGTCATACACTAGCACCTTACAAATAGTGTTTAGATACTCACATTTCTCGGGTGTAATAAGGTGTAAATTACAATATGGAAACGGAAGATATCTCTCACTACCTGTCATAGCAAAATAGATTACCATAGGCTTGGGAAAGGATCAAACCTCCACCACATGGCGTAAGCACCTAGGATAAACTATCAAAGAGGTCTTTTAAAGGGTTGTAACGTTAGGTGTAGGGATATGAAATACACGGTTTTGTTGGATAAAGGAAGTTTTACTGGTGGCGAGTTAACAATCTTAGTCAATTACATGTACAATATGGCGTTGCTAAGCCAAGACTAGACTCGACTTAAGCTAATAAATGAAAAATAACAAAAACATAAAATAAACATAGAATAAAAAGGGATGGTAGTCCGTATGTTTTTTATCTTTTTTTCTTTTTCTTTTTTTTTTTTTTCTTTTTTTTTCTTTTTTTCTATTTTTTTTTCATACACTCTTACCCTACCATCCAAAATAATACATCATAGGGGATGAACATTCCCTTTGCACTTGAATTTTTACATACTTTACATTAAACTAATCTAATGACTCGAATTAGGAAAATCAAAACACTTGGAGCACTTTTAAGATTAACGCACATATGGGGGTAATATATGATGTTCTTCCCCATTACTCCATAAAATAAGTACTTTACCCATGAGTCCCAATCGTCCTAAAACAATATGTACAAGGATATGATTCAACTTAGCAACCATGTAATCAATTAGATAGTTAACTTAGGGTTTAACAAATAACAATAATGCACTAAAAATGAGCGCATACACGGAAGGCTAAGGCGATTTGGTTGTACATTTAAGTGGGGTGTAACAAATTCTTCCTTTAAGTAAAATGCTTAAAGTTAGAAACGAAAAGATAGGCTCGGAGGGGTGTACTAGGGGTATCGTGTACTAAAAATGAGTAAACGCTAAGGGTGTGGGAAAAATTAGTTGACTTAACTAGCCAAGTAATATGACTTAAATGGTCAAGTAATTATGATACGGGTTTAACACAAGGGTAATCCTAATGCCTCTTATCATGTAGTAAATCCTACCACACGAATGTAGTCTCACTAGCGGTCTCGGGATGCATCACTAACGCAAGTTCTAGAATCTAAATACTACCGGTACACTCATAAGCACTAATAGTAAATGCTTTTCCTATCAAATCTAAAGGCGAACCTCACATATTTGGGTGGAAAATTTTTCTGAATATACGGTTATGTGCTAGTCATACAATCTCCTATCCATGAGACGCTTGCTATGGCTAAAGTTTCACTCCTAAATGTTGTAAAAAATTTTAAATTTGGCGCTAAAATTGCACTAACAAGTATTTCTCATAGTTTTATTACACATCTACCATCAAACAAAACAAACTCAAGCGAAAGTGCATATGTAAGGTATCATCTTTTTACCCTCCCCTTACACTTAGGATGAACATTGTCCCCAATGTTCAAGTAAAGAATGTAAAAGTAAAAAAAGTAAAAAGAATGAAATCAAATACTCCCCTGATTCGCTTGGTATGGATAATAAGGTGGCCAGGTTAAATCTTCCTCCAAGAAAATGAACAATCAAAGCTTCCCTTCCAGAATATAAATCATCTTCTTGTCATACATAACCTGTAAAACCTGATAAAATAGACAAGACAACCTCGCTTAAAATCGGCGGCATCCTATATAAGTTACTAAATCCTAGAAAACAAGATAAGATATAATGCTTGTGGAATGAAGTTTGCAGATCTCCTGGAGATTATAAAACTTAATAATTCACAAAAACCATAAAACTCCGTTAGAAAAACAAAACTGGTAAAATTTCCAGATTTTTACACTTGACGCCGTCAAGAGTAAACTCTTGACGCCGTCAGAAGTGACCTGCAAAAATTCTTATGTTATGTTTCCGGAAAATTTCTGGAAAAACTTGGTCCTACTTCCTGGAAAATCCTGCAAAACTTCATTATGACTCAATACAAGCATTTGACTCTAACAGATACGAATATACATGTTCATTTAATATTGTGGAGAATCATGATCGGTTTGTTTCTTAAAAACATATTTGGGGTTTCCCCTTACACTTATCTTTTGCAAAAATACTTTTAGGTGGAGTTAAGACTAGGCCAAAACAACAAAGTAAAGTATTTCCACTATTTAATTTAGAAACATGATCTACCAACAATAAAAATAAGGCATGCATACGGAAGCAAATAACAAACAAACAAACAAAATCACACAAAGTATGGGTTGCCTCCCAAGAAGCGCTTTTCTTTATTTACGAGTCTTGTAGCTAGACTCAAGGTCATGAGTTGACGTGTATCGCTTATGCTCACATAACCAAGTGTGAGCCATCTAATAGTCGCCTCATCTTTCTTATATTCATCTCCTAACTCTAAGCATCCGCGATAGTATCTTTTATTCTTTTCATGCGTGTACTTAAGTCCTTTTCTCTTATCATTCTCACTTAACATTTCCATGGGCGGATACCTACTACACTTTTCCATGGAAAAATCTTTGAACCTAGGGTGTGTGCGGGGCATTTGATAGACAAAATCTTCATCCCCATCCGAGAATGTAATTAACCATTCTATGAGTTTTTCATCGAGGTTGGTCAACCGTTTGAAAGGTTTTCCAAACACAACTTGGGTCAACTTATCATCAATAAACTCTCCTAGATTCTCCATAACCATGAACTCAACAAGATAAACCAAGCTTCCTACAAACACATGCAATGGTATTGCTTTAGCAATAATGTTTTCTCCATTGTATTCTAACTCATCCACCATGATTTTATTGTATTCATTACGTGAAATTATGTTCATTGGAAGAGATGAGTTGAGATAGGCGTTAAAGCTCTTAAATCCGATCTTACAAGGGAATTGCATGTTAAATAAACTATCACACTCAATCCCAGTTCTAGGGTCAACATACCTAAGAGGATTTATTTCTTCTTCCATCCTATTCTCATTAATCACATCACCATCATCAAGAACCTCATCGGAATCTGAATAGTAGAAAGGACTAGCCCTACGGTCATCATCATGATCAGACTCTTCTAACACAGAATTATTGTCAAAGTGGTGGTTGGGTGAGAGGTTAGGTGGGTTCTCATTTTTTGCTAAAGGAAGTGGGGTGGGCATTTGGAAAATCCTACGACGAAAAACACGAATAACAGGAATCAAACGATCAATGTTATTGTGATCCACTGAAATAGTTTACGAACAAAGGCGCAAAGAAATAAGATAGACTAAAGAGAACCTAAAAATAAAAATAAAATCTTACTATAAAGGAATCTAGCAAGTAGACCTAATAAAAAGAAATTCTAACCTAGACAATAACTATTCCCCAGGCTGCGGCGCCAAAAACTTGATACGTGGGAATCGCACCAGGCTTTACCTCTCAAGGGATCTCGAGAAGCTTACAACCCCCACCAGGCAGTGTACCTGATCGTTGTAGTATAGTATAGTGACAAGTACCGGGGGATTGATCGTTCAGCTTAGGAATAGTGTCGCTAGGATTAGAAAACCTAAATACTAGTTCTAAAGGTGAGGGATGATTATTTTTGTATTTTATATTTTTATGAAAAGCAATTAAAAATCTCGGGTTTGAAGGATTTGGGCGGAATTAGTTGCTAATCAACTAACCCAATACTAAAGATGCAATCAAAATAAAATACTAGAAATGAAAATAAACTAAATTATACTAAAATTGTGAGCAATAAGTGGAGAAAATGTGTTTACTTAGATTTCACTACTCCCTAGACATCTTTTACACGTTAATTACTTGTTATAATTGCATGGATGACGGATCGTATTCCTTAATACCATTCATGGGGTGGCACACTTAACTCCCCAATTCTATGAGCTCTTATCTCCTCCTATACCATGCCCAGCACAACTATAGGGATTATAAACAGTGGCTCATGCATTAAATACAACCAATAAAGACCTAGTGCGCGTCGGTTCATGTTTCTTAAGACGTTCAAGCATGTTACCAATTGGAGATCTGCCAGTTTTCATAAGCCTAACATATAAATCATTCATCCAAGACAAGTATAAACAAGTAATCAACACATAATTAACATCTAGGTTTCATTAGATCCAAGCAAACACAAGATAGATCTAGCCTAGCATGATGGAATTAAGACAAGAACAAGATATAGACAACCAACACATAGACATATTGATTGAATTAAAAGAACACTTATCTCTATTACACATGAAAGGTATCAAGGGCTTGGAACCCTTGAAAAACCTGTAAAATTCGCACCAAGTTCGTACTTAGGGTTTCTCCAAAACTTCTCTCTTTTTAATGTGAAAATTAGAAAACTATATATAGGAAAAGGGGTCTGACGGCGTCAAGACTAAACTTGTGACGCCGTTACCTCGCCGCCAAAACTCTTCTCGGACTTCCTTGATCTACATTTGACGCCGTCATGTGATAATCATTTCCAGGCCGTCATGACTTTTACTCTTGACGCCCTACTTCGTGACGCCGTCAAATCTCTACTGGACCGTCATGGAATTTTGCTCTTGACGCCGTCAGGGAATTACTCTTGACGCCGTCACCTACTGTTTCCAGCATGGAAAATTAAGACTTTGACGTTTTCTTCACTTTTATGCTCCAAAAACGTCCGAATTGCTTCCTTTTCCAGATTTCTCTCCCAAAGTACCTAAAATCACAAAAGGAACGATTTAGGGCAATATTTGATCAAATAAATTCAATTCCGGGCTTAAATGACCCCCTAAAAACGGATCATTTTTTGCCTCATCACTCATCATCATCTTCCTCAATGAGTGAAGATGACAATTTGCCCAACTCTAGGCTCCCACCTCTCGAATACCTATCCCAACTTCCGGATATTCCAAATGAGTCGGAGGAGTTCAAGCAAACAAAGGGGATGTTCAAGAATCTTGGAAGATTCCTTGGAAAGCTCAAGAACAAGATTGACCGTCAATGAGTGCGGGTGTGTAGGAGTGTTTGGCATTAGGTGATATTTGAACAAATTTGGTCGTTTAAACAATATTTGTGATGTATTTGTGTGTTAGTACAATGTTTGACACAATTTGAAACATGTAGTATCTAACTTTGATGCAGATAGACAACTCTTGGCAAGTTGTCAAATTTTCAAGTTTATGATATCTTCACTAAGTATAGTGAAATTCTCGACCTTAAGGTCAAAGTCCTATGATATGTATGTTTACGTGTCTATTTTTTGCATTGCCTAACCAGAAATGCCTTATCTTTTTGATTTTAGGAGTTTTCGAAAATTTTGAAAATCGTCTCGCGGGTCAAAAACGCGGACTGCCATTATTTTCAGCCCTGGCGGATCTGGCGGCACCCAAAATTGGGTTCTGCCAGTGTATTTTCTGGGCAACCCAGAAATGGCCCAACGGACCCCGTGGAACCCTCAAACGGGTTCCGCCTGTGTAACCTGAGGGTTCTGCCAGTAGCCTGCAGAATTTTTGTTTTTGTTTTCAACATTTCAACATCCAAACACCAAAATCCAATCCTTTTAGATAGAGACCCATTTCCTGCAATGTGTTTAGTATAATAGGGTACTTCTCCTTCCATAAACTCAACCAAAACCATTTCCCGCCAAATTTCAAAAATAGCCATAACAACCCCAAGGACCCTTCACACATAAAGGAAGGAACCCTTCTAAAGGATCCTTGAAATCCTTGAGATTTATACTTCAACAAACCACTAAGCATTTAGTGCAAACCTTGTCTTCTCACTTCACCATTTTCATTGGATTGACTTCCATGACATGACAACCCACAATTAGTTTTCCAAATCATTAGGAACCTCCATTTTTGTATGGACTACATCAAATCCAAACACTCCTTTCCACAATCCTTCATCACTATAAATTAAACCATCCTAAACACTATCAAATCACACCTTCTTCATCACACTCTCTAAACTTCTAAACCATTTTTAACCATGACCAAGTCAACAATCACCTCTCAACCATCACGACCCATCCGGAGAACCGCTCGGATAAGTGTAAAACCACTATGGTCTAACCAATCCATCAACCTAAGCTCCTCATCTTCGGATGAATTCACCTCACCTATCAAAAATGAACACTCTTTGAACCTTGCATCTCCATCTCCATCACCCAATGAACCAAATGAGCTCACTCCACCACCTACTAAATCACCCATTGACCCAACTCCACCAAGTGCTCCAACCCAATCATCCAAAACTCCATCACCATCACCATTACCCAAAATTAAACCTATGGAGTTATTTGGGTCTCCTCCCACATCACCATACCCTTTTGTCCAAGATCTAAATGATCTTCCACCAAGACCTTCACGACCACCACCTTTTTCACCAAGGTCAATTCTTGACCAAAATGAGCTTTTTAACCACACCCAACCACCACAACAAGTGTACCATCAACCCAAACCATTGTTGTTTCACCCTATCTACCATGACATCCATGGTCCTCTTTATGGAGAACCAAACTTTGAAAACCATGATCACCCAACTCCACCATATTCTCAAGCCCAAACCTTTGAGTCTTTCTTCCCCTCATATGAGGAAATCCAAAGCATGGTTGAGAACCACCTTCATCAAGCAATGGAATTTCAAACCACCTTGCTTGACTCAATACCAAACCCATCATCCACCCAAGAACCAAAAACCAACCAACCCTCAATCCAAGAAAAAAAAAAAACCAACCCATTTTCACCCACTCATCCCCACGTTTGCTCAAATTGTGTCCAAATGGGTGAAAGCATCAAAACGTTGCTTCACCAATTCCAAGACGAAACCCGTTTTGCATTCCAACACGTCATAGAACGTTTGGATGCTCTTTCCCACCCAAACAAATCCTAGACAACCTTTGGAGGCCTTTTGCCCCATTTAGGAAAGTAGGATTTTTTTTTTCTTTCTTGGTTATTTTTTAGTTTTTGTTTAGAAGTAGAAGAATATTTCACAATTCTTGTCTTTTGACTTTTCAAAAGTCAAAATTTTACTTGGAATGATATTTCTTTCTACTTACTTTTGTGCATTGTTGGTTGATCATTTTTGTGTTGTCATTGTGGTTGCAATGTGTGTGGTAACTACAAACTTGACTATATATATCACCAACTAACCATTTTTTTTGTAGGATCAAAATCATGTTTCCCATCTTGGCACTCCTTTTAGGAGGAGTAACAAGCAAGGGGGAGCAAGTGCATAATTCCGCTTCGCTACTCTACTTTTTGTTTCGACAAAAAGGGTGAGAAATATATTAAACTTTCAAAACTTAATATGATTTTCATCACTTAAGTAAAACAAGTTTAATATTAATTTTTTTTTAAGTCTTAAAAACCAAGATTTTGTGAGTTACTTAAAAACAAAGTTTATGTTTTGTCATCAACAAAAAGGGGGAGATTGTTAATACAAATATCGCCTAAAAACGTTATTTATATTTTATGATCTTCGCTAGGTTTTGTTAACGACAAAATGTAAACTTTAGTTTCTAAGTAAAACTTAATCTTAGTTTTAAAGACTTGCATAAACTAGACTTTTGCTACATTTTACATGTCATAAAACACAACACTTTTTATTTCTTAAAATAGAATTGTCACATCACATTTATGGCAAGTTTTGTCATTATACATTTATGGAAAGAAAATGTGTTTGACTTACTAAGTGGTTGCTTGCAAGTTTGGTGTTTGACTAGATGTAATGAGATGTGACATTGTTTGGTTTACAAGGTGTAATGAGATGTGACTTTGTTTGGTTTGCAAGATTTATTGCAAAACCAACTACAAGCCCGGCGGACCCCTGGGGGTACACGGGCGGAACCCATCTGAGGGTTTCACCATATCCGCCAGGCCTGCAGAAGGTTTTGCTATAAATACCAAGCCACAAGTTGATTTTTGGCTTATCACTCTACATCATATTTTACACACACACATTCATTCTTTCATCTAACCCTTTAACATTTCATATGTGAAGTTTCTTTTTGTAGCAAAGAGATTTACGAGCTCATTAAAAGTAACAAGTATTCAACACAACGTTGCAAGACTTGTTAGCTTAACATTGTGTAGACTTGTGTAGTTTACACTTCATTTGATTGTGTATTTTCAGTAGTGATCGGTTAGTATTTTAGTCCTCAAAATACAAAGTGTATCGGGAGTAGTTGTACCCTTGTAAAAGAACTAACGGGAGTGGTTGTACCCTTGGTAAAGAACTCGACATCTAGCTTAGTGTCGGTAAAAGTATAAGCGACGTGTAAGGTTTTCTCCGCCGGTGAAAGGAACTTGTTGACTAGTGAAAGAAACTCTCGAGTTAGATACTCGGGGCGTGGACGTAGGGCAAGGAAAAAGAGTCCTTGTAGCCGAACCACGATAAATACTCGTGTTGTGGTTTGATCGTTTCTTTCATTTACTTGCATGTTATATATTGTGTTTGTGTATATATATCTTTGATCAAACGGAAAGTTTCAAAGCTAATTAAACAAGTTAAAAAGATTTTAAACGATAAACTATTCAACCCCCCCCTTCTAGTTTTCCACATGGTGTTTCCACATTTAGCTTGTAATGTTGCCCTTTTACGTTCAAAGAGTCGGCATAATAGCCAGGACTTTGAATATTGAGGACAATATTCAATTCTAAGTGTGGGGGGTATTCTAGCGAATTTGATCACATTTTACCATCTAGTACCCTCGTTTTTGGCAAAAATTTAAAAAAAAAATTTCACTTGAATTTCAAAATTTTTGTGGTTATCAGTCCGCCATGTCTAAACGACAAAAGGATTGGATAATCCAGGAGCAAACGGCTCTTGGTAAAGATATATCCGTTGACGGCTTGCAATTTGCCCAAAATTGTATGGTAATCAACTCTCCATATCCTAAAAAGTAAAAGAGTTGGCTAGCCCGCAAGATTATGGCTTGTGGTAAAGGCAGTGGAAAACCATAATTGGTAATCAACTCACCAAGATGTTGACTATGTCCATCAAGAGTTGGCTAGTCCAGAAGCAAACGGCTTCTGGTAAAGACAAATCAAATCCGTTTACAGCTGGTGGTTTGCTCAAACTCACATGGTTATCAGTGTACTATAGTTCTTACTTGAACTGAAACATTTGGCTACTCCAGAAGTAATGGCTTTTGGTAAAGAGATTCAAATCCATTAAGTTTTCTCAAAAGATTGCTAGGGACTAGCAATATTTTAGTGTAGGGGATTGATGAGTGTGTGAATACTCATCATTTTTTGTCAAATCTGAACTGCAAAACATTTAAAAACACTCAAATATGCATCAAAATACTGAAAATATCCCAAAATTGTGTTTTATATGTTTCAGATGCAAAATGAGTAAAAACAGATAAAAAACGAACAAAGTTTGCAAAATTGGTAGTTTCAGTCCCCCAACTTTCATAAAATGTCAAAACTAGTCCCTGGTTATTTAAAATGTGGAGTTTTATCATTCAAGGTCCCTGAAATATTCTTAGTTGTAAAAAGTGGTCCTTGAATGAATTTTTGGGCAAATGGCAGAAAAGGTCCCTTAACTTTTGAAATTTACAATAATGGTCCCTGGGATTTTCAAAAATTGGAATTTAACTTCTATTACCCTTGTACTATTTAACCTTGGCAAGAGTGGCCCTTGTAGCAAGTATGGGAAATTGGCATATCACACCCGTAAAATTCAGAAAATTACGTTTGAGGTCCTTGTTGTTTTTACTAGTAATACCAAACGGACCCTTTGATTTTAGCTTAACCAAACTAAGCCCTTATACCTCCCTCACCAGCCCACCATTTTCCCCTGATCCACAAAACCCTCCAGGCCCACCACCAAACCGGCCCACACCAAAAACAAATAATACCCCGTTTATTATTCTCCTTTGATATCTCAAATGGGTCAAACCCTTTGACCACTTCACCTTATCCCTCCCAAACCAATTACCTGCTACTCCCCTGATACACTCAATCCCTGCCACACTCCATCTTCCCCCTCCTCCACCTAAGCTAAACCCACTCCATGTTCCCCATTCCAAACACTACAAACAAAACACATTTAATGCATCTTTTCCCTTTTACTCAACCCCAACTGTCAAAATAGTTTTGGCGCCAAAAACCCAAATCAACGGCTGAGAGGAAATGAAAGCATCCAATGGTCCACATGGAGCAGGAGAGAGATAAAAGCCCTAGATTAATTTTTAGTATATATAGTTGTTGTAAGCCAAAGAGAATGGCATGTAGGTTTTAGTTTAGTTCCAGTCTTTAAATTGTAATGTTTTTCTTAAATTTAATATAAGTTTTCAGTTCCATTTAAAGCTTTATTTAAATTTCAGTTTGAATTTCATTTTAAGTATTTTGCATAAAGGTTTACTTAAGTTTACTATTGAATAAGTCCATTCCAAAAGCTCACAGAAGCTTCATATTAGCTGAACGTTGGTTCCAATAACTCTAATTCTCTTTGAAATTGTTAATTAATCATGGTCAATGAAAGTCAACCATGGCAGAACATGGTGTTAGATGGTGGTTTATGGTACCATGGTGATGGTATTAAGCCTATCTCAAAGATAGGCTAGCTTAAGGAAGTTCTCAGAAAGCTGAGAATTGAAATTATGAGTTTTCATTTTAAGTTTTCAATCTTTATTCAATTTATATTTAATTTACTGCCTAATTAGTGTAGGTCTTATATACATTGCTCTTCAATGTTCATTTAGCTGATGTAATCATGGTTTAGTTGTGTATAACATTCTGAGCTTGTTTAATCATTTTGACACTTGTTTAGTGTAACTGAATTTGCTACTGCTTGTTTTTATTGATTCATGAGTCCTAGATTGTTGAGTGTTGTTGCTATATGTTAGAGTTTATTTGATCTTATTTGATGTTAGGTGACTGAGTTTGAGTGAGTTTGTGGGTTAATGCCACCTAGAAACTAGAGTTATAGTGTAATCATAAGTTAAACTGTCTTTGTAGGAGTGTTTGGATTAAGGCAGTTAACTGAGCTAAGGTAATTGTTGCTAGCTAAAATCAGCTTAGACATAGTCCTTAGACCATTATTAGTCCAATACAACTGCTTACTTGGTCTCTTTTACATCAGAAGTCAAAATCACCATTATGGCCATCTAAGTTATTCACTGTTAAGGATTTAGGAGCTTCGATCATTCATATCAGTCCATGAATAATTAAGATAGCTTATATTAGTTTAATTATAAGTTAATATTACATAATCAGTCCATAATAGTCATCAAAATCTCACCAAAGTCAAAGTGCCAGGTTCAAAGCTAAAGTCAAAATTTGCTTTTGTTCAAGAATTCCATTTTTTGCAAGAATTATTGGGAATTTAGTGTTGTGATTTAGGGTTTGTGCTTTTCAAAAATGGTAGTATATCAGCTCAACTTTGAAGCTCTATTCTCATTATATTTTTGGTAATTTTTCTGTGGGCCCCATTATTGCTCAAACATACCTGCAGGGGGAGTTATCTCCCCTGCACCACCACAGCTGTTTGACCTGACCAAGTTCCAAGGGTCTCACAGGTTGCCTCAGTGGCCCCCATGTTGTGTTCTTTGGCATTATAGAAAGCTCAGTTGACTTGCTTGCCATTCCCAAGCTCATCTTGAGCTTAAGGGCTTGTGCCCCTAGCTTATTTAAGCCTTAAATTGCCCTGCAGGCCTGGGTGTTAGGAGTGGGTATTGGATTTGCTTATTTCTTATTATTGGTTCATTCCAGTTGCTTGTCTCTTTCCTTTGGCTTCATTTAAGCTCATCTCACTGGTTTGAAGCTTATTTCAAGCTCCTTATCAGCTCACAGCTTATTGTGAGCTTATTTGGGTTTGATTTCTCATTTAGTCAAAAAGCTTAGGCTGTTAAGCATTTAGGCCCTCCAATTGCTTATTTTTAAGTTCCCCAGAAAGTCCCTTTATTAAAGTTCCCTATTTCCAATATTCAAATAGTTTTGTAAAAAGAAAATCCAGAAAAACCAATTTAAAAATAAGTGATAGTTTCTATTTAATGTAATTTAACTTTTTAATTTTCCTTTTTAGATTTTTATTAAGCACCTTGCATTTTTATATTTTTCTTAATTTCCTTTTATTTTAAAGTAATTTCAGTAATTTTTCCAAATTTTTATTTTATCATTAGTAATTATTAGATTTAATATTAGTTTTATTAATTATTAATTAATACTAACGTATTAAATAGCAAAATTAGATTTCATTAAGTAATACATAGTTTTTATATTTTTCCTAGATTTTATATGTTATAAAATAATTTTAGAATTTTTTCTAGAATTTCGACTGTTCATTTTCTAATTTTCTTAATTAATTTAGTTAAATTAGATATTAATTAATAATTAAGTAAATAATTAGTAAAATAGTCTAAATATAATTTTTAGAAACTTTTTATAATTTTTTAGGATTTCTGAGATGGTTAATTAGATTTATAAATTTTTCTATAATTTTCTAGTCATTTTTAGTATAATTAGTAATTTAAAATAGTTTAAATAGTTTAATTAATATAATTAGTATTTAATTAATATAAAATCCACAAAAAGACACATTTTTAATTTTAAAATTTGTTCTTAGTTAGTTTATAATTTTAGAAAATTAATTTTCATTTTTCTAATATTAAATTAATATTATATTGTATTTAAGTTATTTAAATATTAATAATTAATATTAAATAGTATTTAATTAATATTAAATAAGTAATTAGTGTAAAAATTTATTTTCTTTTTCTAAAAATTTTCTTTCATCCTTAGGTTTGTAAAAAAATCATTTTCACCCCCTGAGGGTTTTCAGATTTCAGTTTTCACTTTTTATTTTGTACGTTTACGTTATTTTAAATGTAAACGTACGCGTTTTTAGATTTCAAACGTTTCTAAGTATCTAGTTTTCACGTAATCACTCATATAGCTTATTTAAGCTATTTCTTCTTATATTCCTTAATTTAATCAATCACAAACCCCTTTCTGTCCAAATTCATCCGATCACAAACCCGTTTGATAACAATTCACACCTCGTCGGGACATAACGACCCGGGGAAATCCCTATATTACCCGGAGATTGACTCTAGGCTGTTTAACTTTGTTGACCATTCCTTGGTCAATTTAAGTTGACTGCTTTTGAGCCAATCAACATCCACAAGGAAACTAAACATTGATTGTTTTAACAAAAAGTAGCTAAGATATAAGAATTAATTTATAGTCGATAAAGGACTTCTTTATAAACCAAGTTTGTTGTAAAATTGCAATAGTTGCTATCTTTATGCGGCATAACATTTTTAGACCCTTATTGCTCTTTACCCTTGCTTGGACTACATAGAGTTGTCCATATGAAAAAACAGGTCGTTCCAAATATAGACCAATCTTAGACAAAGTTGAGTTCTTGCATCTATTATGTATGTCGCTAATGTTGATAGTTAAGCTAAAACGTCATTTCCAAAACATCCGCAAGGAAACTAAATAACATTCATTGTTTAAACAAAAAGTAGCTACAAAAAAAAATAATAAATAAATAAATAAATAAAAACTTGTAGTTATCGATGAAGGACTTCTTTATAGACACGGTTTGATGTATAATTGCAATAGTTGTCATCTTTGTCGCAGCATAACACTTTTAGACATGGAATAATAGAGGATATAAAACGCTCGTCATCTTGTTACACAATAAAAATACAGTAAACTAATTATTTTTATCGAATGTAAAAAAGTTACATATAGTTGACAAAAGCTTCAACAACTGTGAATCATTTTGTGTAAAATATTCATCATAATTCATTATATGTTGCACATCATTGATCTCTTTACGAACCAATACTATCCGAACTTGATCATGTGGAGAAGTTGTAACACGAACAGTTTGATAAACCTGAAAAAGTACGTACACTGGACTTTCAGATTCGAGCGAATATGCACTCAAACTGATATACGCTGCTTCGGATAATCATGAGAATCTTACACTAAATCCAAATAAATAGTAACTAATTAAATCAAACGTATTTCATTAGACAAAATTATCCAATTCCATTTCCCAGGCACCAATTCAAGTTCTTTGACTACACACAAAGTGCTTTAAGTACTGTTTAGATGTTGGGTTTTAACTGTGTACACACATGCAGAGGTTGAAAGCAATATGAAACTAACATTTTTGTAGTATTAGATGGAGTTAGGATCAAATAAGAAGAATAATTAAAATAGGAATAATAAGAAGTAAGTACAACCATACATTTCAGATGCACCTACAAAAGTGGATGCATTTTCCTTCAAAATTTCTATCCTAATTTGAAATGTGTGGCTAGAATTACTTCTTACCATTCTTATTTTAATTATTATTCTTACTTGATCCCTTCCCGTATTACATGAATCAAATCAAAATGTCATTTCAAAAGATATATCATATTTATAGATATGACACTAATAGTAAAACACCCATCAATTTAAACATTTTCTTTAACCCAACTAAATACTATATAATTTCTTTCTTTTCCTACAAATGAGTTTCCGGTACTTGATCCATCGTAATTCCACTTATAAAATCAAAATGTCATTTCAAAAGATATATCATATTTATAGATATGACACTAAAACTAAGGATCAAATTAGAAGGATGAGAAATAACTATAACTACACATTAGAGATGTATCAATGTGAATTAGATGCATCCCTAATATTTTAGATGCATCATAATATATTTTCTAGATAAAAATTAGATGCATATACATATATTAAATGCATTTCATCAAGTTAGACGAATCCTATGTATTTTTCGTCCTCTGCGGGTCAAATTTGTTGCTAGTACTACTGTGCACCATTTTCACTTCAAAATCACTTTCGAAACTAATTGTGATGCATCTAAATGAATAGAGATGCATCTAATTCACGTCGATGCATCTCAAATATGACGTTATAGCTATTTCTCATTCTTCTCATTTTAAGTTTTCTTCTCACTGGATCCTTACCCATGACACTAATAGTAAAACACCCATCAATTTAAACATTTTATTTTAACCCAACTAAATGCTGTATTATTTCTTTCTTTTCCCACAAATGAGTTTTTGTACCTGATTAAAATCTACAAACTTATCTTGTGGCACCACAAACAATCAAATATTTCATTAACTTATTTTATTTACTTAGTTTTTTGGCTATTGCATGACTATAAACATTAAATTATAAAATAACCTTAAAGACACTAAAAACATAGCATACCAGAAATCTACATATCACCCATCACCACCATGAGACACATGCAAACCTACTGTAAACTTTAACACGACATAATCATATTTTAGTACAAATAAGGGTGTGGTCTATGGTTCTGAGTAGAATAAGGTTGTTTGGATATTTTAAAATATTTGTTGATAGTGTTGTTTTAGAGGCCATATGAGGGTGTCTGGATACTAATGTAGTAATGTTAATGTGTATTGCACTATTATAATATCCAAGAAACAAAAACAAAATAAAAACAAATAGCAGCTATATATTGCACTCTTATAATAAACGTAATAAAACGAACTCTTAACAAAAGTAGATTAAATACTTACTTTTACTACCATTCATCAGTAGTAGCTTTAATATCAACAACCCATCACCATTTGCTGAATTGTTCTATAATACATAAATACTTGCATACGCGTATTCCCTAAACTGCTTTAATTCTTCTGTATAATCCTTCAGCCTACAAACATCAAAATATGGTTTTAGAACATGAGCAAACATAACAACAAACTTCTTACCTTCTTCAGTCTTTTCTAATTATTTTTCTCGCCTTTTTCAGTCCATAAACTTGAGACATCACATGATACTTCCAAGGATTCGATGAAATCTTATCATAAACTATCATTTACTTTTAAACTTCATAAGCATGTGCTTCTTTTATTTCGGTCCATCAATTAGCCATTTTAAGTGGGTTATTATCTCAATTAGCCATCAGGTTGTCTGATGCAGTAATAGTTCAGATCAAGAAACAGGTATAAAGCACGCTGCAATACTTAAATATTAATACTATAGGAAAACACGCAAGTACATATAAGAATAACAGAAGGGAAAAAACTATAGGAGTCCTAAAATTTGTACTTAACAAAATTATAAGAGTAAGGCAAGTTTATTACTCCTTCCGTCTCAAAATTATTGTCCCCTATTGACTTTTTCGGTCTTTACTTTTCAACTTTGATCTTAAGTATTTTTGTTTATATTACATAATACTTGATACAAAATATATGAACGGATTGAATTTTAAATGTATTTTCATTTGGTATAATTTTTGTCAAAAATTGTATAACACAAACAAAAATATTTATAGTCAAAGTTGAGAAAGAAAGACCGAAAAAGTTAATAGGAGACAATAATTTTGGAACGGAGGTAGTAAAAATTATACCAAGCACTTGTCGTAGCCAAGTCATGCTTTATGGTCATCAGCATTACATCAATTGCCCTCAAAATTTCATTTCTCAAAACAAAGAGTAAAAATAATCGACACTTAAATATAATGATGGGTTTTATATCAAATAGGTTACTCAACTTTTCATTTTTGTGCACCTAAGTTACCCAACTTTTTTTTTGTGCAAATGGGTTACTGCACTATCCTTATCGGGCAAAATAGTGACCCAACTATTTTACACTTGTTATAACCGGTTGTCATGCCACGCTGGCAGCTGTCTTTTATTTTTTAATTATATAAATAAGTTACTGAACTTTGCGAATTTGTTCATCTAAGTTACTGAACTTTGCGAATTTCTTCACCTAAGTTACTAAAGTTTTATACAAATAAGTTACTGAACTTTGTTAATTTAGGCTACCCTTATAAGTCACATAAAAAACACCCTCACTCACCAAACACCTCAACGCCACATTATAAATATATGTTTTTAAATACGTTTTGTATACAAAAATGTATACAAAAAGTATATAATAATGTATTTAAAAACATATATTAAAACGTATACAAGAATGTCTATAATAACATATACAAAACGTATAAAAAAACTTATATAAAAACGTTTGATAAGAGCGTTTTTGTAATAACGTATATAAAAATGTATATAACATTGTTCGCAAAAACGTTTTTCACAATCTTCGAAAACATAAACTGCATCAACATTGTTCGCAAAAAAACCAACGCCCAGCCGCAACGCGGCGGACCGGGGCCAGATATTTAACGAAATCCACTTAATTCGCTAAATATCTTGTAAATAAATATATATTACTCATTCGATTACTAAACTACGCAACTTTGTTAATTTAGGCTACCCTTATCAGTCACATAAAAAAACACCCTCACTCACCAAACATCTCAACGTTTTATACACACTTTTATATACATTTTTATACTCATTATTATATACTTTTTATGTACGTCTTTATAAACGTGTATAAAAATGTTTGATAAGAACGTTTTTGTACCAACGCCTAGCCGCAACGGGGCGGACCGGCGCACAACTCGTTTTATTAACACAATGCTTGTAGATTTTTCTTTTAAATAAATATATATTAGTAACCCAATTAAAAAAAAAAAAAAAAAAAAAAAAAAAAAAAAAAAAAAAAAAAAAAAACTTCAGTAAGTTAGACGATCAAAATCGCAAAGTTGAGTAACTTATTTGAACATAAAGCTGACGTGGACAAAGTAATAACTCAATCTCCCGGTTACCAGTCATCGGGGTAACTTAGGTGCACAAAAACGCGAAGTTGGGTAACCTAAATGTCAAACCCGTATAGTCCAGTAACCCATTTGAACAAAAAATAAGTTGGGTAACTTAGGTGCACAAAAACACGAAGTTAGGTAACCTATTTGATATAAAACCCTATAATGATTTACAATAAGTGATAGTATCTTCGTCCCATATCTTTTTAACCTGTTTTCTATTAGAGATAGAAAATAAACCAGTTTGGCTCATTCGTACCTGATAACCTTTTGATAGCATGATACCTATTTCAAGACAACTTGAGCTTTGCTTATAAAGCCTATAAGAGTGTAAGGTTCGTTTGACTGTTTGAGCTTGAGCTTGAGCACAGAGCACCTCTTTTGTGTTCAAACTTCAAACCCTTTTGGGTTCTTCCCTTAAATATATTTTAGTTTTCTAGTTTATAAGTTTCATTTAACTTGACTTTTTCAGAAACATGCTCAAATAAATGTGTGTTAACTTAAGAGTCGGACTGATATACCAACACCACTTGTTTTTTTCAATGATTTTACCAAAACCGAGTTTGGTTGAGGGGCTCGAACCTGCGTCCTTTAGGCTTTTAGATGATAATGAAATAGCACCCAAGTCACTCAACCAAAAAATATCATGAAGCCAAATTTTAAATTATTGAATAATATTTAAAAATCTTAGATAACTTTTGTTAAACTATATTGAAAAATAAACGTTACATCACACTTTCAGCTGTAACGTTATGGCCTTGTACAATCCTGATGGTCACTCACACTTTCAGCTGTTTATAAACAATCCTGATGATAAAAAAAGACCCTAACCCTTCACTAAATCCAAAAAATAATGAACAAAAAATCAGTGTTCTAAAAGGCGCGCCAAGGCGCCGCCAAGGCGCGAGGCGTGGCCTCGGCGCCACGAAATGGACCAAGGCGTGAAGTCTAGGCGTCTTGTGAAAAGGCGTGGAATAAGGCGCGAAAAGGCGTGCCAAGGCGCGCCTTATCGTATGGCGTGGCGCCATTTTTAGAAAGGGATGATGTGGGCTTAAATTTTGGGCCTAGTAATTTCTAAACATAGTTCAAATTTTCACTTTATTTCTTATGCATATCACTTTTTGTAAGCTCACCTTTTGTAAACTCACCTTTTGTAAACTCACCTTTTGTAAACTCGATATGCATATAAAATATGATATTATAACATAAATGATAAATATATAAATATTTTTTCGCCGCCTTAGTCACGCCGCAAAAAACGTCATGGCTTTGCCATGGCGCGTAAGGCTTGAGGCGTGGCCTTGCCGCCACGCCACGCCTCACGCCATTTATAACATTGCAAAAAATATATAAAACTAATACAAATTTGAACTTAGTGATAACCGTCGATCAAAAAACTAGTATAACATATGCATTGGGCTTCTGCTTATGAGGTTTGTTTGGGCTTGAGCATCTTATGTAGCCCAAAGTGGTTTTTGCTTATTATGAGCTTCTTTTGAGCTGTATCCGGATCCTTTATCAAATAGGTTACCCAACTTTGCGTTTTTGTGCACCTAAGTTACCCAATTTTTTTTTTTTTTTTTTTTTTTTTGTTCAAATGGGTTACTGGACTATACGGGTTTGACATTTAGGTTACTCAAAACCATAAATGTGTTCATTGAGGTTACCCCGATGACTGACTGGTAACCGGGAGATGGAGCTATTACTTTGTCCACGTCAGCTTTATGTTCAAATGAGTTACTCAACTTTGCGATTTTGTTCGTCTAAGTTAGTGGTTTTTTTTTTTTTTTTTTTTTTTTTTTTTTTTTTTTTTTTTTTTTTAATTGAGTTACTAATATATATTTATTTACAAGAAAAATCTACAAGCGTTGTGTTAACAAAACGAGTTGGGCGCCGGTCCGCCGCATTGCGGCTAGGCGTTGGTACAAAAATGTTTGGTGAGTGAGGGTGTTTTTATGTGACTGATAAGGGTAGCCTAAATTAACAAAGTTGCGTAGTTTAGTAATCGAATGAGTAATATATATTTATTTACAAGATATTTAGTGAATTAAGTGGATTTCGTTAAATATCTTGCCCCGGTCCGCCGTGTTGCAGCTGGGCGTTGGTTTTTTTGCGAACAATGTTGATGCAGTTTATGTTTTCGAAGATTGTGAGCTGATAAATTGAACAACATATTTAGCGAATTAAGTGGATTTCATTAGAATTCACACGTTTTTATATACATTTTTATATACGTTATTACAAAAATGTTCTTATCAAACGTTTTTATATAACTTTTTTATACGTTTTTATATAAGTTTTTTTTATACGTTTTGTATATGTTATTATAGAGATTCTTGTATACGTTTTTATATATATATTTTAAATACATTATTATATACTTTTTGTATACATTTTTGTATACAAAACGTATTTAAAAACATATATTATAGCGTTTATAAAGACGTACATAAAAAGTATATAATAATGTGTATAAAAATGTATATAAAAGTATGTATAAGGACGTTTATGTAGTAACGTATATAAAAATATATATAAAAAGTATATAAAAATGCATGTATATATAATGAATGAATACGTTCAGTAATCGAATTGAACAAATAAAACTTTAGTAACTTAGGTGAACAAATTCGCAAAGTTCAGTAACTTATTTGTATAATTAAAAAATAAAAGTCAGCTGCCAGCGTGGCATGACAACCGGTTATAACAAGTGCAAAATAGTTGGGTCACTATTTTGCCTGGTAAGGATAGTCTAGTAACCCATTTGCAAAAAAATAGTTGGGTAACTTAGGTGCACAAAAACACAAATTTGGGTAACCTATTTGATATAAAACCCATTAAGGTTAGGTTAGCGTTTCTAAATGGTTTTAACAAGGAGGAGAAGCCGTCTTATCGATGAAACATCATCATCATCATCTTCTGTAAGTTTATCTTATATTATTATTATACATAGCTTCTTTGTTCGTTTAATATATGTGTACATAATTTGATCATTATTGTTATTTTTTTATTTGCTCATTCTTGCTGCAGGTCAAACCTCCTAAAAAAAACTAGTATCAACTTTAAGCACAAGTACGTATGCATGAATTTCTTTTCCATTAACTATTGTCGTCTTTCTTAATTACTAGTATTATTGTTATTGTTGTGCATGACAGCGCCATCTGAAATTCCAAAGAGGCTGTATGATCTGATTCAGAAAATAGCAAAATTCAGGGAGTCTTTAAAGCGGAACCCCAACAACAGGCATGCAAAAACCAAATTGGAATATTATGAGCCCTGGATTCACTGTGCTGTTGCTTACCACACATCGCTTAATGAGTTGCCATTTAATTGACTGGAAATACGACCCCGAAACCTCCTATGTTCCGAAGCCTCCTGCACCAACCAAACTCAAACCCAAAACGAAGAAGAAGAAGAAGATCAAGATAACCTGTATGTATTCCCATTCCTTATTATTGTTACTTGTGTTAGAAAAAATTATCACAACGCTATATGTGTGTGTATATATATAAGAATTTTTAAGCTAGCTCAATACAATTTCACATGTATTATGATGAAAACAAAGGTTTAAGCTTCTAATCTACGATAATGTGGATATGTGTGTGTGTTTCTTATTTAGGGAGCTCTAATTATAATTACCACGGCCCTTATCAATTGAACTACAATGAGCAGAAAGTCTGGAGTTCGTTTAACAAAGACGAAGAAAACCAAGTCAGCGGGGCTGAATTCATGGAGTGCAAATTCTATAAATTGACATGGAAGTATATCTTCTACATGACCATAGAGGCCATTGAACAAGGGATACGTGGAGTGTATGAGACCAGTGTCAAATGTGTTCCTGAAAACGGTGGTGCAATGACACTGCTGAACTTTGTGCTAACGGATCATGAACCAAAGTGTATGTGAATATACGGAGTATCGCATGTCCCGATTCAGTACTCACTTTCTATTTAGAACCCATTGACATACTCTCTATTGTGCTTGTTACAGACTTGCAATTCACATTTTATAGTTAATGAAAATGGCGTATCAGCTCTAGTTTTTCCTCTTATATTGTTGAAACAGTTAAGAGGTGATAAATTTTGACCCATTTGTATGAAAATGGGTTGGTTTGGGTTACATATCTCATCTTCAACGGGCCAAAGGGCTCATTTTTAAAACCTAGCTGAAGCTGAAACAGGTCGAAGGGATTGAAAGTCATATTTTATTCTAATATGAAGTGCTTGTCACCTCTAACTAGCCCAATAAACTACATAGCACTTTATTAGATTAAGCTAGCTGCATAAATTACAAATTTTCTTTTTGTGTCTTGTTCCTTGATGCCTTATCTTTCATGCACGGAAAAGACCATGGGTCAAACCCCGCCTGGAATCCGAATTCGAGTATGAATTGAAACTGTGGAAGGTTAGTCTTCCATTTATTTCTTGCTGTTTGAACATTAGGATTTGGCTCTTTTTGGTTCCCCTTTGTAACTTGCAAAAGTTGAAATCCCAATTGCTAAACATGTAATAGATCTTCTTGTCATAATTGAACCCTTAGACGTTGTATGTCTATATCAAATGACTTGTATGTAGTAGAGTAGTAACATATTGAGGTTTCAGTTTTGATTAATGATTTTAGATAACTTTGTAGATGGTTCCTCTGATCCTGAAGACTTCTACAAGCTTACTGGAATGGTGCATAGGTTGACTGAGAGTGGTGGTTTTGACTATCATAACCCAGCATATTCTCCTCACATACTTACTTACTGTCGTCGTAAAGATAAAAAAGCTTTGTCTTTTAAGATTAATGTAAGCAAGCCGTAGTCAACAACAAAAACTATCACAATGGATCATTGATTTAGCCTAAATATGTCACAAAACTAGAAAGCTTACGACTTTCGGACCATAGAGTCCTGCATTTCTTTTTGATAACATATGTGTTGTGGCGTATATCTTTTAGCTTTTGGCATGAATTTCTTGTGTGTCTATAAAGTGAAATAAGATTGTTCAAATGATGCATTCGTTTTTGTTTTTCAAATGTATTTGCTTACTAAAAATCGCTTGAGTAATAATAACCTCCAGTGGACCTCTCAATTAAGGGCTCTAGAACCTTTCATCACATAACATTGTTGCCAACGTTGTTAGGTGCCTTGGGTATGTTGTCATGCGTTTTCAAAGGGTTGTATGATGTCATTCAAAATCATCAACTCCATTTGATCATAGATAGGGGATACCAAGTAAAAAACACACTAAAGCCTTTGACACAGGAAAAATGTTTTACAATAGAATATATATAAACAATTGTGACTTATTAGCGCTACTCATATGCGACAGGCAACTTGACTACAAAAGCTAAGACTTATGAAATTATTTACAAATAAGACTTACTATAGAATTAACTTCACTATCTTCTCCGGGTGCTTGTCCGGTACTTGATCCATCGTAATTCCACTTAGGAAGCTCAGAAGGATGCTCAACTGATTTTTAGAGAGTCTATAAAAGATAGATTCAAAATTATGTGACTTTCCTTGTTACAACATAATACATGCTTAAATAAAACAATTAGTGCACTAAAAGCAATTATACCCTTGATTTGCTGCCAACATCTGTCCCGGCACCTACAATCATGTTTAAAAAGTCATGCAAAATAGTTGAAATACATCTACGTGTGAACAAAAAATTTTCTTAAACTTAGAATGAAGAGTATTTTTACAAAATATATCCAACAATGATCTTGTCGTTGTTAGGAGTTACATCCAAGTTTAGTAGGTCTTCCACCTTGTTGATGGTTCTAGCTAAAGCACATATTCTAAACTTTGTAGTGCTTTTGAGTGCTCCTTTCTTGCTTTGCTTCTTTGTTGATCTCATCTGCCATTGCACTTAAATCAAGGAGCCAAACATTGCGTCATTTTCACCTAATCGTATCATTTAACACAATCAAACAATGTCAGATTATTAGGGGAGGTTATCAAGCACACATGAAACATCTAAATTATATTACTAATCTGTGCACCTTGTAGTTTCATCCGATGCTTCCGATTCCTTCATATGATTCAATGTCTGCAACCACTTTGGCATTCTTCTCCTTAACATGAATTGCCTTAATTGCTTTTTATATGTGGTGGTTGTAACGTTTACATGAATGTCATGTATATATATACTATTCTACTATAATTAAGAACTTTAGATTATGAATCAAGCTCAAAATAATAAACATTAGCTGGTAACTCACCTGCCTTTTTTTGCGGCTAATAGCTACTCATCCAATATTTCAGACTACGAATCCAATAGATGGTATATGAAGTTCACTTAAATTTAGGTGTTATGGCAATATACCTTACGTTCAAATGCAAGTTGTTCATATACGCATATTCTTTGTGAAAAATAGTTAAATTTTTAACTTCTAGCTAGCCATTGTACTTATGCAATCAGAAACCAAAAAAAAAATAATAATAAGAAAAAAATAAAGACAACAAATATGTAGGATAGTGAAAATTAGAACCCATTTTTTATTGAAGTTCAAAGAACTTTTGGTCGGCTTAAGTAAGTTCAATTCCATGATGACAAAAAATAAAGTTAGAAAAAGGTGAAACCCCTTTCATATATCTGCCATGATGGTTCTTTGAATTGTGTTTTGGAATTATGTTTCATATATCTAATACTCCATCTCTATATAGTATATCAACCCTATATTTTCCCGACCTTCATAAATGTTAAAAGTGATAATTTGGAAGAAGAGTAAGAGATTATTAACTGTAAAATTCCAAATCCTTCGAACATGCATGCATCGTCAATTTCTCCTAAAAGTTTAACTCACTTTTTGTTTTGTAATGGCCTGCACTCAGGTGTTAGCATAAGCATGGGTCTACTTTTTCTTGTGTTCATCGCCTACATATTATACAAAGTGACAAAGAAAACAAAAGAAAGGAGACGAAGAAAGAAGTTTTTTAAACGCAATGGTGGTTTACTTCTAAAACAACAACAAGAAGCCAACCAATCTTTAGTTGATAAGACCATACTTTTCATGTCACGTGAATTGGAGAAGGCCACTGACAACTTCAATGACAACAGAGTTCTTGGTCGAGGAGGCCAAGGTACAGTCTACAAAGGTATGTTAGTTGATGGAAGGATTGTGGCAGTTAAAAAATCAAAAATTGTTGATGAAAGCCAATTAGATCAGTTCATCAATGAGGTGGTAATTCTTTCACAAGTCAATCATAGAAATGTGATCAAACTATTGGGATGTTGCTTAGAGACCGATGTTCCTCTACTAGTTTCAGAGTTCATCCCAAATGGAACATTATATGATCACATTCACACCAAGAGTGATGAGTTCCCAATGTCATTGAACATGAGACTGAAAGTCGTTACAGAGGTTGCGGGAGCACTTGCTTACTTACATTCATCAACTTCCATTCCAATATACCATGGGGACATCAAGACCACTAATATACTTTTAGATGATAAATACAGGGCCAAAGTTTCTGATTTTGGAACTTCAAGGTTTGTATCAATAGATCAAACTCACTTGACTACCGCAGTCAAAGGTACATTTGGCTACCTTGATCCTGAGTATTTCCAAACTAGCCAATTCACTAAAAAAAGTGATGTATATAGCTTTGGAGTTGTTTTGGTTGAGCTTTTAACCGGAGAAACGCCTATTTCTTTTACTAGATTTGGTGAAAATAGAAATTTGGCGACTCACTTTACGTTGGCTATGGAAGAAGGTCACGTTATGTCTATTTTCCATTCGGTAGTGATTAAAGAGGGTAACAGGGATGCACTTATGGTAGTAGCTAATCTTGCAATGCGATGCTTGAATCCGAACGGAAAGAATAGGCCAACTATGAATGAAGTGGCGATAGAGTTAGAAACCATACGACCGTCACTTACTTCTTCTATGTTTCAAACTAGTACAAGACAAGAGATGTGTGCCGAAGAACTATCTATTCTATCTTATGGTGAATCAACAACAACCTTCTAGCAATGATGCGAGAAAAAGGACGGTGGTTGTTCTTTGTTTAGTGAATTTCGCATAAATAAATTTGCACTCATAACACATTTTATAACGTCTTTATTATTGCATGAGTCTATAAAATTGTATTTTCATTAAGGGCAAACTGTGATAATGTATGAAGTATATATATATATATATATATATATATATATATATATATATATATATAGTGTATCTTTATTTTCAGAACCCTGTTAAGTGCGGGAACTGCGAGAACTCCAATTTTGCATTAGAAAACATGCATGTTCATATAAAACATATATGTTTTCTTACATACACCTTAATACACATACATGCATAACATACATGTTCATATAAAAACCTGTTAAGTGCAATAGATCAATGCAAAATGGTTTTATTTTTAGAACCCTGTTAAGTGCGGGAACTGCGAGAACTCTAATTATGCATTAGAAAACATGCATGTTCATATAAAGCATGTATGTTTTATTACATATACCTTAATACGCAGGCATGTGTATTAAGGTGTATGTAAGAAAACATACATGTTTTATATAAACATGCATGTTTTCAAATGCAAAATTGGAGTTCTCGCAGTTCCCGCACTTAACAGGGTTCTGAAAATAAAGCCCCTATATATATATATATATATATATATAGGGTCATTCATGTGAGAAATCAAATTTATGTGAGAACGCGAGAAAAAATCCTAGCCCTCCATATAGTCCCCTCCTTTTTTAGATCTAATGGCTAAGATTAGTCCACCATTTGCACTATCCAAGGGTATTTTTGTAATTACCAACCCCACATCAATATATATTAAAAAAAACACACACATCCTCATAACTGAACGTGAAAACACAGAGTTATCCCCTCTGATAATCTCCGATCACAACCACCGCCGTTCAAACCACCGCCATTAAAACCACCGCTTAACTGCCAAATAGAACCACCACTACTCCTCCACAATTATCGCTTCACCGCTTCAGCTTCTACAACCGTCGTTCACCTTCTAACAACATCAAACACCGTCTTCTACCGGAATCGCTACCGGAATCATCACCAGAATATTAATGGGTCATAAAAACATAAAATTTTACAAATATGACTGATGAAAAAGAAGATATCAATGAAATTAGGTCAACAGGAAGCTGAGTTTGATGAAGAAGATAACTTGCCCATTCAGACTATACAGAAATTGATAGTAATTATTACTTCTGGTATTTTTTATTAAATTTAAATGTATAATTCATAATTATTATGTGTTTAAAATTGTTATAATTGTTTAATTTTGTACATAAGAAATTAAGTTTTGATGTTTTTAGCAGAATTATTGATGATTGAAGTTTAGTTAGATTATCTTCACTTGTGAAGAATATCAGTAAGCAATGAATTTTTGAGGTTATTAGTGTATTTAAGTTTAGCTCTCTATTATTGTTATAAAACTATTTTAAAACTTTCAGTTACTGTCTCAGAAGCTCATAGAAGCTTAATCAGAGCTTCTAGTGAGTTTTTAATTATTCAAATTATGTTTTTCCTAAAATCTTCAAAAATCCAAAAATAAGTGCTTTTTGTTTATAGCTTATTACTATTGCTTAATTTTAATTTAAAGGTGCTTTTCATACTTATTTATAGTTGTTTCAATACCTGCTTTTGCAAACTATGGCTCAAACTTACATTTCCTAGTTTAAAATTTTCATCAGTCCCTTTTATAGGGGTATTTGGGATTAGGGTAGTTTTTGGTCACAAACTTGTTTTGGTCACTTTTCAAATTTTGAATCAGCTCTTATTAGCATTAGGGAGTAGTTTAGGAGTTAAATTGAGAAGTTACAAGTAGTTTGGTAGATTTCGAATGCATCAGTTGAGTTTCATGAAATAAGACGGCCTAGATTGCAATTTATAGTAGAGGTTAGGTTTGGATCACAATAGGTGCTCTCACACTCTCATATAAGTGTTTAAAACAAGTTAGAAATCTGGTACTTGGGACTTCTTTGGTCAAAATTCGATTTCCACCCATTTTCAAATTTCTGTCAAAATTAACGATACCACATTTTTATTATTATTGTTAGTATACTAACCACCAAATAAGTGATACCACAGAGAAATTGAAGCAGATGCTACCTCTTCCAGTGAAACTGAATGAAGAACTTTTGAACTCGTTAATTCCTCATTTGCAGCAGATGCAATGATCGTTCATCCTGCTTTTCATGTAAGATAAAGAATGAAATCATCAAGGAGTAATCCACTCTTCCATTGGCTTATATGGCTTTCGGTTTTTGAATATTGGGTTTTAGTTTGGGATTTCTGAGTTAGAGTTTGATAGTTTGAAATTTGAAACGTAGATTTGGAACTAATTACACCAAAGTTTTTTGTAGTAGAATTTTAAGCCGTTTGTTTCTTCACTTCTCCCACTAGAAAGCTACACACTAGGATAGTTTGAAAAATCCATTCTGTATAAAATACCGTACAACTAAAGAATGAACAATCATATGTGTTTGCATCGTGTACTGATATTAAATTGCTCAAGTTCTTTGTGCTAAGCGGTATTACAGTATGATTCTGGGCTGTTTTGGCTGTCCTACATTTGTTACCCGTGCTTTGACCAACTATCTGTGTGTCATCGAGTGAGATTGGGGTGGTGCATATATAACTATTGATTTGAAACATTAAGAATCATAATATCGTGGATAACCATGTTATTAGCTACTAGAATGTACATGGGCCACATGTTTCTTTTATTATTCTTCCTTCTCTAGTGGTTGAGTTCTTGATTTTATATTCTGCCATAATTATTTATCAGACTATCAGTCTTCTAAATCTAATATGTTTATGAGATGGGATTCTACAATTGCATCATTTAGATTAAAAAGACTTCTTTTTTATGTCTCATAGTTATTGAATCTGCCTTTCTAAGTAGTTCTATATATGATTGTAGAAAGGAAATACCTTGTTTGCAACAGAGAAGGTTTAAAGTGTAAGCTTATTAATGTCTTCCCCTAAGTGGCTGATTTGTGATGCTTACCATGAAACACCGTTACAAAAGCAAAGTTTATTACTTTCAGGTGGTTACACTTGCTCTGTGTTTATATCAGTATAGTGTATTAAAATATGGAAAGACAATTTACTGATATAGCTTAATCAAAGGATAACCAGTGCTGCATTAGTGGCATAGATTTTGTTACATTGGTATATCCCGTCATGTAAAAGATTTATTTTAGCTTCATAAGCCCGAGTTTTGCTATATCGTTGTGTGTTATACCCCTTGCTAGGATGTCCACAGCTGTTGCAGAGTGCTTCTCTGTCCTAAACCTGGTTGGCTCAGGGATTATGCTAATGCTTGATAAACTTTAACTCCCATCAAATATGAGAAATATAGATCCATTATAAGAATGAGTATCTTATATTAGCGGTGTCAGGTGTTCTCATGTTGTCAATTAATTTCAGGCCTTTACGACATGCCATGCTTCAATTGGGTTAAACTAGTGTTGTAGGTGAATAAAATGGTTTAGTTAGGTATTTAACTGAATCTGTTATGATGTGCAGTAGTAAGTGAAGTAGAATGTCGATGGTAGACGAGCCTTTGTATCCGATTGCGGTATTGATAGACGAGCTGAAGAATGATGATATTCAGTTGAGGTTAAATTCTATTAGAAGATTGTCTACGTCTACGATTGCCCGAGCTTTAGGGGAGGAGAGGACTAGGAAGGAGTTGATTCCTTTTTTGAGTGAAAATAATGATGACGATGACGAGGTTCTTCTTGCGATGGCGGAGGAGTTAGGTGTGTTTATTCCGTATGTTGGAGGAGTTGAGCATGCAAATATGTTGTTACCGCCGCTTGAGACGCTGTGTACGGTTAAAGAAACGTATGTGAGGGATAAAGCTGTGGAGTCGCTGTGTAGGATCGGGTCACGGATGAGAGATTCTGATTTGGTTGATTGGTTTGTACCTCTGGTTAAGGTTGGTTCATTTCACTGTAATTTATTAGCAGTTTTGATACTTACTGTTTTGTTTAATTTTGGAGGCGTGACATGCTTTCGGTTTATGGTTGCAGAGGCTGGCGGGTGGTGAATGGTTCACTGCTCGAGTATCCGTGTGTGGGCTATTTCACATCGCTTATCCTAGTGCATCAGAGACATTGAAGGCGGAACTGAGATCGGTATTTAGCCAGTTATGTCAAGATGACATGCCGATGGTCAGGAGAGCTGCTGCGTCAAACTTCGGAAAGTTTGCTGCTACTGTGGAAGCTGCTCATCTCAAGACCGACATCATGCAAATTTTCGAGGATCTTACGCAGGATGGTAAGTTATTTCCTTCATATGTTTGAAGTTAGAAGTTTTAGATGTCAGGCCTAGTTTCTGATGGGCAGTAAATAGTGTTGAATGCAATTCATTGCCTTGCTATTGAAGTGAGAAATAACCACTAGAACACTTGATAGACAGATGCTAAAAGCTAACTTCCATTTAAGTCTCTGGAATTTACTTGCTGGATCAGTTAACAAGCATCATTGGCTCATTGCTACTACAAGTACTTTTAAGTTAATTTAAAAAAGTAACTAGTATTTTAGTAGTTCAAGATGTTCATTTGTACCTAATACCTAGGTACCTTATTTCGAAATTAGTCTTTATCCAAACTAGTAATTAGTTGCGGCGTTAAGACAACATATGGATCTACAACATGACACATAGCCCACTGTTTTAGTCCTCCTTCATATAGATTATGGTTTGTTTCTTCACTACTACCATTCCATGACTGGATGGCCTTAAATAATGTAATCAGCAACACGGATGAATAAGGAATCTCAAAATTCGTGTAACATGCGAAAGTAAAATGTATAGTTATACAAGTAGGCTAAAATGATGATAATAAGAGATGTATGAATTACCTCCATGGCTGGATGTCACACTCATTCATGATAGAATGTTAGTTCAAGTTTCCAGATGAATTATTACTCTGGTAGCTATTATTGTACTGGGGCTCACGCTCTGATAATAATTGGGATGGATCCTCATTGTTTACTAGTTTTCTAATATGGGAAATCTACTTGATATTTTCTTAGCAGTGGTCATGATGTATGGATTATTGATAAATACACATTTATGAATTGAGCTTGTGTTGGAAGTGACAACATATCTATCTTTTATAGCATAAGATGGTCATAGTTCTTGAATACAAAATTGCCGCTACCATCAAGTTTCTTCCTCTTACAATCGTAGCCCTTGTTTGTTGGCGTTGTGTTAATGCATATCTCCCCCACTGCAGATCAAGATTCTGTTCATCTACTAGCTATTGAGAGTTGTGCTTCCCTTGGGAAGCTGCTTAAACCTGAGGACTGTGTTGCACATATTCTTCCTGTCATTGTTAATTTTTCTCAGGTGAGTTTTGAGATTTTATATTTATCATGCTCGCTTACAAAGTTTTGCTGAAATTTTCGTTTCTTTTGACTATGTTAGACCCGATGAGTTATGGCATAGCAAATTAGTATTTGTACCTTATTAGTAACTAGAACGGTACCCAACCTAATAGTACAATTTTTGAAATTAATATGTTTAAGTTACATTTTAATAGTTGCTATAAATAAATGTAAATGTTAGAACCAAGCAAAAACTGTTTGGTCTATCTGCACTATGAGTATTAATCAGAACATGAGCTGATACATTTGTGTGACACACAACCACATGGCAAAAAATTCAACTCTTATAAGTCTACCTGCATAAAGTTTAAACTTAGATTCACAACTTGCCATAATTTTCGATTCAGTATTGAATATTTAGTCAAGATGTTGTATGAATATTTAGTCAAGACTAGCAATGCTCTTAGTCCACTGTTACGAGTTAAAGCTTATTATTAGATGTAACTAAATAGATGCTGATATAATTTGCGAATGTTGTGTCAGTTATATTCATTATTTTGGTATCGAGGATATATGGTTAGAATCCTTGCTATCTTGATCATTATGAATGCAAATCTGGCTACATCTTTTGCCATTTTTATTTCGAAATGCTGTGTGCTCGCTTATTGGCTTTTCAAGTTCCAAGAGATTATTATAAGTTATTCAATGGTGACGGGATGCGGACAGATGGCATGTTTAATTCAAGTTGAAAGTTACATCTCATCTACTTAGCAAAATGTGATATTTGATCTTTATTGATACATCCATGGACCTTTTTATAAGCTGCTAATTATTTATCTATTACGTGAATTAGTTCTTATTTTTAATCTTGGTCTGTAGGAAAACGATAAGATGGTGAAGATCTGTTGTATTGGAGCTTGGTATGTTGGTGGCCCAACTCTGGCTGTCATAGCACATAAGTGCCTGAATATCGAAGTTGCGGTTGTTGATATCTCTATACGTCGTATCATGGCCTGGAATAATGACTAGCTCCCCATCTACGAACCAGGCCTAGATGAGGTTGTGAAGCAGTGTCGTGGCAAGAACCTCTTCCTCAGCACTCATGTTGAGAAGCGCATATGTGAGTCTGACATTGTATATTTTCGTTAAGGTAGCTAGCTCATAATGATTGAAACTTGTTAATGGATGGAACCAGGTATTCTCGATTGCAATTATGGGAAGGACTACAAAAATGCAGGTTACATCCAGGGACATGGAACAGTGGATGAAACGCCGATAATTGCCTTCTAATTTACTTAGAAGAGTTCGTCATTTTGAGAACCAAAGATGGTCTGCATGGGATGTCAAGATGATATGGAAATGGTTTAAAATCTCCCTAAAGGAATTAGACGAGATATTAAGCTCTATCTTTGCTTGGACCTAGTAAAAAAGGTATTGCCCACTTTGAGCCATATCCTCTTCAGCTACCGCTTTTGAGGTCAATATTGCTAATTTAAAAAGTTTCAAGCACCATTTTTCAAGGTATTGGATGATGTTATTCTTGACAACATTTGTGACCATGTTATGTATTTCGTCTATTAGGTGTCGTCACACTAACCCAACACCCAAAAAAAAAAAAAAAAAAAAAAAAAAAAAAAAAGGCTAAAAATTATGTTTCATTTTTTAAAAGGCATAACAGATTTTAATGTATGATAATGTAAGAGATTCTAAGAGGAGATCATGTTCACATAATAGTGTTTATAGTTCATGGTCAGGTAAGCGATATAATTTGAGGAGGTTATATGCACATAAAATACACTTTAGTCGACTCAACCTGTTTGACCCGTATCCTTTTAGTCGACTCAAACCTGTTTGACCCATATCCTTTTAGCATTTTTTTACCTTGATTTGACCCGTTCATAAGTAAAAATGGGTCAAATTTGCCACCTGTATCGCTAATAGATGAGTTTATTTTCCATTGATTTGTTAGTGAAAAACTTAGCGTGGACTATTTTTGTTTGTTGTTTATCAACGCAGGAATGGAGCAATAGCAAGATGTTTGGAGACTGGTTACGATGGATATATATGAGGCATGTAAGGGGAGTAGTTTCCCGCTCTTTTCAATATATGAATTTCACCACGTTGATTCCTTTGATTGTTATGCTACACAATGTTTTAATGCTCAACTTTTTGGCGCGCAATGTTAGGCATTGCTAGAAACAATAGTGTGTAGTTGGGCTAATAAATGATTTATTTAAATTTAATGGCTATATAAGATTTATCTTCCGCTTAATGTTGGGCATTTGAGCTACTTGGGTTAAAACGCTGAACTGTTGCGTAATGGCTATATAAGATGTGTAATATGCAAATCAAGTCCTTTAAGCCCATGTGTTTAGTGTGAGCTCTTATTAGACTTCAAATAGTTAAAGCACATCTGAACACTAGGATGGATGAGGGGAGGCATCCACTGTCAAGAAAGTTACCAATTTCTTCTGGCAAGCTAAATCCATACCGAATGGTGATATTGACCCGTCTCGTGATCCTTGGTCTCTTCTTTCATTACAGATCCCTCCATCAGTCCCTCCATCCGTCACTGATGCATATGCATTGTAGATGGTTTTAGTCATTTATGAGATATGGTTTGCTGTATAATGGATCTTTGTTTAATTCCCAAAGTGGTTTCCAATCGAACGACATTATAAATTTTTTCTTCATGTGTTAATAAACTTTGTTCACTAATAATTACACATATATATATGCATGAGCATATACTTTTTTATTTACAAGTAAATACATGTATATTTTTTATTTTTTTCTTCACGTGTGAATAAACTTTCTTCACTAGAAAATACATGTACATACATGAGCATATACTTTTTCCTACACGTGTGAATAAACTTTCTTCACTACTATATACACGTACAGTTATACATGAGCATATGTTTTTTTTTTCATGTGTGAATAAACCTTCTACACTACTAAATCATGTACATTTAAACATGAGTATATTATTTTTTCTTCACGCATGTAAACTTTCTTCACTAGTAAATACACATACATTTGTGCAACACAATATACTTTTTTCTTCACGTGTGAATAAATTTTCTTCGTTAGTAAATACACGTGCATTTATATATATTTTTTTCATTTTCCATGTGAATAAATATTCTCACTAGTAAATACATGTACATTTATACATGAGCACATATTCTTTTCTTCGCGTGTGAATAAAATTTCTTTACTAATACAATTATACATGAGCATATAATTTTTTCTTCGCGTGTGAAAAAAATTTTCTGAAAATTTTTTTCCAAAAACTTTTTTTTCGAAAATTTTTTTTCAATTTTTTTTTCAAAATTTTTTTTCGTCACATGTGAAAATTTTCATATGTGAAAAAAAAATCACAAATTTTCACATGTGAAAAATTTCAATTTTCACATGTAAAAAAATATCACATGTGAAAAAAAAAATTCTGAAATTTTTTTTCCGATAACTTTTTTTTCGAATTTTTTTTCGTCACATGTGAAAAAAAAAATTCACATGTAAAATTTTCAATTTTCACATGTGAAAATTTAAAATTTTCGAAAAAAAAAAAATTCCGATTTTTTTTTTTTCGAATTTAAAATTTTCGAACAGCCATGCGGATAGCCATAGCCTTTGCTCTAATTCGCCCTGGGAATATTTCTGACAAGAGCAGACCAGGTACCGGCCCTACGCCCATGGCGAATGACAACACAAACATGCATTGGATAAATACATCATAAATTGGAGGTCGAAATATATCCTAGCAAGTCAGCATAAGAAAGATTTTATTTTAAGACATGTTCCCTTTTTGTTCTTTTATTTTAATTCTTAAAGCTTCTAACTCTATTTAAGTATCAAGCGTTTCATTCGATGACTACCATCAGTTGGCAAAAACATATGTCATAACCCATTTATTTCAAAATGGGTTGATGTGGTTATGTATTATCTTAACGGGTCATTAAGTATATGGTAGATAGTTTAGCTATAACCTAAACTGGCTCGATAATTCAAATGGGTAGGAAGTCATCTCAAGTCTATGCAAAATACATTCAAAAATCATAGTAGAATCCATTAGTAAATAGGTATTCTCAATAAGATATTGAGTTAATCTATTAACTGTCCCCTTTTAGTTATTGTATCTTTTATATACATTTCAGTCCTTTGAAGACGGGTTTGGGTCATTTTGTAACCATTTTTTTCAAAAAGTAGGCTATCTATGAAATGCTAATTTTATGTATTGAATCATTGCATTTAAATATAACATCAGATTTTATATAGAAATACCAAGCTGTGTTTGAACTTGCCTTTATCAGGTGATATTCAGTATCATGACTTAATTGTTTGCAAGGCAGCCTGACCTGACCCCAATAAATGTATGCCCTCACACTTCATTTACCCGTTATGACTAATTGCTCATTGCCCAATCCGCCTGACCCACCAGTTTAATGACCGCTATATTAATCATGAAAAGCGAAGTATAACAGAACTAACCTGGCTAGAAATTTTTTGTTAGGTTCACCGTGGCTATCTACAAGTCTTCCAAGAGCACGCATTTTCAAGTACTTTCAAATCCTAGATCGTACAATGTTGGTTGATAAACCTTAAAAACAGCTGCACAATATCTTTAGTTTTTCACACTCTCAAAATACTAGTGTAGATACCCTAATTATCACCTGATAAAGGGAGTATGCAACTAGTAGTGAAACAGATAGAATGAAAGCTAGTAAAACAGCGGTGTGTCTTCCAGAAGTTGCATGAAGGATGTGCAGAAATTGGACAACTATAAATGGAAGCTCAGATACAGCCATTATCATTGTAGAATAGCTTGTCCAAATATCAGTACTCACACCAGACCCTACACCCCATTACAAAGATTGGCATTTATACATCATGAATACTTCAAAAACTATCTAGAATTGTGATCCTTAGGGATATCCATGTTGAATAAAATTTTATTTTCATTTTTCCAAAAGTGTTAGTAAGTCCAAGCCTATATCTGGAGGAGGATTAAGAAAGGGTTAATAGCTATGTTTGTGTTTTCTCAGAATTTACGTATGCATGCAGCCTAATTTTGGACCATATGTTGAACACGTTCCCATAAGAAGTGACAAAGAACAAAGGCATCAATCTAGTAACCTACTTGACAAAAACAGCAAAAAATGGTCCTAAGTATGTTAAGGTACTCACTTAAGAGCATCAGGGATAACCATCCTCTTCTTCCTGTTGTAAGGAGTAGGAACACCTTCGTAAACCTTCAACCTTGCAAGTGCAGCAGCTCCACGCTTGGTCTTGTGTGGGATCATCCTACATATACACAAGAAAAAACAGATTACCTACTTGTGAATCTTAATAAACGCTAATCTCGATATTCTTCACTCGTGAAAAAACTTTTAGTATACTTCAATAATAAAAAAAAAACGCTAATCTCGATATTCTTCACTCGTGAAGAAGCTTTTAGTATACTTAAATAATCAAAAAAACGCTAATCTCGATATTCTTCACTCGTGAAGAAACTTTTAGTATACTTAAATAATCAAAAAAACGCTAATCTCGATATTCTTCACTCGTGAAGAAACTTTTAGTATACTAAAATAATCAAAAAAATGCTAATCTCGATAATCTTCACTCGTGGAGAAACTTTTAGTATACTTCAAATATTCTTCACTCGTGAAGAAACTTTTAGTATACTTCAATAATCAAAAAAACGCTAATCTCGATATTCTTCACTCGTGAAGAAGCTTTTAGTATACTTCAATAATCAAAAAAACACTAATCTCGATATTCTTCACTCGTGAAGAAGCTTTTAGTATACTTAAATAATCAAAAAAACGCTAATCTCGATATTCTTCACTCGTGAAGAAGCTTTTAGTATACTTCAATAATCAAAAAAACGCTAATCTCGATATTCTTCACTCGTGAAGAAGCTTTTAGTATACTTCAATAATCAAAAAAACGCTAATCTCCATATTCTTCACTCGTGAAGAAGCTTTTAGTATACTTCAATAATCAAAAAAACGCTAATCTCGATATTCTTCACTCGTGAAGAAGCTTTTATTATACTTCAATAATTAAAAAAACGCTAATCTCGATATTCTTCACTCGTGAAGAAACTTTTAGTATACTTCAATAATAAAAAAAAACGCTAATCTCGATATTCTTCACTCGTGAAGAAGCTTTTAGTATACTTCAATAATCAAAAAAACGCTAATCTCGATATTCTTCACTCGTGAAGAAGCTTTTATTATACTTCAATAATTAAAAAAACGCTAATCTCGATATTCTTCACTCGTGAAGAAACTTTTAGTATACTTCAATAATAAAAAAAAACGCTAATCTCGATATTCTTCACTCGTGAAGAAGCTTTTAGTATACTTCAATAATCAAAAAAACGCTAATCTCGATATTATTCACTCGTGAAGAAACACCTAATGTGCATTAAAAAAATTGCACATGTGAAGAAAAACTACACATTTCAGCCAACGTATAGTCACATGTGAAGGAAAAGCTACACATTTCAGCCAACGTATAGTCACATGTGAAGAAAAACTATACATGTCATCAAACGCCTAATGTGCATTAAAAAAATTGCACATGTGAAGAAAAACTACACATTTCAGCCAACGTATATTCACATGTGAAGAAAAACTACACATTTCAGCCAACGTATAGTCACATGTGAAGAAAAACTATACATGTCATCAAATGCCTAATGTGCATTAAAAAAATTGCACATGTGAAGAAAAACTACCCATTTCAGCCAACGTATAGTCACATGTGAAGAAAAACTATACATGTCATCAAACGCCTAATGTGCATTAAAAAAATTGCACATGTGAAGAAAAACTACACATTTTAGCCAACGTATAGTCACATGTGAAGAAAAACTACACATTTCAGCCAACGTATAGTCACATGTGAAGAAAAACTCAGTGTTGTAAAAATCGGCCATGGCGGCCGATATGGCGGCGCCATGGCGGATTTCGGTGGTCCACCGCCACGATATTTCCCATATCGGTCAACTTGGCGTTTTTGGTCAAAATCGGTCAAAATCGGCCAAAAATCGGCCTTGGCGGCGGTCGGTCAACGCCGGTCAACGACGGTCAACGCCGGTCAACTTCAGATCTGGGTTTTTTTTTTCAGATTCACGCCGGTCAACGCCGTTTAACTTCAGATCTAGGGTTTTTTTTTCATATTCACTTCAGATCTAGCCTAGATCTAGGGTTTTTTTTCATATTCCTTTATAATTTATGGTCACCGCCATGGCGCCGCCATGGCGCCGCTATGGCGGCTATGGCGGATTTCGGGGGTCAACCGCCACGGTACCGCCGAGCGATATTTACAACCTTGGAAAAACTATACATGTCATCAAACGCCTAATGTGCATTAAAAAAATTGCACATGTGAAGAAAAACTATCCATTTGAGCCAACGTATAATCACATGTGAAGAAAAACTATACATGTTATCAAACGCCTAATGTGCATTAAAAAAATTGCGCATGTGAAGAAAAACTACCCATTTCAGTCAATGTATAGTCACATGTGAAGAAGTGAAGAACAACTAAACATGTCATCAAACACCTAATGTGCATTAAAAAAATTGCACATGTGAAGAAAAACTACACATTTCAGTACCTATAAGTTTCTTGCTGAAAGACTATCATCTATGCTATTCAGTTGTCCATTAACAGTAGATGTTGACGCAACTCTTGCCCTTTTTCCTTGAATCAAAGCCGAAGCCTATGTACTGAGCATGTTGTATTGAGACTGTAGATGCCCAAGTTGCCTCTGCAGCTCCACTGCTTCTGCTTTATAGGCTAAAGTAGCATCCCTATGGAGACAAAAACAATATGTCAAGAACTGGGTACTCATGAATTGCACTATTATGGTATAACAAAATAAATATCCTAGTGTGTCATAAATGAAAAAAACACAACTATTCTCTTTTGTCATACAGTTGCGGTGGTTATTGCAGGAGATGCATTAATTCAGGGTATAAAACCGCATTAGGTTATAGATGATGTTTAAAGCAAAACATCATGTTAGAATGCAAGCATTTGTGTTCTCAAATTCAATCAGTTAGTGAGAAAACTCCAAGCATTATCAATACATTGGTAAGGGACACTAAATAGGTTGGATACATTGATAGGGTACTAAAAATCTGAAAGTCGGTTAAAATATGCTCTGCAACCATCCTAAACTTTGAGCTATCTAGTAAAACTAAACTGCGAAATTCAAACTTGGAACTATCAAGCAAGACTAAACTATGACCTTGAAATGGACCAGTGGCTTATCAAAAAGGTAGCCTCCGCGCTGCTGGTTGTGATTGGTTATGTTGCGTTGGCTCCGAAAGATAGAGGGGCATACATGAAAATAACATGTAACTAATTCAGCTAGGGGGATGGGGTGATGGACTTCCAATTCAAGTTCTTATCCAGGTTGAGCTACTAAATTAATTTATCGTTCTCCGTTTACTACAAGTTGACATTCACCGAGTAGTTCTTATGCTAAAAATAATCTCTAACCATCATCATAAAAGTTAAAAACAAATAACGATAATTAGAATTTTAATCTTGATAATTATCAATTTGGTCAATTTTTTTATACATCCACCCACCATAAGGTAGAAAGCAAATAAATTAAAGATCTACAGATTAATTTACACCCTTCTTAAAAATGTTGAGCCAAAAAATTCATGTGAAAAATAAATTACTATAATGATTTCATTATTTCAATAAAACGTAGAATATGGAATGAATAACTACCTTGTACCATGTTAATGGCGGTCTTTGAGTCACAAACGTGCCTTGAATCCACTCAACTGATGAACCCATGAGTGAATGAAGACTTAACATTTCGCCTTTAAGTCCAACCTGGTCAAACATGTTCAATTAAGAACATTGATATGGGGCTGACACTAGGAAAACTTTGTAAGACGACAAACTTTATAAGCCCATTTTTGCAAAGTCAAGTCTCTCAGTCTATCAACACATACACACACACCAAAATAATAATGCATGTGAAGCTTATGCTTTTCTTATTTGAGTTGGTAGAATATTGGACCCCATTTTGAGATATGGAACACTGGTGTTCTTGGTCCAGTGGTACTCTATGGTCTTAATAGTACGTTACCTGTCAACAACGAGACGACAGATAAAACAGGACGAGGAACTTCACTACTTTATGAGAAAGAGATGTATAAAATAACTAAAGCAAGTTCCTAGCAAGTAACCAAAAGAAATTAAATATAGCCTATTGAAAACAAGCTAGAACATAACGTTACCCACTAACCTCTCTAGAATAATAAAACAAAGGTTCAAATTACATGTAATATGGAACTACGCACTAAAAAAGCCAATAAGGTGATAATTGGACCATTCCGTCCACTTCTAATGAGAAAGTAGATTTCTCTACCGTTGAAATATTTTCAGAAATAAGAACTGCAATCCAAATCAAATAACATCTTGTTAAGATTACTCTTTTAATCCTAGTGAAGGTCTTGTAGGTCCAATTATGACCCGTGACAAGGGAAGAGGTGGAAAACAAATATAAATCTGAAACAACTGCTCATGTTCAAACCACCTTCTTTTTGGCTGACATAACCTCAATAATATTGTTTTCATATTCTCTCTTTTTCTGAACACTCAGATGCCTCAAGATTGATTGACCTAAAAACTGTGCATTCTAGTTTGTTTAGTCTATCCATCCATGAACGATCTCTACCTTATGCATTACTTAGCTTCCTGCAAATCCATCTATTTCATAAATATTTTTCAAATTTCATGCTGGGATATCACTGCTTTTAGTGCAATAACTGATCAAGTGCCATTCGTTTTACCTTCGTATGTCAGTGCCAGTTCAATATGTATTCTCTCCATAAACGGCTATTTTAAAATAAAGTTTTAGCATAGTATTTTACTACTTCCCTAATCACTTGCATCTAAAACCCTTCATGTGTAATTAATATATTTGCATACAACCTAAAAGCCTTCATATTTTGTCCATAGCATCAACAGAAGCATTTCAATATTGAGACGAGCAATAGAAATTAGTATCTACCTGAGCGATGTACTTATAGAGACTATCATGATCCATCACATCCAACTGAATTGCAGTTGCATCTGGAATACCTTCAGTTATCTACATTGAATAATCAAAGACAATGATAGTTTCATATACCGGAACAGTTAAATTGCAAACAGTTATTCAAAGTTAACCCCGCTTCTGTGTGAATAAAGGCAAAGCAACTTATTGTTGCTGAATCTTTATTTTCCATACTACTAGATTTTTTTTATTATCCTATTTTCTAGATATTTATTTGTTATGCAACCCAAGTCATGTATAAATAGAGGGTGGGCTAGTATTATGGATTTTAAGCAAAAATCAGTCTAACAAAGTTATATTTTATGACAAAAGCCCGAATCATCAATAAAATATGTGGTCACATAGTAAAAGTTCAATGTACGTACCTCCTCTGCATCCTTCAGAAAAAGTGATGCAACTACAACTTGAACACAGTTCTGCTCCTGAAACTCTGCTATGTTACATGATTTTGTCCATTCTAGAGGTGTGTTTCTTCCGATTGATGCCAAGAGTTCAACAGCAGGTTGACAAACCCTCCCAGCACCTAAAATAAGAACAACATTCCTCCTTTTTGAACCATATCCCAACTCTACACAACTATCCTTGACTTTGCCAACCTTAAGCGCGAACGAATTTTCTTTTCCCTTCGGATTTGTAATTGATGTTAAAGTATCAACTATTTTCTCGAGGACCACATTGGTATCTGCACCAACCTGGTTATATTGACATCATGCATGAACTAAAATAAGTAACTATACAGTATTATCTTATGAAGTTCATAGTGAAAAATTTTGAACTCATTACTGAACAGGCTACATAATATGATACCTAAACTTGAAGTTGGATAAGAAGCCTGTTAGGGTCAAACATGAAGACGCTATAATTGAAGAGTTGCATAATCTGTTTTCTAATTTTTGGTAAAACATGTTATTCTATACTTAAGTTATGTCAACTACATAGGATGCCATTAATAACTAAAATCATGTGTTGTAAAAATCAGCCTAGGCGGCCGACTAATCGGCTCCTAGGCGCTGATCGGCCACCAGCTGCTGCAATTTCCATCAGTTGGCCCAAAAATCGGTCAAAGGGTGGTCAACACCGGTCAACGGCGGTAAAAAAGCAGGAAATTACAATTCTCGCTCAGAGGTTCGTAATATTGTTGCTGATAACTCCGGCCTTGAAGGAAAGCGTTATGTGATTGTGAAGATATAGTCAATAAAGGTGTTGTGTGCATGACTGTGAAAACATTATACTGCAAATTTCTCAGGATCTTCCGTTTTGGTTGTGGCATATTAGAAAATCAAAATCTAGTCTACCTAAATATGATGGATAATACACAGACAGATTTAATCTTCAGCATGCAGAAAATGTCTAACATAAAAATAGAAAATAAGGATATACTAACAAGATACAAATATGAAGGGACATTATATTAGACTAAAAGAACTTAAACTTGCTAACAATAGTGGTAAATTTGAATCTTTCTACTCAGGCTAGGCCCTCTTAACTTTTTAATCTTTTAACCGGAAGTGTGGAACTATGACATAAAATTATTACTAATAAATTTTGCGCATTGTTGCTTATGGTGTAATCATTGGCTGTTAGCCTTGCATTGAACATATATGTAGAAACATTATACTCCTAGGTGTACATTTAAGAACTCACTTCAAGTTCTGAGTAAGACGTCAAGTCTGTGCATTGACCCACTTGACACTTCACTAGATGAAAGGAGCCACCTGCAGCTTCGATAATATCCAATGCCTCGTTAATCAGAAACTGGTCAAACAGATGACCACTAATTGAAACCTGTAGAGTCAATCATCGATTGTTATTGAATTTATCTTTTTGAGAAATGATCACATGTTATGCATTATATGATACTGCTGAAAGCTAATTAAATAATAATGAAGCAGGAGAGTCTGGAACAGACCAACATAGTGTATCTCTTCCTGTTAGATCCAAAGTTGGCTACATTCTCCGACACTTCTCTGGAAATCAATAGATGTAATTTCCATTAGTTGATTAACTGAAATCTAAAAAAACATATCAAAATACTAATTGAAAAGGCTACATTATCTAAAAAAACATATCAAAAAAACATATCAAAATAAGGGTAAGATGGAAATGTAGCTAGATGGTTATGATGCATATATGGTGAATAGATTGTATAAGCATAAGCCAACCACCTGGGCCCCACAGCCATTGGCCCATAGCCAATATTAACCCCAGAGAGTCCTTGTCCTCCCAGCTGAGATATTGGATAAGTGAGCACACTAAACTTGTTTTCGAGAGTAAGTACGTTAAAGCAATATATCTGCCACAAAAAAATAATACAAAACACTAAAGTCAATTATGACATGTGCAAATTAGGGATTCACCACCATCTAATCTCAGTACAAACTAATAAAAGTTGTCACCAGTTACATTCCATTTCTTATTTAAGATATAGATTTTTTTTAATATGATCCATGACTATTCAAGAGATCACTCTATTGTAAAGATCGCAATTTCACCCATTTACCTAGGAATGGATTAGCTCGGCTTATGTTTCATCTTTAACGAGTAAAAAAACAGGTTAAAAGGAAAAGGATAGATGCCATCCATGGGTACCCTACCAACCAGTGCCACAGGCCGTGGCCAACATAAGGTAGGTAAATGGCGATGTCCCCAAAGCAAAATGGGTGAAACGCGGGCTTGAACCCAAAGCTCTACTTATGGAATGCTTAAACTTTGATAGAAAATGTCAGACGAGTTAGAGGTCGCCCAAAGTGTATTTTTAATGCAAACAAACCTTCTAAATCATTTCATTAAAAAAATAATTACTATTGACATGACACAACTTTTTGAGCAAAATGTTATTCTTAATTTGTTATCAAGATTTATATAACTCATGATTATATCTGACTCACTTATATCTTACTAGAAACTAAAAATTCAGATAACAAGTATTTCAGTCAACCTGACGTGACCTGACCTCTTTTGATCTGCACAATTAAACCATGTTTTGACCCAGTACCCAACCCGCATGCGCTGCCCATTTTGCCACCTCTACTTTATTAAATCAATCCAACTCAAAGTAAACAAAAACTTAATCTCGACAACTATACTCAGCACAGTTCCATTCTCAAAAAGTATAGGGACTGGATAAGTATCTTAAAAAGACAGAGAAACTTCGTAAATGAACAAGAAAACAAAGCTAATAGTGAAGTCGGTGTAAAGGGATACATACTTGTGAGCCAAGACCCACGACCACTATCCGTGGACTGCATCTGACCATATACACAGTTGACCGAAATCTCAGGACGTGAACATAACTATGTGACCTTAAACTCTTAAAGAGTAAAATGGAATTTTCCATCTGAGATTCATCTCTTTCGTTGTATGATGATGGACCTGAAAGCCTCGTCTCTTCACTAGCCACAACCAATAGCAAGGGGTGTGACAATTTGAATCCTTCATGACCCTCAGTCTCTTCATGTGTAGGCTGTATTTGTAGAAATGTGACTGGATCGTCACGAGTTGAGACCAGTTCACTAAAATTAGAACCGTCATCGACATCAACGACTTGAAATCCATTGGAGTAACCAAGTAGGAGGACATTCTTGACGATTGACGGACTAAGCTCTAGTCTATCAAAGCAAGACCACAGGACCAGTTCAAGCAAATAAATATCAAGTGCTCAGAAGATTGGTGGAATATGGATATAGTCTTTATAAATTCAAACACATGCAATAAGAGCATAATGAAGCAATACATGAACATGACTTAGCAAGAAAGAACAAATAAAACACAAACAGATTGACTGAAGCATCAAATTGTATATTCAAGCATACTATTTCACAAACTTAAAATTCAAAGGTTTCAGGGTTTTTGAACTTTCAAGCATCAAATTGTATATTCAAGCAACAGAAAAGTGAATGCAACCTTTCAAAACCACTAAACTCTTACTAGGTGCATAGCTTAAATAATCAAAAAAACGCTAATCTCGATATTCTTCACTCGTGAAGAAACTTTTAGTATACTTAAATACGGAGTAATAAAAAAAAAACCGCTAATCTCGATATTCTTCACTCGTGAAGAAACTTTTAGTATACTTAAATAATAAAAAAAAAACGCTAATCTCGATATTCTTCACTCGTGAAGAAACTTTTAGTATATTTAAATAATAAAAAAAAAAAAAAAAACGCTAATCTCGATATTCTTCACTCGTGAAGAAACTTTTAGTATACTTAAATAATCAAAAAAACGCTAATCTCGATATTCTTCACTCGTGAAGAAACTTTTAGTATAATAAAATAATCAAAAAAACGCTAATCTCGATATTCTTCACTCGTGAAGAAACTTTTAGTATACTTAAATAATCAAAAAAATCGCTAATCTCAATATTCTTCACAAGTGCAGATACTTTTAATATACTTAAATAATCAAAAATAGCTAGGCATTTTATCAAACACTTGGTGTGCAATAACAAACAACCGGCTAAAGACAAACTCATATGGATCTATATCATCATCAGCTTCTACAAAGTCATTGAAATTATTCATCTAACATAACTAAAAAACATATAAACTAACTCATATTACAAGCAATTTAGAAATTTAGCACTGGACACTTAGATTTGAGTGATGAAAGTATGAGAATTTGACCTTTTTACGGACTAATTTCAACAAAATAAGATTTCAATTTGCAAAACCCAGCACCAGGATGGACAGACATGAGCTGATCGAAGTCGATCTTCTTCTTCAATAATTGGGATGATTTTTCGTTTTGGATGATGATTATCATCGTGATTATTGATCGGTGTGATTGGTGATGATTATCGTGGTGATGGTGGTTAACCAGGTGAATGGTGGTGATCGGTGGGGATGGTGGGGATGGTGGTGATCGTGGTGATGGTAGTGATGGAGCACTGTGTTTGTGATATGCGGATATGGTGGATGTGGTTTTCTATTTGAGTTTATGTGTGTTTATTGTTGTGTTTAGTGTGTGTGATACAAGTAGAGAGAAAAAAAGGGATAAATTTCAGGGGTATAGAAGCAAATGAGGATGATACACTTAGACCCTTAAAAATTTCATTCAATATTTACAAAAATGCCATTCCGCTCAAAATTAAATTGACTTGATCCTACGGTCCAGATCTCTTCTCGCGTTCTCACAAAAAATAGACTTCTCATTTGAACGCTCCACTATATCTATACTACTATATAATGTATTTGGGACTATTCTATAATTAGAAAGGCTTAAAAATTCAGACTTTTACTTACTAATTATGGAAACAACCACCCCTAACAATCACCCTAACAATTTATAACCACTTCAACAACCACCCCCAACAATTTATAACCACCTCAACAACCACCCCCAACAATTTATAACCACCTCAACAACCACCCAACAACCACTTTCTACGACCCCACCTCCCTCCTCTTCACCCCAATAATCCGCCCCGCATCGCGCGGGCACCTTTCTAGTATATATATATATATATATATATATATATATATATATATATATATAGTGAGGTTATTTTCAGAACCAAATAAATTGCGAGAACTGCGAGAACTAGTATCAACCAATCAGATTTTTTGAGATTATTTTTTTATTATTTAAATCAAAAGGGTATAATTGTAAATGACACTTTTATATGATTTTTGATTTTTTTTATTAATTTCCGTTTTATTAAATCCCTTAATTTTAGGATTTTTTTTTTTTTTTTTTTTCATGCTTGTTCTGAAAATTCTAGTGCATATGTGTTTTTTCTGAAATAACATAAATTTACGTATGTTTCTAGTGTACAATTGTTTAAACTTCAAATATGTTTTGTGTAAATAGGTAATTGCATATATGTTTTTGTTGTACATTTTTTAAACTTTCATATTTAAACCAAAAACATAAAAAATTATACATGTGACCTTTAGATTTATGACAAACCAAGAACATAAAAATTATACACAAAATATGATATCAAATGAAATACAATTCAAATACAAATATATCATGTTGAATATACATGTGCATGTATTCCAAAAACATATGTGCACGGCTGCATGCTTTCAAGAAACATGTATATTTGAAGTTTCTCATCAAATTCATTCAAACATGTGTGCCCACCTTCAAAGAATATATATGCACGCCTTCAAAGAACATATGTATTTCCAGTTTCCTAAAATCTTAAAAAAGGTTAGGATTATACGATATTGTAGTAAAGTAATAAAGGCATAACAACAAATTACAATGACAATAAAAACCACATAATCACACAATTTAAAACGTATGCACTTATGTCTTTAATCTTTACTTATTTATCATAACTATCTCTCGCTAGATAGTATGTGCAAAACACATGTGCACTTTTTACATAACTCATCATACTTGCACATGTAACAACAACCAATTAATAAATGAATTATTTAATTATAACAACTAACAAAACACAAGTGCATCCTTAAATCATAAATAACATCACAACATCTTTATATCAGAATTAAAAACATATATGCACTTTCAGTACGTTTAAACTTCGGAACTCTAAAAACATATATGCATCTCTTAGGTAACGCAACACAATCGCATCTCTTAAGTACTCTAATATATATCCTATATTTATGTAAAATAGAATATATATTTTTTGTAAGTCACCAAATGTTAAAATGAAAATACTAATCGAAGATGGCAACATGATACACTCAGTAAATTATAAGCCAAAATTATAAGTATATTATATCACATTAGTCCTAGTAGTTATATTTTTAGTCACCATTTTTGTAGAGTGGAGGACAGTTAGACGAATCAAGAATTGGATTGATAGATTTATTAGTTGAGCTAGTATATTTGACTTAACATCTTCAGTCCTATTTTAATCACAAAGTAAGAAACTTTAGTCTCTATATCTTTTTAAAATTTTCAATCCACCGCCTATTGGAGAATATATATATATGAGTAGTTTTTAACTCTATCAAACAGGCAGCGAAATAAGAGAACTAGTTGTGATGCGAACAAGCCGAAAATTAGTACTAACCTTAAAACACAAAATACAAGTGCACCCTTTAAATCAAAACTAAACACAAAACATCCTAATAGAGACTAAAAACATATGCGCACTTTCAATACATTTAAAATCCGAAACTGTAAAAACACATATGCACATAAGGCATCAAATTCACCAATACTACAAAAACTTGTATGCGCTCTCAATAACATATATGCACTCTCAATAACACATATGCCATTCCAAAAATCTACAAGACTAAAAAAAAACAACATACAGTATAATTCTTCAAAACATCACTTCAGTACATATAATTCTTACCACCCAATTTTAGATTAATTGACTGGACCAAATATTCTTTATGATAGTGGCAAATAAAAAATAATTCCATTTTAAATAAATTGACTGGACCCAATTTTAGATTACTTGACCGGAACCAATTTTAAAATAAATAACTCCAAACTTGTCTATGCTAGTTGCAAATAAAAAAAATCATCCATGTGATGCTCGATACGCAATGTTCAGATGGTTTTAGATCAAAAGAATTACATACCAATATTTATGAAATCATGCTATATCTCTCCAATTAAAGTTTCCAGACGCTAGTATTCTCTCAAAATCTAAAAAAAAAAAAAAAAAAAAAAAAAAACAACAACAACAACAACAACAACAACAACAACAAAATAATTGCATTATTAGCTCCATCATGAATTCATGATATCAATTGTACCATTATTTTAAAAAGAACAAAAGCAAAAAAAGAATAACTATCCAAACCTTACTGGAAAAATACATGTAATACTTAAAACGGTCTAACCAAAACAAATTGCGGTTGATGAGAAAGATGGTGGTGGTAGTCGTTAATGGTGGATTTTTCCAGCGATTTGTGATGAAGAAACCGAATGATGGTGGTTAGATCTTGTGGAAGGGAGAGAGACATATAGATGTGATGAGTGGTTAGATCTTAATGAATGATAGGTGGTAGCACAAAGAATCACTGGATAAAACAAATACAGATGAATGATGTATGGGTGGAGGCTAGGTTTTTTATTCGGTTATGGGTGAATGATGGAAGAGATACCTACGGATCTATGAAAAGAGAGAAGCAATTAGCAGTTTTTTAGGGAGATAAAATTCCATAAATGCCCTTCCACCCATTAGAGAATAAAACCTTAAGTTTCACTTATTTACACTTATGCCACAACCAATAATAACCATTGATCAAAAAATAAAAGGTTAAGATTGATTCTCGCGATTCTCGCAATTCTCGCAATTTATTTGGTTCTGAAAAGAACCTCACACTATATATATATATATATATATATATATATATATATATATATATATATATATATATTGAACTTGTATGAAGTATATTAAGCATGATTTATTTTTGTTAGAGTAAATTACATGGATAGTCCTTGTGATTTGTTCAAAATTGCATTTGCCGTCCCTGAGAGTTTCAGCTTGCATTGACAATCCTTAACTTTGCAAAGAATAACATCCACAGTCCTTAGTTTTAACTTCCGTTAGCATAGTTCGTTAAAATCCATCATGTGCCATGCACATGAGGGTATTATAGTCAGTTACATCCACTTTAATCTTATTGGTCGAAGTCTTGTTTAATTGATACTATTAAATAATTAACTTTTTTTTCACTTAATCTTATTTTTTCACCACATTATATATTCTAAAGAACTCCAAATGAAAACAAGAGCAGGTACTATCAATGCCACTGTTGCTATTTTGTCCAGCCACATCCCCAATCACGACTTATCACCAAGAAGTATAAGAACTGAAATCAACCAAATTACCCGACCTACATACACACAAGATCATCTACAAAATCATTACATATTAACACGCAAGACCTACATATCTATGGCGGCGGGCGTAGTGTACGTGGTCACAGATGAAGTTTAGAAGGGTGTCTCCCGAGATGGCAAATAAAGAAAGAATGTGATGTTTGGTTAGTCTGAAACAAAAAGATCATCACCACAACCAACATAAAAAACAAAAAGAAAGAATGTGATGTTTGGTTAGTTTGAAACGAAAAGACCATCACCACAACCAACATAAAAACCACCACTTTATCACCTTTAAAACCCACCCTCGATTTTTTGAAATCCAATTATACACATGCCATCGACAACACCACCAAACCACCATCATCTAATCCCCTCACCATCTTCACTTGTCATTAGCAAAACCTTCATCACCCCTCATTCAAATCCCTAGGAAGGAAACCATATATGGGTCCATCTAAAGCCAATAATTGACACCAAGACCATATACTTTTTTAACTTTCACTTACCCAACAACCATCATCACATCTACTCCGCCAGTCACATCACCATCATTTTCCACCACCACCCATAAAACCCTCAAAACTTAGTTAGCCTTCTCATCCAGTTTTTGTTTGAAACCAATATATGGTGTAAAAAGACAAAGAACTAGGGGATAAGAAAAATATTAGAGACAGGTTTCTAGGGATGGGCTGGGTGGAGATTTATACTTTTTATTTACATTTTATTCATAATATATGTACATAAAAAATGGTTAGAAGATAAAAGTACCATTTTACCATCATGTCCAAAGCACATGAGGATTTAACAGAATAATTTAATGGAATATAAGCCGTAGGAATATTGGTGTTATTCTTTACAAAATTAAGGGCTATCAATGCAAAATGAAACTATCAGGGATGGTAGATGCGATTTTTGACAAACCACAAGGACTATCCATGTAATTTACTCTTTTTATTAAGAGCAAATTCTCTAAATGCCCAAGTCGCCCAAAATGTTTACCTTTTCTAGACAAGAAGAAAAAAAATGACTTCTCAAAATAGACAAGACGACTTGGGCGACTAGTCGCTCAGATAAAAAATCAAAAAATGTCCCCTTATTGTATTTTGGGCGACTTTTTTTGTAAGATACTTTTCCAAGTTGCCTATCGTATGGTTCGAATGGTCACTAATGAGGAAATAAAGAAGGTTATGTTCTCTATTGGTGACAATAGAGCCCCGGGTCCTGATGGATACTCGTCAGCTTTCTTCAAAAAGGGATGGGAATATCTTGGTAATGATGTATGTGATGCGGTTCGGGACTTCTTTACGAATGGGAAGTTATTGAAAAAGATAAATCACACGCCCATTCATATTAATGACTATCGTCCCATTTCTTGTTGCAATGTTATTTACAAGGTTATAAGTGTTGACATAAATAATGCCTAAAAACATTGTTAACATATTAACAATGTCTCTATGTTTTGATGATTACAAAACATAAACTCATCGAACTAAAATTTACGACTTAAACAAGTATTTAGTGATAAATATCTCTCTTTACATCCTAATCACTTAAGGTATGAATAAACAAAGTGTTTATTGCAATCTATGATCAAAGAAAATTTTTCTAAATCACTAGACTTTTTATAAAATGTCATAAACATTTTATATCATTTACAAAATCATTTTTAGAATTAAAAGAATATGTATAAATCATTATAAATATATGAATTCAAAAATTTAACCAAAAATGGCAAATATAATCCAGAAAAACCTTCCTCACAAAAGGACAAATAAAGCCAACGTTCTGGAGGGTGCGGCCCCCTTAATTCCTAGGCGGCCCCCTTAATGATTAAGGGGACCGGCACGCTTTAGATCAGTAATTTTTTGTCCTATAAATACTGGTTCATTCCACAAATTTTTCTCACCTTTTGCACCCAAAACTTTCTGATCTAAATCTCCATTTTCATTTCCTATAATCCTTTGATCATATATACATTAATCTTTGTTTCAAAGTGATCCAAGTCTCATTCTTTCAAGTGCAAAAGAAGAATACTTCTATTCACCAAGACAAGAAGTATTACAACTTGCTGTGACCTCCACATCCAAGTTGTTGGAGCATCATTCATTACATATATTTCTTTGTGTAATTAGTTGTTGTAGGACCTTAGATCTATCTTTATCGCCTTATAATATGATGTTAGAGAGAGAAAGTAGAGCTAGAGAGAGAAAGTAGAGAGAGAGAGAGGTGGAGAGCACTATGTGAAATAAAACCTTGAATAAGCATAAACTCCCACCCTTCCTAACAAGCTTAGGAGGGGTATTTATAGTTTTACATTAGCCACCATGGGCTTTCTCATGGGCCTTCTTTTGGGCCAAGCCATTAAGGCTTTTACTTAAACTTAATAAACTAGCATTTTACTAACTATTACATGAATATATTTAACTAACTATTTGACTCAATAATGACCGTCACTTTTAATCCTAACAATCTCCCCCTAAGGGACGATCATTGAGATCTCACTTTGATTTCATAAATGATCAACACTTCTAATGCTAACAATCTCCCCCTAAGGGTGATCATTGAGATCTCTCTTTTGTGACCTTGATCTTTGATCTTTGAAGCTTGTTCTCATGAACTTTGAGTCTTGTTGTGTAATAGTTTTGCTAGTTTCATTGTTCCAATCATGCTTAGTGATCTTACTTGCCTTTGATCAACATCTTTACTCTGTTGTCTTTACGTCTTTTCCAACATGCTCATACTTTGTTTGACTTTGAATCTTTGTGAAGTTCTTTTTTCTTTGACTTTAATCTTTGTTTCTTTAGTTTGAAGATTCTTTGACTTTGACTTAGAAACGTTCTGAACTTTGCTTTGCTTAGATCTTTGAAGAGAGCTTTGCAGGGTATGAGCATGTGGATCTTTGAGTGATGGTAACGGTCTTTCTCCAAGGAACATTCATGAGTACCTGCATAAAACAGTTAGCAATAAAGTATCCGGTACTTACAGGTTCGGAATTAGAGATCGTCAACAGCATAGTGTGAAGACTCCTTCTAACCCTTACCAAGGCCGTTCCTGAATCAGATACCCCTGAAAGGGCTTACTAGATCCACCGAAGTACATCAATGATTCAGGTGAGTTGCTGGAGATCACCCCACAACTGTAGACCGTTTGAGACAAAGTAACCATCATGATAGATAAGGCAAGATCCGTAGATCTCATAAAGACTCTTACAACTTGTGTCCTTTTTGGCGAACACAAGTGTATTCGTAGGAAGTGTATCCTAAGAGATCTTTTAATGTATCTCATGGCTCTAGACTCGATAAGTGCATAATTTGGTTTTCCTATGCGGAGACTAAGGAGGGTTCTCCTGCTTCAATATCAACCATCTCTAAGAGATAAGTCGATAGATTACACCGGTTCCCCGTGAGAATGAAACAAGCTCTTTTAAGAGAACTTGAGTGGCTAGAAGGTTTAGTGCAGTGCGTCACTGGGTCCATGACGTCTTGTCTTCAATACCGGTGTCACCTTAGTAACAACCAGTAGCATATGAGTTGAACCCGGTATCTGCCCTAAGGTTGAACATTTTGAGGGCTATTTCTTTTCACCCTTCTCATTTGCTTTTCTTTTTAATTCTTCAACCCCTTCTTTCTCCTTTCTCATTTTCTCTTTTTTTTTTTCAATCATACCTAAGGACTTCTAATTCTATTCTATTGGAATTGTCCTTGGGTAGATCCCTCCGGCTCTGGCGGATCATAGGACGGTTCTTCCTAACCTTAGTCACCTTATAACTTCATGACTATCCTATTGTTGCCATCAAACCATTTGTGAAAATCTCTCAAAGTGTTTATGATAATAAAACATACTTTGTTAACACTTCGAGAGTTTTGCATTTCATGAAGGACTCCCCCTTCACATGTGCTCATGGATTTTAAGAAATTTGCACACATGTAAGGAGTTTGCACTTTTTGAATTGATCCACTTTCAATGAACACAACCGATTCGAGACACGCTTACATCACTAGTTAGACTAGCTTGAAGTTATTACCCGGCCTGGTCAAGTCCACAGAAAGTTTCTCGAAACGGTACATTTCTACTTTGACATATCCTTTTCGAGACACGCTTACGTGGCTAGTTAAAGAGATACATTGTCAGTTTTTAGGTGACAACTAGCTCTAATAACTAACTTGATGTCATTACCCATCGAAGACAAGTCTTTTCGATTACTAACAATTTTTGTTTCATCAATTCCTGGGTTAATACTGAGTCGAGCTCGCATGAGATTCAGCCACAATCTTAAACACATTGATCACATTTTAATCACATCTTCTCCCCCTCAAAAATAGCATATCCATGGTATTTTTGATACCAATTGATTAAAGCCTTTTCTTTTTGGATAGCATATGGGAGAAACAGATGTTTGTTAATTCCGTATAAGTTTCCTATAAGCATGATCATTGTGGAACATCATTTTATTACTCTCCCTCAAAAATAGAACATTTTGAGTAAATATAAGCTTTTAAAGATTTGAGGGAGTAGTATCTTGAGCAACATCGTGAAAAGTTTTGAAAACCTTTTGAAATATTTTTCAAAATTTTGCTCAAAAATTAAGAAGACTTTGATAAGCTTTTTGGAGAGAAGTCTTCTTATCTTTTAGGATTGTCGCACATAAATGTACAACAGGGTCCTTTCTTTGAAAATCACGGGTTAAACACTGTAATGTGTGCATAAGCCATTAAGTTTTTAGGATAAGTGCTCAAAGAATATGTAAAACCTTTGTTTTGATTTAAGCACTTTCCTTTCTTTGAAGAACGAGTCCTTAGCTGAAATACTAAGAAGTCATTATGTTATTGGATTAGAAAACAACTTTTGGAACCCATTTAAGCACGGCGCCAACGGGTTTACCATATTTTGAAATCCATTTGAAAGTTGTGTCAATCCGAGACAAAGAAGTTGAATTCCAACGAGGACTGAAAACCGGTGTTTCATTTTGAAATAAGGCTCGTGGAATCAACGGTGATTTAAAAGTCTTTTGCTTTTGAAACTTGTTTGAGAAACTCGGTGTCTCTCTTGGAGTTTTAAAACTTGAGGAAGAAGTTTTCCATCCATTGTTGAAACTCAGCATTTCATTTCGAAAATTTGTTTTTGAGATGAATGGAAACCTTCCAGAATTAGGATTTTTCCAAGCATAGCCATTCCTTTGTTGTAGCGGAAGCATTTCAGGGTATGAATATTTCAAATGTTTTGAACGGCTTTGCTTTGGTTTCCACACTAGCTTTACCGGAGTAAAACGAGAGTATGGAGTTTGAAAACCTTGATTCTTTTCTTTATGAGCACTTGCATTTGAAACCTTTTGAGGAGTAAATGTTTCAGAGAAATTAGGTCTCTTCGAAAATTTCCTTCCTTTTTGCAAAGAATAGGTTGTAAACTGAGAAACCTTTTTCGGAAACGGTTTGGAAGATTCACCCGTGTAAACCTTCTCCGAAACACTTACTTGTGGTTTAGACTCGTTTGAAACTTGAGATTTTCCCTTTGACCGGTTAAGAACATCAAACTTTGCTTTTAAGGCATTGTATGACGTTCTCAAATCATTGTATTCTTTTTGAAGAGAAAGATGATCTGATGATGCTAGTTTTTCTTGCAAAGAAGCATTTTGATTTTCAAGATGTGAAAAATATTTTTCATATTTGTCGGTTTCTGATGATGCTTGGAACCGCGTATATCATAACGGGCTGGTGGATTTGCTTAGTGGGCTGGATTTGAAATGTTTATTTGATGGACTGGACGTACGAATATCATGGACTGCACTTAAGAATTAAAATTATCAAAAGATATAATCCAAAATTCATTTTTGAATATACAATTTTGGTATAAGAGTGGTATTTTGGTTTATAAATTTTCACGGGGATACATTATTCACGGCTAGAATTGCTATGTTCAACAAAAATGTCTACGGAGTTTTTGCACGGTATTATTGATTTGACTTTGAAGTGGCATTTCAACAAGTGTACTTATTTATCTCAAAGTCTAGGGGTGGTTGGATGCATGACTTTCGAAGATACTTGTTTGTGCAATCACAGGAAATGATAGTGATTAAGACTTGGATTATCTAGTTATACCCATTGTAAGGAGTTACATTGTAGTGCTCACGGGTTATAACTATCACTTTAAGGAGTTAGATTGTAGTACTCAGTGTCACACGCAGTTGTGGATAGTTCAAGAGGCGGAGAGTTCATATACTATTTGCTGTCTTGAGTATATGTCTCTATCTATGCTTAAAGGAGTTACGTTGTAGTGCTCAGTATAGGTTCTTAGTCACACCATCGTACAAGATTAAGTCACAAGATGGGATGTTTACTTCATTTTCAAGTTGGTCATATCGGGCTGTCTCCAGATGTGGTCATTACTAGTAGCCGGTGAATTTAAAGGAGGTTCGATTACAGGTTGATTTGAGAGAAAAGTATTGAGAGTATATTTTTAAGACATATACTCACATAATGTGCTTCAAAAAGCTGTTATGGCTTCTAAATTGCATCAAGTACAAGGTGATTATACGGCATGTACAATACATTATGATGATTCCGATACCTCGCAACCATCAGGAAGGAGAAGAACATGCCAAAAGAAGTAGTGTTTCGTCTTCAGTGATTGGATTGACCGAGAGAATTGTGCTTAACATCGTGAATGGAAAAGTAGTGTGTGTACATAAGGGCTTATCACCAACTTGGATGCAATGTTATGTGTGTTATATTGTCATGATGCTCCCTGAACGACAACCATGTGTTTACAGTGTTGAATCTACGTTATCCGCTGCGTGATGAAAGAAGTTGTCGGTTCAGGAGGGAGCAGGTAAAAGTAATAAAGGCTCACTAGTTAGGAGGGAGTAATAACCTAACTAGACCATTACAGTTGAAGTTCAGAGCTACAAAGACCTTTGCTGTCAGTACGCCGAGATCATCGGAAGAGAGAACTTCAAGTCTGCCTCAGTATCTAGACTACAGAGACTCTGCGCTTCAACAACGTCAACATATTTTACTATTGTTGTAATTTGCATTGTTTATGTATTTATAGGTCTCATTGTAACCATTCACGTGTGACGATATCTTGGAGGGAGATTGTTAGCCTCGCTATTTTATAAAGATAACGTCACACATGTGAAATGGACTAGATATGTAGTAAGTTGCACCCGTAGGGACTACTTATGTAAACGTGGCAAACTTAGAGTATGTTGAGCCTATAAATACCCCTCATGACTCTCCATGAGGGGTGTGGGAAATCATTAGGTCATTTGTATTGTTTCATTTATCTATCAAAGTTCCTTTTATTCTCCACCCTCTCTCTACTTTCTCTCACTAGAAAGATGAATACTTTCATTATCTTTGATCAACCAAGTCCTCCCGAACCACATAAATCTTACATATTATCGGTCCTACAGTTGTGAATATTTGGTAGAATATAGATTAGCAAGGTGTGTAGATAGAAAGATTTAGGAGTAGATTGTTGTGTAGTAGATTGTTGGGAAGTAGATTGTTGTGAGGAAGATAGTTGTGAAATAGATAGTTGTGACGATAGATAGATGTGAAGAAGTAGTGTTGTAATTAAGGTGTGACTAGGTGTGAAGAAGTTGTGTAGAAGGTGTGATTAAGGTGTGACGAAGTTGTGGTGTGTACATTGGTGTGTAAGGTTTTCTCCGCCATAAAGGAGCTTGTTGACATAGTGAAGAAAACTCTCGAGTTAGGTGCTCGGGGAGTGGAGTAGGGCAAGGAAGGTGTCCTTGTAGCCGAACCACTATAAATCTCTTGTCTCGCGGTTCGATCTTTCCATCTCTTACTCATTTCATTTATTTCATTATCATTGCTTTAGTATTTAATTATAGTTGTTTATATTGTGCAAGACTTGAATTCACATAATAACGAATCCATAAGTTTTGTAAGTAAACAAAACACGCAAAAAACTTTTTATAACAAATTAAAAAGACGTAAAACTATTCAACCCCCCCCCCCCCCTCTTCTAGTTTTCCACAATTGGTATCAAGAGCCACGTCAAGCGTGATTTTTTAAAATATATTGTATTTTAAAACTTGTAACGATCTATGGAATCTGAAAAATATTTAGAATGGCAATCTATGCAAAGACCACCACTATTTGAAAGTGATGGATTTTTATATTGGAAAAATAGATTCGAAACTTATGTGAAATCTAAAGATCTTGATCTCTGGCATGTTATTACCTTTGGTGATTTTCCCCTTACTCAACAAAATCCGGAAACTAAAATGGATGAAATTGTATCTTTTGAAAAACAAAATGATGATTTGAAAAAGAAACTAGCTAAAAATAATGAAGCTAAAATGGTAATTTATAATGCCTTACCGCGCAAAGAATATGAAAGAATTTTTATGTGTAAAACCGCCAAAGAAATTTGGGAGTCATTACTTATTACTCACCAAGGTAATAGTCAAGTCAAAGACAATAAAATAGATCTTCTTGTACAACAATATGAACAATTTACGATTTCGGAAGAGGAATCAATTGATAATGCTTTTGCTAAATTTAACACTATTATCACAAGTTTAAAAGCACTTGATGATACATTTTCTAGTAAAAATTGTGTTAGGAAATTTCTTAGGGCATTGCATCAAAAATGGCGAGCTAAGGTCACGGCAATTGAAGAATCAAAGAATTTGATGACGTTATCACTTGACGAACTTATTGGCAACTTGAAGGTCCATGAAGAAATTATAAGAAGAGATTCGAAAACGGTCAAGGTCAAGAAAGAACAAACTAAATCTATTGCTCTAAAAGCCAAATAGGAACCTAGTGACGATGATGATTCAAGTGACGAGAGTGAAGACGAAGTATATGCAATGGCCGTAAGAGAATTCAAGAAATTCTTCAAAAGACGAGGAAGATTCACTAGATTACCACGAGACGAAAGAAAGTCGTTCCAAAGAAATAGAAGTGATAACTACTGGAAAAGAAAGTGTTTTAGATGTGGAAGTCCAAATCATCTCATTGGTGAATGTCTACAGCCATCGGGTTATGAAAATCAAGGCGCCTTTGTTAGTGGAACATGGAGTGATAGTGACAAAGAAGAAGTGAAAAAACCAAGAGACGAAAAATGTTTTGTGGCCAAAGCAAGCGATGAAATATGTTTAGAAATAGACTTGGATCCCGACGAATGGATCAAGGATAGCGGATGTTCGAGGCACATGACGGGGAACCGCAAGCTATTTTCTACGTATAAGGCATGCAATGGAGGTACCGTTATTTTCGGTAGTGACTTGCGTGGAAAAATCATTGGCAAAGGTACGATTTCTCAAGACTCACTTACTATTGAAAATGTTGAGCATGTAGATAATTTAACATATAACTTGCTTAGTATAGGCCAAATATGCAATAATAAATGTAGGGTTACCTTTACCGATAGGGATAGCGAAATAGTTAAGAATGGAAAGGTCATAGGTAGAGGAATTAGGAAAGGAGGCATATATGTTATGAAACTAGGAAACAAACCGGAAGATAGGATATGCTTAGCAACCCTAGACGAAAACTCCACTTTGTGGCATAGGAGATTAGGACATGCAAACATGCAACAAATACAATCTTTAGCCTCTAAAGAACTAGTTAGAAACTTGCCTAACCTAAAATACGACAAACACTTTTGTGATGCTTGTAAAATTGGAAAACAAGCTAATGCTAGTCACAAAGCTAAGAATATAGTATCTACTACTAGGTGCCTAGAATTATTACATATGGATCTATTTGTTCCATCCGATGTGCGGAGCTATGGAGGAAACCATTATACCTTAGTAATAGTAGACGACTATTCACGATACACGTGGACTAGGTTTTTAAGTGACAAAACCCAAACCTTTGAAAAATTTGAAATATTTAGTAAAATGATTCGAAATAAATTAGGATGCACAATAGTAGCCATTAGGACGAACCATGGTAGGGAATTTGATAACGAAGTACAATTCGGAAAATATTGTGATTTAAATGGAATATCTCACAATTTCTCCGCTCCTCGTACTCCTCAATCAAATGCCGTAGTAGAAAGAAAGAATATGTCACTACAAGAAATGAGTAGAACAATGTTAAATGAACAATCCATCCCACAAAAGTTTTGGTGTCACGTTGTAGATACATCAACATATATCATTAATAGGGTATTAATTAGGAGAATTTTAGGAAAAACTCCTTATGAGTTACTAAGAGGTAGAAAACCTAACTTAAGCTACTTTAGGGTATTCAGAAGTAAATGCTATATTTTAAACACTAAGGATTACCTTACTAAGTTTGACCCAAAATCTTACGAAGGAATATTTTTAGGCTACTCGCAAAATAGTAAAGCATATATAATACTTAACAAACACACTATGAAAGTAGAAGAATCATTAAATGTAACATTTGATGAAACACCACCACCTCCTAAAACATTACCTTTAGCAGATGATGACTTAGTCGAAGACGAAGCTATTGAGGTTAGTAAAACAAAACCCATAGGAAATGATAATGAAAACATAGACCTAGGAAATAACGAAGTCGTAAATATTAAGGAATCTAAATCACATCCATTAGATAACATAATAGGAAGTCTTAATCAAAGAACCCTTAGGTTACAAGCCCAAGATAAAAATAACTTCTTTTGTTTCCTCTCAGCAATAGAACCTAAGAATATTAATGAAGCATTAAAGGATGAAAGTTGGGTTATAGCCATGCAAGAAGAATTAAACCAATTTAAGGCTAATGATGTTTGGGAATTAGTCCCAAATCCAATGAACATGACCATCATAGGAACTAAGTGGGTATATAGGAATAAGTTAGATGAAAATGGAATAGTAACTAGGAACAAAGCTAGGTTAGTTGCCCAAGGTTATAATTAACAAGAAGGAATTGATTATGACGAAACTTATGCCCCCGTAGCTAGACTAGAATCTATTAGATTATTACTTGCCTATGCGTGCGCCCTAGACTTTAAGTTATTCCAAATGGACGTGAAAAGTGCATTCCTCAACGGTTTTATCCATGAGGAGGTTTATGTGGCACAACCTCCAGGATTCATTCACTTTGCAAAACCTGATTATGTTTATAAACTAAAGAAAGCTTTATATGGACTCAAACAAGCTCCTAAGGCTTGGTATGATCGATTGATTGATGCCAAACCACCTAACTTAAATTAACCAAAGAATGGTCAACTAAGTCAAATAGCCTAGATCAATGCTCCGGGTAATATAATGTATCACCGGGTCGTTAAATCCCGTTGAGGTGTGAAATGTGACTTTAGCGTATTAGGGATCGGGTATTTATTCACAGGAAAGGGTTATGATCAAAGTTATTTGTATTTTATAAACAAATATAGCTTAGGAAAGCTACGTGAGTGATTACTGGAATTTGGATTACAAGGGTTTGAGCTTAAACCAAAAATTATACGTTTAAATTAAAAACGTATACTGATGAATCGTACAAAAAGTACAACTGAAAAACTGAGAGGGGTAAAAGTGTAAATTCAATATTTTTACAATCCTAAAAATTAAAGAAAATTTTAAGAAAAATAAAAAGTATTTTTATACTAATTAATTATTTAATATTAATTATGTTACTAATTATCTATTTAATACTAATTTAATTAATTAAAATTATTAGAAATACTAAAAAGTTTTAGAAAATTAAGAAAAATTTTATAAATCTAATTAACCATCATGGGAATCCTAAAAAATTATAAAAAGTTAATTCTAAGTATTTTTAAACTAATTAAATAATTATTACTCTATTTATTAATTAATATCTAATTAAACTATTTAAATTATAAATACTATTAGATGAACAGTAAAAATTCTAGAAAAATTTATAAAATTATTTTAACTAAAATAAAAGCTATAAAAATTATAAAAACTTAGTTATACTATTTAAAAACTAATAATGCTATTTAATTGATTAATATTAATTAAAACTAAATTAAATTAAAATTAATTAGTAATACCACTAAAAGACAAAATAAAAATCTGGAAAATTTTGTAAAATTACTTTAACCTAAATTATAATTTCTAAAAATATAAAAGTGATATATTATTTAGAAATAAAATAAAAAAAAAGAAAATTAAATAGATAAATCCTATTAAATAGAAGCTATCACTATTCTTAAAAGTTGGTTTTTTGGTTTTTTCTTTTTTCCAAACTAATTATAAGATAAAAATGAGCACTTTTAATTAAGACAACTTTTTTATACCCCTGGAAATAAGCACTTGGAGTGCTTATTCACCTCACAGTTGACTTTTGTTGACTGTGATGGTTAATAAGCTCAAAATGGAATTTTGGGGGTCCACAATGATGATTTTAGGTCTCTCTGAGTTCAAGGAACACAACAAAGCAAAACTTAAGCTAAAAAGCACTCTCAATAAGCCAATATTAACAAATAAGCACTTGGCTTATTTGTTGACTGAGCAGTTTGAGGGACAAACTAAACAGGCCAAATTAGGTAGGGTCCACAATGATGGGGGTCAAACCAAAGGTCAATCCTACTACCTGGGTAGGAGGGGGGTTGAGATATGCAAGGCCAAGGCTGTGGGACCCACTGGGTCAGTCACAAACCACCAATGAAGTGGGTGGGTTGCTGAGGTAACTGAGAGCAGGGCAAATAAGTTGCCCTGCAGGTCACTTTGAGACCTGATTTGATCAGCCAAACAAATTCAATAAAACCTGAAAAAAATCACAAAAATCTACAAGGTGGTAGAGAACAAGCACAACAATTTTCAGCTTCTAATAGCTAGAATCAAGCAAGTTACAACCTTCCCAATATTGCTCAAAATGACTGAGCAGAATTTTGACCTTGAAAAGTTTTGAGCTAGTTTGACTTTAATGAACTTGTGATTGATTTAACTGACTCAAATCATGTTTGTAGGTTAAATGTAAACTGATTTAGACTAGAGTTCCAACTTGTGAACAAGATTTGTGAGATTTTGGATTCAAAAATCACCACAGTGAACTGTGGTGATTATAAGTTTGTGATTTTGACTTTTTAAGTGTTTTGGACCAAAAGACTTGTTTCCCTGAGCTATATTACACCCAACAATCAGTTCCAAACAGATAGATACCAAGTTGAACAATCAAAACACCTTAAACAGACTAGAACCAAACACCCCCTTACAAACAGTTATAAGAGAGATTAGCACTCAAACAAATGATCAACACAAACCAATGATTACAATTAGCCAACAATCTATTAAATAACTGTAATACACTTAATTTAACAATCTAAACTACTTTAAGAGTGAAAATGAAAAAGTGAGTATCTTACAAAGCCTTCCAAGCTAATTAATGAACACCAAGGACCAATCCAAACCACCCTATGCCCTCCCCTGAGGTTCCTAACCCACAGCCATCCAGAATATGCTGTGCTCCATGCTTTTCAAACCAATAATCACACTTTTTATTTTTTTATTTTTATTTTTATTTATTTTCTTGATTTTTATTGAAAACTGAGTTGTAGATGTTTAGATAAGCTTATGAAACTTGAGTTGTCTTATTTTAGAGCATACAAGAGCTTTTGAGTACTTAGATTACAAACAACTTAACTTAATTAAAACTTGAAAGCTTAAAGGAATACTTGAAATATTGAACTTGGAATTTTTAACTTCAAACTGATATTGCATTAAAAGAAAAGTTACATTACATAAGAAATAAGCTGAAAATACAATTTTTAACTAAAAAACTACACACCATTAGCTTCTGAGAGCTTATCTATATATACGACCTAAAAATAATCCCTCCTCTCTTCCACACAGCTTCTTTTTGAAATTTAAAAGTCCCACATGCTTTGCTTTGACCTTCTGACCAAATCCCCATCGTTGGATTAGATTATGATGCATCCATACCCTTGATTGCAAAATTGGCGCCAAAATGTGTCGGGGCAATTTTTAGTGGTTCTGGTGAGGGTCTGGTGGAGCATTTATGGTGGTGGAGATGTTAGGTGTGGGCATTAATGGTGGGGGTGAAAGTGGGTGAAAAAGGCGAGGGGGGGGGATGGGATTCTCCCTGGTTTTGCGCAGGTTGGTTGGGGGAGATGACGGTCAACGCGGGTCAACGCGTATTATTTAAAACGGTTAAAGGTTTGGGCTTACTGGTGGGCTTGGGGATGTGGGTGGACTGGATCAGGATTGCATGGGTGGGTTTGGTTTATTTTGGGTTTAGCAAAAAGGGTCCGGTTGGTTAAATGGCTAACAAGGACTAATTTTGCAAACTTAGCAAAACTTAGGGACTGAAAATGTAAACTTCCCAAAGTTCTCAAAATGTTATTTTTTTTTTTCACATGCCAATAATTCAAGGACTAATTTTGCATTTTCCCATTTTTTCTCAAAAATTCAAAACATCCCAGGGACTAATTTTGCCAACTTTGGATTTTTAGGGACTAATTGTGTAATTTATGAAATCTTGCAACCCAATAATGAACTTTTGACTTCATTTGACTTTTAAGACCTTGGGTTGACTTTTCCTTAAAAATAAATGCTAAGGGACTAAAAGTGACAAGTTTTGAAACTTGGGGGACTGAAACTGCCAATACTGCAAACTTTGTACGTTTTTTCTTTGTTTTTGCACATTTTGCTTTTAAAACACATAAAACACAATCCCTGGGATAATTTAAGTATTTTGATATCTTTTTGATTGTTTTTGTGCGTTTTGGCAGTTTAAAATTATCAAAAACGATGAGTGTTTAAGCACTCATCAATCCCCCACACTGAACTGTTGCTAGTCCCTAGCAACCTTTTTAGAAAACTTGATGGATTTTAAACTCTTTACCAAAAGCCATCACTTCTGGAGTAGCCAGGTGTAAGAACTGTGGCACACCTGATAACCGTGTGATTTTGAGCAAACCACCAGCTTTCAACGGATTTGTTAAGTCTTTACCAGGAGCCGTTTGCTTCTGGACTAGCCAGCTCTTGATGGAATAGTCAACATCTTGGTGAGCTGATTACCAATTATGGATTTTCCACGGCCTTTACCACAAGCCATAATCTTGCGGGCTAGCCAACTCATTTGTTTTTGGGGAGTTGAGGAACTATACAATTTTGGGCAAATTGCAAGCCATCAACGGATTTGAGATGTCTTTACCAAGAGCCGTTTGCTCCTGGACTAGCCAATCCCTTTGTCATTTAGACTTTGGCGGACTGATTACCACAAAAATTTTTGAAATAAAGTGAAAAAATTTTGAAAATTTTGGCCAAAAACGGGGGTACTTGAAAGATATTTGTTAAAATTCGTTAGAATTTCCCCCCCACACTTAGAAATGAATATTGTCCTCAATATTCAAAGTCCCGGCTATTATGCCGAAGCTATGAACGTAAAAAGCCAAGATTTGAATCTAACTGTGGAAATACCAATTTCACTTTATTTCTATATATATACAACTTTTTTTTTTTTTTTTTTTTTTTTTTTTTTTTTTTTTTTACTTATATACATATATACATTTTTTTTTTCAAATAGCAGGGGGGTTGGCCATTCCCCCACACTCGGTGGTAGAAAATAGAAAGAATCAGAGATACGGGTGAAAACCCGTATTGTTGCTAGTTTTTGGTCATTGAGTCGCTAGCTTGACTCTATCCCCGAATTCAATTGTCCTTGGGGAAAGTTCGGAGATCCGGGACGACCATGGATGGTACGTCCTCTCCAAAGTAGTGCTTTAACCGATGTCCATTCACTTTGAAATTTGGACCGTTACTTTGAGATAATTCGACGGTACCATAAGGATAAACTTTTGTGATAGTGAATGGACCAGTCCATCGGGTTTTGAGCTTTCCCGAGAAGATCTTGAGTCTAGAGTTGAAAAGAAGGACTCGATCACCAACGTTAAAAACGCGGTTTTTGATTTTTGAGTCGTGAATCTTCTTTATCTTTTGTTTATAGATCAAAGAGTTCTCGTAAGCTTGATCACGAAGTTCGTTTAATTCATTGAGTTGAACTTTTCTGTGATCACCCGCCGTTCTGAGGTCGAAATTGGCATGCTTGAGGGCCCAATAGGCTTTATGCTCAAGCTCGATCGGAAGATGGCACGCTTTCCCGTACACAAGTTTATAAGGCGTACACCCAATGGGTGTTTTGTAAGCCGTACGGAAAGCCCAAAGTGCATCATCTAATTTGTCCGACCACGATGCACGATTTTCACCTACAGTTCTCTCCAATATTCTTTTAATGCCCCGATTGGACACTTCGACTTGTCCACTTGTTTGAGGGTGGTACGCAGTGGAAAGACGGTGAGTCACACCGTATTTTTGCATGACTTTGTCAAACTTGTCATTACAGAAGTGCGTACCACGATCGCTAATAATAGCACGTGGAGTTCCGAATCGGGCAAAGAGAGCTTTTAAAAATTTCACAACTACTCGGGCATCATTTGTGGGTAAGGCTTTTGCCTCAACCCATTTTGACAAGTAGTCAACTGCCACGAGTATGTATTTGTTACCGTGAGAAGATGGAAATGGCCCCATAAAGTCGATGCCCCAGATATCAAAGATTTCACAAACTTGAATTGCATTCTGAGGCATTTCATTTCTTTGTGAAATATTCCCGTGGCGCTGACAAGCGTCACAGGACTTGACCAATTCTTGGGCATCCTTGTAGATCGAGGGCCAATAAAAGCCGGAATCAAACACCTTTTTGGCGGTGTAGTTGGGATTGTGGTGGCCCCCCGTGGGACCAGCATGGCAAGCCTTTAAGATTTCAGCGGCTTCCTGACCATACACACATCGCCGGATGACTTGATCCGCGCATATTTTGAACAAATAGGGGTCGTCCCAAAAGTAATGTTTTACGTCTTTGAAGAATTTATTTTTTTGTTGGGACGACATCCCTTTCACAATGAAATTACCCGCAAGATAGTTTGCAAAATCGGCAAACCATGGGGTAATCGAGTCTCCACGAAATGAAACCACATTGAGGGTTTCGAGAGGAAATGTTTCATTTATTTCCTTTTTCTCGAAAGCATTTTGGTGAGGGTTTTCAAGACGGGAGAGATGATCAGCAGCCAGGTTCTCAGCTCCTTTTTTATCACGAATAATGATATCAAATTCCTGAAGGAGGAGAACCCATCGGAGGAGTCTCGGCTTTGCATCTTGTTTTGCAAATAGATACTTCAAAGCCGAATGATCCGTATACACTATGCTTTTAGTCAGAATCAAGTATGGCCGGAATTTTTCAAAAGCATACACCACAGCTAATAATTCTTTTTCAGTGGTGGTGTAATGACTTTGTGCCTCGGTCATAGTCTTGCTGGCATAGTGTATAGGCTGAAAATGTTTTGTTTTGCGTTGCCCCAAGACTGCCCCTATAGCATAATCACTAGCATCACACATGAGCTCGAAGGGCAAGTCCCAATCGGGGGCAACAAGAATCGGTGCCTCGGTAAGCCTTTTCTTTAATGTTTCAAAGGCTTCGATGCACTCAGGGGAGAAGACAAAAGGAGCATCCTTCTCGAGGAGATGGGTCATGGGCCGGGCAATTTTTGAAAAATCTTGAATAAACCTACGATAGAAACCGGCGTGACCCAAAAAGCTCCTAACACCTTTCACAGTCGTAGGAGGAGGCAATTTTGCAATGACGTCCACTTTGGCACGGTCAACCTCCATCCCATTTTTTGAAATTTTATGGCCGAGGACAATGCCCTCTTTGACCATAAAGTGACTCTTCTCCCAATTTAGACATAACTTTGTGTCTTCACAACGTTTTAGCATGCTGTCTAAATGGGAGAGACATGTTTTAAACGAATCCCCAATGACCGAGAAATCGTCCATAAAGACCTCCATACTTTTCCCGATCATGTCGGAAAAAATGGCCATCATACATCTTTGAAACGTGCCCGGAGCATTACATAGGCCAAATGGCATACGTTTATATGCGAAGGTTCCATAGGGGCACGTAAAAGTGGTCTTTTCTTGGTCTTGCGGGTCAATGGGAATCTGAAAGTAACCCGAGAAACCATCGAGGAAGCAATAGTACTCATTCCCCGCTAATCTCTCGAGCATCTGATCCATAAAGGGCAGAGGAAAATGATCCTTACGGGTGGCGTCATTCAATTTACGATAATCAATGCAGACGCGCCAACCCGTAACCAAACGAGTTGGAATCAACTCATTCTCCTCATTTGTGACAACGGTAATGCCACCCTTTTTTGGAACACAATGGATTGGGCTGACCCAAGGACTATCTGAGATAGGGTAAATCAATCCGGCATCAAGAAGTTTCAAAACCTCTTGTTTGATAACCTCGTGAATTTTTGGATTCACCCTTCTTTGATGTTGGACCGCAGGTTTGAAGTCATCCTCCATTAATATCTTGTGAGTACAAAACTCAGGGTCGATGCCCTTGATATCGGAGAGACGCCAAGCAATTGCTCGTTTATGAGATTTCAAAACTTTGATAAGAGCAGCCTTTTCCTCATCGCTTAAGTCTTTGGCAATTATGACGGGTAATTTATCATCACCCTCCAGAAATGCATATTCAAGATGAGGCGGCAAGTCCTTAAGTTCAACCTCGGGGAAGTCATCAGTTTTCTCAACATGTTTGACCTCCTCATTATGAAGTTGTTGTGGCAGAACCTGAAGATGAGAGGGATCCTCGTTTAATAATTTTTCAAGCAAGAGAATATCCCTCTCAAGGTCGATCTCTTGGCTATCGACTCCATCGGGAATCGAATCACTTTTGAGAAACGCATCCATTTCTTCTAAGATGAAGTCACTTCCCTCAAACGGAGTGAGGGAAGGAGAAGAATTGGCTATGATGGGGTGAGAAGACTGAGTGAGATTTTCACTCGAAGAATCATCAATGAAACCTAAAATCTCTTGAGCATACTCCTCAGCAGCAACATTGATGACATCAATTTGATTCACCGACTCACAATCATAATTGGAGGAGTATCTCGAAGTTTGATTTAGGTTGAAGGTAATAGCTTCCGTTCCAACACGCAATGTGATCTCATGCTCAAATACATCGATAAGAGCGCGCCCAGTTCTAAGGAATCCCCGCCCAAGAATGAGAGGGACCCTAGAATCGGCGTCAAAGTCAACAATCACAAAATCTGCTGGAAAATGGAACTTTCCCACTTTAACGAATACGTCCTCGGCAATGCCAATGGGACGAGAAATCGAGCGATCGGCAAGCTCTAAAGTCATGCACGTGGGAGTGAGTTCTGGAAGAGAAAGTTTCTTCCATACAGAATATGGCATCAAGTTGATGCTAGCACCTAGATCGGCCAGGGCAAAGCAATCAACCATACCCGGGAAAGTACAAGGAATGAGAAATTTCCCGGGATCTCCAAGCTTTTCAGGAAGCTTTTTCAAAAGAACCGCAGAGCAGTTCTCATTAAGAGGAGTTCTTGCCATCTCGAATAACTTTTCTTTATTACTCAACAGATTTTTGATTGTTGATGCAAACTTGGGCATCAAGAGAATAGCATCCGCGAAGCTGATATCGAAGTGCAAATCTTGGAAGATTTGGAAAAATTTATCCATTTGGTGATTAGCTTTTTCGCGGAGCTTTTGTTCACTGAGACGTGAAGGATATGGAATAGAAGTTTTGGATTTCGGGTTGTCCACTGGAGTTTCTGGTGGTTCAAAGACAACTCCAGGCTTACATCTGGTTTCAGGATTATCCTGAGGTTGGACATGTGCTGTACTTCGTGTGCTAGGAATTTGCACCTTGTCCTTTGTTACCTCAGGCTCACGATTCACTACCTTAGGAGGAGAGGAAGAAAAGGTAGTAGGAATCGCGGGCTCATCATATGAAGCACCACTTCGTGTTGTGATCGCCTTAGCATCGCCCCTCGGGTTAGCGATCGTGTTGCTCGGTAAAGTAGTACCTGAGCCCGAGGGTCGATCATTTAAAGACTTCTTAATGTCAGAAATCTGGCTGACCAGCAACTTGTTCAACTCTTCTTGGGACTTCATAAATTGCTTCAACAATTCATCAGATGAAGGCCCGGTTGGAACAATGGCTTGATTCGGATTAGGAATATTTGGGGCTCGATTGTTCGGGTTGGGGCCATGATTGAAATTTCCTTGATTTTGTTGATGGAAATTCCCTTGATTCTGGTGATTGTTTCCATGAAAGTTCCCGGGGTTGAAATTACCCTGACCTTGGTTCCGGTTAAAGTTTCCTTGATTTTGAAAACCTTGATTTTGAAAACTTTGGTTTTGATTTTGAAATCCGTGGCCCTGATTGAAATTATTTTGGTTTTGATAACCTTGGTGAACTCTGTTTTGGTTTTGGCCACGGTTTTGAACATTTTGGTTTTGATTAAAACCGGGAGGTCCAGGATAATGGTGAGGACGATAGTTCGGGTCAATAGGAGGACGGTATTGATTTCCTCCTTGATTTTGGGACCCGACAACAGCATTAGCTTCATATGGAGTACCATCAGTAGCTGTGCAATTGTAGTAGGCATGCGGCCCACCACAAGTTACACAGACTTCCACTTTTTTAACCTCAGCATGGGGAGGATGTTGTGGAAATGAGACTTTCTTTGTTTGGGCGAGAACCAAAGCTTGGATCGCTTCAGTGAGCTTGTCAAGCTTAGCATCCGTGCTAGATTGACCCACAGAAGATGAAGTAGAAGGACCCGCATTAATTTGGGAAACAATTGGTTTGCTTCTTGTGGAGCGGACCTTAGACTTGTTTTCTATGATTTGCAAAGCTTCTTTTGTGGTTCTACTCAAAAAATTTCCTCCCGCGGAGGCATTGAGAGAATCCTGATCAGCTTGGCTCACGCCATTGTAAAACGTATCGAGTTGCATCAACTCAGAGAAACCATGATGTGGACACTTGCGAAGTAATTCTTTGAAACGATCCCACGCTTCACCAAAAGATTCATCGTATTTTTGAGTGAACTTGGTGATTTCGTTTTTAAGACTCGTGGTCTTGGAAGGTGGGAAGAATTCATTCACAAACTTTTTGACGAGATCTTCCCAAGTCTCAATAGATCGTGGAGGTTGTTTTTCAAGCCAAATCCGGGCTTGTCCCTCCAATGAGAATGGGAAGAGAAGGAGTTTGATTGCTTCACACGGGACATTTTTGTACTTGATGGTTGATGTGATTTTGTTGAACCATCGAATATGAGCATGAGGATCGTCCCGCTCAAAACCATAGAATTGGCTTGAGGTTACAAGATTGAGTAACCCGGTTTTGAGCTCAAAATTATCAGCCACAATGGCTGGGACAACAATGGCATCTCCGTAACCCTCGATGGGTGCTTGGAGAAGTTCACACATGGGACGGTCTTCCGCCATGGTGACAGTGGGTGTGGCAACAGTACGGATCTCAGATCCGACTGTTGGTGCTGAACGTCGTCGAGGTCTTCTAGGTTTCCGAACAAGCTCACGTAATGGGCTCGTGGACCTTGAAGAACGAGTGCGCATGCACTAAAAACCAATCAAAACAAAAGTCGAGGCAAAACAACAGTGAACTTAAACCAATAATCGCAAGCAAGTGGCTTCTTTAAGAAAGGTACACCACTCACAAGGATACAAAGGCAAGTTTTAATCTTTCTGATTGGGGACTTATTATGTTCACACCACCAGTTGGTAGGTGTTCTGTCTTGGTTTGCGACGGTTTATTTTTATGTAGAGTTATTATACACAAGAAAGAGACGGATGTTTTTGTGTTTTTGTGAATGGGTTTAAAAACTTTTGGAAATTATTTTTGATATCGTCTCGTTTACCAAAATCGTTTTTCTTTAAGAATCACCTTAAAAGAAAACCGAATCAGAAAACGTTACGATTTGTTTTGTTGTTTTTATATATTTTTTTGGTGTTTTAACACTTTAGGAAAAGTGTTAATGACTTTTTTTTTTTTTTTTTTTTTTTTTTTTTTTTTTTTATATTTTGATTATGAAAATATACACAAGTGATGGTATTTGTACAGTGAAAGATGTGAGATAATACTAATCTCAAATAACGCTAAAGAAACGCGCACACCTCCCCGGCAGCGGCGCCATAAATTGATTGATGCCAAACCACCTAACTTAAATTAACCAAAGAATGGTCAACTAAGTCAAATAGCCTAGATCAATGCTCCGGGTAATATAATGTATCACCGGGTCGTTAAATCCCGTTGAGGTGTGAAATGTGACTTTAGCGTATTAGGGATCGGGTATTTATTCACAGGAAAGGGTTATGATCAAAGTTATTTGTATTTTATAAACAAATATAGCTTAGGAAAGCTACGTGAGTGATTACTGGAATTTGGATTACAAGGGTTTGAGCTTAAACCAAAAATTATACGTTTAAATTAAAAACGTATACTGATGAATCGTACAAAAAGTACAACTGAAAAACTGAGAGGGGTAAAAGTGTAAATTCAATATTTTTACAATCCTAAAAATTAAAGAAAATTTTAAGAAAAATAAAAAGTATTTTTATACTAATTAATTATTTAATATTAATTATGTTACTAATTATCTATTTAATACTAATTTAATTAATTAAAATTATTAGAAATACTAAAAAGTTTTAGAAAATTAAGAAAAATTTTATAAATCTAATTAACCATCATGGGAATCCTAAAAAATTATAAAAAGTTAATTCTAAGTATTTTTAAACTAATTAAATAATTATTACTCTATTTATTAATTAATATCTAATTAAACTATTTAAATTATAAATACTATTAGATGAACAGTAAAAATTCTAGAAAAATTTATAAAATTATTTTAACTAAAATAAAAGCTATAAAAATTATAAAAACTTAGTTATACTATTTAAAAACTAATAATGCTATTTAATTGATTAATATTAATTAAAACTAAATTAAATTAAAATTAATTAGTAATACCACTAAAAGACAAAATAAAAATCTGGAAAATTTTGTAAAATTACTTTAACCTAAATTATAATTTCTAAAAATATAAAAGTGATATATTATTTAGAAATAAAATAAAAAAAAAGAAAATTAAATAGATAAATCCTATTAAATAGAAGCTATCACTATTCTTAAAAGTTGGTTTTTTGGTTTTTTCTTTTTTCCAAACTAATTATAAGATAAAAATGAGCACTTTTAATTAAGACAACTTTTTTATACCCCTGGAAATAAGCACTTGGAGTGCTTATTCACCTCACAGTTGACTTTTGTTGACTGTGATGGTTAATAAGCTCAAAATGGAATTTTGGGGGTCCACAATGATGATTTTAGGTCTCTCTGAGTTCAAGGAACACAACAAAGCAAAACTTAAGCTAAAAAGCACTCTCAATAAGCCAATATTAACAAATAAGCACTTGGCTTATTTGTTGACTGAGCAGTTTGAGGGACAAACTAAACAGGCCAAATTAGGTAGGGTCCACAATGATGGGGGTCAAACCAAAGGTCAATCCTACTACCTGGGTAGGAGGGGGGTTGAGATATGCAAGGCCAAGGCTGTGGGACCCACTGGGTCAGTCACAAACCACCAATGAAGTGGGTGGGTTGCTGAGGTAACTGAGAGCAGGGCAAATAAGTTGCCCTGCAGGTCACTTTGAGACCTGATTTGATCAGCCAAACAAATTCAATAAAACCTGAAAAAAATCACAAAAATCTACAAGGTGGTAGAGAACAAGCACAACAATTTTCAGCTTCTAATAGCTAGAATCAAGCAAGTTACAACCTTCCCAATATTGCTCAAAATGACTGAGCAGAATTTTGACCTTGAAAAGTTTTGAGCTAGTTTGACTTTAATGAACTTGTGATTGATTTAACTGACTCAAATCATGTTTGTAGGTTAAATGTAAACTGATTTAGACTAGAGTTCCAACTTGTGAACAAGATTTGTGAGATTTTGGATTCAAAAATCACCACAGTGAACTGTGGTGATTATAAGTTTGTGATTTTGACTTTTTAAGTGTTTTGGACCAAAAGACTTGTTTCCCTGAGCTATATTACACCCAACAATCAGTTCCAAACAGATAGATACCAAGTTGAACAATCAAAACACCTTAAACAGACTAGAACCAAACACCCCCTTACAAACAGTTATAAGAGAGATTAGCACTCAAACAAATGATCAACACAAACCAATGATTACAATTAGCCAACAATCTATTAAATAACTGTAATACACTTAATTTAACAATCTAAACTACTTTAAGAGTGAAAATGAAAAAGTGAGTATCTTACAAAGCCTTCCAAGCTAATTAATGAACACCAAGGACCAATCCAAACCACCCTATGCCCTCCCCTGAGGTTCCTAACCCACAGCCATCCAGAATATGCTGTGCTCCATGCTTTTCAAACCAATAATCACACTTTTTATTTTTTTATTTTTATTTTTATTTATTTTCTTGATTTTTATTGAAAACTGAGTTGTAGATGTTTAGATAAGCTTATGAAACTTGAGTTGTCTTATTTTAGAGCATACAAGAGCTTTTGAGTACTTAGATTACAAACAACTTAACTTAATTAAAACTTGAAAGCTTAAAGGAATACTTGAAATATTGAACTTGGAATTTTTAACTTCAAACTGATATTGCATTAAAAGAAAAGTTACATTACATAAGAAATAAGCTGAAAATACAATTTTTAACTAAAAAACTACACACCATTAGCTTCTGAGAGCTTATCTATATATACGACCTAAAAATAATCCCTCCTCTCTTCCACACAGCTTCTTTTTGAAATTTAAAAGTCCCACATGCTTTGCTTTGACCTTCTGACCAAATCCCCATCGTTGGATTAGATTATGATGCATCCATACCCTTGATTGCAAAATTGGCGCCAAAATGTGTCGGGGCAATTTTTAGTGGTTCTGGTGAGGGTCTGGTGGAGCATTTATGGTGGTGGAGATGTTAGGTGTGGGCATTAATGGTGGGGGTGAAAGTGGGTGAAAAAGGCGAGGGGGGGGGATGGGATTCTCCCTGGTTTTGCGCAGGTTGGTTGGGGGAGATGACGGTCAACGCGGGTCAACGCGTATTATTTAAAACGGTTAAAGGTTTGGGCTTACTGGTGGGCTTGGGGATGTGGGTGGACTGGATCAGGATTGCATGGGTGGGTTTGGTTTATTTTGGGTTTAGCAAAAAGGGTCCGGTTGGTTAAATGGCTAACAAGGACTAATTTTGCAAACTTAGCAAAACTTAGGGACTGAAAATGTAAACTTCCCAAAGTTCTCAAAATGTTATTTTTTTTTTTCACATGCCAATAATTCAAGGACTAATTTTGCATTTTCCCATTTTTTCTCAAAAATTCAAAACATCCCAGGGACTAATTTTGCCAACTTTGGATTTTTAGGGACTAATTGTGTAATTTATGAAATCTTGCAACCCAATAATGAACTTTTGACTTCATTTGACTTTTAAGACCTTGGGTTGACTTTTCCTTAAAAATAAATGCTAAGGGACTAAAAGTGACAAGTTTTGAAACTTGGGGGACTGAAACTGCCAATACTGCAAACTTTGTACGTTTTTTCTTTGTTTTTGCACATTTTGCTTTTAAAACACATAAAACACAATCCCTGGGATAATTTAAGTATTTTGATATCTTTTTGATTGTTTTTGTGCGTTTTGGCAGTTTAAAATTATCAAAAACGATGAGTGTTTAAGCACTCATCATCGATTAAAAGCTTTTCTTATTAAACATAATTATTCCATGGGAATGGTAGATAACACTCTTTTCACTAAAAAGAAATACCCAAATCTCATCATTGTTCAAATATATGTTGACGACATTATATTTGGATCGACTTGTCAAGAAATGTGTGATGAATTTGCCAAAATCATGCATGATGAGTTCGAGATGAGTATGATGGGTGAACTAAACTTTTTTCCTAGGATTACAAATAAAACAATTAGAAGATGGAATATTCTTTAACCAATCTAAGTACATTAAGGAAATGCTTAAAAAATTTGGCCTAGAAGACTCAAAACCCATGAAAACTCCCATGTCTACGGAAGTGAAGCTTACAAAAGATGATGAAGGTTAGTCCATGGATAATACTAAGTATAGAGGAATGATAGGTAGTTTACTATACTTAACGGCAAGTAGACCCGATATCATGTTTAGTGTTTGCCTTTGTGCCCGCTTTCAAGAGGATCCCAAAACCTCTCACCTAGAAGCGGTTAAGCGTATCTTCCGATACATTAAAGGCACTATACACTTAGGATTATGGTATCCTAAGGGATCCGACATAGAAACCATCATCTATGCGGATTCGGATCATGCGGGAGACTACGTAGATAGAAAGAGCACTAGCGGTATTTGCACGTTTATGGGATGTTGTCTAACATCTTGGTTTTCGAAGAAGCAAACCGCTCTTGCTATTTCTACCACAGAAGCCGAATACGTAAGCGCTGGAAAGGCATGTCAACAAGCACTATGGATGAAACAAGCTCTAATAGACTATGGCGTCAGGTTAGAAAATGTTCCTATTATGTGCGATAACAAAGGTGCGATAGATTTAAGTAAAAATCCGGTTCAACACTCTAGGACTAAACATATAGAAATACGACACAACTTCCTTAGGGATAATGTACAAAAAGGAAACATATCTATAGAAAAGGTTACATCAGAAGATAACATTGCGGATATATTCACTAAACCCCTTAAGCGTGAACTATTTAACCACTTGCGTTTAGGATTAGGAATGATGGAACAAATTGACTAAATTTTATTGCATTGTGTTGACATAAATAATGTCTAAAAACATTGTTAGCATATTAACAATATCTCTATGTTTTGATAATTACAAAGCATAAACTCATTAATCTAAAACTTATGACATAAACAAGTTTTTAGTGCTTAATATTTGTCTTTGCATCCATATCACTTAAGGTATGAATAAACAAAGTGTTTATTGCATTTCATGATCAAAGGAAATTTTTCTAATCACTAGAATTTTTATAAAATGTATTAAACATTCTATATCTTTTACAAAATTACTTTTGGAATTAAAAGAATATGTTTAATTCATTATAAATATATGATTTCAAATTTCCAACCAAAAATGGCAAATTTTATCCAGAAAAATTTTCCCCACTAGAAGACAAGAAAATCCAACGTTCTGAAGGGGCGGCCCCCTTAATTCCTTAGGCAGCCCCCTTAATCATTAAGGGGACCGGCCTCTAATTAAGGGGACCGGCCACGCTCCAGAACAGTAAATTTTCTCCCTATAAATACTGGTTCATCCCACAGAATTTTCTCACCTTTTGCACTCCTAAACTTTCTGTTCTAGATCCCCATTTCTATTCTCTTAATCCTTTGATCATAAATACATAATTCTTTGTTTCAAAGTGATTCAAATATCATCCTCTCAAGTGCAAGAGAAGAATACTTCTATCCTCTAAGACAAGAAGTATTAAAACTTGTTGTGACCTCCACATCCAAGTTGTTGGTGCATCATCAAGATTATTTACATAATTCTTTGTGAAGATTGTTGTGAATATTTGATTATAGATAGTTGTGCTAGGTATATTGATTGTGTGATTAGTTAGTTGTTTGGTGTGAAGAAGAAAAGTTAGGAATTAGATTGTAGTAAAGAAGCTAGGTGTGAAGAAGATAGGCGTGAAGTAGTTAGTTGTGAAGTAGATTGGTGTGAAGAAGTTGTGTAGAAGTTGTGATTTAGTTGTGAAGAAGTTGTGGTGTGTAAATTGGTGTGTAAGGTTTTCTCCGCCATAAGGGAGCTTGTTGATATAGTGAAGAAAACTCTCGAGTTAGGTGCTCGGGGAGTGGAGTAGGGCAAGGAAGGTGTCCTTGTAGCCGAACCACTATAAATCTCTTGTCTCGCGGTTCGATCTTTCCATCTCTCATTTATTTCTTTACTTATCATTGCTATATCTTACTTATTGATAGTTGTTTATATTGTGCAAGACTTGAGATCATATATTATCGAATCTAAATTTTAAAAACTAAGAAAACACTAAAACTATCTTTTATAACGAATTAAAAAGACGTAAAACTATTCAACCCCCTTCTAGTTTTCCACACATTGCATAAAATTTATTTTTATTTTTCTACTTCTTCATATCTGAGTCTAGGAATCTATTTCGCACAAAATTAAAGATTGGGAAACTTTATTTTATTGCATAAACTTTGTTATAAAACCCAATTGAATTTTCTTTAAAACTACTCTCACATCTAGGAAACACATGAAAACCATCTTTCTTACATTGTTGACAAATACTAAAAACTCTTTCTTAAATCATGCATAAAATCTCACTTGAATCGTCAAAATATATAATCTAATATATACCATTGACATTCATGGATTGAGCAAAAATCAAATCGAGGAGATTTTGGATTGTTTCTTAGGAAATTCTCTCATTTGCATTTAGAAGTCGAAACAATCACAACTCCACATTTGTTACATATAGGCACTCACTAGGACATAATCACATACAATATTGTCTTTTTGTTCCATCTCTAGTCACTCACTAGTTGCCTTTGCCTTTGATCTAAAATAGTTTCACTAGGAAGTATGGATTGTTCTTGCCTTTTCTTGTTTATTCTTGGTAATTATTGATTACATGATTGTTCTATCATTTAAGTAATTTTGCATGTATTCTATATTATGATTAGATTAGATGCTACATTGCCTCAAAGAGTAGAACTTGCTTGAATCCAAACCCAAAGACACAACCTTTCTACAAATTTTCTGCCAAAAACCCAATTCTGGCAATCTGAAAATCACCAGATGGGCGGCCCCCTTAATGATTAAGGGGACCGGCCATCTGATGGTCGGTTTTACAGAATCTTTTCTGCTTTTTAGCCCAGCCCATTTCATCCTACACTTCCCAAATTTCACAAACATATTTTGTCCTAATCTCCCAAACAAACCTTGTCCATCCATAAACACTCAAATCTCACACTATAAATACCCCAATCTTCAAAACTCTCCATTCATCTCATCATGACCTCCCCAAACAAACCAAAACCAAAAGCCTCAAGGCTAGCAAGGATGACGGAAAAACCCGTTTGGCGAAGAAAAAGCCATCGAAACAAATCCATCATAACCAATGAAGTTGGAAATCACTCAACACCTCCAACTACTTACTTCCCAAACTTTACACCAAACCCACAAGGTCATTCCTTTGATCCTCTTTACAAACCATACAACATTGGCCAAACATCCACCTTCATGCCAAACTACACATCTCAACCTCCAACCACTTATAATGATCCATACAAGTTTGATCAACTATCAAACTACACTTCCAACAATTTCAATACCAATTACACAACCCCAATTCATCCATATCAACAAAATGATTCTCTCTACATTGCCACAGAAAAGAAAAAGTTCCGTGAAGAAATAAACCAAATCCATGATCTAAGTGATCTCCTTGCTATGCATCTTGCACAACGCAACAAAGGGCAACCTCCATCTTTACCCTATGCAAATTGCCTACCTCACTCTCTCAACTTGGATCAAGTTACAAACCACACTCACTTTTGGCCTTGTTGCATCTTCCTTCAAAAAAAAATCCTCTACTTGAGTGAAGATATTTCTTGGATCGAATATCTTCTCACTCGTCCTCATCCAATACCACCCTTGACACGATACAACATCGTGAGATCCACCTCTTCCGCTCCATACCTGATGCGTGGGAATTGCACCAGGCTTTACCTCTCAAGGGATCTCGAGAAGCTTACAACCCCCACCAGGCAGTGTACCTGATCGTTGTAGTATAGTATAGTGACAAGTACCGGGGGATTGATCGTTCAACTCAGGAATAGTGTCGCTAGGATTAAAAAGCCTAAAAACTAGGTCTAGAGGTGAGGGATGATTCTTTTTTGTATTTTTATATTTTATGAAAAGCAAGTAAAAATCTCGGGTATTGGAAGAGTGGGCGGAATTAGTTGCTAGTCAACTAACCCAATAACTAAGATGCAATCAAAATAAAATGATAGAAATGTAAATAAAGCTAATTAAACTAATGTGGTGTGAACAATAAATGGGAGAATTGTGTTTACTTAGATTTCACTACTCCCTAGATATCTTTTACACGTTAATTACTTGTTATAGTTGCGTGGATGACGGGTTATATTCCTTAATACCAATCATGGGGTGGCGTACTTACTTCCCCAATTCTATAAGCTTCTACTTCACTCCTATGTCGAGCCTGCAAGAAGCTCCTAACATGGGATCACTAGAATTCGCTCATGCATTAAATACAACCATAAAAACCTAGTACACATCGGTTCATGTTTCTTAAGACGTTCAAGCATGTTACACAATGGAGATCTGCCAGTTTTCTTAAGCCTAACATTGAAATCATTCATCCATTACAACTATAAACAAGCAATCAACCTATAATCAACATCTAGATTTCATTACATCTAAGCAAACACACAAAAGATCTAGCCTAGCATGTTAAAATCAAGACAAGCATAAGATATATTCAAACAACACATAGACATATTGAATGAATTGAAAGAAAACTTATCTCAGTTGAACATGAAGAGTTTCAAGGGGTGAAAACCCTTGAAAATACTGTTACAAACGACCTAGGGTTTATTAGGTTCGGCCCTAGAATTCTCCACACAGGTTCCACCTTAATGAATGAAAATTAGAAAAGTATTTATAGATTTAAGGAGGTGATGGCGTCAAGAGTAAAATTCTGACGCCGTCATCTCGCGGCCAATAAAGTTCTCGGACTGCCTAGATCTGGATCTGGTGCCGTCAAGTGTAATCTTATTCCAGGCCATCACCAAAATTACTCTTGACGCCCTACTTCTGACGCCGTCACGTTTTCTCTGGGCCGTCATCCATTTTGCTCCTGACGCCGTCAAAAAATCCTTCTTGACGCCGTCATCTACTGTTCCCAGCAAGGAAAATTAAGTCTTCGCCATTTTCTTCACTTTTATGCTCCAAAAACGTCTAAAATGCTTCCTTTTCCAGAATTCAATCCCAAAGTACCTAAAATCACAAAAGGAACGATTTAGGGCAATATCTGATCAATTAAATTCCAATTCTGGCTTAAATGACCCCCTAAAAACGGTTCATTTTTCGCCTCATCAATACCCCACTCCATATCCTTCTCCATCAAATAACTAAGCTTTATGCTTATGCACCCCTCAACCAAATAAAACACTCAACCATGGGTTGCAAGCAAGTCCAAGAACTCTCTTTGGCAAAGTTAGGACTATGTTTTTTCTTTTATTTCATTGTAATCAATATGCTTCTAACATATTGAATGTTGCAATGATGTTCATTTCTATGATCATCTTAAAATGATTGAATGAATCTATTTTTATTTGCTTTGCATATATATATGTCTTGTATTCTTCACATATTTTTTTGTAGCCAATCATTCCATAGCTCGTTTCCTTGGTCCTCTCAAATAAGGGGGAGCACACATCAAGGGGAGCTTTCTACCCGTTTAACTTCTTTTATGAAGCTTAATCAGCATAACCTTTTTGATTTTACAAAAAGGGGGAGAAGAGAATATTAAACTCTAAATACTTGTCTAAAAATTAATTTTTAGACCTAATGAGTTTAAGGTTTTGTAATCATCAAAAAGGGGGAGATTGTTGACATAAATAATGCCTAAAAACGTTGTTAACATATTAACAATATCTCTATGTTTTGATGATTACAAAACATAAACTCATTGAACTAAAATTTACGACGTAAACAAGTATTTAGTGATAAATATCTCTCTTGTATGAATAAACAAAGTGCTTATTGCAATCTATGATCAAAGGAAATTTTTCTAAATCACTAGACTTTTTATAAAATGTCATAAACATTTTATATCATTTACAAAATCATTTTTGGAATTAAAAGAATATGTTTAAATCATTATAAATATATGAATTCAAAAATTTAACCAAAAATGGCAAATATAATCCAGAAAAACCTTCCCCACAAAAGGACAAACAAAGCCAATATTCTGGAGGGGGCGGCCCCCTTAATTCCTAGGCAGCCCCCTTAATGATTAAGGGGACCGGCCCCTAATTAAGGGGACCGGCACGCTCTAGAACAGTAATTTTTTGTCCTATAAATACTGGTTCATTCCACAAATTTTTCTCACCTTTTGCACCCCAAAACTTTCTGATCTAAATCTCCATTTCCATTTCCTATCATCCTTTGATCATATATACATTAATCTTTATTTTAAAGTGATCCAAGTCTCATTCTTTCAAGTGCAAAAGAAGAATACTTCTATTCACCAAGACAAGAAGTATTACAACTTGTTGTGACCTCCACATCCAAGTTGTTGGAGCATCATTCATTACATATATTTCTTTGTGTAATTAGTTGTGAATATTTGGTAGAATATAGATTAGCAAGGTGTATAGATAGAAAGATTTAGGAGTAGATTGTTGTGTAGTAGATTGTTGGGAAGTAGATTGTTGTAAGGAAGATAGTTGTAAAATAGATAGTTCTGAAGATAGATAGATGTGAAGAAGTAGTGTTGTAATTAAGGTGTGACTAGGTGTGAAGAAGTTGTATAGAAGGTGTGATGAAGTTGTGGTGTGTACATTGGTGTGTAAGGTTTTCTCCGCCACAAAGGAGCTTGTTGACATAGTGAAGAAAACTCTCGAGTTAGGTGCTCGGGGAGTAGATTAGGGCAAGGAAGGTGTCCTTGTAGCCGAACCACTATAAATCTCTTGTCTCGCGGTTCGATCTTTCCATCTCTTACTCATTTCATTTCTTTCATTATCATTGCTTTAGTATTTAATTATAGTTGTTTATATTGTGCAAGACTTGAATTCACATAATAACGAATCCATAAGTTTTGTAAGTAAACAAAACACGCAAACAACTTTTTATAACAAATTAAAAAGACGTAAAACTATTCAACCCCCCCCCCCCCCCTTCTAGTTTTCCACAATAAGTAAAGTAATCACTAATCGTATCAAGGAGGGGTTAAGCTTAATAGTTAGTGATAACCAATCGGCTTTTGTTCCGGGAAGACATATTTCGGACAATATTTTATTGACTCAAGAGCTTATGCATGATGATGCGTGGGAATCACACCTTGCTTTACCTCTCGAGGGATCTCGAGAAGCTTACAACCCTCACCAGGCAGTGTACCTGATCGTTGTAGTATAGTATAGTGACAAGTACCGGGGGATTGATCGTTCAGCTTAGGAATAGTGTCGCTAGGATTAGAAAACCTAATTTACTAGTTCTAGAGGTGAGGGATGATTATTTTTGTGTTTTTATATTTTTTAGAAAGCAAGTAAAATCTCGGGTTTTTGAAGAGTGGGCGGAATTAGTTGCTATTCAACTAACCCAAAGCTAAGATATATTCAAAATAAAATAATAAAAATGAAATTAAACTAAATTATACTAATGTTGTGGGCAGTAATTGGAGAAATTGTGTTTACTTAGACTTCACTACTCCCTAGATATCTTTTACATGTTAATTACTTGTTATACTTGTATGGATGACGGATTGTATTCCTTAATACCATTCGTGGGGTGGCATACATAACTCCCCAACTCTATGAGCTCTTATCTCCTCCTACACCATGACCCAGCACAACTATAGGGATTGTAAACAGTGGCTCATGCATTAAATACAACCAATAAAGACCTAGTACGCCTCGGTTCATGTTTCTTAAGACGTTCAAGCATGTTACCATTTGGAGATCTGCCAGTTTTCTTAAGCCTAACATATAAATCATTCATCCAAGAACAAGAATAAACAAGTAATCAACACATAATCAACATCTAGGTTTCATTAGATCTAAGCAAACACAAGAGAGATCTAGCCTAGCATAATGGAATTGAGACAAGAACAAGATATAAACAACCAACACATAGACATATTGATTGAATTAGAAGAACACTTATCTCAATTACAATGCAAGGTATCAAGGGTTTGGAACCCTTGAAAAACCTGTAAAAGAGGCACCAAATTCGTCTTTAGGGTTTTACCAAAACTTCTCTCCTCTAATGAAAAAACTAGAAAACTATATATAGGAAAAGTAGGCTGACGGCGTCAAGAGTTACATGTGACGCCGTCACCTCGCCGCCATATACTTCCTCGGACGGCCTTGATCTACTTATGACGGCCTATGTGACGCCGTCACCGACCACGGTATTTTATTCTTGCCACTTTGACGCCGTCATGAAGGCGTTTGACGCCGTCACCACCTTCGGTATTTTAATCTTCATGTCTGACGCCGTCAAGATATTACTCTTGACGCCGTCACCTTGTATCTTCAGCATGGAAATTTGGTACTTTGCCGTTTTCTTCACTTTTATGCTCCAAAAACGTCCAAAATGGCTTCTTTTCCAGAATTCACTCTCCAAACACCTAAAATCACAAAAGGAACGATTTAGGGCAATATTTGATCAAATAAATTCGGATTCGGGCTTAAATGACCCCCTAAAAACGGATCATTTTTCGCCTCATCACATGATTATCATAGAGATAGGGGTCCGCCGAGATGTGCGTTTAAGATTGATATCCAAAAGGCGTACGACACGGTTGATTGGAATTTTCTTCGCGCGGTTTTGCATGGCTTTGGTTTTCATCCAACTATGATATTATGGATCATGGAATGTGTGGTGAATACTTCTTTTTCTATTTGTATAAATGGAGATCTACACGGTTTTTTCAAAGGAAAGAGAGGTCTCCGTCAAGGGGATCCGATGTCTCCGTATTTATTCACGTTGGTTATGGAAGTTTTAATGCTAATCTTACAACATAAGGTGGAGGAGTCGGCTGCATTTAAATACCATAAACAATGTGAACGACAAAGAATTATAAATTTATGTTTTGCAGATGACCTATTCTTGTTTGCTTATGGTAATGTCGAGTCTGCTATGATCTTAATGGAGGCTTTGGAAGTGTTTAAAGAGGCGTCGGGGATGGTTCTGAGCATTCCTAAAAGTATGGAATACTTCTGTAATGTTATTACCCATGTTAAGCTAGCTATTCTTAGCATCATGCCTTTTGAAGAAGGAAAGCTGTCAGTTAAATACTTGGGTGTCCCGCTTTCTCTTCACGCCTTCTTTATAAGGATTGCAAAATCCTTGTAGAGAAAGTTCAAAATAGGATTGGAGATTGGAAGAATAAGTCTTTGTCCTTTGCAGGAAGGCTTCAATTGGTTTAGTCGGTGTTATCTTCTATGCACTTGTATTGGGCTTCGGTCTTTATTCTGCCTACTCGTATCATAGAGGATTTGGAACAACTTATGCGTGATTTTGTGTGGTGCCAAGGTGAAATGAAGAGGGGTAAGGCGAAGGTGGCATGAGATGTGTTATGTTGTCCAAAACAAGAAGGCGGTCTTGGAATTCGCAGGTTAGATACTTTTAACATATCTCTAATGGCAACTCATATTTGGAGCATAATTACAAACAAAGAATCCTTATGGGTCCGATGGATTGATACGTGGGAATCGCACCAGGCTTTACCTCTCTAGGGATCTCGAGAAGCTTACAACCCCCGCCAGGCAGTGTACCTGATCGTTGTAGTATAGTATAGTGACAAGTACAGGGGGATTGATCGTTCAGCTTAGGACTAGTGTCGCTAGGATTAGAAAGCCTTCTAAATTAAATCTAGAGGTGATGGATGATTATTTTTTGTATTTTATATTTTTATGAAAGCAAGTAAAATCTCGGGTTTTGGAAGAGTGGGCGGAATTAGTTGCTAATCAACTAACCCAATAACTTAAAATGCAATTAAAATAAAATAAAATAAAAGAAATAAAAGTAAAGGTTGTGAACTTATATGGAGACAAACGTGTTTACTTAGATTTCCTTACTCCCTAACTATCTTTTACTGGCTAATTGGTGTGTGTATTAATTGCGTGGATGAAGGGTGTATTCCTAACAAGTCATGGGGTGGCGTACGTACTTCCCCAATCCTATAAGCTCTTATCTCCTCCTACAACGATGCGTAAAGCACCCAATCATAGGGATTATAAACAGTGGCTTATGCATTAAATACTACCTTAATAACCTAGTACGCATTGGTTACATGTTTCTTAAGACGTTCAAGCAGGTTATCATTAGGAATTTAGCCAGTTTTCTTAAGCCTAACATCGATGGAACAATCATCCCAACAAGTAATAACACACCAACAACCAATAATCAATAGTTAAGTTTCATTAGATCTAAGCAAACACAAGAAAACCTAGCCTAGCATGTTAATTAAAAGACAAGTGTAAGATATATTCAAACAACACATAGACATATTGATTGAATTGAAAGAGTACTTATCTCAAATTAACATGTAGGAATCAAGGGGTTAAAAACCCTTGAAAACACTGAAAATTTCGAACTAGGGTTTCTTCAAAATATGTTACACATTATGAATGAAAATTCTAAAACTATATATAGATTTTCTGAGGTGACGGCGTCAAGAAGGAAATTCTGACGCCGTCATCTTGCCGCCCATAATAAAATCGGATTGCCTAGATCCAGTTGTGACGCCGTCATGTGTAAAATCTTCAAGGCCGTCACGAGTAAATGGACCATGACGGCCTATGGTGACGCCGTCATCTCCTTAGTGTAATTCTTCTCTGGATCGTCATGGACTTTAGCCACTTCCACCTCTTGTTTTACTCTTGACGCCGTCATGAAAAATCTCTTGACGCCGTCAGGTACTGTTCCCAGCAAGGAAAATTAAGACTTTGCCGTTTTCTTCACTTTTATGCTCCAAAAACGTCCAAAATGCTTCCTTTTCCAGAATTCACTCCAAAAGTACCTAAAATCACAAAAGGAACAATTTAGGGCAATATTTGATCAAATAAATTCGAATCCGGGCTTAAAAGACCCCTTAAAAGTGGTTCATTTTTCGCCTCATCAAATACCCTTACACTTGGGATTTGCTTGTCCTCAAGCAAATGAGCTTTTATTCTAATCAAAATACAAGTTAGAGGTCATTTAACACTAATATAAAAGTAATTACAACAAATAATCGTTCCACTAAAGACCAAAGACAAGCACGAAGGTCATACACTAGCACCTCACAAATAGTGTTTCGATACTCACATCTCTCGGGTGTAATAAAGTATATATCACAATATGGAAATGGAAAACATCTCTCACTACCTGTTATAGCAAATTAGATTACCATAGGCTTGGGAAAGGATCAAACCTCCACCACATGGCGTAAGCACCTAGGATAAACTATCAAAGAGGTCTTTCAAATGGTTATAACGTTAGGTGTAGGGATATGGAATACACGGTTTTGTTGGATATAGGCAATCTTTGCTGGTGGCGAGTTAATAATCTTGGTTAATTACATGTACAATATGGCGTTGCTAACCCGAGACTAGACTCGACTTAAGCTAATAAATCAAAAATAACAAAAACATAAAATAAACGTAGAATGAAACGGGATGGTAGTCCGTATGTTTTTTTCTCTTTTCCTTTTCTATTTTTTTCTTTCCTTTTTCTTGATTTTTTCGATTTTTTTTTTTTTTTTTTTTTTTTTTTTTTGCATACCCTCTTACCCTACCATCCAAAATAATACATCATAGGGAATGAACATTCCCCTTACACTTGAATTTTTACATACTTTACAATAAACTAATCTAATGACTCGAATTAAGATAATCAAAACACTCGGAGTACTTTTAAGATTGATGCACATATGGGGGTAATAAATGATGTTCTTCCCCATTACTCCATAACACAAGTACTTTACCCATGAGTCGCAATCGTCCCAAAATAATATGTACAAGATATGACTCGACTTAGCAACCATGTAATCAATTAGATAATTAACTAAGGGTTTAAACAAATAACAATAATGCACTAAAGATGAGTGCATACACGGAAGGCTAAGGCGATTTGGTTGTACATTTAAGTGGGTTGTAACAAATTCTTCCTTTAAGTAAGATGCTTAAAGTTAGAAACGAAAAGATAGGCTCGGAGGGGTGTACTAGGGGTATCGTGTACTAAAAATGAGTACAACGCTAATGGTGTGAGAAAATTAGTTGACTTAACTAGCCAAGTAATATGACTTAAATGGTCAAGTAATTATGATACGGGTTTAACACAAGGGTGATCCTAATGCCTCTTATCATGTAGTAAATCCTACTACACGAATGTAGTCTCACTAGCGGTCTCGGAATGCATCACTAACGCAAGTTCTAGAATCTAAATGCTACCGGTACACTCATAAGCACTAATAGTAAATGCTTTTCCAATCAAATCTAAAGGCGAACCTCACATATTTGGGTGGAAAATTTTTCTGAATGGTACGGTTTCGTGCAAGTTATACAACTCCTATCCATGAGACGCTTGCTAAGGCTAAAGTTTCACTCCTAAATGTTGTAAAAAAAATTAAATTTGGCGCTAAAATTACACTAACAAGTATTTCTCATAGTTTTATTACACACCTACTATCGAACAAACAAACTCAAGTGAAATAGTATCCTATATGGTATCATCATTTACCCTCCCCTTACACTTAGGATGAACATTGTCCCCAATGTTCAATTAAAGATGTAAAAGTAAAATAAGTAAAAGAATGAAAACAAATACTCCTGATTCGTTTGGTGTGGATAGTGAGGTAACAAGGTTAAATCTTCCTCCAAGAAAATGAACAATTAAAGCTTCCCTTCCAGAAATATAAAACATCTTCTTGTCAAACGTAACCGGTTAAACCTGAGAAAACAAACAAGGCAACCTCACGTAAAATCGGCGGCAATCTAAATATACTAATAAGTCCTAGAAAGCAAATTAAGATATAATGCTTGTGGAATGAATGTTTGCAGATTCCCTGGAGTTTATAAAACTAAAGAATTAACAAAAATTTAAAGACTCCGTTAGAGAAACAAATTTAGCAAAATTTCCAGAATTTTACACATGACGCCGTCAAGAGAAAATTCGTGACGCCGTCAGAAGTGATATGCAGAAATCTTTATGTTAAGTTTCCAGAAAATTTCTGGAAAAACTTTGTCCTACTTCCTGGAAAATCCTGCAAAACATCATTATGACTCGATATAAGCATTTGACTCTAACAAATACTGAGAGGATCACTTGATTTGATCACACACTATGAGGTGTTGGACCTTTGTAATGTGTAAATATCATACTTTGAGTGAATATGATTAAGTATGCGGAATCTACTTAACCACACTTAGAATGTTTATTGGAAATAGAACTATGATGCTTGTGTTTATTTAACAAAGAACAATGAAAGTATTTCACCAAACGATTCAATATTATTCAGAATAATACGAGTGATCTTTACTATCACTAGGGTTACAAAGACCTTGAATCTTGTGTTTTGTTCTATTGTTTTTCTTTATGTATATGTCTATCACTATCACACTTATCACACACATACTAAGACATATCTAAGATCTTCCTTTTATAGTCCAAGGAAAGATCTTTTTACAATCTATATGACTCATCTTAAATACTAGCTTATGACTAAGCTTCATTCTAGTTAGTTGATGACTTATCATGTCAGTCATTAAGATACAACATGTATCTAGGATTACAACTCACTTGGAGTGTTCAATTTGATGACTATAACAAAGATATTATCTTGTATATGAATCAGTAGAATAAGTCGTACTTATCTACACAGCTGTTGTATGAGTCATAGTAGCATCAGCAGAATCCATCAGCAGAAACACCTTCAGTAGAAAACGTTCTTCAGCAGAATCCATCAGTGGAAACGTGCTTTGTGCTTTATCAGCAGAAACATACTTGATGTATTTCCTTAAGCCTTTATGCTGATTCTTCTGATTATTTAGTTCCCAACAATCCTCCCCTAAACATGTGAATTACATTCAAACATGTTTTTCTGAATTAAATGAGGACTTTGTGAAGATCTTTCAAACACTTCATTGTCAGACTGTGATCTGAACTTTCTTCTCTTTTGAGTGATTGAATGTCTTTCTCTGTAACTCATCTGCTTTCTGTTCTTTGCTCCAATCTTGGACTAAAAGATGGTGAAATACACAACTTGAAGAATTATAAGAGTCAAAGATGCTGTGTATCTTGGATGCTTGTTCCAAGATATAGAAATCATCTTTCAGCATGTCTTTGGAAGTGATGAACAAATGTAGTGAACTGAATTTGAAACCTTTCATCTTGATGATCTAGATAGAACTTTCTCCTATCAGCTCTGTTCTTATTCTTTATCAGTAGAAACCATGTCATCATCTTGTATGCTCATATCTTTTCCTTCTTTTTCTTTGGTTAATCTTCTTTTAAAGGGCTTTTGTAACCTCCCCTGAGATTTATTTCTCTCCTGAGCAATTTCCTCCCCTGTTTGGAAGATCTCTCACAATCATATCATATAACCATCATCTGATCTAGCAATTTCCATGTTTTCAGACAATTTGTACATGAAGCCATCAATTCCTTAAGAGTTTAAATGCTGCCCTCATCACTTCTAGGTGTGTAACCTCCTATGAGTGGTGAATCACTGAGCATTGACTCATAATCCATCATTAGATGATTTTCTGAGCCTCTTTGAAAATCCTTTTTAAGAAATATTTGACTTAGCAGTATGAACATGATTTTATGATAAAAAATCATACTGCTTCTAACCATTTTGAAGGGATTAAGTGTGGTAACTAACACTTAATTAAAATTTCGGTTTAAAGCAACCTCTGGTTGTGTGAGAACCAATGTTTTCAGTTATAAATAACTGCCTGTGTACAGATAAACCTATTCAAAAGGCTTTCTTTACAGGGTTTCCAGCTCGTGGCATTTGTTACCTCTAACACAAGTGTTAGATTCACTTTTGTTCGCTGTTCTTTCTATCAGATATCCGTAGATTAGTCACATTATACTTGAGAGTATAAAATGATAGAAAGTGAGTTGTATCAGTTATTAACTGATCAACTAAATCATCAATTCAATGTGAAACATCATAATCAGGTTCCAAGAAAGAAGTTTTAAGGAGTTTTGAAATCCCAAACTCTTTCTATCATGAACCTATTATATCAGCAGCAATGATCAGCATTCAGTAGCAATGATCATAGATTTCACTTGAAATAGCCTTTGAGCTCAAATATTCATACCTGAAATTGTTAGTCTAAAACCAAAAGAATAAAGTACAAAGTACTTGTCTTGAATTAGAATTATGCATAGGACTAACTGTATGAATAACTTTTAATTGGTAATAGTAGTTTTAAATGACAAAGTTAGATGCATTAACAAAATCTATATACAAGAACACATTATTTTGAAAAATTTAAAGATTAAGCATTCCAATACCTGCTACCAAGTACTGAAATCTTCCAACATCAAAAGCTTTTGTAAGAAGATCTGCAAAGTTTTGTTCTGAAGCAATTTTCATTACTTGAATTAACCTCTTTTCATTGCAATCTCTAATAAAATGATGTCTTATTTCAATGTGTTTTGTTTTAGAATGTTGCACAGGATTTTTAATAATGCAAATTGTACTACTATTATTATTATGAATAATGGTATGTAAGAAATTGTACCCATAGTCAAGAAGTTGGTTTTGAAGCCATAGAACTTAACCACAACAATTTGCAGCAGCTACATATTCAGCTTCAGTTGTTGAAGTAGCCACCATTGTCTGCTTCTTACACTGCCATGAGATAAGTCTACACCCAAGGAATTGACATCCTCCAGTTGTTGACTTTCTGTCCAAGCTAGCACCAGCATAATCACTATCTGAGAATGCTACCAAGTCAAAAGAAGACTCCTTAGAATACCACAGACCCAACCTAGGTTGACCCTTGAGATATTTAAAAATTCTCTTGACTGCTGTTAAATGAGAAACCTTAGGAGTTACTTGATATCTTGCACAAGCACAAACAGAGAACATGATATCAGGTCTTGATGATGTAAGATACATCAAAGAACCTATCATAGATCTGTATGTGTGTACATCCACATTAGTTCCTTCTACATCTTTAAGAAGTGGCTTCTCAGGATCAATTGGTGTGCTTGCTGTTTTGGAATCAGCAAATTGAAACTTTCTAAGAATCTCTGCAACATATTTGTCTTGACTAATAAAGATTCCTTCTCTTGATTGTTTAACCTGCAGACCCAAAAAGAATGTAAGTTCCCCCATGGAACTCATCTGAAACTTATTGTGCATAAGCTTCTCAAACTCCAAACACATCTCCTTCCTTGTAGATCCAAAGATGATATCATCCACATACACTTGAACTAGCAAAAGATCCTTCTTATGCTTCTTGGTGAAAAGTGTCTGATCTATCTTGCCTCTTTGAAATCCATTTGAAATTAAGTAGGAAGCCAGTGTTTCATACCAAGCTCTTGGTGCCTGATGTAGGCCATATAGAGCTTTAACAACCTTGTACACTTTGTCTGGATGGTCAGGATCAACAAAACCAGGAGGTTGTGAGACATACACCTCCTCTTCAATAGTACCATATAAGAAAGCACTCTTGACATCCATTTGATAAACTGTGAATCCCATAAATGAAGCATAAGCCAAAAAGAGTCTAATGGCTTCAATCCTTGCTACTGGAGCAAAAACTTCTTCATAGTCTATCCCTTCTTCTTGTGTGTACCCTTGACCTACTAATCTAGCTTTATTTCTTATCACTATGCCCCTTTCATCCCTTTTATTCCTAAAAACCCATCTAGTGCCAATTACCCTTACACCACTTGGTAAATCAACTAGCACCCAAACCTTTTGAATCTTAAACTGAAGAAGCTCCTCTTGCATAGCCTCCAACCAGCTTGAATTCTCTAGGGCTTTATGAATATTCTTTGGTTCATCTTGTGAGAGAAAACATACAAATAAGCAAGAGTTTGAAAACTCATGCTGTTTTGAAGCATAAAGGGCATCAAGAAGCCCTTGTTGATCTAAAGACATCAATTGTTTTCTTGTCTTCACTCCTGATTGTACATCTCCAATTACATTGTCCAGATAGTGGACTTTGTGAATCCTTGAGTGTGGAGTAGAAAGAACTTGATAATCAGGTGGAAGGTTTTTGAAATCCACCTCATTTTCTGAGAGATTTGCTTGTGTTTCTTCTGATGGTCTATCAGCAGAAACATTTTGCTCATCAGCGGGAACGATTTGCTTATCAGCAGAAACAGCAGTGTTACTTTTGACTTGAAACTTTTGTTCCTTAGCTCCTTCTTCCTTGTATTGATCTTCAACATCTTCTTTAGAATTACCAGAAGAAGATTCACCATTTATTGAAGTTGAATCCACACTTGTATTTGTCCTTATTGGCATTATCACATAATCTTGATCTGTCTCCTTCTCTAATCCTTCTCCATTTGTTGCATCAGCAGTTTGTGAACCTGAAAATTCATTAGTTTCTGCAACAAAAGGCACATAATTCATTGATTTGGATAGAGATTCAAGATCAAATAGCCATTTGGGACCTTGACCTTCTACATTGGTTTTATTTTCCAAAAACTTCACATGTAGATTTTCCTCTACTCTTCTAGTTCTCATGTTGTATACTCTGAATGCTTTGCTATTGATAGAATATCCAACTAAGAATCCTTCATCTGCTTTTCCATCAAACTTTCCAAGATGGTCTAAGGTATTTAGAATTGTCACATGACATCCAAAAGGTCTAAGAAATCCTATCTCAGGAGTTCTACCTCTAAAAAGTTCATATGATGTCTTATTGTGAGGTTTTACAACTAAAACTCTATTTTGAACATAGCAAGCAGTGTTGACGGCTTCTGCCCAAAAAGTTATAGGCAACTTAGATTCAGCTAACATAGTTCTAGCAGCTTCTATTAGTGTTCTATTTTTCCTTTCAGCAACTCCATTCTGTTGTGGAGTTCTTGCAACACTAAATTCTCTTTTAATACCTTTTTCTTTGCAGAAATCATCCATAACTCTATTCTTAAATTCTGTCCCATTATCACATCTAATGACTTTTACTCTTTTGCTTACTAGGTTTTTTTATCTCTGTAATGAAGGTCTTAAGGATGCTAGAAGTTTCATCCTTAGATCCTAAAAAGAATACCCATGTAAATCTACTAAAGTCATCAGTAATAACTAGACAATATCTCTTATGCAACAAACTTTTAACATTTGTAGGACCAAATAAGTCCATATGCAGCATAAACAATGATTGATTGATAGAGTTAAAAATTTTGGGCTTACAAGTGGCTTTGTGTTGTTTGCCTTTAAGACAAGCAATGCATGTTTGATCATTTTCAAATTGTTTTTGAGGTAAACCTCTTACCAAACCATCTTTGACAATCTTATTTATGGTTTTGAAGTTAATATGACCAAGCCTCCTATGCCATTTCATAGATTCATCCAATGTGGCCTTAGCAATAAGACAAGTAAGAGAATCTTTTGGAACAATTTTCTTCATATCAACACTGTACATGTTGCCTTTTCTTGGAATTCTAAGAAGTGCTTGACTTTCATCAGGCATCTTAAAATCAGAAGAAAATACAAGACATTCAGTGTCAGTAAAAAGAACTTTGTTCTTTTTGTCACACATTTGTGAGACACTAAAAAGATTATACTTAAGCTCTTGCACATAGTACACATCTTCAAAATCTAGTTTACCGGTTTTAATAGTACCTTTACCAGTAATTTTTCCTCCAAAGGTAACATAGCCTCCATCTACTGATTGAAAATTTGAGAGATAAGACTTGTTTCCTGTCATGTGCCTTGAACATCCACTATCTGAGAATCCTTGATCTTCAGTATCTGCTGATGAATGTCCCTGCACATAAATGAAGGAATTAGTTTTGTTTTGGGATCCAAACCATTTCTGACTTGGATCCGCCTCTTGCATCAATGGGATGTAATCTTTTGAGAATTGTTGATGCAACATTGGATTTACGAATCCAACATGCTGAGGCCTTAACAACATTTGCCCTGTTTCCCTTAGCAGTGATATGAACTGTTTGGCTATCAGCAGAAACTGATGGCTTTGCAGTTGTATCTTTTGGTTTCCAAACTTGTTTTTGGACCACTGCTTTTGATTGAATGGGCCTTTGAACAATATTAGATGCATGTTTGAAAGTTGTTTTTGCACCCTTAATTGTTGATTTTGGGTAAACTGTCATATATGGTTTTTCAGCAGAAACCATTTTTCTTTCAGCAGGAACAGTTTTTTCTCTATCAGCAGGAACTGCTTTTGTGACTGTTTTGGGTTTTGATCTTTTAGAATTAGAGTGAAAATGAGATTTAGGTGTTTGCCTTTTGTAGTTCACTCTATTACTTTCATACCCAGATACCCATTGGTTGCAGAAAGCTGCAAGATGGTCAAAACTACCACATGTGTAACAAACTTTGGTATCTCTTTGTTGGAGAGACTTGAGGCTATACCAATTCCTTTGGTTACCTCTGGGCTTGTTTATGGTTTTATATTATTCACAATATCTTACTGGTTGCCTAACATGTTTTTCATTGGTCTTAGGCCTATCAGTATTGTGTTTGACTATCTTAGGAACTCTTGTTCTTGCTTTCTTAACCACTTCAGGTTTAGACATAACCTGTTGTAACTTTTTATCATCAGATGTTGAGTCCTCAATGATTGGACCATCTGACTTTCTACAAGAACACACCTTGTTCTTAGGAAGTGAAGTTTTACTTAAACTTTCACTTTCTTTCAAAGGTTCATTATCAACTAAATTAGTCTTTGGTTGAACTCCATATTTGAATTTAGGTAGTTGAAATTCAGGTAATCCTGTGTGTTCTAGGTCAATTCCTGGGGGTGAAGGAATACCTCTATATGGTGGAGGAACAGATTTGTATCCAACACCAGACTTAGCTTTATTAATAACTTGACATTCAATTAAGTTAGTCACACCCTTAGATGCATAATCTAGTGTTTCTACACTTATTTGAATATTCTCTTTAGCTTTACTAAGCCTATCTACTTCAGCTTTCAAGTTACAAATGTCATTATTTTTAAACATTATTTCTCTTTCAAGAAGAATTTTGACATCAGTAAACGTATATTCATTTGTTCTAAAATGTATGACTTGTTCCTCTAGAGTAGCTATACCTCTTTTATGATTAGTTAGGCTATGAGTTGTATCAATTAATTCTTTCCTTTGATTCTCATAACGTTTGGTTAAGGTTTCTAAACTTTTAAGAGCAGAACAATTATTTGAACAAACTTTATCAGGTTGTACCTCTGTAGAGAAAGCCATAAGAGCTGTCTGAGGAGAAGTTTCTTCTTCTTCATCAGCTATAAAGCTCCAATCAAATCCTAATCCATCAATAGCTACCATAGCCTTTGGATTGGTTGATTCCCCTGTCTTGGACTTGCTTCCAAAACCTCTATTCTTGCTATCTTGCTGCCTTGGCCTTCTGCATTCTCTTGAGAAGTGCCCCAACATATGATAGTTATAGCATTCTATCTTTGACTTGTCAAAACCAGCAGTATCATTGCTGCTGATGGTGAGTTTCTTCCCCGTCCTCTGATAGAATTTCTTAGCCCTCATGCTAAGAAGAGAAATTTTCCATTTTAGGTCCATCTCTTCTAAATCATCATCATTGATTTCTAGAAGATCTTCATGAGTAAGCATGGACCCATTATTCTGGCTTGTGAAAAAGGCACAACAAGCCTTTTCATTCAATATACCAAAGGTACTGCTTGATGAACTGGCAGCACTAGCTCCACTATTAACCTTTTCATCTTTAACTGGGTTTAAGGCACTAGGAGATGACATAAAAGCCATATTCCCAGTATATGAACTTGAGACACCAGTTTTCCTTACTTCTTGTTCCACAATTTTAAAGTTGCTATACAAATCCATAAGATCCATAGTGTCTATGTCTGGTTTATTCTTCCAAACAACAACATGCATAGCCCACTCTTCTGGTAAGCTTCTTAGAAATTTTGAGTTTAAATCTTCTTGAGGTATATCAACCCCAAGAACAGCAAGTTGACTCACAATTTTCTGTAGCCTTGTAAACATGTGGTCAAGAGATTCATTCATGGTTGATGAGAAATTTTCAAACTGCTGCTTGAGAAGGGTTTTCTGGGTCTTCTTAGTGGCTTCATTCCCTCCATACCTTGCAACAATTGCCTCAAATAATGACTTGGCATCCTTGAATTTGCTGAAGTTTATAAGTTGATCATTTGGAATGGTCATCATCAGCATGCTTCTGGCCTTGAGGTCATTCTTCTTCTTTATTCTTTCATCAGCAGTTGTAGGGATAGTTTGAACAACTGAAATTTCTCTACCTTCAACTGTTGATAAAGTGGTTGTTGGTTTGAAAGAGTTTCCATCTTCAATGATTTCCCAGAGAGTGTAATCCTGCACCTGGAAAAACTGTTCTATTCTTAACCTCCACAATTCAAACTCATTCTGTTTGAGAACTGGCAACTTTGCAGCAACATTTGTTTGAATAGATTCTGTGTCCATTTCTTCTTCTAAATCAAAGATATCAACCTGGATGCTCTGATACCAACTGAGAGGATCATTTGATTTGATCACACACTATGACGTGTTGGACCTTTGTAATGTGTAAATATGATACTTTGAGTGAATATGATTAAGTATGCGGAATCTACTTAACCACACTTAGAATGTTTATTGGAAATGGAACTGTGATGCTTGTGTTTATTTAACAAAGAACAATGAGAGTATTTCACCAAACGATTCAATATTATTTAGAATAATACGAGTGATCTTTACTATCACTAGGGTTACAAAGACCTTGAATCTTGTGTTTTGTTCTATTGTTTTTCTTTATGTATATGTCTATCACTATCACACTTATCACACACATACTAAGACATATCTAAGATCTTCCTTTTATAGTCCAAGGAAAGATCTTTTTACAATCTATATGACTCATCTTAAATACTAGCTTATGACTAAGCTTCATTCTAGCTAGTTGATGACTTATCATGTCAGTCATTAAGATACAACATGTATCTAGGATTACAACTCACTTGGAGTGTTCAATTTGATGACTATAACAAAGATATTATCTTGTATATGAATCAGTAGAATAAGTCGTACTTATCTACACAGCTGTTGTATGAGTCATAGTAGCATCAGCAGAATCCATCAGCAGAAACACCTTCAGTAGAAAACGTTCTTCAGCAGAATCCATCAGTGGAAACGTGCTTTGTGCTTTATCAGCAGAAACATACTTGATGTATTTCCTTAACCCTTTATGCTGATTCTTTTGATTATTTAATTCCCAACAAATACTAATATACATGTTCATTTATTATTGTGGAGATTCATGATCAATTTTGTTCTTAGAAACAAATTTGGGGTTTCCCCTTACACTTATCTTTTGAAAAATACCTTTGTATGAAGTTAAGATGAAGTTAAACAACAAAATAAAGTATCTTCATAATTTTAGTTTGAAACATGATCTACCAACAATAAAAATAAAGCATGCATACGGAAGCAAATAACAATCAAACAAATAAAAATCACACAAAACACGGGTTGCCTCCCAAGAAGCGCTTTTCTTTATTTTACGAGTCTTGTAGTTAGACTCAAGGTCATGAGTTACTACGTGACATGGGTGAGTTCCTCATTGAGGACATCCTTGGGATCAAACTTGGGCTTTAACTTTCTATCGGTTTTCTTGGTACGGTATGACCTCTCAAACTTTTATCCATCCGGATCATACAAAATCATCTTCATGTGCCATGATCCGTCACCTTCCTTAGGTGGCTTATCCCACCTCCATTTACACTTATCCCCTTCTCTTTTCCACTTGTTCATCTCTATGTTAATAGGCATTACGCACAAGAACTCAATCATTTTTCTAAAGACTAGGGGATCCTCAAAAGGGTCAAGTTCCTCATCTCTAGCTATGAGTTGTTCCACCGAATGTGTTTTATCGATGAAATCTTTTTCTAGATAGAATGGGTGATGAGGTCCTATGAAGTTTCTTTCTATCCAAGGCCCATATCTAGATGGTCTCCTATTCATTTCTACCCAATGTGGTGTCGGTTCGTCCTCACAATCGTAGCTATGCTTCCTAATATCATAAACCGACCAAGTTTCACCTTCTCCTACCGCTATATTGGACTCCTTACAATCAATCATGGCACTTGCGGTTGCCAAGAACCCTCTTCCAACTAACAATGGGCATGTAGTATCACTAACCATATCTAGGACGTGAAAATCCGCTAAAATAGTTAATTTCCCTACATTAACCACTACATCCTTGATCATTCCAACCGGATGGGCAATACTTCCATCCGCTAGACAAATTAGTACATCCGTTTCCTCTAACTTTCCTAGCTTAAGAATGGTGAAAAGGGATGATGAGGCGAAAAATGAACCACTTTTAAGGGGTCTTTTAAGCCCGGATTCAAATTTATTTGATCAAATATTGCCCTAAATCGTTCCTTTTGTGATTTTAGGTACTTTTGGAGTGAATTCTGGAAAAGGAAGCATTTTGGACGTTTTTGGAGCATAAAAGTGAAGAAAACGGCAAAGTCTTAATTTTCCTTGCTGGGAACAGTACCTGACGGCGTCAAAAGATTTTTCATGACGGCGTCAAGAGTAAAACAAGAGGTGGAAGTGGCTAAAGTCCATGACGATCCAAAGAAGAATTACACTAAGGAGATGACGGCGTCACCATAGGCCGTCATGGTCCATTTACTCGTGACGGCCTTGAAGATTTTACACATGACGGCGTCACAACTGGATCTAGGCAATCTGATTTTATTATGGGCGGCGAGATGACGGCGTCAGAATTTCCTTCTTGACACCGTCACCTCAGAAAATCTATATATAGTTTTAGAATTTTCATTCATAATGTGTAACATATTTTGGAGAAACCCTAGTCCGAACTTTTCAGTGTTTTCAAGGGTTTTTAACCCCCTGATTCCTACATGTCGATTTGAGATAAGCACTCTTTCAATTCAATCAATATGTCTATGTGTTGTTTGAATATATCTTACACTTGTCTTTTAATTAACATGCTAGGCTAGGTTTTCTTGTGTTTGCTTAGATCTAATGAAACTTAACTATTGATTATTGGTTGTTGGTGTGTTATTACTTGTTAAGATGATTGTTCCATCGATGTTAGGCTTAAGAAAACTGGCTAAACTCCTAATGGTAACCTGCTTGAACGTCTTAAGAAACATGTAACCAATGCGTACTAGGTTATTAAGGTAGTATTTAATGCATAAGCCACTATTTATAATCCCTATGATTGGGTGCTTTACGCATCGTTGTAGGAGGAGATAAGAGCTTATAGGATTGGGGAAGTACGTACGCCACCCCATGACTTGTTAGGAATACACCCTTCATCCACACAATTAATACACACACCAATTAACCGGTAAAAAATAGTTAGGGAGTAAGGAAATCTAAGTAAACACGTTTGTCTCTATATAAGTTCACAACCTTTACTTTTATTTCTTTTATTTTATTTTATTTTAATTGCATCTTTAGTTATTGGGTTAGTTGATTAGCAACTAATTCCGCCCACTCTTCCAAAACCTGAGATTTTACTTGCTTTCATAAAAATATAAAATACAAAAATAATCATCCATCACCTCTAGATTTAATTTAGAAGGCTTTCTAATCCTAGCGACACTATTCCTAAGCTGAACAATCAATCCCCCGGTACTTGTCACTATACTATACTACAACGATCAGGTACACTTCCTGGTGGGGGTTGTAAGCTTCTCGAGATCCCTCGAGAGGTAAAGCCTGGTGCGATTCCCATGTATCAAGTTTTTGGCGCCGCTGCCGAGGAATAGTTATTGTCTAGGTTAGGATTTCTTTTAATTAGGTCTACTTGCTAGATTCCTTTCTAGTAAGATTTTATTTTTATTTTTAGGTTTTCTTTAGTCTATCTTATTTCTCCGTGCTTTTGTTTGTAACCCTTACCATCCGACATCATTGAAGGTGGTAACATCTTTGAACACATCAACCCACCACAACAAGACCACCCTCAAAACCCACCAATAGCAAACCAACCTCTTAGGCCCCGAACCCTAGGAGAGTATTCCCGTCCTAGCCACCAAGGCTATCGAAACACTATTGAGCTCACCGGAGCCAATGTGTCCCCATTGCGATCCGACACCATCCGGTTATTGCAAAGCGGATGTATATTCCATAGACTTCGTTCCGAATATCCTAATCAACATCTCAAGGACTTCCTTAAAATCGTAGATTCTATAGACCTTGATGTTACAACTAGAGAGTCAACCCGATTATGCCTATTCCAATTCTCTCTACATGATCAAGCTAGTCAATGGCTTGAGCGTTTACCCGCAGGATCCATCACCTCATGGGATGATCTCACCACTCGTTTCCTTGCTCAATTTTTCCCACCGGGTAGAACTGCCAAGCTTAGAAATGACATCTTGATGTTCCAACAACGTCAAGATGAAACCTTTTATGAAGCATGGACTCGATACAAGGACTTACTCCACAAAGTCCCTCATCATGGCATAGAACCCTGGCTCCAAATTCAAATTTTCTACGATAAAGTTAATTGTCAAACGATAAGGGCCATAGATTACGCCGCTAACGGCAGACTTAACAGACTTAGCATCGATAGATGCTGGGAAGTTCTTGAGGGTTTAGCTCAATACGAAGAGGAAGAATGGGAGGATCCAATGTTTTCAAGAGAAGTATTGCATAAACGCTACCCAAGAACGATTATTGGAAAACATCGAAAGGAAAGTTAAGAAATTGATGAGGGCTGAGATGCCTACTGCTAAAACCACAATGAGTCTTGATAGACATTGCGGTGCAATTAGCAAATATAATCTTCCTGAACATTCACGACAAGAAGAGTTTGAAGGGATAATGATAACCTTCATGAATAATCAAGAGAAACAGATTCAGCATCTAGAAACTCGCATGGAAAGCACTCGTAATGCTTTTTTGGGCTTTGCTGATGAATTCATATCAAGAATTAAGGAGAAGATTAGGGAAAAATCCACACCAAGGAAAATCGAAAAAATCTTTGAACTCCCAACTCCCTTGGTGTGTGGCGGAGAGGATGATGGAAAACCCTTTCCAATCGCTTCACCTTCAATTACCCCTCATTTCTATGAGCATCCTCAGGAAGAAAAGAACTTGCAATTTCATAACATCTTTGTTGGAAGTTTGCAAATCACGCTTCCCAATTTGCATAAGAAACGTTCCTTTGGTTTTAAACCCGGTGTTAAAAGGTTGCACCTCAAAAACACCGCTGCTTCAGACACCTCTTTGGAACAAGTCCTTCCTATACCCACCATTTACCAATATGATGTTCACAACCTAAGTGGACCTTTGACTAGCCTTGTTCATAACCACACATCACTTCGTGACAGTAACAAAATGTTTGACCCTGGTGGATTTCACTAATGGGAATGGCTACTCATAGTTTGCACATTTGATTAGCTATCTACAATAGTGTAGGGAACTGCCACTAAGTATTCACTAAATGGGCATATGACGGCGTCAGAATTTTACTCTTGACGCCGTCACCTCGCTTTCTCAGCAATAATAACCCCATCTCCATCACTTTCAACCCATACCCCACAAACTATACCCAAGTGCTACTCCACCTCCAAGTCTCCAAGGTCAAATCCGACGTCTTCAGTGACCGATTTCCACGTGGTAAGTGACTTTTCTTCATCCTTTTTCGTTCAATTATCCCTAGGACCGACCAATTTTGAAAACCCCCATCATTCGAAACCATTACATTGATCCATCTTTAGAGCTAGTAATGCCCTTCCCTTGGTGTTTTGTAATCATGAGTTTAGCATTAGGTAGTAGTGGTTGATTTGAATCATGATTCAATTGCGGAAAAATCTTTCAAACCATGAAATTATTGATCTCCCACCCATGTTTTCCTGCAAAAGGGGTGTTTGGGTCATGGATTTGGAGTTTGAAAAATTGATTTTTCCCTCGTAATTGCATGGTTGCATCTCTGCTGGGTCTAACGGCGTCAAGTTTTATCTCCTGACGGCGTCAGATGTGTCTGACAGCATAAATTCGTTAAATTCTCGTTCTAACCATGTCCGTTCCATTCCATCTTTTTCCAGGACAATGAGCAAGCGTACTCGTCAACATAGGGGTAGTTCATCAAGGTCACAACGAGTGAACTATGGCGACTTGGTCCATAGTTGGAGTTTGTTTGATAATGACGCTTCCACAACTAAATATGCAGAACTGCTCCACCACCACATCGATGTAGGGGCTGTGATTGATTGGGAATTTTTGAGGTCCCAAGGTCTTGAGGGTGACTTCCTTGGGAGGATCCAAACGGATGCATTTACGGGTCCTCAATGGGAAAGACTGTTCAGGATGAGGGAAACAGTCTATAGTCAGTTGGTGAGGGAATTCTTTGCTACTTTTCACTTTGATATGGCTGAAGCTAGGACTGATATGGGGGGCACCACCATTTATTTTAGGCTAGGGGAGAGCTTAGAACATGCTCGGTTACTGAGTTTGGTTGGAGATTAGGCTTGTATACTCCTGAGGAGGCTGTTCAGGGTGGCTTTATGCAGAGGTTGTTGAATGGGGAAACTATGAGGAATGAATTGAAGTGTGCGATGTTCTGGCTAAGTATTGGGAATGGGGTATATACCTCAACCATTGGGGCGGCCTCAATCAGGGACCCTATGATCAGGTTAGCCCACCGATGCATCACCTGCAGTTTGTCAAGGAGTCATGGCACTACTCACCGTGTCACTGCTTCAGATCTTTTCTACCTATACACCATGTTTTCAGCGGATGTATACTGTAACATCCCATTTTGGGTAGCGAGTTATTTGAAGACTAGTATGGGGGAGAGGGATACCGACAAGGTGTATGGAGGGATGTTTGTGACCCGTTTGGCTCGTTCCTATGGGATCCTTGTTCCTGAGATTATGGGGTACCTGAGCGACTGTGGGGCATGTAGGGTGGTGAAGGCCAAGTCCCTCAAGCAGATGAGCATTGTGATGGAGCTGAGGAACGGGATATTCACTTGGTATGCTGCAGGAGGACCGGCGGGTGTTGAGGATGATGAGGATGATGATGAAGGTGCACCCCATCAGCCGCATTATGAGGATTATGAGGTTGGTTCTGCAGATTATTACCGACACATGGGTCGTGGAGATTGGCAGGCACATCAGGGGGCTTGGATGGGACAGGTGGACGCATGGCGGACCACTACTGACCAGAGATTTGACTGGATGTATGATCACACCATCCGCCAGATGCAGCATCTCTCGACCCGTGATCACATTGAGCCTCAGCTGCAGATCGACCCATTCCCTGGTCGCGAGATGGACTACCCTCCCTACGGGTACACCGGGCACCTCCCTCCTGGCTATGACTACCGCTATGGTCCCCCTCCCCAGTGATTTGTCATGATATCTGTGATCTTTATACAATTTATTCATGGTTGTATGATTTGATACAATTTGTCTTGTAATAGTTTAGGATTTGGCCTCTGTTGGCCTTGGATACTTTTTATTTTTCTTCTTCGTTATTATGCATGTTGGATTTTTAATTTTGTGGTTGGTTAATCTTTTTCAGTTATTATTTGTGTGATTCTTATTTGTTTGATTGTTATTTGTTTCCGTATGCATGCTTTGTTTTTATTGTTGGTAGATCATGTTTCAAACTAAAATTATGAAGATACTTTATTTTGTTGTTTAACTTCATCTTAACTTCATACAAAGGTATTTTTCAAAAGATAAGTGTAAGGGGAAACCCCAAAGTTGTTTCTAAGAACAAAATTGATCATGAATCTCCACAATAATAAATGAACATGTATATTAGTATTTGTTAGAGTCAAATGCTTGTATCGAGTCATAATGATGTTTTGCAGGATTTTCCAGGAAGTAGGACAAAGTTTTTCCAGAAATTTTCCGGAAACTTAACATAAAGATTTTTGCAGATCACTTCTGACGGCGTCACGAATTTTCTCTTGACGGCGTCATGTGTAAAATTCTGGAAATTTTGCTAAATTTGTTTCTCTAACGGAGTCTTTAAATTTTTGTTAATTCTTTAGTTTTATAAACTCCAGGGAATCTGCAAACATTCATTCCACAAGCATTATATCTTAATTTGCTTTCTAGGACTTATTAAGATATTTAGATTGCCGCCGATTTTACGCGAGGTTGCCTTGTTTGTTTTCTCAGGTTTAACAGGTTACGTTTGACAAGAAGATGATTTATATTTCTGGAAGGGAAGCTTTAATTGTTCATTTTCTTGGAGGAAGATTTAACCTTGTTACCTCACTATCCACACCAAACGAATCAGGGGAGTATTTGTTTTCATTCTTTTACTTATTTTACTTTTACATCTTTAATTGAACATTGGGGACAATGTTCATCCTAAGTGTAAGGGGAGGGTAAATGATGATACCATATAGGATACTATTTCACTTGAGTTTGTTTGTTTGATAGTAGGTGTGTAATAAAACTATGAGAAATACTTGTTAGTGTAATTTTAGCGCCAAATTTAAATTTTTTTACAACATTTAGGAGTGAAACTTTAGCCTTAGCAAGCGTCTCATGGATAGGAGTTGTATAACTAGCACGAAACCGTACCATTCAGAAAAATTTTTCACCCAAATATGTGAGGTTCGCCTTTAGATTTGATAGGAAAAGCATTTACTATTAGTGCTTATGAGTGTACCGGTAGCATTTAGATTCTAGAACTTGCGTTAGAAATGCATTCCGAGACCGCTAGTGAGACTACATTCGTGTAGTAGGATTTACTACATGATAAGAGGCATTAGGATCACCCTTGTGTTAAACCCGTATCATAATTACTTGACCATTTAAGTCATATTACTTGGCTAGTTAAGTCAACTAATTTTCTCACACCATTAGCGTTGTACTCATTTTTAGTACACGATACCCCTAGTACACCCCTCCGAGCCTATCTTTTCGTTTCTAACTTTAAGCATCTTACTTAAAGGAAGAATTTGTTACAACCCACTTAAATGTACAACCAAATCACCTTAGCCTTCCGTGTATGCACTCATCTTTAGTGCATTATTGTTATTTGTTTAAACCCTTAGTTAATTATCTAATTGATTACATGGTTGCTAAGTCGAGTCATATCTTGTACATATTGTTTTGGGACGATTGGGACTCATGGGTAAAGTACTTGTGTTATGGAGTAATGGGGAAGAACATCATTTATTACCCCCATATGTGCGTCAATCTTAAAAGTACTCCGAGTGTTTTGATTATCTTAATTCGAGTCATTAGATTAGTTTATTGTAAAGTATGTAAAAATTCAAGTGTAAGGGGAATGTTCATTCCCTATGATGTATTATTTTGGATGGTAGGGTAAGAGGGTATGCAAAAAAAAAAAAAAATAATAAAAAATAAAAAATAAAAAAAAAAATCGAAAAAACTAAGAAAAAGAAAAGGAAAAAAATTGAAAAGGAAAAGAGAAAAAACATACGGACTACCATCCCGTTTCATTCTATGTTTATTTTATGTTTTTGTTATTTTTGATTTATTAGCTTAAGTCGAGTCTAGTCTTGGCTTAGCAACGCCATATTGTACATGTAATTAAACAAGATTATTAACTCGCCACCAGCAAAGATTGCCTATATCCAACAAAACCGTGTATTCCATATCACTACACCTAACGTTATAACCCTTTGAAAGACCTCTTTGATAGTTTATCCTAGGTACTTACGCGATGCGGTGGAGGTTTGATCCTTTCCCAAGCCTATGGTAATCTATTTTGCTATGACAGGTAGTGAGAGATGTTTTCCATTTCCATATTGTGATATATACTTTATTACACCCGAGAGATGTGAGTATCTAAACACTATTTGTGAGGTGCTAGTATATGACCTCCGTGCTTGTCTTTTGTCTTTAGTGGAACGATTATTTGTTGTAATTACTTTTATATTAGTGTTAAATAACCTCTAACTTGTATTTTGATTAGAATAAAAGCTCATTTGCTTGAGGACAAGCAAATCTCAAGTGTAAGGGTATTTGATGAGGCGAAAAATGAACCACTTTTAAGGGATCTTTTAAGCCCGAATTTGAATTTATTTGATCAAATATTGCCCTAAATCGTTCCTTTTGTGATTTTAGGTACTTTTGGAGTGAATTCTGGAAAAGGAAGCATTTTGGACGTTTTTGGAGCATAAAAGTGAAGAAAACGGCAAAGTCTTAATTTTCCTTGCTGGGAACAGTACCTGACGGCGTCAAGAGATTTTTCATGACGGCGTCAAGAGTAAAACAAGAGGTGGAAGTGGCTAAAGTCCATGACGATCCAGAGAAGAATTACACTAAGGAGATGACGGCGTCACCATAGGCCGTCATGGTCCATTTACTTGTGACGGCCTTGAAGATTTTACACATGATCTAGGCAATCTGATTTTATTATGGGCGGCGAGATGACGGCGTCAGAATTTCCTTCTTGACGCCGTCACCTCAGAAAATCTATATATAGTATTAGAATTTTCATTCATAATGTGTAACATATTTTGGAGAAACCCTAGTCCAAACTTTTCAGTGTTTTCTAGGGTTTTTAACCCCTTGATTTCTACATGTCAATTTGAGATAAGTACTCTTTCAATTCAATCAATATGTCTATGTGTTGTTTGAATATATCTTACACTTGTCTTTTAATTAACATGCTAGGCTAGGTTTTCTTGTGTTTGCTTAGATCTAATGAAACTTAACTATTGATTATTGGTTGTTGGTGTGTTATTACTTGTTAAGATGATTGTTCCATCGATGTTAGGCTTAAGAAAACTGGCTAAACTCCTAATGGTAACCTGCTTGAACGTCTTATGAAACATGTAACCAATGCGTACTAGGTTATTAAGGTAATATTTAATGCATAAGCCACTGTTTATAATCCCTATGATTGGGTGCTTTACGCATCGTTGTAGGAGGAGATAAGAGCTTATAGGATTGGGGAAGTACGTACGCCACCCCATGACTTGTTAGGAATACACCCTTCATCCACGCAATTAATACACACACCAATTAACCGGTAAAAGATAGTTAGGGAGTAAGGAAATCTAAGTAAACACGTTTGTCTCCATATAAGTTCACAACCTTTACTTTTATTTCTTTTATTTTATTTTATTTTAATTGCATCTTTAGTTATTGGGTTAGTTGATTAGCAACTAATTCCGCCCACTCTTCCAAAACCCGAGATTTTACTTGCTTTCATAAAAATATAAAATACAAAAATAATCATCCATCACCTCTAGATTTAATTTAGAAGGCTTTCTAATCCTAGCGACACTATTTCTAAGCTGAACGATCAATCCCCTGGTACTTGTCACTATACTATACTACAACGATCAGGTACACTGCCTGGTGGGGGTTGTAAGCTTCTCGAGATCCCTCGAGAGGTAAAGCCTGGTGCGATTCCCATGTATCAAGGGATAAGGGAATTAAGTTGAGGCTTGATCCTAAGTCGGCTAATGTGTCGAAAGCTTCGGATTTTCCTATCTTACAAGGCAAAACAAATATACCCGGATCATCAAGCTTCTTAGGTAACTTGTTTTGAACGAAGGCGGTCCCATTCTTACCCAATTTAAATTTCTCATATTTTTCTAAAAGGGCACTATAATATGGAGCACGGGCTAAGACATCAATGACGGGGCGTTCAAGGTGGAGCTCCTTGAATTCATCGTCAAGGTCTTGTGTAAGAAGTGTTTCAACTTTATTATTGGCCGGTTTGATGTCGGGTGTTTCATTCGATTGGCCTTTTTGAAGGATTTGATTTTGTTTGAAACACGTGCTCATTGATTTAACCGAGTAATATTGCGGACAAGAAGTGGGTGACGAAACCGATGATATGGAGTTAACATTTAGTTTCAGGTTCTTGACCGTGTCGCTTGGGAGTGCTCCCATTTCTCGGTCATTGAGAACTTTCAACAAGGTGTCTATTTTGGTGGTCATCTCGCTTTGCTTTTGTTTGAAATCGGCTTCAAACTTAGATATGTGAGCTTCTTGTGATGCCATGAACTTAGACATCCATCCTTCAAGATTATTGGTACTACCAAGGTTGTTAGAAGGATTGTTGTTGAAAGTACGGTTAGCGGGTGGACCGTTTAATTAGTAACGATTAGGTGGGTTGGAAGGATTGTTTTGGTTTTGTTTCCACCTAAGGTTCGGGTGATTTTTCCAAGAAGGGTTGTATGAATCACCGTAAGGGTTTGGCTCGGGTTTGAAAGGGTTGTATGAATCAAACTTAGATCACGTAGCTTGCCACCGGCCGATTGGTCAATGGTTCGCCTTGTGGAGAGATCGATATGGTCATAGAAGATTTGGACTTGGAGCCAAAGATCTATGCCATGATGAGGGACTTTTTGGAGTAAGTCCTTGAAATGAGTCCATGCTTCATATAGAGTTTCATTTTGACGTTGTTGGAACATCAAAATGTCATTTCTAAGCTTGGTAGTTCTCCCCGGTGGGAAAAATTGAGCAAGGAAACGAGTGGTGAGATCATCCCATGAGGTGATGGATCCCGCAGGTAAACGTTCAAGCCATTGACTAGCTTGGTCACGTAGAGAGAATCGGAATAGTCGTAATCGGGTTGACTCTCTAGTTGTAACATCAAGGTCTATAGAGTCTACGATTTTAAGGAAGTCCTTGAGATGTTGATTAGGATCTTCGGAACGAAGTCCATGGAATGCACATCCGCTTTGCACCAACCGGATGGTGTCAGATCGCAATGGGGACACATTGGCTCCGGTGAGCTCAATAGTGTTTCAATAGCCTTGGTGGCTAGGACGGGAATACTCTCCTAGGGTTCGGGGCCTAAGAGGTTGGTTTGCTATTTGTGGGTTTTGTAGGTGGTCTTGTTGTGGTGGGTTGATGTGTTCAAAGATGTTACCACCTTCCATGATGTCGGATGGTAAGGGTTACGAACAAAAGCACGAAGAAATAAGATAGACTAAAGAAAACCTAGAAATAAAAATAAAATCTTACTAGAAAGGAATCTAGCAAGTAGACCTAATTAAAAGAAATCCTAACCTAGACAATAACTATTCCCCGGGCTGCGGCGCCAAAAACTTGATACGTGGGAATCGCACCAAGCTTTACCTCTCGAGGGATCTCGAGAAGCTTATAACCCCCACCAGGCAGTGTACCTGATCGTTATAGTATAATATAGTGACAAGTACCGGGGGATTGATCGTTCAGCTTAGGAATAGTGTCGCTAGGATTAGAAAGCCTTCTAAATTAAATCTAGAGGTGATGGATGATTATTTTTTGTATTTTATATTTTTATGAAAGCAAGTAAAATCTCAGGTTTTGGAAGAGTGGGCGGAATTAGTTGCTAATCAACTAACCCAATAACTAAAAATGCAATTAAAATAAAATAAAATAAAAGAAATAAAAGTAAAGGTTGTGAACTTATATCGAGACAAACGTGTTTACTTAGATTTCCTTACTCCCTAACTATCTTTTACTAGTTAATTGGTGTGTGTATTAATTGCGTGGATGAAGGGTGTATTCCTAACAAGTCATGGGGTGGCGTACGTACTTCCCCTATCCTATAAGCTCTTATCTCCTCCTACAACGATGCGTAAAGCACCCAATCATAGGGATTTTAAATTGCGGCTTATGCATTAAATACTACCTTAATAATCTAGTATGCATTGGTTACATGTTTCTTAAGACGTTCAAGTAGGTTACCATTAGGAATTTAGCCAGTTTTCTTAAGCCTAACATCGATGGAACAATCATCCCAGCAAGTAACAACACACCAACAACCTATAATCAATAGTTAAGTTTCATTAGATCTAAGCAAACACAAGAAAACCTAGCCTAGCATGTTAATTAAAAGACAAGTGTAAGATATATTCAAACAATACATAGACATATTGATTGAATTGAAAGAGTACTTATCTCAAATTGACATGTAGGAATCAAGGGGTTAAAAACCCTTGAAAACACTGAAAAGTTCAGACTAGGGTTTCTCCAAAATATGTTACACATTATGAATGAAAATTCTAAAACTATATATAGATTTTCTGAGGTGACGGCGTCAAGAAGGAAATTCTGGCGTCGTCATCTCTCCGCCCATAATAAAATCGGATTGCCTAGATCCAGTTGTGACGCCGTCATGTGTAAAATCTTCAAGGCCGTCACGAGTAAATGGACCATGACGGCCTATGGTGACGCCGTTATCTCCTTAGTGTAATTCTTCTATGGATCGTCATGGAATTCAGCCACTTCCACCTCTTGTTTTACTCTTGACGCCGTCATGAAAAATCTCTTGACGCCGTCAGGTACTGTTCCCAGCAAGGAAAATTAGGACTTTGCCGTTTTCTTCACTTTTATGCTCCAAAAACGTCCAAAATGCTTCCTTTTCCAGAATTCACTCCAAAAGTACCTAAAATCACAAATGGAACGATTTAGGGCAATATTTGATCAAATAAATTTGAATCCGGGCTTAAAAGACCCTTTAAAAGTGGTTCATTTTTTGCCTCATCATGGATTCACTCTTATAAGCTGAAGGGACGTAGCTTTTGGGATGTTCCTTTAAGATCAGGGATAAGTTGGGGGTGGCACAAGTTACTCCAGATTCGTGATACAATCAGACCGTTGGTATGGTATCTTCTTGGTAATGGGACAAAGGCTTTTGTTTGGTTTGATAAATGGTGTGATGAATGTCCTCTAAGCAGGTTAAAATCTGTTCGCCAAATCACTAGTCGTGGCTTTACCATGAATGATAAAGTGGGGGATATTGTTTCCAATGGAGAATGGAGATGGCCACCTGATTGGATTAATATCTAACCCCCGTTACTTGACCCTAACAAGGATGACACATTATTTTGGAGGGACATTAATGGTGATCCAAAACCATACTCGGTTAGCCGTGTGTGGGAGTCGATTCGTCCAAGGAATGTTGTGGTTCTTTGGGTGAACATTGTTTGGTTCGCGCAATGCATCCCCCGCCATGCGTTTCATATGTGGCTTGTGATGTTAAATAAGCTCAAGATGCAAGATGTATTGAGGCAATGGGACATTAGTAGCAATGCTAACTTAAACCTGCTTTGATGCCCTCTATGTAATATTCAACCTGATGCTCACACGCATTTGTTCTTTGAATGCAACTTTTCTTCACAGGTTTGGAACATGATTAGGCGTTATGCTGCTATGGATAGTATTGATGCAAGGTTGGTGAATATCCTATCTTGGTTACATCCGTTATCAGCAGAAAGTTCGGCCAGAAGTATTTGTGCTAGGCTTGTGGTAACAGCTTCGAGTTATTATATATGGCAAGAACGTAACAACCGCATCTTTAAAAAGACATCTCGAATAGTTGAACAACTTCGTGATGCTATCATTGCTAATGTTCGTTTAAAGCTTATCTCCATTCGTTTCAAGAAGTCTCCTAAAGTTGCAAAGATATTGGATATTTAGAAGATCACAAATGCTACTGAATTGGATGGAGCATGATAATATGATTTGGTTATATTGTTCGATGGTTGTTGGGCAGCTCTTGGGAATGCATGCATTTGAGTCATAGTTTTGGGTGTTTATGCTCTTTTGTTATAAGCACTTATGAATTAGCATGGTTATTGCCTTGTCAATCCATGTAGTTGATACGCATATGTAGTGCGTTAAGGTTAATATGGTACTTAGACATATTCCTTTGTACTTAACGATTTTTTTTTGTGTGTGAATATATTTACCGGGGTAAAACCTTTTACCAAAAAAAAGTCGCTCAAATAAAATATTGACAAGTGTCCCCTGATTGTACTTGGGCGACATTTGATTTAAGCGACTAGTCGCCATGTCTATTTTTGAGAAGTCATGTTTTTTTCCGTCTATAAAAGGTGAACAGTTTGGGCGACTTGAGCATTAAGAGAATTTGCTCTTTTATCAATTCTCAATTTTGAAGGATCTATCTTCTTTTGCTAATATAAGTGAATTGTTTAACTACATACTATAAATTTGCCTGAAAATTTCAAATTATGTGATTAAAAGGCCAAGTGAAACTCAAAATATGGGTATGCTTGGCGTGAAGCTTATGGGAGCGTTTTGGAGAAACTAACATATGACGTTTAGCATTTGAAAGATAAAGCTTGTTTGTCAAGTAGCGTGTAGTGTTTTGGATTTCATGTAAATGATAGTTTTGCAAATGATACTCAAAGAAACGATAGAATATAAACATTACTGTTTCGCGCTACTTCTTACTTCTACCTCTAGTTTTGCCAAACTCGCAGCGCAAAAACTTTAAAATGTCAGATGTGCAAGACATAAGAAATTATAATATATGTGTCATTTTGCATCGCAAAGTTGTGCAAGACATAAGAAATTATAGTATATGTGTCATTTTGCATCGCAAAGTTGTGCAAGACATAAGAAATTATAGTATATGTGTCATTTTGATCAAATTTCTATAAACATGGAAATGTTTGAGATGTTTGCTTTGAAACCAGTTTACAATTTCACATAATAGAATTGGTAAATTAAATTAAATTACATTCATTCTACAAAATAATAAAATAAAATTATCAATAAATACTATGATTAATAAGAGGACTAGACCATTACATACATAAAACAATCTAAGGATTTGAAAATTGGATTCAAATGTTTACTTGTGGCTATATTTGGAAAAACTAGCAATACGTTAGCTATTAGTCGTAAGGTAACAGCCAACTGTTTGTTGTAACAACAAGGTGTAGAAAAGCCATAAATAAATAATGTACTTACAAAATAGACTCATTCTATCTAATATAGTATTTTTATTGCCAATATACTTAATTAAGTTCGTATTTTTTTATCATTACACATAATTAAAGTGTTCTCTTTCTTTTGAAATGACTTAAATGCCTTTAACGTACTTACTATACTTTTTTATCATTACACATAACTTACTTGAGAAAAGTTCATTGCATAACATAATATTTCTAAAGATCAAACCACTCAATGAGATCCATTGATCTTACATCAATCCTACGGTTGGGATATATCTAACAAATCTAATTAAATTAGGCAGAGGGGTAAGTTTGTCATTTACCTAACAAATCTAATATACACTTTATTCATTCAAAAAATAAATTTATGCTTTTCAATAAAAACTAAAAACGGTCTCATTTCTCACACACACTTCACGTTCCCCAAATTCAAAACCCTAATCCCTAAATTCAAAACCTAAATTTATGCTTTTCAATGGCTGGTTTAAAAGAACATATACCAAAATTTGAAGGTATGTTGTTGCTCCCCTTTCGTTTAGATTCATGTAGTTTTGTTTTGTTTTTGTATTTAACGAGTTTTAATAATGATGATTTGTTTAGTTGAGTGATTAGGGTTTTGATTTTGGGTAAGGTGAGAGCTATAAAAATGAGATTAGGGTGTTGAATGGCTGTTATTTTCCGGTCGTTTTTAGGGTTTTATGGTGTTTACCGGTGATGTTTATTTTTCCGGCGGTGGTTTAGTTTCCCGACGGTGGTTTTTATGAGAAATTAGGGTTTTGAATTTGGGGATTAGGGTTTTGATTTTGGGGAAGGTGAGTTCTATAAAAACGAGATTTTGTGTGAAAGTAATGGTGATGGAAGAAGTTTGTGGTTTCATTGTGGTGGTGGTCATGCCACGGTGTTCATGAATCACATGTGATTCTGTATGTGATTTTGTATGTTTATTTTCTTAGAATAGGTATTTGATGAAGCAGTTTTTATATGTTTTTTCTTTTTTTGTTTACTCTATAATTGATGTGTTTTTATGTTTTTGTTTTGTTAGGTGCTTCTGTTATACAGCTGCCGGTTACTGAAGTTGCTGTTGTTCAGTCTAGTTCTCCTCAATCCGGTTCTCCTTTTCGGAGGACTTGGAAAAATGTCCGAGAAAACTCTAATTCCCCTGTATCTCGTGTTAAGGCGAATGATTCAAGTATCCCTATGCCTCTTCTAGTTTCTTATATGCTTCCTAATACAAGTGTTGATATTCCCAACGTTAATCTGGAGTCTGTTGTGATGAAGGATAAGGCTGTTGATGTTGTTATAACTGGCGATGTTGTGCCTAGTAAAGTGTCTCAGATAGATCCTAAAAAGTCTAAGGCGAAGGTTCAGTCTAATACTATTACAAGTGTTGAGAAGGCGAATGTTCAGGCAGAGGTGCTGGCTGTCAAGGTTGTTGAGAAGGCGAATGTTAAGGCTAAGGCGCTGGTTGTTGAGAATGATAAGGCGCCGGTTTTTGAGAATGCGAAGGTTCATGCTAAGGTTCAGGGTAAGGCGAAGGTTGTTGTTGAGAATGATAAAGCGCCTGTTTTTTAGAAGGTGACTCCTCCCTTACAGTCAATCCAATTTAACCAAGGATGGTCAACAAGTCAAGCAGTAAGGGAGAGGAGTGCAAGATATTAAATCCGTGGAAGTATAGGAAAATCCCCGGGTCGTTATGTCCCAGCGAGATTGAAATTGTGTTTTTGGAACGTTTGAGGAAATCAGTGATTTGGAAATAGTAACTGATAATGATTTGGATTTTATTACACTACTGATTTATTGGTATTAAGACAAATAAACAATATAAACAATTACAGGATTACTGATATATAAAAACGTAAGCAAAATAAAAATCAAATACGATTACAGACAGATAAAAAGGTGAGATATGAACAAATTTAAACTAGAGGGGGTGAAAATGAAATTTTCACAATCTTAATACTAAAAGAAAATTTAATTAAAAAGAAAATTATTTTTTTTGATTATTTTATTATTTAATATTAATTAAAAACTAATTTAAACTATTTAATAATTAATTAAAACTAATTTAAATCTGATTTAAATTTAAGAAAATTACCAAAGTGACTTAGAAAAATAAGAATTTTTAAAAAACTAATTAACCATTACAGGAATCCTAAAAAATTATAAAAAGTTTATAAAAATTATTTTTTTTACTAATTTACTAATTATTTACTTATTTAATAATTAAATCTTATTTAAACTAATTTAATTATGAAAAATACTAAATGAACAGTGAAAATCTGAAATTTTTTCTAAACATACTTTACTAATTATAAAACTTAGGAAAAATATAAAAATCGACTATTGCCTATAAATAAGCAGAAAGAAAATTAATTTTTGACTTTTTGAATTAAACCTAATTAAACTTAAATTAATTATTATAAATACTAAATAAACTGAGAAAATTATGAAAATTTTTCCTAAACTATTTTAATATATTAGAAACTTAGGAAAATTATAAAAATGAAAATTGATTTTTAAAAAAGCTGAGCAATAAGCCAAATGGCTTAAATAGAAGCTATCACTATTTTTAAATTTATCTTTTTCTGGTTTTTCTTTTACAAACTTATTTAACTACTGATTATAGGAAACTTTTACAAAGGCACTTTTATTGGAGCTTATTAACAAGCAGTGTGCAATCCAAAGAGTATGACTGAAGTCCTAATAAGCTTGAAAAATTGGATTTTTGATGCAATAAGCTGTTAATAAGCTATAAATGGAGAAATAAGCTATATACTACTAAGGTTAATTTAAAGTAAGCTAAAAATACTGAATAAGCACTTGGAAATAAGCTAGAGACACAAATAAGCACTTATCAATAAACCACAGGCAAAACAGGCCAAAATGAAGGACTTTCACACCTCTGTAGGGTCCATAAAAATGAATGGAAGTCCAGAACAAGACTTGAACGACAAAGTTGGTCTAGTGAACTCTCAAATAAGCCAAGGATTAGAGCTTATGGCTCAATAATGAGCTTATGGGAAGCTTGGGAAGTTGGGGTGTCTAAGCTGAGCACTCAGTATACTGAGTGTGATCAGTATAACTTCAATGGCCAAATAAGCTAAGGGCAAAGGTTCACAGATCCAAAATAAGCACTGGAATGTTGAGTCCTACTAATAAGCTATCTAAAAATCCAATGGTGAGGTCTGGGGCCCACTGGATAAGCCAGAATGAGCTTATGAAAAATGACCAAATACCCTGGTGCAGGGGAGGGTGCTATGCCTGCAGGTCTAAATAAGCACTTGCATAATTCACAGAAAAAATCTTAAAATTAAGCCAATAGTGGATTTCAAAACTTAAGCTGGTAGACTTTAATTTGTAAAAAGCTCAAAGCTTAATTTGCAACACAAAAATCAGGAAAAATCTTTGAAAAATTGACTTTCTGCCTAACTATGCAATTTTGACCTTTTTTATTTGAACACCTAATTAGTTGACTATGTTGGATTTTGATTGATTCCTATCAACTGATTTGGTTATATTAAGCTATAAGGAGACTAAAATAAGCTAATCTACCAACTATTACACTAAATGGAATGATTTGAGGGTCTAAATCCTAACAGTGATCCTATATGATGAGATTAAAAGTAATTTTGACTTTTTACTGAATGAGGGTTGGTTTTTATGGTTGTTCTAAGCTTTAGGACCTAATGTGACCTGTGAGAACCAAAAGCAACAACAAATACAACCCTGAACACAGAGAATCAAGCAATTCCAAACAACTTGAGATTACTTTGATTTTTAAGTTTTTAATGAAAATGGACACTAGGGGTTTTGGAACTGCTTAAACTTGATGTATTATGACTTAATAACCTAAAATAAGCACAGGGACAAGATCTCAAACAACAAATGCTTATTATACTAGATTATACTAAAAATGACAATTGAAATGAGTTTTTAAGCAAAATAAGTTTTAATGAACTGGGACCTGTTTTTAAGCTATTGACTGACTTAATTATATCTAATAAACACAAATAAGCACAAATAAGCAGATAATAAGCAAAGGAACAGTAAAGCTTGAAATTTAAGAAAAATCCTTATAAAATGCAATACTGCTAAGTATCATGAACCAAGAACCAAGTAACCAATCCTATAGGCTTCCGCAAGCCACTAAACCATAGCCATCCAGTATTTACTATGCTCCAGCCATCATCATCTTCTCAACCTGTATTGAGGGGCTAAATTTGGATATTGGATTTGGGCTTTTAATAATACTAAGGATCCGTTTGGTGTAGTAAATATCACAAGGACCATTCATGTAATTTTCTGATTATTGAGGGGCTTAATTTGTGATTTTCCCAAAGTTATCCAAGGGGTGTAATTTGTCAACAGTGAATAGTACAAGGGGCATAGGTGTAAATTTCCATTTTTGAATGCCTAGGGACTATTTTTGCCACTTTGGAAACTTCAGGGACTGAACTTGTAATTTCTTCAAAATTTACACCCAGGGACTAAACTTGCCACTTGTGAATTCCCAAGGATGATAGTTGACTTTTTCTTCCAAAATCCAATGCTCAGGGGCCATTTCTGTCAATTTTCAAACTTGAGGGACCATTTCTGCCAATTTTGCAAACTTTTGCTCCAAGGACTATTTTTAGCATTTGGGGATTCTCCAAGGTGTGTTTTGACATTCTGAGCTCAAAAATGGTAATTTGCTTCCCCGGCTTTGGCTTTTGGCACGTTTTCCAAACTCGTGCTCGTTTTTGCCCTTTTTGGCCTGATTTGTGCCAATTTCTGAAATATCCGTTCCTGCATGATCACAAACACAAAAGTACAATATCTTTGGCAATCATGGTTAGTTTGTGTCTGTTTTGGTCTTAAAATGGGCAGGAAAAGGTGTGTGAATAAGCATACACCAAATCCCCCCAGACTAAGGTATTGGCGTGTCCTCACGCAATGGGATCATTTCACGCCCTCCGAGATAAATGACTTTCATAACTCTTTCTACTAACATTGAAGAAGTAGCAAGATGTTCAAAAGAGAGTACAAAATTATTTATTTCAGAGAACGCTCCGTTTTTCAGTTTTATTTCCTACACTAATATTTACGTTTTTTTTACACTTGTTGGGTGACGGAATGTTTTGACTTTCATCATTTTGCAATAACGTTTAGGGTCACAGAGTAGGAAACACAGCTCATAGAGAAGTATCCATACGGATAGAATTCATCGTTCCTGTTTTTCACCAGTTCCAATGCTAAACGTAAAAACGAAGTCATAGCTTGAATTACAAGGTAGATGCTAACACTACTCATGGAAGTTACTTGTGTAATAACTTCTGGCTCCCATTTTCCTATTTTTCTCTATTTATTTTATTTTTGGTGAGATATGAATTTCTTCATATTTTCTCGTTTCGATAATTTTTATTCCGATAAAGATACCATATTAAGACGCTAAGTAGTTTTCTATCTTTTCTCGAGAATCACTGCTTTAAAAATGAGGTCCACATCAAAGAGTTGGGATTCATACAGACTCATAGACATTAGTTGAGGAGAAATACACGTGCACCTCATGTATCTGGTCTAGGACCCTGTACATGCACCTCACGCGCCATCAACTTTTGTCTAACACTTAAGCACATGAATCACTCTTATTCATCATCATTTTTTTTATGACATAACTTTTCCTACATGACATGGAGTATTTCCATTCTAGACGTTCCTGAAATGAGGACCCAAAGGTTTTAGGTCAAGACCTCACATATTTCCGAAAAGAGGTTCAAAAAGTCCCGTTTTTAGAATTGAAGCTCATTGAATGACTTTGATGTGTACCCAACTTTTAAAACAAAGATTCTCTTAAGAAGATAAAGAACTAAGTTTCGTCAGAACATAATGTCTTTAATTATTATTTTTACAGATATATGGTGAGACAATTTTGTGGGAGCAAAAAGCCACAAGTACCTACGATGAGCTCTAAAGAGAACCAACTACTCCACGTTTAGCATCTAACTTCTAAACAAACTCTATATTAGTAGCTCGCTGGCACGAATATTTCGACGCTTCAACTAACGGATGGTCACTAGTGCACTTCTTGGCTGGCTGGCGCGTTATTTGCATAACGGATGGTCACCAAGTCATACACTAGCTCGCTGGCACGATTAGTCAATTAATCTAATACTCGGATGGTCACTACCTCAAGTAATGAGATTCGCGAACGCTTAGCCTCACAGAGTTAAGGGAACAGCTAGGGCTCAATGTGCCCGGTCAGGTCAAAATTTATATTCCTACTCTACCCAGCGGAAAGTCAGAACAAAGTGTCAAAACTTATTATATTTTTGCAGAAAATTTTCAAATTTTTTTATAAAAAAAAATTTTGGTACTTTTTGATGAAAATTTTTCAATTTTTTTTTGGGTTTTTCGAAAAAAACCAGTGTTGCATGAGTAAACGGCACATGAAAGGTGCAAGTCAAATCGAAGATACCCCCCAGACTAAAGTTAAAGATTGTCCTCAATGTTTCAAGGGCGAGGGTAATCCTACCTTGTATCTAAGGCCGTTTATTAATTATGCCAAAAGATAACGTTAGTAAAGGATATCAGATTTCTTGAACGATGAAGCTTTAATGAAGTAAGGACAAAAACATGAGCACGAGAGCCTTCATGCTTCGGGAACAATTACTTGTACAAACACAACAACCACAAGACAAAAGATGCAGAAGAGGTTACCCTCTTCCCATTACTTTATTAGAAAGAAGAGAGAAGTCAGAAGCATGGGTGAAAACCCATGTGCCTGCTAATGTTTTTGTTCACCGAGTCACTAGCTTGACTCGATCCCCAAATTCATTGGTTCGTGGGGAAAGTTTGGAGATCCGGGACAACCATGGGTGGTATGTCCCTTCCAAAGTAGTGCTTCAACCTATGACCGTTCACCTTGAAGTTGGGACCGTCGGGTTGAGATATCTCAACGGTTCCATATGGAAACACTTTGGTGATAGTGAAAGGCCCAGACCAACGGGTTTTTAGTTTGCCCGAGAAAATCTTTAATTTTGAGTTAAAAAGAAGGACTCGATCACCAATGTTGAAAACGCGGTTCTTGATTTTTGAGTCGTGGATCTTCTTTGTCTTTTCTTTGTAGATCAAAGAATTCTCGTAAGCCTGATCACGAAGTTCATTTAATTCATTTAGTCGAACCTTGCGGTGATCACCCGCGGTCTTAAGGTTGAAGTTGGCATCTTTCAAGGCCCAGTAGGCTTTGTGCTCTAGCTCAATCGGTAGATGACATGCTTTCGCGTAAACCAGCTTGTATGGAGTACATCCGATGGGTGTTTTACAAGCTGTACGGAAAGCCCAGAGAGCATCATCTAGTTTGTCCGACCAAGAGGCACGGTTTTCTCCTATTGTCCTCTCCAGAATTCTTTTAATGCCACGATTGGAAACCTCCACCTGCCCACTTGTTTGGGGGTGGTATGCAGTGGAAAGACGGTGAGTGACACCGTACTCTGCATGACTCTTGCAAATTGATCATTGCAAAAGTGTGTACCACGATCACTGATTATGGCACGTGGAGTTCCGAATCTGGTAAAAAGAGCTTTCAAAAATTTGACAACAACTCAGGCGTCATTAGTGGGTAAAGCCTTTGCTTCCACCCATTTGGAAAGATAATCGACAACCACGAGTATATACTTATTCCCTCGTGAAGACGGGAATGGACCCATAAAATCAATGCCCCAGATGTCAAAGATTTCACAGACTTGAATGGCGTTTTAAGGCATATCATCCTTCTTAGAAATATTCCCGTGGCGCTGACAAGCATCACAGGTTTTGACAAACTCATGGGTGTCTTTATAGATCGTGGGCCAGTAGAACCCGGAATCAAACACCTTTTTGGCGGTGTAGTTTGGACTATGATGTCCCCCCGTGGGTCCATCATGACAAGCTTTGAGGATATCCATGGCTTCTTGGCCATGGACACACCACCGGATGACTTGATTTGCGCAAATTTTAAAATAATAGGGATCATCCCAGAAGTAGTGATTAACATCCTTGAAGAACTTTTTCTTCTGTTGGGACGTCATCCCTTTAACAATGAAGTTACCCGCATGGTAATTTGCAAAGTCTGCAAACCATGGGGTAGTGGAATCACCACGAGTAGAGATCACATTGAGTGTCTCGAGGGGAAAAGTTTCATTTGTTTCCTTTTTCTCGAGGACATCTTGGTGAGGGTTCTCTAGTCGGGATAGATGATCAGCCGCTAGGTTCTCAGCTCCTTTTTTCATCACGGATGATGATATCAAATTCTTGTAGGAGCAGAACCCATCGGAGCAATCTCGGCTTTGTATCTTGTTTAGCAAAGAGATATTTCAGAGCCAAGTGGTCCGTATACACTATGCACTTGGTCAGGATTAAGTATGGCCGAAACTTCTAGAAAGCATACACCACAGCTAAGAGTTCTTTCTCCGTAGTGGTATAGTGAGTTTGAGCTTCTGTCATAGTCTTACTGGCATAATGTATAGGCTGAAAGTGTTTGGTTTTATGTTGCCCCAGGACTGCACCTATAGCAAAGTCACTAGCATCGCACATAAGTTCAAAGGGCAGGTCCCAATCGGGGGCAACAAGAATAGGTGCCTCAGTAAGATTTTTCTTCAGAGTTTGGAAAGCTTCGATGCACTTGGGTGAAAAGATGAAAGGAGCATCTTTTTTAAGAAGATGGGTCATAGGCCGGGCGATTTTAGAAAAATCTTGTATGAATCTACGATAAAATCCGGCATGACCAAGGAAACTCCTGACACCTTTGACAGTAGTGGGAGGATGCAGTTTGGCTATAACATCAACTTTAGCTCTATCAACCTCGATCCCACTTTTTGAAATCTTATGGCCGAGGACAATGCCCTCTTTGACCATAAAATGGCTCTTCTCCCAATTAAGACACAAATTTGTTTCTTTACATCGTTTTAGCATGTTCTCTAAATGGGAGAGACAAGATTGAAAAGAATCCCCAATGACCGAGAAGTCATCCATAAAGACTTCCATAGTTTTCCCGATCATGTCGTGAACTATGGCCATCATGCACCTTTGGAACATGTCTGGAGCATTACATAAGCCGAAAGGCATACGTCTATAGGCAAAGGTTCCATAGGAGCACGTGAAAGTAGTCTTTTCTTGATCCTGTGGATCAATGGGAATCTGAAAGTAACCCGAGAAACCATCGAGAAAGCAATAGTACTCGTTCCCCACTAATCTCTCGAGCATTTGGTCCATGAAGGGTAGAGGAAAATGGTCTTTACGGGTGGCGTCATTTAACTTTCTGTAGTCAATGCATACACGCCATCCCATAACCAGTCGAGTTGGAATCAACTCGTTTTCTTCATTTGTGACAACAATTATGCCACCCTTTTTTGGAACACAATGGATTGGGCTAACCCAAGGACTGTCAGAGATAGGGTAAATCAATCCGGCATCAAGAAGTTTGAGAACCTCTTGTTTGATAACCTTATGAATTTTGGGATTAACCTATCTCAGCTGTTAAACTGCCGGTTTGAAATCATCCTCCATTAAGATTTTGTGAGTACAGAATTCAGGGTTAATACCCTTGATATCGGAGAGTTTCCAAGCAATTACTTGCTTGTGAGATTTCAAGACCTTTATGAGAGCAGTTTTCTCCTTATCTTTTAAGTCTTTTGCTATTATGACGGGTAATTTATTATCACCCTCCTGAAATGCATATTCAAGATGAGGAGGTAAGTCCTTAAGCTCGACCTCAGGGAAATCATCAGTTTTCTCAACATTTTTTATTTCCTCTTTATGAAGTGTATGTGAAAGAACGTGAGGGGGAGGGATCTTGATTGAGTAACTTCTCAAGGAGAAGTATATCCGTTTCCAGGTCAATCTCTTGGTTATCAATCCCCTCGGGAATTGATTCACTTCAGAGAAAGGCCTCTATTTCCTCCAAGACGAAGTCACTTCCCTCAAACGGAGTGAGGGAAGGAGAAGAATTAGCAATTATGGGATGAGAGGAGGGAGTGGGATTGTCACTCAGAGAATCATCAGTGAAACCAAGAATTTCTTGAGAGTACTCCTCGGTTGCAACATCGATGACATCGATGCGGTTAACATATTTGGAATCATAGTTCGAGGAGTATCTCGAGGTTTGATCAAGGTTGAAAGTTATGGCTTCAGAACCAACACGTAATGTGATTTCCACGTCGAATACATCGATCAGAGCACGACTCGTCCTAAGGAATCCTCGTCCAAGAATGAGAGGAACCCTTGGATCCGCATCAAAATCAACAATCACAAGTCGGATGGAAAATGAAACTTTCCCACTTTGACAAATATGTCCTCGGCAATACCGAAGGGACGAGATATTGAATGATCTGCAAGCTCAAGAGTCATGCAGGTGGGAGTAAGTTCCGGAAGAGAGAGTTTCTTCCACACTGAATGAGGCATTAAGTTAATGCTGGCACCAAGATCGGCCAAGGTGCAGCATTCAACCATCCCTGGGAATATACATGGAATGAGAAATTTCTCGGGATCTCCCAGCTTTTCGGGAAGCTATTTCAACAGAACTGCAGAGCATTTTTCATTGAGAGGAGTTTTTGCCATTTCGAACAGTTTTTCCTTATTACTCAGTAGGTTTTTAATTGTGGATGCAAACTTGGGCATCAAGAGGACAGCATCCGCGAAACTGATATCAAAGTGAAGATCTTGAAAATTTTGGAAATTTTTTTCCATTTGATGGTTTGCTTTTTCACGGAGCTTTTGATCTTGTAATCGTAAAGGATATGGTATTGAAGGTTTCGGGTTGGGTTTTGGATTTTCAACAGGAGTCTCGGGAGGTTCAAATACGACCTGATGCGTGGGAATTGCACCAGGCTTTACCTCTCAAGGGATCTCGAGAAGCTTACAACCCCCACCAGGCAGTGTACCTGATAGTTGTAGTATAGTATAGTGACAAGTACCGGGGGATTGATCGTTCAACTCAGGAATAGTGTCGCTAGGATTAGAAAGCCTAAAAACTAGGTCTAGAGGTGAGGGATGATTCTTTTTGTATTTTTTATATTTTATAAAAGCAAGTAAAATCTCGGGTTTTGGAAGAGTGGGTGGAATTAGTTGCTAGTCAACTAACCCAATAACTAAGATGCAATCAAAATAAAATAACAAAAATGAAAATAAAACTAATTAAACTAGTGGTGTGAACAATAAATGGGAGAATTGTGTTTACTTAGATTTCACTACTCCCTAGATCTCTTTTGCAGGTTAATTGTTTGTTACAGTTGCGTGGATGACGGGTTATATTCCTTAATACCAATCATGGGGTGGCGTACTTACTTCCCCAATTCTATAAGCTCCTACTTCACTCCTATGTCGAGCCTGCAAGAAGCTCCTAACATGGGATCACTAGAATTCGCTCATGCATTAAATACAACCATAAAAACCTAGTACACATTGGTTCATGTTTCTTAAGACGTTCAAGCAAGTTACACAATGGAGATCTGCCAGTTTTCTTAAGCCTAACATTGAAATCATTCATCTATTACAACTGTAAACAAGCAATCAACCTATAATCAACATCTAGGTTTCATTACATCTAAGCAAACACACAAAAAATCTAGCCTAGCATGTTAAAATCAAGACAAGCGTAAGATATATTCAAACAACACATAGACATATTGAATGAATTGAAAGGAAACTTATCTCAATTGAACATGAAGGGTTTCAAGGGGTGAAAACCTTTGAAAATACTGTTACAAACGAACTAGGGTTTATAAAGTTCGGCCCTAGAATTCTCCACACATGTTCCACACTAATGAATGAAAATTAGAAAAGTATATATAGATTTCATGAGGTGACGGCGTCAAGAGTAAAATTCTGACGCCGGCATCTCGCCGCCAAAAATCTTCTCGGATTGCCTAGATCCAGATCTGACGCCGTCATGTGTAATCTTGTTCTAGGCCGTCACCACATTTACTCTCGACGCCCTTGTTCTGACGCCGTCACGCTTTCTCTGGGCCATCATCCATTTTGCTCCTGACGCCGTCACAAAATTCTTCTTGACGCCGTCAGGTACTGTTTCCAGCAAGAAATATTAAGACTTTGCCGTTTTCTTCACTTTTACGGTCCAAAAATGTCCAAAATGCTTCCTTTTCCAGAATTCACTCCCAAAGTACCTAAAATCACAAAAGGAACGATTTAGGGCAATAATTGATCAAATAAATTCCAATTCCGGCTTAAATGACCCCCTAAAAATGGGTCATTTTTCGCCTCATCATATACCCTTACACTTGAGATTTGCTTGTCCTCAAGCAAATGCGCTTTTATTCTAATCAAAATACAAGTTAGGGGTCATTTAACACTAATATAAAAGTAATTACAACAAATAATCATTCCACTAAAGACCAAAGACAAGCACGGAGATCATACACTAGCACCTCACAAATAGTGTTTAGATACTCACATCTCTCGGGTGTAATAAAGTATATATCACAATATGGAAATGGAAAACATCTCTCACTACCTGTCATAGCAAAATAGATTACCATAGGCTTGGGAAAGGATCAAACCTCCACCACATGGCGTAAGCACCTAGGATAAACTATCAAAGAGGTCTTTCAAAGGGTTATAACGTTAGGTGTAGGGATATGGAATGCACGGTTTTGTTGGATATAGGCAATCTTTACTGGTGGCGAGTTAATAATCTTGGTTAATTACATGTACAATATGGCGTTGCTAAGCTAAGACTAGACTCGACTTAAGCTAATAAATTAAAAATTACAAAAACATAAAACAAACATAGAACGAAACGGGATGGTAGTCCGTATGTTTTTTCTCTTTTCTCTTTTTTCTTTTTTCTATTTTTTTTTTCTTTTTCTTATTTTTTTTTCGATTTTTTTTTTTTTGCATACACTTTTACCCTACCATCCAAAATAATACATCATAGGGAATGAACATTCCCCTTACACTTGAATTTTTACATACTTTACAATAAACTAATCTAATGACTCGAATCAAGATAATCAAAACACTTGGAGTACTTTTAAGATTAACGCATATATGGGGGTAATAAATGATGTTCTTCCCCATAACTCCATAAAATAAGTACTTTACCCATGAGTCTCAATCGTCCCAAAACAATATGTACAAGGATATGACTCGACTTAGCAACCATGTAATCAATTAGATAATTAACTAAGGGTTTAAACAAATAACAATAATGCACTAAAGATGAGTGCATACACGGAAGGCTAAGGCGATTTGGGTGTACATTTAAGTGGGGTGTAACAAATTCTTCCTTTAAGTAAGATGCTTAAAGTTAGAAACGAAAAGATAGGCTCGGAGGGGTGTACTAGGGGTTTCGTGTACTAAAAATGAGTACAACGCTAATGGTGTGGGAAAAATTAGTTGACTTAACTAGCCAAGTAATATGACTTAAGTGGTCAAGTAATTATGATATGGGTTTAACACAAGGGTGATCCTAATGTCTCTTATCATGTAGTAAATCCTACTACACGAATGTAGTCTCACTAGCGGTCTCGGGATGCATCACTAACGCAAGTTCTAGAATCTAAATGCTACCGGTACACTCATAAGCACTAATAGTAAATGCTTTTCCTATCAAATCTAAAGGCGAACCTCACATATTTGGGAGGAAAATTTTCCTGAATAGTACGGTTTTGTGCTAGTCATACAATCTCCTATCCATGAGACGCTTGCTATGGCTAAAGTTTCACTCCTAAATATTGTAAAAAAATTTAAATTTGGCGCTAAAATTACACTAACAAGTATTTCTCATAGTTTTATTACACACCTACCATCAAACAAACAAACTCATGTGAAAGTGTATCCTATAAGGTATCATAATTTACCCTCCCCTTACACTTAGGATGAACATTGTCCCCAATGTTCAGTTAAAGAATGTAAAAGTAAAACAGGTAAAAGAATGAAATCAAATACTCCCCTGATTCGCTCGGTATGGATAGTGTGGTAACAAGGTTAGATCTTCCTCCAAGAAAATGAACAATCAAAGCTTCCCTTCCAGAAATATAAATCATCTTCTTGTCATACATAACCTGTTAAACCTGAGAAAACAAACAAGGCAACCTCGCATAAAATCGGCGGCAATCTATATATGCTAACAAATCCTAGAAAGCAAAGTAATATATAATGCTTGTGGAATGAATGTTTGCAGATTTCCTGGAGATTATAAAACTAAAGATTCAACAAAAACTTTAAGACTCCGTTAGAAAAAAACAAAACTGGTAAAATTTTCAGATTTTTACACATGACTTTCTTCCTGACGCCGTCAGAAGTGACCTGCAGAAATCTTTATGTTAAGTTTCCGGAAAATTTCTGGAAAAACTTTGTCCCACTTCCTGGAAAATCCTGCAAAACATCATTATGACTCGATACAAGCATTTGACTCTAACAAATATGAATATACATGTTCATTTAATATTGTGGAGAATCATGATTGGTTTTGTTCCTTAAAAACATATTTGGGGTTTCCTCTTACACTTATCTTTTGCGAAATACCTTTGGATGAAGTTAAGACTAAGCCAAACGACAAAATAAAGTATTTTCACTATTTTAGTTTCGAGACATGATCTACCAACAATAAAAATAAAGCATGCGTACAGAAACAAATAACAATCAAACAAATAAAAATCACACAAAGCATGGGTTGCCTCCCAAGAAGCGCTTGTTTTTGTTCGAGTCACAAGCCTGACTCTACCCTTATTTAACAGAAATAGGGTAGGTTTTCCCTACACTTAGGATTAAGTGCGGGTGACAATAGCGATACACACCATCTTGGTGGAAGTATGCCACGTGAGGAAAGAGTTTTGGATGAATTATATGTTCAAAGGGCTGTGCTCTTATCATCATAACCTTACCTAATTCAATCGGGTTAATGGGTGGATTAAGATTTTCTCCTAGAAAGGGATCATTCTCTATCAACTTCGAGAGACTACTAGTTGGGGATCCATCTTGACCTAATAAACCCGGTTTAAACCCATAATGTTTCTTATGATCAATCATAAATGGGTGATGTAAGCATGTAAGGTCATTTTCCACTCCTATATTGGCTTCCTCTCTACAAGGCTTAGAGTTCACTACCTTTATCCTAAGACTACCCGGACTATATGGTTTGATGGGTGGATCGGAACCTATTTCAATTCCTAAATTTTCATCCAAGGATGGAAGATTAGGTAACGGTTTTGGTTGAGGCTCCAGTTCATCAAAACTAGGAACTTCCTTAGAACTAAAAGAAAGGTCATCACTACAAGTGTTAAAACCTATATCCTCTAGTTGTGCTTGGTCCAAGGGTTCTACCTCTATTGGGGTTCCTATAGTCTCTTCAACTTCTTCCGGGTAAGTTACGGGCGGTGTGTGTGCCTCAAATGATGGTAGGACTTGTGGGGTACTTGGTGGGCTTAGATTTTCTATTTCATCATTCCTTGTGTCAAGATCACCTATATCCTCAACATGTGTTTCATTATAATCTAACCCTAACATTTTCCCAAGTATCTCAAGTACTTCTCTAGGCATCTCAACTTCTATATCCGAATCATAAGGATCATCCTCAATATTCTGACTGCTATATTCAAATTGCCCAAAAGATTCATCATGTGTTTCTTGAGATTCTTCATCATCGATCATAAAACCTAGGTCTTTTTGATCAATGTGATCATGTTCGGCTAAATCCTCCATCACATCAAGGTCACCTATGTGTTCATCCTGTGTTATGGTAGTGCCTAACCATGACATGCAGCTAGGTGGCTCATACGAAACTATCCTAGGTGAAGGCTTATATGGTGCATAGGTTTCACTAAGTGAGGCATTTTGAGTGGTTGATGGAGCTCCTAAGGTGAATTCTTTAAAAGTCTTATGCACTTGGCCTCTTTTCCCAAGGTACTCAATAAAATCAATATAAGATCCTGTCCTCCTCATTTCATTCCTCCATCTTGATATATCCAAACTGGTGTAATTATATTTTTTCTGGTAAAACTCTAGTGTCGGACTTGGTGGATTTACATTCTCCATAATGGTGAACGGAAATGGAAAGGTTTTTACGAACAAAGACACAAAGAAAAGATAGACTACGAGAAAGCTAATAAAAAGAAAAATAAAAATCTTACTAGAAAAGAATCTAGCAAGTAGACCTAATAAAAAGAAATTCTAACGTAGACAATAACTATTCCCCGGGCTGCGGCGCCAAAAACTTGATGCGTGGGAATTGCACCAGGCTTTACCTCTCAAGGGATCTCGAGAAGCTTACAACCCCCACCAGGCAGTGTACCTGATAGTTGTAGTATAGTATAGTGACAAGTACCGGGGGATTGATCGTTCAACTCAAGAATAGTGTCGCTAGGATTAAAAAGCCTAAAAACTAGGTCTAAAGGTGAGGGATGATTCTTTTTGTATTTTTTATATTTTATAAAAGCAAGTAAAATCTCGGGTTTTGGAAGAGTGGGCGGAATTAGTTGCTAGTCAACTAACGCAATAACTAAGATGGAATCAAAATAAAATAACAAAAATGAAAATAAAACTAATTAAACTAGTGGTGTGAACAATAAATGGGAGAATTGTGTTTACTTAGATTTCACTACTCCCTAGATCTCTTTTGCAGGTTAATTGTTTGTTACAGTTGCGTGGATGACGGGTTATATTCCTTAATACCAATCATGGGGTGGCGTACTTACTTCCCCAATTCTATAAGCTCCTACTTCACTCCTATGTCGAGCCTGCAAGAAGCTCCTAACATGGGATCACTAGAATTCGCTCATGCATTAAATACAACCATAAAAACCTAGTACACATCGGTTCTTGTTTCTTAAGACGTTCAAGCAAGTTACACAATGGAGATCTGCCAGTTTTCTTAAGCCTAACATTGAAATCATTCATCCATTACAACTATAAACAAGCAATCAACCTATAATCAACATCTAGGTTTCATTACATCTAAGCAAACACACAAAAGATCTAGCCTAGCATGTTAAAATCAAGACAAGCGTAAGATATAATCAAACAACACATAGACATATTGAATGAATTGAAAGGAAACTTATCTCAATTGAACATGAAGGGTTTCAAGGGGTGAAAACCCTTGAAAATACTGTTACAAACGAACTAGGGTTTATAAAGTTCGGCCCTAGAATTCTCCACACAAGTTCCACACTAATGAATGAAAATTAGAAATGTATATATAGATTTCATGAGGTGACGGCATCAAGAGTAAAATTCTGACGCCGTCATCTCGCCGCCAAAAATCTTCTCGGATTGCCTAGATCCAGATCTGATGCCGTCACGTGTAATCTTGTTATAGGCCGTCACCACATTTAATCTTGACGCCCTTGTTCTGACGCCGTCACGTTTTCTCTGGGCCGTCATCCATTTTGCTCCTGACGCCGTCACAAAATTCTTCTTAACGCCGTCAGGTACTGTTTCCAGCAAGGAAAATTAAGACTTTGCCGTTTTCTTCACTTTTATGCTCTAAAAACGTCCAAAATGCTTCCTTTTCTTGAATTCACTCCCAAAGTACCTAAAATCATAAAAGGAACGATTTAGGGCAATAATTGATCAAATAAATTCCAATTCCGGCTTAAATGACCCCGGCACCTCCGTTGTTAGTAGGAAGTACCGTGTCCGTTGTAGCCTCAGTTTCACGTTCCTCTACCTGAACAGAAGAAGCGGTAGATGGAGCCGTGGGTCCTTTATAAGAAACTCCACTTCGGGTTATGATCGCCTTAACATCGCCCCTCGGGTTAGCGATCGTGTTGCTCGGTAGTGTACCAGAGCCCGAGGGTCGATCATTTAAAGACTTCTTAAGTTCTGAGATTTAGCTGACCAACAATTTGTTCATTTCTTCTTGGGATTTCATAAACTGTTTCAAAAACTCATCGGGTGATGGTCCATCTGGAACAACGACTTGATTTTGGTTAGGAACATTTTGAGCACGGTTGTTTTGAAATTCCCTTGATTTTGATTGTTATAACCATGAAAAATGTTTCCTTGTTGAAAATTACCCTGATGGGAATTATTACCCTGATTAAAATTACCATGACCTTGATTACGGTTAAAATTTCCTTGGTTTTGATTTTGAAAAACCTGGTTGTGACCGGAATGGAAATTCCATTGGTTTTGAAAACCTTGGTTCATTCGGTTTTGATTTTGATTAAAATTTTGATTCCGGTTTTTATTCTGATTCTGCGACTGATTAAACCCGGGTGGTCCAAGGTAGTTATTGGAACGATAGCTCAAAAGGTTACGGTCCCCTTGTGGTCGGTAGGAATTACCTCCCGCATTATAGGAACCTTGAGCTGCGTACACGTTTTCATGAGCGAAGCCACCGGAGGCTGGGCACTCAGTGTACGGGTGGGGACCACTACAAGTTTCACAACTTGGGTTGACAACTTTGACGTGATAATTTTGATTTGACTGATGGATACGTAAGACTGCAGTGAACAAATCATCAAGTTTTTTAGCAAGGACAGCTATATCATTGTTTGCTGGAGTGACTGATTGACATGAGTCATTCCTCTCGGCTGAGGAATCCCAGAAATTGTGATGGGCAGTCATGTTTTCGATCAAATCATAGCACTCTTCAGGGGTCCTTTTCATAAAGATGCCCCCAGTAGCAGCATTGATTGTGTCACGGTGACGAAGTGTCAAACCATTGTAGAAGGTATCTATAATTGTGACAAGAAGCATGTTATGATTGGGACATCGATCAATTGCAAGCTTATAGCGTTCCAATGCCTTGAATAAAGATTCGTCGGGAAGCTGTTTGAAGTTGCTGATATCATTCCTCAGCTTAGTTACCATAGATGGTGGAAAGTATTTAGCCAAGAATTTGGTAACCATCTCATCAAAAGTGTGGATCGAATTCTTTGGAAGACGATCGAACCAGGCAGTAGCATGATGAGTGAGAGAATAGGGGAAGAGATACAAACAAAGGCCGTCTTCGGTGACACCATTTTGTTTCATGCTCTGGGTGACGGTTAAAAATTTGTCAAGATGCTTGTTAGCATCATCACCCGGCAATCCGTGAAATTGACACGAGTTTTGGACTTGCTAGATCATGTGGTGCTTGAGTCCAAAGTCCGTGGCCTCAATAGTGAGTGGTGCAATAGGTCCACCTCTCCCGTGCATGGTAGGTTGACACAACTCCTCCATCGTTCGGAGTTCGGGAGCTGTCTCATCCTTGGGAGGGTCAGGTGGTGGTGGTGGGGGCTCGTTCATTTGTATTTTGGGTTCTTCAATAACTGTACGTAACTCGGGTATGTTTTTCTGATGATTACGCCTTGATTGTGAACGAGTGTGCATGCACTAAAAACAATGTCAATTAAAACAAGACCGAGGTAAAACAACAGGGAACTTAAACCAATAATCACAGTATGAATGGCTTCTTTGAAAAAGGTCCACCAATCCAATGATACAAAGACAAGTTTTAATCTTTAGTTTGGGAACTTATTAATGTTCATACCCCCAGTTGGTAGGTATTCAGCCTTGGTTTTCGACAATGTATTTTATGTAATTATTATTAACAGAAAACAAAATGTTTTTGGCTTTTTGGGTGTGTGTGCAAAAAACTTTTGGAAATATTTTTGGTATCGATTCGTTAACCGAAATCGTTTTCTTCAAAATTACTCGCAGGGTGGTGGGAAAGAAGAATGGATCTCTCTTCAGCTCGCAATTTAATGTCAGAACTTCCGTTTACCACCTGTGTAGGTTGTAATCTTAGAGAATACGAAGTAATTTAACTTCACGATTTGTTTTGTTGTTTTTTATTTTTTGGTGTTGTTAACACTTTAGGAAAAGTGTTAATGAACATTTTCTGATATGATTTAGATTTTTACAAAAATTTACAAAGTGGTGAAATTTGTACAAGGAGGGTTTGAAAATCACTAAACCTAAACGTTTTTTAAAACACGCAACAACCTCCCCGGCAGCGGCGCCAAAATTTGACTCCTCCCTTACAGTTAGTCCAATTTAACCAAGGATGGTCAACAAGTCAAGTAGTAAGGGAGAGGAGTGCAAGATATTAAATCCGTGGAAGTATAGGAAAATCCCCGGGTCGTTATGTCCCAGCGAGATTGAAATTGTGTTTTTGGAACGTTTGAGGGAATCAGTGATTTGAGAATAGTAACAGATAATGATTTGGATTTTATTACACTACTGATTGATTGTTATTAAGACAAATAAACAGTGTAAACAATTACAAGATTACAGATATATAAAAACGTAAGCAAAATGAAAATCAGATACGATTACAGACAGATAAAAAGGTGAGATATGAACAAATTTAAACTAGAGGGGGTGAAAATGAAATTTTTACAATCTTAATATTAAAAGAAAATTTTATTAAAAGGAAAATTATTTTTTTGATTATTTTATTATTTAATATTAATTAAAAATAAATTTAAACTATTTAATAATTAATTAAAACTAATTTAAATCTAATTTAAATTTAAGAAAATTATTAAAGTGACTTAGAAAAATATGAGAATTTTTACAAAACTAATTAACCATTACAGGAATCATAAAAAATTATAAAAAGTTTATAAAAATTATTTGTTTAATTTTGTTTACTAATTTACTAATTATTTACTTATTTAATAATTAAATCTTATTTAAACTAATTTAATTATGAAAAATACTAAATGAACAGTGAAAATCCTGAAAATTTTTCTAAAAATACTTTACTAATTATAAAACCTAGGAAAATATAAAAAGCTACTATTGCTTATAAATAAGCAGAAAGAAAATTAATTTTTGACTTTTTTAATTAAAACTAATTAAACTTAAATTAATTATTATAAATACTAAATTAACTCAGAAAATTATGAAAATTTTTACTAAACAATTTTAATATATTAGAAACTTAAGAAAATTATAAAAATGAAAATTGCTTTTTGAAAAAGCTGAGCAATAAGCCAAACAGCTTAAATAGAAGCTATCACTATTTTAAAATTTATCTTTTTCTGGTTTTTCTTTTACAAACTTATTTAACTACTGATTATAAGAAACTTTTACAAAGGCACTTTTATTGGAGCTTATTAACAAGCAGTGTGCAATCCAAAGAGTATGACAGAAGTCCTAATAAGCTTGAAAAATTGGATTTTTGATTCAATAAGCTGTTAATAAGCTACAAATGGAGAAATAAGCTATAAACTACTAAGGTGAATAAGCACTTGGAAATAATCCAGAGACACAAATAAGCACTTATCAATAAACCACAGGCCAAACAGGCCAAATGAAGGACTTTCACACCTCTGTGGGGTCCACAAAAGTAAATGGAAGTCCAGAACAAGACTTGAACGACAAAGTTGGTCTGGTGAACTCTCAAATAAGCCAAGGATTAGAGCTTATGGCTTAATAATGAGCTTATGGGAAGCGTGGGAAGTTGGGGTGTCTATGCTGAGCACTCAGTATACTGAGTGTGATCAGTATAACTTCAATGGCCAAATAAGCTAAGGGCAAAGGTTCACAGATCCAAAATAAGCACTGGAATGTTGAGTCCTACTAATAAGCTATCTAAAAAGCCAATGGTGAGGTCTGGGGCCCACTGGATAAGCCAGAATGAGCTTATGAAAAATGACCAAATACCCTGGTGCAGGGGAGGGTGCTATGCCTGCAGGTCTAAATAAGCACTTGCAAAATCCACAGAAAAAATCTTAAAATTAATCCAATAGTGGATTTCAAAACTTAAACTGGTAGACTTTAATTTGTAAAAAGCTTAAAGCTTAATTTGCAACACAAAAATCAGGAAAAATCTTTGAAACATTGACTTTCTGCCTAACTATGCAATTTTGACCTTTTTTATTTGAACACCTAAGTTGACTATGGTGGATTTTGATTGATTCCTATCAACTGATTTGGTTATATTAAGCTATAAGGAGACAAAAATAAGCTAATCTACCAACTATTCTGTTGATATAAATAATGCCTAAAAACATTATTAACATATATCGATATCTCTATGTTTTGATAATCACAAAACGTAAACTCATTGAACTACAAATTATGACGTAAACAAGTATTTAGTCGTAAATATTTGCTTTAGCATCCATCACTTAAGGTATGAATAAACAAAGTGTCTAATGCATTTTATGATCAAAGGAATTTTTATTCTTACAAACCTTACATTTTATTAAAGTGGGACAAACATTTTTAAACTTATACAAAACAATTTTGTATTTATAAGAAATGTTTTATTCAAAATAAATAATTTGAATTCAAATTTCAACCCAAAAAACGGCTACATTCTTCAGGAAAAACCTCCCCCACAAAAAGACAAAAAATCAAACGAAAGTTTCATTCACAAAACAAAAGTTTTTCCAATCAAACTAAAAAGGTAACATACATATAATTGATCATTTCGATCAAGTAAAGTTTTCATACAAAGTATAACTAAGGATTATAAAATAAACGATTACTTACTTATCTCTCGTATATAGCTATAATTGTTTATATTGTGCATGTGTTGATTTCACATACTTAGCTTATATTATTATTGTTCATACTTAGATATAGTTGTTCATATTGTTCAAGATTTGAGTTCACATAAGATTGAATCAAAGTTTTAAAAGCAAACAAGGTTTTAAAACTAAACTAAGTTTTCATAATAAAATTAAAAAGACGTAAAACTATTAAACCCCCCCCCCCTTCTAGTTTTCCACAATTGGCATCAGAGCTACGTTAAACAAGATTTTTAAAATATACTGTATTTTAAAACTTGTATCGATCTATGGAATCGGAAAAATATTTAGAAGGGCAATCTATGCAAAGACCACCACTATTTGAAAGTGATGGTTTTCTTTATTGGAAAAATAGATTCGAAACTTATGTGAAATCAAAAGATCTTGATCTTTGGCATGTCATTACCTTTGGTGATTTTCCCCTTATTCAATATAATTTTGAAACTAAAATGGATGAAATTGTATCTTTTGAAAAACAAAATGATGATTTGAAAAAGAAACTAGCAAAAAATAATGAGGCTAAAATGGTTATTTATAATGCGTTACCACGCAAAGAATATGAAAGAATTTTTATGTGTAAAACCGCAAAAGAAATTTGGGATTCTTTACTAATCACTCACCAAGGTAATAGTCAAGTTAAAGATAACAAAATAGATCTTCTTGTTCAACAATATGAACAATTTACGATTCCGGAGGAGGAATCAATAGATAATGCTTTTGCTAGGTTTAACACTATCATCACAAGTTTAAAAGCACTTGATGAGAATTTTTCTAGTAAGAATTTTGTTAGGAAATTTCTTAGGGCTCTTCATCCAAAATGGCGAGCTAAAGTTACGGCGATTGAAGAATCGAAGAACTTGTCAACTCTTCAACTTGATGAGTTGATCGGCAACCTGAAAGTCTACGAAGCAATAATAAAGAAAGACTCCGAGATGGTCAATGGAAAAAGAGAGCAAAGCAAGTCAATTGCGTTGAAAGCTAGGAAGGAATCTAGTAACGAGGATAGCTCAACCTCCGAAAGTGATGACGAAGAATATGCGATGGCCGTAAGAGACTTCAAGAAATTCTTCAAAAGGCGAGGAAGATTCGTTAGACAACCGCATGATGAAAGGAAAGCAAACCAAAGAAATAAAGATGACAAAAATGGCAAAAGTGATAGGAAGTGCTTCAAATGTGGTGATCCAAATCATCTCATCGGAAAATGTCCAATGATGTCAAGAAATCAAAATCAAAAGGCGTTTGTTGGAGGAGCTTGGAGTGATAGCGATGACGATGAGAAAGAAATTTCAAATGAGGAGAAATGTCTTATGGCTAAGACATCAAGCGAGGTACATTCCGAAACCGAATACTTTAGTGACGAAAGTTTATCATTAGACGAAAAAGACCTAGATAGTGAATATAATAGGTTATGCAAATTAGGTCAAAAGGTTATAGCTAAAAATAAGTCACTAAAACATATTAATAATCTATTAGAAAATGAAGTAATCGAATTAAAAATTAGACTACAACATTTGGAAAAAGGAAAAGAAGTTTTTATAGAATGTAAAACATGCATAGAGGTTAATAATGAAAACGAAAAACTTAAAGATGAAATTTTCAAACTTGACAAGTTTAAAAATAGTAGTAACCCACTTAAGAAAATAATAAGTGTTCAAGAAACTTCGGGAGATAAAACCGGTCTAGGATTAACCTCAACTAATGTTTCAACTAGTGAAAATAAAAGTATAAAGTTTGAATGTGAATCTAGTAAACAAAAATCATTAGAATCAAAACCTAAGTATATACTTACAAAAGATAGAAAAATACCCATTGCGAATGATGAAAAAGTAAAAACTTTTTATAAACCATCCTTAAAGACCGAAGTAGGATCCTCTAAATTTAAATTAAAATCTAAAACTCCACCACCGAGAAAACCAAATAATCTTCATACTCGATCTAAAACACCTCAACCTAGAAGAAACCAAAATAGACAAAACTACAATAATACTAGTCATCAAATGTGGAATTATCAACCAAGTTACAATCCTTGGGGAATACTACCACCATACATGCATCCTAGCCAAATGTTGAATATGTTTGGACCAAACAACTTTGGACCAATGAGACAATGGGAACCAAGTGGCTAAGCTGTCAATCTTGGAAGAAGTTGGAATATCATCTACTAATGACTTCTATAAGTCAACATGGTCACTTGAAGTGCTTGAAGATATTCCATTGAAGACTAAAAGGTACGCGTTTCTTTTAAGTTCATCGCTATAATTTGCATGCTTAGATATATGATTAGTTAGATTAATGCTTAGCTATACATACATGTGTACATAATAGCTTATATTCTTATAACCTAGAAACATCATTGGTTGACTCTCCTAGGAATAAGATAAAATTGTTCATTGCCGAACGAAATAGAAAATGGAAATCTTCTATATCCACTATTAGCATACTCATGGTGATGAAGTGAAATGAGTTAAGTGGATCGATCGTTAATATAGAAGTAGGATTAGATCCCTCGCGTAAGAAAACTATGGATGAAACAAGCTCTCGTAGACTATGGCATTAAGTTAGATAAGCATGCGAAAACAAAGGAACTATAGATGTTAGGTTATACCCCATTCAACACTCTCGCATCTAACATATAAATTATCGTCTTCATTTCCTTTAGGATTATAGGATATGTAGAAACGATAGCATGAGATAATAATAGGCTTAACCAATCCTCTTGAGCATGAGATCTTTAATAAACATTTTTTAAAATATTTGATTTATGATATTTGTTGTCAAAAATCTAATATCTCTAAAAATATTCAAAAACCTCACATTTTTGAAAATAGTTTTTCAAATAACTATCCCACTTTTAAATAACATGTTTTCACTATCAATATCCACAATTTTGTTTTGATCAAAACTAGAGATTGGGAAAATATTCTTTACCGTTCATTCACACATTCTGAAGTAAAAACCCAATCTATTTTATTCAAATAACTCTCACATCTAAGTGAAAACTTACTTTCAAACATTGTTGAATAATGCTAAAAACGTCTCTTTTAAAATCATGCATGGTGATCTCATATTTGTCATCTATATTTATATAAATGACACTTATAAGTGAACTAAATCAAATCAATAGGACCATGGTTTGTTCATTAAAACTTTGTTTGTAACAAGTCTAGAAATCCATGCTATCATAACTACCCACTTATCGCACATTGATACACATTAGGATTAATCCTCCTAGTTATGTAGTTATGAAATACTTGATGTTGCTTATTGTTTCCTAGCACTTATATTTTACTTGCTTGATGAGTATGTTTGCATGCTAGATGAAATTGCTTGTTTACTTAATCTCTTTGATTAACATGCTTTGGCTACATAATTGCCTACATAATTAGTATATGCTTAATTGCCTCAAAGAGTTGGACTTGTTTGAAACCAAAAACACAACCTTTCTGCAATTCACTACCAAAAACCCTTTTCTGGCAATCTGGGAATCACCAGATGGGCGGCCCCATTAAATCATAAGGCGGCCCCCTTAATTATTAAGGGGACCGGCCTCCAATTAAGGGGACCGGCCATCTGATGGTCGAAGGTGTTGTTTCCTTTTTCTACTTTTTAGCCCATTTCATCCTACAGTTCCCAAAATTCATAAACCTATTTTATCCTAAACCTTCTATCAAAATTTATACATCCTTAATCCCACCAATCCTACATTATAAACACTCTCATTCCTCTCAATCTATACTCATCTCTTCATGACCTCTCCCATTAAACCAAAACCACCAAATAACCCGTTTGGAGAAGAAAGCCTAACTTCCATTAAAAGCCCGTCAAACCAAATGATGTTGTCAAACATCCAACACCAAATTCCTCCTATGTCTTCAACATTACATACCTAACACCTCACTCTCCTTCTCACCAACATTACATATCAAAAACCTTTACTCACCCATATCCTTCTACATTACACTCAAACCTCATAATCTTTTCACAACTCAAGCGATGATGTTCATAATCAACCAACACCTAAACCTCACTCTCACACAAATGATCCATTTAACAACAAATCATCCATTCGTGCTTCCACTAATGCTCCTTCTTATGATGAGCATGCACAATCCCAAAACAATAATCCCAACCTCATTACCAACACTTTACATGTTGCTCATTCAACAAAAACACCATCCACTCATGAAGCATCTCTTCCACTCATATCATGTTTTCATGATTACCCAAGCTCAAACATGTCTCCACCACCAAGAGTATCACCACCACATCCTACAACTTCACATGCCATTCCTATGTTGCATGTTCAAACCCTCACCCAAGACAACTATCATGCTCCACCACCATCACCTTCCTCCGAACACTTAATGTTCGTTGAGGCGCTAAAAGAATCCCATGAGCTTAGTGCTCTTTTAGCCTTACATCTTGCTCAACGCAATTTGGATCCACCTTCATCTAGATCACTTTCATCACCACACAACATAAATCAACTTGAGAAGCATGTCAACAATTGACCTTGTTGCATCTTTCTACTAAAAACCATTGCATTCAATGAACACTTCACTTGGATTAAATATCTTCTCACTAGATCACATCCAATACCCTCACTTGAACAACAGCCAAAACCTTAATCAACCTCTTCCGCTACAAACTCTCCACAACCAAACTCTCCAACATTCATGACCCAAACATATACCTCCATTAATCCAACAACCTTACCCTAACTCAACCATCTTCATTCCAAACACTCCATCATCAACCATCTAAGCATACTATATGCTTATGATTTTCACTTTCAAATACGAAGCAACCAACCTTTTGTTACAAGCAAGTCCGATGGCTCTCTTTGGCAAATTAGGATCTTTAACATAATCTCTTTGAATTAATTGTTATGTATCCTTAATATTTGTTTGCTATGCTTGTTATTTGTATATTGCATATTCTTCTATATATGCTTGTGCTTCTAATATTTTTCTTGCGAGCATTCCATATCTCGATCCCTTGGTGCCATCGAACAAGGGGGAGCACACATCAAGGGGGAGCTTTCATCCCGTCTAACTTCATTTATGAAGCTAGCCGGCATAACCTTTTTGATTCTACAAAAAGGGGGAGAAGTGAATATAAACTCACTAAGTACTTGTCTAAAAAAATTAATTTTTAGACTTAATGAGTTTAGGTTTTGTAATCATCAAAAAGGGGGAGATTGTTGATATAAATAATGCCTAAAAACATTATTAACATATATCGATATCTCTATGTTTTGATAATCACAAAACGTAAACTCATTGAACTACAAATTATGACATAAACAAGTATTTAGTCGTAAATAGTTGCTTTAGCATCCATATCACTTAAGGTATGAATAAACAAAGTGTCTAATGCATTTTATGATCAAAGGAATTTTTATTTTTACAAACCTTACATTTTATTAAAGTGGGACAAACATTTTTAAACTTATACAAAACAATTTTGTATTTATAAGAAATGTTTTATTCAAAATAATTAGTTTGAATTCAAATTTCAACCCGAAAAATGGCTACATTCTTCAGAAAAACCTCCCCCATAAAAAGACAAAAAATCTGAAGAAAAAATATTTTTTATTAGGCGGCCCCCTTAATTATACTAGGCGGTCCCCTTAATTATTAAGGGGACCGGCCACGCTCCCAAACAATATTTTTCCCCTTATAAATACAGGTTCATTCCACAGATTTTTCTCACCTTTTGCACCCCAAAACTTTCTGTTCTAGATCTCATTTCTATTCTCTAAAATCCTTTGATCATACATACATAAATCTTTGTTTCAAAGTGATCCAAACCTCTACCTTTCAAGTGCAAAAGAAGAATACTTCAATCCTTCAAGAGAAGAAGTATTACAACTTGTTGTGACCTCCACATCCAAGTTGTTAGAGCATCATCCATTATATCTATTTCTTTGTGTAACTAGTTGTGAATATTTGATAGAAGATAGATTAGCAAGGTGTGTAGATAGAGTGAGTGTGTAGTAGATAGTTGTGAAGTAGAGAAGTTGGGAAGTAGATAGTTGTGAAGAAGATTGTTGTGAAGTAGATAATTGTGAAGATAGATAGGTGTGAAGAAGTAGTGTTGTGATTAAGTAGTGACTAGGTATGAAGAAGTAGTGTTGTGATTAAGTAGTGACTAGGTGTGAAGAAGTTGTGTAAAAGGTGTGAATAAGTTGAGACGAAGTTGTGGTGTGTATATTGGTGTGTAAGGTTTTCTCCGCCATAAGGGAGCTTGTTGACATAGTGAAGAAAACTCTCGAGTAGGTGACTCGAGGAGTGGAGTAGGGCAAGGAAGGTGTCCTTGTAGCCGAACCACTATAAATCCTTTGTCTCGCAGTTAGATCTTTCCATATCTTACTTATTATCTTGCTTATATCGTTATTACTTTTGTAGACGTAGACGTATATATATATATATATATTTGCCCATATAGTGCTAGTATTGATTTTACTTAAAGATCAAACGAAAGTTTCATTCACAAAACAAAGTTTTTCCAATCAAACTAAAAAGGTAACATACATATAATTGATCATTTCGATCAAGTAAAGTTTTCATACAAAATATAACTAAGGATTATAAAATAAACGATTACTTACTTATCTCTCGTATATAGCTATAATTGTTTATATTGTGCATGTGTTGATTTCACATACTTATCTTATATTATTATTGTTCATACTTAGATATAGTTGTTCATATTGTTCAAGATTTGAGTTCACATAAGATTGAATCAAAGTTTTAAAAGCAAACAAGGTTTTAAAACTAAACTAAGTTTTCATAATAAAATTAAAAAGACATAAAACTATTCAACCCCCCCTTCTAGTTTTCCACATATTACACTAAATGGAATGATTTGAGGGTCTAAATCCTAACAGTGATCCTATATGATGAGATTAAAAGTGATTTTGACTTTTTACTGAATGAGGGTTGGTTTTTATGGTTGTTCTAAGCTTTAGGACCTAATGTGACTTGTGAGAACCAAAAGCAACAACAAATACAACCCTGAACACAGAGAATCAAGCAATTCCAAACAACCTGAGATTACTTTGATTTTTAAGTTTTTAATGCAAATGGACACTAGGAGTTTTGGAACTGTTTAAACTTGATGTATTATGACCTAATAACCTAAAATAAGCACAGGGACAAGATCTGAAACAACAAATGCTTATTATACTAGATTACACTAAAAATGACAATTGAAATGAGTTTTTAAGCAAAATGAGTTTTAATGAACTAGGACCTGTCTTTAAGCTACAGACTGACTTAATTATATCTAATAAACACAAATAAGCACAAATAAGCAGATAATAAGCAAATGAATAGTAAAGCTTGAAATTTAAGAAAAATCCTTATAAAATGCAATCCTGCTAAGTATCATGAACCAAGAACCAAGTAACCAATCCTATAGGCTTCCACAAGCCACTAAACCATAGGCATCCAGTATTTACTATGCTCCAGCCATCATCATCTTCTCAACCTGTATTTTTTTATTTTTCTTTTATATTTCTATTTTTTTTATTTTTTATTTTTGATGCTAAACTGCTTTTTAAGGTTTCTAATAGCTATTAAAAGCTATATAGGGAGCTTATATGAGCTTTTGAGTCTCTAAACAACAACTATGAATCAACAGAGCTTTAACTTGAAATTTCAAAATAAAAATGCAAATTTGAAAGTTAGAACAGAAAACTTGAAATTGATTGTAAAACTAGTTAATATTACACTTGAGAATACTGAGTACAATGATTGAAAGCTTAGAATTACACTAGATTTGGAGAACTAATAAAAACGACATAAGCAAACTATTATTAATCTACTACTCTCTCTTCCTTGCTCCTTGCTCCTTTTATAGCCCTGAATTAGGGTTTGTGGGGTTCCCTTGTCTTTTCCCATCATAAATACCAACCATTGGATCACTGAGATTGAGCCTAGCCTTTTAAACCGTTTTGGCGCCAAAAAGTGTGACTACAAATTGGGTCTGTTTGCGTGTACAGAGGGGGTGCATTAATTAGGATTGTTTTGTTAGGTGCAAGGGGGCTTTGGGGTGATGATGGATTTGCTAGTGGGGGTGGTGGAGGTGATGTTTTGCAAGTCAAGGGGTGATGGAGGTGGGAGGGAAGGGCAGGGTCAACGCATGGTTTGACCCTGCATTTTTATTAAAAGGGAAGTTGGGCTGGAGTGTGTTGGGCCCAGGGGGTTTGGATCAGGCTTGTGGGTGGGTCAGGGGTGTTGGGGTTGTGTTGTGTTTGGATTGGATATTGGATTTGGGCTTTTAATAATACTAAGGATCCGTTTGCTGTAGTAAATATCACAAGGACCATTCATGTAATTTTCTGATTATTGAGGGGCTGAGTTTGTGATTTTCCCAAAGTTATCCAAGGGGTGTAATTTGTAAATAGTGAATAGTACAAGGGCCATAGGTGTAAATTTCCATTTTTGAATGCCTAGGGACTATTTTTGCCATTTTGGAAACTTCAGGGACTGAACTTGTAATTTATTCAAACTTTTCACCCAGGGACTAAACTTGACACTTGTGAATTCCCAAGGACCATAGTTGACTTTTTCTTCCAAAATCCAATGCTCAGGGGCCATTTCTGTCAATTTCCAAACTTGAGGGACCATTTCTGCCAATTTTGTAAACTTTTGCTCCAAGGACTATTTTGGCATTTGGTGATTCTCCAAGGTGTGTTTTGACATTCTAAGCTCAAAAAAGGTAAGTTGCTTCCCCGACTTTGGCTTTTGACACGTTTTCTAAACTCGTGCTCGTTTTTGCTCTTTTTGGCCTGATTTGTGCCAAACTTCTGAAATATCCATTCCTGCACGATCACAAACACAAAAGTACAATATCTTTGGCAATTATGGTTAGTTTGTGTCTGTTATGGTCTTAAAATGGGCAGGAAAAGGTGTGTGAAAAAGCACACACCAGTAGGCGAAGGTTCATGCTAAGGTTCAGGGTAAGGCGAAGGTTGTTGTTGAGAATGTGTAAACTCCCGTAAATTTCCCTATAAATAGTAAAAGTTAATCAAGGATTAATATATCATTATTATAATTAATAACGTTTTTACCAATAACAAATTTTTTTTATATATATTTTATTATCAAATATGCTATGTTACTTAAAATCACTACGATACTCATGATCCCTTTTTACTTGGAACGATGCTCACACATGTACCACTATAGTCTAAAATCGCGAGAATATTAAAATTTTCTTCTATTCGTTACGAACCTGCATTTTCGAGACATTTTTCAAAATTACTATTCATCGGGATACTATTCATCGTTTATGGAGTCGGTTAGTGATATTGAGATGTTTCTCAAAAGTTTTACTATTCACAAAACACTATTCACTCTCGGACTCACGTAAACATTTCACTAAATCTTAACTAAACTTTTGAAATTATAATTAACTTACCTAATCAAATTTATTTTACTAAACCTAATTACACTAACCGGACCCTTAATTATTTCCTTAGCCCATTTCTTTTCTCGGCCTGTTACTATTCCTAGCCCAAAACCAATTTAGCCCATTTTTCTTCCTTTTGTTTTTCATTTCACTCGACTAGTACCAACTAGAAACGAGCTTAGTATGCTCAATTCTTACACACGATACACACTTATTTTTACACATACTCATTACTCCCCTAGCCAACATATAGAGTGTTGAATTTTAGTTCCCCACGTTGAGTCTAGCTACGATTTTACGAGGCAAAGCTTATGTCCCAAAAACGATTTCATAAAATTTCACCTAATCCAAAACTTAACCATTTTAACCCACGTTTGTTTCTATAATTTCCTAAAATCATTTCTAAACACAAACTAATGTCTAAATATTTCCAAATTATCAAAATCTCACAAGTCTCCACCGATTTACAAATCGGTTAACAAAAGAAAAGGTGGTCGACATGTATTTCCAAGACAAACAAGTACTTCCTTATTTTAAGCTCACTCAAGTCATATTTTACTCACCTAGGACAAGTACTATAACATTTTAATAGCCAAATAACAAGTACCATGCCCTTTTAAAATTTCCAATACCCACGTTTTCTTTGAAAATAGATAGCATGTCGACAAGATGGAAACAAAAGAGAAATGTTGCGTCTACACTTTCTCATGACTTTTGAAATACAAGCAACAATCACATCACATTAAATCTTATACACTAGAACACACTAGCAACCATATATAAATCACATGCATGCATACTCTCGTTTTCCATTTCCATGCAAACCAAAAATCACCAAATATTTCTAGTTAGTAAAGTTAGGCATTGGGTCGAAGCATTGAGTAGGAATTCAAGGAATTCGTGTGGGTTTAGAAGAAACAAATTGTTGTTTGTGAACCTTGGTCGAGCACACATACACACTACGTACTCATCTCACTCACTTCTCGACTCTACGTCTTGTTTTACCCACCATTTTGGTGTCGTAAGTTACTAACGAACTCTTTTCAATATTTATATAAAACTTTCTTTTGCATTATTTTTTTTACGCGACACACACAATTGCACCACTTTATTCGAAAACTAAATATACAACATATATATATTTTACGTTCGGCTATATATTTCACACCTTAACAAATAAACTATATAGAGTTTTGAAACTAAAAAGCTACGTACGAACCAATTTGGAGTACATTCCTAGCGTACCACAACAAGTATGAAAAACCCTTAAAAATTTATAAGTCTTTTCTTATAAAAATTCGACCCATGCTACGCCCAAAACGCACGTATACCTTTAATATTTACTTAACGAGCATACCTTTTTATTTCACAAACCAAAAGACCTCATGACAAACAATCATTTTTGTGTAGAAACTTTGTAATAAAAATCACGTTTGATCCTAGTAAATAACCAAAACCAAATCAACATAGGAGCTAGATTTTGGAAATTAAGTAGTATCGATTGGGCCTTAAGGCCCAATCATTTCCAAATAAGCCGATTGAATAAGCTGAGGCAATAAGCTGATTTGCAACGTTTTTAATATCCTAACCTTAGCCCAAAACAAAGCCCAAGACCCTCGTAGGCCCATTTGATTTAAAAACACTAACGGGCTTAGTTTTTCGTTAAAAAGCCCATAAGCTATCAAATAAGCTTTTTGAACTAATAAGCTGTTAGAATAAGTTAAATAAGCTGTTTTGAAACTATTTAAGAAATGAAAATATTAAGTTTTGAAAATTGTTAATTTTGGACTAGATTTGCAAATTTTACAAAAATTGGGTTAAAAGTGTAAATTTTTCAAAGTTGTGGTATAAATTGTCATTTCGTAAAATTAAGGGTGAAAACTGATTTCTTTAAACTTTTGGGTGAAAAATGTAAGAAATAAAGTTTTGGACGTAAAATGTAAATATATTTAATTTTGGACTAACGGCGTAACGCTAACGCCGTTAGGGTAAAAAGTGTAAATTTTTGGAAAAGACAAGGGTCGTATATATAAATTAACATTTTTATTGTTATTTTCCATTTTTACGATTTCACGTCACAACGTTACGTTTATTTTCAAACTATTATTATTATTATTACTATTATTATTATTAAACGTTACGTTATATTTATATATATATATATATAAATAAACTAAACGTACGATATACTATAAAACCAAAAGTTTTACTAACGTTAAATTAACAAATCAAGTATTCAAAAACTACTCGCGATTAAAACGTTAAAACTATCAAACACTAAAACTTGCCATATATTATCTAGATCGTGTGTGGAGCCGTTCCCTTATTGCAAACTGAGTATCGATATTTTTACCACTATACCACTACGGTGAGTTCATAGCCTCGCCTTTACATATTTAAATGTTTTATAAACCCTGCGAGGGGGATACATGCTAGTTTTTACAAACCGAACACAAGTATTTTTCTTGGTATGCTTTACCTAATATCGTTATTGCTTAAGTCCCTTTTTGCCAAAAGCCTCTCATATCATGAGCCTTAGTCACGCAGAGAGGTGAACGTAAATAATTGTGGATAGATCTATTAGGGATTGACAATCCTCGTTTGGGAGTTGAGAAAACAACCAAACGCACTTTATTTGAAATCTAATAGGTTACTGGCAAGGACCTATCCCGAGGGCCCCTGTTACTATAATCCATCATTCGTGATGAGATCTGTTAATCGGCTGAGCGTCATGAGCTTAATGCAATAACAACTGATTTTTAAATTATAATTGTATACCGGTGCAATTATCACTTATAGCTTGTGTTCAACTATTAAACTTAAACCTATGAATATCACTCAACTTTTGTTGACTTTTAGCATGTTTATCTCAGGTCTAAAATGAGCAAGGATGGGACGGAGGAGCACGAAATTCTTACAAAGGCTATAAAATTTTACTATCATTCGAAAACCTATTTAACAAATTTTGAAAACCACTGGGACCTCATTTTGAAAACTCTGATATTTACAAAACTTCGAATGATAGATATTTTAGAAAATCATTTTCTACTGAAAAACTATGAGATGTGAAGTAACACCCAATCTTTATTCCGCTGCAAATATTTTAAAATTGGGGGTGTTACAGATTGGCATCAGAGCTTTAGTTATAGCGAAACATGTCTAATTTAGATCTGAACTATAACCGTTTTTACAAACCAAAACATTTTATAGCCTTACACTCTTCGTGCTTTCCGTGTCTACAGACTACCTTGCTCAGTACATTACTTGTTAAGATTATTCTGCATGTTTAGAAATTGCGCTTACCCAATTTTTATTTCATCCGCACTATTATATCTATAACGTAAAAGTTACTTATAAAATACTCGGTTACTACAGTAACATGTCTCCAAAAACTTTCTTGAACGCCAAAACTACTCTCCGTAATACTAATACATCACCCGTCAATCAAAATTCTCCGAATACTGAAGATCCCTACGTACAAATATCACAACCCCAACTTAATATAGGAATCACTCATAGATCACTTCCATCGTCACCTATCTGTTCACCCCTACGTCAAAAACTTAGGAGAACTACTGAATCATATGAAGATGTGATTGGTGGTCAGGCAACATTCGAAGTTGGACAAAGTTCACGATAAGAGAGGCCGTGGAAGAATGTTGAGCCAAATTCTCCGTTACCCTACACTTTAGATTCCCCAATACCAGATATCCCAAATACCTTATCCTCACCTAATTCCCCCAACTACAGTATAAGCACACCTGATTCAATATGGACTCTTGTTTATCAACAAGCCAGCATATTAGAGGCTCACACTGAACAGCTGAAAGGTTTACGACCAACAAAATTGAATGGTACGACCGTAACCTTGACGCATTGTTCAAAAGAGCGGATGCTGAAAGACGAACAATATGTGAATTAGGAATAAAGATTAATGAAATAAAAGACAACACCAACCAGGAACTTGGAAGTTTGGATTCCAGGGTCCGTTCTGCAAGAAGAGAACACGGTCATACACATGGTAGAATTGAAGACATTGAAAGGACCCTATGGATGGCTAGAGAGACAGCCAGGAGCCAAGGTCAAAAGATTGCCGCATTAGAGAGTATGTTGGCAAACCAAATGAACATGAGTCAGGAACGTTTCTCAAACATGGAAGCAGCACAACTTGAACTTGAGAAAGAGATTAGATATTTACGACAGAGGCGTAACTAATCTTAAGTTTACAAGTATCCCTGCTGCATCTACTAAACCAGACAGACTTGGTTAGTATTTCATGTAATGTTCAATAAACCTGAACCTTTCAGAACTTGTAATCAAATCATAATATATAATAACCTCCTCTTTCGTTACATCTCTCTGTTACGAATCAATCATTCCTTCCGTATCAAGCATGCATGCAATGAATCCTCATACATTCATGCAAAAATCTCATCATTTATTACCTCCCTTGGTAAATAAATGACTCCACGTAGATCCATGACATATTAATAAGAGACCTTGTACTAATTGTTTTACAAAAACGATCAGTCAAGTTATTAATATTATGATGACTTCTACTATACTATTCAAATCTACCGTGAGATTTCTTACAATTGTAAGAAATTCTTAAACATACTATAATTCACCAGAAACCAAAGGATTGTCTAAAAATAAATTTTCAAGAGAGAGAAAATTTATTTTAGTGGACGAATCGGTTTGTTCCTTAGTAATCCCATATCAAGAGTTGACTATCTATCTATGATACAACGCAGACATATCTTGAAATTAGATTACAGTAAGGAGTCAATTCAGTCTATCATCACTGAAATAATTAGCCTCATTTGAATTATTCTGACATCAGAAGGATTCTAAGTTGAGTTTCATTAATGATTTCAGAAGATGGACAACGTAAACAATACATGTACTCCATATTCATCAAAAACCACCATGACTACTGAAGCCGTCAGGAAATTGGTAACCAACATCGTATCAGTAGTACTCGAAGGAACTACCATAGTTGATCCAAGGGGAGATATGGACATATCCAATAAGCAAGAAAGCTGCATGGAATATAGGTCAACCCACTTTAAAATGCCAGAAGGAATGGCTAACCCTACCATCACCCATAACCAAGGAATTAGGCAAGGAGTTATACCTAATGGAAATAAACAAAAGCGAAAACTCTTAGAAATGAGGAACCTTTAAAGACTTCGATAGTATCAAAGGAATGATGACTAGATTGAAGCAGATGAATAAATTCCTGTTGTAAATAAATAAATCCTAGCTCGACAATTTCCTGAGATTGTATCTCTTCCCCGTATTTTACTTTAAGTTACGATAGATGTAACCAAAGTAAAACAACTATCCTTCTACCGTATCGAAAAATCTACCTTGTAATATTTCCAAAATAATTATAATCTACGTCAATTTCAATTCCTATTCCATTTACCAAATAACAGCATACTGTTATTACACTAGAAATTTCTGACTCATCATTATCAAATATATATATATATATATATATATATATATATATATATATATATATATATATATATATATATATATATATATATATATATATATATATATATATATAAATAAATAAATAAAGTTTCCTACTTTATTATTAAAAAGAAATTATGTATTATATCATAATAACAAAACGTTGAACACCATCTAAAACAACTTAAAGAAAAACATAAATACCACTGTGACTGAGCCAAACATCACATCATTTAGTCCTCCATTAAACATAGCCTGGCCAACTATGTCTAATTTAGGAAGAATCATGTCATGATGGAACAATCATAATGTAAAATTTTCTAAATAACAATCTTCATTTAAAAGTAACAAATAGAAATAAACTGAACTATTCATGAATATTACAAACTACAATAAATACCTATCTTATTCCTTCGTCATTATGACGAGAAACCAACGAAAGTACAAATAAGAAAACCCTAGTAATTTGCAAAGACTAACAGAAAACTCTAATAACTAAAAATTTATCCGAATCCATGAAAATTTATAAATAAACAAATAATTAGCATCGGAAGTGCTAACGTCACAATAATTACAATATAAACCATAGAATCTTCAATAGGTTGATCCGCTATGACAACAAAAACCCCCACCAACAAAACCATAGCAAAAGCTACCACAGTATGAATCACCTTGATTATGCTGAAAGATAAATATAAACAAATCATTAAAAAAAATAATTAAAAAAAAATAACAAGACAAATTCCCAAAAACAAAACAAGTTTTATTCATTATTCGTTAACAATACATAAAAACACGACAAAGGCTAAATCCTAAACAACCCTAGCTCAAGATTAGTGCCTCCATGCCTTATCAACCGCATACGATAGAACCGTGAGTGGTATTAGGAACCCCAAAATCCCGACCAAAACTGCATAATCTTCATCCGTAACAAAAGTCAAATAGGTGATGGCAACAACGGTATATACCATTGCGATAATAGTAATTAGGCTCGGCATTTTTTTTTTTTCGGAGGTCTTAATGAGAGAAAAAGGGTTAAGAATAGGAGATGAGAAATGATAGAAAAATGGTTGGTGAAAGAAATGGAAATTTGAAAGGGGTATATGTAGGTGGAAAACTAGCCATTAGACACTATTTAGGACCGTTGGAAAGTACTATTCACGACCGTTAGATACAGTACACCTAGACGTTAATTTACAATTCATAACCCTTACATTCAATATTCACAACCCTTAGATACACCAATTACTTCATCTTGTCCAGCACAAATAAGTCTAACTAAACCACGTCTCCTAAATCTTAATAATAAAAATCTCTAGACAACCCTCTGATCGAAATTTCCTAATACAGAAATTTCGTTAAACTTGAATTCCGGGACGGAATTCAGAATGAGGGGTAGGTACTGTAAACTCCCGTAAATTTCTCTATAAATAGTAAAAGTTAATCAAGGATTAATATATCATTACGTCAATTAATAACGTTTTTACCAATAACAAATTTTTTTTATATATATTTTATTATCAAATATGCTATGTTACTTAAAATCACTACGATACTCATGATCCCTTTTTGCTTGGAACGATGCTCACACATGTACCACTATAGTCTAAAATCGCGAGAATATTAAAATTTTCTTCTATTCGTTACGAACCTGCATTTACGAGACATTTTTCAAATTTACTATTCATCGGTTACTATTCACCAAACACTATTCATCATTTTACTATTCATTGTTTTTGGAGTCGCTTAGTGTTATTGAGATGTTTTTCAAAAGTTTTACTATTGACGAAACACTATTCACAAAACACTATTCACTCTCGGACTCACGTAAATATTTCACTAAATCTTAACTAAACTTTTGAAATTATAATTAACTTTCCTAATCAAATTTATTTTTACTAAACCTAATTACACTAACCGGACCCTTAATTATTTCCTTAGCCCATTTCTTTTCTCGGCCTGTTACTATTCCTAGCCCAAAACCAATTTAGCCCATTTTTCTTCCTTTTGTTTTTCATTTCACTCGACTAGTACCAACTAGAAACGAGCTTAGTATGCTCAATTCTTACACACGACACACACTTATTTTTACACATACTCATTACTCCCCTAGCCAACATATAGAGTGTTGAATTTTAGTTCCCCACGTTGAGTCTAGCTACGATTTTACGAGGCAAAGCTTATGTCCCAAAAACGATTTCATAAAATTTCACCTAATCCAAAACTTAACCATTTTAACCCACGTTTGTTTCTATAATTTCCTAAAATCATTTCTAAACACAAACTAATGTCTAAATATTTCCAAATTATCAAAATCTCACAAGTCTCCACCGATTTACAAATCGGTTAACAAAAGAAAAGGTGATCGACATGTATTTCCAAGACAAACAAGTACTTCCTTATTTTAAGCTCACTCAAGTCATATTTTACTCACCTAGGACAAGTACTATAACATTTTAATAGCCAAATAACAAGTACCATGCCCTTTTAAAATTTCCAATACCCACGTTTTCTTTGAAAATAGATAGCATGTCGACAAGATGAAAACAAAATAGAAATGTTGCGTCTACACTTTCTCATGACTTTTGAAATACAAGCAACAATCACATCACATTAAATCTTATACACTAGAACACACTAGCAACCATATATAAATCACATGCATGCATACTCTCATTTTCCATTTCCATGCAAACCAAAAATCACCAAATATTTCTAGTTAGTAAAGTTAGGCATTGGGTCGAAGCATTGAGTAGGAATTCAAGGAATTCGTGTGGGTTTAGGAGAAACAAATTGTTGTTTGTGAACCTTGGTCGAGCACACATACACACTACGTACTCATCTCACTCACTTCTCGACTCTACGTCTTTTTTTACCCACCATTTTGGTGTCGTAAGTTACTAACGAACTCTTTTCAATATTTATATAAAACTTTCATTTGCATTATTTTTTTTACGCGACACACACAATTGCACCTCTTTATTCGAAAACTAAATATACAACATATATATATTTTACGTTCGTCTATATATTTCACACCTTAACAAATAAACTATGTAGAGTTTTGAAACTAAAAAGCTACGTACGAACCAATTTGGAGTACATTCCTAGCGTACCACAACAAGTATGAAAATCCCTTAAAAATTTCTAAGTCTTTTCTTATAAAAATTCGACCCATGCTACGCCTAAAACTCACGTATACCTTTAATATTTGCTTAACGAGCATACCTTTTTATTTCACAAACCAAAAGACCTCATGACAAACAATCATTTTTGTGTAGAAACTTTGTAATAAAAATCACGTTTGAACCTAGTAAATAACCTAAACCAAATCGACATAGGAGCTAGATTTTGGAAATTAAGTAGTATCGATTGGGCCTTAAGGCCCAATCATTTCAAAATAAGCCGATTGAATAAGCTGAGGCAATAAGCTGATTTGCAACGTTTTTAATATCCTAACCTTAGCCCAAAACAAAGCCCAAAACCCTCGTAGGCCCATTGGAATTAAAAACACTAGCGGGCTTAGTTTTTCGTTAAAAAGCCCATAAGCTATCAAATAAGCTTTTCGAACTAATAAGCTGTTAGAATAAGTTAAATAAGCTGTTTTGAAACTATTTAAGAAATGAAAACATTAAGTTTTGAAAATTGTGAATTTTGGACTAGATTTGCAAATTTTACAAAAATCGGGTTAAAAGTGTAAATTTTTCAAAGTTGTGGTATAAATTGTCATTTCGTAAAATTAAGGGTGAAAACTGATTTTTATAAACTTTTGGGTGAAAAATGTAAGAAATAAAGTTTTGGACGTAAAATGTAAATATATTTAATTTTGGACTAACGGCGTAACGCTAACGCTGTTAGGGTAAAACGTGTAAATTTTTGGAAAAGACAAGGGTCGTATATATAAATTAACATTTTTATTGTTATTTTCCATTTTTATGATTTCACGTCACAACGTTACGTTTATTTTCAAACTATTATTATTATTAAACGTTACGTTATATTTATATATATACATAAATAAACCAAACGTACGATATACTATAAAACCAAAAGTTTTACTAACGTTAAATTAACAAATCAAGTATTCAAAAACTACTCGCGATTAAAATGTTAAGACTATCAAACACTAAAACTTGCCATATATTATCTAGGTCGTGTGTGGAGCCGTTCCCTTATTGCAAACTGAGTATCGATATTTTTACCACTATACCACTACGGTGAGTTCATAGCCTCGCCTTTACATATTTAAATGTTTTATAAACCCTGCGAGGGGGATACATGCTAGTTTTTACAAACCGAACACAAGTATTTTTCTTGGTATGCTTTACCTGATATCGTTATTGCTTAAGTCCCTTTTTGCCAAAAGCCCCTCATATCATGAGCCTTAGTCACCCAGAGAGGTGAACGTAAATAATTGTGGATATATCTATTAAGGATTGACAATCCCTGTTTGGGAGTTGAGAAAACAACCAAACACACTTTATTTGAAATCTAATAGGTTACTGGCAAGGACCTATCCCGAGGGCCCCTGTTACTATAATCCATCATTCGTGATGAGATCTGTTAATCGGCTGAGCGTCATGAGCTTAATGCAATAACAACTGATTTTTAAATTATAATTGTATACCGGTGCAATTATCACTTATAGCTTGTGTTCAACTATTAAACTTAAACCTATGAATATCACTCAACTTTTGTTGACTTTTAGCATGTTTATCTCAGGTCTAAAATGAGCAAGGATGGGACGGAGGAGCACGAAATTCTTACAAAGGCTATAAAATTTTACTATCATTCGAAAACCTATTTAACAAATTTTGAAAACCACTGGGACCTCATTTTGAAAACTCTGATATTTACAAAACTTTGAATGATAGATATTTTAGAAAATCATTTTCTACTGAAAATCTATGAGCTGTGAAGTAACACCCAATCTTTATTCCGCTGCAAATATTTTAAAATTGGGGGTGTTACAGAATGATAAGGCGCCAATTTTTGAGAAGGCAAAGGTTCATGCTAAGGTTCAGGGTAAGGCGGAGGTTCTTGAGAAGGCGAAATCTAAGTTGAAGGCTTCTAATGTCTCGAAGCCAAAGCAGAAGCCAAAGTCGAAGGTAGATATTGATTTGTCTCAAAAAAGGAAGTTGGCTGTTGATGAAGAGGATAGTGGTGAGCCTTTCAAGTTGTCAAAGAATTTGAGGGGTAAGATGATTAACGGTAAGGGGTTTTCTGATGAGGTTGGTTCTATTGCTTCTGATGAGGTTGGTTCGTATTCTTCTGATGAAGGTAGTATTGTGGTTAAGAAGCATAAGAGAAAGAAGGTTCTGATGAAGGTAATCGCAAGTCAAGTTCGTCTAAGCTTAAGAAACTTTTGATGAGTCATGATGATGATATGGAGTCTTTTAAGCGTATGTTTAATAAGTTGAAGGGTTATATGAAGGATGTTTCTAATTCTAAAGATGAAGCTATTGTGCGAAAGTCGAAAAGGGAGGTTAAGAAACAAAAGGTTAAGATTAAGAGAGAGGGTTGTGATGAAGATGAAGCTAATGTTAAGAATCCTAAAAGATTTGGAAAGAAAACAATGTTGATGTCACAGGATGATATAGATTAGTTAAGGTATCTTGAAGAATTTCCAATTCCTAGGGTAAGGAATGCTCCTTCTTCATTCTTTACTTCTATCCGATAATTAAAAGTTGACATAGGACGGTTTCTGGCTGAAATAGGGTTTCAATCATTTTGTAGAATTTTCATTGATGAACTTCCTTTCAGGTTGGGTAGGTCTGAGGCTTCAAGATTTATGCCAGCAACTTATAAGTTGAATTTGTTTAATGGTCTATCGATACTTGTCACTCCACAGAAAATTCATGACATGTTAGGGATAACAGTTGGTGGTACTTCATTGTTTTCTTTTGAGGAAAGACCTGTTAATCATCCTTATGTCAAATCTTTGGTTGATCAGTTTTATCCGAAGTCCTAGAAAGATATTCGAGCACCGGATATTGGTAGAAAGTTGGTTAGTGCAAATATAGTTGACGATTTATTCAAACTTAACTTCCTTATGTTGTTTTCCAACACGATGGGAAGGTGTGAGACTATGGGTGGGAAAGTTTATTTAGATGTTGTTAGACGTATTCCGGAACATCTTCCAATATCTGAGATTGATTGGTGCGGTTACATACACCACTGCCTTCAATATAGTAACAACCCAAAAGGAGAGTGCCATTACACTTGTCCATTAGCCCTCCTCATGGTAAGTTTATAGATTCAATTCAGATTAAAAATGGTTCATGTTTTCTTTTTGTTTTCCTTCTTTTGATTTGTAACTTTTATCCTTTTTGTTATGTTTTCAACTTGTGTATCTAGATTCTACAAAGTTTGAAAAGTTTCATGTTGTTCGTTTGCGTCCGGCTATCTTAAACTGGTCGACAACCTTAATTAGACAACGACAGGATCTAGAACTTGCCGAAAAGAAGTTGGGGAAACTAGAGCTTAATCCTGAGTAGACTGGGGCAGAAGCTAAAGAGACAGAAGTCTTTATTGATGCTGGTTTGTCTGAATCTTCTGACAAAGAGGTATGTTTAATACGTTATAATTGTTCATTTGATGTGATTTTTTGGATAATCACATGTGATTCATGAGAATCAAATGTGATTTAGTGTATAATTACATGTGATTTGTTGTAGAGTCACATGTGATTAACTTCAATTTTACATGTCATTGACATCATTACTAACTACAGGTTTTACTTAACAAAGTTGATGAAAAGCTTTCAATGATATGTTCTGAAAGAAGTGCTCTTGAATCTGATTTGTTAGAAGCATATTCAATGTATGTTGATGATGAAAAGTTTGTTGAGTTATATGAGAGATATTCTGTACTTTTCAAGAAACTTGTTTCTTTGGGCAAGAAGGAATGTGAGGATAATGATTTTTCAGGTCCTGATAATGATGGTGCAAGTAATGACGAAGATATCGATGATTTTAGAAAAATTAGTTAAGATGATTTTGGAAAAGATTCATCTCAGGGTGAGAAGGAAGTTATTTCTCAGGGTGAGAAGGGAGCCGATGTTCAAAAGGAAACGGATATACTTGTTGTCAGTGAGAAGCCAGCTGAAAGTGTAGTTGGTGTTGAAGATCCGTATCAGGGTGAGAAAGAAGCTGGTATTGTTGAGCCAACTGAAGATTATGAGTTGGAGATCAGCAGTACGCCCGAGACTTATACTCAGTGGCTATATAACAATGCCGATCTCGTAAATGAGGTGATTGATTGTATTGTAGACGAATACCTATACGTAATACTCTAACAGAAACATCTTTTTATTCTTTTAAATATAGTTTCTTTTTAATTAAATTATCTTGTTTTATTTCAGGGTGATACCTTTGAAAAAGGGACGCGTGAGGAATTGGTTGTCACGAATGCAGGTCCGGGTACTCCCGAAAGAGTGGCTACTCGTGCTTCCAAAGGTAGTCCTGAGATAATCCTTCCTGAAAAACGAGTTGTGAAACAGTCTTCTTTCCTCTGCTCGCCCTACATGAATAAGAAGACTAAAGTTGTGCCTCGAATAACGAGGGTGGAATTTATGGTTGGAAACGACTTGTTTTCTATGCAGGGTGACAAGATGTAGGTTTTATTTTATTTAAAGTTTTTTGAACTTCTGTGATTGTTTAGCTAATCACATGTGATTCACTCAAAATCACATGTGATTCACTCAAAATCACATGTGATTTTGAGTGAATCACATGTGATTGTTTAGCTAAGCACATGTGATTTACTATTGAATTTCTATGATATTTTAGCTAATGACATTTGTTTTTTTTTTTTGCTCATGTAGTGAAACTGTTTTTGAAACTCATTATGGCATCAAAGTTTCATCAATTCGTTTAAACATGGAAATGTTAGCACCTGGTTTGTGTCTTGATGCAAATGTCATCGACTGTTGGGGTTCCATTCTTAACCATGAAGAGTGTTTCAAGGATTCTGTCGAGTCATTTCTTTCCAACTGGTTGTATCGTAAGTGTTTTTGTTAATTTTTATGAATTTCATTATATAATTATATATTATTTGATTTTTACATTTTATGTTTGTTATTTTCTGCAGACAAAGCAAATGATTGATGGAAGTTTGGATTCAAAGGGTCAATGGAAAAGTTTTGATGCCCAAGTTTCTGCACATTTTCAAGATGTTGCTGGCATTGATCTAAAAGACATCGATTTGGTAATGTTATTATTATTATTTTTTTAGAATTATACTTGTTAAATTCATAGTTTTCCATTTCTATTAAGGTTTTTTTTTTGTTTTTTTTTTTTTTTTTTTTTTTTTTTTTTTTTTTTTTGTTAATTCGGGTGTTTTTTCCAATTCTCAATGGAGGGCATTTCTATGTTGTTGTCTTCAGCTTTTTAAAAACAACGACGATGACAATACTCGATAACATTGACAGTGGGGAAAAGTATGATGGAAAGTATAAAGTAGTATGTGATGTTCTTGTAAGTATTAGTTCTCTCCCTGATCACATGTGATTTTACCCAACTCACATGTGATTTACATACAAATCATATGTGTGTTTTCCTTTGATCTTTTTTTTTTTTTTTTTTTTTTTGGCAGAAAGATATGTTTGCCCGTCATCTAAAATTGCATAGTCACAAAAGGTATGCTAGCATTAAGAAACTGAATGTAAAGATCCCAAGGCTTAAATGGAGTACAAGCTCAAATTACCGAGATTGTGGTGTTTTTGCCATGCTGCACATGGAAATTTATATGGGTGAAGCTCTTTCAAAATGGGACTGTGGGCTTGTGGCTGAGTCAAAGGACCAGTTTGACATGTTGAGGAGGCTCAGATTCAAGTTTGCTACCAAAATGTTGTTGCATGAGCTTAATGTGCATCGGGAAAAGATGCTTGATGAGGCTAAGGAGTTTGACAAAGTAGATTATGAATTGAAGATGCAGATTATTGTTCATGCAAGAATGAACAGGAAACAACGTGAAGAAAAAGATGCAAAAGAACTTGAAGCCAACTGACCGTCCAGGCAAGGAGAATTAGTCTTTTGTGTGTTTGTGAAGTTTTTTGTGAAGTCCAGGGAACAATATTTTTAGTTTAATTATCGTATGCTTTTTTTTATGTTAAGTATGTGAAGTCAAACAATTTCCATGGTAGTTTAATTATGGAATGCTAGTCAGAATATCCATGGTAGATTAGAATGCTTTATCAAGCAGGATTTTATGTTTTTTGTGTTTTGGGAAAGTCAATCCTGGTAATTAAATCCTGTCTTTTGTTATAACTAATTTAAAAAATGTACTGCTTCTTTTTAGTTTATTAAAAATATGTTGGTTTTAGATGTTATTTTCACTTAGAGACTATAATCCAATGTGATTTATGTCCCAAATCACATATGATTTGTGTGTAAATCACTTGTGATTGTTATTCAAATCACAAGTGTTTTCTGTCTAAATCACATGTGATTTTGAACACAAATTATATTTTATTTTAATCAAAATACAAAGTAAACAATAATTCAATGTATTCAAGCAATGTTTTGGCAAATATGCCACAAGTAGATAAGAGTTCCATAAGTAAACATTAAACAAGAGTTGTTCCATATGTAAACAATAAACAATAGTTCCATAAGTAAACATTCTAAAGAATACTTCAATGTATTAATTCAATGTATTAAAAGTGCTCAAGCATCAACTGTTGGTGCTTTTCGCTTTGCCTTTGGGTTCTTAGAACAAGTTGTTTTCGTATGCGTGTTGGTCTTCTCTCCACAATGGCCACAAGGTTTCATTTGCTTCTTTTTAACTCCAAGTGCTTTTTCTCTCTTACTCTTTCGCCTTTTATTGTGTTCTGCTTCTGTAATATTTCCTTTGGCTGGTACCCTTGTTGGATTGTTAACTGTCAGGTTTTGAAATAGCAAAATGTTCACTAATCACATCTCCCATTTTTTCCCGAAGGAGGAATTGGCACCTCAGCCTCCACTTCTGTCTTCAATGTCTTCAAATTTTCTTCAAAAGCACCCATCTTCTCTACATTATTGCTCAACCTAAATAAACAATCATCCACCACAGCATTTGCTTCATTTGTAAGCCTTTCAACTTCTACATTTTTCCCCATATCTGTTTCTTTTTCTTCTCAACTGAGGTGGAATTATATCCCTTGTCCACCGCCTCAAAATATATTGATTTGGAATGACTTCAATATCACGATTCTTGAAGACACAGAATACGTGTCGGCATAGGAAACCGTATCGAGCAAAATGTCTACAGGAGCATACAAACGACCCATCTTCTATATTACGAAGTACCTTTTCAAAACAAAATAATAAAAGAATTATATTCTGTGAATGTGATTAAATGAGATCACATGTGATTACAAGACAAATCACATGTGATTACAGTCTAAATCACATGTGATTCTAAAGAGATCACATGTCATTTTAGGAATAACATGTAATTCTTGTAAAGAAACTAACAAATATTTTTAAGAAATCACATAACTTATAGTCTATAACTGTTTGTGCTGCTGTTTCGCTTTCATCTGCAATTTCCTTGTTAAGTGTTCTATAAGGCGCTGCATTTCTGTCTCTAACTATGAGAATCTCACAACCTTCTTCCAATTTTAAATCCTGTATCGAACAAGTCCAGCATGCTTCATTTATTTCTGTTTGAACAAGCAAAAATATTGTCCTAGTATAAACTCTTGCTGCATGATTTTTAACATTGTTTTACACTTTGGTGCCGCGTCTAGTGTTTTGAAGTCTAAATGTTCTTGCCTATAACGTTGCCTTTCCATTGCTGATTCATAGGACATCATGAAGCTAACTAGTGTTGATCCTGGGCTTGTGAAACTTTTGAAGAACGAGTTTTCACTCTCAGACCTTGATGTGGTTCTCATCAATCCAAATAATGGAGAGTCTATAAAATAAGCTGGAATCCACATTTCTCTAAGATTAAACATCTTTGTCAGCCATTTGTGTTTTTGCAAACTAAAATCTTCAATCAACTTGGCCCATCTCTCTTCAAATTGCAAGGGTTCAATGAACATATTCCAAATGAGCTTCTTAAAACGCTTCTTGAAATCAGTTTCTTTGTATATTGTCTTACAAATATGTTTTATTGAAAAATAGAGTTTTAGTTGCTTATTTTTCAGTATAAAGCACATGATATATACATAGGAATCACATGTGAGTCATATAATTTTAAAGTTGAATCACCTGTGAATCACATGTGATTATTATGTTAATCACATGTAATTTACATAAGAATTAGATGTAATTACATGTGATTAAGATATGAATCACATGTGATTCATATGATATTATAGTTGAATCACATGTGAATCACACATAAGTCAAGAAAAACAGATTTTGTTAATTGAATATTCTTACCTTTGCCGGAATCTATTGGTCAATATGCCACATGCAAAGTCTGTGTTTTGAGTGAGTGAAAACGGCTTCAATAGCATTCTTCATTGCTCCATCTTGATCTGTTACCACCATGGTTGGTTCTTTCTTGAAGGCAGTCATAAATGCTTTTAGTAGCCACGTGTATTATTCAGTATCTTCATGTAAAAGCATTCCCGAACCAAATGTGACACACCTTCTGTGATTATCGACGCCAGTGAATGGTACAAATACCATGTTGTACCTAGGAACATATATAGATAAATATATTGTGATTGTTGAAATCAATCACATGTGATTGATAGTATAATCACATGTGATTCAGAATATAATCACATGTGATTGTTGAAATCAATCACATGAGATTGATAGTATAACCACTTGTGATTCAGAATATAATCACATGTGATTGTTGAAATCAATCATATGTGAGTTTGTGTTTAAAAGGAAATCATATTTAAAAAAAATAAAATAAAATAAAAAAATAAAAAAATAAAAAATAAATAAAAAAAAAACTTACTTGTTACACCTGAATGTTGCATCAAAGGATACTATGTCTCCAAACTCTTTGTAGTTGCATTTCGAAACTTCATCAGCCCAAAACATTGCCTCTAACTCACTGTTTTTTACCTTATATTGAAATGTAAAGTCCGGCACATAATCCTTTCTATTTTCCAATTTGTTTATAAGCATTTGTGTGTCACTTTCTCCTATGAAAGCATTAATATCCCTTCGATGATTCTTAAAATCATCAGATGTCCCATGAACATACTCATATCCACTTTTCATACTGGTTAACAAGTTATGAGCCCGTGTTGCACCAATCTTGTTTGTTGCTGCTTTTACAATAAACATTTTGTGTGCTTGAGTCATTTTTCTTTGTTTTTTTTTTTGTAAAATGTTTGTACTCTTTTGGTATTAGCAAATGGTTGTGTTTATCAATAAACTGAACTAACTTGTATTTTCCAGAAACTGTGTGTAATTCTAACATTATACGAGCTTTACAACCTGTTACATGAAGAGTTGTATTTCTTTTTTGTATGTCACTGTTTTGAGGATCCAAAGTGTCGATATTAATACCTCTTGGAAGACCTTCTTTGTTACACATGATGTATTTGTGTTGTACCTTACCAGATTTTGTTAATCGTTGCCCTGACTTTTTTATTTGAAAACCTCCTGCTTCTGCGTAAGTACTATACATCTCTATAGCTTCCTCTAAAGTATCATAGTATCTTCCCTCAACAGGTATAGGAATGCCTTCATCTACATGAGGCACCCAATATATCGATCCACCCGGTGTCTCAGAATGCTCATATAAAGTTGGTCTGGTGATTTCATAGAATCTGCAAATTAAAAACATATCACTTGTGATTTATGGAAATTAATGTGATTTATCAAAAAACACGTGTGATTCTTTAATAAATCACATGTGATTTAACTTTATAACAGATTCAAACAATAAAACAGCATAGTCACAGAATTACATGTGATTTAAGTTAACTAATAATCTGAATCACATGTGATTTATTAAAAAGATTCAAACAATAAAACAGTATAATCACATAATTACATGTGATTTAAGATAACTAATAATCTGAATCACATGTGATTCTGATTAAAAAGATTGTGATTCACAGTTTAATAACATTTTATGTAAATTACATGTGATTTAAAAAGGAATCACATGTGATTTACAAATTATTCAAATCTTTTTTACTCCTTTCTATGTTTTAAAATAAACTAGTTCAAATCATATGTGATTTAACATTCTAAAATATCAAAACACTAAAACAGCTGACAAAAAAATTGTATAATATACCAAAAGATCAAATCACACGTGATTTACCTTCAATTTTCTTTTCAACATCAACTTTATCTACAACATCAACTTCTGGTAAAACTTCTTCTAGATCTTGTAAATCAACTACAACATCTCCTGTGTCTGCAACATCTACTGTAACTTCGATCAGCTTATTCTCATCTATAACATCGATTAAATTCCGATTTTCATCCATTTTTAAACAACGGCGGTGATTTTTCGGCGGTTTTTATGGTGATTGTGATGAAAGAGAAAGTAGATCTGATAATAACGGCGGTTTTTATGGTGTGAACGACGGTGGTTGAGTGAAACGACGACGGAAGTAGGTGCCGATGTGTGTTTACTTTTCCGGCGGTGTTTTTATAAGAGACGAAGTATGTGCCGGTGTGTGTGTGTTTTTATGAGAGAGAAAGTAGGGTTTTGAATGGGATGATTGAATATATTTTTTTCTTTTATTGGTTAGAGGTGGAATTACTTATTTGCCCTTCTTTTGTATTTTCTGATTTGATCTCATCCGTTGGATGAATGGAGGATGGATGGATGAGATTCTTTTGGTTTGTTCTTTAGATAATGGTGGTTTGTCATGGATCTCACCTCTAACATACTTACATAAATAACTCATTCTACATACTATACTTTTTTATACGTTTTTATCCCTTTTTTATATGTTTTTGTCCGTTTTTATACGTTTTCGTCCATTTTTATACGCTTTCTTATCCGTTTTTATACGTTTTGTCCGTTTTAATACGTTTTCGTCCTTTTTATACGTTTCATCCATTTTTATACGTTTTCATCCGTTTTTATACGTTTCATCCATTCTTATATGTTGTGGAAAACTAGAAGGGGGGGTTGAATAGTTTTACGTCTTTTTAATTTGTTACAAAAGATTGTTTGAAGGTTTTCTTTGTTTTCAAAAATTTAGATTCAATAATATGTGATTTCAAGTCTTGCACAATATGAACAACAATAAATATGTACGATATAGCAATAATAATGTAAGTAAAGAAATAAATGAGAGATGGAAAGATCGAACCGCGAGACAAGAGATTTATAGTGGTTCGGCTACCACCTAACTCGAGAGTTTTCTTCACTATGTCAACAGGCTCCCTTATGGCGGAGAAAACCTTACACACCAATAAACACACCACAACTTCGTCACAACTTCTACACAACTTCTTCACACCAATCTACTTCACACCTTTCTACTTCACACCTATTCTTCTTCACACCTTTTTACTTCACACCTATCTACTTCACACCAATCTTCTTCACACCTTTCTACTTCCTAACTCTTCTTCTTCACAACAAACTACTAACCAATCACACTACTTATATACCTAGCTAAACTATCTTCTATCAAATATTCACAACTAATTACACAAAGAGATAGATATAATGGATGATGCTCTAACAACTTGGATGTGGAGATCACAACAAGGTGTAATACTTCTTGTCTTGAGGGATAGAAGTATTCTTCTCTTGCACTTGAGAGGATGATGTTTGAATCACTTTGAAACAAAGATTTATGAATGTATGATCAAAGGATTAAGAGAATGGAAATGGAGATCTAGAACAGAAAGTTTTTGAAGTGCAAAAGGTGAGGAAAATCTGAGAAATGAACTGGTATTTATAGAGACAGAAAATACTGTGCACGAGCGTGCCGGTCCCCTTAATTCATGGCCGGTCCCCTTAATTTTAAGGGGGCCGCCCAGCTGTAACGGCCAGAACTTCTGTCTTTTAGTGGGGAAAGTTTATTTGGTGAAAAACTAACTGATTTTGGTTAAAAATTTGAATTCATATATTTAGTATGATTAAAACATTTTTCTTTATTACCAAAAGTGTTTTTCAAAAATATATAATATGTTTATATAATTAAATAAACTTTGTAATAATTAATTAAATACCCCTTTGATCATAGATTGCAATAAACACTTTGTTTATTCATACCTTAAGTGATTTGGATGTAAAGAGAATGTTAATCACTAAATACTTGTTTATGTCATAAATTTTAGTTCAATGGGTTTATGTTTTGTAATAATTAAAACATAGAGATAATGATAATAAGTTAATAATATTTTAGGCATTATTTATGTCAACAATCTCCCCTTTTTTGATTATTACAAAACCTTAAACTCAATAGGTCTAAAATTTATTTTTAGACAAGTATTTTAGAGTTTACTATTCTCTTCTCCCCCGTTTTGTAAAATCAAAAAGGTTAAACCGAGTAAGCTTCATAGAAGAAGTTAAACGGGTAGAATGCTCCCCCTTGATGTATGCTCCCCCTCATTTGAGAGCACCAAGGGAACAAGTTATGGAAATCTTGGCTACAAAAAAAATGTGAAGAGAACAAGACATATATACGCAAAGCAACAATTATGCAAATAAAAATAGATTCATTCAAGCATATATGATATAATCATAGAGATGATTAGCATTACAACATTCAATATGCTTGAAGCATATTGATTACAATGAAACAAAAGAAAAGACATAGTCCTATATTGCCTAAGAGAGCACTTGGACTTGCTTGCAACCCATGGTTGATTGTTTTATTTGCTTGAAGGGGAACATGAGCATAGAGCTTAGTTGTTAGATGGAGAGGGATATGGAGTGGAGTATGGAGTGGAAGAGGTGGATCTTACGATGTTGTATCGAGTTAAGGGTGGTATTGGATGAGGATGAGTGAGAAGATATTCAATACAAGAAATATCTTCACTCAAGTAGAGAATTTGTTTTTGAAGAAAGATGCAACAAGGGCAATAGTGAGTATGGTTTGTGACTTGATCCAAGTTGAGAGAGTGGGGTAGGCAATTTGCATAGGGTGATGATGGAGGTTGCCCTTTGTTGCGTTGTGCACGATGCATAGCAAGGAGATCACTAAGATCATGGATTTGGGTTATTTCATCACAGAACTTTTGATTTTCCGTGGCAATGTGGAGAGAATCATTGTGTTGATATGGATGAATTGGGTTTTTGTAGTTGGAATTGTAGTTTGATGGTTAATCAAATTTGTATGGATCATTGTAAGTGGTTGGAGGATGAGATGTGTAGTTTGGCATGAAAGAAGATGTTTGGCCAATGTTGTATGGTTTGTAAAGAGGATCAAATGACTGTCCTTGTGGATTTGGTGTAAAGTTTGGGAAGTAAGTGGTTGGAGGTGTTGAGTGATTTTCAACTTCATTGGTTATGATGGATATGTTTCGAGGGCTTTTTCTTGGCCAAACGGGTTTTTCCGTCATTCTTGCTAGCTTTGAGGCTTTTGGTTTTGGTTTGTTTGGAGAAGTCATGAAGGGATGAATGGAGAGTGATGAAGATTGGGGGTATTTATAGTGTAAGATTTGTGTGTTTATGGATGGACAAAGTTTGTTTGGGAGATTAGGACAAAATATGTTGGTGGAAATTGGGAAATGTAGGTTTAAATGGGCTAAAAAGCATACAAGATTCTGTAAACCCGACCAGTAGATGGCCGGTCCCCTTAATTAGGGGGCGGTCCCCTTAAAATTAAGGGGGCCGCCTTACATAATTAAGGGGGCCGCCCATCTGGTGATTTCCAGATTGCCAGAATTGGGTTTTTGGCAGAAAATTTGCAGAAAGGTTGTGTTTTTGGATTTGGATTCAAGCAAGTTCAATTCCTTTAGGCAATATAGCATCTAATCTAATCATGATATAGCATGCATGCAAAAACATTTAAGCAAAAGAACAATTAAGCAATAAATAATAAGCTAGAGAAAACAAATGAAGGCAAAGGCACTTAATCTTCCTAAGGCAACTATCTTAGATCAAAGGCAAAGGTAACTAGTGAGTCAAAAACTAGTGATGAAACAAGATGACCACATTATGAGTGATTTTGTCCTAGTGTGTGCCCATATGCAACAAATGTGAAGTTGTGATTGTTTCGACTCCTAAATGCAAAGAAAAATAAGTTTCCTAAGAAACAGTCCAAAATCTCCTTGATTCGATTTTTGCTCGATTCATGAATGTCAAAGATATATATTAGATTATATACCTTGACAATTTATGTGACAGTTTATGTATGATTTTAGAAAAAGGTTTTTAGCATTTGTCAACAATGCAAGGAAAATGATGTTCATGTAATTCCTAGATGTAAGAATAGTTTTAAAAAAAACCTTTGATTGGGTTTTACAAGAGAGTTTATGCAAAGAAAATAAGGTTTCCCAATCTTTAATTTTCGAAATAGATTCCTAGACTCAGAAATGGAGAAGTGGAAGAAAAGTAAATTTTATGCAAATTTTATGCAAGAACAAATAATGTCTAAATGCAATAAAATTTAGTCAACTTGTTCCATCATTCCTAATCCTAAACGCAAGTGATTAAATAATTCACGCTTAAGGGGTTTAGTGAATATATCCGCAATGTTATCTTCCGATGCAACTTTTTCTATAGATATGTTTCCTTTTTGTACATTATCCCTAAGGAAATGGTGGCGTATTTCTATATGTTTAGTCCTAGAGTGTTGCACCGGAATTTTACTTAAATCTATCGCACCTTTGTTATCGCAGATAATGGGAACATTTTCTAACCTAATGCCATAGTCTATGAGAGCTTGTTTCATCCATAGTGCTTGTTGACATGCCTTTCCAGTGCTTACATATTCGGCTTCGGTGGTAGAAATAGCAAGAGCGGTTTGCTTCTTCGAAAACCAAGATGTTAGACAACATCCCATAAATGTGCAAATACCACTAGTGCTTTTTCTATCTACGTAGTCTCCCGCATGATCCGAATCCGCATAGACGATGGTTTCTATGCCGGATCCCTTAGGATACCATAATCCTAAGTGTATAGTGCCTTTAATGTATCAGAAGATACGCTTAACCGCTTCTAGGTGAGAGGTTTTGGGATCCTCTTGAAAACGGGCACAAAGGCAAACACTAAACATGATATCGGGTCTACTTGCCGTCAAGTATAGTAAACTACCTATCATTCCTCTATACTTGGTGTTATCTACGGACTCACCTTCATCATCCTTTGTGAGTTTCACTTCCGTAGACATGGGAGTTTTCATGGGTTTTGAGTCCTCTAGGCCAAATTTCTTAAGCATTTCCTTAATGTACTTAGATTGGTTAAAGAATATTCCATCTTCTAATTGTTTTATTTGTAATCCTAGGAAGAAGTTTAGTTCACCCATCATACTCATCTCAAACTCATCATGCATGATTTTGGCAAATTCATCACACATGTCTTGACAAGTTGATCCAAATATAATGTCATCAACATATATTTGGACAATGATGAGATTTGGGTCTTTCCTTTTTGTGAAAAGAGTGTTATCTACCATTCCCATGGAATAATCATGTTTAATAAGGAAAGTTTTTAATCGATCTACCAAGCTTTGGGAGCTTGTTTGAGTCCATACAAAGCTTTCTTTAACTAATAAACATAATCAGGTTTTGCGAAGTCAATGAATCCTGGAGGTTGTGCCACATATACCTCCTGATTGATAAAACTGTTAAGGAATGCACTTTTCACGTCCATTTGAAATAACTTAAAATCTAGGGCGCATGCATAGGCAAGTAATATCCTAATAGATTCTAGTCTAGCTACGGGGGTATAAGTTTTGTCATAATCAATTCCTTCTTGTTGATTATAACTTTGGGCAACTAACCTAGCTTTATTCCTAGTTACTATTCCATTTTCATCTAACTTATTCCTATATACCTATTTAATTCCTATGATGGTCATATTCATTGGATTTGGGACTAATTCTCAAACATCATTTGCCTTAAATTGATTTAATTCTTCTTGCATTGCTATAACCCAACTTTCATCTTTTAAAGCCTCTTTAATATTCTTAGGTTCTATTGCTGAGAGGAAACAAAAGAAGTTATTTTTATCTTGGGCTTGTGACCTAAGGGTTCCTTGGTTAAGATGTCCTATTATATTATCTAATGGATGTGATCTAGATTCTTTAACATTTACAATTTCGTTATTTCCTAATTCTATGTCTTCATTATCATTTCCTATGGGTTTTGTTTTGCTAACCTCAATAGCTTCATCTTCGACTAAGTCATCATCTTCTAAAGGTAATGTTTTAGGAGGTGGTGGTGTTTCATCAAATGTTACATTTAGTGATTCTTCTACTTTCATGGAGTGTTTGTTAAGTATTATATATGCTTTACTATTTTGCGAGTATCCTAAAAATATTCCTTCATATGATTTTGGATCAAACTTAGTGAGGTAATCCTTAGTGTTTAGAATATAACATTTACTACTAAATACCCTAAAGTAGCTCAAGTTTGGTTTTCTACCTCTTAGTAACTCATAAGGAGTTTTTCCTAGAATTCTCTTAATAGATACCCTATTAATAATATATGTTGATGTATCTACAGCGTGACACCAAAATTTTTGTGGGATGGATTGTTCATTTAACATTTTTCTACTCATTTCTTGTAGTGACCTATTTTTTCTTTCTACTACGCCATTTGATTAAGGAGTACGAGGAGCGGAGAAATTGTGAGATATTCCATTTAAATCACAATATTTTCCGAATTGTACTTCGTTATCAAATTCCCTACCATGGTCCGTCCTAATGGCTACTATTGTGCATCATAATTTATTTTGAATCATTTAACTAAATATTTCGAATTTTTCAAAGGCTTGGGTCTTGTCACTTAAAAACCTAGTCCACGTGTATCGTGAGTAGTCATCTACCATTACTAAGGTATATTTGTTTCCTCCATAGCTCCGCACAGCGGATGGACCAAAAAGATCCATATGTAATAGTTCTAGGCACCTAGTAGTGGATACTATATTCTTAGCTTTGTGACTAGCATGAACTTGTTTTCCAATTTTACATGCATCACAAAAACGTTTGTCATATTTCAGATTAGGTAAGTTTCTAACTAGTTCTTTAGAGGCCAAAGATTGTATTTGTTGCATGTTAGCGTGTCCTAATCTCCTATGCCACAATGTGAAGTTTTCATCTAGGGTCGTTAGGCATATCCTATCCTCAGGTTTGTTTCCTAGTTTCATAACATATATGCCTCCTTTCCTAATTCCTCTACCTATAATTTTTCCATTATTAACTATTTCGCTATCCTCTTTGGTAAAGGTAACTCTACATTTATTATCGCATATTTGTCCTATACTAAGCAAGTTATATGTTAAATTATCTACATGTTCTACATTTTCAATAGTAAGTGAGTCTTGAGAAATCGTACCTTTGCCAATGATTTATCCACGTAAGTCACTACCGAAAATAACGTTACCTCCATTGTATGCTTTGTACGTAGAAAATCGCTTGCGATTCTCCATCATGTGCCTCGAACATCCGCTATCCTTGATCCATTCATCAGGCTCCAAGTCAATTCCTAAACATATTTCGTCAGTTGCTTTTGCCACGAAACACTTTTCGTCTCTTGGTTTTTCCACTTCTTCTTTGTCACTGTCACTCCATGTTCCACTAACAAAGACGCCTTGATTTTCATAACCCGGCGGCTTTAGACATTCGCCAATGAGATGATTTGGACTTCCACATCTAAAGCACTTTCTTTTCCCGTAGTTATCACTTCTATTTCTTTGGAACGGTTTTCTTTCGTCTCGTGGTGATCTAGTGAATCTTCCTCGTCTCTTGAAGAATTTCTTGAATTCTCTTACGGCCATTGCATATTCTTCGTCTTCACTTTCATCACTTGAGTCATCATCGTCACTAGGTTCCTTTTTGGCTTTTAGAGCAATGGATTTGGTTTGTTCTTTCTTGACTTTGACCGTTTCCGAATCTCTTCTAATAATTTCTTCATGGACCTTCAAGTTGCCAATAAGTCCATCAAGTGATAACGTCATCAAATTCTTTGACTCTTCAATTGCCGTGACCTTAGCTCGCCATTTTAGATGCAATGCCTTAAGAAATTTCCTAACACAATTTTTACTAGAAAATATCTCATCAAGTGCTTTTAAACTTGTGATAATAGTGTTAAATTTAGCAAACGCATTATCAATTGATTCCTCTTCCGGAATCGTAAATTGTTCATATTGTTGTACAAGAAGATCTATTTTATTATCTTTGACTTGACTGTTACCTTGGTGAGTAATAAGTAGTGATTCCCAAATTTCTTTGGCAGTTTTACACATAAAAATTCTTTCATATTCTTTACGTGGTAACGCATTATAAATTACCATTTTAGCTTCATTATTTTTAGCAAGTTTCTTTTTCAAATAATCATTTTGTTTTTCAAAAGGTACAATTTTATCCTTTTTAGTTTCCGGATTTTGTTGAGTGGGGGGAAAATCACCAAAGGTAATAACATGCCAAATATCAAGATCTTTTGATTTCACATAAGTTTCGAATCTATTTTTCCAATATAAAAATCCATCACTTTCAAATAGTGGTGGTCTTTGCATAGATTGCCATTCTAAATATTTTAAAGACTCCATAGATCGTTACAAGTTTTAAAATACAATATATTTTAAAAGTCTTGCTAGACGTGGCTCTTGATACCAATTGTGGAAAACTAGAAGGGGGGGGGGGGTTGAATAGTTTTACATCTTTTTAATTTGTTACAAAAGATTGCTTGAAGGTTTTCTTTGTTTTCAAAAATTTAGATTCGATAATATGTGATTTCAAGTCTTGCATAATATGAAGAACAATAAATATGTACGATATAGCAATAATAATGTAAGTAAAGAAATAAATGAGAGATGGAAAGATCGAACCGCGAGACAAGAGATTTATAGTGGTTCGGCTACCACCTAACTCGAGAGTTTTCTTCACTATGTCAACAAGCTCCCTTATGGCGGAGAAAACCTTACACACCAATAAACACACCACAACTTCGTCACAACTTAATCACAACTTCTATACAACTTCTTCGCACCAATCTACTTCACACCTATTTTTCTTCACACCTTTCAACTTCACACCTATTCTTCTTCACACCTTTTTACTTCACACCTATCTACTTCACACCAATCTTCTTCACACCTTTCTACTTCCTAACTCTTCTTCTTCACAACAAACTACTAACCAATCACACTACTTATATACCTAGCTAAACTATCTTCTATCAAATATTCACAACTAATTACACAAAGAGATAGATATAATGGATGATGCTCTAACAACTTAGATGTGGAGATCACAACAAGTTGTAATACTTCTTGTCTTGAGGGATAGAAGTATTCTTCTCTTGCACTTGAGAGGATGATGTTTGAATCACTTTGAAACAAAGATTTATGAATGTATGATCAAAGGATTAAGAGAATGGAAATGGAGATCTAGAACAGAAAGTTTTTGGAGTGCAAAAGGTGAGGAAAATCTGAGAAATGAACTGGTATTTATAGAGACAGAAAATACTGTGCAGGAGCGTGCCGGTCCCCTTAATTCATGGCCGGTCCCCCTAATTTTAAGGGGACCGCCCCTTATAATTAAGGGGGCCGCCCAGCTGTAACGGCCAGAACTTCTGTCTTTCAGTGGGGAAAGTTTATTTTGTGAAAAACTAACTGATTTTGGTTAAAAATTTGAATTCATATATTTAGTATGATTAAAACATTTTTTTTTATTACCAAAAGTGTTTTTCAAAAATATATAATATGTTTATATAATTAAATAAACTTTGTAATAATTAATTAAATACCCCTTTAATCATAGATTGCAATAAACACTTTGTTTATTCATACCTTAAGTGATTTGGATGTAAAGAGAATGTTAATCACTAAATACTTGTTTATGTCATAAATTTTAGTTCAATGGATTTATGCTTTGTAATAATTAAAACATAAAGATAGTGATAATAAGTTAATAATGTTTTTAGGCATTATTTATGTCAACATATGTTTTCTCACGTTTTCATACATTTTTGTCTATTTTTATACGTTTCATCTGTTTTTATATGTTTTTGTCCATTTTTATACGTTTTTGTACGTTTTATACTTTTTTGTACGGTTTAATATCTTTTATACGTTTTTGTATGTTTTTATGCATTTTTAAAAATGGATAAAAACGTATGAAAACATAAGAACAACGTATAAAAACGGACAAAAAGTATAAAATGGATAAAAACATATAATATAGACGAAAAAGTATAAAACGGACGAAAATATATAAAACAGGACAAAAACATATAAAACATATGAAAACGGACGAAAACGTACGTGCAAAAATGTATAAAAACAGACAAAAACGTATAAAATGGACAAAAATATATAATATAGACAAAAATATATAAAAACGGATGAAAACTTGTTCCCAATGAAAAGTATATTATGTAGAATGAGTCTTTTTTGTAAGTACGTTGAGCATTTATTGATTTTACCCTTTGTTTAAAAGAGGTAGTAGATGAAGACGTGAAAATGACAAAAATACCCTTAACAATTATGTGTAATGATAAAAAAAAATACAAACTTAATTAGGCATATTGATAATAAAAATAATATATTATGTAGAATGAGTATATTTTGTAAGTAGCTTTTACCGTTTTTCTTTTTCTTTTTTTCTTTTAAATGTACTTGGTAAGGATCTTTCTAGCCGAAACTATAACATTGTAAAACAAACATATATAATACTAGAAGCTAAATGCTAAATCCATTAGTGTTCTATTAGGAGTGGTTCAAATATAAGTTCGAAAAAGGAGTGGTTCAAATATAAGTTCTAAAATCCGAAAGCTAAAAGCTTGTTGTCAAAGAAGTTTTCAATTCTTAATGCTAAAAGCGTGCTGCTAAATAAAATGCTTGTTGTTAAATAAAGCCACAGTCTCTGTAAAAATGGTAAAGAACACACAATAACACTTCGGTATCACCCAACTAACCACCCTTTTGGTGAATTTTATTAATAGATATAGTAGATAAGTCTCCAAACAGATGCTTACCAAATAAAATACAAAAGACAATGATAGTCCCCACCAGGTGGATCTTATCAACCTCACTACAAAGTTCTCTCAATAACACTCAGACTGATGTGATCAAATGAAGAGATTGATCTACACCACAATACAACTAAACATATATCAAAGATGATATCAAAACAGAATAATACTAGAGTGAATAAAAAACAATTGTGTGAAGAGAATGACAAGTTATGAAACCCTGGATCTAATGAGTTGATTATATAGCCACAAGTTGCACTTTAGTCCTCCAAGCTTTAGTTATAAGCGAAACATAGTTACAAGTTAAAATCAACTTTAGATTGTCCAGCTTTAGTCCTTGTACTTGAATAGACCAATGACAAAGTGTTTTGACCTTCAGTTGACCATGCTTGCTAACATTATCAAAACCGTCAAATAATTTTCTTAATAATACGATTATTTTATAGCAAGATTTAGCACATAAGTAATTTACTAAATTCTAGAAACTTAAAATTTATATAAAAGAAAATTGACAAGTCAGAAGTGGTTGTGCTTGCTTATTTATCATAACTACAAACTTATATAACTTTTAAAAAGCTCGTAGGTGCACTTTTTCGGCTTGTCAGATTTTCGAGCTGTGCACAATGTAAGTGATAAAGTCAACTCGATAAGCTCGAATGATCGATACGACTATTTGACATCCTTAGAAGAAATAGTGGTCTTTAAGAAGAAAAATACGTTTATTAACTTCTCTAATTTTCATGGTAAAAAACTTCTCTAATTTTACATAAGATAATATAATAATAACACCAACATTCCCTTAGAAAAAGTATAAATTAGACAGTTAGTCCCTAGAATGTAGGCTTTGCACGCATTTAGTCCCTAACTTTAAGATATTGAATTAATAGTCTCCGCATCGTGAAACGCTCCGACATGTCCAAATTCCTAACAGTCGTCAAGTTTGACCTCAAGGCTTAGATACACACACATGTTGTAGAAACCCATGGTAGGGTTTTTTTTTTTTTTTTTTTTTTTTTTTCATATTTTGATGTTTATATCCATCATTAGCATGATGAAAATCTTATCAAGTTATTTTATTGAAGTTCTAGTTAGTAAATCTTTGTTTTTATGTTTTGGATGGCCAACCTAATTTGTTTAGCATTCGTATAAAACCATGTTGGTAGTTTTAGAAAGTTCACTGGGAGAGAATACATGAATGTAACCAAAAGATTTTCGATTTGGTGGATATAGATGTGTTTTCAGATCATGATTTTGGATGATATGATTTTAAAGCTAGATTCTATGGGTGAGGAGCCACCATATTATGACCATTTCAGACCTTACACACATTTAGATTAAAGTTGTTTGCCTTAGGTAATGATGATTGTTGATACAAAAGTTGGGCGTTCCTTATTTGGGTTCCTGTTCTCGTACCAATCAGATCTTAATACTTGAGAGCTGCGCACTAAGAAAGCAAACAAACACCGTTAGGCTTATCGTGGGATTGTCTCCCACGATTATCCTCCGGCGTGAGAGTAAGTAATCGGTTTTAGGGTTGTATTGAAGAGTTAGGGTTGTAAGTCGTACGTTTAACGGGAGTTATGATATTCTTTATATAGGCACGAAATCCTTATTGGATACGTGCTCCTTACTCTTCAGTATATATCCGGTTTGATATATATCCCTTAAATAAGAGATATCTATATCAAAACCATAAATAATTTTGGGTTTGGGCTTTCGTGAGCCCAAACCGTTAGCATGGTGGCCCAAATCGTTGTTATGATAGCCCACTCGTGGTGGGCTTGGGCATTAGTAATGTTCATTAATCGGCTTCGTGACCCGAATATGCATCATCATGTCTCCCAGTCTAGTATGCGTAGGTATTAACCGCGGATGCTAGACTAGTAATATTAGCGGCAAGCGTGGCAGGGAAGATTCTAGTATTTCCCGCCAAAAAGGAGATACGATGTATCTAGCCTCAAAGCGTCCCACGTATCCCTTGAAATACGTGAAAAAGTGCATGTACCTGTTGGTATTCCAACCACACGATGGAGGTAGTGGGATCCACGTGTCGTTCATCCAAGCCAAGGGGAAACCCTATATAAAGGGTTCCCATTTTCACTGTGTTTACCACAGTGAAAAAACACCATCTTCTCCATATTAAGAATCATTGTCCAAGAAAAAACTAGTATCTTCGAAGGTAATTGCGCGTGTGCACCCGAGTTAAAAATGGTTCGTCAATTAGAGGAGTTCCGTTCTGAGATTGACGAGGATGAACTACGTCAGTTCACCTCCGATTATTTCATCCCGCTTGCGGTGCATCCGGAAGTACCGGATGCGGACGCATGTATCGCAGACTTCCCTGAGGGGAAAATAGGGGTATACACGCGCTTTTTTGAGTTTGCAAACCAGCGCGTGCCTATATCCCTGTCTTTGAGTGACGTGCTCAACTTCTACCGTCTGCATATCTCTCAGCTGCACTGTCTAGGTGCGGCAAAAATAACAAATTTCAAGGTAAACTGTCGTTTACTTGCGATAAACCCTACTATCAACCTCTTCTGCGCGTTTTACCACTCAACGTGGTCGAACGGGTGGGTAACGTTTTCGAAGCGCCCAGGGCGCTATCAGTGTTATACTGAAAAAGTAGACGCCCTTAGGGGTTGGAGGGAAAAGTTTTTCTGGATAGATGATAGGGTATTCTCTTCGCTCTCCGAGTTTTATACTCAAAGGACGCTTCCATAGGATGAGCGCCCCGATCCCGGTACGTACAACGTGGACGATGCGGAGACCATTAATGGTAACCGCATCCCAATTAACTCCTATCCTGAGGAGTTTCTGGTTCATATGGGAATGAGTCGCAACTACTTCGGAGGTTTTGATGAAGTGCCAACATTTTTGGATGAAAGCGGCCGGGGTGGGTGCTTGTCCTTTCTTATCCTCGCATTTGTAATGTAAGCGCTCATTCATATTTTGACTTTATCAACTAACTTGTTCTTTGCCGTTTGTTCATGTGTTGCGCAGAGATGGATTTGTTCTCCGTAGTGAGGTTGACAAAGCCTACGCAAGTGACTGTAGGTGTGCGACCCCTGAGGGAGGGTGAACTGCCTATCTTGGAGGCTACAGCCGGACGTCTTCTAGAGCCTGCGCAAGAAGAGTCCTCTGATATTGCGCAACCTATTGTGAATGCAACTCCAGTGCAAACTGTTCCCGCACAGGGAGTGGCGGCTCCTGAGCCTGTGCGTAGTGAGTCGTCTGATAGTGTTGGGATCCTCAAGGTTGACACCGACTCTGAAGAGAAGCGCCAGGGTGCTAAGCGCAAGGCTACTGAGGATGGTGGTGAGGGTACCTCCAAGCACAGACGTCATACTATCATTGTGGATGAGTCCACAGATGGGAAGGCGTCGATATCCTTTGCTGCGCATGATACTGCTGAGACCTCTCCTCCTACGTAAGTGACAATTGTTTGATTATCTCTATTTTTTGTTTTTATTTTTTTTCGCCATTCAATGCCTTGACTTCTTTCTGTTTGCGTGTAGTGACAAAGCTGCAGGGGGTGATGCAGCGTTTGTTGAAGGGTCGGTGCCACCCCAAGTGACTCATTATCATGTGGAGGAGCCGTTGAGGACGAGTGAGGGGATGTCCGCGCAGCAACTGATGGAGGAGTTGGGTACGGCTGCTGATCGTCAGGCTGAGTTGGTTACTCAGCTCAAGGCTCGATATGTTAGTGAAAGTAGCAGCCTTGCACAGAAGGATGAGGAGATTGCACTGCTAAGGGCGCAGTTGGCTGATGCGCGGGCGGATGTAGAGTCCACAACTGCGCATGCTAGAAGACTTTCGGATGAGAAGTTGTCCTTGTTGGTGGAGATGAAGCGCGAGCGTGCTGCTGCTGAGCAGTACAGATCTAGCTGCGCCTGGGGGTTGAAATACTTGCAAGAGAATAGGGGCAAGCATTTCGCCCAACTTGATGAATTCTGCGAGCGTGTGGAGACGGCTCTGAAGGTACAGGAGAGCAAACTGTGCAAGTTGAGTATTGAGTATGATGAGGAGTTGTACCCTCATCTTATGTCTTCTATTGCTGAGCGCAGGTATTTATTCCCTTTTTGATTTATTTTGTCAATTCTATATGCTTTAATTCTTTTTATTTTCTAACGCATGTATTATTGCGTGTAGGTGGTTAATCAGTCATGGTCTCCGCTTGGCTGCTATGGGTACGCTGGAGTCCCAAAAGGTTGTGGAAGCCTTTGGGCAGGTTGTGGAGTGTGCCATAGCTCGTGGCAAGGCTCAGGCTATGGAGGAGCTTCACGAGAGCAAGATGCTGACGGTGCCGCTCGCAGAAGTGCCTGGCTATAAGGCGGATGCTTATGATGAGCTTGTGGAAGCCATGGAGAAAATGAAGCTATTTGAGCTTCCCCGTATCGCGCAGCTAGAGCGTGACCAGGATCAACCGATTACAGTGATCATGGAGGGATTAGTCCTGGGGAGACACATCTTAGAGGATGCGGAGGCTCAACATGACTATTTTTTGAGGCCGGATGTGTCGCAGCTGCAAGTGCCTGTGTTCGCGCAACCGCGCAACATCCTTAACCCATTCGCCCTTGAGAAAGAAATTTCTTTGAAGGAGAGCTTAGAGGCCCATCTGACAAGGGTTGCGCATAAGAAGGGTGTGAAATGGAAGGCTATTTTGTGCGGCGTTGGTGCGGCCCATCTTCCCAGGTCTGATGGAATTCCCGTCAGCGTACCGACGGTATCTCAGGAGGATAGCAGCCTGTTGAGAAGGCTAAGTGAGGTTGGGCAGTTGGCGTCTACGGCTAGTAGCTCAGGGCATAGACGCACTCGCAACATATAGATATCATCATCTTTTTAGTATATGCTGATTTTGTAACTTGTATAAACTCATGGTTTTGGTGAATAATAATGTATATCTTTTTGTACTTTTTGTTTGTATCATTTGTACTTAGATTATTTGTCTTTTTTGTGAAAGACTTTCCAAGAGTCAAAATTACAACGTACTTAGAAAAATACGTATTAAGTCCATAACTTAATAAATATATGTGAATGAAAATTCATAAGTGTACGGATAGACTCGCAGCGTGCTGCAAATACTATATCAAGGAACCAAGAGTCTTGGCTCCTAAATTGCTAAACGTGCACAGTGTACGTTATTTTGCATATCGTTCGTGGGACACGCATTAAACTTACTTCAACGTCTTGAAAGTAAGGTGTTTAGCAAGGATGCGTGATCCAGTGTTGATGGGTTTGCAACCCTCTTACTCAACGAGTTGTTTAGTAGATTTACTCATCCTTTCTGCCATCGTAGGTCTTAATAAGTGCATGCACACCATATAGGCAAAATATAAAGTAACAATATTGAGACATAAAAAAGAATGTAAGCAATAAGGTTAAATGTGTTATGGAGTTAGCTAGAAACCACAACGTTGTATTAATACTTGCAAGTTTTTGAAAATAAAAAACAATTCCCTAAAAAAGAAAAATCAAGTACACCGACATTTATTGGGCACTTACTAAAGTGCAGAGTTATCTGTGTGTGGGCCGTAGCCTGTCCTAAAGATAGCATCTCTTAAGATTGCAGATGTTCCAAGTACGTGCTAGCTCATGGCCTTCCATATCACGCAACTTGTATGCGCCATTGCCTAGTGCTTCTGTGACCTCATAGGGTCCTTCCCACTTAGGTCCAAGCTTGCCCGTGTCTTCTGCGTGGCTTGCATCGTTGGCGCGATATACAAAGTCTCCTGGCCTGAAAGAAGTGTTTCTGACTTTTGCATCATAATACTTCTTCATTTTTGACTTAGCTTTTGCTTCACGTATAGCTGCACGTTCGTGCCTTTCTTCCAACAGATCTAAGTCTATGCGTCGCTCGTCATCATTAGTTGTGACATTGACTTCCGCCGTGCAGATAGTTGGCATTCCAATCTCGGCTGGTATGACAGCTTCTGTCCCATAGACAAGAGAGAATGGTGTATCGCCGGTGCTAGTTTTTATTGTCGCGCGGTGCGCCCATAAAACATGTGACAACTCATCCACCCATCTTCCTTTATGTTTGTCAAGGCGTGCTTTTATTCCTTCGCCCAGACTACGATTCGCGCGTTCAACCAAACCATTGGTTTGTGGGTGCTTAACTGACGCAAAGTGCTGTGTGATGTTTAATTGCGCGCACCAGTCAACGGGTTGTCACAGAATTGTTTTCCATTGTCTGAGATAATTTCTCCAGGTAGGCCGAAGCGACAAACAATGTTGTCCCAAATGAAGCGTTTGACTTGGTTGCCTGTGATACTTGCCACTGCTTTTGCTTCAATCCACTTGGTTAAATAATCTATGGCCACTATGAGGAATTTTAGTCCCCCCACTGCAACTGGAAAGGGGCCTGCAATGTCAATGCCCCATTTATAGAATGGCCATGGTGAGGTGATGGGTGTCAGCTCTTGTTGTGGTCGACGCGGGATAGGCCTGTGGACTTGGCAGTCATTGCATCTCTTTATCATGTCGCGCGCATCACGGTGCATAGTAGGCCAACCGTATCCTAACCGTAAAGCGCGCGCCACAACGGACCGTGGTCCTGAGTGCATGCTGCATGACCCTGCGTGGATTTCGCGGAGTAAGTAATTTGCCTGAAGAGGTCCAACACACCGAAGCCATGGTTGTAAGAATGAATGTCGATATAGGATACCGTCCCGAAGTTCAAACCTCTGCGCTGTGCGCCGTATCCGTCGAGCGTATTTCTGTTCTTGGGGTAATGTTCCCTTGCTTATGAATTCTATGATAGGTGTCATCCAAGTAGGATTCTCTTCTTCTATTACTGTGGATATTTCCATCTCAGAGATGGATTTATTCTTCAAGGTTTCCACCAATACCTGTTTTGACAGGTGCGCAAAGCTTGTGGATGCAATCTTACTTAGCGCATCTGCCTTTCTGTTTTCTCCTCTAGGAATTTGTTTGATGGTGAACCTGTCGAAATTCTGGATTAGGGATTTGGTCTTGTCGAGGTATTGGATCATGTGTTCCTCCTTAGCCACATATTCACCTAATACTTGATTTGCCACTAATCTGGAATCGACATTTGCCTCTAGGTTGCATCCACCCATTTGAGTTGCTATGCGTAAACCAGCAAGTAGGGCCTCATATTCTGCTTCATTGTTTGTAGCTGTGAATTCAAAACGCAATGCATAGGTGAATTTTGTTCCCTCTGGGCTAGTGAGGATAAGGCCTGCGCCTGAAACATCCTCGCATGAAGATCCGTCCGTGAATAGAACCCATGGTTCTTGTAGCGTTACCTCGCTTTTTGTAGATGGAGTATCGGTATCTGGCTTTTCGCTGATGAAGTCTACCAATATCTGTCCTTTAATCGCAGTGCGTGGTCTATAAGAGATGTTATGCTCGCTCAATAACACACTCCATTTTTGTAGCCGTCCCGATGCGTTAGGTTTAGAGAAAACTTGCTTGATTGGTTGGTCCGTAATTACAGCTATTGGGTGCGCTTGGAAGTATCTGCGCAATCTTTTAGCTGCGAAGACTAGAGCTAGGACCAGTTTTTCCATGGCAGTATAGTTAGTCTCTGTCTTTTTTAGTGCTTTGCTTACAAAGTATATTGGTGTTTGAACGGAGTTCCTATCTGTCAATAGCACCGCGCTGACTGCTCTGTGAGTTGTAGATAAGTACATGATTAATTCTTCCCCTGGCCGGGGTGCGACAAGCTTGGGAAGTGCTGCTAGATGTTGTTTGAGCTGTTGAAAAGCTTCTTCCGCTTCCGCAGTCCACCGAAAGTCTCCCTTTTTTGTGCACTTCGTGAGTGTCTTGAAGAGGGGAAGTGACTTATCTGCTGACTTGGACAAGAATCGATTTAGTCCATCTAATTTGCCGTTTAATGACTGGACTTCTTTTAGCGTGCGTGGTGAAGGGAGTTCAATGACAGCTTTTGTCTTTTCTGGGCAGGGCTTAATGCCATCAGGTTCTATCAAATACCCAAGAAACATACCCTCGGTGGCGCCAAAGGCACACTTCTTGGGATTAACTTCATGTTGATCCTTCCCAATGTTGTGAATGTTTCCTCAATGTCGCGCACCAATTCTTCCTCAGTGTGACTCTTGATAACAAGGTCATCGACATAAACTTCCAGGTTGCGACCTACTTGCTTTTCAAACGCAGTGTCTACCAATCGCTGGTATGTTGCTCCCGCATTCTTTAGACCAAAGGGCATTTTTGTATAGCAATAGACCCCTTGACTTGTGTGGAAGGCTATTTTCTCTTCATCTTTCTCAGCCATCTGAATTTGATGGTACCCTTTGTATGCGTCTAGGAAACACTTAAAGGGGTATCCACACAGAGATTCTACCTTCCAGTCTATCTCTGGTAGCGGGTAACAGTCCTGTGGACATGCTTTATTAAGATCAGTAAAGTCTACGCACATTCTCCAACTGCCATCGCTCTTCTTTACCATTACTGGATTGGAAAGCCAGTCATGGTAGTAGACTTCCCGCATGATTCCTGCGTCTACGAGTTTATGTACTTCCTCTAGGATGGCTTTGGCGCGATCTGGTGCTTAGCCGCGCTTCTTCTGTCGTATTGGAGGATATCCTTGTCGGATTTTTAGCTTGTGCTCTGTGATAGATCGTGGTACCCCAGTCATGTGTTTAGGTTCCCACGCAAAGATATCTAGGTTTTTCTGCAAGAGTGCGCACACAGCTGCCCTGCCTTTGTCAGACAGTGAACCTCCAATCGATACCTCTTGATCTGGGTAGTCGGGATGAATTGCAACCTTGATGTTTGGTACCTTAGTCGCGCACTGTTCTGGGATATTCTCCGTTTCACTTGTCACTGTGTTGCAGTCTTTGGGTGATATAGCAGTATTGTAGATGGTCACAATGCCTCCATCCACAGGGAATTTGAGCATCCCATGTGTTGTGGATGATACAGCACGCATAGATGATATTCCAGGTCTTCCAATGATGCCATTGTACGGTGAAGGAGACTTGATTACCATAAAGTTCATCCAGGTTGCTATAGAGTGTTGTTCATCACCAACGACTACAAGTAAGCGCAATTGCCCCATAGGCCATATCTTCTCTCCTGTGAAGCCACTCAGCGACGCCATGGTCGGAATTAACTGACTTTGTATCTCAGGTCGCAGCCTCTTGAAACAATGTTCATACAGAATGTCTGCGGATGCTCCTCCGTCAATATACATGCGGCGGATATCGTGTCCCCTAGTATGTATCTCAATGGTTAGCGGCTCTATTACTGCGTTGTCCGCAGCTAGAGTGGGGAAGGAGATTTCATTCCCAAAAGAGAATTTTTGGCTGATTTTTTGCTTCGTCTTTCGCTGCCATGACTGTATCATGTAAATAATGTCAGCCTTTTCTTTGGGTATCTCTTTCTTACCTCCATTATTTTGTTTATCCTTTCCTTCTTTAATATTCTTAACGAGGTGATCCATTCTACCCTCTTTTACTAACTTGTCGATTAGTTGTCGTAGTCGGACACACTCGTTGGTGGTATGGCCCTTTTGTCCATGGTATTCGCAGTATCCATTCCCTACACGTCGATCCTCTGGGGTGCGCATTGGTCGAGGTTTCGGGAAGTTTGCGCCTTCTGTTACAAATATCTCCCTCGGAGTCTTCGTGAGGGGAGTGTATTTTTCATTATCTCGTCCGTTTCCCTGACTGCGATAATTCTTGCTGCGATTGCTACTCTGGTCATTGGATTGTCTCCTAGGCTGTTCTTGTAGCCTATAATTCGAGTAGCCTTTTTTGCTATCCGCATCAACTGCTTCTCCTTGGATAAAAGACCTTGTGCGCTTCATTAGTTCATCAAAGGTTTGGGGAACCTTATCATTTAATTTCCTAATGAGCTCTGGGTTATTAATCTCATTCATAAACCCTGAGATTTTTAGTACTTCAGGACATGCCTTGACGTGTATACATTCATCTTTAAAGCGCTCCACGTAAGCGCTCGTTGATTCCCCTTGGCGTTGTTTTACTCTGGCCAGTTCAACAGGGTTCTTGGCGCACTTCTTTCTCTGAGTGAAGTTCAAGCGGAATGCTTTTCGCAACTCTTCAAACCCGTTTATACTTCTTCGTGGAAGCTTGCTAAACCAAGTTCGCGCATTCCCTACAAATGTGGAGTTAAACATATGGCACCACACAGGTTGTGGCTAATTTTCGATAGTAGCAGCGGATTCGAAAGTTTTTAGGTGGTCATCAGGATCACCCGTTCCATCATATGTTTTAACATTGGTGGGCATGCGCCTTTTCTTGTGATCCGAATAATCGCTGATGCGCAGTGTGAATGCATCAACATTTTGGCGACGCCAAGGAAGAGATATATCTTCGTATTCTTCCTCGCGATGTCTTCCTCTGGACTTCCAGTGTCCTGTCTCTTTGTCGTCGTTGTCCGAGGAGTCACTTGAGGAAGAATTATCCCTTTTGCGGCGCTTGCGCCGTTTTTCCTCAGAGTCCGAGCTTGAAGGGCTTTCACTTGGGGAAATTCGTCTTCCCAGTCTATCATGAATTCTTCTGCTTCCAGACCTTGAAGAGCTCTCGCTCAGTGAGTGTTGCCATCCAAGACTATCTTCGATCCTGCGATTACCAAGTCTAGCGTGGACATTGGTACGCCTCTCATTGTCTTCGTATTCCTCTGAGTATTGCGAATCAGATGCTGTACCAAGTCTAGCGTGGACATTGGTACGCCTCTCATTGTTTTCGCGCTCCTGGTAGCGCGGTGGGGATGTTTCGTTAAAGTTAAGCCGGGCTTGTAGGCTCTGACTTGACCTTCTTCTTGCCTCCTCTTGCATGAGGTTAGTTAAAGTTTCATAATTTTGAGATACAAAATTACTTAGCGTTAACTCAGGCGCGTCCTCCTCCAGCGCAACGATATCTGCTTCCGCATTAGGTTCCCTATCCCGGTTAGGCGCGCCTGGCGGCACAGTGTTGTCCACAATGGGTGCCGTTTGATGGGGAGTATTGAAGAGAGTGCGCTGAAGTTCTTCAGTGCTTGGAACCACCGTGGTGGTCTGGGTAGTCCATGTGGGCAATTCTACCGTTGGGAGAATTAGGGTTGGGCCCAATTCTTGATGACCAGGCGCATTGGTTATTCCAGAGGCCTGCCTAGAGGTTGAATCTTGGTGGCTCCTCATCTGGGGGTCACCACGTGTTTTTTCCAACTGTGGAGTCCGCTGGCTTGAGTTTTTATGTTTCATCATTCTAGTTCTTAGTGTAGGGTCCCACGGATGGCGCCACTTGTTGATACAAAAGTTGGGCGTTCCTTATTTGGGTTCCTGTTCTCGTACCAATAAGATCTTAATGCTTGAGACCTGCGCACTAAGAAAGCAAACAAACACCGTTAGGCTTATCATGGGATTGTCTCCCACGATTATCCTCCGGCGTGAGAGTAAGTAATCGGTTTTAGGGTTGTATTGAAGAGTTAGGGTTGTAAGTCGTACCTTTAACGGGAGTTATGATATTCTTTATATAGGCATGAAATCTTTATTGGATACGTGCTCCTTACTCTTCGGTATATATCCGGTTTGATATATATCCCTTAAAAAAGAGATATCTATATTAAAACTGTTAATACAAATATCGCCTAAAAACGTTATTTATATTTTATGATCTTTGCTAAGTTTTGTTAATGACAATGTATGAACTTTAGCTATAAGTAAATCATCACTTTAAGTGTTTAAATCTTGTTTAACTAAGGTTTACATTTCCTTTTAAACAAAACATTGTTTTTATTTCTTAAATTAGAAAGTGTCTTGTCACATCACATTTATTTCTTAAAATAGTAATGTCACATCACATTTAGGGCAAGCTTTGTCAATATACATTTATGGTAAGAAAGAGTGTTTGACTAACCATATGTTTGCTTGCAAGTCTTGTGTTTGACTAGGTATAATGAGATGTGACCTTGTTTGGTTTGGAAGATTTATTGCAAAACCAAATGCAACCCTGACGGAACCCTGAGGGTACATGGGCGGAACCCATCTGAGGGTTCCGCCTGATCCGCCAGACCTGCAGAATGGTTTGCTATAAATACCAAACCATTTGTTTGTTTTGAGTCACCCCTTTAGGACATATTTTTCATATACTCTCTCAAACTAACTCAGTAGCATTTGACTTGTGTGACTCTCTTATGTAGCAAGGGACTTCACAAGATCATTCAAGAAGTTACAAGCTTCAACTCTAAACTTGCAAGTCTTGTTAGCTTTGTTAAGTATAAGCTTTGGTAGTTTATACTTCATTTGTATCATGTATGTATAAGTGATTGGTTAGTATTTTAGGCCTGAAAATACGTAGTGTGTCGGGAGTTGTTGTACCCTTGTAAAAGAACTAACGGGAGTGGTTGTACCCTTGGTAAAGAACTCGACATCTAGCTTAGTGTCGATAAAAGTGTAAGCGACGATGGGAGTGGTTGTACCCGTGTAAAAGAACTCTACATCTAGCTTAGTGTCGGTAAAAGTGTAAGCGACGTTGTAAAGGTTTTCTCCGCCGGTGAAAGGAGCTTGTTGATTAGTGCTTATAACTCTCGAGTTGGAAACTCGGGGCGTGGATGTAGGGCAAGGAAAAAGAGTCCTCGTAGCCGAACCACGATAAACAATCGTGTTGTGGTTTGATCGTTTCTTTCTTTATCCTTGCTTATTACATGTTGTCTTTTAGTTAGAATTGCTAGTCACATATAAAGCTTTTCAAAGAATTAAACAAGTAAAGTTGTGTTTATATCTTCAAACAAAAGTAAAGCTTTTCAAAGAACTAAACAAGCAAAGTTAGGATCATCACAAGCAAAGCTTTTCAAAGTATGAAACAACTAAAGTTAGAATTGTTATTCATGTGAAAAGCTTTTCAAAGAATCAAACATATAATGTTGTGTTTATATCTTTAAGCAAACGTAAAGCTTTTAAAGGATATTAAAATGAAAAAGGATATAAAAAGCGGTAAACTATTCAACCCCCTTCTAGTTTTCCACAATTGGCATCAGGAGCTACATTACTCAAGATCTTTAAAATAGAATGTATTTTAAAACTTGGATTGATCCATGGATTTTGAAAATCTCAAAGAAGGGCAACATATTCAAAATCCACCGCTATTTGAAAAAGAAAACTTACTTGAATGGAAAAGTAATTTTGAAAACTATGTGAAATCAATTGATCAAGATCTTTGACATATTATTTCTTTTGGTGATTTCAAACCAAAGAAAACAAGTTTTTGAAAACCAAGATAACTATCTTAAACTTGATAAAAATACTAAAGCTAAAACAAAGATTTATAAAGCTTTAGTACCAAATATGAAAGAATGTATTTTTGTCAAACGGCTAATGATATTTGGAAAAATATGTTAAACTTTCATCAAGAAATATGTCAAGTCAAAGATGATCAATTTGATCTCACATATGAATTAGAAGTCTTAGAAATATTAATAGATAGACATTTAGTTGTGATAAATACATGTACTACTAGTTTAAATGTTTTAAATGAAGGTGTAAGTGAAGATGATTACTCATGTCGAGCTCTTTGTGGTCTTGCTTACGATTCATGGAATAACACGGATGAAGATGAAGCCAACCATCCGGTTTGTGATTCTCAACTAGATAAAACATCAAGTAAGGTACATTTTATAACCACACACTTTTGTTTTGACAAATTTATCCTAGAGTTTTCTAAACTAGAAAATGAGTCTAAACGTTTATGCAACATGGACCTGAAAACTATCTTTAACAATGAGTCTTCAAAATCTTTTAAGAATATTTTTTAAAAGGAAATCTTGTTAGAAGATAAAATGTCTAGAATTGTGAGTAATGTTGAAATTGATCTAGAATGTTAATTATGTCTAGATTACAAACATGAGATTAAAAAGCAATATGAGAAAGGAAAAATGTTAGTTAAATTTGATGAAAGCTCAAAATCTCTTGAAAGATTGTTGAGGAGTCAAAGGTTGTTTAAAGATAAAACCGGATTAGGATTTAACTCAAAAGCACCATTAACTAATAAAACAAAGCAAGTAAAACTTGTCAAACCTAGAAGAGAGATTTAGAGATAATTCAATCTTTAATAGAAACTCATGATAAAAGAATTAAGATTATCATGATCTATGCTTTTATATGATTGTCTAACCTTCTTGGATATATGAGTAATTGAGTTTCAAAGCGTGTCATCAAACCAAGTTTTTACGTGTTGTGTTTATCCTCTTGATAGCATCTCTATGCAATTTAAAAGGTACGCATTACTTAAACTTGACTTTGATTGTCTCTTGTTTCTAGCATTATGTGTTGGAATATGTGTTATTAGTAATACTCTAAAAGTGTTTACTTGCTATTAGTAATAACTAAGATTAGATTCTATGCAACAAGGAATTTCGTCATTAGCACTAGTAGGAGATATAAGGTGCTTTGGTTCTTTAACCATCAAGAGATAAACACGAGAAACTCTTGTGTGAGTCCCACTCAACTCTTGCTTACAAGTAAGCTAACTAAGAATTTACTAAGTGTTAAAATGTCTAACACTTTTGTGATGCTTGCAAAACAAACCTTTGTTAAACAACATTCTCAAACACCATACTTTGAGTCTTAAATTGTGTTTTTCTTCGATCACTCCTTTATGATAATCTCACAATAAAACACACAAGGTGAAATAAATCACATTAGCATACATTAGAATGTGTGGAAGAAAATGAGTTTTCAACATCTAGGATTTACACATCAAATGTGACACTTAGTCTTATGATGTTGTACCTCTTGGACTTTTTCAAAACAAGTAGAGCTCATAGTGTCTTAAGTAAGAAAACCCAAAGAGTCGAGGAGTCGTTGAATATAACATTTTACGAGTAATCTCCTGCTTCTAAGATATCATCTTTGGTAGATGATGACTTAGTCGAAAGTCCAATGATGACAAGACAAGAATGGTGTGTAAAACATTAAGAATAAAAGTACAAAATAACATCTTCTCACCTTGAGTCAAATATTGAATCAAGCAAAATTGACATAAATTATAAAACTTGATTTATAGGTCATATTTGTGTCTAAACAAATTCAACAAAAACAATTTTTGGAATTTAGAGTAAAACAACTAGGGAAACGAAATAGATGTTTCAAAGTAATCATGTGATTATAAGTGTCAATATTTGAAAGTCGTTTTGATAATAAAAGCAAGCTCCAAAAGCAAGGGATTTTAACTTAAATACATTCCTAGTTACTCTCTTGTTCTCAATGGTTAAGTTATTGATGACTTATCAAGAATGAGATTAGTAAATCCGTAGGTAAAACTAAACGTAGAGAAATGTTCGGAAGACTACTTGTTCTCATAACAATTAGATCCAACATTATGTTTAGTGTTTGTCTATGTGCTCGTTTTAAAGAAGATCCTTAAACAACTCTTTAGTTAAGCTTGTTTGGATACATCGTAAGGTACTACACAACTAAGATTATGGTATCCCAAAAGAACAGGAATAGAAACCATAGTGTATGCCAAATGGAATTATGGCGGTAATAAGTTGATAAGAAAAGCACAAGTGGTACTTGTACTTTTATACTTACTTACCCAATGATTCTCCAAAACACGTAAGGTTCTCAAATTAGTTTCAAATGGAGAAGCATGATGAGTGTGTAAATACTCATCATTTTTACCATTTCTGAGCTGCCAAAACATCCAAAAACACTCAATAATGAATCAAAATAGTGAAAATATCCCAGGAAAGTGTTTTACATGTCTCAAATGCAAAAATACCAAAAACAGATGAAAAACGCACAAAGTTTGCATACTTGGCAGTTTCAGTCCCCCAACTTTCAAAAATTGTCAAATCTAGTCCCTGGTCATTCTAAAAACTTGAAAAAGTCACCAAAGGCCCTTATAAATCAAAAAGTTACATAATTAGTCCTTTGGTGAAAAGTTTCACAAAATGTCAAGTTTAGTCCCTGAACTTTGAAAATTGTCAAAAATGGTCCATGGGATATGAAAAACTTTGAGAAAAACAAATTTTGTCCTTGCACTAACCTTTTATGACAGGATTGGTCCTTGGTGGAAAGTTTGGTGAAAATTACACAAATGGTCCCTAAAGTTTGAAAGTTTGACGGTTTCAGTCCCTGGTGAAAATAAATCTGAAAAATCATCAAAGGACCTTGTACTATTCATGATATGGCATAATTCACCCTTTAAAATACTTTTGAAGATTGCCAAATTACAACCCTCAACTTTCCCATAATTACAAAATTAGTCCTTGTGTAAAAACCTAACCGGATCCAAAATAATAACATTACTCCTACACCATAATCCAACCTATGTTACTAGCCTAGTCCATTTTGGGCCAAGATACAACCAGTCCACACCTTAAGCCCACAACCCACCCTTTAATAGTTTTAGCCCGGGTCAAAGGGTTTGACCCTTGGTTAAACCGGTCAAAAGCTCCCACCTTTCTCCTTCCCTCCCCCACAGCTCAACTTGCAGGTCACCTCACCCATCACCTCAACCCACCACCTTATCCCACCGCCCAAACCAATCACCCTCACCATATATACCTAACACCCATCCACATTTAATGCACCCTCCCCTCTTGTCTGATAATCAGAACAAATTGCAAAAACTCTTTTGGCGCCAAAATACGTGGCAGCTCATGAGTGGACCAAAGCTTGAAGAAAGAGGTGGGAAATGATGGCAAGGGTGCTGGGAACCCTAATCAAGGGCTATAAAAGGAGAAGAAAGCAAGGAATAGTGTGTGTAGTTTTTAGTAGTCTAAATTTGTGTCGAATTTAAATTATCTCTCAATTTAGTGTAAACCTTTCAATTTCCAGCATTGTAATAGTTCAAGCATTGTATTTCAACTCTTTTTAAGCTATAAAATTATAAGTTTCAGTCTGTTTCAAGTTTGTGCATTTTATTCCATTTTTCAAATTCTCAAGTAGCTCAATGGTGACTTAAAGCAAGACTAATGGACTGAGAATAGGTCATGTAGGTTCCAAGAAGCTTGTTGAAGCTTTAGAGACATTTAAAACTCAGTTACACTAGAAGAAAACTTAAAACACAAAAATAGTCAACGTTGGTCAACTGTCTTGTTTGATTCTTGTTTTCAGGTTTGAAGAAGGTATTGGTGATCAATCTTGGAGCTAGTTGGCCTATCTAAAGATAGGCTTCTGTGGAGAAGCAACTTGTTCAGCAAGGGGTTTGGTTGTAAGCCTTTGCAAATTTTCAAATTCCACTAAAAGTTTAATCCTTGTTACTATCTGTTTGCTTGTTGTTTATTTGGATGATTTGTGATTGTTTGTAGTATTTGAGTAATGTTTAAGTTAATCTTAGTATAATATCAATAGCTTGTTTGATTAAATCAAATTCCACTTAGTAACTTAGAGTTAACTGTCAAAAATTAGTGTAAGTAGTATACCTGTGTTGTGGTTGTAACATTTTGTTTCTAAGTGCTTAAATTAGCTTACCTAATCATAATTAGTCAGTTTGAATCAAGGTTTTGAGCCCTAGTGTAATCTGCATTGAAAATCACCCAACAGTCCCACATAAAGGGGTGTTTGGATTTGTACAGTTGGTAGTGTTTGTGTGGATCTCAAAAGGAAAAATTAGCCTAGACAGCATACCATAGTCCCAATTGATAATCACAAGCTTTGAACCAATTGTTGTTTCAAGTCTAAAGTCAAAATCTCAACTTTTTAACTCTCACAGTTAACTGTGAGAGTTTTAAGTGTCCAAATCATACTCATTAGGTACATTAGTGGTTAATATAGTATAAACTAGTCCTAATATAGCTTATAACTTAGTTGGTAATCAGTAAAAGCTAGTAGAAATTCATAAAAGTCAAAACTTGTGATTTCTCTAAAAGTCAAAACTTCATCCTTTCAGATTTTTGCTAAATTTCCAAATTGGGATTTAAAGGTTGAAACTTGTTGTAGTTAGAGTCTATCAGCTGAACTTTAAGCTTAAATTTTTGCTTAATTTTTGTGGAAGTCTAAGTGGGTCCCACAGACCCCCAAAGTAAGTTGCAGGGCAAGAGTCTGCCCTGTGCACAACAGACCCCCACCACACCACCAACTTTGGTGGTGGTTGCAGACCACCTCAGTGGGCCCTAGTGGTTCCAGTTGACCTTTTCCAACCCCCCTCCTACCAAGGAGTGTGGATTGACTATTGGTTTGACCTATAACCTAGTGGACCCCACCTAGTTTAGTCCCCAAAGTTTGTCCCCAATCTGGTTCAGTTTCTAAATTGCTAAGTGCTTATTTCATCTTAATCAGCTTATTTGTGAACAAGTGTTGTTGTTTCTGGCTTATTTGTGATTGTTAAGCTTGTGGTACTCATTTTCACCATTGTGGACCCCACCTTCACTCATTTGACCACATTTGACCAAACAGTCAACCAAAGTCAACTGTATAAGCCAAGGGGGTGCTTATAGCTTATTTATAAGCTAATTTCAAAAGTGGTTTTACAAAAGTTTTCTCTTTTCAGTAGTAAAACAAGTTTGTAAAAGAAAATTCCAAAAAAATCAAGTTTAAAAAAAGTGATAGTTTCTATTTAATTCAACTTAATTTTAATTTTCATTTTTAGATTTTAATTAAGTACTTAGTGTTTTTATATTTTTATTAATTACCTTATATAGTAAAGTAATTTTGATAATTTTTTCAGATTTTTATTCTGTCATTTAGTATTAATTAGATTTAATTTTAGTTTTCTTGTTTATTAATTAATATTAAGTATTAAATCTCATATTTAGTTTTTATAAAGCAAAACTTAGATTTTATATTTTTCCTAGCTCTAATATAGTATAATAGACTTTTAGAAAATATATTTTGAAATTCTACTGTTCATTTTCTATTTTTCTTATTTTAATTGTTTAAATTAGACTTTAGTTAATTAAAAGGTAAATAATTAGTGGATTAATCTTAAAACTTAATTTTTAGAGTTTTTATAATTTTTTAGGATTCCTGTGATGGTTAAGTAATTTTATAAATTTTATCTTAATTTTCTAGGTTAATTTAGTATTCATATTAATTAAAAGTAGTTTAATTAGTTTAATTAAGTTAAATAGTTTTCAATTTATAAAAAACCCATAAAAAGACAAAAATATTTATTTTTATTTTTTATACTTTCTTCAAGTTCTAATTTAAGTTTAGAAATTATTTTTGCAAATTTTTAGTTTAATTTGTAATAGTTATAATTATTAGTTAATTTAAATTAGAATTTAATTTAGATTTTAAATAGTTTTATTAATTAAATAATATTTAAATAGTATTTTAATCATTTTCATAATTTCATTTTTCATTTTTAATTTTAAGTTTTAAAAAGTGTCAAAAGCACCCCCTGTAGTTTGTTAAATACCAAAACCCACTTTTTCAGTCCGATTGCGTAAATCTGAATTGTGAATTCGTGCATATAATTGTATATCTGATTTTTGTGAATACTATATCTGTGTACAAATACCAAAATAACAGTAGCAAAATCAAATACACATCATCTGGCTACTGTCCTCAGTGCCACTTTCTCATAAACGATTTCAAACGACACCATTTCAATCTCGCTGGGACTTTAACGACCCGGGAATACACTATACTATCACCGGAGTATTGATTCTAGGCTGTCTTTGACTTGTTGACCTTGGTCAATAATATCTGACGGTTTAGACCCAATCAAAATTTGGCGCCGCTGCCGGGGAACGAACCCGGGTCACCCGCGTGACAGGCGGGAATACTTACCACTATACTACAACGACCTGAAACAGTTGGTTTAAGGTAAGTTCTGACATTAAAAAAAATAGTTGGTTTAAGGTAAGTTCTGAAACAGTTGTTTCTCTGATTAAATTGCGTGACAGGCGGGAAAATTCATACGAATTTTATCACAAAACTTTCTAAGTACCCCCATTTTTAGGCCTAAAATTTTTCAAAAATTTTTCACTTTATTTCAAAATTTTTTGTGGTAATCAGTCCGCCAAAGTCTAAATGACAAATGGATTGGCTAGTCCAGGAGCAAACGGCTCTTGGTAAAGACATCTCAAACCCGTTGATGGTTGACAATTTGCCAAAAATTGTATGGTTCCTCAGCTCCCCCGCATCCTCATAAGCAAATGAGTTGACTAGCCCACAAGATTATGGCTTGTGGTAAAGGCCGTGGAAAATCCATAATTGGTAATCAGCTCACCAAGATGTTGACTTAGTCCATCAAGATGCTGGCTAGTCCAGAAGCAAACGGCTTTTGGTAAAGGCTAATCAAATCCGTTGACAGCTGGTGGTTTGCTCAAAATCACACGGTTATCAGGTGTGCCACAGTTCTTACACCTGGCTACTCCAGAAGTGATGGCTTTTTGGTAAAGAGAATTTCAAATCCATCAAGTTTTTCTCAAAAGATTGCTAGGGACTAGCAATGTTTTAGTGTGGGGGATTGATGAGTGTGAAAATACTCATCATTTTTACCATTTCTGAGCTGCCAAAACATCCAAAAACACTCAATAATGAATCAAAATAGTGAAAATATCCCAGGAAAGTGTTTTACATGTCTCAAATGCAAAAATACCAAAAACAGATGAAAAACGCACAAAGTTTGCATAATTGGCAGTTTCAGTCCCCCAACTTTCAAAAGTTGTCAAATCTAGTCCCTGGTCATTCTAAAAACTTGAAAAAGTCACCAAAGGCCCTTATAAATCAAAAAGTTACATAATTAGTCCTTTGGTAAAAAGTTTCACAAAATGTCAAGTTTAGTCCCTGAACTTTGAAAATTGTCAAAAATGGTCCCTGGGATATGAAAAACTTTGAGAAAAACAAATTTTGTCCTTGCACTAACCTTTTATGACAGGATTGGTCCTTGGTGGAAAGTTTGGTGAAAATTACACAAATGGTCCCTGAAGTTTGAAAGTTTGACGGTTTTAGTCCTTGGTGAAAATAAATCTGAAAAATCATCAAAGGACCTTGTACTATTCATGATATGGCATAATTCACCCTTTAAAATACTTTTGAAGATTGCCAAATTACAACCCTCAACTTTCCCATAATTACAAAATTAGTCCTTGTGTAAAAACCTAACCGGATCCAAAATAATAACATTACTCCTACACCATAATCCAACCCATGTTACTAGCCTAGTCCATTTTGGGCCAAGATACAACCAGTCCACACCTTAAGCCCACAACCCACCCTTTAATAGTTTTAGCCCGGGTCAAAGGGTTTGACCCTTGGTCAAACCTGTCAAAAGCTCTCACCTTTCTCCTTCCCTCCCCCACAGCTCAACTTGCAGGTCACCTCACCCATCACCTCAACCCACCACCTTATCCCACCGCCCAAACCAATCACCCTCACCATATATACCTAACACCCATCCACATTTAATGCACCCCCCCTCTTGTCTGATTATCAGAACAAATTACAAAAACTCTTTTGGCGCCAAAATACGTGGCAGCTCATGAGTGGACCAAAGCTTGAAGAAAGAGGTGGGAAATGATGGCAAGGGTGTTGGGAACCCTAATCAAGGGCTATAAAAGGAGAAGAAAGCAAGGAATAGTGTGTGTAGTTTTTAGTAGTCTAAATTTGTGTCGAATTTAAATTATCTCTCAATTTAGTGTAAACCTTTCAATTTCCAGCATTGTAATAGTTCAAGCATTGTATTTCAACTCTTTTTAAGCTATAAAATTATAAGTTTCAGTCTGTTTCAAGTTTGTGCATTTTATTCCATTTTTCAAATTCTCAAGTAGCTCAATGGTGACTTAAAGCAAGACTAATGGACTGAGAATAGGTCATGTAGGTTCCAAGAAGCTTGTTGAAGCTTTAGAGACATTTAAAACTCAGTTACACTAGAAGAAAACTTAAAACACAAAAATAGTCAACGTTGGTCAACTGTCTTGTTTGATTCTTGTTTTCAGGTTTGAAGAAGGTATTGGTGATCAATCTTGGAGCTAGTTGGCCTATCTAAAGATAGGCTTCTGTGGAGAAGCAACTTGTTCAGCAAGGGGTTTGGTTGTAAGCCTTTGCAAATTTTCAAATTCCACTAAAAGTTTAATCCTTGTTACTATCTGTTTGCTTGTTGTTTATTTGGATGATTTGTGATTGTTTGTAGTATTTGAGTAATGTTTAAGTTAATCTTAGTATAATATCAATAGCTTGTTTGATTAAATCAAATTCCACTTAGTAACTTAGAGTTAACTGTCAAAAATTAGTGTAAGTAGTATACCTGTGTTGTGGTTGTAACATTTTGTTTCTAAGTGCTTAAATTAGCTTACCTAATCATAATTAGTCAGTTTGAATCAAGGTTTTGAGCCCTAGTGTAATCTGCATTGAAAATCACCCAACAGTCCCACATAAAGGGGTGTTTGGATTTGTACAGTTGGTAGTGTTTGTGTGGATCTCAAAAGGAAAAATTAGCCTAGACAGCATACCATAGTCCCAATTGATAATCACAAGCTTTGAACCAATTGTTGTTTCAAGTCTAAAGTCAAAATCTCAACTTTTTAACTCTCACAGTTAACTGTGAGAGTTTTAAGTGTCCAAATCATACTCATTAGGTACATTAGTGGTTAATATAGTATAAACTAGTCCTAATATAGCTTATAACTTAGTTGGTAATCAGTAAAAGCTAGTAGAAATTCATAAAAGTCAAAACTTGTGATTTCTCTAAAAGTCAAAACTTCATCCTTTCAGATTTTTGCTAAATTTCCAAATTGGGATTTAAAGGTTGAAACTTGTTGTAGTTAGAGTCTATCAGCTGAACTTTAAGCTTAAATTTTTGCTTAATTTTTGTGGAAGTCTAAGTGGGTCCCACAGACCCCCAAAGTAAGTTGCAGGGCAAGAGTCTACCCTGTGCACAACAGACCCCCACCACACCACCAACTTTGGTGGTGGTTGCAGACCACCTCAGTGGGCCCTAGTGGTTCCAGTTGACCTTTTCCAACCCCCCTCCTACCAAGGAGTGTGGATTGACTATTGGTTTGACCTATAACCTAGTGGACCCCACCTAGTTTAGTCCCCAAAGTTTGTCCCCAATCTGGTTCAGTTTCTAAATTGCTAAGTGCTTATTTCATCTTAATCAGCTTATTTGTGAACAAGTGTTGTTGTTTCTGGCTTATTTGTGATTGTTAAGCTTGTGGTACTCATTTTCACCATTGTGGACCCCACCTTCACTCATTTGACCACATTTGACCAAACAGTCAACCAAAGTCAACTGTATAAGCCAAGGGGGTGCTTATAGCTTATTTATAAGCTAATTTCAAAAGTGGTTTTACAAAAGTTTTCTCTTTTCAGTAGTAAAACAAGTTTGTAAAAGAAAATTCCAAAAAAATCAAGTTTAAAAAAAGTGATAGTTTCTATTTAATTCAACTTAATTTTAATTTTCATTTTTAGATTTTAATTAAGTACTTAGTTTTTTTATATTTTTATTAATTACCTTATATAGTAAAGTAATTTTGATAATTTTTTCAGATTTTTATTCTGTAATTTAGTATTAATTAGATTTAATTTTAGTTTTCTTGTTTATTAATTAATATTAAGTATTAAATCTCATATTTAGTTTTTGTAAATCAAAACTTAGATTTTATATTTTTCCTAGCTCTAATATAGTATAATAGACTTTTAGAAAATATATTTTGAAATTCTACTGTTCATTTTCTATTTTTCTTATTTTAATTGTTTAAATTAGACTTTAGTTAATTAAAAGGTAAATAATTAGTGGATTAATCTTAAAACTTAATTTTTAGAGTTTTTATAATTTTGTAGGATTCCTGTGATGGTTAAGTAATTTTATAAATTTTATCTTAATTTTCTAAGTTAATTTAGTATTAATATTAATTAAAAGTAGTTTAATTATTTTAATTAAGTTAAATAGTTTTCAATTTATAAAAAACCCATAAAATGACAAAAATATTTATTTTTATTTTTTATACTTTCTTCAAGTTCTAATTTAAGTTTAGAAATTATTTTTGCAAATTTTTAGTTTAATTTGTAATAGTTATAATTATTAGTTAATTTAAATTAGAATTTAATTTAGATTTTAAATAGTTATATTAATTAAATAATATTTAAATAGTATTTTAATCATTTTCATAATTTCATTTTTCATTTTTAATTTTAAGTTTTAAAAAGTGTCAAAAGCACCCCCTGTAGTTTTTTAAATACCAAAACCCACTTTTTCAGTCCGATTGCGTAAATCTGAATTGTGAATTCGTGCATATAATTGTATATCTGATTTTTGTGAATACTATATCTGTGTACAAATACCAAAATAACAGTAGCAAAATCAAATACACATCATCTGGCTACTGTCCTCAGTGCCACTTTCTCATAAACGATTTCAAACGACACCATTTCAATCTCGCTGGGACTTTAACGACCCGGAAAAAAAAAAAAAAAAAAAACATCAACAAGCTCCGCTTGAACAAGCATATACGCGTCAACAACGGAATTCTTTTATCAACATTGTTATCTCTTCAACAAAGGAAGCATCGACTTTAGCGACAATTCAATCCATTATGTTCTTAATTGACATATTGTGATCCATCATCAACGTCTTGGTAAAAACGTTCATTGAGAAACGTCTTAACTAAGAAAGTCTACAACGTTAACCATTCTATCAACGTTTTCACAAAAACTCTTGAATGAGAAGCATTCATCATCCCTAGGCTTAGTCAAAGACTCATAAGACCTAAATCCTTAGTTTTGAACATTAGGATAAAACTACAAAAATCAAGACAATCCTTTTTGAATTTTCCCTGCAGCTCCCACGGTACCCTCAGACCATACGGGCGGAACCCTATTTTTGGTTCCGCTTGGTCTGCCAAAGCTACATAATGTTTTATTCTTAATTTCAAAACCAAACACCCTCTCAACTTAATCATTCACTTTCAAACAGCCATCACCCTCTCAAAAACACATAACCACACGAAATTTAGGGCTTTCAATCCAATCTCTTCTAATCCAACTAACTTTGTAAGTGTTCCAATCACAATTGCATTTTTGATTCAAGTATAACAATCTTATTTACATTCATTAACTAGAATCTTAGGGTTTATGCATAAAACTTCTTGATTCATGAAAAACTTGGTGGCTAGCCAATCATGTCTTCCATTAGTTAAAGAATTGTATTCCTTTTGTTGTTACTTTGATTTGCCAAACACACCAAGTGCATTGTCTTTCAAAAATCGCAATCCAAGACTAGAACATGATTCATCACCACATTGTTAAAACAAATGAAAAACATCATTAAAACATCACTTGCATACTATCTCTTGAATGCTAAAGGGGATACATAACTAATATGTATTTTCGGGTACATTCAATCGAAGACACATTCAATTAGGAGAGTGTTGGTTATCTTTTGTTTTTATAACAAAACTTGCATGACAAAACAATTTGGGAATCAAAATGAGTCAAGATAACCAAGTCTCCACAATTGTTTGCATTTAGGAATTTATTAGAACATCCACATTGTTAAAAGTCATTAACATATAATTTTGTGTTTTCTAAGAACCAACATGCCTCATGTAAATAGATCCGATCACAAGGAAACCCTTAAGTACATGCCCAAACACCATATGACCAAAGGTCTCAACAATGTTCAAGTAGAAACCTTTAAGGCACTAGAAAAACGCTATGTTCACGAAGGTAGAACCATTGATCCATCCTTTCTAGAAGGAACATCCATTCGCCAAAACTTTGCCGCAATCAACTTTGATTGTCTCCTTGATATAGATGAGCCAATTTGTCCTAGGTTCATCTTAGAATTCTATGCAACCGTAAACCTTTCCACAAGTATTGTTGGTAAGATATCATTAAACTTCACAACCAATCAAACACCACATTACATAGATTTAAAAGACTTAGCTATCATTCTTGGTGTCCCAAATGAGGGAACTTGTCTCTACACGGATAAGTGGCCCATTTCAAGTCTTGATTCTATTGAGCGTTTTTATCCATACGACAACCCTCTAGTTAGTAAGGAAATAATTAAGGAACATCTCTTCGTTAGAACCTCTACCACAAGAAAGAATCGTTCGGGGAATATTGTGGATAAGGACCCTTTTGGTATGGAGCTCAATGAGCTTAAACCACAATTTAAGAAGTGGGAAGAAATTCTTAGAGCTAATGTCATAAGTACCATTGGAAATAGAGATCATATCAACACATGTCTTTGCTACATGCTCTATAGCATTTCAACCGGTCAACCATTCAACTTAGCCTACTACCTAGCCAAAAGAATGGCCGACATATCCTTAGTTGGAACAACCGCTCTTCCGTATGGAATGCTTCTTACTCGCCTCTTTAGAGCAATCTCACCCATTTCTCCTAACGATAATGGAATGCGCCTTGATTGTTCTCTCGTTCCTCACATTTTCGTTCCTCTAAGTGATAAACGAGTTTTCAAGGGTAAGGGCAAACGTACTCGCTCACCTACACCATCATCATCATCATCCAACATGAGCGAGGATGATAAACTTCCTAACTCTAAGTTACCTCCTTTAGAATACCTTCAAGCACTTCCCGTCAATGACAATGCATCCGAAGAGTTCAAGCAAACCAAAGGAATGTTCAAATGCTTTGGAAGGTACCTAAGCAAGCTCAATAAGAAGATAGACCGGTTGTAAGAAGATTAAGGAGTGTTTGGCTTATGAATGTTTTAGAACCTTTTATGTGTTAAACTACGTGATTTGTATTGTTTTTCACTTTCATGTTTCAGTATGTTTGTTGGATTATGTTTGTATGAGCTTTTATGCATAATGACAATGTTAGAGGTCTTTGTTAATTTTTTTATGCTTATGGCAATTCTTACTAAGTATAGTGAAATCCTCGACCTCAAGGTCAAAGTCTTATGATATGTATGTTTACGTGTCTAATTTTTGCATTGCCTAACCAGAAATGCATTATCTTTTTTATTTTAGGAGTTTTCGAAAATTTTGAAAATCGTCTCGCGGGTCAAAATCGCGGACTGCCTAATTTTTCAGCCCTGGCGGATCTGACGGTACCCAAAATTGGGTTCCGCCAGTGTATTTTCTGGGAAACCCATAATTGGCCCAACGGACCAGACGGTACCCTCAAATGGGTTCCGCCTGTGTACCGCGAGGGTTCCGCCAGACACCTGCAGAAAATTTGTCATTTTTCTTAAGTCCAAAACTTGTAAAGTGTCAAAACCATTATCCTAAGTGAGAAACATCTTCCATTAACTCCAATAACCATATTAGAAAAACTCTCACTCCCTAAAACAATTAGGAAGCCACTTCCCTCCAAAAATTCAAATTCAAACATAACTAACCCAAGGAACCCTTTTAAAGGATTCTTCAAACCATTGAAACATTTTCAACCAAATCACATCCCATGATCACAAAGCATTGAGTGCATATGTTGGTCTTTCACTTCACCATATTCCATTGGATTGACATGCAATGATTTGACATGTTCATGAAAACTTTGTAAATCATTTGAAACCTCAATCTTTGAGTGGTAGAACATCAAATCCAAACACCCATTTCAACATCTCCTCCACCCTATAAATTTGAAAGTTTTGCAACAATTCAAATCACACCATCACCATTAAAACTTCTTCTCTCAAAACATCAAAACCACACCTTTGAAATGACTAAATCCAACACATCATCTGAGTCATCAAAATCCTTCTAAAAAACCACTAGGATTAGTGTTAAACCTTGTTGCTTCAACAAAACCGTCAAGTCAAGCTCATCTTCTTCAAGTGATGCTTCTCTTAACATTTCTTCACCTATCCAAGATTTCCTTAATCTCACTACCTCAACACCATCCCCAACACATCGTAATACCAATGTAATCACCTTTCAAGATTTTCTTAATCTTGATACTCCAACACCCTCTCCAACACATTGCTACACAAACATAGCCACCATTCCTTCACCTACTAGACCTTCATGTGAGTCAACATCACCTTCTCAACAAGCTCAACCAACTAAAACTTCATCACCTCAATCACCAACAATTTCACCAATAGAACTTTTCCATACACCTCCAACATCACCACTACCTTATTTGGAAACATTAGAAGACCTATCATCCAAATCATCAAGTCCACCATCCTTATCACTCTTTGACACCATTGCTCAAATGGAAACCCAACAACAATCTAGTGAACAACTAGATGATGAACCCCATCAACCCTCAATGATAGAACGGTTGGCTTACCGTTATGCTAGACCATCCATTTTTCCAAATGATCAAGGCCATACCCACTCACAATCATTTGTGTTTCACCCAATTTACAAAGACCTTCATGGCAATCCTTCCGGCGAACCAAGCTTCCGCTATTTTGTTCAAAACCAACAACCACAACAACAACAACAACCATCACCACAAGAATCTTCCCAACAATTTGAATCTATACTTTCTTCTTATAAGAAAATAGAAGCATCCATATAGGAAAAACCTCCAAACCTTAATGATGAGATTGACACTCATTTAAACCACCTTCATGCCTTCAAATGTATGGTTGACTCTCAAATCAACCATATTACGGTTTTACAAACAACACTACAATCAACTAATAAAGGAAGCAAAAATACCTCTCAACCATCAACATTTGCTCCTTCAAGTTCAAACCATCCACCACCAACAAACCAAACCACTCTTCCACTAAATTTTCCTCGCCATGGTTGCGGACAATGTGAAAGAACCGCTCACATTAGTGAAGGATGTCGAACGGAAATTCGTGAGCTATCCGAAGAAATGAGGTTTATCCTAAACCACATTTTGGATCGTCTACAATCCTTGTCTCACACACCTCAACCTTAGAGTCTCCAAAATGAAACAAAATCGTTTCTTTTGGAAAATGTTTCCCATTTAAACCAACAAACCAAAACCGTGTCATCCTTTCAACCTTCAAAATAAAGCCCGCTACAACCTCCAACACACATTTTCATCCTTAAACAATCTTAGCCTTATTTTTGGAAAATGTTTCTCATTAAGGAAAATGATGATTTCCTTGTAGCTTTTCATGTTCTTAGTTTATTTTTAGTTTTTCTTAATTTTTAGAAGTAGGATGGTGTCATCAAAATTTCTTGTCTTTGACTTTTTAAGAGTCAAAATTTTACATGAAATGAATTTCATTCTACTACAAGGTTTGCATTGTTTGTTTACCATTTGGGTATGATGAGTGAACTATTCCTTGCTATGCTAGCATACATATATCTTGTGTGTTAGAAACTAACTTTTTTTGTATAGGATCATTATCCATGTTTTCCTTCCTTGATACTCCATTTAGGGGAGAAATATTCAAGGGGGAGCATGAGTATGACATTATTCCGATCCACAACTCTTAGTTGTGTTTTACACATGAAATGCTTTCATAACTTGTCTTGTGCGACAACTAACCTTTTTCTTGTAGGTTCAAAATCCATGTCTCCTCTCTTGGCACTCCATTTAGGGGGAGTATCGTCCAAGGGGGAGCAAGTGCTTACTTCCGCTTCGCTACTCTTCTTTTTGTTTCGACAAAAAGGGGGAGAATTTATATAAACTTGTGCTTATCACCTCATCTTTGCAAAAACAAGTTTTTATAATAACTTTATAAGACTTAACACTAAAACTAGTGACTTACTTAAAAATAAAGTTTATGTTTTGTCATCAACAAAAAGGGGGAGATTGTTAATACAAATATCGCCTAAAAACGTTATTTATATTTTACGATCTTTGCTAAGTTTTGTTAATGACAAAGTATGAACTTTAGCTATAAGTAAATCATCACTTTAAGTGTTTAAATCTTGTTTAACTAAGGTTTACATTTCCTTTTAAACAAAACATTGTTTTTATTTCTTAAATTAGAAAGTGTCTTGTCACATCACATTTATTTCTTAAAATAGTAATGTCACATCACATTTAGGGCAAGCTTTGTCAATATACATTTATGGTAAGAAAGAGTGTTTGACTAACCATATGTTTGCTTGCAAGTCTTGTGTTTGACTAGGTATAATGAGATGTGACCTTGTTTGGTTTGGAAGATTTATTGCAAAACCAACTGCAGCCTTGACGGAACCCTGGGGGTACATGGGCGGAACCCATCTGAGGGTTTCGCCTGATCCGCCAGACCTGCAGAATGGTTTGCTATAAATACCAAACCATTTGTTTCTTTTGAGTCACCCCTTTAGGACATATTTTTCATATACTCTCTCAAACTAACTCAGTAACATTTGACTTGTGTGACTCTCTTATGTAGCAAGGGACTTCACAAGATCATTCAAGAAGTTACAAGCTTCAACTCTAAAGTTGCAAGTCTTGTTAGCTTTGTTAAGTATAAGCTTTGATAGTTTATACTTCATTTGTATCATGTATGTATAAGTGATTGGTTAGTATTTTAGGCCTGAAAATACGTAGTGTGTCGGGAGTTGTTGTACCCTTGTAAAAGAACTAACGGGAGTGGTTGTACCCTTGGTAAAGAACTCGACATCTAGCTTAGTGTCGGTAAAAGTGTAAGCGACGATGGGAGTGGTTGTACCCGTGTAAAAGAACTCTACATCTAGCTTAGTGTCGGTAAAAGTGTAAGCGACGTTGTAAAGGTTTTCTCCGCCGGTGAAAGGAGCTTGTTGATTAGTGCTTATAACTCTCGAGTTGGAAACTCGGGGCGTGGATGTAGGGCAAGGAAAAAGAGTCCTTGTAGCCGAACCACGATAAACAATCGTGTTGTGGTTTGATCGTTTCTTTCTTTATCCTTGCTTATTACATGTTGTCTTTTAGTTAGAATTGTAAGTCACATATAAAGCTTTTCAAAGAATTAAACAAGTAAAGTTGTGTTTATATCTTCAAACAAAAGTAAAGCTTTTCAAAGAACTAAACAAACAAAGTTAGGATCATCACAAGCAAAGCTTTTCAAAGTATGAAACAACTAAAGTTAGAATTGTTATTCACGTGAAAAGCTTTTCAAAGAATCAAACATATAATGTTGTGTTTATATCTTTAAGCAAACGTAAAGCTTTTAAAGGATATTAAAATGAAAAAGGATATAAAAAGCGGTAAACTATTCAACCCCCCTTCTAGTTTTTCACAAAAACCCTAAATAATTTTGGGTTTGGGCTTTCGTGAGCCCAAACCGTTAGCATGGTGGCCCAAATCGTTGTTATGATAGCCCACTCGTGATAGGCTTGGGCATTAGTAATGTTCATTAATCGGGTTCATGACCCGAATATGGACTATACGTCATCAATGATGATGTTCGTTGTTTGCAAAGGCAAAACAAAACTCATGTGTTACTTTATGTCACCAAGTGATATTATGGCTACGACTAAGAAGTACGAAGAATAAAGTTAAACCTAGTTCTAAGAATAATGCATGTATTAAAGGGTTGTTTTTGGAATCGTATGATCCTAGTATTCCTAGTCAAGGTAGAGGCATATGAGAACATGCGTTGAAATGACAACCGGAATTCATGTTGTTTGATGATGTTCTAATGATGGTGTGTCTACAACATGCAAAAACAACCATCATTGACTTATTAGTGTGTTGGATAAAATCAAAATGAAAAAGATGATGTAAGTGGGTGTTAACTAATACGAAAAATTGATTAGGAAATGTGTGTGATCGAATGGTAAAGTGAGAAATGACAGACATGTGAGAGATAACTGGAAAAAAACTTAACAGCCGTTAACGAATTGAACTTTTACCAAAACATTTTCTTGATGTGGAGGACTATCAACGTAATTTATCAAAGTTAAAGCCTAAATGTGTTAATCTATAAAAAAAAACTACTTAATTTTTATTTTTATTATTTTTAACTAAAGAAATAATTTGATAGCTTGCCACCAACCCTAGTTTACTTTTACTTGAAATAAAAATAATATAAAAAAGTTGGTGGGGAAAGTGCACAACACACTCACACCCCAACAAAAACATTTTTGTATCGAAATAGTTGGTGAATCATTCGACAGAAAAAAGAAAAAGGCGGCGATGGGATCAAGATTAATGTGGGCAACAAAAGCTGCATCGTACCTTAAGATCTCTACAACCTTCAACACAAGAGGTTTTGCTTCTGGTAATTAACATCACCCCCTTCACCAACCTTTGTCACCTTTATTTGTTTATATATACAGATATGATGTTGGATCATCATCTTTTATAGATACTTATTGATATTAATGGATCTCTGTTGATTTATATGTTTTTAGATTTTTTTGTGAATGAATCTCACTTGGTGTTGATTTTTATAATGTTTATTGATATTGATTTTGAAATGTTTAAACTAGAAGGTTATATATCGAATTTAGTTGTTTTGTACCGTGCGATTTTGTGTTGGGTTGACAAGCTTATTAAATTTGTTGAAAATGAAGCATAGGACAACTATGAATTTGATCTGTTTAGCGGGTGTTTGGATTTAAGTTTCCTAAGTGATTATTCTGACATTTAGAATCAAGTTCTGACTTGTTTGACACAATAGGATTGGGTTCGCGGTAATTAGGTTTCTGATATTTATGTATTGTTCTATTTGGTTTGGTTGTATGTTAAGTAAAAGTGTATAATGCATGAATGTATGATTGTGACCTGTATAATGAAAAGGGTAAATGTAAAACGACATACTAAATTATTTGACATCCTTATGGTCCATCCTTTATATAAATGTCTTCTTTTGAATAGTATATTAACTTGCTACCTTTTGTGATGTGTTTAGTTGTGAAGGATTTGAAGTATGCTGACTCTCATGAATGGGTCAAGGTCGATGGTAACTCGGCCACTGTTGGTATCACAGACCATGCTCAAGATCACTTAGGAGATGTTGTGTATGTTGAATTACCAGAGGTTGGAACTGCTGTAACTCAAGGTAGTAGTTTTGGTGCAGTCGAGAGTGTTAAGGCCACTAGTGATATTAACTCCCCTGTTTCTGGGAAGGTTATTGAAGTCAACGAAGAGCTCACTAGCTCACCTGGATTGGTAATTCATATAAGACTATCTTTATTGGTGTGGGTTGTGGGTTGGGGTCACGACCGATTCTCCCCTTTCAACCAATCACAAATTGACATGTGGCAATCGGTTGTGACTTTAGGTCACCAAGTGACCACAAGTTGGCAATCTCTTGTGACCGGTTGTGACTTTAGGTCACCAATAAACATAGTCTAATGCTCATTCTCGATACATAGCTTATGAATATTGCAACTATTGACTAGACGTTGTAAGATGGTTGGGTTGGTAACGGGTCAAAACACATCCATGTTGAAAGGGATCATTTTTATTACAGTAAATATGGCCTGGGACAACCCCACAAACGGTTAAATAGTTAATGATTGAATCGTGCTTAAGAACACAAATTTTCTATACTCAAAATCTAAATCATTATTGAAAAAAACACTACTTGGGTGGTTTTATGTGTTAAAGATAACCTTTAGGCGACTTTCAACATGTTTGACCAGTTCCCGAAAGTGAAGTGTTGTTATGAAATGCTTATGGAAGTTCTGGTCAATCTGATGTGTTTTAAAAGCTAAAATTAAGATGAAACGTTAACCTAGCATAGTCATTTTTCTTTACTAGCATATTTTCATGAAATGTTTATGGTTGATCAAAGTTCCGTACGTAAAATTCGAAGTATCTATAGTAATTTTGGAAGTCTAAAGTTAGCTTTGTGCCTCCAGATGTCAAATTTTATCGGTCCTGCAGCCTTCATTACTACTAGAATTCTAGTCATTCTAATTTATTGGTTTGCAATATCTGATTGGATATTATACTGTTTCCAGGTTAATGGAAGCCCGTATGAGAATGGCTGGATTATAAAGGTGGAAGTAAGTGACCCGAATGAGGTAAACTCACTAATGGACTCGGAAAAGTATACAAAGTTCTGTGAAGAAGAAGATGGTCACTAGAGTCAACAATGCATGTCAATTGACAAATGTTGGTTTTTTATGTATCTTCATGTGACATTCAACTTGTTTTTGTTTCCTTTTGGTTTATGAATGTTTTGTGGTTCACATTTGGGTTTTGGCAATTGCGGTTCCTGCTTGAAATTCTCGAACGCCACAAAGGGTTTTTCTTTTTCTATAAAAAGTTCATGAAACACCCTTGATATTCACATGTAATATTATTCCAACATGAAAGCCTCAAAATTTTAAGTTATTACCGTTTAAACAGGCATGGATTTGGTTTGTGCAAGTTTTTGCAAAGCCAAGGTTAACAAGAAACAGCAAGCCAGATGCTAATATGAATGAAAATATGGAGTGTTTTGGATATTCGACATTGAAATGACACATCCTTACTTGCACTGCAAAGAAGGGATGATGCTTGTTCACATCGACAATCATAGACATACATAGAAATTAGAAAGGCCGATTATAAGAACCATATTTTGGCTGAAGTATTTTATGCATTGCAGTACAATGTACTCGCAGAGTCCTACAGGTGAGGAGCTATCAGCCAACCAAGTTTGCCGTTTGGAGTTTGGCTGCAAAGTACTTGAGTTTTGAGCATTTGTCGTAATTAAACATGTTTAGGTACAAAACAAGCTTGTTTCGAGTTTCAAATATGGGCACTTCAATTTTGCCACTTTGGGGTCAGATCATTCAATTTTGCCATTTTATGGTCGGATTATGTTGACTCGACATCGGATATTTTAATCATCTTAGAACATAAGTTGATCTTTTTAAATAACACATTAAAACAAACTCACTTGTTGAAAATTTTTTCTTACACTTTGTAAATTTATATTAAATCGTTCGCACTTGTAAATATGTATGAAAAGTGCAAGTTTCGTCCTTTTTTTTCTCCCAACACCTCTTATTCTACATTTGAAATTACTTCGCTACACAAAAATCCAAATACCTTTTTTTTTTTTTTTTTTTTTTTTTTTTTTTTTTTTTTTTTTTTTTCTTCATATTCAAACATACATTAATTAACAAATACCTCCATTAATTATTGTATGTTTTTACGAGAAAAAAAACAGGTTGAAGAAGAGAGGTGTTTGGATTTTTGTTTAGTTGTGAGGTAAATTAAGTGTAGGATAAGTGGTGTTTTGATATTCAAAAGAGGGGTAATTCGGCATAAAATTAATGTTTGTGCTGTTAGGGAGACCGGGACAATTGGTGTTATGAAATAGACATGTCAAGGACTGTTGGCGTAATTTTTAAGAGAAAAGACGAAGCATGCAATTTTAGTACAACCTCAAAGACCAACATAATTTACTCTACAAACAACCATCACAATTCTTCTCATTTCCATGTGTAAAGAAAAAAAAAATACACTTATAAGTGTGCACTTTAATTTGTAACATCTAATTTCTCTCTACTTACTTTTTTTGGGAAAAGTTAGTGTGACAAATAGATTTCACACTTTTAAATAAAACCAAAGTGGTATTTTCGTACATTTAGGACTGAGAACTCTTTTAGATTTTTTTGTCAACACAATAGTACACAAAACGATAGTGTTTTGACCCTTTTTTCCCCAAATCTGCAATTTCATTCCAAATTACTTGTAACCTTACCATCTTACGTTCTAGCACGTAGCATGACATCTTAACATCCACGGGGTTCAACCAAGGAGGCAAGAACCCATGAACTTCAAAACCGATGAGGTTTTTCTTGTTTATATTATCCGAGGAGGATAAGTCTTTGACTCACATGTACATGGCTCCATTGAGGTTTGCGTGGCCGATCTAACCCTTTCTCCCAAATGCCCTAATGTGTACCTAGCGTTCTTTGAACCTTGGACTTCTTGAAAAGAGTTTATTCACTTATTTACCTTATCACTAGATCACTTGATGATGGTTGATCATGATAGTTAAAGACTAAATAACACTCCACTCATCTCAAAATTAGTGTTTACTTTTAAAGTAGTTGTAAGAATTTTCAGCAACCACAATCTACACCAACCAAATACAAAGGGGAGTGATTTGTACACTCTATCAATTTATTTGCACACTCAAATGTTTGTGTCATGGCATTTATGCCCCTGCATCACTTGGTAGAGTGTGCATATCAAGACACAAATATTAAGGGTATAAATGTCATAACACAACATTTTGAGTGTGCAAATAAATTAGTGGAGTGTGCAAATCATCTCCCAAATACAAAGTATCTCTGATACGAATCAACTAGCACAAACTATAGATAACAAAGCAAATAAGAATACTAATATTAAAGTTCCTGCAAATATGAGATGCAGGTCTCTCCCTGGTCCAAAGACTTCACAAAACTCTTGATAACCCTAACATCAATGATCTATAACTATTTAAACTAATGTATGACTTGCTGACCAAGAATATAAAATAAGGAAATATAAATAAACTAATTACTCATCAACCCTCGTGTGATAATTAATTGCCGATTGGCCCTTGCTATTTGGATTGTCTTTTATACCACTTCCCCCATCTTCCTAGAGTCGTATCAATCTCACTACCTAATAATTTTATCTCCATTGATGGAGAAATGAAGTCATAATAAAGATATGGACAATTGTTTTAGAAGGTAGAGAGTACAAACTACTTATGTCTATGGTTATGTTTGGCGACATGTAGCAGTAACAGTAAGCAGCAAGCAATTAACTACTGTTTGGTTAAAAAAACTTGTTTGGTAGCGAAGTTGTAACTGTAATTATAAAGTGTAAAATCACGCAAAATGGCATATACACATTAAAATAAAAAACTGATCAAACAGATAATAAAGATATTATTTATAATTTACTCATTAATTTTACATGTTTGACATTATATAAACACCGATATACTATTTTTGAAAGTATATGGGTGATTTCATAAACAAAATGATGGAGCATTTCTGAAACGCTTCTTCAATAAGCATTTCAAATAGAAGAAATTCCACGATATGCTAACTCTAGTTGCTTTGTCGCCAAACAAGATTTTCAACCAAACCGCTAATCACGGGTCACTCCAAAACGCTTCCAAATGCTTGCAAACAAATATGTACTATATCTGCTTAAGATCCAAACCCAAACACCCTCATATACAAAAGAGAACCTGTTAGACAGAAAACCGGAACCCAAACACTATTATTGTCCTTTTAATAAAAACCCTCAATAAACCTCTCCCACCAACAATATCACAAACCCAAAATTCATTTCTTTAATAAAATTCATCGGCAACGAAATGTGGTCGTCGCTGTTATCATCACATCCTATGTTCATCCATCCTGTTTTATCTTCAATTCACGTATGTTATAAGGTTACTTTAATTTGGATTATATTGTTGTATAGTTAAGTGGTGTATGTTTAAAAGCTTATTTTTGGGCTTTTAAGCTTACATGGTTTCGCCTTATGTTTCATAAGCTCATTTTTCTGACTTATTTATATAAGTTTACTATGAAGTAATAAACTTTATGAGGGGGTGTTTGGATTAGCTTATTTATCTGGCTTATGGGCTTATTTGAACATGGAAAAAGCTCATAAGCCCACTCTTTAGAGTTTATTATCTTGAGATTATTGGCCTTAGCCAATAAGCTGATGATGATAGCGTCATAAGCTCCAAAGAGTGAGCTTATCGGCTTTTCCATGTTCAAATAAGCCCATAAGCCAGATAAATAAGCTAACCCAAACACCCCCTAAGTTTCAAAATAAGCCCAAAAAAATGTGCTTACGAAACATAAGGTGAAACCATAAAAGCTCATAAGCCCGAAAATAAGCTTTTAAAGTTTTTGGGATTTTTATTTTGTGTGATTTTTGTTGGTTTTTGAAGGGGAAGAAGGGGTTAAGTGGTGGTGGTGGGGTGGTTATAAGAAGGAAGGAGAGTATGAAGAGATTGGTGGTTGTGAAAGCGGGTGCGAAGAGGGTTTGTTTTGATAAGGAGTGTAGAGATGGGTTGGTTGTGGGGATTGATAAGCTGGCGGACGCTGTTTCTGTTACACTGGGACCGAGAGGTCTTTTCTTTTTCTTTACTTGTGATGTGTTTAGGGGGTGTTTGGTGTTGCGTGTTGAATGTGGTTATGTGATATAGAATTGTTAGAGGGGGTAAAATACTTTAAACTTTAGTAAGGTGGATGAAAATTTATCCGTAGGTACTTGCATTTTGTACAATTTTGGCAATGTAGTTCCCGTTGCTTTTATGTCAATTATAGGTTAATAGCAATGTATTTTACTAATTCAGCTATGATTGGTAGCAAAATGCAAATATGTTTGTATTATTGATAGTCATTGTACTATGTTGCTTTGATTGGAACATGTATAGTATCTTTGCTATTTTAAGCAATTAAACCTGATGAAAATAAGATAGTTGGAACAAAACAGGCTGATGGAGGTAGTGTGTGGATAACTGGATATGTTTATGCTATGTGAAGTTACAGATGTTGCTAGTTGTGTTGATTGGAAAATCAGCTGTTTGAGTGATTGACAAGTTTTGATTATTTAGGAGTTAAAAGTAAAATGACCCGTAAGTTATCAGGTAATCAGATTCCATTCTATTGCATCTCTTCCCAATTGAATTATTCAAAACTGATTATTTGAGCCCTAGAGAAATAAATTTAGTTTTGCTATACCAAAACACAATAAACAGATTATCTGTGACATGAAAAATGAAAATGGAATAATAAGATAATCACATTTAAAAGCACATGTTCAAACATTCTGCTTTGTTGCAATTGTTGTCATGAAATTCAAGTTATTTCTTTCAAATCAAAGTCCTAAACATTATGGTGTTTTGTGCAGGCCGAAATGTTGTTCTTTCTGAATCTGGATCACTTAAAGTTATCAATGACGGTGTCACGATTGCTAATGCCATAGAGCTTTCTGATTCAATTGAAAATGCAGGAGCAATGCTTATCCAAGAGGTATTCATTTTAACCAAATCATAAACCGTCACCGGCGACTAAGAAAGATTCATATTAATTTTTTTTCTCTTTGTAGGTTGCAACTAAAACAAATGATTCAGCTGGTGACGGTACTACCACTGCTATCGTTCTAGCAAGAGAAATGATTAAATCTGGATTATTGGCTGTCTCATTTGGAGCAAATCCCATTTCTCTGAAGAAAGGAATGGAGAGGACTGTAAAAGAATTAATTAAAGTTTTGAAGAGTAAAGCGCTCCCCGTCAGAAAAAGTGATGATATTAAAGGTAAACCGAGAATCTCTTTTTTATACCTTTTTAATCATGAAAAGTGACTCTGTAAGCTTGTTTCTGTTGTGCAGCCGTAGCTTCCATTTCAGCTGGAAATGATGAGTTTATTGGAAACTTAATTGCTGAAACTATTGATAAGATCGGGCATGATGGGATAATTTCAATTGAATCTTCCTCATCAAGTGAAACTTCTGTGATGGTTGAAGAAGGAATGAAGGTAACTCATACATTATCTTGAAGTTAGTATACCCTCTGCCCGTGACCAGGCGCATAAAGTTATGAAAATTTTGAATGTTAGACAAGTGTTTTGAGATTTTCACTGATGATAAAACAATAGGAAAATTTGTGGACCAATCTCAACTGGATTTATAAGTACCAATGATGACATCGGGTAAAACGGTCATTATTACTTAGGATTTCTTACACGAATAGGAATTGTTGTGATTTTAACGAGACACCCGAAATTGAAATTGTTGTGATTGTTACGGGAAAGAGTAATATACATGAACTAGCTTAATTTGCTGACTGTTGAAATGGATCCTGGACCTTTTTTATCATCTTAGTTGTTAATTTTTACATGAATAGGAAATGTTGTGATTACCATGTGCTCCTTTACGTATATATCTTATAATATACGATTCAGATATTCTTTTTATATTTTAATGTCTACTCAGGAATACTTTCCTACAGATCGACAAAGGATACATGTCACCTCATTTCGTGACAAACGAGAACAATTTATCTGTGGAATTTGAAAATGCTAGAGTCCTGATAACTGATCAAAAGATATCAAGTGTGAAAGAGATTGTTCCTTTGCTAGAAAAAAGTACTCAACTAGGTGTCCCTTTGCTCATTTTTGCTGAAGATATCTCAATGTCAGTGCTGGAAACGTTATTAGTTAACAAAAATCAAGGTACACTCAAGGTTGCCGTTGTAAAATGTCCTGGTGTTGGAGAAAGAAAGAAAGCTTTACTGCAAGATATTGCCATCATGACAGGTAATTATTTGCTACGTTGTCAATTTTGACCGGTTCACTTATGAATGAGTCCGTTTGTGTTGTGTTTTATCTCAAACGGGTCAAACAAATCTTGTAGCTATATGGGCAACAGGTCACATGGATAGAAGTTGGCTAATGTCTCTTTTTTAATGCAAGCGACTTTGTTAATACTTATTTTTACGAATTTAGTTATTTTGGTAATAATATTAATTTTGTATTCATAGTTAAGGACTTAAGGTGTTGCTTATTTATAAACAATGGCAATCTCTCAGGTCAGCTGGCCTTGTTTTGACCCATACTAGACATGCCAGATTTAACCAAACCTGTTTGTGACCACCCAACTGTCCGACCCGCTCATTTTGCCACTTCTATGCTGATTTCTAGCTCAGTGCATAGGATTTAGCTAGTCATTGCCTTTTAATACCAGAGATACTGATAAGAGTTGCAATTTCAGTATTTCATATATGAGTAGGCGTAACTGGAATATGAAATATATGGACAGAAATGGGTTTAAGTTGAAGGAAAGAATTTCAAACAATTTTCTTCTTTTTGTGACTTCGATCTTACCCAACAATTAGCTCATAGTTTTATTCTTACCCTACAATTTGGGTCAAGGACCTCTACCAAAAGTTAACCATTTTGACCTGCTATTCACCCACCCGTTTTGCAATTACGTATTGTTATCTTATTATATATGACACCTGTCTGCTGACATTGTGATGTTGAAATCAGGTGCTGATTATCTGGCGGGAGATTTGGGTCTGTCTCTTGCGGATGCAACCTCTGATCAGCTTGGTATTGCACGTAAAGTAACCATAACAAGTAATTTCACAACTATTGTTGCTGATCCATCTATGAAAGCTGAGATTCAAGCAAGAATATCACAAATTAAGAAGGATCTTTCTGAATCAGATAGTTCATATCTTTCTAAAAAGCTTAGTGAACGAATTGCTAAGCTCTCTGGTGGTGTTGCTATTATCAGGGTAAGTTTATTTCCATTGATAATGTGTTAAAGTGACTTTCAACTTTGAGGCTTGTTTCTCGGGTCCTTTAAGTAGCTTACTTAAAGTGTGGTTATAGTTAATCCATTTTTTGGGTTATAGGTAGGAGCACATACTGAGACGGAACTAGAAGATCGAAAGCTACGAATTGAGGATGCAAAAAGCGCCACATATGCAGCTATGGATGAGGGAATTGTCCCTGGTGGTGGGGCCACTTTTATTCATCTTTTGGAGGAAATCCCGTCCATCAAAAAGTCTTTGGAAAACCCAGATGAGGAAAGTGGCGCCAGCATCATTGCATCTGTATGTTCCCATTGTCTCACCTATTCCTATTTGTATCTTTCATTTATGGGGTGTTTGGTTTGATAGAATAGGAATGAGGTAATGATAATATGGTAAAACGTGTGTTTTGGCTTAAGGGAACGGAGTGATTCCTTAGTATATGGGCCTATGATTCCCAATTATATTGGAATCACCCAAACCAAGGACCGGGAAGGTATATTCTCATCCCATTCCCATACCAACCTACCATGAAACCAGTAAACATAGTGATTCATATAATGAACAGTACCTTTGTAAATACTACTATTTATTAGACCCTTTAAATACCTAATAATTGTGTCATTTTATGGATTCCAGGCGCTGCAAGCTCCTGCAAAACTGATAGCAGCGAATGCAGGGGTCGATGGTGAGGTAGTTATAGAAAAGATAAAATCACTGGATTGGGAATATGGTTATAACGCAATGACAGACACCTATGAAGATCTTATGGCAGCAGGAGTAATCGACCCTTGCAGAGTCTCAAGGTGTGCACTTCAAAATGCTGTATCAATTGCTGGTATAGTCCTCACCACTCAAGCCGTATTGGTTGAGAAAATAAAAGAGCCTAAACCACCTGTACCTCTTCTTCCCGGAATACATCCATGATCCAAAGATGCAGGCATAGGAGGCTGTTACACTATGTTTCACCTTCTTTGAGGTGAAAAGATGAAGATATGTCACGTTCAACAGATATACACCAATTTTACTGGCTGGAGGATCGAGTTGAGTGCAAGAACATGGAAGTACTTGGGCATTTAGCAGCATTGTTGGTGATTAATTGGGTCTAAATGGGGTTGTGATGACAAAGCATACAAAGGAATTGGTGGTGTTTGGTTTGTGTTGTTTAACATGAACTTGTGGGTGGTGCATCTTTTGTATGTTTGAAAGAAGCACTGTATATGTAGTGACATGCTATTTTTATAGGTGCAGAAAGATGGATGGAAAACAGTTTTGAGTAAACAGATAAAAACAAATTACTTTTCTTAACATCATTACTACATTTTAGTATAATTTCATGCTTCAGTATTTAGATGTCTGACCTTTTAAACAAATTCTATGTGGTTTTTAGCTGTGTTTATATTATTATTCTATAGGTTGAAATTCTTGAAAGTGAAATAGTATGAGTGTGCAGTGTTTCTATGGCATGCCATAGGGTTTCTTTGGTACCCATGGCACCGCCAATCTGCACCCTTCCTGGTGCCATAGCCATGTTATACGTCCAATAGTCAAAGGCCACAATGGCCGTTATGGGTGTTATTTATTATTATTATTATTATTTTGTGAGTGAGAGGTATTTTTTGTGGTGTGTTATAAGATTTTATTGGGAGGATGTTTATGTTATTAGAATGTTATAGGGTACATGCTGACGTGACACATGACGACACCTATAAAATCCCCTGCACCCACCTCTAATACATGTTCACTCATTTGAGAATTGAGAGAACTAAAGTATTCTCTCTAATACTTTGTAGGTGGCGTAGTTCCTTATAATTCTTAAATGTTAGCTTTTAAGTAAACTTATGGTCCGTTTGGTTTGTAGGTGGTTTTAGGATTAGAATTTGGATTTGGATTTATAATTTAGATTACGATTAGAATTTGGATTTGATGTATGAGAGAGAAAATATTTTATAAAATAAATAAATTATAATTATTATTAGATAAATAAATTTATATTTAAAAAGGAAGTAATATTTAAAGAGTATGAGGAGAGTTATAATTGGGACCCACTAATACACATTATTTTTACCAATCCCACCCTATTAGTCATCTTTTTTACATCCCCACATATTTGGGTTAGTGGTGGGCTCAACAATCCCAAATCCTTAACCAAACAACATTTTTGAAGTCAAATCCAAAACCAAATGTCTAACCCCTCATACCAAACGGGCCCTTAGTGGTCTAATTCATTTCTAGTCTATGAGTTGTTTTTAATGTTGACATATTTTAATCAAACATTATGATAGAAGACAGTAATAAGTAAAAACTACATTTATATGGATTTAGAATTTAAACACTTGTTCCAATAAAAACTCTTCGACTATCAAATTTAATTGAAGTTTTAAATATGTTTAACAGTTAAACTAACAGATACGTCAAAATCAATCACTTGACTTAGTTTAAAGATATTACGTTCATATATTTTTATTCGTAAGAATTTAATTTTACGTTTTGAAAACTTAGTCAACCTAAAACACCTTGCACATTACAACTAACCCTCTATAGTTCTTATTCTTAACCAATCATCACTACACCTCTTAATTTTTATATCTTACCAATAAGCAAATCGAAGTTAGCAAAAGCATTGTCGGCTTATCTCAATCATGTTAACGACATCAACCCGAAACTTGGCTGGCTTTCATTTTCCCAAATCGATAACATATTCAAAGCTCTCACTAAAGTCTAACAACTTTGGACGCTCACAGTTATAACTAGTAAGAGTCATAATATATTAAAAAGAAAAAGGTTTATGCTAGAAAAAAGGGGTTTTTTGACTCGTGCATTATGACGGAGTTTAAATATTTTGATATAGATTTTTGGAGGTATAGTTGTGCATAATTTGTCCTAAAGTATATGTTTGGTAATATTTTTTTTATGGTCATTGATTAAATTTCGTTTGTAAATTTAGATCATACTTAAAAAAAACTAAATAACGACACTATAACTAATGATTAAGATAATAAGATATACTACGTATCATATATTATAATGGATTTGATTTGACATTTGCAAATAAATAGTGTGTGTTTTGTATATAAATCATTATCTTAACTTTTCAAAACTCAATATCTTTTAATCTTAAGGAAATTATACATCACTAGAGCATTTTCTAAAGATTTTTCAAAGATGATTCACCCGCTTCTCATTGGTATCACCATTATACTTATCTTACTTCTGATTTCGCTTTTCCAACTCCCACCTAATGAATTTGAACTTTTCTTAGTTTTCTATTTGTTTGTGGCTCTCCCACTTTATTGTATTGCAATACTTATTGATATATATGGATTTTAATATTTTTTATTTGTTCAATTTATGTTTAGCGACAAAATGTTAAACATTGGAAAAAGCAAATTTCCAGCTCTTGACATAACCGGAGCAAATTATATACAATGGACAGCAAATGTTAAAAGGCATCTAAAATCAATGGGTGCTTTAGAAACCTTGCAAGAGGTCAACAAATGATCAGAGGAAATCAAAGCGAAAGCTGGTGTTTTCCTCCATCAACACATTGATGAAATGCTAGAATTCGAATATTCAAATTGTGATGATCCAAACATTTTATGGAAAGATTTACAAAGCAAATTTGATCATCAAAGGAAAGTTTTACTCCCTTCTGCTGGATATGAATGGAACAATTTAAGGTTCCAAGATTTTAGAAATATGAGTGTTGAGCATATTCTTTTTAATATATTATGACTCTTATTAGTTGCAACAACAATATCGAAGGAGATTTATTCAGAATATGCTCAACACTCATATTTTGTGGGTAAACTGTTACTGAAGGAGATTTGTTGGAGAAAACTTTCTCCACATTTCAGGCTTCAAACTTAAACTTGCAACAACAATATCGATTGTAAAAATTTAAAAGATACACTTATCTAAATGCAAACCTTCTTGTAGCAGAGAAAAACAATGAATTGCTAATGAAAAATTATCAAACTCGTCCCACAGGATCATTAGCACTTCCAGAAGCAAATGATGTTAACAATAATGATACCAAAGACTCTGGAAGTAAAAGAGGAAGAGGTAACCCTTATGGACGTGGTCGTGGTCATGGCCATTATGATAAAAACAATGTTCATGGTCACAACCGTTTTTTCAATCGAAACAATACTCACCATCGAGGTGGTTATAATGGTCTTGGTCGTGGTCAAAGAAACTACAATTACCATGCTCCACAAGTTAATAATCATGATCAACAAAATAATGAAGATAGTGCCTCTTAAAACCATGGAAGATCCTGTTTCATGTGTGGAAGTACAAACCATTGGTCAAAAGCTTGTCGCACACCTTCGCATCTATGTGAGCTCTACCAGGCATCTCTTAAAGGAAAAGAGAAAGAAGTGAACCATGTGGATCAGTTTGACAATACAAATACTGAGCCGAATACCTCAGACTTTTTCAATGATTTGGAACTATGTGATGTGCTATTTGTTAGTGCAAGTTTTAAATTTATAAGGGTGAATTACCAAATCTAGAAACAACACATACGAGCAAGTGTACTCGTCCGTTATAGCAAGATATGATGGTAAGTCGGGATCGTTCGCATGGATTTGTGAGTGAATCAAAATATAAGTCTAAAAGTAAATCTCTAATGTACGCAAATAAGATAATAAGCAAATTCAATAAATTAAAAACTACACTTGTTTAGACTAGTTTTCTACTTAATGACACACATGATTGTGATAACTTTTGATAACATGTTGGTTGAGATAATTAGATGGTGATCTAATCTATTGTTTCTACAAGTTAAACCTTCGTCAAGATTTTAGTTCATAAAAACAAGCTTTAGGTGTAAACCAATCAATTCAAGATCTATCCAAGGTTCATAAGGTATGGTGAGTATCTTAAACACAAGAATAAACTCTTTTTACAAATCAAATACTCTTAGGAAATGGTCAATACAAAAGGTAACCTATTCATAGACAAAAAGGTTACAATTGTTTATAAACATTTAAACTTTCGTCCAATTAAAGGTTTACAAACAATCCGATTTGATGTTATAAAAGCATTCTCATTACAATCATACTTCTTGTTTCTTTGTTTAGTCAAGAATAATTATGGTGAAAAACAATCATTCATAGACAAATGATTATAACTAGTTGAATAATAACAAATCTTTCGACCCTTGAAACTATTATCAATTAGTTAACCTTGGCTAAACAAATGTCACGATGAAACTTAAGGTACAATTGGTTCTTAGGATTGAATTAAAACATGTTATCACAATCATAACTATCACTAAGTATAAAACCTCATCAAAACAAGTGTAAAAAGATTACTAGCCACTCATAGCAAACATGCAAATAAACTCAGAATATTTAACATTAGAATCCATGGTTTTAAGTCTTACAATGCTTTGGAATTGATAACAAATGACAAGGTATTGATAACCTAAGTGTTGGTGATGATTTCTTGAGGTTTTCGGACTCCAAATGTTGCTTCCTTGGTCCTCCAAAGTTCCTGATTCTTTCTGCACGAATTTTCCTCCTTTGAGAGCTAGAAGATGATAATAATTGAGAGTAGTTATGAGAGTAAATGGTATCTTGAATGGTTGCATCAATTGTGCACTCTTGAGGTCCTTATAGGCTTGTCCAATACTCCTAGTAATGAATAGAGACTTAAATGCTGGAACTTGGACAATAAGACACTAAGAAGGGCCTAGAACCATGGAACAAAAGACCAAGATTCGTGCACAAAAGTTGGTAAAAACATGCAGAAATGACCATCCGATCGGTTGTGGGTTGATACCGATCGGATGGAAATGGTCATTATGGCTATCCGATCGGTTAAACTCCAACCGATCGGATGGTAGATCCTGGCTGCTTTGGACTTTGACTTTTCCTTGTGTAGGTCTTTATGCACTATCCAAACTTGATTAACTTCTGAACTTGGAACTTTGAAATGACAAAACTTAGATTCTCATATGAAATGCTTCACAGATTGGACTTTTAAGCTTGGGAATCTTCGTGTAATCGCATATACTTCATTTTCTTCACTTTTTCTCCATTTTTCCTACATTTGGCTACATATGCTACAAAAACATACTTTGATACGATTTAGTGGCAAAAGCATATAAAAACAACCAAATAACATACACAAAAACACTAATAACGCTTATAAAAACATGTTAATATTGAGCGTTATCAAATCCCCCACACTTAAACTTTGCTTGTCCTCAAGCAAATCTAGAAGAAAACTAAATATCCACATGGTAACCAAGAATGATTTAGAATAATGTGATGCAAATCCACCAAGTACAAGTACAAAATAAGATTCATCATTTTTAAGCTTAAATGGTGAAAAATCGAGATGTTTGACAATACCCAATGATTTTCTCACTTGATTAACATTTCTAAACACCTCACAAAAAAGAAACGAAGTATAATTCACTCAATCACTCATTTATTTAGGTAGTGGAGTATATATAAGAGAAATCACACTCATTGCTCAGTCATGATCTAATTATTACCATAGGCTTGTACAAGAAACAAAACTACACCGCAATGGCGTAAGCACCAAGTCTACATATCAAAGAGGTCTTTTATTCGGGTTGTAATGTAAGGCTTCGGGTTGTACCAGGCTCATGTTCAAATATTTCATACAAAAACATAATAGATTACTGGCGCGAATTCTTGATTACTCAAAAACCGGATGGTCATTACAATATTCTTGCACTTGATATTCTCACAAAGCCATTACTATATCTGGAAAGATAAAGTAATTTGGTAAGGGTAGGGATAAGGCATAGGAATATTTGTGAAATTGATTTTAAAAGAAAAATAAAACCAAGTCTAAGTCTCATTGTTGCTAGTCACCAAACAAACCGTAAACCCAAAAATGATTATAGTTAACTTCCTCCTCTTCAAACTTTCACATATCGATACATTGATTTGCCATAACAATATTCTTCATACTTAGCACATTGGCTAACAACATATCATATAACTTCCTTTATTCATAATAATATAGCACATTTGCTATAATTGTCACCTTATAGTTGCGATGACTTTTTTTTTTTTTTTTTTTTTTTTTTTTTTGCAAATCAGATCTCCCCCACACTTCGCATAAGCATCGCCACAACAATACAAATAAGAAGCTGCAGTCTCCGTCTTTGTCGGAATGGCACACACATGATTGGTGAGGTGTGGCTAACTAATAATCATCAGAAACAATCCAACAACCAAGCAACTAGCAACCCACCATTTAGACTTCGACAAGGGTTAGACTAAGGTTTAAAGTGTAAAATCTTTTTGTATTTTTCTGGATGTAAAAAAAGAAATGGGATGGCTCGGAGGTTGTAACTAGGGGTATCTAGCGTTAAAGATGAACGCTAACAAAAGGGTTAAAAATTGAAAATTAACTAATTAATGTGACTAGCTAAAAATCAATAATGAATGCCATTTGGTTAAAATCCTAAGGTTGCCTCTTATCACGTATGTATACTTATATTACAAAAGTGTAATCTCACAACGGTCTCGTAATGATTTACAAGTACAAGTTCTAGAATAAATAAAATCACCGGCACACTCATAACAAAAGATTCAAGCATAAAAGATGTATGCTATAAATGAAATAGGCTTAAATCCTCACAATTTAGTGGAAAGGGTTATAATGTGTGCTAGCAAATGTTATCGATCCAAAAATGGATTGCAATATTAATCGGGACACATCTCAAAATTTTCAAAATTACTAATTTTTCCAGTAGATAGATCTAGTTATTCTAATAAATTATGTGTGAGAAACAACTAGATTATAAGGACAAACAAAATTTTAAAAATTAAATCGATATTAGACTTAATTTCTTATTTTACCTACTCACCCCCCCCCCCCCCCACACTTAAGTTAAGCATTGTCCTCAATGTGATAAACGAACTTAAAATTATGAAAGTAGGGAAAATGAGAAAATAAACCATGATATCCAGTGGTATATTTCTATCCAATCTTCTGTTTCTTGCAATCAACACCTGCATTATTAGAAACGAAAACAAACAAACAAAAAGCATTGCAGTTTTATTCAAATTAGTGGCACACCCCCACACTTAAGTTTAACCAAGTGGTAAAACTTTGGGGTATAGACACTGAAAAATAAAATAAATCAAAAATAAACACACGGGTTGCCTCCCGAGAAGTGCTTGTTTTATTAAAGAGTCCTCAGCCAGACTCAAACTTCGAATAGATTATGAAGTTTTAGTGTTATGTTTCCTTTTTGGGATATACAACACATTTCCTATCACAATTCCCTCCCCTGTTTCATCTATGTTTTCCAATTTAACATTTTCCCATGCTCTAGGAAGAGCATCATAGATAAAACCATTAATGTGTGCCCAAGGGACCATTCCCTTGTGTGGAGCCATGAATGTGATAGCTTCATATTCAAATTCGGATGAAATTTCTTCATTAGAAATCACGTTTAATTGCTCTTTGTCATAATAGAGTTTAATTCGGTGCCCATTTACAATGAAACTTCCACCATGTTTGTCATAAAGTTCAACATAACCTGATGGAAATCCATGTTTCACTACATATGGTCCAAACCATTTTGGCTTGAGTTTCGGAGCTTTAAACTTGTATTTCATATTGAAGAGCAGAACTTTATCTCCAGCTTTGAATTGTTTTCGAATTCTCAGCTTTCTATCATGGTATGCTTTGGTTCTTGCTTTGTATAGCTTGGAGTTCTCATAAGCTTGAAGTCTTAACTCATCGAGTTCATGCAATTGCAAAAATCTCTTTTCTCCAGCTATTTTTAGATCAGGATTACAGCTTCTTAACGCCCAGTAAGCACGGTGTTCAAGTTCGAACGGTAGATGACATGTTTTCCCATACAAGAGTCTGTATGGTGTTGTACCAATTGGTGTCTTATATGCCGTACGAAATGCCCATAGAGCGTCGTCTAATTTCCTTGACCAAACGGAAGGATTGTCCTTAACCGTTTTTTCAAGTATTCTTTTTATAGCTCTATTGGTATTTTCGACTTGACCACTAGTTTGTGGATGATAAGCTGTAGCAAAACGATGATGAACTCCATATCGTTTCATTACTTTCTCCATTTGTTTATTACAGAAATGGGATCCTCTATCACTTATTAAAGCTTTAGGAATTCCATAGCGAGCAAAAAGCTTTTTGAGAAAGTTGACAACAACTCGTGCATCGTTAGTAGGAAGAGCTTCAGCTTCTACCCATTTGGAAACATAATCGATTGCAACGAGGATATATTCGTATTTGTGTGATTTAGGGAAGGGTCCCATAAAATCAATTCCCCAAATATCAAATATTTCACAGACTTGAATGCTCTTTTGAGGCATTTCGTCTCTTCGAGAAAGGTTACCGGATTTTTGGCACGCTTCGCAGTTTTGAACGAGAGTATACGCTTCTTTGAAAATTGTAGGCCAATAGAATCCAACATCAAAAACTTTTCTAGCTGTAGTGGAAGGACCATAATGTCCCCCAGTTGGGCCATGATGACATTCATCAAGAATTTTTCTTGTTTCGGCACCCGAAACACATCTTCGTATCATTCCATCCTTGCATATTTTAAAAAGGTAAGGTTTTTCCCAATAATAGTGTTTTAGTTCTGAAAAGAACTTACTACGTTGGTAGTGACTCATCCCTTTTTTAAGAATATCTCCTGCAAGATAATTTGTGTAATCTGCAAACCATGGTATTTCCTCATCATCATCTTTATCTATCGTCATGAGAGTTTCTTCTGGAAAGTAATCATTAATTTCATTTTCTTTTAATTCTTCCAAATTCGGATTCTCGAGACGTGACAAATGATATGCTGCAAGATTTTCTGCTCCTTTCTTGTCTTTTATTTCGATATCGAATTCTTGCAGTAGTAAAATCCATCTGATAAGACGCGGTTTTGCATCTTGTTTGGTAAACAGATATTTGAGTGCGGAATGATCTGTAAAAACTATCGTTTTTTAAAGCACGAGATAAGATCTGAATTTTTCGAATGCAAAAACTACGGCTAATAATTCTTTTTCCGTAACCGTATAGTTTTGTTGAGCATTGTTGAGTGTTTTACTAGCAAAGTATATAGGACGAAAATGTTTTCCTTCACGTTGTCTTAAAACAGCTCCAACAGCGAAATCGCTTGCATCACACATGATTTCAAATGGTAGTGACCAATTAGGTGCAACCATAATTGGGGCACTAGTCAATTGACTTTTCAATGTTTCGAAAGCTTTAATGCAGTCAGCATTGAAATCAAATACAGAATCCTTTTCTAAAAGTTTAGTCATAGGACGTGATATTTTTGAAAAATCTTTGATAAATCGGCGGTAAAAACCGGCATGTCCTAAAAAACTTCTAACGGCTTTAACGTTAGTTGGTGGTGGTAATTTGGTGATAACATCTATTTTAGCTTTGTCTACTTCCATCCCTGAACTTGATATCTTGTGTCCTAACACAATTCCTTCAGTTACCATGAAATGACATTTTTCCCAATTAAGAACTAGATGTGCAGCTTCACATCTCTCAAGCATTTTATCAAGATTGGAAAGACAAGTTTCAAAAGAATAACCAAAAACTGAAAAGTCATCCATGAAAACTTCCATAGATGTCTCAAGCATGTCTTGAAATATTGCGATCATACACCTTTGAAAAGTTGCATGTGCATTACATAGACCAAAAGGCATACGCCGGTAAGCATAGGTTCCAAAAGGACATGTAAATGTGGTTTTCTCTTGATCGGCTGGATCGATAGGAATTTGGAAATATCCCGAAAAACCATCAAGGAAGCAAAATTATTTGTTTCCTGCTAATCTTTCGAGCATCTGATCCATGAACGGTAGAGGAAAATGATCTTTCCTAGTGGCTTTGTTAAGTTTTCTGTAATCAATACATACTCGCCATGCAGTGACAGTTCTAGTAGGAACTAATTCATTCCTTTCGTTGGTCACTACAGTCATTCCTCCTTTCTTTGGAACACAATGAACTGGACTCACCCATGGGCTATCCTCGATAGGATAAATAATTCCTGCGTCAAGAAGTTTGATGATTTCCTTCTTAACAACTTCTTTCATATTTGGGTTGAGTCGACGTTGTCTTTCTACAATGGGTTTAGTACCTTCTTCACAATTGATTTTGTGTTTACAAAAATCTGGACTAATTCCTGGAATATCAGAAGTTTTCCACGCAAAAGCGCGTTTATGCTTCTTAAGAACCGAAATGAGTCTTTCTTTTTGATTTGTTTCGAGCAACGACGATATGACTACTGGAAGAAGTGAATTTTCTTCTAAATAGGCATATTCGAGATTATTGGGAAGGGTTTTGAGTTCCAAATCAGTGGGTGGTTCTTCTAGAGATGATTTGATTTTCATTTGATATTTTTCAGTGATATCTTCAAATTTCTCTTCTTCCTCTTCTTCTAATTTTATTTCCATGAATTCCTCAAATTCTTTATCAGAATCTGTTTCACTGATCTTTTCTGAAGTAGTCATGAATGGTTTCGAATCGTCAAGTAATGCATCCAATTCTTCTTCAGTGACTTCATCAATCACATCGATGTTATAGCATGTGTCATCACTGGAATTTGGATATTTCATTGCTTTATCGATTAAGAATGTGATTCGATATTCTCCTACTCCAAGATTGAGTTCTTTGCCTTTGACTTTAATCATGGCGTCAGCAGTGTTTAAGAAAGGTCTTCCTAAGATTAAGGGTACTCGACTATCTTCCTCCATTTCTAAAATGACAAAATCCACAGGAAAAACAAATTTACCAACTTGAACAAGCATATTTTCAGCAACCCCAACAGGATATTAGTATGTATGATTGGCTAATATTATACTCATCTTAGTAGGTTTCAATGTATTGATGGAAAGTTTAGAATACAACGAATAGGGCATCAAATTGATACTTGCACCTAAATCGGCTAAAGCATCACATGTGATGTTGTTTCCCAATGTACATGGTATAAGAAAACTTCCGGGATCTCCAAGTTTTGGTGGAATCTTGTTTTGAATGATAGCAGAGCATTCTTCATTAAGAACGGTAGCGGAAATTTGTTCCAACTTGTTTCGATTATTAAGAAGTTCTTTCAAAAATTTCCCATAATTGGGCATTCCAGCTAGAACATCAACGAGGGGTATGTTAATTCTAACTTCTTTGATCATCTCCAAAAACTTCTTATTTCGCTCCTCTCTTTTCTCTTTTCTTAGGGCTTGTGGATATGGTATTTTCGGTGTATAAGGTTTTATTGGTGGAACGGTATTTTCTTTGGTTGGTTTTTGGGTTGGTTTTTCTTCAACTGCTTCTTCTTCAGCTTCTTCCTCCTCCTCATCTTGAATAATAGTATTATCGGTAGGAACGGGTGGTGGATCATATTAGAGACCACTTCGAGTGAATACAGCATTGATATGCTCATTTCTGTTTTGTGGTGGACGATAATTCTTATCGTTTGATCCAGATGGTTTTGGATTGGATTGGGTGTTACTTGGTAATGTACCAGGAATTCGAGAAGAAAATTGATCAGAAAGTCTACCAAATTTTTGTTCAAGATCCTGGATAGAAGCTTGATGATTTTTCTGACCTTGCTCAACTTTGGTTTTGAGATTGAAAAATTGGGTTTTTACAAACTCATTTGTGGTTCTTTGAGCATTTACGAATTCTCGCATCATTTTTTTGAAATCAGATTCTTCTTTTTTATCTGAATTTGGTGGGTTTGGATTGTCTGTTCGCGGTTGAAAATCACGGTTGTTATCCCTTTGTGGCGGTCTTGCCAATTTCCAGAACTTCTTCTGTAATAATTACCACGAAAACCTCCTCCACGATATCCTCCTTGGACATAATTGGCTTCCCCTTCGTTGGGTCTATTCATAGGTTGGTCATCACACTCGGATGATGTGTGATTTCCTCCACAATTATTACAGCCATCTCGCATTTCTTTCATTTCTCCTTTTATATCTTTGTATTGCGAGTCGATTTTAGAAGACAAGGCTTATATTTTGTCCATGAGTTTCGAATTATCTGAACTTTCGGCAAAAGCAACGGTTTTCCATATGGGTTTGGTTTTGGAATCTTTTGACCAATCGAGTTTAAGGAGTACTCGATCTTCGAGAAGTTGATATGCCTCGTTAGGTGTTTTGTAAAGAAAAATTCCTCCGGCATCAAGGATTGCTTGGGATGCTTCATCAAGACCATGATAAAAGATTTGGATTATTGTTCCTCGTCCTAAATTATGACCATGACAACTTCTAAGCAAATCTTTCATGCGAAGCCAAGCTTCAACAAGAGATTCATTAGGATTTTGTGAAAAAGCACAGATTTCTCCCATGAGTCTATCGTACATGGCAGGTGGAAAGAACCGGCTTACAAAAGCTTGCCTCATCTCCTCCCAAGTATTGATAGTTCCTGGGGTTAATTCGTTATACCATACTTTTGCATCTCCGGCGAGTGATGATGGAAAAAGTTTGAGCTTGATAGCATCGACATTGGTATTTCCATAACGAAACATGCCACAAATTTCAATGAATTCGGCAATATGTTTATGCGGATCGGCCCGCGAACGGCCATCAAATTGACGGTCTTTGATCATAGAAAGATGGTGACCTTTAACGGTAAAGTTTTCACCAAGGTCGGCGACAACAATAGCAGCTCCAGGAGTAGGTGCTACGGTTGGATTGGCAGCCCACATGGGTTGATCGTCAGCCATGGGTATTGGTTCAAAAAGATTGGAAATCGGATGTTCTTCGGAAAGATTATCAAACCAATTAAGAATAGATAAAGATCTCTTCTTACGAAACAAATTTCGGGATCGGATAAAGGTGTACTAAGCTTTTTAGTAGTAGAACGAGTGTTCATACAACTACCAAGAGAATCGAGTCAATTACCTAAACAAAAGAACAAGAAAAAAAAATTCGAAAACAGAAAAATCTATCCGAATCGGTTGGATACCAAACCGATCGGATGGGTGCTACGGTAAAATTAAAAAATGGGAAACCGATCGGCTGGAAGTCTATCCGATCGGATGGATGCTACGGATTTTTTTTTTAGAAAACGAACACGAAAAGAAACGGACTTTTAAAACTTAAAAGAAATACAATCAAAATCCCCGGCAACGGCGCCAAAAACTTGATGTGCTATTTGTTAGTGCAAGTTTTAAATTTATAAGGGTGAATTACCAAATCTAGAAACAACACATACGAGCAAGTGTACTCGTCTGTTATAGCAAGATATGATGGTAAGTCGGGATCGTTCGCAGGGATTTGTGAGTGAATCAAAATATAAGTCTAAAAGTAAATCTCTAATGTACGCAAATAAGATAATAAGCAAATTCAATAAATTAAAAACTACACTTGTTTAGACTAGTTTTCTACTTAATGACACACATGATTGTGATAACTTTTGATAACATGTTGGTTGAGATAATTAGATGGTGATCTAATCTATTGTTTCTACAAGTTAAACCTTCGTCAAGATTTTAGTTCATAAAAACAAGCTTTAGGTGTAAACCAATCAATTCAAGATCTATCCAAGGTTCATAAGGTATGGTGAGTATCTTAAACACAAGAATAAACTCTTATTACAAATCAAATACTCTTAGGAAATGGTCAATACAAAAGGTAACCTATTCATAGACAAAAAGGTTACAATTGTTTATAAACATTTAAACTTTCGTCCAACTAAAGGTTTACAAACAATCCGATTTGATGTTATAAAAGCATTCTCATTACAATCATACTTCTTGTTTCTTTGTTTAGTCAATAATAATTATGGTGAAAAACAATCATTCATAGACAAATGGTTATAACTAGTTGAATAATAACAAATCTTTCGACCCTTGAAACTATTATCAATTAATTAACCTTGGCTAAACAAATGTCACGATGAAACTTAAGGTACAATTGGTTCTTAGGATTGACTTGGAATTGAATTAAAACATGTTATCACAATCATAACTATCACTAAGTATAAAACCTCATCAAAACAAGTGTAAAAAAATTACTAGCCACTCATAGCAAACATGCAAATAAACTCAGAATATTTAACATTAGAATCCATGGTTTTAAGTCTTACAATGCTTTGGAATTGATAACAAATGACAAGGTATTGATAACCTAAGTGTTGGTGATGATTTCTTGAGGTTTTCGGACTCCAAATGTTGCTTCATTGGTCCTCCAAAGTTCTTGATTCTTTCTGCACGAATTTTCCTCCTTTGAGAGCTAGAAGATGATAATAATTGAGAGTAGTTATGAGAGTAAATGGTATCTTGAATGGTTGCATCAATTGTGCACTCTTGAGGTCCTTATAGGCTTGTCCAATACTCCTAGTAATGAATAGAGACTTAAATGCTGGAACTTGGACAATAAGACACTAAGAAGGGCCTAGAACCATGGAACAAAAGACCAAGATTCGTGCACAAAAGTTGGTAAAAACATGCAGAAATGACCATCCGATCGGTTGCGGGTTGATACCGATCGGATGGAAATGGTCATTATGGCTATCCGATCGGTTAAACTCCAACCGATCGGATGGTAGATCCTGGTTGCTTTGGACTTTGACTTTTCCTTGTGTAGGTCTTTATGCACTATCCAAACTTGATTAACTTCTGAACTTGGAACTTTGAAATGACAAAACTTAGATTCTCATATGAAATGCTTCACAGATTGGACTTTTGAGCTTGGGAATCTTCGTGTAATCGCATATACTTCATTTTCTTCACTTTTTCTCCATTTTTCCTACATTTGGCTACATATGCTACAAAAACATACTTTGATACGATTTAGTGGCAAAAGCATATAAAAACAACCAAATAACATACACAAAAACACTAATAACGCTTATAAAAACATGTTAACATTGAGCGTTATCACTATGAAAGAAATGATGTTGGATCTTAATAAATATGTATAATACAGTGTTGTAAAAATCGGTCTTGGCGGCCGATTAATCGCTAGGCGGGGATTAACCGCCACAATTTTCACTAATCGGCCTTATTAATCGGTTTGGTCAAAAATCGGTCAACATACCGATTAATCGGATAAAAATCGGCCAAATCGGGCATAAATCGGCCAACTCGGACAAAAATTGAATAAATCGGCCAAGTCGGTTACAGATAAAAATCAGCCAAATGAGGGAAAAATCAGTCAAATTGGAAAAAATGGCTAGATCGGCCAAATCGGGCATATAGTTTCAAATTTTTTTAATTTTATATATAAAAAATCCAATCCGACTAATCCCCTTTTAACCGATTAATCGCTAGGCGGTACCCGGCCGCCATGCTACCGCCTAGCGATTTTTGCAACCTTGGTATAATAACTATGTATTTCCCTTCCGTAACTTTGTCTAACTATGTTTAATTAGTTTTTATTTTCATGTAAAATAAATCAATAAATGGCCCTTTTAAATAACATTTTTTATATGCACTCATTATTATTATTTTTATCTTCATATTAGAAGCTTAAAGATGAGTCTCAATAGAGCACACCATCAAGCAAATGATGGAGACCTATGCATAGCGGATAGTGGTGTCACTCACACTATCCTTAAATCCAACAAATATTTTTTTGAATTAAAAAGAGCAAAGGAAACCATTGATACTATTTCAAGACCTACAAACTTGATAAAAGGAGTAGGAAAAGCTAATTTGTTTTACCAAATGGTACACAACTTTTGATAGAGAATGCTTTAGTTTCCCCAAAATCCAAAAGAAACTTGCTAAGATTCAGAAATATATATCATAATGGATATGATACTCAGTCAAGGACTATTGGAACAAAAAGTATTTGAATATCATAAATGAGAATCATGTATTGGAAAAACTGCCAATGCTCCATTCTGGTTTGCATTATAGACATATTAATGTGCCACAAGCACATATAGCAGCCAAAGAAAAACATTGTGATCCTAGTATATTCAACTTATGGCATGACAGATTAGGTCACCCAAGATCAACAATGATGAAAAGGATAGTTGAAACGCACATAGACATCCATTCTAAGATCAAAAGTTCCCTAAAATAGATAAGATACCTCTATGTACATCTTGATCTCTTGGAAAACTGATTACAAGACCTTCACCACTTAAAGTTGAAAATGAATCACCTATGTTTCTAGAAAGAATTCAAGGTGATATATGTGACCAAATTCATCTACCTTGTGGACCATTTAGATACTTCATGGTCTTAATAGATGCATCCAGCAGATGGTCTCATGTCTCCTTATTATCAACTCGTAATGTAGCCTGATGAAGCGAAAAGTGTACCGCTTTTGGGGGGTGATTTAAGGCCAAAGTCGAGATTATTTGATCAAATATTGCCCTAAATAGTTCCTTTTGTCATTTTAGGTACTTTTGAGATGAATTTTACAAAAGGAAGCATTTTGGACGTTTTTTGAGCAAAAAAGTGAAGAAAACGGCAAAGTCTCAAAAGCATGCTGGAAATTGCCTTTGACGGCGTCACAAGGTGTTAGTGACGGCGTCATGAGTTGACAAAAGGGTGGATAAGTCAAATATACGTGGCGCGCCAGAATGTTTTGTGAAGGGGATCTGACGGCAGTCACGTACAAAATTTCTAAGGCCATCAAGAGTTATTACAAAGAGTGACGGCCCGGAACCCATAAAGAGTGACGGCGTCAGAAGTGGATCTAGGCAATACGAGTTTATTTTGGCGGCGAGTTGACGGCGTCACACCTTACTCTTGACGCCGTCAGATTACAAAATCTATATATAGTTTTCTAGTTTTCATTCATTTTTTGCAACTTTGAGGGAATAAACCCTAGATGAATTTTACAGCTTTTTCAAGGGTTTCAACCCCTTGTTTCTTCCATGCTTAATTGAAGATAAGTACTTTACCAAATCATTCAATATGTCTATGTGTTGTTTGATTATATCTTACGCTTGTCTTCTCTTTAACATGTTAGGCTAGGTTTTCTTCGTGTTTGCTTAGATGTAATGAAACTTAGATATTGATTATGGGTTGGTTGTTTGTTTATAATTTTTGTGGATGAATGAATTTGATGTTAGGCTTAAGAAAACTGGCAGACTTCCAATTGGTAACTTGCTTGAACGTCTTAAGAAACATAATCGGAGGTGTACTACGATTATTTGGTTATATTTAATGCATAAGTAACTTCCAAGGATGCCATGTTAGGAGCTTTTAGTCGGCTCGACATAGGATTGAGGTAGAAGCTTATAGAGTTAGGGAAGATCGTACAAGGCCCTACGAATGGTATTAAGGAATATAACCCATCATCCATGCAATTGTAACAAACTAATCAACCTATAAAAGATAGCTAAGGAGTAATCAAATCTAAGTAAACATAATTTTCTCATTATTGTTTACACCACAAATTAGTTTAAGTTTAGTTTATTTTATTTTGATTGCATCTTTAGTTAATTGGGTTAGTTGACTAGCAACTAATTCCGCCCACTCCTTCCAAAATCGAGATTTTTATTTGCTTTCCTTAAAATATAAAAATACAAAAAGAATCATCCCTCACCTCTAGACCTAGTTTTAGTGAGTTTTAACCCTAGCGAACACTATTCTTTGAGTTGAATGATCAATCCCCCGGTACTTGTCACTATACTATACTACAACGAATATGTACACTGCCTGGTAGGGATTGCAAGCTTCTCAAGATCCTTTGAGAGGTAAAACCTTTTGCAAGGGCGCAATTCCACGCATCAAGTTTTTGGCACCGCAGCCCGGGGAAATAGTTATTGTCCAAGTTAAAATTTCTTTTTATTAGGTCTACTTGCTAGATTCCTTTCTAGTAAGAATTTTATTTTATTTTTATCGGTTTTATTTAGTCTATCTTATTTCTTCGTTCCTTTGTTCGTAACTTTTGTCATCCGCCATCATGGAAGGTGGTAATCTCTTTGATCCCATCAACCCACCACAACAAAACGACCCACAAAACCTACCACTACCAAACCAACCTCCTAGACCCCGAACCTTAGGAGAGTACTCCCGTCCTAGCCACCAAGGATATCGAAACACCATTGAGCTCACTCAAGGAGCCAATGTGTCTCCCTTGCGATCCGACACCTCCTGATGATGATGAGTTAGTCATGCTTTTTGTCATGACTTTCTTTCTCTTCTTCACCTATCCCGTGACCTCTCCTATTCTTCACTCCTTCGGGAATGAAGACACTATCTTTGACCCCGGCATTTCCATTTACCATTCTAGGTAAATCCGGGAATATATCTCATCGGTGTGGAACTTTCACGTGCTTCAAATGTTTGTCCAAACATCTTGAATGAAAGTCCGATGCAGATTGTCTCTTCCACATGTTGCTTCCCCAAGAACAAATGAATTCGGGGTCGAGTCAAGCTAGCGACTCGGTAAACAAAAATAGTAGCATGCATATGGGTTTTCACCCTAAGTGTGGGGGGGTTACCCATGCTGTTGTTACCATATATTAAAAAAAAAAAAAAAAAAAAAAAAAAAAAAAAAAAAAAAAAAAAAAAAAGTGTAATGTGTATGTATATATAAATAAAGTGAAAAAATGGTATTTTCACATTTAGCTTGTAATTTTGCCTTTTTACGTTCAAAGAGTTGGCATAATTGCCGGGACTTTGAATATTGAGGAAAATATTCAATTCTAAGTGTGGGCGGGGGGGGGGGGGGGAGGGGGGAGGGGGGAATTCTAGCGAATTTGATCACATTTTACCTTCTAGTACCCTCGTTTTTGGCAAAAATTTAAAAAAAAAATCACTTTATTTCAAAATTTCAATGGTTATCAGTCCACCATGTCTAACCCACATAAGGACTGGCTAATCCAGGAGCAAACGGCTCTTGGTAAAGATATATCAAATCCGTTTACGGCTGACAATTTGCCCAAAATTGTATGGTATTCAACTCACCATATCCTAAAAAGTAAAAGAGTTGGCTAGCCCGCATGGTTATGGCTTGTGGTAAAGGCAGTGGAAAGCCATAATTGGTAATCAACTCACCAAGATGATGACTGTATTCCATCAAAGAGTTGGCTAGTCCAAACGGCTTCTAGTAAAGACAAATCAAATCCGTTGACAGCTGATGGTTTGCTCAAAATCATATGGTTATCAGTGTACCATAGTTCTTACTTGAACTGAAACATTTGGCTACTTCAGAAGTAATGGCTTTTGGTAAAGAGACTTCAAATCCATTAAATTTTCAAAACAGGTTATTTTTGAATTCTATATTGCTAGGGACTAGCAATAGTTTAGTGTGGGGGATTGATGAGTGTGTAAATACTCATCATTTTTGGTCAATCTGAACTGCAAAAACATTTAAAAACACTTAGAAATGCATCAAAATAATGAAAATATCCCAAGATTGTGTTTTATATGTTTCAGATGCAAAATGATTAAAAACAGATAAAAAAACGAAGGGTTAATGGCATGTAATAGTAACGTACTTTCCCATTTGTGCCATTATCAGATACGAACCCAAAATATTACAGATATCAGATACGAACTTTCAATTTTTTTTTCATTATCAGATACGAACTTTTTTATTACAGATATCAGATACGAACTTCCAAATTTTTGTTTCATTATCAGCAACGTACTTTTCTCCTTTGTTCAAATATAAGAAAAACTTTAAAAATAAAAATTGTTGATAATGAAACAAATAAAAAAGTACGTTGCTGATAATGAAACAAAAATTTGGAAGTTCGTATCTGATATCTGTAATAAAAAAGTTCGTATCTGATAATGAAAAAAAATTTGAAAGTTCGTATCTGATATCTGTAATATTTTGGGTTCGTATCTGATAATGGCACAAGTGGGAAAGTACGTTGCTATTACATGCCATTAACCCAAAAACGAACAAAGTTCGCATAATTGGCAGTTTTAGTCCCTCAACTTTCAAATCTTGACAAAATCAGTCCCTGGTGAAATATTTTTGAAGAAAAGTCAATATTGGTCTTTGGGAAATCACAATTTATCACAAACGGTCCTTGGAATAAAGTTTTCATCATTCGGCATAAATGGCCCCTCGACTTTTAAAGTTGGCAAAAATAGTCCCCGGGAATTTAAGTTTGGAAATTAATCATCTAAAGGACTTTGGTGATTCAAATTGGCAAGAAAGAACCCTTGAAGCAAGTTTGGAAATTTGGCAGAACAGGTCCTCAAGTTTCACATTTTTACATTTATGGTCCTTGTAATTTACAATGCTACAACCAAATGGACCCTTATTATTATTTACTTACCCACTAATAAATCAACCCACCACCCCACTTTTATTTATAACCCAATCCAAATCCTAAATCCCCTGGCCCAAACATCACAAGCCCATCTCCAACCTTGAGTAATAAAACCAGGGTCAAACCTGGTTTTGACCTCCCCACCTTCTCCAACCCATGACCCTGCAATACCACTGCCATCCTCATCATCACCACCTCCCTCCTCCACTGCCACAATCAACATCCCTACACACTCTATCACCTACCCCCACTATTAACTTCTCAACCCCCTCCTCATTTAATGCCTCACCAAACCCACTAAACCTGCCAAACTTCAAGTTTCCCGCCAAAATGCCATTTAATGGCTGGGATCAAAACTAAGCACCCTACGGCTCAGAATGAAGGGGGAAAGAAAGAGGAATGGCACAGAGCCTTTATAAGTCAAGAAGAAGAAAGAGAGAAGGCGTTAGTTAGCTAGTCAGTAGATTTTAGTTAGTTAATTTAGGAGTAGCATAATATGGAGCTTAAGTAGCTTATGTTAATGTTGTTTTAAAGCTTTCCAGTAGTGTAACTCATCAGCTTTGTACTCTTTCAATCTTTTAATAAAATCAAGTTACCTTTAAATCATTGTCAATTTTATTTGCAAAGCTTTTAGTATTTCACTTAATGGTTGTTTAATGATTCATAAGCTCTTAATCTGTCTCAGTAAGCTCATTTAAGCTTCACCATAGCTTTTAGTGAGTGTTATAGAGTTGTTTTTGTTCAATCGATTCAATTACAAAACAGTCAATGAAAGTCAACAGAGGATCATGAAAGCATTAAGCTGTTCAAGGAGGATTTAGGTGATTAGTTGTGCTTGATTAGCTTGTTGGTAACCTAATTTGTGATCTCCATTCATGATTTGAGGTCAGTTAACTTGTTCCATCTTTCACTTCATAATTTAGCCTAAAATCTGTTTTAGTTAAATACCTTATATCTAGAGCTTATTCTGAGTTTTATTTGCTTATTTGGTCAGCTTAAGATTGATTTATTGTTTGGTTGATTGATTACCTTCATTTGTTCTCATAAATTCCACTTTGTACATTGTATCAGTCAATTAGCCTAAATCTCACTTAGCTTGTTTCATTGTTATTTGCTGCATTTTTTTAGCTTTTATAAACTATATATAGCATAGATAAGCCTTATGCATCAGTAGAATAGCTTTTAACAATCATTTGCTTCATAATTCACAAAACAGTCATGCAAAAAGGGGTGTTTGGTTAGATCTGTTTTTGTGTGGTACAGATTGTTCCAGTGGTTGCATTCAGTTCTTACAAGTCACATTAGGTCTATATATGTTAGTTGTGGTAATAAACTCAGCGTTCTTTCTTTAAAAGTCAAAAATCACTTGTTGTCTCAGTTTAACTTAACTGTTATGAGATTTAAGTTGCATAATCATCCCATTCAGTTCAAATGTTGTTAAAATAGCTTAGTTTAGTATCATTACACTTTACTTTAACATAATCAGTAGATTAAATGCATTAGAAGTTCAATAAAGTCAACATTTAGTTCTTAACAAAAAGTCAAAATGAGATTTCTAGTAGTTTAATGTGGTATTTTTAATTTAGTCATTTCTTGGTGTTTGGATCTGAAAATGTGGATTTTCAGTATTTGGTAGCTTGTGATTTCATAAATATTTTCTTTTGAATTTTTAGAATTTTCTTTATAAGCTTTTAATTAGCCCAAAGTCACCTGTGTGACCAGTTAGATGCCCTGCACCCAGATCTCTGGTTCTCTGACCAGTTTTCCCAAGCCCACATTTAGCCTTTTATTTGAAGATATTGCTTGATTTTGAGAAGCTCACACATTTGGCTTTATGTATATGTGCTTAAGTTTCAGTTAGAGCTTATCTGTTTAGCTTATTTAGCTTCTTTAATTGCCTGTGTGAATCAGTGAGCCTAGGCTTGACCAAGTTAGTGATACTCATTCATTTTAGCTTCTCCTTGTCATTTAGCTTATTTTTTTGCTTGTTCTGAGTAGATTAGGCTTGTTAGTGTTAGTTTGAGCTTATAGGTGGCCTTTGATAAGCTTGCATATCCATTTTTTGCCCCCTGCTAGTTTCACACTTGTCTGCCATTAGATCAGTCCATGTAGCCATCTTCACAAGCTCATTCATAGCCTATTACTTGAGCTTATCAAGAGCTTTTTGGCTCTTTGGACAGCTTGACTAGCTGGCTACTTGAGTCCAAGCCCCATTTTGGGCCTTGAGCTTATTTGATCAGCTCAATTCAGGCCAGCAATAAGTCCCCTTTGGACTATTGGATTCACTTGTATGCTTTAGTTTCTTTCTGCTTATTTGTGTGTATTAAGCTAGCTTATCTGCTTATTTCAGTCATTTTGTTGTGCCATAGCAGGATTTAGCTTAATCTTATATTTAGATCAGCTTATTGGCTCAATGAGTTAACTTTTGTAAGTTAAATGTCCATTTTTCAAGTTTTTGTCAAACTGTGAGTTAAATAAGCTCATACAGAGCTTATATGAGCTTATCACAAAAGTTAATTTTACAAAAGTTTCCTATTTTCAGTAGGTTATTAGTTTTGTAAAAGAAAAACAAGAAAAATCCAACTTTAAATAAAGTGATAGCTTCTATTTAAGTTTTTTAGCTTATTTTCAGCTTATTTAAAAAGCTAATCTCATTTTTATAATTTTCATAGGTTCTAGTAGTTATAAAATAATTTTAGAAAAAGTTTGATAATTTTCACTGTTCATTTGCTATTTTTCTTAATTTTAATTAGTTTTTATTAATTAATAATTAGATTTTAATTAATAATAATTAGATAAAAGTCTTAAAAATATATTTTCTGTTTGAAAATTAGTTTTATATTATTTTAGATTTTTCCAAGTTTAAATTTTATTTTTCTAAGTTAAATTCATAATTAATTGTATTTTAGTGTAATTTAAATTAGTTTAAATATATAATAAATAGTTTTTAATTAATAATAATTATATAAATGGTGTAAAAATTATTTTTCTTTTTCTAAAAATTTTCTTTTATCATTAGGATTGTAAAAATGTAATTTTAATATACGTAGGTATTTTATTTCTCAAAAACTCGCGTTTTATTTCGTACGTCTACGTAAATTTAAATCAGACGTACGCGTTTTTAGGTTTTAAACGTTTCTGGGTTTTCTAATCTTACAATCTTGTTAATATAGCTTATTTAAGCTATTTCCTTTTATATTTCAGTAGTGTAATCATTCACAACCCCTTTCCGTCCAAATTCACCCGATCACAAACCCGTTTTGATACCATCACACCTCGTTGGGACATAACGACCCGGGGAAACACTGTATTCCGCGGAGAATTGGCACCAGGCTGTTTGACCTTGTTAACCATCCACTTGGTTGATTTAGGTTGACCGTTTGGAGCCAATCACCATAGACCTTGATGTTGTAACTCGAGAGACGACCCGATTGCGTCTTTTCCAATTCTCTCTACATGACCAAGCTAGTCAATGGCTTGAGCGTTTATCCGCGGGATCCATCACCTCTTGGGATGATCTCACAACTCGTTTCCTTGCTCAACTTTTCCCACTGGGGATAACTACTAAGCTTAGAAATGACATCTTAATATTCCAACAACGTCATGGTGAAACTCTCTATGAAGCATGGACTCGTTTCAAGGAATTACTCCAAAAAGTCCCTCATCATGACATAGATCTTTGGCTCCAAGTCCAAATTTTCTACGACCATATCGATCTCTCCACAAGGCGAACCATTGACCAATCGGCCGGTGGCAAGCTTCGTGATCTAAGTGCGGAAGAATCATAGGAACTCATAGAAGATCTTGCTCTCTTTGACAACGAAAGTTGGAATGATCCCCGTGATTTGAACAAAACGGTCAAGGCAATATCTTTGCCTTCGAACAATTCAAGCACTCCCGACCGTAGGATCATGGAACTTGAAGACCAAGTCAAGTTTCTCATGAAATCCTACGAAGCTCCTAAACCTTCAAGCCAAGTGAACAAAATCACTTCTTCGTACGAATTATGTAGTGGTCCCTATGACACTCGTGATTGCATGGAACTCCCTGAACAAGCTTTCGCGGATTACGCATCCTCGCGTATCGACAGAGCGGGAGACAAGTGGTACACTTTTAAACCCGAGCAAAACCCGAACGGTGGTTCATACAACCCCTCTTGGAAAAATCACCCGAACCTCAAATGGAAACAAAGCCAAAGCATGCGCCAAAACAATTCTTCCGCTCCACCTAATCGATTTCAACCAAACGGTCCATCATCTAACCGTACTTTCAACAACAATCCTTCTAACAACTATGGTAGTACCAATAATCTTGAAGGATTGATGTCCAAATTTATGGCATCTCAAGAGGCTCGTTTAGCAAAGTTTGAAGCCGATTTCAAACAAAGGCAAAGTGAGATGACCAATAAGATTGACACATTGTTGAAAGTTCTCAATGACTGAGAAATGGGAACACTCCCAAGTATCCGAAACTAAACATTAACGCTATATCATCTATTTCGTCCCATACTTCTTTTCCACAATACTATTCGGTCAATGCCATGAACACGTGTTTCAAACAAACCCAACTCTTTCAAAAGAACCAATTGAATGTAACGCCCAACATCAATTCGGTCAATAGCATAGTTGAAACACTTCCTACACAAGACCTTGGCGAAGAATTCAAGGAACTTCACTTTGAGCGTCCCGTCATTGATGTCTTAGCCCGTGCTCCCTATTACAATGCCCTTTTAGAAAAATATGAAGAGAAACTTAAGTTGGGTAAGAATGGGACCGCCTTCGTTCAAAACAAGTTGCATAAGAAATTAGATGATCGGGGCATATTCGTGTTACCTTGTAAGATCGGAAATTCTGAGGCCTTTGACACACTAGCTGATCTTGGGTCAAACCTAAATTTGCTTCCATTATCTCTATACACCACTTTTAAGCCAGGAAAGTTAGATAAAACAGAGGTAATCATAGGTCTTGCGGATGGAAGTGTAGCGTATCCGGTTGGGGTAGTGAAGGATGTGTTAGTGCATATAGGAAGATTGACAATGTTAGCCGATTTCCACGTCCTTGATATGGTTAGTGACACTACGTGCCCGTTATTAATAGGAAGAGGATTCTTAGCTACCACAAGTGCGATGATTGATTGTAAGGAATCTAGAATAGCGGTAGGAGAAGGAGAAACTTGGTCGGTCTATGATGTTAAGAAACATGCCTATGACACTAATGAGGAACCAATGCCCCATTGGGTAGATGTGAATAGGAGACCATCTAGGTATGGACCTTGGGTTAATGGAGACTTCATAGGACCTCAACGCCCATTTTATTTAGAAGAGGAGTTTATAAACAAAACTCATTCGGTGGAGCAACTCATAGCTAGGGATGAAGAACTAAACCCCTTTGAGGATCCCTTAGTCTTTAGAAAAATGATTGAATTCCTAAGAGTGACGCCTATCAATTTAGGAATGAACAAGTGGAAGAGGGAAGGTGATAAATGTAAATGGAATTGGGACAAGCCACCTAAGGAAGGTGACAGATCATGGCACATGAAGATGATTCTATATGATCCGGATGGAGAAAAATTTGAGAAGTCATACCGCACCAAGAGAACCGATAGGAAATTGAAACCTAAGTTTGATCCCAAAGATGTCCTCGATGAGGAGCTCACCCATATAGGATAGCCCATGACTTTGAGTCTAGCTACAAGACTCATAAATAAAGAAAAACACTTCTTGGGAGGCAACCCATGTTTTATTTGTTTTGTTTGTTTGTTTGTTTGATTTTATTTGTTTCCGTATGCATTCTTTATTTTTATTGTTTGTGGCTCATGTTTCATACCAAATTGTGGAAATGCTCTACTTTGTTGTTTGTCTTAACTTCATAAAAGGTATTTCGCAAAAGATAAGTGTAAGGGAAATCTAAATTTGTTTTTAAGAACGGAATTGAACATGACCCACAACAATATTAAATGAACATGTATATTAGTATTTGTTTTAGTCAAATACTTGTATCGAGTCATAATGATGTTTTGCAGGAAATTCCAGGAATTAAGGCATAAGTTTTTCCAGAAATTTTCCGGAAACTTAACATAAGATTTCTGTCAGAACACTCTGACGACGTCAGGATTAACACCTGACGGCGTCAGGTGTAAAATTCTGGAAATTTTACAAGTTTTGTTTTTCTAACGGAGTCTTGAAGTTTTTGTTAAATCTTTAGTTTTATAAATTCCAGGAAATCTGCAAACATTCATTCCACAAGCATTATATCCTTATATATATAGATTGCCGCCGATTTTACGCGCGGTTGCCATGATTGTTTTCTCAGATTTAACAGGTTATATTGGACAAGAAGATGATTTATTATTTCGGAAGGGAAGCTTTCAACGTTCATTTTCTTGGAGGAGGATTTAACCATGTTAACGATTTATCCACATTTGAATGAATCAGGGAAGTATTTGTTTTCATTCTTTTACCTTATTTACTTTTACATCTTTTTATTGAACATTGGGGACAATGTTCAGCCTAAGTGTAAGGGGAGGGTAAATGATGATACTTTAGAAAATGCAATTGCGCTTGAGTTTGTTTGTTCAATAGTAGGTGTGTAATAAAACTAAGAGAAATACTTGTTAGGGCAATTTTAGCGCCAAATTTAAATTTTTTTACAACATTTAGGAGTGAAGCTTTAGCCTTAATGAGCGTCTCATGAATAGGAGTTGTATGACTAGCACAAAAACCGTACCACTCAAAAAAAATTTCCACCTAGATAGTGAGGTTCGCCTTTAGATTTGTTAGGAAAAGCATTCATTATTAGTGCTTATGAGTGTACCGGTAGCACTTAGATTCTAGAACTTGCGTTAGTGATGCATCCCGAGACCGCCAGTGAGACTACATTCGTGTAGTAGGATTTACTACATAATAAGAGGCATTAGGATCACCCTTGTGTTTAAACCCGTATCATAATTACTTGACCATTTAAGTCAATTACCTTGATTAGTAAAGTCAATTAATTTTTCCCACACCTTTGCGTTGTACTCATTTTTAGTGCACGATACCCCTAGTACACCCCTCTGAGCCTATCTTTTCGTTTATAACTTTAAGCATTTTACTTAAAGGAAGAATTTGTTTACAACCCACCCCAAATGTGCAACCAAATCGCCTTAGCCTTCCGTGTATGCACTCATCTTTAGTGCATTATTGTTATTTGTTTAAACCCTTAGTTAATTGTCTAATTGATTATATGGTTGCTAAGACGAGTCATATCTTGTACATATTGTTTTGGGACGATTGGGACTCATGGGTAAAGTACTAGTGTTATGGAGTAATGGGGAAGAACATCATATATTACCCCCATATGTGCCTTAATCTTAAAAAGTACTCCAAGTGTTTTGATTATCTTAATTCGAATCATTAGAATAGTTTATTGTAAAGTATGTAAAAGTTCAAGTGTAAGGGGAATGCAAATTCCCTATGATGTATTATTTTGGATTGTAGGGTAAGAGTGTATGCACAAAAAAAAAAAAAAAAAAAAAAAAAAAAAAAAAAAAAAAAAAAAAAAAATCGAAAAAAATCAAGAAAAAAAATAGAAAAAGAAAAAGAGAAAAAACATACGGACTACCATCCCGTTTCCTTCTATGTTTATTTTATGTTTTGTTAGTTTTTGATTAGCTTAAGTCGAGTCGAGTCTTTACTTAGCAATGCCACATTGTACATGTAATTGATCAAGATGATTAACTCGCCACCAGTAAATATTGCCTTTATCCAACAAAACCGTGTTTATCCTATCCCTACACCTAACGTTATAACCCTTTAAAAGACCTCTTTGATAGTTTATCCTAGGTGCTTACGCCAAATGGTGGAAGTTTGATTCTTTCCCAAGCCCATGGTAATCTATTTGCTATGACAAGTAGTGAGAGATGTTTTCCATTTCCATATTGTGATATATGGAACAATTATTTGTGAGTATCTAAACACTATTTATGAGGTGCTAGTGTATAATTTGTGAGGTGCTAGTGTATAATTTTCATGCTTGTTTTTTTGTTAAAGTGGAACAATTATTTGTTGTAATTACTTTTATATTAGTGTTAAATGACCCCTAACTTGTATTTTGATTAGAATAAAAGCACATTTGCTTGAGGACAAGCAAATCTCAATTGTAAGGGTATTTGATGAAGCGAAAAGTGTACCGCTTTTGGGGGGTCATTTAAGGCCAAAGTCGAGATTATTTGATCAAATATTGCCCTAAATAGTTTATTTTGTCATTTTAGGTACTTTTGAGAGGAATTTTACAAAAGGAAGCATTTTGGACGTTTTTGGAGTGAAAAAGTGAAGAAAACGGCAAAGTCTCAAAAGCATGCTGGAAATTGCCTTTGACGGCGTCACAAGGTGTTAGTGACAGCGTCATGAGTTGACAAAAGGGTGGATAAATCAAATACACGTGACGCGCTAGAATGTTTTGTGAAAGGGTTCTGACGGCCTTACGTACAAAATTTCCAAGGCCATCAAGAGTTATTACAAAGAGTGACGGCCCAGAACCCATAAAGAGTGACAGCGTCAGAAGTGGATCTAGGCAATACGAGTTTATTTTGGCGGCGAGTTGACGGCGTCACACCTTACTCTTGACGCCTTCAGATTACAAAATCTATATATAGTTTTCTAGTTTTCATTCATTGTGTGCAACTTTGAGGGAATAAACCCTAGACAAATTTTACAGCTTTTTCAAGGGTTTCAACCCCTTGTTTCTTCCATGCTTAATTGAAGATAAGTACTTTACCAAATCATTCAATATGTCTATGTGTTGTTTGATTATATCTTACGCTTGTCTTCTTTTTAACATGTTAGGCTAGGTTTTCTTCGTGTTTGCTTAGATGTAATGAAACTTAGATATTGATTATGGGTTGGTTGTTTGTTTATAATTGTTGTGGATGAATGAATTCGATGTTAGGCTTAAGAAAACTAGCAGACTTCCAATTGGTAACTTGCTTGAACGCCTTAAGAAGCATGATCGGAGGTGTACTACGATTATTTGGTTATATTTAATGCATAAGTAACTTCCAAGGATGCCATGTTAGGAGCTTTTAGTCGTCTCGGCATAGGATTGAGGTAGAAGCTTATAGAGTTAGGAAAGATCGTACACGGCCCTACGAATGGTATTAAGGAATATAACCCGTCATCCATGCAATTGTAACAAACTAATCAACCTATAAAAGATAGCTAAGGAGTAATGAAATCTAAGTAAACACAATTTTCTCATTATTGTTTACACTACAAATTAGTTTAAGTTTAGTTTATTTTATTTTGATTGTATCTTTAGTTAATTGGGTTAGTTGACTAACAACTAATTCCGCCCACTCCTTCCAAAACCGAGATTTTTATTTGCTTTTCTTAAAATATAAAAATACAAAAAGAATCATCCATCACCTCTAGACCTAGTTTTAGTGAGTTTTAACCCTAGCGAACACTATTCTTTGTGTTGAACGATCAATCCCCCGGTACTTGTCGCTATACTATACTACAACGAACAGGTACATTGCCTGGTGGGGATTGCAAGCCTCTCAAGATCCCTTGAGAGGTAAAACCTTTTGCGAGGGCGCAATTCCACGCATCATGGCCTTTGCAAAGTTTCTTGCTCAAATTATTAAATTCAAGGCACATTTTCCAGATTACACAGTTAAAAAGGTAAGACTTGATAATGTAGGGGAATTCACATCACATGCTTTTAATGATTATTGCATGTTTGTTGGAATTGTTTTTGAACACCCGGTTGCTCATGTTCACACACAAAATGGTTTAGCATAATCATTAATCAAACGTCTTCAACTAATAGCTATACCATTATTAACGAGAACTAAACTCCCCGTGTCTATGTGGGTACATGCAATTTTACATGTTACATCATTGGTTTGCACGAGACCAAGTGCAAATCATAAATACTCTCCCGTACAACTTGTTTCTGGCCAAGAACCAAACATTTCCCATCTTAGAATTTTTGTTTGTGCAGTGTACGTTCGTATTGCACCACCACAACACAAATATGGGTCCTCAAAGAAGATTGGGAATTTATGTTGGATATGAAACATCTTCCATCATAAGATACATTGAAACTTTAACAGGTGATCTCTTTACAGCACGTTTTGCTGATTGCCACTTTGATGAAGCAATTTTCCCAACATTAGGGGGAGAAAAGAAAAATCAAGAGAAAGATGTCTCATGGTGTGAACCCTCATTGTTGTATCTGGATCCTCGAACAAAGCAATGTGAAACCGAGGTTCAAAAGATAATGCATTTACAAGACATTGCAAATCAGTTACCTGATGGATTTACAGATACAAAAAGAGTGACTAAGTCACATATACCAGCTGCTAATGTCCCGGCTTGAGTTGAAATACCAAATAAGCAAGCTGATGGTAACATCGCTCAAGAATCTCAAAAACGTGTGAAACATGGAAGGCTAATTGGTTCAAAAGATAAAAACCCTCGTAAAAGAAAAGAAATTGGCCATGAGGAAAGTGTTCTCAATGAAATACAAAATATCAAAACTTCCCCCGAGGAAGAAATGAGTGATATCAATAAAGAAGCGTCAATCAATTATAGTCAAACACATATCTTATAGAACCAAAATGAAATAGGAGATATTGATGAGATATTTTCTTATTCTGTAGCAAGTGATCTTATGAGCGGAGATGATGATCCCGAACCAAAGTCTGTAATTGATTGTCAAAGTCGACATGATTGGGATAAATGGAAAGACACTATGCAAGTTGAATTAAATTCACTTAATAAATGAAAGGTTTTTGGGCCTATTGTTACCACACCTAAAGATGTGAAACCTGTAGGATATAGGTGGTTTTTGTGAGGAAAAGAAATGAGAACAATGAAGTTACGAGATATAAAGCTGGCCTTGTAGCTCAAGGTTTTTCTCAAAGGCCAGGAATTGACTATGAAGAAACATACTCTCTTGTTATGGATGCAATTACTTTCAGATATTTAATCAGCTTAACTGTCTCTAAGAATTTAGAGATGCGTCTTATGGATGTTGTTACAGCTTACTTGTATGGATCACTTGATAACGACATCTACATGAAAATTCCAAAAGGATTTAAAATCCCTGAAGCATTAAGTTCACAACCCAAAGAAATGTGTTCCATAAAATTACAAAGATCATTATATGGGTTGAAACAATCTGGAAGAATGTGGTACAATCATTTGAGCGATTATTTGTTAAGTAAAGGCTATACAAATAATCTGATTTGGCCATGCGTCTTTATTAAGAAGACAACTTCAGGATTTTTGATCATAGTTGTATACGTTGACGATTTAAACATAATGTTAGGAATACGAATATTCCTATAAAAGACTCGGTCACCTAAATGATGTAATAGCAATATGATAGCTCGTAGTTAGTTTATTTATTAGATTAGATATTATAGTAATAGTTTAGATATTAGTCACACCGTGGAGGAAGGACGGGTCTTTACCCACTGTATACCTGATCCACAGCCCACAGGAGGGCGTATACTGTAATTGTATATATACCCCTTCCCACACAAGGGAAGGGTTGGTTGTTTCTCATAATACACACACCTCATTAGGTGTTTTCTCTCACTAGAAACTCCCACTCTCTCAACTCTCTCTCTCTAACTTGTTAACCATGTTTATCTTATACTTCCACAATCCAAGACCTCCGAATCACAACAATCAACATATTATATGATCCTTCAATTGGTATCAGAGCGCCATGGTTTCATCCTAGGATTGTTTGTACTCTAATTTGTGGCTTGGTTTAGTTAGTTCGAAATATTTTTTATGAACACACCTCGAATTGATTATTGGTTGTGGTGATTTTGATGATTTGGTGGTATTGTTGTGTTTTGAGGTGTTGTAGTACTTAACTTTTCACTTGGGTAGGTTGAATTAGTTGATTAGTTTGATGTTTGATGTGATTTAGTGCAAGTTTCTTGGTTGAGATTAGCTTGTTTCTTGGTTGAGATTATTCTTGGTTGAGATTAGCTTGTTTCTTGGTTGAGATTAGCTTGTTTCTTGGTTGAGATTAACTCAAAAATGGGAAAAAGACAAATTGGCAAGATAGTGACTTTCTTGTATTTTTGTGTAAAGACAAACTGGCAAGATAGTGACTTTTTTGTATTTTTGTGTTTTGAGGTTAGCTCAAGATTGAGATTACCTCCAGTTTGAGTTTACCTTCAGATTAAGATTACCTCCAGTTTGAGTTTACCTTCAGATTGAGATTACCTCCAGTTTGAGTTTACCTTCAGATTGCGATTAACTCCAGTTTGTGGTTAGTTCAAATTTGCGGTTAGCTCAAGTTTGTGGTTAGCTCAAGTTTGTGGTTAGCTCAAGTCTGCGGTCAGCTCAAGTCTGCGGTTATCTCAAGTTTGCGGTTATCTCAAGTTTGCGGTTAACTCAAGTTTGCGGTTATCTCATCTCAAGTTTGTGGTTAGTTCAAGTTTGCGGTTAGCTCAAGTTTGTGGTTAGCTCAAGTTTGTGGTTAGTTCAAATCTGCGGTTAGCTCAAGTTTGTGGTTAGCTCAAGTTTGTGGTTAGCTCAAGTTTGTGATTAGCTCAAGTTTGCGGTTAGCTCGCATCTTTATATAAGTTGAACTACAACAAGAATTTGATCATTCAACCATCACGTTCATCAAACAATCATCTACCCATTTACCAATCCAACAGTTTCTCATTGTTTCAAGGCTAGGGTTTGGGTGTTTAAATGCATGAGTTGACCACGAAGTTTATTTTGGTATCCCTTATTTGAGGTTGAAGTGGGTTTTATGAAGGTGCATACTTATTTTATCTTGAAGTCGGGGTTGGTTGGATGCATGACTCTCAATGATAACTTGCTCGTGCTTTATATTTGAGTTGAAGACTTGGTTTATCTAGTTACCAGCAGTCGGGGTGGATGGTTAAAGACCTGGTTAACTATCACTTAAAGGAGTTACATTATAGTACTCAGTGTCACACGCTGAAGACGTTGTGGATAATCGCAAGAGGTGATAAAAGTCTCATACTTTGTCAGGATAGTATTGAGTACTTTGAGATTTGCATGGTGCACAAATTCTCTACACCGTTCTTCCAACAATAGTGCAAGCTTAAGTAACAAATTTGGGGAACTCTACTTCATTTTCAAGATGGGTATATCGGGTTTAATTCACCAAGTGGTCAAAACAATAGCCGACAGAATACGAGTTTGGGTTGTTTGCCAAAGAGTTCAAAGGTGGAGATGTAATCAGCAATCCTCATGGGATATTTGATGCTACAGAATGTCAATGATACTTCACAAGAGCTTCTCGGGTATATGGTCGTACACGTCAAATGATGCTTCCGAAAGCTCGAAACCATCATTGGGGGAGAAACGTGAACTTTTCAACTTAGCGGTCACCTATATTTCCAGCGGTTAGCTCTTGTATTGTGGTGACTATGCAGTGAGGTTTTCTTGTGATTTGTTAACTACCTGTGCTTGGTGAATTGTTGCAACTTAAGTCGTTTCGATTAATCTGATTGTGATTGGACGTTGCGAGTTAACTCTTACGACTTGACTTATCACGATCGGATATATTGTTACTTGACTTGTCGCGACTTGACATTCAGTACAAACTGTGACTTATCTAAAAATTCAATGATGTGGTGGTGTCCAGCGATTAACTCAGTTGTGAGATTCTAGTGATCTGTTAACTACTTGCGCTTGGTGAATAGTTGTGACTTAAGTCGTTTCGATTAGTCTGATTGTAATTTGACGTTGTGAGTTAATCTTCACGACTTGACTTATTACGATCGGATCTATTGTAACTTGACTTGTCGTGACTTGACACTTAGTGCTAATTGTGATTCATCTAAGTTCTCATTCTAAGTTTACTCCGCATATTACGTCTTTCGGTTTCTTCTGTTGACTTTAGTAAAATCCCGGGAAAGAATCAATTTCTTGGTTTAAGTCACTAGAATTGTAAAATCCCGTTTAAGACTACATCATGACAACTACGGCTTCAACTGATGACATTCAACCTGCTGGGTCCGATCCCCGACCTCCTATGCTCGATAAGATTGATTACGAATCGTGGTCACAACGATTTTGACTTTACTGTCAAGGGAAGGAGAATGGGGAAAATAGTCTGAAATCAATTTATGAAGGACCGTTTCTGATGGGCACTTCTAGAGACACAATTTCTACCAATGAAGATAGAACTATCCAGAACAAAGTAAAATGCATTTCCGGATCTTAAGTGATTCTGGTGCTATGGCTGCAACGTCAAAAGAAGGATAATGGGTTTACTTCATGTATTGGATGAGTTTGACATTCTTCATGGCATTTTGGTTACTACAAATTTTTATGGGGTTATGTGTGTTTGACAAGATCAGGATAAAACCATTATCAAAGTTCATTCATAACATCAAAGAGGCTAGATTTGGGCAGTCAAACCACAAGATGTGACTACGGCGTCAATTCATTATTATTTATTTGAGGATTGAAGTGAAATTTCACGGGTGCGTGTACTTAGTATCTGAAGATATCGGGGTGGTTGGATGAAGATTCTTCGAGATCCTTGTTCGAGCTTTTATGCTTTACAATGACGAAGACTTAGATATCTAGTTATTTTTTGGGATTCTTCCTTCTATTACCACAAAATGACTATCATTTTAAGGAGTTACGTTGTAGTGCTCAGTGTCACACGTAGTTGTGGATATTCAAGAGGTGATGTACGTCTTATACTTGATGGTTGGTTGGTTGAAGAGTATAAAGTACTTAGGGATTCGATGTTGCACGAACTCTCTACACCGCTCTTTGTCACACGTTAGTGCAAGCTTAAGTCACAAGTTCGGGTTACTTTACTTCAGTCTCAAGTTCATCATATTGGGTTTTTCTCCATCAGTAGTCACGACAAAAATCCGACTGAATGATAATGGGGTTGGTAATGAGTTAGCAGAGAGAAGAAGATAAGAGAGAGATGACGTATGTACACTTCAGTGCAGGCCTCGTACTTCAACATTATGGCGTCTGCTGACAATACTTCAGGCCCCGTTCATCTAAGAAAAGAAAAGTGTATGCTTGAGTGCACTTTATCTTCAAAAGAAGAGGAATCTTCTTATTTATGGCCATTCTCATCAACAAGTTCATGCTCTTTCCGTGGTTATTCTGTTTTCAAGTGGATCGGCGCATATTAGAGTATTCTATTATTCACTTATTCAACCAAAACTTGCATTCGACAGGCATATGCAATTTTTGAGGGGGGGGGGGGAAAGGGTGAATAAACAACATGTCAGTCCTCAAGAACCGTCAAGTGGAGCTTCCTACCGTTGATGGTATTCATATTCACTAGTTCAATCATCAAAAATTGCAGTTGGCTGGCATATGCAATTTTTGAGGGGGGGAAAGGGTGAATATTAATCTACATGTTGGATGATGATTGAGAAATGGTCATACGACTCCTGAATACGTCAGTTCAGGAGTCGTGCAAACCATGGTTCTCCAACACTACATCTTCCTCTCTATTAAGGTGTTGAAGAACATGGTTATGGTATGCATGGTTCTCCAACACTACTTCTTCCTCTCTATCAAGGTGTTGAAGAACATGGTCATGGAATGCTAATCGACATCGTCTCACGGGCTGATTCAATCAGTAACAAAGGGTTTCTAGTCAATGCTTCATGTATACGTCATCAGGCTACATGTACACATAATGATGATGATTCCGATTAATCGTAACCATCATGGGGGAGAGAAATGTGTACACCAAGGACACACAAAAGGTTCACGTGATCGGGCTTAATCGTGTATTCCGGTGTTGAAAAGCCGCAGAGATGATCAGTGGTTCAACTTGTCACCTTGGTATTAACGTTTCACTGTTACGTCATGGTATGATTAATCGTAACCATCAGGGGAGAGAGAATGTGTACATCAAGGACGCACAACAGGTTTACGTGATCAGGGCTTAATATCCAAGGATGGATACATTCTATAGATGATCAGTGGTTCAACTTGTTACTTTGATGTTATACTAAAGACTGAAGAAGGTCGTGTCGTCAGTCTATTCTTTATTCTCGGTTGGGTGTTATCGTCTCATGTGTGCGCTGCGGGCTGATGGGTTATATGTAAGGTTACTGGAAGGCATTTGGTGAGATGAAGATGGTTAGTATTCTGTTCCTCCATATTGGGCAATCTTGAAGTAGGTCGTGTCTACAGTCTTCTCTACATTCTCCGCTATGTGATTAGAAGACTAAAGATGGCATGTATTTGGTTATCAAAAGACCTCTTCATATTATGGGTGTTCGTCCAAAGCCTTCCTTCTATTGTGGGTGTTCATCAGAAAGGTTGTCAGGATTGGGGGAGAGCACTAATTAGGGGAGAGTGAAATGCCTGAATTAATCCCTGGTTAAATGTGCTCACGTTACTCTTCAGCATGTCAAATGATGGAAGCAGAGAAAAGTCTGGAAGCTGAGGAGTAATGATCTTGGTTCGTATCCTTGTACATATTTTAAAAACCAAAAAGAAAATAGAAAAATATAAAACCTATAAAAACCATAAAAATCTGAAAAATCATATAAAATACAAAAATATTCTTCTCGCGACATGTCTCTTGTATAATCAATATTATGTACGACTTTAGAAATGTCATCCAACAATGAAACGGAGTCATACATATGCTTGAGCAAGAGTTATTTTATGTTTTAATAATGTTTTCAAAAACATGTCGCTCCCCAAAAATTTTCTGTCAAATGGCTTACAGTCATTTCAGGCTGTAACCCGGACTTAAAACAATGGCTTGTAGTCATTTCAGGCTGCAACCCGCACTTCAAAAATATGGCTTGCTATTACTTCAGATAGCAACCCGGTTTTCAAAATTAAGGAAAACACGTCGCCAAAAGACGGTTGTTCCTAACAAAGGGTGCCGTTCATCCGAGCATGAATTACTTTATATTCACGCACCCTCGATTTAATGTACGTTTCAGTGCATTATTTCTTGATAAAGAAGAGAAGTCTTCTTTTTATCGCAAATACTTTCCCTTCTATGATTTTTCCGGGAAGTATTTGTGAAAAACTTGGTGATACCATGAAATTTTTAGAAATCAAAATGATAACATTTCATAAAATTTCATCACTCAATCAATGCCAACAATTTTGTCTTCAAAATGTTTTAGATGGGTCATTGATTGAGGGGGAAAGTGATTTCAAAATTTTATGTATCATCAAACTCTCCACTTTGTACATAATATGCAACAAAACAGCTTGTGATTGTTATGTGTCAGAATGAGAAATTTTCAAAGAGTTTTCATTAAAACTTCAAACCTTTTGTAAACTCATCAAATCTGACACATAACAACCTCCCTCACAAATTAAGGGGGAGCATGAAAAAGGTTCCTCTTTTATCAGAAAATATTAAAACTGACCGCATTTCTCTCCTAAACGTTTTCTAAATTATTTAAATCAATTGAGATCAAAAATCTCGAAAGATTTGAAATTTTTGATCGGGGGAGAGAATGTGATTTAAATATGAAATCTGATAATCAAAAGTGATCTTTTGTACTCAATAATAGGCTCCCGCATATGTGCTAAACACTTTCGAATATCGATGCACATATTGAGGGGGAGCAAAAGGCGTTTGTGGAAGTAATACCTAAGACCGACCATTTATCTTTTTGCATGGAGTTATAAGGACGGTTAAGGTTAGGTATGAGTTCCTATGATCCACCAGAACCGGAAGGATCTTCCCGGGGACAATCCATAGATAGATTAGAAGTCCTTAGGAATGATTGAAAAAAGGAGAAAAGTGAGAAAGGGAAGAGTGCGGACTGAGATAGAGATAGGACTGGAACAAACCCAACAAGGTTCTAGTGGTGAAGTCTCGGTAAGCACTGAAGGGGTTGAAGAATTAAAAAGAATTGAAAAGAGAAAGGGTGAAAAGAAATAGCCCTCCAAATATTCAACCTTAGGGCAGAAACCGGGTTCAATTCATAATCTACTGGCGGTTACTAAGGTAACACCGGTATTGAAGACAAGACGTCATGGACCCAGTGACGCACTGCACCAAACTTCCCAACCACTCAAGTTCTCTTAAAAGAGCTTGTTTCAATCTCACGGGGAACCCTGTGCAATGTATCGACCACTCATTGCGAGCTATGTTGATACCTAAAACAGGAGACGCCTCCCCAGTCTCCAGGAGCGGATCAAAACGCACTATTGAGTCTAGAGCCATGAGATCATCCATAAATCTCGTTAGGACACATTCCAAATATGCTTATTGTTTCACATAATGTGGAAAATAAGATAAAATATTTAGAGTCCTACGCATTATCCTTGTGGTATTGCCAGAACATCCGAGTGATATGAAAATATTCACAATGATGATGGAAATCCTTCTAGAGCGAACATCTCTCAAGCTCTTGGTAGGTGACATGTGAGATCCATCTTGGATCAATGATCAAGTGACAACTGGAAAGCAACAATGGTGCGATTCAACATTGAATCAAACTTGTTCCAGGATATGGATTGACGAATACTTTTGCAAAAACCTTTCAATGTGCTCACAAACTAATTTTCGAGCACATTGATTGTGTATAACCTTTCAACCAAAAGTATTTTGATGGAAATTTGATTCAAAGCTTAAAACTCTCGTCATGTCTCAAAAATGATTATTATATGTCACGCGGGTGATTTCTATAAATCAATTTCTCATCAATCCGTGAATATCTATTCACCGATTCACTCTATCGTGTTGTCTGCTTTGATACGTTCCGGTATGAGAACATGCTAAGTATGAAGATTCCAAAGTGGATTCTTTGGAAAATTCATACTACAAGCTGGAAATTCCTGTCAAGGAGAGTCTTCTTTAAAAGAGACTCTACCTGATCACAGGTCGGTTTTCACAAAACCGGAGGGTAGTCTGTCCTCGCAGAACGAATGACAAAGCCATATTCGTTCTCTATCTTTATTGCTAACTGTTTTATTTCAGGGACACATATAAAGATGGCGTTGATGGCTCCAGTTTCCAGCTGAATCGGGTCAACCCATACCTCATGCTCACACATCCTCCACACTATCAATGAAGATGAGAGACTTGCTACAACAAATGTTGAGAGACTACCAACAACGTTTCCGCAACTCTGATGAAAAAGTCTCCTGATCTACAACTCTAATGCAACATCTCCAGATACAGAAGGGTGTGAGCATGATGGTCCTTAGTCACTACATCACATGAAGGCAATACAACTATGGATGAGCTTGGAGATTTACTTTGGCTGATGATCTCAAAGGAAGCTCAAAGATCACATATCACAAAGGAATCCAAATCACAAGCTCGCTTGCTTGAAGTACAAAGTGTGCAGATAAGTGAAGAATCATAACCTACGAGCTATAAAGATTAGAATGCTTGAAGTTCAAAGAGCTTAATTTCCAAGGTGACCTCGCTTAGGGGGAGATTGTTAGGAATACGAATATTCCTATAAAAGACTCGGTCACCTAAATGATGTAATAGCAATATGATAGCTCGTAGTTAGTTTATTTATTAGATTAGATATTATAGTAATAGTTTAGATATTAGTCACACCGTGGAGGAAGGACGGGTCTTTACCCACTGTATACCTGATCCACAGCCCACAGGAGGGCGTATACTGTAATTGTATATATACCCCTTCCCACACAAGGGAAGGGTTGGTTGTTTCTCATAATACACACACCTCATTAGGTGTTTTCTCTCACTAGAAACTCCCACTCTCTCAACTCTCTCTCTCTAACTTGTTAACCATGTTTATCTTATACTTCCACAATCCAAGACCTCCGAATCACAACAATCAACATATTATATGATCCTTCACATAATTGGGACAAATAAAGAAATCCAATAAGTTATTGTTCTATTGAAGAAGGAATTTGAAATGAAAGATCTTGGAAGGACCAAATATTGCCTTGGTTTACAGATTGAGCATATGCATAATGGAATAATTATACATCAATCAAATTACACTGAAAAGCTCCTACAACGATTCAATATGGACAAGGCAAATCCTTTAAGCACCTCAATGGTTGGTACATCGCTCAATGTTGATAATGATCAATTTCGCCCTTGCAAAGATGGTGAAGAAATTCTTGGTCCAGAGGTGCCATACCTAAGTGCAATTGCCCTTATGTATCTAACAAACTGTACTAGGCCTGACATTTCTTTTGCAGTTAATTTATTAGCAAGGTTTAGTTCATCTCCCAGCAAAAGGCACTGGAAAAGAATCAAACACATTTTTTGATATCTTCGAGGAATCATCGTGGGCTTGTTTTATCCTAACAATTCGAAAGAGGGATTGGTTGGTTATGCAGATGCAGGTTATTCGTCAGATCTTCAAAAGGCAAGATCTCAAACAGGATACGTGTTTATGAATGGAGTTACTATAATCTCATGGTGTTCCCAGAAACAAACACTTGTTGCAACATCATAAAATCATGTTGAAGTCATTGCATTACATGAAGCTTCTAGAGAATGTGTATGGTTGAGATCTATGACACAATTTATCTTTAGTTCTTCCGGACTGGAGAAAGATAGAAGTCCAACTTTAATCCACAAAGATAATTCAACTTGTATCTCGCAAATGAAAGAAGGATATATTAAAAGTGACAGAACGAAACATATACTGCCAAGGTACTTCTCATATACACAAGATCTTATAAAAGATAATCAAGTTGAAATGAGATATGTTCGATCTAGCAACAACTCAGCAGATCTTTTTACCAAGGCACTCCTACTGCAATTTTCAGAAAACACGTTCACAATATTGGAATGCGACATGTTCGAACAATGTGACAGTTTACAGATGACAACATCAGGGGGAGCCAACTACACGCTGAACTCTTTTTTCCTTAGTTAAAGTTTTTTCCCACTGGGTTTTTCTTTAGCAAGGTTTTTAATGAGGCAACACTTCAAAGTTGATTCTACGCTGACAAATGGCATCAAAGGGGGAGTGTTATAAATGATCAATAATGTATGCCATATTGTCAACATGAGTATGCTACTGATCAATCATCAATCATGTCTATGCCTTTTGATCAATCATGTGAATTATTACTCACTATTTGATTCGACGTTTGCCTATGTAATACTATTTACTTCCCATCAATGCTCTGTATCTATTATTTACCCATGTGTTTAAATGTTGTATAAATAACATTTGAAAGTAACGAAATAAGAATGCACCAAGAGATCAGCTTTCATAGTGATCTTTTACTTCTCTACTTTGATTCTCTCCAAAGTTTAATAAAATATTATCATAGGCCTTTGTTAATTATAACAAGTTCTCAATATTCTCATATATTGAGTCATTTTCAAAAGTAAGTATAAAATAATTTTTTTGTAATTAAAATCATTTTAAAAGTATTATAGAAAACTTTTCATTGATAGATTTTTCAAATTAAAATGCTTAATTTGGATTAAAGTGAACTAAAAGAATTGATACTTGTAATATTTTGTTATTAATGCAAGTTAAAAGGTGTAACACTTACATTTTTTATTGGTTTATGTGACTTAAAAATCATAGAAAGATTAGAGATATTGTAATATTATACTCATTTTAGTCATGTTATAAATACCTCTTCAGTGGCAAACTTTTTAAATTGTAAATATTTAACTTTTTGTTTACCTATTTAGGAAGAATCTTTATAAATGTTTGTAAATTAAGGGGCTTTATTAAAATGTTTTACAGGGGTTTTTATAAAAGTTTATAGATTTTATTTTATAGATTATGGAGTTTTATAATATTTTTTAAAAAACGATATATTAAAGCCCCAACTACTTCACTTTTTAAACTGACATTCAGGAAGAAATTGAGAAGAGTAAAATGAAGTAGTTAGTCCTTAATATCTTGTTTAAAACATTACATATCAAATTGACGTGGAGTACACATAAGCATAATATTGTCGTGGTATGTACATTAGAATTTTCAAAACATTTAGATCAAAAAAGTATCATGTGTGCAGATTGAAACAAAATTTGAAAGTTGATAAGAAAATGTTTAACACATTTGTACTTTGAGAATTTTGTGTTGCTATTTGTTGGCCTAAAACCAAAATAAAAACATATAACAAATCCGTATAAAATTATACTTAAAGGCTTGTTTGGGAAAAAAAACTTATTACTACGTAGTTGGCTTAAAAGAGTTTGAACTTTTAAAATGAGATACCTTATAAAAAAAGTTTGTTTGGTATATTAGGTTACGAAAGCATTTCAACGCTATAAGCTCAAGCTAATGAAAATGAACTTTTAAAATTGAGCAGGGTTTGCAATTAGCTAAATTGCTTAAGAGGAATGCTAGACCCACATAAGAATTACATTAAAAAAAAAAAAAAAAAAAAAATCAAACGCTGATATGTCAGAAAGTGATTGATTAATATAGCTATACTTTCTATCGCTTCTCTCTGATTAGACCAATCACTTCCTGGCACAAAAGCGTGTGGATTCTTTTTGTGTAATTCTTATGTGGGTCTACCATTCCTCATTACTTAAATACCAATCAAAATATCATTGATGAACACACATAACTGTATAATATATACGAATTTAATTTGATGATTTTTACGCTATGTTACAGTAGCTCTAACTAATTCGTTAAAAAGCTCTTCTTATAAGTTCCACAACTCATATGCACTCATGGGGTGTTTGTTCGGCTTATGGCTTATTTAGTTTTTGGCTTATGTTTCATAAGCTCATTTTTTTGGGCTTGCTTTACAACTTTTTGGCTTAAATAAGCTTATTATGACATAATAATAGGCATGCTTTCCCCAATGAATATATACTAGAACAGTACTCGCGCAATGTGACGGCGGATATCTATGACTATATTTTGCGTTATTCGGTTATTTGGTTATTCGGTTACCTATTTAGTTGTCTATATGCTTTATGAGTAGAGATGATAGAAATGTTAAGCCAAATAATTTTAGTTTGAACAACCAACATGCTATTTAAAAAACTTCCTAACCAACTTGCTTTCTATAGCCAATTTTGAAATCATTTTCTATAATAAGTAAGTAAAAGTTTGAATTTTAAGTCTAACTAATTATAGAACATTTCTAAATGCATTATATAGTAGTATAGATAAGCTGAAAAGTTTCAGCTTATATAAATAAAGGGTTAATTCTACTGTTAGGTAACGAACTTTTCAAAATTTTTAATGTTAGGTAATTTACTTACAAAAATATCGAGTTAGGTAACCAAACTTTCAACTTTGTTCAATGTTAGGTAATTTGAGGAACCTTTGCAACCGGTTACCTGTTATAGCCGGTCACCATCGGTTGACTTTCGTTGACCTTGTACTAATCTTTAATAAATGATTATTTTATTATAACGGGTTAATTAGGGTTTATGTTAAAAAGGGGGAATAAATAGGGGAAAAGAGGAAACATTGAAATATACCCGTTATAGTGACGTCACAGGTGGGCCCTATTAGCATAACCGGTGATATTACCTAACATTGAAGGTTTCAGAAAATTTGGTTACCTAACTCGATATTTTTGTAAGTAAATTACCTAACATTGAAAATTTTGGAAAATTCGTTACCTAACAGTAGAATTTTCAATTCCAGCTAAAGCTCCACTTAATTACTCATTAAAAAAATAATAATAATAAATAATAAAAAATAATAATAATAATTTGTTGCTTGTTGTTAAAGCATAAAATTCTGGAGGGCAGTTAGTTACATTTTTCAACTGAAAATAAAAATCCAACTGAGTGCCGCAGCATCATTACCATTACCATCACCACCACCACCAACATTCACCTAACATTCCCTAAAACCCCCAAATTTCATTAACAACCTAGATCTCATTTCACACACACACACACACTATAACCGTTTTTGTGTGTGTAAACTCACCATAACCAACCAAGGTAAACTAACTAACTACTATCTCATTACTTAATTATAACTTTATACTCATTATTTATGTTATGGATCGGTTAATTTCGAGTTTAATTAGCTGTTTATATGTAAATTGTGCAATGTAACTTGTTAATTCGAGTAAATTGATGCAAATTGTGAATATATTAAGATCTAGGGCTTTAATTATTGTGAATATCATGTGTTTAGTGAAATGTATATGTTGACTTTTGTTGACCTAGGGTTTATACTTTATAATGATGTAAATTACTTTGTTAATATTAGAGGTGTACACGCGCTATGTGACGGTGTTTTTTGTGTGTTAGTTCATTGCAACAATCAAGGTAACTAACTAGTATCTCATTCATTGATCGCAACCGCTATCGTTATCGTTTATATAAGTTACGGATCGATTGTTAGTTGTTTTATGAGCGAATTGTGCAATGTAATTGGTTGATTGGAGCGAATTGATGCAAATTGTGGATATCGTAAGATCTAGGGTTTCAGTTATTGTGAATTTGATGTGTTTCATGAAATGTACATGTCGAACACTAGGTTTGATGTTGAATACTTGCTGTTGACTTTTGTTGACCCAGGGTTCATGTGTATCTGGTTAGAAGATCGTTTGTTAAAACTAGAGGGCGTAAACGCGCTACGCTGCGGTTTTAGTGAATGTGTTGATTGATTAGTTTTTAATTTTGATGTGTGTTGTGAAATGTGATTGATATGGTGTATGAACCCTAGGTTTGAAGTTGAATATATGATGTTGACTTTTGTTGACCTTCGGGGTCTATATATTTGGCTATAAATTCATTCGTTAAAAGTAGTGGTGTAAACGTGCTATGTAACGGCAATAATCGAGAGAAAAGTCGGCAGTTGGTGGTTCAACCGAGGGTGAGTTTGCGGTTCAGTTTTCATTGTTTCGTGTTCGTGTTTGTTTGTTTAGAAGATTTGTAAACTAAGTGAAATTCAACTGGGTCCAAAACTTAACTGTTTTGTAATGTAGTATAAATGACTTGAATATGTGGCAGAATTTACCGCATTAAGATCTAGGGCTTTAGTTTTAGTTAATGTGTTGGACTGTTGGTTAATTAGTTGTGAATTTGGTGTATGTAGTGAAATGTACATGTTGAACTCTTGTTACAGTATGCTGACTTTTGTTGACCTAGGGTTAGTATATATTTGTGGTTATGAACTTGTTTGTTAACGCTCACGCTATGTGTCGGTGGTGCAGCCGCGGTATGACTACGGTGTGAGGGAGAGTGTGGTTCGATTATGAGTTTTTGTGTGTTTTAGAAAGATTAGTAACAAGGAAATTGAGCATTGTGATTGTTTTTTTGGATTATCTTGGAGTTCAAGTGCAGTGCACGACTTGATTGTTTTATATTGTAGTATAGAATTCTAGATAACTTGAAACACCAGGGTTCCTATTTAGAAGATGTACCCACGCTATGCGGTGGTAATAAAGTGAGAGAAGTCGGCGGTGGTGTAGTCACGGCATTAATACGTTTGTTTAAATAAGGGAGAGAGTGTTGCTTGATTTTGACAGTTTTGAGCCCATGTGTGTGTGTGTGTGTTGGTGTCTAGAAGATTAAGGGTTGAGCAATGTGATTGGTTATGTGCTTAATCTTAAAGTTTATGTGGGGTCCACAACTTAAGTGTTTATAATACTTTGTGAGTACAGATGACATCCTCTCTAGCAGAATTTACCGCACTATGAAAATAAACCAGTTACTCGTTTCACTGGGGATTAGTATGCAGGTTTTGTTTTACTATGATGTTGAATATTGGAAAACCCCTTGCCTCTCAACCAAGAGGTCAAGGGTTCGATCCTCACTCCCTACAAAAGGCTGGAGGCCCTTTTCTACCTTAGGTAGAACCGGAAGCAGCCTCTCTACCTTAGGTAGGGGTAAGGCTGTCTACATATCAACCTCCCCCATACACCGTGGAAGACGGTATTGGGACCCATAACCCGTGGAAGACGGTATTGGGAGTTACTTTACTTTTTTTTTTTTTTTGAATATAAATAAGTGCAAACTCTATTTTTTTGGGTGGTTGTGTATGAAATATATTGGGGGTGATGTTGGATGTGACGGTGCACTAATGTAAGGAGTGCGGAATTAATATATAATTATGTTTCAGATTGGATTGGATTGGATTATATCGGAACAATGCAAATGCCAAAATCTAGGCTGAACTTATCGACGCAAGAAGCATTATCAACGTCTCCTAGAGCAAGAGAGGTTGAAGGTCCTTCAAGATGGAGTGAATACTTGAGTCAAGAATCGGCAACTCCAATGACTTCTAGAACCTCGCGTAATAATGGGTTGGAAGTATCATTCCAGCTTCCTGGAGTGTCTCATAAGGGGTTGAACATGCAGTGGGTATATCAGCTAACACAAGTTGCTCAGGGATTAATGGCTAAAATCTATAGATTGAACCAAATTTTGGATTATCCGGATTCAGTTGGTCATGCATATTCTGAAGCGTTTTGGAAAGCTGGTGTTTTCCCGAATTGTCCAAAGATTTGTATCTTGCTTTCAAAGAAGTTTCCTGAACATCATAGTAAATTGCAGCTTGAACGTGTAAGCATTAGATTCTTTTCATGTGGTTTATGATTAATCAATCTTATTTGTACTGCTGAAAAGTTAAACTTGACGGTAAATGTTTTTTTAGGTTGATAAGGTTGCTTTGGATGCTTTAAATGATCAAGCTGAAGTTCACTTGCAAAGCTTGGAGCCATGGATTCAGGTGTGAAGTTTACTTTATTAATGTCTGTGATCATCATGCTTGAAAACATCTAGGAGACTAGGATAATAAATAATCCTCTGCTACATTTTCAATTTGTGTGAGCTTTTCTTGCTGATAACCATCAACTGTCTTTGCAACAATAGAAGCAATTAGGAAGCTGATTAAGTTGAAAACTGGATTTGGCTAGTAATTGTTTTCCTGTTTTATATTAGTTTCTGTATGTTTGTGAATCCCTGGAGTATTTGGTTGGTTCAATGCAGCACGGTCTTTCTAAAACTTTGATTTTCGATTTCCTAGAGAGAAGAAGTGAGCATGTATAGGACTTGACTTGGCCACAACTTAAGATAGTTGCCTAGCACCAGCCCATAAAATATTGACATGCATTCACACTCTGTACCATAGTGGTCAGTGTGAATACACATTAATCCATATTATATCAATGTTGTTTCATTGCTGACAGTTTGATGGATCAGTTTTATTGATCATTCATCCAGTATATAATGTGAAATCAAGCATGGGTTAGCATTAGATGTAATGAAAGTAAGAAGTGATATCGATAAAACACTTTGCGTGTCATGGTAGGACGATAACCTAAATTTTAGCAAACAATCATGATGTCCCCAATACCTTAGTTTATGACTTCTTAGGGCGCTAGATTTTTTGCGAAGTTCGAAAAATCTTACCTAAGTTCTGGCAGGAAAATAACTTAAAGGTCGACATTCTTACTTTCACCTAGTTCAGATAAGTAGTGCATATGAAGAGTTATATCATATATGTGGCATTGTGTTTGTCTTGAAAAGCTTTTAGAAGTTTTCTCTATGTGCCATGAGTTTAAGCAACAATTGTGCTGCATTGCAAACCGAACTAGGTTGCCCACCAGTCAACCAATGGTGAGCTCCGACTTTTGAATCTTCACATTCTCCCTAAGTTAACAATAGTTCCTCCACAGTTAGTTCCCTATGAGGCAGTGCTATTTTGGTAAAATTTAATAAGAATTTTGCACGTGAAATATTGTTGAACAAAGATTAATAAAAATAGAATCAAGCCATCTCAAGTGCTATTCTTTCATTTCCTGTCATTTGATCAGACTGATTTAATCTGATACTAATAATGTGGAGTATAATAAAAAGTGGACTGAAGATTCTAAGCATCACACATATAATCTTTAGATCTCCTGAGAATTTCTCTCCCATGAACTAAAAGGAACATTTTCCTCAAAGCTTAAGGGCATGAAAACTCACCACTAAACCATAATAAAAAACCATAATTTACCACTAAAGAAGTACTTGCATGCCTATATGATTGTAAATGCCCAGTTTTTTTTCTTTGAATAACAAGTGAATAAAGCTTCATAAATTCCATAAATATGTGTTTTCTGTCACGAACATATTGAATGTCATATTGTCATTATATATAAGTTTTGAAGATTCATAAAGCTGAAAGTTAACGGTCTATAAATTGACCTGCTAAAGAAAAAGAAGAAATATCTGAAGGACATGGAGATATTACTTATGAGGTGATCTTAGTTGCTAAAAAGATGATGATATTTTGGTTTTTTCTTTACGATCATTATAATTATTTTGTTATAATCTTCATTTTGTTTCTGCTTCTTTATTTATAGAAGTTGTTGGTAAGGTACTCTTACTTTTGAGTATAGAGTAATGTGAAAAATGATTTTACATCCTTTGTTAATACTATTATATTTTGTAGCTACTCCTTGATATGATGGCATTCCGAGAACAAGCTCTACGACTCATATTGGATCTGAGCAGCACTGTCATCACCCTGTTGGTGAGTTACCTTTTTTTTAATATCCATGCAATTTTCTGCATATGGATGTCTTGTTATAAAAATCGAACGGATTCTGAAAAATTATTAAGAAAACATGGTTTTTATCACAATCCAAAAAATAAAGTAAAAAACAAGAATTTTACCTATTACTGTACTTTTGTCATTAGCTTATAAATGTTAATTTTTCTGCTGCCCATGTATTGTAGCATGTTTCTAATTGTGTATTTCTTCTGTCTTTGCAGCCCCATCAAAACTCTCTTATCTTACATGCTTTTATGGACCTCTTTTGTTCGTTTGTTCGAGTCAATCTCTTTGCTGAGAAGGCAAGTCTTTAGGCCATGTATGATCAATGTTTTCTTATAGTTTAGACATTTTCCTTGCAGTCTCGTATTATGTAGGTATATAGAGTTATTGGACACATGCTCGTTTTATATTCGCTGAATTATCTGTTACACTTTTAATTACAGTTGCCAAGGAAAATGATGCTCCAGACTTACAACCTTCTCCATGCCATGTTGAGAAATGACCGAGACTGTGATTTTTATTATAGGTACTATTATGAGTTTGAAGTCATACTAGTTCAGGGTACGACATGAATAAATCAAAGCTTTTCCTTAAAACCAGTGACTTGACAACCCTCATCTGATTAATATATTAATATTCATGTGCACTTGTTATGCAGTTAAACTTCTTTACTTTCCACATCAATCTACTATCAATTATGGTTAAATAGCAAACTGCAATCATGCCAATCTTAATTTTGTCTTTATATGAGCTAATATATTCTCTTTCATAAAATAACAGGTTGGTTCAATTCATAGATGCATACGATCCACCATTGAAAGGGTTGCATGAAGACCTGAATTTTGTTAGTCCTCGCATTGGAGAGGTCATTACTCTTTCTTGATGCATATATAATCTTACAATGATATAAATCTTCTGGGTTGTCAGTTTTGTGAACCCTATTTCGTAGGAATTTCTTATTTGCTTATGATTATTTTAGGTCATTCAAACTGTCCACATAGGTTCATGTTTGCCTTATGCATAGAGATTTTCTTATAAGAATTTGGCCGTGAGCACTTGCAATGCTACTCATAGAGTCATAGGTATTTATTAGGTGTGTGGAGGATAATTTGAAGTACATATGGATTAGATTTTAATTTTTCAATATTTCAATCTAAGGATTCCACTTCTTTGTGCAACTATTATTACATGAATTAGTGCATCAGACCAAGAAGGATTCGTTTTTTCAAGTTGTATCCTGGTTTCCCCTCTTCTTCCATGCAAGTTCTGTTCATATAAACCTCCAATGTAGGTCCAAAAAAGTGTCTATTATTCTTTAATTGGGTAGTAGACTTTGATTCCTGAGTAAGTCCATGACAGTCTCGTGGGACTGATTATATGATGTGTGCTATACCCACTTTTTGCAGGTTTTAGAGGCTGTGGGTCCCATCATATTTTTGAGTACAGACACACGAAAGCTTAGAAATGAGGGTTTTCTTAGTCCCTTTCATCCTCGGTATCCCGACATCCTCACAAACTCTGCACATCCAATGGTACACTACTTTCTTTGCTTGATCGCGAAAGAACTATATAACGCCTTTATGCGATCATAATGATCTGTATGATATAATTTCATATTGACTTTCCCTCACATGGAGTAGAGTTATTTGCTCAAACTGCTAATTATATGCATGCGGTTTGTCACTATCAATCTATCTTTTGGGAGACATTCTAATGTTGTTTTTTCTATTGCTTATTTTCTTTTCTTTGTGTACAGAGAGCTCAAGATTTAGCAAATGTAACTTCTTACAGAGAATGGGCACTATTTGGTTATCTTGTCTGTCCCGATGAGCTTCTTAGAGTAACCAGTATTGATATAGCTATGGTACAATTCTTACATTTCTCTGAAATTTGTTTCAGTATATAAAATTATGTATGACAGTTATCCTCTAATTTTCTATTCATTGTATCAAAGAAAGATAAGCCTATAGTAGAGTCTAATGCATTGTCCCATTTAAGATGTAAACCTTATTTCATTTCTCTTATTATTGTTAGCTGTGTTTAGTTAAAGGATCAAAGTTCTATATATTTCTCATGTTACTTACAGTCTTCTTGCTTACACCACTTGTTTGTGATATTTACAGGTAGTGCTAAAGGAAAATCTAGTTCTTACCTTATTTAGGGATGAGGTAAACTCTATAGAATATATGATGTTGTCAATTTAAAATGTTGTTGAGAAAATTAGTGATTCTGAAATTCTCCTCATGCAGTATATATCGTTGCACGAGGACTATCAGTTATATGTGCTGCCACGAATATTGGAATCAAAGAAAATGGCAAAATCTGGGCGTACAAAGCAAAAGGAAGCAGATTTGGAATATAGTGTTGCGAAGCAGGTTGAGAAAATGATAAGGTATTAAAATAAGCCTGTCATAGGAATAACGGTGTGTAAATTTGAACAATTTTGCCTGATGTCAGTGCTATACTTTTGTACTTATCGCAGTGAAGTGCATGAGCAAGCAATTTCATCCTGTGATGCAATTCATCATGAGAGGAGGATATTATTAAAGCAAGAGATTGGAAGAATGGTTCTCTTCTTTACTGACCAACCTAGCTTATTGGCTCCTAATATTCAGGTCCATTGCACTCCATAGATTCTCAGTTCTTCAATCTATGTTCTATAATTTTCAATACTGTAAGTACTGATATAATAACTTAACTTCGGTTGTCATTTTGTGGTCTGTTCAGATGGTATTCTCTGCACTGGCATTGGCGCAAAGTGAAGTTATATGGTACTTCCAACATGTTGGGATTAGTTCATCACGATCTAAAGCCAGTCGTACAGTGGCAGTAGACATCGTGAGTTTAAGTTGCATCCTGGAAGAAATATGATCTCATAATTCATGATTTTTTGGTCTCCAAATTGTTATGACACTACATGTTCTGAAAAGCCTGACTTATAACTTCTGAATGCAGAATGCTAATGATCCTACAATAGGATTCTTGTTAGATGGAATGGACCGGCTTTGCTGTCTAGTACGCAAATATATTGCAGGTAAGGATGAGTTCTGTTGGCAAATTTTCAGTGAATACATCTGGATTTGTAATATAATTTCAAAAATTGTCTGTCAGTATTTTATTTATTTCAATATGCAATTCTATATATTAATTTGTTTGAGAGAATAATTACATTAATTTGCAGCGGTCAGAGGCTACGCTTTATCCTATTTGTCATCCTCAGCTGGCCGGATCCGGTTTTTACTCAACACTCCTGGAATGGTGGCTCTTGACCTGGATTCTTCTCTGAAAGGACTTTTCCAAAAAATCGTTGAGCATCTTGAGAATATACCAAAACCACAGGGTGAAAATATCTCTGCAATTACATGTGATCTATCTGTAAGTAATATATATAAATCAGAATTATATATAATCTTGGTTGGTTTATATTGGCTGCGGTTCATGCTGGTGTTTCTTTTACTCATACATATGGATAAGCAGGAATTACGCAAGGATTGGTTATCAGTTTTGATGATTGTTACCTCTGCCCGGTCATCTATTAACATTCGTCATTTGGAGAAAGCAACAGTCTCTACCGGAAAGGAAGGCTTGTTATCTGAAGGGAATGCTCTATACAATTGGTCCAGGTGATCCTTGCTTTTAAACTGGTTCATCAGCTTTCAATAGTTTAATTGAAAGTTATATACTCATTTTCATACCTAATAAAGGTATGCCAAATCTTATATGTTCATTCGATGTGTCAAGCCAGATGTGTTGATGAACTTGAATCTCAGCTTTCGAAACATGGGAGTCTGAAAAAGCTGTATTTCTACCATCAACATCTCACAACTGTATGTTTTAGCTCTCTGAGCAAGTTTTAATAAACATTATCATACGAGCTGCTAGCTCTGCTACTCTCAAGGCTTTTAATTTTCTTTATCTGAACATGGTTCAATACAGGTCTTCAGGAATACCATGTTTGGACCTGAAGGACGCCCCCAGCATTGCTGTGCGTGGCTTGGTGTTGCTAGTAGCTTTCCGGAATGTGCTTCTACAATTGTTCCAGAAGAGGTAATTATAAGGGAAACGGGTCAATTCGGGCTCTTTTTATTGGTAATGGGCCAAATCTCAAATTTAGCTAGAACTGAAGTGGGTCAAAAGTCTCTTAATGTGTCTTAAGATGCATACAGTTTTTTGGATCATTTTATTTGAGAGAAGTTATATTAATGTTTTAGAAATCATATTTAGTGATCTTTGCAAAATTTGAGAAATAGACATAAATTTTGGTGGGTCGGTCCAATCTGAATCCATTTGATATGCTGCTCTCTCTCCGCCCATATTTTCGCCTATATCATTTTTTTGATGGTGTGTAACTGTGTATTGAAGAAATAGTTAATGAATGCGGATTGCTTGAATGCAGCTCACTAGAATTGGTCGAGATGCTGTTCTGTATGTTGAGTCTCTCATTGAGTCCATCATGGGAGGATTGGAAGGGCTGATCAATATTCTTGATTCTGAAGGAGGTTTTGGCTCCTTGGAGATGCAGGTTCCTACTTGTTTATCCAGCAACTTTAGAAGTTAACCAAGTTACCATTAATGCATAAGACTGACTATAAACCATTTAACTTTCAGCTTCTTCCAGAGCAGGCAGCAACTCTCATGAACTTGACATCCAGACTTTCTATTCCTTCAGCAAAATCCCCAAGGGGCGTATCTAGCTTGCATTTGCCAGGCTATGAAAGCTATCCTGAAAGTAATAACTCCATTAAAATGTAAGACACCTGAAGATTACCTTTGGAGTTATCATATGTTTTTTTAGAAAGAATAATGTTATTATATGCTATCTGAGAATTTGCAAAAGCATTGATGTATATAATGTGGCCGTGGGTAGGTTGGAAGCTGCCATGCAAAGGTTGACAAATCTTTGCTCGGTTTTGAATGACATGGAGCCTATATGTGTATTAAATCATGTCTTCGTATTGAGAGAGGTAAGCCCCTATGTTAGTTACCTGTATGGTAATGAAATTACATTTTCTGTTTTAACTTCAAAATTAGCAGTTTAGAAACTTCGTCCATTAAAACCTAAGAACATATTACCATTGTAAAATCTCTTGAAATAGAGGGGTAAAGCAATCCATCTCTTTAATTAATGAAGAAGGTACATATTTTCGCAATCGAATGCTACATTTTGGAAAGAGATAGTACTATGTGAATCCTCAGTCATTTTTCTAAAAAATGATTCATTTTTGGATAGTGATAGACTGATAGTACTATGTGCAAGGTCTCCGTTTCAGACTTTCAGTTATATCTAATATCAACTTTTGATCTCACAACTATTATTATGCTTGCCACTTGAGGCTTCTTAATGTAGAAGCTATTGCCCAGTGTGAATCCTGGAGATTAATTTAAACCTACACGTTATGCAACTTTTAACCTGTTCAACCCATTTGATAAAACCATTTCAGCTGTTTCCTTTTTAGCTCACTGTTTTTTTTTTTTTTTTTTTTTTTTTTAAATTTCCCTGTTTAACCCGCTATAGATAAAACTAAAATACGACCCAAATTGGCTATTCAGAAATAAACGGGTCAATATGTTTACTCAAAATTTAAATTGTACCCATAATGTTGCACTGCAACTAATTTTTCAGCATGACTTTTTGCAATGCAGTACATGAGAGAATGCATCCTTGGGAACTTCAGGAGAAGGCTGCATGCTGTATTGAAATCAGATACAGATCTTCAACGTCCCACAGTTCTTGAATCACTAATTCGTAGACATGTAAGTATAATACATTTGGCAGAGCAACATATCAGCATGGACCTCACACAGGGTATGCGGGAAGTCCTATTGACGGAGGCTTTCTGTGGGCCTGTTTCATCGTTACACACATTTGAAAAACCTGCTGAACAACACACGGGATCCGCCATCGAGGCCGTCTGCAATTGGTATGTTGAAAACATTGTAAAGGACGTCTCAGGAGCCGGGATCCTTTTTGCACCACTCCACCGATGCTTTAAGAGTACGAGACCCGTTGGTGGCTATTTTGCCGAGGCAGTCACCGATCTCAAAGAATTACAAGCTTTTGTCCGTACATTTGGTGGCTATGGAGTTGACCGACTTGACAGAATGATGAAAGAACATACAGCTGCCCTTTTGAACTGCATCGACACATCATTAAGGGCAAATCGAGAATCGTTAGAAGCGGTTTCTGGAAGCATTCATTCTGGTGATCGGATAGAACGAGAAGCAAATGTCAGACAGATAATCGATGTAGAAACAGTAATGGGTTTCTGTATTCAAGCAGGTCAAGCCATTGCTTTTGACTCACTTTTAGCAGAAGCTGGTGGGGCGGTGCTTGCAGAAGGTGCACCATTGATACACTCGTTGGTAACCTCGGTTGCAACGCATTTACCTTTAGAGGTGCCTGAGAAAAATGAAATTAGGAGGATGAGAAGGGTGGCCAACAGTGTAGGAGTAGTTCATGATCATGATTCTGAGTGGGTGAGAGAAATCTTTGAGGAGGTTGGTGGTGCAAGCGATAATTCATGGGGATTGCTGCCTTACTTGTTCTCCACTTTCATGACTTCTAATATCTGGAATACTACCGCTTTCAATGTTGACACAGGAGGCTTCAACACTAATATTCATTGTTTAGCAAGGTAAAGTGCTTCCACCTATTCATACTGAAAGATTTTTGGGCATATCCTTGAGGTAACAAAATGGGATAGTTGGTAAAGGTCCGGCCGAGTTAGATATCTATAGAATTTTTGTGTATTATCAAAAAATCTGTTTTAAAATAATATTTTTTATTTTTAAATATAACGAATTAGTATAATGTATACATTACAAATATAAATTGGGCGAATATACCTACTCGACCAATTTGGCCCGTTTCTCGTTTCACCAAGTATTTTTATTGAACTATTTGACACGTTAGAAATATAATATAACCTGAATTGACCCATTCATAAGTAAGTAGGTCAAAAATGACACGTCTCATGGGACCGCCTAAATTCATTAATTAAAAGAGTTATTAATTAATAGATATTAGTTTATCTATAAATTAATGAATCGGGATCTGCAAAAAGTATTAATTTATCGAGTTTCCGTCCATGCATATTGGTTCTTTAACTGGTTTATCTTGAGGAACAATATAATAAGGGTCGAGTCCTTTTTTTCTAATTTTACTTTGTTTACAGGTGTATTTCTGCCGTGATCGCTGGAAGTGAACTAGTTAGAGTTGAAAGAGAACATCAACAGCGACAGTCCTACTCAAACGGGCATGCCAGTGATACTGCAGAGGCTGAAATGCCAGATCACCAGTCTGTTGAATCAAACATCAAGTCCACAATGCATCTTTTTGTCAAAATTTCTGCAGGCATTGCACTTGATTCCTGGAATGAATACGACAGGTAAAAATACTAGTTTATTTTACACAAAGGTGAATTAGATGATTTCACCACAATTAGGGGCTATAATGAAGTCTGCTTTATATGTGCAGGTCTCATCTGGTGGCAAAACTTATATTCTTGGACCAATTATGTGAGATCTCTCCATACCTACCACGAACTTCACTTGAAATGCACGTTCCTTATGCTATTCTACGTTCCATATACAGTCAATACTATGGAAACTCTCCTTCTAACCCTCTTGCACTTCTAAGTATATCATCACCACGTAGTTCTCCAGCTGTATCCATGGGACACTCATCTCCCGCCATCAGGCATCCTTATGGTGATTCAACACCACAATCAAGTGTTTATGATTCAGGTTACTTCAAGCCTGGATCAGCACTTGGCCACGATCAGCCCTATGAAGGGCATCCAAAAAGCACTGACCACAAACATAGAAATGTGAGACGATCATCGGGTCCATTGGATTACAGCTCAAGCCAAAAAGTGAAGTCAACGGAAGGATCGACATCTGGCAGCAGAGGTCCTAGTCCACTGCCTAGATTTGCTGTGTCACGATCTGGTCCCATATCATATAAATAGTCTGGTTGGAGCATATATTGTAACAGAAATTTATGAATGTGTTGTTGTCTTCCTATAAATCTTTACTCTGAATCTGAGTTCTATAAAAAGTAATCAGCAAATGACTGCCTTCATATTGTAACATACGGGCTTACGGCCATCCCAATTTTTTCGTTCTTATACCATTGAAATATGTAGAGTGGTAAATGGTGACTCCTCTCAAGGGTGTTGTATTGTACTTCATGTGGGATTAAACTGGTGAAAATCCCGACACCTTATAATGTTCTGCTGTGAGAGAAAACTACATAAACTTATGTTTTTGGTTAAGCGAATACATAAAAACTTCTAATTTTAGTTTTTGATTTTTGTAAAAATAAAAATCTTTGACCAAATCTCCTAAAAGACGTCGTCTCACCAAACATATCAACATTGACATTGAGACCCTCAACATAAAATGGCAATATAAAATACCACTCTTCAGACTCATTTGGGCTTTCAATTATTACAACCAAAAATAGTTATATGTAACATGTAAGTGCTGCAATCATAGGTAATTTAAGCTGCAAACAAAATTAAATTATTCAATACTGAGCCTGAGCTAAGCTTTATACAGTAATAGTCATTTGAGCTCGAGGTCACTTGTTTATATACCAATCATCATAATTAACATTGGCAATCGACACTTGGATAACTACAGCTCGGAAACTTGCCAAAAAAAGGCCGAATCCGTAACAACGGCATGAGAAAATAATATCTAAGAGAAACCAAAAAAAGATATAGAAATAGTGCAAGAAATTACTAGTGATGGGAGCACCCCTGCTACAATAATCGGGTTCATTAATTAGTGAATGTCCATGATCATATTTACTAATTACTATCCTTGACCAAATTCTTAACTAACATGGCAAGTCCAATGAGTAGGATACAGTTGCACACTTACACAACAGGAAATCCTAACTTAACACCCACAAGGCTACAATGCATTCTTAGAAGGATTTGCGGTGGACGACAGATGGCCTAGAATTATCATAATCAGCCTCTGATAAATGTTGGTTTTGAGGAAACAAGACCTTTGCAAGTATGACACCTCCCACCCATGCCGAATACATGGATAAGTCCTCTGGCATGTATTCTGGAGCCTGTTGTGGTTGTCACTCATAATTCAGTCACTATTATAAACAAAATAGATGGAACTTTGCAGTTGAGGGTTCATGATTTAGCTTTAGGCAGTTAAAAAGGTGTGTTGATGCAACTTTGCATTCACTAATGCGTTACGAGTATTACCTTTACTAAAGAAAGACGTATTGAAGATGAGCACAGACTAGCTTCCCTCTGAAACCTATCTTCAAATCCTGCAATGTAGCAATACAAAATTTGTTAGCAAAAAGGAAAGAGTGGGCAAAAGTGGACTCAAGATGCTATGACTTCTCAAATATGTTATTATACGAATTTTAGATTATTATTCTAAATTCTAATAATAGAGATTCATTACTGAATATAACAGATCGTATATTTACCGGTCATGGAAACTGTTCCACCACAGAGAACACTGTTCTCCAACAGCTGACGATGATTCTCAGATGACACAGTTGAGATAATGCGGACAAGCTACTCAACAAGACCTTGGGTCTCTAAACCCAAGATAGATGGTTGGAACAACCCCTCTTCCACTGCATCATACCTTTCTCTTTTAATGGAGATCTGAATTCCAAAAAGATAACGATAAAATAAATAAAAAGAATTCATACAAAGTTTGAACTTAAAACAGTACTACGTCAACAATATGCAAAACATTAATGCTATGAGTCTATTGTTGGATTAAAAAATGATAACGTTTAGGTTTCACAATGTATGCAAGAATATGGTCCAAACTAGTCACATACATGCATTCAGATATAAAAGTTGTTCGGACTACACTAAATGCCTAGATTCAAAAAAGCTACTTCATATCATTTAGCATAAGAAAAACCTATATGATAATTAGACTTAATAGTGTCATTTGCCATATTTGCGGACTTGGGTATTCTGATTGGTGATCAACTTGAAGACAATATACAAAGCAATCTAGAAAGGCACTTCACTAAGTAGGGTCTCACATTTTCATCTATACAATTTTGTCTCTTTCAAAAACCCCTAATTAAAAATTACAGTTAAAAGAGCAGATATCTGTATTATTGTCATCTGATAACTACAACATTGAATCTAATTTAGAGGGTGCCTGGCTAAGCTTCATAATTTATGGCTCATTATAAGCTCATAAGCCCCGTCTGATAAACTTTAAGCGTTTGGTTTAGTTTAGGTTGTTAAATGACCAAAATAGACATGAGTTGAAAAATATGAATGTTAGAGTAGATAAGGAATAATTATCATTTATAATTTATAATGAAACATGCTATATAAGTTGAACCCCTTTTGAAAAAAAGTCACAATTTTGTGACTTATTAGTACCCTCTTATATGATCTCATTAGCCTACTCCTATAAGCTTAGTCAAACACTTGATTTACATTTATTTGACACATATAAGCTACGTGGTAATAACCATCAGATAAACTTAGTCAAACACCCTCTCAATAGTCATTACAACATTTGACGATTAGTATTTTGATCCACATGTACTACCTAAGAGTAATAGTTATAGAAAGATAAACTTGTATTTGTGAACTGAATTATCTGGAACAAGTCAGCGCGATTGTTAACTTAGTTCAGTGTCAACTTGTTCCTAGTATGTGTAGTGTATGCATCAAGTTTTTTTTTTTTTTTTTTTTTTTTTTTTTTTTTTTTTTTTTTTTTTTTTATGTGTGCGCAAAAATGAATTATATTAATACCAAATGACTTTACATCATGAGAATAAACATAACCTGATATTGGACAGTCCCCAAATCAGATACTAAAACACAGATACATTCTAAGCTTATACATCAGATGTCTAACAACATCTCATATACTAAAGCACCAAGTCTAACATAACTATTCTCAGACAGATATTCCAACAAGAGGACAAACACTCTTTATATGAGCCTCATTCCTCTATGTATCCATTCTCAACATACAAGATTCACCTTTGAAGCACCTACCATCTAGCTACATTTCCATTGATCCATTCCACCAAGCCACTCAGCCTGCCACCACAGTAGTCAAGGTGGAAATGGATAATGGCATCACTAGGCACCCATAACCCATCCATGGGGGGCTTTGCAAAACAGCCTACATTTCCCTCTCAAAGAAGGGCTTCAGCTGCTTTGGGAACACTCTCCCTCCATGATGACCAACCCTTACCTCCTATGCCAATGTATTGAGTGGACCAAGCAGGTTCATCTTGCACACCTCGCTATTCCACTCATCATACATTGGCCGCCCAAACCACTTACCCTTCACAAAGAGCAGCCCTACTTTATGGTACATTTCTTTGAATTTAGACCTCCTATTTTACCATATATCTTACCAAACTTCCTCCCAAGGCCAAGTTTGGAAAAGAGTATATGTTCAAATAGGTACAGTCATACCAAAGAAACTCCAAGTTACAAGGTACTGCATCGATGTAGTGGTCTGCATATACAAAACTATGATGATTCTATGCTTGTTCCAACATATACCTTTGTTACTGATACACAACATTACTTGTCCCAAACACCCCTTACAACAGATACTCATTCAAGACTCAAAACAGATACTTCTCAATTCTCCTCTATACTGTCCCAACACTCTTTTTTTACTACTTAGCAGCCTGTATTGAACTGAAATCCCCAAATATTAGCAACACTCATCACAACATCAGAATTTTTTACCTTCAGGCTCATAAGTTTGAGTTGGACGACCTCACAAATTTCTTCAAAGAGCTTCTTGGCTTCTCTTTTTTCTCCTCTGAATATTCTCTGAATTCTTTCATGCCAAATGTAATATATGACTGCTGCCAAGCTTAACCTCCTAACAACACTCCATATATTGTTGCCATTTCTTAGTCTTAATAACTCAGTCACAATCTCTTCTACTTTGAAAGAAATCTTGTTAAGATTTAATTTGCATATCATCCTTTCCCAAATTTCATGAGAACTTGCATTGAAAGAATAGATGAGGGTGTGAGTCATTCACCTCATTACACAGTGAGCATAGCAAACCAGTTTGAGTTCCCCATGACATGATTCTATCTTGAGTAAGAAGTCTTCCAAGCATAGCTAACCAAAGGCAAAATGAATGTTTAGGGATACACTGTTTGAACCAAACCACTTCATGCCACCTGACTTCCTCCATATGAGAGCAGAAATTGCCCGTAACATGTTGAATATGAAAGGGGGTTAAGCTATTATCTTCTTTCCTCCACATGACCTTGTCTTGAGTATCTTCATTTAATAAAGGAGTTTGGATATTAGTCACTTCCAATCCTGATTCTAACCATTCTGGAGGCCACTGCCAGATACCCTCTTCAATCATCTCTTTGATGGTGATCATTTTGGACATCCTCACATCATAAAGATCTCTGTGTGAAATTTTCTCAATAAGAAGCCCATCATCATGCCAGCTATCAATCCACATACAAATATTTCTTCCATTCCTAATCTTGTACTGTAAGTGGTTTGCAACTTTATCTCTAATTTCCAGCAAACATTTCCAATGTATGCATCAAGTTATTTATGGGTGTATGGGTGTATGGGTGTACAAATAGCCAAATAAGCCTAATAATTTATTTCGAACATCCCAGCAGCTTGGTACCCTAAACAGATAAGTTCTGATTAAAAGGTAGCTTGCTTAACTTTTTTTGACATACATTTGGCTAATAAAGATGAACTCATCATGGATGTTAAAAAAACTGCATCGCTAAGATCATGGTAACAGTTAAGCTTTTGTACTATAGACGGATGTAGATATAGTGATATTCATCATCTACATCCCCAAAGTCCAAAATTCTTTGATCATTATATAAGTTTCCTGTTTTTCCATATATAGTAAATTTGATAGGCGATCCAGCGATTTGTAATACCACATTGATTAACCGTGAAATTACATCATTGTAGAAAGAAAGACAGAAAAAGGAAAGAAAATGATGAGTTCAAAACAAAAACAAAAACGTTTTACCACCAAGACTTGCAAGTTGTTCCTTACTTTAAACTTAACAAGCAGAAAAGGCATTTAGAATTCTACATATTTAAAATACTGAGCAGAGATGTAGCGCCGATTGTAACCACAACCTCTCCTGTTGTATTTTGAAGACCCCAAAAACGACCGCACAGTCTTGCTTAGATTTGGAGCAGTACTGGAAAGATACAAATCATGGTTGTCAGTTCACAATAATCCCATACTAGAACCAAATCAAATTAATTCAACATAAAACTGTAAATTTTCCCTTTAACAAAACAGTATAACCTAATAAGGAAAAGGATAATAAGGAAAAGGATCATTAACTGTATAGTAATATGACGCCTTTTCTCTTTAACTATTACTATAGTTAAACAAAACAGTATACCTTTAAACTTCTTTATGAAGCTGTGAGCTTTTTTGGCTACTGCTCACAGCTCACTGCTACTGCTCACAGCTGCTTTTGCCAAACATAGCAGAAAAGTTCGTAATCCTTTTCTTTTTCAACTTTTGAAAAAAAAATGTCAATTATTTTTTATTTTAAGATGAACATACAAAGTACTAAATTACTAATGAACATATAATAAAATGCATACCTTTAACTTTAACTTTAACTTTTCATCTTTCTAGAAGTCCTCAGTTTTTTAATCAATATGTTATCTTCTTCATCCGGGATCACTGCCAGCATTTGTTTGATCAACATTAGTATGATCGACGCTTTCTCCGTTGACTTTTTTTGACTTTGCCGTCGTCATGTCGACGACATTTTTAGTTGCCGGTGTCGACGGGAACGTGACGACGGCAATGCCCCGTCAGGAACAGCATTGCAGTCGACATTGTGGGTCCCACTTCGTTTTTCAAGCAAAGAAATTCTTTGTCCGTCAAATTGTTCCCATAGACATGTCGACGGGATTGTATATGTTATTAACGTATTAATTATTAAACGTTAATTAAGTTACACTATCCCGTCGACATGTTGACGGGTGCAATTGTTGGGAATTATACTAACAGTTACCACGGCTAAGAGAAGATGTTACAACTTGTAGAACCCTGTAAAAATTTCTTGTAATTAAATCGTTAATAAATAAATAATCTTTCGTTATCGTTTCTAATTCCCATTTTCTCGAAAAAATTTAAAATTTTTCTTATTATATTATTTTGGCGATTTTCACAAAATAATATAAATCACGAAATGACGGCATTAATCCTCGACACGTTATACGAAACTTAAACTTTTCATTTAATCCTAAATCTAAATCCTAATCCTAATTATATTCATTAAATATAATTAAAATTCCTAATGACCTAATTAACTCAACCGGACCCTTAATTACCTTCGGCCCACGCCTATTCTACTATTCATAAGCCCACCAAACCAAAGCCCAAAATCCAACTTATTTATTTTTCATCCGATCGATATAGTTCATTCACCCTCCAAAACGCATCGTTTATTTTTAAATCTTCCACACACCCTACGTATTTTATTTTCCCATCTCGTTAACCTACTAGCCAACAATTAGTGTGTCAAGTCTCACGTCCATACGTTGAGTTTTGATACGTTTTTAAGAGGCAAAGTATTCGACCCTTGTACACCCAAATCGATTTACAATATATTCAAAACTTAATCGTTTTGAATCTAGTTTGTTTCTAATCGTTCCTAATATTATTCCTAAGATGATTCTAAGCTCAAATGTTAAAGATGATTATGTATAAACAAGCTGTGTATGATTTTGTGAATCGTATACGAGTAAAGATATATGGTCGACATGGGCATGAATCACCCCAACACTCTCCTCATTTTGTGCTCTCACAACACCCTCTAAAACAATATAAAACTTTACCTAGGAGCTAGTTACTGACATGCAAATAGTGTACGAAGAGTTTACATTGAAACTTTCTACTAAACGATATATATATTTGTAATATATGTACGTACATTGCATGCATTCTTCTCTTATTCTTTCACACACTTATTCACTGCAATAATTTAACCTTCGAACCATTCTCAAAGACTTACAAGTCGTGTAGTATTGTATTGGAAGCAAAGAAAGGAAATCGGGTTGAAATATTATATAACGTTTGGGTTATATAGCTTAGACGTGATTTCTTGTGTTCCTTTTCTATCTATCTCGACTCTTGATCACCTCTAAGGTGTTTGTAAGTTTCCTACACTCGTTTCTAATCCATTTCACACGTTGTTATTTAGTCATGCACTTTGTTTAATTTATTTCGATCGTCTACACTTTGCACGTTTATTTCACGTATATATTTATTCTTAGTACACGAAACATGATTAGCCTCTATCTTGGAAGGCCTAGGAATCACGTAGCACACACCATTCACTTTAGTTGTAACGTTTCAAGCATATCACGCATTCATTTTAAATTGCATCCATCGTATGAAATTTAGTATGACACTTAGTAAATAATTCCAAGTTTTCAAAATATATTACCGATCCAAACAGGTCACAAAACAAGCGTATAACTTAAAATTTCATTTAACGATAGTACTATATTTTTTCACGACGCCATAGACCACCTAGCAAGCTAACATTTTCATGTAAACAACTTGTAAAAATAATCAGGTTTTGACATCCTAATCGATCCATTTTGAAATGATATGAACCGGTTTTCAAACCAAAATTTGAAACTAAAAATCTTATTTTTGTCGACTGGGCTTAACTAAAGCCCATTAAGAAATTAAAATCCGTAAGCCCACTGGGCCTATAAGAAATGTTTTTAGAATCATAAAAATGACCCAAAGCCAAGCCCAAAACTTTTTCCATGCCCTCGCCTCTAAAACTCTTAACGGGCCTTTAATTGAATCGTTAATCGGCCCATAAGCTAAAAATTAAGCTTTTGAATAAATAAGCAGTTAAAATAAACTTGTTACTTAATAAATAAGCTTCGGAAATTTTTAGGAAAGTTTCATAATCATTTTTGCAAAATTGGACTAAAAATGTAACGCGACGACACCTAGAAGGACTAAATGTGTAAATATTGAAACTAAAGGACTAAACCTGTAAATACAGAAATCTAAGGATAAAATGTGATAAAAATAAATATTATAAGGTTAGTATTGATTATTGGACAGAGTAGAGGACTATAGTTGAAAAATATATAAAAAGGACTAACGGTGTAACGCAAGTATCGTTAGTGTAAAAATGGTAAAATTGGAAAAGGAGACAAGGACTAAACGTAACTTATTTTTCATTCTTATTTATTTTCTATTTTTGTCAATTTATTTCATATCATATTTAAACTTTATTTTTATTTATTTATATATATATATATATATATATATATATATATATATATATATATATATATATATAAATAAAAATAAAGTTTAAATATGATATGAAATAAATTGACAAATATATATATATATATATATATATTATTTAACGTAACGTTAATAATATATATAACGATATTTTTAAAAGGTTAAGATTTTACTTACGATTAAAAAGGAAAAACTTCGATGAATAATTTTAAAAATCATATTTTGTCATATCATGCATATCACAATATTTTCACTGCACATCACTTAATCGTCATAACGAATATCTAATATTCGTTATTTTCTTCGTAATTATCAAATAGTTTTTTTGTCAAGTTCTTAGATAAATTTATTTATCAGGTTGTGTTTTGAAGCCGTTTTCATAAATTCATCCGACTTTATTTTCTTCGTTTTCAGTATCAATCAAGGTGAGTCATAGCCTCACATTTAATTATTTTCAAAACTCCGTGAGGGGGATACATGTTATTAATAGATCGCAAGTATTTTTCAGTATGCTTTCCTGACTGATATATGCCTAAGTTAGCTATTGCCAAAAGACCCTTATTCATGAGCCATTAATCACTGCGGTGAACGCGAATATAATGAATAGATCTATTTAAGGTTTGACAGCCTGTCCCATTAATACTTGACGGAATGCCATTATGCATGTGGTTAGTCGTATTAGTCGTGATAATTATATTTGATGTAAAAATAGAAACTGGCAAATCACCTATTACACGAGGGCAAATTTATCATTGATTTGATAAACACCCGCCGTTTACGGTATTTGTTAACGTTTGCGTGTCATGAGACTTAGTGCAATCAATATATGAACTGTAATATCAATGTTTTCAAACTGATTGTATTTTCCAATACAATCTTACTTGTGTATCAAAATGATTATTAAATTCAAACTCTGATTTCACTCAACAATTTTGTTGACATTTAAGCATGTATCTCAGGTATTTAGCAGGGGAAGCAAGCATGGAACGGGCGGCAAAAATCTTCAAATTATGTTTACTTTATTTCAATAATGATGTAAAATAAATGATGTCTGATTTAGTTCAAAACATCAAGTTTTTATAATACTCTGATAAGGACCTATTGTATTTCAAATATTTATAAATTTAAAACGTCTCTTCGAGCCATTTTCTATCATTGTGTCTTCGATCCTCACCGTAACACCCTAATTTCTATTCCGCTGCCGCATTTCAAATTAGGGGGTGTTACAGATTGGCATCAGAGCCATAGTTATAGAGAACCAAATGTTTTCAAACATTGAACTATAACCACACTTTCAAATAAATTAAATTTTCATCATATAAATTTTTGCCCGCCGTGCCTGCTTGCGACAGTACTCCGTAAGTTAATCATTAAGCTATGATATTTTGATTGTGATATGTTAAAATTTTATGATAATAAATTCTTATTCTGCGCTATTTATGAATTGTTACAGTATTGTTTCAATATGAGTATGTTCGACTCCGATTCTGATATTTCCGTCGCGTCCGTTACTTCGCCTGTTTATCGTTCTACTTTTGTACCTGACGCTGTTTCCCAAGAAACAGAACCCTTCGAGCAAGACGAAATTGCTACAACGCTTGAAAATCCCGATACTTTTGTTTTACCGACACCATTACCACGTCATGAATTAAATTCATATGCACCTGATCACCCACTCAATCTTTTTAGCCAAACTTACCCATATATTTTTCACCAAAGAGAACCAATCCCTAAGGAAGATATACCTACATCCAGCCGCCTTCGTATTTCTGATTCTATTCCTCCACTTTTACCATCATTACCCTATCCGCCTGGTTTTACTCCCCCAGCTCATATCAATGAAACTGGCGAGAGTGCTAGGATGGAAATTCCCTCTACCCTTTCAAATTCTGTAGTAGTGACGCGATTGGAGCATCACGAAGATCAGATAGACTCACTTCTTCAGATGATTGATTATTCATCTTTCGATCATTCAGATACTACCCACAACACCTTACATAACCTTATAGCCGATAGGATAGAGTTGCAGCAGGGGTTAGCTCAGATACATTCGGATATCTCTGAGACACGTTCTTTCGCGATATCGTTGCGAAGAGAGGGACATAACCATACTTGGGAAGCCCAGCTTGCACACCGAAGAGCAGATACATTGGAAAACATTGTAGGAGATATGAAGATGCAACATCATACCGAGATGCAAGAGCTCCGAACTCATATCTTAGAGATGGGAGGACATGTGGACATACCTAATCATTAGAGGCAGTTAGTATTTGTACTAGTAATAAGGCATTCAAGCCTGCCGCATGTGGCATTTAATAAGCTTGTATCGTTTTGTTATAACAACTCAACTGATTAAGTTATTAATGTTATGCTGTTGGTTTTGATATTACTATATAGAAATGTCAACTTATGCTTATGGTTGTTCATGTGTACTATAAATGCATCTAACATATCGGAATGATTATGATTGTTGTATCAGAATAAAAACTACATATGATGCCCAATTATTATTAAGACTCATAAATATTTAGTTCTCTACTTCACAAGAACCTTTAAACAAGTTGTTGTTTAAAATTCTAAATGCTGTATTTTTGTATTATTAATAGAAAAATGGAGCATGCAAGTAGCGAAAACTCTAACCCGGAAGTGATCATGACCCCCACCGAGGTTCAAAGAATGATTGCTGTGGGAATATCTGCAGCTCGTGAAGCGGATCGTTTGAATAATACCAATGGTGCAAATCGTGAAGTTAATACAATTACTCCACGTAATTGTACTTACAAGGATTTCATGACTTGCAAGCCAACAAACTTCAAAGGAATTGAAGGAGTGACTGAAATGGCACATTGGTTTGAGCATACTGAGACAGTCTTCAAGAGGAGTGGTTGTCCTGAGAATAGCAAAGTTACCTTTGCTACAGGGACTCTTCAAGGAGAAGCACTATCGTGGTGGAACACTACTGCGAATGCTATGGGTCCAGATGAAGCTTTCAGACTTTCGTTGAATGAGTTGAAGAATAAAATGTTGAAGAAGTATTGTCCAAGGATAGAGATTCGAAAACTGGAGGATGAATTTCATCAGCTAGTTGTAAGGTACAATGACCTGAAGACATACGACAGAAAGTTTCTGGAGTTGTCGGTGCTGTGTCCAACTATAGTACCCGATGTTGAACAAGCATTGGAGAAATACGTGGAGGGACTACCACCATCCATTGAAGGAGATGTTACCTCATCGAATCCAAAGACAGTAGAAGAAGCTATGGAGCTTGCACAGAGATTGTTAACCCGGGTGATCAAAAGAGGTTCTACTTCTGCGATCAATGAGCATAAGAGAAGTGCTGACAACCGTGGGAGTAACAATAGCAACAACCGCAACTACAACAACAGTTACAGTGGTAACCGTAGCTACAGTAACAACAACAATCAAAGCAGAAATCGCAACAGAGATCAACAGCAGAACCGTAGTAATCATCATCAACAACAAAATCATCGACAAGAAGCTACCCGAGCTTATGCAGCAGTGCCTGCAGAAAGTAAAGGTTATTCTGGAACTCTACCCCCATGTAACAAGTGCAACATGCATCATACTGGAGCATGTAGGGCTGCTTGTGGCAACTGTAGAAGAATTGGTCATATGACAAGGGACTGTCGAGCGACTGGAGCCAACACACAACCGATAGCAGTAAAGTGCCATGGTTGTGGAGAAGTTGAACATTACAGACCTTAATGTCCGAAATTTACCAATAATGTTGCCAGAGGAAGAGCGTATGTACTTGGTGATGGGAACACAACGCAGAATTCTGATGTTGTTACTGGTACGTTCCTATTAAATCAACAAGAGGCTAAGATATTATTTGATTCAGGAGCAGATAAAAGTTTTGTGTCTACTTCGTTTGCCGCAATTCTAAATATTACTCCTGTAGAATTAGATACTATCTATGAAATAGAATTAGCAGATGGAAATATTTTAAGTACCAATACCCTAATCGAAAACTGCACCTTAACCCTTCTAAATAAATCTTTCCTTATCAATCTTATGCCCATCCAATTGGGAAGTTTTGATGTCATCATTCGTATGGATTGGTTATCTAAACACCGTGCCAGAATAATTTGTGACGAGAAAATCATCCAAATTCCATTCGACGGTGAAACCTTAATCATCCAAGGTGATAAACCTAAAACTTCTTTCAATATTGTTTCGTACGCCAAGACGATGAAATACATAAGCAAAGGATGCCATGTATTTCAAATCCAAGTAACGGGAGGAGAAACAAAAGAAAAGAAGAAACAACTTGATGAAGTGCCGGTTGTAAGAGAATTTTTTGATGTATTTCCCGAAGACTTACCTGGAATCCCACCAACTCGTCAAGTAGAATTCCGAATCGATTTAGTGCTTGGAGCAGCACCAGTTGCAAAAGCACCATATCGATTAGCACCCTCCGAAATGAAAGAATTATCTAAGCAGTTAAAAGAACTATCAGATAAAGGTTTCATTCAACCAAGTTCATCCCCTTGGGGAGCACCAATCCTATTTGTCAAAAAGAAAGATGGAATGTTCCGAATGTGTATCGATTACAGAGAGTTGAACAAACTCACGGTGAAGAATCGATATCCATTGCCAAGGATCGACGATCTATTTGACCAATTACAAGGATCAAGTGTTTACTCAAAAATTGATCTGAGATCAGGATATCATCAATTAAGAGTTAGGGAAGAGGACATTCCCAAAACAACTTTTCGAACACTATACGGACATTATGAATTTCAGGTGATGCCATTTGGTCTTACCAATGCACCAGCTGTATTCATGGATTTAATGAACCGAGTATGCAAACCATACTTGGATAAATTCGTTATTGTGTTCATTGATGATATTTTAATCTATTCGCGCAATAAAGAAGAGCATGCCGAACACTTAAGGACTATTTTGGAGTTACTTAAGAAAGAAAAGTTGTACGCCAAGTTTTCCAAATGTGATTTTTGGATTTCTACCGTTCAATTTTTAGGCCATATCATCAACAACAAAGGTATCCACGTAGATCCCGCGAAGATAGAAGCAGTTAAAGGTTGGACGTCACCCACCTCCCCAACCGAGATTCGTCAATTCTTAGGTCTCGCTGGTTATTACCGGAGATTTATAGAAGGTTTTTCAAAGATTGCAAAACCATTGACGGAACTAACCCAGAAGAACAAGAAGTATAACTGGGAAGAGAAGCAAGAGTCAGCATTTCAGCTGCTGAAACAGAAGCTTTGTGAAGCACCAATATTAGCATTACCGGAAGGCAATGAGGACTTTGTAGTGTATTGTGACGCATCTCATCATGGTTTAGGTGCGGTACTAATGCAAAGAGACAAAGTTATAGCCTATGCTTCACGACAGCTAAAGAAGAATGAAGAAAACTACACCACTCATGATCTAGAATTAGGAGCAGTAGTTTTTGCTCTTAAGATATGGAGACATTACCTATATGGTACAAAGTGTACAGTTTTCACCGATCACAAGAGTCTACAGCATATACTAGATCAGAAGGAGCTAAACATGAGGCAAAGAAGATGGTTAGAATTACTCAATGACTACGACTGTGAAATTCGTTACCATCCTGGTAAAGCGAATGTCGTAGCCGATGCGTTGAGTAGAAAAGATAGAATTAAACCTCTTAGAGTTCGATCTCTAGGAATGACAATTCATTCGCCACTTCCTGCTCAAATCATCAAAGCTCAAATGGAAGCTCTACAAGAAGAAAACCGGAAATATGAGAAAATTGACAGAAGGTCAAACCTGGAAGATCAGGTTGACAGAATGCCAAATAATGAAAAAGAATTTGTGAGAAGAAATGATGGAATGTTATGTTTTAAGGAAAGATATTGGATTCCTCTCTTTGGAGGTATTCGAGACCTTATCATGCATGAATCTCATAAATCCAAATATTCTATTCATCCCGGTTCCAATAAGATGTACCAAGATATTAAGAAGAATTATTGGTGGACAAATATGAAAGCTGATATCGCTGAGTACGTTGGTAAATGTTTGACCTGCTCTAGAGTAAAGGCAGAGACTCAGAAACCATCAGGATTACTCGTGCAACCAGAAATTCCGGTCTGGAAATGGGAACGAATCACAATGGATTTTATTACCAAATTACCAAAGACTTCGACCGGATTAGACACAATCTGGGTTATCATCGATCGATTAACCAAGTCTGCACATTTTCTACCAATCAAGGAAACTGACGAGATGGAAACACTCGCTCAGTTGTACTTTAAAGAAATTGTGATTAGACATGAGGTACCAATATCTATTATTTCTGATAGAGATAGCCGATTCACATCAAGATTTTGGGAATCGCTACAGAAATCTCTTGGTACTAGGTTAGATATGAGCACCGCTTATCATCCGCAAACCGATGGACAAAGTGAGAGAACAATCCAAACCTTGGAAGACATGCTCCGAGCATGTGTGATTGATTTCGGAAAAGGTTGAGATAGACACTTGCCATTAGTTGAATTCTCGTACAATAACAGCTACCATGCCAGCATAAAGGCTGCACCTTTTGAGGCACTATACGGAAGAAAGTGCAGATCACCAATCTGTTGGACAGAAGTTGGTGATATGCAACTTACCGGACCAGAGCTAATACATGATACTACTGAGAAGATATTCCAAATCAAGCAACGCTTGCAAGCTGCTCGTGACAGACAGAAAAGTTATGCTGATGTCAGGAGAAAGCCTATGGAATTTCAAGTAGGAGACAAAGTCATGTTGAAGGTTTCGCCATGGAAAGGAATGATTCGCTTTGGAAAACGTGGAAAGTTAAATCTGAGGTATATTGGACCTTTCAAAATTCTGGAGAGAATTGGTTCAGTTGCTTATAAGTTAGAACTTCCGGATGAACTCAGTAGGGTACATCCTACATTCCACGTATCACAACTCAAGAAATGTTTGTCAGACGAAACTCTCGTCATTCCACTAAAAGAGATTACATTGGACGACAAACTAGTGTTCACAGAAGAGCCTGTGGAAATAATAGATAGAGAGATAAAACAACTCAAACAGAATCGTATCCCCATTGTGAAAGTAAGATGGGACTCTAAGCGAGGACCGACTTACACATGGGAAAGAGAAGATAGATTCTGTGAGAAATATCCACACTTATTTTCATAGAACGCACTTGTTAGATTTCTTAAAATCGAATTTCGGGACGAAATTCAGAATGACAAGTGGGTACTGTAGAACCCTGTAAAAATTTCTTGTAATTAAATCGTTAATAAATAAATAATCTTTCGTTATCGTTTCTAATTCCCATTTTCTCAAAATAATTAAAATTTTTTCTTATTATATTATTTTGGCGATTTTCACAAAATAATATAAATCATGAAATGACGGAATTAATCCTCGACACGTTATACGAAACTTAAACTTTTCATTTAATCCTAAATCTAAATCCTAATCCTAATTATATTTGTTAAATATAATTAAAATTCCTAATTACCTAATTAACTCAACCGGACCCTTAATTACCTTCGGCCCACGCCGATTCTACTATTCATAAGCCCACCAAACCAAAGCCCAAAATCCAACTTATTTGTTTTTCATCCGATCGATATAGTTCATTCACCCTCCAAAACGCATCGTTTATTTTTAAATCTTCCACACACCCTACGTATTTTATTTTCCCATCTCGTTAACCTACTAGCCAACAATTAGTGTGTCAAGTCTCACGTCCATACGTTGAGTTTTGATACGTTTTTAAGAGGCAAAGTATTCGACCCTTGTACACCCAAATCGATTTACAATATATTCAAAACTTAATCGTTTTGAATCTAGTTTGTTTCTAATCGTTCCTAATATTATTCCTAAGATGATTCTAAGCTCAAATGTTAAAGATGATTATGTATAAACAAGTTGTGTACGATTTTGTGAATCGTATACAAGTAAAGATATATGGTCGACATGGGCATGAATCACCCCAACACTCTCCTCATTTTGTGCTCTCACAACACCCTCTAAAACAATATAAAACTTTACCTAGGAGCTAGTTACTGACATGCAAATAGTGTACGAAGAGTTTACATTGAAACTTTCTACTAAACGATATATATATTTGTAATATATGTACGTACATTGCATGCATTCTTCTCTTATTCTTTCACACACTTATTCACTGCAATAATTTGACCTTCGAACCATTCTCAAAGACTTACAAGTCGTGTAGTATTGTATTGGAAGCAAAGAAAGGAAATCGGGTTGAAATATTATATAACGTTTGGGTTATATAGCTTAGACGTGATTTCTTGTGTTCCTTTTCTATCTATCTCGACTCTTGATCACCTCTAAGGTGTTTGTAAGTTTCCTACACTCGTTTCTAATCCATTTCACACGTTGTTATTTAGTCATGCACTTTGTTTAATTTATTTCGAACATCTACACTTTGCACGTTTATTTCACGTATATATTTATTCTTAGTACACGAAACGTGATTAGCCTCTATCTTGGAAGGCCTAGAAATCACGTAGCACACACCATTCACTTTAGTTGTAACGTTTCAAGCATGTCACGCATTCATTTTAAATTGCATCCATCGTATGAAATTTAGTATGACACTTAGTAAATAATTCCAAGTTTTCAAAATATATTACCGATCCAAACAGGTCACAAAACAAGCGTATAACTTAAAATTTCATTTAACGATAGTACTATATTTTTTCATGACGCCATAGACCACCTAGCAAGCTAACATTTTCATGTAAACAACTTGTAAAAATAATCACGTTTTGACATCCTAATCGATCCATTTTGAAATGACATGAACCGGTTTTCAAACCAAAATTTGAAACTAAAAATCTTATTTTTGTCGACTGGGCTTAACTAAAGCCCATTAAGAAATTAAAATCCGTAAGCCCACTGGGCCTATAAAAAATGTTTTTAGAATCATAAAAATGACCCAAAGCCAAGCCCAAAACTTTTTCCATGCCCTCGCCTCCAAAACTCTTAACGGGCCTTTAATTGAATAGTTAATCGGCCCATAAGCTAAAAAATAAGCTTTTGAATAAATAAGCTTGTTACTTAATAAATAAGCTTCGGAAATTTTTAGGAAAGTTTCATAATCATTTTTGCAAAATTGGACTAAAAATGTAACGCGACGACACCTAGAAGGACTAAATGTGTAAATATTGAAACTAAAGGACTAAACCTGTAAATACAGAAATCTAAGGATAAAATGTGATAAAAATAAATATTATAAGGTTAGTATTGATTATTGGACAAAGTAGAGGACTATAGTTGAAAAATATATAAAAAGGACTAACGGTGTAACGCAAGTATCGTTAGTGTAAAAATGGTAAAATTAGAAAAGGAGACAAGGACTAAACGTAACTTATTTATCATTCTTATTTATTTTCTATTTTCGTCAATTTATTTCATATCATATTTAAACTTTATTTTTATTTATATATATATATATATATATTATTTAACGTAACGTTAATAATATATATAACGATATTTTAAAAAGGTTAAGATTTTACTTACGATTAAAAAGGAAAAACTTCGATGGATAATTTTAAAAATCATATTTTGTCATATCATGCATATCACAATATTTTCACTGCACATCACTTAATCGTCATAACGAATATCTAATATTCGTTATTTTCTTCGTAATTATCAAATAGTTTTTGGTCAAGTTCTTAGATAAATTTATTTATCAGGTTGTGTTTTGAAGCCGTTTTCATAAATTCATCCGACTTTATTTTCTTCGTTTTCAGTATCAATCAAGGTGAGTCATAGCGTCACATTTAATTATTTTCAAAACTCCGTGAGGGGGATACATGTTATAAATAGATCGCAAGTATTTTTCAGTATGCTTTCCTGACTGATATATGCCTAAGTTAGCTATTGCCAAAAGACCCTTATTCATGAGCCATTAATCACTGCGGTGAACGCGAATATAATGAATAGATCTATTTAAGGTTTGACAGCCTGTCCCATTAATACTTGACGGAATGCCATTATGCAGGTGGTTAGTCGTATTAGTCATGATAATTATATTTGAGTAAAAATAGAAACTGGCAAATCACCTATTACACGATGGCAAATTTATCATTGATTTGATAAACACCCGCCGTTTACGGTATTTGTTAACGTTTGCGTGTCATGAGACTTAGTGCAATCAATATATGAACTGCAATATCAATGTTTTCAAACTGATTGTATTTTCCAATACAATCTTACTTGTGTATCAAAATGATTATTAAATTCAAACTCTATGATTTCACTCAACAATTTTGTTGACTTTTAAGCATGTATCTCAGGTATTTAGCAGGGGAAGCAAGCATGGAACGGGCGGCAAAAATCTTCAAATTATGTTTACTTTATTTCAATAATGATGTAAAATAAATGATGTCTGATTTAGTTCAAAACATCAAGTTTTTATAATACTCTGATAAGGACCTATTGTATTTCAAATATTTATAAATTTAAAACGTCTCTTCGAGCCGTTTTCTATCATTATGACTTCGATCCTCACCGTAACACCCTAATTTCTATTCCGCTGCCGCATTTCAAATTAGGGGGTGTTACACAACTGCAGAAGATTGTACTTGCAGTGGAAACTCATTACCACTGCAAGAACATATATTACCACTGCTTATTAGATAATTGTTAGAAAACGTGTTTAGATAAATATAGAATAGATCTTGTATATATCTTATTATATTAGCTTTATACTTATCTTGTAGAAGAGGACTCCTTGTGCTATAAAAGGAGATCCTAGGTTAAAGGTTTGATATACGTTTCTAGAGCTTCAAGGTGTAACCCTAGTGATATCAAGATCACTCGTATTATTATCATTAATAATATTGGAGCTACTAGTTTGTTTACATACATTGTTCTTATTCATATACAACTGTCTTACTCACAATCAAACTTCTAAGTGTTACTAAGTAGATTCCGCATACTTAGTGATATAACTCAAAGTATCAATCTAACACAAGTTCAAGGTGTTAAGATCTATCAAGTGGTATCAGAGCCAGGCTTTGATACTTTGATTTAGAAGACTCTAGTTCACTCAGAAGAATCAATGGAGACAGAAACCAGTAACTCAAACATTGCTGCTAAGCTTCCAAAGCTTAAGTTGAATGACTTTGAGATGTGGAGGCTAATGATCGAACAATTCTTTATGGTCCAAGACTACACACTCTGGGAGATCATTATGGTTGGAAATTCCTTTAAACCAAGTTCTACATCAGAGATGGTTAATGGCAAGGAAGTAATTAAGGTCAACACTGGACCTGTTACTAATGATGAAAGACTTCAGCTGAAGAATGATCTAAAGGCCAGAGGTTTGTTGCTGATGACACTTCCCAGAGACCAAGTTCTTGCATTCAGCAAATACAAGACTGCAAAGACTCTTTTTGATGAGATCTGTGAAGTTTTTGGTGGTAATGATTCCACCAAGAAGACTCAAAAGACCTTGCTGAAGCAGACTTATGAAAACTTTGGTTCAACAAGTAATGAATATCTTGATAGCATCTTCACAAGGCTACAAAATATTGTTACTCAACTCACTGTTTTTGGAATAGAGGTGGAAAGGGAAGACCTTAATTTAAAGTTCTTAAGAAGCTTACCCTTTGAGTTTGGAACCAATGTTGCTGTGTGGGAAGATAAGCCAGAATTGGAGACCATGAAACTCAATGATTTGTACAATAACTTCAAGGTTATTGAACAAAGATTGAAGAAAGCTGGTAAAATAAGCTCAAGTTCAGGAAGTGTAGCACTCATATCATCATCTCTTGATGATAGTTCAGATGAAGAAAGTGATGGTGATGATGACAGTGCTAACATTGTTGTTTCCACTGGTAGTGGAAGTGTTTCCACTGGTAGCTCAAAGAGACAGATTGCAGGACTTAGTGATACTACTTTTTATGCCTTTATATCAAGTCAAGTGGGTGGTTCAATTCTCAATCATGAGGATTTGGATCAAATTGATGAGGATGATATGGAGGAGATGGACATTAAATGGCAAGTGGCATTACTAAGCCTAAGGACAAAGAAGTTTTAGAAGAAGACTGGAAGAAAGATTAACATCAGTGGCAATGAAACAGTAGGTTTTGACAAAAAGAAGGTGGAGTGCTATAATTGTCATAAGAAGGGGTACTTTGCTAGGGAGTGCAGGAAGCCAAGGAAATCTGACAACAGGTCAACTTGGTATAAGCAGGACAAGAAGAAGGAACCTACTACTGATGAGCCAAAGGGGCTATTGGCTATTGATGGAGTGAGCTTTGATTGGAGCTTTATGACTGAGGAAGAAGAAGATGATTCAGAGTCTGCAATGGTTGCTACAGAGCTTGCACTAATGGCTTTTTCTGACTTTGAGGTACAAAATGATAAGGCTTGTTCTAAATCTTGTAGGGCCTTAAAAGAGTATGAGAAAATTAAAGCACAATATGATGAACAATTGCTAGAGTTAACTCATACTAATTATAACTTAGCAAATCATAAAAGAGGCCTAGGAGTTTTAGAAACTCAATTAGAGCATTATAGGGCAAATGAATCTAAGTTCAATGATGATATTGCAGTATTAAGAAGAGACTTAGATTATCAGGTTGCTGTTAATAAGGTTCTTAGAGAAGAACTAGAAAAGGTTAAGATGGCTAGTGAAAATATAATGATAACTAAGCAAACACTGGATCATCAATCCAAGTGTATTGACAAAATTTGGGAAGCCCAAGTTGTGAGCAAAGCCAAATCAGGAGTTGGATACAAAACAGTTCCACCACCTCTAAGAGGTGTTCCATCACCTCCTGGCATTGACTTGGCTCACACAGGATTAGAGGAATTCCAGGAACCACCTATGACCTATGGACCAAAGTTTGTTAAACCAGTTGAAATTGAAAAGGTTCAGGTTGAGGTTGATATATTTGATAGTGCTAGTGACTCATCTCTTAAAGATGAAAATTTAAATGTTGAGTCTAAACCTAGTGTTCCTGAGAATGTTAAAGTGGAGGTTAAAAGAAGTATTCCTGATGTAGTCAAAGAGAAGCCTAGGTCACAACCTAATTTCACTAGGCCCACTACTAGATATGCAGAGATGTACAGAAGTAGGTCACCAACTCCTAGGGGTAATATGAGGAGTTGGAATCATGTTAAATCTAGGCAATTTGGTAGTGATTTTGTGTTCAATAACAAACCCTGTCATATATGTGGTAGCTTTGACCATTTGTCTTATAGCTGTACCTACCACTTGGGAAGAAGGGAAGTGTTTGGGAATACTAGGGTGAATGGACAACATGCTAATAACTTAACTCACCCAAATCCACTTAGCAAGATGATTCCCAGGTCTGTTTTGCTTCATTCTGGCATTAAACCAATTTTCACTGCTAGACCAGCAGTTGCCACTGCCAGAAATAAAAACAGAGTTTACCCTAAGCCCCCTGTTACTACTTTTGTTAAATCTACTCAAACAAGAAAAAAGACCAATTTTGAAAAGAAAGTTAACAATAATCAAAAGTGGGTACCCAAAGTTTCAAAACAAGCAGTTTCCACTGCTAAGCCAGCAGTTACCATTGCAAGGCCAAAGGTTACCACTGGTGGGTCTGTTAACAAGAAAAGGGTAAATATGAGAAATTCTGTTAAGGCCTCAGCACATTGGGAATGGAAACCAAAAGGAACCATCACCTCAAACAATCCCAATGGTGTATCAATGACCTTTGATAGATATAATTATATTGATACACGAGGCAGATCCAAGTCATTTGTGGCTTGGGTACCCAAAAGGAACTAATTCCTTTATTTTGTGTGCAGGGACATTCAAAGACTACAAATGATCAAGGATACTCAGACAGTGGATGTTCCAGGCACATGACTGGCAATAAGTCCTATCTTTCAGACTTTCAACCTTATGATGGACAATTTGTTAGCTTTGGAGGAGGAATTGGTGGCAAAGTTTCTGGCAAAGGAACAATCAAGGCTGGAAACATTGATTTTGAAGATGTGCAGTATGTGAAAGAACTCAAGTACAACCTCTTTAGTGTGTCACAGATGTGTGACAAGAAGCATAGAGTTCTTTTCACAGAAGATGAATGCTATATCTTATCTAAGGATTATAAGCTCCCTGATGAAAGTGATATTTTGCTTAAAATCCCTAGAAAAGGAAATCTATATAGCATTGACATGAAGAACATAGTGGATAATAATGATGTTACTTGCTTGCTTGCTAAAGCCACTTTGGATGAATCAATGCTTTGGCATAGAAGATTGGGTCATGTTAACTTCAAGACCATCAACAAGATTGTGAAAGATGGACTTGTCAGAGGTCTACCAGAGAAAAGATTTGAAAATGACCAAACTTGTGTTGCCTGTCTCAAAGGAAAGCAACACAGAGCTTCATGCAAGACCAAAGCATTTAATTCTATAAATCATCCACTCTTTATGCTGCATATGGACTTGTTTGGTCCTACTTCTGTGAGCAGCATAAATTTGAAGAAGTATTGTCTTGTTGTGACTGATGATTTTAGTAGATTCACATGGGTTTTCTTTTTAAGAACCAAGGATGAAACCACTGGCATCCTTAAGACATTCATCACTGAAGTAGAAAATCAATATGAAAAGAAGATCAAGATCATCAGGTGTGACAATGGGACAGAGTTCAAGAATAAAGTTATGGATGATTTCTGCAGAGACAAAGGTATTAAAAGAGAATTTAGTGTTGCAAGAACTCCTCAACAAAATGGAGTTGAAGAAAGAAGAAACAGAACACTAATTGAGGCAGCTAGAACCATGTTAGCTGATTCCAAGCTACCAATAACTTTTTGGGCTGAAGCAGTTAACACTGCTTGTTACATTCAGAATAGGGTTTTAGTAGTTAAAACAAAGAACAAGACACCTTATGAGTTATTCAGAGGAAGACCTCCTACTTTGGAGTTTATGAGGCCATTTGGGTGTCATGTTACTATTCTCAATACCATTGATCATCTGGGTAAATTTGAAGAAAAGTCAGATGAAGGCTTCTTTGTTGGATACTCTATGGTTAGCAAGGCTTTTAGAGTCTATAACTTAAGAACAAAGAAGATTGAAAAGAACTTGCATGTTCAGTTTCTTGAAAATAAAGCAAACATGGCAGGTTCAGGACCAGATTGGCTATTTAATCTTGAAACATTATCAAATACAATGAATTATGTTCCTCTCACTTCAAGCACTGGAGACAAAGATCTTGAAGATTCAGAAGAATTCATTGATGAAGATGAAGCTTGTAAAAATGATGAAGATCAAATTTTTATGCCACTTTGGGACTTTGTTGATAATTCTGAAAAGACAAGTGATGCAGATGGTGTGAATTTTGATGTAAATAAAGATATTCCTACTAGCAGTGGTAACTCCATTCCCACTGCTACACCAAAAGTTTCCACTGTCAGCCCAAATGTGGAACATACTTCTCAGGAATCACCAAGTGATGATGTAGAGATCTCTAACATGCCTACAACATATGATATTCCTAGCACATCACAGTCTTTAATTCACAAAGTGCATCCACTTGATAATGCTATTGGTGAACTTCAATCAGGTGTGAAGACTAGAAGACAGACAAAGAAAGATGATATTCATGGGTTCATAAGTGAAGTGTATGAGTCCAAGAAACATAGTAAGAAGAATGAGTGTTTGTTCTTCTGTTTTCTCTCACAGGTGAAGCCTAAGAATGTTAATATGGCTCTAGGAGAATCTAGCTGGGTTGAAGCTATGCAAGAAGAGTTGCTGCAGTTTAAACTTCAAAAGGTTTGGGTTCTTTGTGACTTGCCTGATGGTATGAAGGTCATTGGTACTAAATGGGTTTTCAGAAACAAGAAAGATGAAAGAGGTATTGTAATAAGGAACAAAGCTAGATTGGTTGCTCAAGGATACACTCAAGAGGAGGGTATTGATTATGAAGAAGTTTTTGCTCTTGTTGCAAGGATTGAGGCTATTAGATTGTTTTTAGCCTATGCATCCTTTATGGGCTTTACAGTCTATCAAATGGATGTTAAGAGTGCCTTTCTGTATGGTACTATTGATGAGGAGGTATATGTCTCTCAACCTCCAGGCTTTGAAGACCCTCAACACCCAAATAAAGTATCTTTTTCATCTTTTCATTCATAGTCTCTTCAATGAGAGTCTAGACACACGATTCATAGCGTGTGTATATTAGTAGTGTAGTAGTTTATTTTATATTCAATAAAAGAAAACCTTATTAGTAATATTGATTGTGTTCTTATTCTATATTCCGCTGTGTTTCAATCAATGTTATACATACCCTAGTTGAGTCCAGATCTTGGATTCTACAATTGGTATCAGAGTCGTTACAACTGTTGTGTCAGTAATCCATTTTTTACTAGCCGTTGTAAAAATAACCGTCTTTCCTTATTAATAGGGTAAAATCTTTTGTGAATTATCTACTTACTTATTATAAATTATTCTTTTCCCAAAGATAATTCTTTCTAAAGATAATTCACATTGCGCAACCTCCTCAAACCCTATTAGTATAAATTGATTATCATACGGCTTGCTTTTTATCTTGATTACTAACACTTTTATTCTCTTTTTCACAAATATCATGGCGATTCTAAAATTTGTCGAGGAGCACAACCAAGTGGCCTACTTACAAAAGTCAAACGAGAAGAGTGGCCCTGTTTTTCATCAGATTGTGGATTTTCTAAACACAACTCATATAAGGTATGCCTTAATAATTAATCCCACAATCTATGTCTCTCATATCAAACAGTTCTGGAACACTGTGGAGTCCATAACTCTTGAACAGGGAGACACACATGAATCTGTGGATGCTCTAAGAGCCACAGTTGATGGGGTAACTATTGATGTTACTGAGTCATCCTTGAGGAGACTTCTCCAATTGGATGATCTCAATGGTATCATCACATTACCAAATTCAGAAATTTTCACTAATATTGCTTTAATGGGGTATGATACATCTGAACAAAAAGTTACTTTCAGAAAAGGATGTTTTTGTCCCCATTGGAGATTTTTGATTCACACTCTTTTACATTGCCTGAGTCCTAAGAAAACATCTTATGAACAATTTGCATCAACCATGGCTTATCCTTTGGTTTGTTTGGCAACTGATAGGACTTTCAATTTTTCAAAGTTTATTTTCAATAATATGAAAGGCAATGTAAAGAGTCAATATAAATTTTTGATGTATCCAAGGTTTGTGCAAGCAGTGTTAAATGAGTTTCAACTGCGATCTCACAATAGAATTTATGAACCTTCCAGCCTAAAGCCAAAAGTTTTTCAAAACATGTGTAAGGCTTCAGATCTTTGGAATGGGGAGGTTCATCCACTTTTTCCTCAAATGCTTGCTAAAATTGCTCAAGTACAGGGTGAAGATGCAAACATCCCAGTTGTATCTCAAACCACACCCACTATTGTTGTTCCACCAATTCAACATACCCCTGCTGTAACTTACACTTATGAGAGAAGGTCTAAACAGCCAACTTCTCTCATCTCAACATTGCATGTTGTTGAACCTTTTGGTTTAGGAACAAACAGTGGTGGTTCAAGGCTTAATCCTAGTCCAACTAGGGAAGAGCCTGAATCAATGCCTCATGATTCACCTCTCCCAGCAGGTTACACAGTTGGAAGTGATGAAGGCAGTGTGCAACTATCTGAATTGATGGAAATTTGTACCAAATTAGTCAAGCAGGTTCAAGCTCTGGAGAAAAATCTGGCACAGACCAAAGAACAACATGCCACAGAGCTGAATAAATTGAAGGCTGAGATTCAAAGATTGCAGAATGAAGTTGAGAATCTCAAGAAGAAAAGATATAAAGTTGTGTTATCTTCATCATCTTCACCTCAGGATGAGTTTTTTGCAAGTTCTACTAAAGTTTTGGGAGATTCTTCCAAACAGGGGAGGAAAACAGATGCAGAGCTTAAAGGGAGGAGTAAAAATTTTGAAAAAGAGTTTGCTGAGCTCACTGATTCTGATAATGCTCAAGAAAAAGATGATGTAGCTGAGACTGGGGGGAGGAAATTGGATTTTGAAGATATGGATGATGATGCTGGTTTTAACTTTGATGATTTAGTTGGAACTGCTCAACCAATTTCCACTGAAGCAGAACAAGTTTCCACTGATTAACCAATTACCACTGCAAGTGAAAAAGTTCCCACTGCTACTCAAGAAATTACCACTGCAGAGGAAGAAGCTGTCAGAATAAGATCAATTAAAGGAAAAGCTATTGTGATTGCTTCAGATCGAGAGACAAGAAAGATTTCTAAGAAAGAACAAGCTCAGATTGACTTTGATGCAAGATTGGCAGAGTAACAACAAGAGAATGAAAGAAAGAGAAAGCTAGAGGAAGATGAAGTTGCTAGTTTTATGGAAGCTAAGAGGTTGGATAAACTTGAAGCTGTAATGGCAGAACCTATTTCATGTGTCTCACCAACTGTCATACATGAGAAACCTCCATTATTCACTTATGTGCCTACAGAAGAAGAGATTGACTACTTGATTAATAATGATCAAGTAATCAGGAAGAAGGCTATTGAATTGATTGCAAATACTACCTTGGATGAAGAACAAAGGTCTGCTCAGTTAAAAGACTTCATTCAAATGAAGAATCAGCAGGCTCTTGATCAAATCATTGGGGATGTTAGAAAAGGTCAAAAGAAGCCAAGGAAACTTACAAAGGCACAGATCATTGCTGAGATGAAGACTTTTTGTTGCCATGTTGGTAACATGAAGATGGCTCAATTCAAAGGAATGTCACATGATCAGGTTGAAGGTATTTACTACAGGATCAAAAGACAAGATAGTAATTTCATTCCAATGGATCAAGAACCAATAACAATGAAGACAAAAAGGACTGGAGCGAGTCTTGAATCAAAAGATGCAAAGATGTTGAAGACTCAGAAATCATCTCAAGCAGAAGAGGGTCCTAGCAAGTTGACAGAAGAGCAAGTTACAAACATGTTGTTCATAGAGACTGATGTACTTAATATTGAACCTCTACAAGCAAAATATCCAGTTGTTGGTTGGGAGATCTTTTCTAATAGTTTTGGTGTAGCTTGGAAGATCATCAGAACTGGAAGTGTCACAAGCATTTGCAGAGATTTTGAAGATATTGTTAGATCTTGTGATAAAGAAGACTTGGATACTTTGTGGAGGATTGTTCAAGATCAGTTTAAAAAGGATGAACTTGTTGATATCAAGGCTAAGGAGTTATGGGTTCACTTTAGAAGATTATATGAACCTGACCCAAGTGATAGACATTGGAGATTTGAAGCTCACAACATGAATACCTTGTGGAAGTTTTATGACTCAAGTGTTGTGCATCATCTTTCTACTCAAGATGGAGTTGATGTTTTTATGCTGGCTAAGAAAGAATATCCATTGAGAGCTGGAGTATTGACTGTGATGATGTCAGTGAAACTTAGGTGCTGGGAAAGAACTGAAGTCATAGAAGATTTGCTACAAAGGATTTATGATCAAAGTGTGAGAGCTGACAAAGAGTTAAGAAGAAGAAGATAAGTGTTTGGAAGAATTCTCATATCCTCATGTTTGCTGAATACTTAAAGAAACTTATTGATTTATTTATTAATCATAAGTTAGGGGAGGATTGTTGGGAATTATACTAACAGTTACCACGGCTAAGAGAAGATGTTACAACTGCAGAAGATTGTACTTGCAGTGAAAACTCATTACCACTGCAAGAACATATATTACCACTGCTTATTAGATAACTGTTAGAAAACGTGTTTAGATAAATATAGAATAGATCTTATGTATATCTTATTCTATTAGCTTTATACTTATCTTGTAGAAGAGGACTCCTTGTGCTATAAAAGGAGATCCTAGGTTAAAGGTTTGATATACGTTTCTAGAGCTTCAAGGTGTAACCCTAGTGATATCAAGATCACTCGTATTATTATCATTAATAATATTGGAGCTAATAGTTTGTTTACATACATTGTTCTTATTCATATACAACTGTCTTACTCACAATCAAACTTCTAAGTGTTGCTAAGTAGATTCCGCATACTTAGTGATATAACTCAAAGTATCAATCTAACACAAGTTCAAGGTGTTAAGATCCATCAGCAATTTGACAGGTCAACGTGTTGGTCAACGTTTGTTTAATTATTCCGTCGACGGCCTTATTAAACCACCAATATTTTTTATTAATGATGTCGTCAATATGTCGACTGCATCATTAAACAATCAATTTTTTTTTGTTTGACGATGCCGTCGACATGTCGACGGTACCAATGTTATATACAACTAACAGCGGGCTGCAAAACCAGCAATATTTTAGATTTTTTCCAGAAAATTTTCCGAAAAAATCTACCAAAACCTGTAATACCAAAATCTGTAACCATAAGCTATAACCACTCAATATCAACATGTCCTAACACATACAACTCGACATCGGCTAAAACACTTTCAAATTATCGCTAAACACCCTCAAAATGCATTAAAACATATAAAGTCTACAAAACGAGGTGTGGTAATATCTAAACGTAGCTGCCATATCCACAAACGTTTCAATACCCGCGATGTTCAAGTCGCCAAAAGGTTAAACTACAAAATACTAAGATAAGGATTGCGAAAATATTGTTTCAACCATAAGTACAACATAAAATAACCCAAGTTTGTACCTCTACATCCCCAAGTCACTCATCATGATCACTATCACCATCCACATCGATATCATCGCTCCCGCTCCCGCCAGCTCCACTCCCGCTCCCGCCTCCACTGCCCGAGCCATCCACATGCTGAGAATCCACCTGACTAATATACTGAGACCATTGCGGGTTGGTCGAGGCAAAACCCATCAACAAATCGAGCTTCTTCATCATGGTCTTGCGTTCTTCAGCATCTTCTCGGCTCTTCTTCTCAGCCTCAGCAATCTTCTTTTGAGCTGCAGCAAGCTCAGCAGACATCTCGGCAACACCTAAAAATGAAATAATCAAAATTTAAAAACAGCCATTGCAATACATAAATTCAACGCACTTAGCCTCGGTCAATCGGAGTTTTTGTCGTTTTCTGCACTGTCCCGTCGACATTGTGTCGACGGGAATAACTTCGTCGCCTGTTCTCCTGTTTCTTGTAGTGCAAGTTCATCAACTAGGACGTTTAGATACAACTAATTTTAAGTAATTGTTTAAAAGATATATAATAGGGCAAATGATATTAAAAGGTAATATACTTGCCACGAATTCATCGAATGGGTAGTGAATTATTTTTTTTCATTTTGAGGGTAATTTTCTTTCAAATTCATCATCTTTAGGGTATTTTGCAAAATTTTTGGACAATTTTGCCCTTCGGGAAAAAAAATTTTGTATTAGCTATGAGGGGCAAAATTGTCCAAAATTTTTACAAAATACCCTAAAGATGATGATTTTGAAAGAAAATTACCCTCAAAATTAAAAAAAAAATAGTTCACTACCTATTCGATAAAATTGTGGCAAGTATATTACCTTTTTTTATTATTTGCCCTATATAATATTATATGAACAAAAGAGCATTTTAAGATAGCTAATGAACATATAATAAAAGTATATCTTCATCAGATCATCAATTTATTATACCTTCTGTCATCTGTAAACCCTGCTGTCCATCATTCATTTCTGTTTCAATTGCTGTAAAAAAGATGCCAATTATTTTTTATTCAAAGATGAACATACAAATTACCATTTCTAAGAAATGTTACCTTTATCATTCTCCTTTTCAGGAGTCCTCGGCTTTTGAATCAATTTTCTTGTAAACTTTGGTTTGTTCAATTGTTCGGGAACATTCTGTATCACTACTTCTTCAACTTCGGGAACATCATGTATCTCTTCTTCTTCAACATCGTCTTCCTCATCTTCTTCCTCCACTTTACGTTTTCTGTCTTTTCCAAACATCATCTCATCCAATTCAGTTATTATATCCGTTTTCCAGTATTCAAAAGCTGGAATTTTTGGATTTTTCAAAACTGAATTTGCAAATATCAACTGCATTTTTAAGATCAAGTTTGATTAAAATTTGTTCAGTTCATCATTTTATATTGAATCAACAATAAAGCTGTAGAAATTACCTCCAATAACAAGAGTGGACCATAGAAGTGCTTTTTCCCTCCACTCCATTTTCTTTTTGATGACTTCAGTTAATTCAGCAAATATTGGCACCAATTCATTTCTTTCACATTCTCAAGAGAATGTAGAGATGGGATGAAGCTTGAATTAACAGTCCCCATAGAAGAAGCAAGCCGCAGAACAGTAGCAAACAAAGCTAAGAAATTCAGCTGAAATTTTCTTTCTGCGTCATTTTTTTGAATTTGCTTCATTATAAGTTTGACCAAATCACCAGTATATATTCTAGTCTTACCACCGAATTGCTTTTCCCATTCTTGGTAAACTGTATTCGCTCTTTCCTTACGCAGTTCAACTTCATAGATACCCATTGGTAAGCCAAATGTCTGTTGAACAAGTTCAGGGGTAACTTGAATAGATTTATCAAATACATTCAAAATTCCTGTTTCAGCATCGAACCTTTCTAGCACCCAATATCCTAAACGGCTTGGCATCGCATAAATATCAAATTCAACCAACGATCCAAACCCTAAATTGATCACTGTTTCTTTTTGGTCATCTGTTAAAGCCTTAATAACTCGACAAAATTTAACTGGGGATGACTTTATTAAAACCCTGTTAGTATATGACCCAGGTTGAAGAAGATTCAGAGCTGGATCAATGTCATCGGAAAGAACAGGCAGTTGTAGTTGTTTTGATGAACTTGAATGATTTGAAGTAGTAGCAATTGCAGTTGTTTTTTTGGTTTCAGCAACAGATTTGTGAGTTTTAGGTTTATCAACCTTAGAAATTGCAGTCGATTTTACTATAAATGCATCCTTTACAAAATCATCGTCAGCGGGTGAATATGATTTTGCCATTGTCTTTGCATCTTTACCTATCCAATAAAACAAAAATACTGATGAATATTTTTTTTAAACTATTATACTGAACAAAATAACTAATGAACAAACAAAATACCGGTGAATTTTTTTTTCTAAATTTGATCTTCTTTTAATATACGGATGAACATACTAAGATAAACAAAAAATTTGAGTAACAATAACTGATGAACAAAACAATGACCAGCGAATAAAGTAACCTAACACTCGAAAATAACCTATGAAAAAAAATTTGATGAACAATAACCGACTAAATGATGAACAAAACAATGACACTAACTGGTGAACACAATTTTATGATAAAAAATAAGATGAACATTAACTGACACTAAACAATAAACAAACAACCTAATACTAATTGACACTAACTGATAAACAAACAACCTAATACTAAACAATAAATGATCAACACAATTTTATGATAAAAAACAAGATGAACAACTGACACTAACTAATGAACAAAACATGATGAACAATAATAACTTACACTAACTGATGATCAATATCAGTGACGAGCAATAACCTAACGTACTTCTAAATGTATAAAATTACTGATGACACCATGGTTTTATACCTTTTTTTGCAGCACGATCTTCAAATCTTTTCAAACTTCTTTCCGCCGCAATATTCTCTGGCTCGTTTACTCGATAAAATTTAGCGCGTTTTTGGAAACTGGTGGAGCTTATTTCCACAACATCATCTTCACCAGATGGACCGTTACCAATTGAGTTTTCCAAATCATGTTTTAACCCTCTCGGTGATCTATAAATACAACACATCTTCCTATCAGAATCAGACCCATAATGATAAAAACATGCTAAAGTATCAAGTTCAAAAGACCCAATAGGGACGTCTGCTCTTTCCGTTCCAGTTAACTTTAGTGACGGAATATAGTGAGAAAATTTAAAGAGTTTGCTGGAAGGAATGCAGCATTCAGCAACTTGTACCCGGCTTGTCCTCCGAAACACGCTCACAAAACCTTCCACTTTTACCATATATGCTACAAGAATGCCATGTTCCTTATCAAAATCAGAAAGAACCTCCACAATAGTATTTAATTCCATATGTCTTTCCGGGTTAGAGCTCCATTTAATATCCCAGTCCTTATAAAGAGCCCATATTTCACCTTTTTTGGGATAAATGACGACTGTATTACCTTCTTTCTCATATGCTATCTGATGGGAGAAACATAGAGTGTGCGCACTTATTGGAAGATGTTGACCCAATCGCTTAAATTTACCACAAGCAACAGGTAAACCTTCTTCTGCCCAAACAATTTCTTCGGGGCTCTCTGGAACAGCCACCAACCAAATTACTTCCAGCCGCAAAGGAGATGAATGAACTTTCTTGATCTGGAGATAAGATCTTGGCATACGATCAAATCCAACATAACAAGCCCAAAACTGACCAGCTTTAAAACAATGTTCTTCCTTATGTTTGTCAAAGTCTCCGAATTCATTTAGTGGAACGAATCTAGCATCTTCCTTGTCAGAGTCTGAATCAGATTTATGCTCATCATCATTAAGCCGCTCCACAATTCCCGCTCTGCGTAGCTTAAGCTGGTCAGGATAATCCTTTAAAGCTAAGGTTATTGCCGCATCAATGATTCCCCAAACATCCAACGGTGAATTAGATAGAATCTCCCTGAATGCTGCATCCGAGTCCATCCTGCTTTACAAATTACTACAACGTTTAAAAATTAGTCTCTTGCACAAACACATGCACAGGCACCACCATGCACAAGTGAGTCAAGAGCTGGTAGAAGCAAATTTTGAGATATGAATTGAATAATTAATGGATGTGGAGGAACGTTTTTAAAGTGTATGTGAAGAGAAAACCAAGAGTCGCATGCATGCATACTTCTCTTGTTTGAATAAAATTCTAGAAGTATTTTATAAATGGACAATAAATATTTAGTTACTAGCACTTTGTTGGAAAAGAAAGAAATATTAATTACTACAATTCATTAGAATCATGGTCTGGGTTAATTAGTTCAATAGTCTTTTTCAGGCTTGCTATCATTGTGAAGAAATTTAGTTGATTTTGCATTAAACTTTGTTATATCGGACATAGTTTTAGATAACACCTACAAGTTTACACGTCAAACTTGTTTTCTTGAGCAGAATTATCGTGATATTCTTTCATGCAAACTCGTTTATGTGTCATGTATATCTTAGTTATATGCTCCAACAAATAAAAACTTGGAACATTTTTTTTTTTTTTTTTTTTTTTTTTAATAAAGGGTTACCTCGGTAAAATAAACTTGTTATTTTTTAACTTTAGCATTTATGAAGTTTTGTCAGATAAAAGATCAATTACATTAGATTAAGGGACAAGTTATATCCACCTTTTTTTTTACATTTCGCACCCGCTCCCCCCTGTTTTTTGCATTTTTTATTTTTTTTATTTTTATAATTTTGTTTATATTATAAAACTATAAACTTAGAAATACGAAACAGAAAATATAAAATTTTAATAAGTAATAAGCTTAAAACAGACAGAAATACGAAATACAAACTCATAAAATGGGACCATAGGCTGGAAGTTACAAAACATTTGGGCCAAGGGTGGGTATAGTAGATCACTTAGATTAATAAGTATGTGTTTGCTATGTGGTTTTTGAGACTAGTAGTTACAAGACCGAATGGTTCGATCGGTCCCTCATAGTCGACAGTGTCCTCCCACTACAGAGATCGAAGGGAACATGCCCCCCCCCCCCCTTCCCTCAAATGCATTTATTTGGTCGGCTAGATCAAAACAATTGAAAGTGTTTGTGTGTCAGTTTTTTATTTTATTTTATTTCTTTTGGGTATAATTTTTTGTTGTGACTATGGTCCTCTTACTATGAGCTAGGGATGAGCACGGTACCGGTCCCGTACCGATCCCGAACCGAATTAGTGGTACCGATTTTTTCCCGAGCATAAATAGTGGTACCGGTACCGTACCGAACGGGATTTTGATACCGGTATTGGTACCGGTACTGGGAAATCGGGTTTTTCTCGTTTTTATTCGGGAATTTCCCGATTTGGTACCGGTCCCGTACCGAATTAGTGGTCCCGATTTTTTTTAACCTTATTTCGTGGTCCCGGTACCGTACCGTATATCGGGAACGGTACCGTTTCGGTACGGTACCGGTACGGTTCCGGTTCGGTTCCGGGATTCGGGTCGAAATGCTCATCCCTACTATGAGCATTTGGTCTGTGCTTTGTTTAGGAGAGAGAAAGCTGAGTTGGCGATGCTATTTGTTCACACTTGTGGTCATTGTTACTAATAGTCTGACTAAAGGGTTTAGTCAGCGCCACATCAGCACCAACTCATCTTTCTTTCTCTTAGACCAAACACTCGTAGTAATGGGACTGCACTCACAGTCAAAAACATACCCAACAAAATTAAATAAATACAAAAAAGCATACACACACCAAACAATTCATTTGATCCAACAGGAGACCAAATAAATGCCATATGGTCTCCATAGTAAGGGGGACACATTTTGTTGGGAAATACACTATCAGTGGAAACTCATTACCACTGATAGACAGAGCTGATGACCACTGCTGAAGAATTGTACTAACAGTGGAAACTCATTATCACTGCTAGTACAATATATTACCACTGCTTAGCTTATCTGTTATGTATTCGTGTAGTAGATAAGTATAGAAAAGATTTAGTGAATATCTTATTTGTTTAGCATTATACTTATCTTGTACAGGACTCCTTCTGTACTATAAAAGGAGGTCCTAGGTTTAGAGTTAGGTACGTATCTCTCTTAGCCAAAGCTTCAAGGTTGTAACCCTAGTGATAACTAAGATCACTCGTATTATTATCTTTAATAATATTGAAGCTAATCGTTTGTTTAAACACTTTGTTCATTCTGTTTTACTTTCATACACATCACACAAACACATCTTCTAAGTACTTTGTGGTAAATTCCGCGTGCTACAAGGTATAATCTCAAAGTATCTATTTAACACAAGGTGTGTGTTCAAGGTCCATCAAGTGGTATCAGAGCCAGGCTTTGATACTTTGATTTAGAAGATCCGAAGTTTTCTCACTTTTGCAAAGTCCAATGGAGATGGAGAACAATCAATCCAACATAGCTGCTAAACTTCCTAAGCTCAAAATTAATGACTATGAGATGTGGAGAATTATGATTGAACAGTTCTTTTTGGTGCAAGATTATGCTCTTTGGGAAATCATCATGTATGGTGATTCTTTTAAACCTAGTACTACTTCAGATACAATTGATGGCAAGACTGTCCAGACCTTAAATACTGGACCAGTCACTAATGAAGAGCGACTCCAAAAGAAGAATGACCTGAAGGCAAGAACTTTGTTGCTGATGATCCTTCCTAGGGATCAAATTCTAGCTTTCAGGAAGTACAAGACTGCTAAAACCTTGTTTGAAAAGATTTGCTTAGTTTTTGGTGGTAATGACTCTACCAAAAAGACTCAGAAGACCTTGTTGAAACAAAACTATGAAAACTTCTCTTCAACAAGTAATGAATCAATTGATAGCATCTTTACTAGACTTCAGAAGATTGTAACACAACTCACTGTGTTTGGTATTGAGGTAGAAAGGGAAGACCTCAACTTGAAGTTTTTAAGAAGTCTACCTTCTGAGTTTCATACTAATGTTATAGTTTGGGAAGACAAGCCTGAACTTGAAACAATGAAACTCAATGATCTTTACTATAACTTTAAAGTTATTGAACAAAGGTTGAAGAAGGCTGGGAAGCTAAGTACAAGCTCAGGGAACTTAGCTCTTATATCATCATCTGTAGATGATAGTTCTGATGATGAAAGTGATGATGATGAAGATGCTGCTCACATTGCTGTTTCCACTAGTAGCACAAATGTTACCACTGCTAGCTCCAAAAAGAAGATTGTTGGCCTTGGGGATCCTACCTTCTATGCTTATCTCTCAAGTCAAGCAAGTGGTTCAATTCTAACACATGAAGTCTTGGATCAAGTGGATGATGATGATGATTTGGAAGAGATGGACATAAAGTGGCAGGTTGCACTGTTGAGCATGAAGGCAAAGAAATTCTGGCAAAGAACAGGAAGGAAGATCATTATTAATGGTAATGAGACTGCAGGTTTTGACAAGAAAAAGGTGGAGTGTTACAACTGTCACAAGATGGGACACTTTGCCAGGGAATGTAGTAAACCAAAGAAGCCAGATAATAGATTCACTTGGTATAAGCAATAAAAGAAGAAGGAGCCTACTGTGGAAGAACCAAAGGTATTGTTGGCCATTGATGGTGTCAGCTATGACTGGAGTTACATGGCTGATGAAGAAGAAGCACCTCCAGAATCTGCAATGATAGCAACTGAACTTGCTCTTATGGCTTTCTCTGATTCTGAGGTACATTCTAATAACAGTTGTTCTAAATCATGTAAAGCTTTAAAAGAGTATTAAAAACTTAAAGAGAAATATGATGAACAGAGGCTAGAGCTTAATCAAACTAGTTACAATCTAGCTAATCATAAAAGATGTCTAGCTATACTAGAAGAACAGATTTTGCATTATAGAGAAAATGAGTCTAAGTTTATTGATGATATTGTTGTATTAAGAAGGGATTTAGACTAGAAGATTGTTGTCAATGAGGCACTTAGGGAAGAATTAGAAAAGCTCAAAAAGGCCAATGAAAATATTCAGATAACCTGTAACACATTGGATTATCAGTCTAAGTGCATTGATAAAATTTGGGAAGCTCAGGTGGTTAATAAGGCCAAATCAGGTGTAGGTTACAAGTCTGTTCCACCACCCTTAAGAGGTGTTCCAGCACCTCCTGGTATAGACTTAGCACATACAGGGTTAGAAGAGTTCCAAGACCCAATTAGGTCTTATGGCCCCCAAATTGTGAAAGAATCTAGTGATGAAAAGGTTAAGGTAGAGATTGATGCATTTGAGAGTGCATGTGACACATCTCTAGTGGATGAAAGTATTAAGTTAGAAGTTAAAACAAGTGTTCCTGAAGTTGTTAAAATTGAACAGTAAGTGCCTATGAAACAAGCTTATCAATCTAGGCCAAAAGTAAAATATGCTGAGATGTATAGAAACAGGTCACCAGCTCCTAGGGGAAACCAGATGAACTGGAATAAACTTAAATCTCAACAACTTGGTAGTGATTTTGTGATGAATAACAAAGCATGTCATATATGTGGTAGTTTGATCACTTACATGCTAATTGTAACTACCATAAGGGAAGAAGGGAAGTTTTTGGGAACAAAAGGGTGAATGCAAACAACTTTTCAAAAATTACTCACCCTCAACCTAATAGTAATTTGATTACCAGAGCAGTTCAATTAAAATCTGGTATTAAACCTTTAACCACTGCTGGGAAGATCAACATTGCTTACCCAAAATCACCTGTTAAAAGTGCACAACCTACTACAACTTTTGTTAAATCTGCACAAACAGGTAAAAGGACCTTTTATGAGAAAAAGATTGTTTACAATCAGAAGTGGGTGCCAAAAACTAAAATTTCTAAGCCAGCAGTTGCCACTGTTAGACCAAAGGTTACCACTGCTGGTTCTGTAAACATGAATAAGGGAAATTTGGGAAATGCTGTGAAGGCCTCAGCACGTTGGGAATGGAAACCTAAAGGAATTAACACCTCTATCAATCCCAATGGTGTATCAATGACTTTTGACAGATTCAATTATATTGATACACGAGGCAGGTCCAAGTCAATATTCGCTTGGGTCTCCAAAAGGAACTAATTCCTTTACTTTGTGTGCAGGAACATCCAAAGACTAAAGAAGATCAAGGCTATGCAGACAGTGGATGTTCAAGGCACATGACTGACAACAAGCCCTATCTCACTGACTTTAAACCTTTTAATGGACAATTTGTCAGCTATGGAGGAGGAATTGGTGGAAAAGTTTCTGGCAAAGGCACAATTAAAGCTAGAAACTTGGATTTTGAAAATGTGTACTATGTGAAAGAGCTTAAGTATAATCTCTTTAGTGTGTCACAGATTTGTGACAATAAACACAGAGTTCTTTTTACTTATAATGAATGTTTTGTTTTATCTAAGGACTATAAGTTACCTGATGAAAGTGAGGTTTTACTTAGAATCCCTATAAAAAGCAATACAGCATTGATATGAAGAACATTGTGGCTAAAGATGATGTTACTTGCTTACTTGCAAAGGCCACTTTAGATGAGTCCATGTTATGGCAAAGAAGACTTGGTCATATCAACTTTTAGACCATTAACAAGATTCTGAAAGATGGTTTAGTCAGAGGTTTGCCTGAGAAGAGATTTGAGAATGACCAAACCTGTGTTGCATGTCTCAAAGGCAAGCAACATAGAGCTTCTTGCAAGACCAAGGCTCATAACTCTATTGCTCACCCTCTCTACATGCTGCATATGGACTTGTTTGGTCCTACATCTGTTAGCAGCATAAATTTGAAGAAATATTGTCTTGTGGTGACTGATGATTTTAGCAGATTTACATGGGTTTTCTTCCTAATTACCAAGGATGAAACACCGGGCATTCTTAAGACATTCATCACTGAAGTAGAAAATCAAGTTGATAAGAAAGTCAAGATCATCAGGTGTGACAATGAGACAGAGTTTAAGAATAGATTTATGGATGATTTCTGTAGAGAAAAAGGTATTAAGAGAGAATTCAGTGTAGCTAGAACTCCTCAGCAGAATGGAGTGGCTGAAAGAAGAAACAGAACACTGATTGAGGCTGCTAGAACCATGTTAGCTGATTCGAAGTTACTAGTGACTTTTTGGGCTGAAGTAGTTAACACTGCATGTTATGTTCAGAACAGGGTTTTAGTAGTAAAGACAAAGAATAAGACACCATATGAGTTATTTAGAGGTAGACCACCTACCTTCGACTTCATGAGACCATTTGGATGTCATGTAACAATTCTCAATACCATTGATCATCTGGGTAAATTTGATGGAAAATCAGATGAGGGATTCTTTGTTGGTTATTCTATGGTTAGCAAAGCCTTTAGAGTTTACAATTTGAGAAAAAGAAAGATTGAAGAGAATCTGCATATGGAGTTTCTTGAAAATAAACCTAACATTGCAGGTGCAGGTCCAGAATGGCTGTTTGATCTTGAGACTCTATCAAACACTATGAACTATGTACCTATGACTACAGGTACAGGAACTAATGATCTTGCAGAATCAGAAGAATTTGTTGATGAAGATGAATCAAACAATGATTCTAAAGATGATCAAGATCATATTGTTATGCCAATTTGGGATTTTGTAGATGATGACCTTGCCTCAAAGAATGGAGATCCACAACCTTCTAAGAATGCTGAAAAAGAAGGTGATGCACAAGATGTGAATTTGGATGCTCAAGCTAAAGAAATTCCTAAAAGCAGTGTCAAAGAAGTTTCCACTGCTATACCAGAAGTTTCCACTAATACACCAAATGTGGAAACCTCTACTTCTGTTACTCAGGAAACACCCATTGCTGATGTTGAAATCACTAATATGCCTACTGCTTATAATATTCCTAACACATCACAAGCAACAATTCACAAAGTGCATCCACTTGATAATGTGATTGGAGATTTACAATCTGGTGTAAAGACTAGAAAACAGACTAAGATAACTGATGCTCATGGATTTATTAGTGAAGTTTATGAGTCTAAGAAGTATACAGATAAGAATGAATGTTTGTTTTTATGTTTCCTGTCACAAATGGAACCAAAAAATGTGTATAAGGCATTAGAAGACTCAAGCTGGGTAGAGGCAATGCAAGAAGAATTGCTACAATTTAAGATTCAAAAGGTTTGGGTACTCTGTGATTTGCTTGATGGAATGAAGGTTATTGGTACAAAGTGGGTTTTCAGAAGGAAAAAAAAAAAAAAAAAAAAAAAAAAAAAAAAAAAAAAAAAAAAGATGAAAGAGGTATTGTCATCAGAAATAAAGCTAGGCTAGTTGCTCAAGGATACACTCAAGAAGAGGGTATCGATTATGAAGAAGTCTTTGCTCCTGTTGCAAGGATTGAGGCTATTAGACTTTTTCTAGCCTATGCATCCTTTATGGGTTTCAATGTGTATCAAATGGATGTCAAGAGTGCTTTTCTGTATGGACAAATTGATGAGGAGGTCTATGTCTCACAACCTCCGGGCTTTGAAGACCTTGAACATCCTAATAAAGTTTATAAGGTGGTCAAGGCTCTTTATGGCTTACATCAAGCACCAAGGAAGTGGTATGAAACCTTGGCTGCTTATCTCATGAATAATGGGTTTCATAGGGGGAAGATTGATCAAACTTTGTTCATCAAGAAAGACAAAGGTGATATTCTACTGGTGCAAGTTTATGTTGATGATATCATCTTTGGATCTACAAGACAAGAGATGTGCAAAGAATTTGAGAAGCTGATGAAGGATGAGTTTCAGATGAGTTCTATGGGGGAACTTGCTTTCTTTTTGGGACTTCAAGTACAACAAAGAAAAGATGGCATTTTTATCAGTCAAGACAAATATGTGATTGAGATTCTAAGAAAGTTCCATTTTACTGATGCAAAGCCTTCAAGCACCCCTGTTGATAAAACTACTCATTTACTCTTGAAGGATGATAGTGGAGAAGCAGTGGATGTTCACACTTATAGATCAATGATTGGATATTTGATGTATCTTACTTCATCAAGACCAGACATTATGTTTGCTGTGTGTGCTTGTGCAAGGTTTCAAGTCTCCCCAAAGACATCACATTTGACTGCTGTGAAGAAGATTTTTAGATATTTAAAGGCATATCCTAATCTAGGATTGTGGTATCCAAGAGATTCTCCAATGGAATTAGTCACCTACTCAGATAGTGACTATGCTGGTGCAAGTTTGGATAGAAAGTCAACCACAGGAGGATGTCAATTTCTTGGATGTAGATTGGTGTCACGGCAATGCAAGAAACAGACAATGGTGGCCACTTCATCAACAGAGGCATAATATGTGGCTGCTGCAAGCTGTTGTACTCAGGTCTTGTGGCTTCAAAATCAATTATTAGACTATGGGTACAATTTCATGAACACCATAATCTTTATTGACAATAGCAGTACAATTTGCATAATTAAAAATCCTGTGCAACACACTAAAACTAAACATATTGAAATTAGACATCACTTTATAAGGGATTGTTATGAGAAAAAGTTAATACAAGTTGTCAAAGTTGATACTGATGACAATTATGCTGATTTATTAACAAAAGGTCTTGATGTGGAAAGATTTCAGTACTTGGTAACAGGTATTGGAATGCTTAACCCATAAATTTTTGATGTCTAAAAGGTTTTCTGTGTTGTGGGGAGGATTTTTGTATTGCTATTTGTTATATATTGTTGTATATTTGTTGTCCACTAATACTTTTGCAGAGAATTAAAGTTAAACACTCAAACAGTGGAAAAAGTGATGAACAGTGGAAAGAAATTTTATTCATTAAGATGATGTTCATTACAAAGAAGTACTTTATTACAATGGACAACACAAAACAACATCATCAAATATCTAAACCTATCACTCCATAGCTTCCTTGCCCTTTCCCTTGTAGCCAGGCATGGTCTTGTGAACACCTCTGGCTTGGTCCTGCATACCATTCCACATCTTTGGACAAGGGAGGCCTAGAACTTGTTTGGCAGGTTTTTGGCGTTGCAGAATTGTCTTGGGCACAGGGATCTTTTTCATTGATCTTGCAGCCTTCTCAAAAGCCCTCTCCAGTTCTCTTGGTAGACTCATTGCAAGAACTAGTGGCTCTTCATCATCAGAATGAAATCTTGGTGCATAACTTGGCAGTTCTGAAGTGTTTGAAGGAGAAAATGCTTGGAGATCATCTGCAGCAACAGGTTTCACAACCTTCTTTTTGTGTTTCTTAGAAGTTGTGGCACATGGTGGAAAGTAGCTGGCCCATCCTGTAGATGCTGAATCATCTGAATCAGAAGAGATGTCAATAATGTTTGGGTTGGAGCTCATTATGCTGATCTTTATGGAGATTTTATTGATGTTTTACTTGCACGTTTTTGTTGTTTGATGAGGGTACATGTTGGTAAAAAGGTTCTTTATATAGACCTTAGTCAACCCTAGTTTTTCTATCCAAAGAGTAATTACCATTAAATTTTTGGTTGGTGGGTAGATTTAAGTTAGGAAGATATTTTACACGTGTTGACCAAGTCAAGATATTTTTAGAAACAGTTACAATTTCCTAAAATTGTAATCTTGGGGTTAAATTGTTTAGTCGTGAACTAACATGTACAGGTCTTTAAGCAAAATTAATTTTGAGAGTGTGTAACTCAAACACTCAACAAATGGTTATTGATTCACCATGTTTAACACACATAAGAATCAACTAGTCCAAAGCAAACGGCTCCTGGTAAAGACTTATCAAATTCGTTTATGGTTGATAGTTTACCAAAAACTATATGGTTATCAACTCACCATATTCTTTATGATTAAGAGTTGGCTAGTCCATAACAAACGGCTCATGGCAAAGACTTATCAAATCCGTTGATAGCTGGTAGTTTGCTAAAAACTATGATAAAATCAGTTTTTATCAAAAATATTTTTACCACTGCTTTTATACTTTTTAACACTGCTGGTTCACAGTTACCACTGACAGTGTAATTTTTACCACTATTGAACAAGCCGTTGCAACTGTTGTGATAGTGAAAATACTTTTCAACTAGTCGTTGAGTAAAATAATTTTAACCGAATCTTTAGGGATTTACTCAAGAGAATTATCTTCTATTTGTTTAAGTTATTCTTTTCCAAAGATAACAAATTTTTGCGATAATCTCTCTTGCGTATTTTACTCAAACCCTAACAGTATATTTATTCTAATCTCAATCGGCTTGTTGCACTCACTCTTTCAAACTCACACGATCATATTTTTCACTCAAAATTCATGGCTTCACTTGCTTTTGTCAATGAACACAATCAGGTTGCTTATTTGGAGAAAAACAGAGGTCAAAGATGGACCTATCTTTCATGAGATTGTGGATTTTCTAAATGCTACTCACATAAGGTATGCTTTAACCTTAAATCCCACAATCTATGTCTCTCAAATCAAAAAGTTTTGGCAGACTGCAACTGTCACAACTATTGAAGATGGGGACTCACGTGAACTTGTTGATGCTTTAAGTGCAACAGTGGATGGGGTAACTATTAATGTTACTGAATCATCTTTGAGAAGGCTTCTTCAATTGGATGATAAAAATGGTATCATTACATTACCAAATTCTGAAATTCTTCAAAATATCTCTGCTATGGGGGTATGATACATCCAATGGAAAAATGACTTTTAAAAAGGGATGTTTCTGTCCACAATGGAGATTTTTCATACATACTTTGTTGCATTGTTTAAGTCCTAAGAAAACTTCTTATAAACAATTTAGCACCACCATTGCATATCCTTTGGTGTGTTTGGCTACAAACAGGACTTTTAATTTTTCAAGGTTTTTATACAAAAATATGGTTAGCAATGTAATAAGTAACTACAAGTTTTTGATGTACCCAAGGTTCATTCAAACTGTTTTAAATGAATATGAGTTGCTACCTCATACCAGGATTTACAAAACTCCTTGTCTTAAACAAAAAGTTTTTCAAAACATGAACAAGGCAAGTGAAGGTTATAATGGGGTAGTTCATGCTCTTTTTCCTCAAATGCTTGCTGTCATTGCACAAGCAAGGGGTGAAGGTGTAGCAATCCCAGTTGCACCCCAACACACACCCACAATCATTGTTCCATCCATACCTTATACCCCACCAGTTACTCAAACATATGTGAGGAGGCATAAACAGCCAACTCCTCCCATCACAACACTGCATGTATCTGAACCTTTTGGTGAAGGTCCAAGTAGTGGTGGTTTAAGAGTATTTCCTAGTCCAACTAGGGAAGAAACTGAGCCAATGTCCCATGATGCACCTCTCCCAGCAGGTAACACAGCTGGAAGTGCTGAGGGCAGTGGTAACTTGAATGAATTGATGGACAGATGTACCAATTTGGAAGCAAAAGTTCAATCCCTGGAAGATGAGCTCAAGCAGACTAAGCTACAATACAACAATGATCTCACCAATCTTTTGAAGCAGATGAAAACTATGCAGGAAGAGATCAACTCATTAAATACAAAAAAGGCTACTCAACTTGTTCTTTCTCCTTCATCTTCAGCCAATGATGGTGATTCAAGTGATTCTTCCAAACAGGGGAGGAAATCAGATGCTTGGACTGAGGGGAGGCAGATAGATGATTTTGAAGGGTCTCAAAATTTTGATGTTTTTGATGATCAGAGTAATGAACAAGTGGAAGAAGAAGCAGTGGAAACTCAGGGTACTGAAGAAGCAGTGGAAACTCAAGAAGAAGCAGTTGATGAAGTTCTTGAAAGAAAAAGAAAAGATAAGGGAAAAGTTGTGGTCACTGATGCAGAGGTTTCTCCACCAAAGAAAGTTAAAGCAAGAACAGCTGCACAAATTGCTTATGATGCAGAACTTGCTCAACAATTATATGAAGAAGGTTTGACCAAGGAATCTGCTACTGATGAATTAGAAGTGGCAGATTTCATGGAAGCTCAGAGGTTACAGAATGAAGAATTAAAAGATCCTCATCAGTTAACCAATGAAGAAATACAAAACATGATTGAATCTGATCCAGTTGTTAAGAGGAAAGCTATTGAGCTTATTGCTGATGAAGGACTTACAGTTGAAGAGAGATCAGCTCAACTGGCTGATTTCATTAATATGAAGAATAATCAAGCTTTTGATGCTATGGTTGATTCAATCAAAAAGAACCAGAAGAAATCAAGACAACCATCCAACATTCAAGTCATTGCTGGAATGAAGAGATATCTATGTAATGTTGGTGGATGGAAGATGCATCAACTTAAAGGGATATCTCATGAAGAGATTGAGAGATTGTACTATAGAGAATACAGAAGAGATAAAAACTTTGTTCCTATGGATTCAGAAAAGGAGATTGAATTTGTTAAAAGACATGGAAGCCATATGGAATCAAGCAGAGCAAAAAGGTTTAAGATTGATGAAAAGTTGAATGATGAACAGCTAAGTGGTATGGTAATACTTGAAGAAGTAGAAGGTCTTTATCTTGAATCACTACAAGTCACACATCCAATTATTGATTGGGAGATACACACAGATGACTTTGCATCAACATGGAAGATTATAAGACTTGGTGGTGAAACATTCTCTTTTATGCAGTTTGAAGACCTTATCAGATCATGTGATAGAGATGATCTTGATACATTGTGGAAAATGGTGAATGATAGGCACAAAGCTGGAAAGCTTCAAGATGACAAGGAGAAAGAGCTTTGGGTTGAATTCCAGAGATTATATGAACCTGATCCAAGTGATAAATTTTGGAAGTTTCAAGCTTATGATTAAAGAACACTTTGGAAATTTTATGATTCATGTAACATTCATCATATTTCAACACAAGAAGGAGTAGATGTTTTTATGTTTACAGAAAGGGAATATCCACTTAGAGCTGGAGTTTTGGATGTGATGATTTCCACAAGGATCAGATATGCAGAAAGAACTGAGGTGGTTAATGATCTGGTTCAAAGAATTTACAACCAGAATAGAAGGGAATCTACTGCTTTAAGGAAAAAGTGATGTGTTTGGAAGAATTCCCCCATCGAGTTAGGAACTTATGGATTTGCATAGAAATCATAAGTTTAGGGGAGGATTGTTGGGAAATACACTATCAGTGGAAACTCATTACCACTGATAGACAGAGCTGATGACCACTGCTGAAGAATTCTACTAACAGTGGAAACTCATTATCACTGCTAGTACAATATATTACCACTGCTTAGCTTATCCGTTATGTATTCGTGTAGTAGATAAGTATAGAAAAGATTTAGTGAATATCTTATTTGTTTAGCATTATACTTATCTTGTACAGGACTCTTTTTGTACTATAAAAGGAGGTCCTAGGTTTAGAGTTATGTACGTATCTCTCTTAGCCAAAGCTTCAAGGTTGTAACCCTAGTGATAACTAAGATCACTCGTATTATTATCTTTAATAATATTGAAGCTAATCGTTTGTTTAAACACTTTGTTCATTTTGTTTTACTTTCATACACTTCATACACATCACACAAACACATCTTCTAAGTACTTTGTGGTAAATTCCGCGTGCTACAAGGTATAATCTCAAAGTATCTATTTAACATAAGGTGTGTGTTCAAGGTCCATCACATTTGATTCGGATAGACTGAACCATTCGGTTGTATTACTTTTAGTCTAAAAAATGTAGTTTGGTAGATAGGTTTAGGGATTGAAATAGTGTGAATTGGGCTACGAGTAGTTTAGTAGTTACACCAAAAAAAAACTCACTTGTTCACAATCCAATAACATTGTATATAAGATAATATCGACTATGTCATGCATGTTATATCGAAAAGTGAAAATTAGGCACCTAGAACTTTGATATGCAAAAAATAAAATAAAATAAAATAAAACACGTAACAAAAAATGGCCTTATTTTCAGATTTTCACCTTAAGACACAAAAATGTTTAAACAATTAAACTACGCCTCGAAATCAATAAGCTGATGAACGCGCTTTTATCGCATAAAAAAATATTTAAGATAACACGGATGACTTGAACTAGCAGTGACCAAAAGGTTGATATTTGCATCTCTTGCCATCAAGCTAGCCTCAAACCTTTGTATATGTTTAAGGCTTTAAGCTGTCATTTTTAATACCTATTTACAATGCATGTGGACTCGCTAGACAAATGTTCATACGTACAAAAATGTTAGATTTTGTATCATAAATTGTATTATAACAGCATAGTAGAGCTCGCGTTTCTTAATGAGTTTTTCCTCATTATAGCGATTCAATTTATGCAGGCACTGTTTGGATTTTGGGCTTTTTTTTTTTTTTTTTTTTTTTTTTTTTTGCATTTGGTCGTATGATCCTTTTGTTTGTGTATTGATTGCCTCATTGATCAGTTAAACGATATCTTAATTTAATTACTTAGGTTTTCCCTTTTGAATGAAAAATATTTCAGGTACAAAACCAACATAGCAAGACCTAATCAAATATTTTCGTCATTGGTGCTCGCTAGAATAATTCAAATTGTTGAATAGGTAAGTGAGCTTATAAAATTACCCCACAACACTACTTAGGGCCCGTGTGGTTTGTAGATGGGTTTAGGATTTAGATTTGGATTAGGTTTAGGATTATGATTTAGATTTAATAAGTACTCCGTATATGTTTAAATTAAATGAGGAAAGATAGAAAATTTAAATTAAAAATATAATTTTATAATAAGAAGAAAAAAGAAATAAAGAGAGAGAGAAAGAGAAGAGTATAGGATGTCCCCAAAAAAAATAAAGTGTAGAAAAGTAAGGGGTGACTTGGGTTTTGTAGATAGTAGAGTTGAAGGGTTTGAACCCACCCCCAATCTACACCAAACAAATAATTTAACCATCTTTGAGTCCAACTCCACAAAAAAAAACCCATACCAAACATGCGCTTAATCTATAGTAACGAGATGGGCGTTGGTCGCCGCATTGCGGCAGGGCGTAGGTTTATGCAGTTGGTCGTTTGACGGTATATAATCGCCGATAGGCTTCCAGAAAAACTTTTTTTTTTCTTTTTTCTTTTTGGATTTACTATGTCGCTTATTTGTTTTCTTGGGCCGTTTCATTTGCCTATCTAGTGTCTTGTGTAGCTTTTGTAAATAAGTTAATGTGTCCCAAGGTTAATATTACGAAAATAGAAGGTGTGTAATGAGAGAGCAATAGCATGGGTTTGTCTTTGGGCTTTAAAGGATGCATGACTGCATGGGGCCTACCTCTTCTTCTTATATGTTCTTAGTGGCCCAAACTCAGCACAAAAAAAGGAAAAAAATATTATTTGGCACATTTTCATAGATCCGACGCTGCATTATATATATATATATATATATATATATATATATATATATATATATATATATATATATATATAAGAATGGACTGCTAGATAGGTTTGCCGTTTGTGAGCTTATAAAATTACCCCACAACAAGACTTTATGATAAAAATGTTAAACTTGAGTCAAAAAGTCCAATTGAGTAGTTTATATGGATCTAGGCCAATGTTATCAACCTTGAGTTCCAACATGGTACAAAAATAAGTTCAAGGCTTCCAGCATGACTAACAATTTGACATGAATTAGTAAGATGTCGACTCGAATCATTATCAATATCATCATACCTTATTTTTATGCCAAGAACTTTAAGGTAACGTTTAGTTGTAGAAATTTTTTCTTGTTTTTTCATTTCTAGATTCTTTGATAAAGAAATGGGTTTTGTTCTTTAAAAACAGTTGAGAATTTTGAAACCCCGTTTAAATTGAGTTATATTTTTCCTTTTTGAAAATATTACCTCAAATTGCGCAGTGGGCTGCGATAGCGAGGATGGAAAGTGGATATGTTACCAATGATGATTAGGGTTAAAATGAGATTCTTAAATTGTAGATTGAGAAATTCCTTTTTTAATTTTGTTTATTATTATTATTATTATTATTATTATTATTATTATTATTATTATTATTATTATTGGAGTTTTCATTTTTCTAGCTAAAATTTGGAAAGTAAGAATTTTCCTTTTTTGAAAATTGTTTGAAAAAAATGTGACTAAACGAGTTTTCAGTTTTTCCATTTTCCTACCTGATGAGATATTTTTCAACAACAAAACGTCCCCTTAGTTTTTTCAAGCCAAACTTGTTTTTTTAACAGTCTCAGCCGATACTTTCAAATTTTCACATAAACTTGTTTTATTGAGCAAATTTTTCATGGGTAGTTTTTATGCAAACTCGATTATTGATCAAAAAGACTTGTTACATTATGGACAAAGTTTAAGTTAGCCCAAAACATCAAACTACAGCCATATGACAGCTCGACTTAGACTCGATTCAGCTTATTTGCAAATTGCAATCCTACTCCAAACTCCCAGAGAAAAAGGACCTTTGAGTAGACATCAAACTGGTGCTACTTTTGCTTCAAAAGGATCAAAATCTTTTTGTGTTACTTAACAACAAAGGTAGTATCTTTTTGTTCACAGTATCAAATCATCTACATCGTATAGGAAAAACAGACGTTATGATGTCTATTGTGAATAACAAAACAATGATAATAACTATCTATGATGGAGAGAATTGCATATGGAGATATAGGGGTGTAAACGAGCCGAGTCGAGCCGAGTATTTTCATGCTCGAGCTCGGCTCGTTTAAAATCGAGTCGAGTCGAGTATTTTTTGAGTCGATCTCGAGTTGTTCGCGAGTTGTCTCGGCTCGATTACACCCATATATATATATATATATATATATATATATATATATATATATATATATATATATATATATATATATATATATATATATATATATATATATATATATATATATGTGTGTGTGTGTGTGTGTATATGTGTATATATATATATATATATATATATATATATATATATATATATATATATATATATATATATATATATATATTGGGGTGTAAATGTGTAATCGAGTCGAGTCGAGTAGCTCGCGAGTTGTCTCGGCTCGTTTTAAATCGAGTCGAATCGAGTATTTTTCGAGTCGATCTCGAGTTGCTCGCGAGTTGTCTCGGCTCGTTTACACCCCTATGGAGATAGTGTGTTGGGCACAAAGGTTATAATAAATTAAGATTTTAATTTAAGTTAGCTTTTTTAAGCAAGTTTTGTTTGTCACACAAGATTGTTAGAGCTTTGTTTATAAGAGTTTATGTAAGCTTTTATCGGAGCTTGCTTTTAACGTGTTATCTTTCATGTATAGCCCCTTATGCATTTATATAATTATAAGCTTGCGCGCTCCAACTACTTTGTTAAACATATCAGAAAGTAAAAGCTACAACTTCAGCTTCAGCTACAAGCTCAAGCTAATTTCTCCGGACATACAAAAGTTAATGTTTGGGTAAAGCTTATTCAAGAGTTTATGAGCATGTTGTTCAATTTGAACATGAAAGGTAATGTTGAGTTTTTTGTGAGTAAAACAAGTGAGGCATTTATTTGTATCAAAAGAGTTGTTTTTGAGAAGCCGATATGGAGGAGCTTATCCAAAAGAGTGTATTCAGGTCACAAGCTGACAAGCATAAGCTGTTTTATATAAGCTAATCCAAACACCACCATAGAGGTACTTATAGAAAAAAATAATTATCGGCATCACTATAAAACTAACCAATTACACTAGCCATAATCAACCCATTCTTTCATTCCAAATCAATCACTTCTAAAATACACATCCAAACACCATTTAGTGGTCCATCTAACAGAAGACGCAAGCACTTGGCCATCATGACAATTGACAAATCGGCCGTCTGGCAAATTGGCAATCATACCAGAAAATCATACGTAGTCAAACAAAAAGTTGACTCAAAAACGCGGCATAATATGGGATTGGAAACGGGTAATCACTCTTTTAATCAGTCTATCTTTTACCAAAAACTTAACCAAAGATGGTAATAGCAACTTGGGTCCTTAAGGCACAAAGATAGTCCACAAACAACATTAATATCCAAACTCAAGCAGCCATAGTTGACTTTACTTTACCTTGACGTTATATTTTGTTGTATAGTGGGACATTCCAGCTATACTACCATTAACATTTTCCATTAACATTTTCCAAGCTCTATCCACAAATGGGTCCCAAACCAATGGACCCAAACAAACTCACATGTACATGTTTGTTACCTAATCTTTTAGTCAATTGGTCCCAAAAAAGACTCAAAACTTTATCACTAACCCAACAACCCTCACATGCATTCACCCTTTCCTTTGTCCCCATATGCTGACAAAACACCTACAAACACCTTTCACTGTGTGTGTGATGCACCAATAAGTGACCCAAGAGCTACATGACACCTATAGCTTATGGCCAAGGCACCAATAAGTGACCCAAGAGCTAAATGACACCTAGCTTATGGTCAAGTCCTTAAGTGCCAATGATCTTTCATAAAGAAACAAAAACCTCACCAATAAGTGAATAAAGAGCCAAAAGACACCTAACCATGGTCAAGGCTTTATGTAGCATTGTAGCAATGATCTTTCTAGGAAGAAAGAAAATCTAGCAAACAATGTTATGACAAAATACACATACAAACACATCTTATCGTGTGTATTTAGTATGCACCAATAAGTGTACTAAGAGCCAAATGACTTTATTATGTGCCAATGATCTTTTTGCAAATAAACAAAAAGTAGCAAGCAAAATATTTTTGACATAATACACAAACATATATAAACAAAATATAGTTACACAAGGTACACCGTCCGGCAACAAGAAAAGTAAAAATAAAACACAAGTGCATAGAAAGTTTTGTAATAATAACAAAGATAGTAATAATAATAGTAACTAACTTGATACTATACTATGGATTAAAGAAGAGGCTTTTTCACCTGTTAATGTTGAAATTTTTCTTGATTCTTTCAAAGGTACCACATTGACATATCTGGGGTCGGGTTTGACTCGCCAGAGAAGTCAACTCCTCCTAGATTGAACGGAGACTGTGAAACAAATCTGAAGTCCAAGTTGTTGTTTGCATCAAAGGCAGGGTTGTAAGGCGTTTTGTTCTCAAACTGAAACCCTGCTGGCATAAAAGTTGATTGGTTGGAAGGAATGTTTGACTCGACAGCATGTCCAAAAAAGTCATCATCAAGTTGGATGGGAAATTTTTGCTTCTGGTGGTCAGCAATCACATCGAGATTCGAGGTAACATTTCTGTTGGTGTGTTGTTGATGATTAGTTTCATAAAATGACATGAGGTCAGATATCGCCCTTTGACCATCTCCTGGAAGTCCAAGCTGGTTAACAGGTGGACCTGTGTTGATCTTCGGCTGAGCAAAAGTAGGCATGGTGAAAACAGGTTCTTTCTGAAGATTATTCATTTGGAAGTTTAGCGTTCCGCCACGATTGACTTGAGAAGGGTTAGGGTTATGGTTCGGGGTTGGACTAGGTCGGTACGGACAGCTCATTTGATGATTGTTTCTTGAGAATCTGTCTTGAAAACCTACACGAATGTCACTGTAAGGACACTGCTGATACTCGCAAGTGTAGATCTTTGGTGGCTGCTGGTCATCAGATGGTTGCTTTCGCTTCTGAACAAAACTCTCAGGGCTTGGAATTTCAACAAGCTCGCCTTTAACTTGAGCCAGTGGTGGGCCCATGAACCCTAGATTGTAAATATTGTTGACTTCAACCGGTTGAGGCTTACACTCTTCTACTTCAGCAATCTGGTCCTCTGCAACACCATCAACATCATAATCACTCGTGTCACTGATGAGATACGACCCACTCCCAGTCCCGGCTCCATTAATTGGAGGGCAGCTGTCAGGATACAGTTTCCTTGATATCGCTTCCTCTTGGTTAATAATTGCAAGCCATGTGGCGCTTTCTTTTGCAGTCATTTTGTCTTGTAAACATTTAGACTGTCTAACAAGCTTGCGAATTTTTGCAATATCTGGAGACATATGCTTAATTACAGCCGTTAAAACACCAACTTTCCAAGCTTTTTTGAGATCGTGTGGTTTTTTGTATGGCGGTGTCCCGTGCTCTTTTGGAAGCCCAAGTTGGGACCACCATTCCTCGTCACCACTCGGCCACCATGGCGGTGCAACACCCTTTTCCAATGGGAACCGCCTCTGTGGCGGGTCACAGTGTTGCATTAAAGCTGATAAAAGTGACCCTAGAGTAGTATCTTGAAGCTCTTGTAAGGTATGCGGGGTGGAAACCGGCGTTAAATTATCCTCATTTTTCCCAGGGATCGAGTGATCCGCTTGGTATTTAGCAATTGCAGCGGGCCCATTGCGATCAAACCGGACTTTTTCCTTCCACCAAGCACGGAGATTATCAGAAGCTCCACTCACGGGTTTCCCATTTTCAGGGATGATCCCGTACACAAACCCTTGAGCTTTACAAACTTCCATCATTTTAAGCATGTATTTCAAGATCCCGTCTTGTGCACGAGACATTTTCTTTCTTCTTGCTTGCTCTTGAGACTGACGTTGCTTGGCGTTATCGGCTTCTTTACTTTTATTTTGATCTTTAAGTCGCCTCAAAAGCATACGGTCTCTCCACATCCTCCTCTCCAGCTCATCAACATCCATTTCTTCATCACTGTAATCTTCCTCCACCGCTGCTACCTCTTGTTCAACTTCGGGCACCCTTTCGCTTTCACAGTTGGGACCCGAAAGAAAATCAAGATTTCCAAAAAACCCCATCTCTTCAAAGATCCCCATCTCCATGGATCACGCTAAATCTAAATCAAATAATGGTGTACTTCAAGACTTAAATATTAATTGTCAACCAGAAATTTCCTGGAATAAAACAAAAAACAACTTAGAAATCGCAATAATCATCTAACAAAACAAATATTAACTCAGATTACAATACATCAAATCAACATCATACTTACTTCTCATGTTCAATTTTTTTCGCTTTCAAGCATAAAAACTAACCCTTATCTTTAAGCCCTTATTTACACTAAAACAAAGCAGATAAGCATTTAAAAAGCAAATCACAAAAACCCTCTAAATTATAGGTATATCAACAACACATAACAAACTACACATAAAGATCATATACTTGCTTCTTTTCATGTAAAAAAGTACATCAAGTCACATAAAGTTAACTTTTTTACCAATTTTACGCTAAAAATGGACCATTATCTATCAAGATTCTTTAACTTTATTATTCTTTCATACAAATATAACAAACTTACATACACACATATGAAAAATAACAAAAAGATTAAAAAAAATTGTTTTTGACTTTTTTTTACATTAAACATAGTAAAAAACATTCATTTTTTTAGTCATAGATCTCATCCATATGTAAAAAAAACTGTAAATAATCACATCAAAACTAAACAGATTGTTTTTTTTTAATCAAATTCAATCCAGTAACTTCATATCATATAAGGATCAATCAACATATAAAAAATATAAAAAACAATCAACATAGATCCAATAATAACCAAAATCAAATCCAGATCAAATACACAAAACCATCAAAAGGGTATCCTTAAAATCACAAATCTTGACGAAATAAATCATAAAAAGATGAACTTACAGGTGTGTTTGGTTTTAAGGTTTATTGAATCTTGATATTATTGTTATTTTCACATCTAAAAAATAGAGTCTTTAAAGGCAGCTGTGATGGTGGCTGGAAGAAGACAGAAAGAGAAAGAGAGAGAGAGAGAGAAATGAAATGAGAAAAATTTAATAGAAAGTTGGAAGAAATAGAGGGAGAGTGGGCATCGTATTACTACTCAAGGCAACTATACACGTGTACTTTCTATTTTTGGATATGTAAATTTTTCTTGTTAAAGATTTTTTAAACTTTTATGTAAATTGCACCTAAAAATAACTTGTATTTTCTCCTTAGAAGAAGCATGGATATTTACCTTAAATCATATCTTGAAAAAGAAAAGGTTATCACATGTTGGAAGATTTTTTTTTTTAGAGTCGGTTTGGTGTTCATAGATGTTGATTTTATTTGATTTGGATCGAGAATATACGTAACTAACGTCAAAAGATACGTAAATAGTCTTTTCACTGTTAGGTAATTAATGAGTTTAGTTTGTTAACATCAATGACTAAAGATTTTTTTATTTTTTTATTTTTTTTTTCGTAAGTTATAAGAGTTTGGTGATGATTTAGCTGTGACGTGTGAATGTTCAAAGAGGTATCAAGTTTAACTCTTGTAAGTTGTAAGCTGCAACTTAAGAGTATTGTTGTCCTAGCTTTATTACCCATAATTGTGAAATTTATTTGATTATATTAGGCTTAATAAGTCTTGCAGGTTGGTCCGTCGAGTTTAAAATTTACGTGTCATGTGATCAAAGGTGACTCATGTGGAGTTTCTTGTATCCGAAGGAAAAACAAAAACAAAAGTAAAAAACTGACGTAAAAATATGTGTTTCACGGTTTTTATCCTTAAAAGGATGCAAATATATAGTTAAATGTCTCTACTGTATACTGAAATCGAAAATAAACCAACTGAACAAATATTGGGATGCGCTCAATGATTGTAATAACCAATAAAGCAGAAGTGCAAAGTGCAAAATGTGGAGATTATCATTAGTCTACACATAACATATTTCAAGACACTGATATGAGATGTATCACTCAATCTACTTTCTTTTGACAAAGCAATCTAGGATGGAAACAACAACCTAAACTAAGAAAGAATTCATTCACCAATGATTGCACCGTCGATCCTCTAAAGGGGGAGAAGGAGGTAACATAGGATGTGTCATTTGGTGTTTATAAATGTTGCTCTTTGTTTGTTTTGGATTGAGAAGATACGTAAGAGACGTTAGAAAATACATAAATGTTCTTTGCGGTGTTAGTCTTGAAAATAACTTGTGTTTTCTCCCTTAAAGAAGCATGGATATTTACCTTAGATCATATGTTGAAAAAGAGAAGGTTACCACATGCTAACAAAATATTTTCTTTGGAGTCCATGTTCATAAATGTTGAATTTAGATGATTTGGATCATGAAGATACGTAAGAGACGTTAGAAGAAATGTTGATAGTCTTTGTGGTGTTAGTAAATTAGGGCTTTAGTTTGTTTTTGTCAATGATTAAAATCTTTTTCTTTACTCATAAGAGTTTATTGGATCATTTACTTGTGACATGTGAGATTTCACAAAGGTATCAAGTTTAACTCTTGTAAGTTGTAAGTTGCAACTCATAGGTCTAGTTGCCTTAGCTTTGTAATCAACAACTGTGAAATTTATTTTGATTTTATCAGGCTTAATAAGTCTTACAGGTTGGTCGGTAGAGTTCAAAATTTACATGTCACGTCATCAAATTAAGGTGACTCATGTAACGTTTCTTGTATATGAAGAAAAAACATAAATAAAAGTCAAAATCATCGTAAAAATATGTGTCTTAGGGTTTTTTATCCTTAAATTGATGCAATTATATAGTTTACGCGTCTCTGTTGTATACTGAAATCAAAAATAAATCAATGTGAACGAATATTGGGGTGTGTCTGATGATCGTAATTAGTCCACGCATAACATATTTCAAGACAAATATAAGAGATTTATCACTCGATATACTTCCTTTTGACAACCCATGATAGGATGGAAACAATAGCCTAAACTAAGAAAGAATTCATGCTCCAATGAACGCACCGTCGATCCTCCAAAGGGGGAGAAGGAGGTATCATACTATGTGTCATTTGGTGTTTTTGCATGCTAATCTTTATTGGATTTGGATTGAGAAGATAGAGAGACATTAGAAGTGAAAGTATTTGTGTACAAATAACAATGTCGTTCACAACTGGTACTCATAAAAATGATGTTGGGTTACACCGATGCACACTAAATAGAAATGACAAGTTGATAATGAGAAAAGATATACGAAATGAAATGGAAATGAGAATATGAATATTCTCATAAAGGTGTAGAATGATAATTATTCAAGATGTATATATTTATCTTGAATAAATATATATGTAAATATAAGGTAAAACCACAAACCCCTAAGAGTTGTGGATTTTCAGCTGACCCCTTAGGAGGGGTGGAGGTTAATTTGTTTCCTAACCAAACAAAAACACTTAGGATAATTCTATATTGTTCTAGTTGAATTAAGAATGTCCTTAAAATCCCTATAGATACAAGGCCTCCTAAACTAGAGCCATAAATTTTTCTATAACCCTAAAATTAATTCCCTATCATATCTCCCTAATCGTTTGACCGATTAGGGTTTACCCAAACCCTAATTAACTTCCATTCGACCATGTAGTCGGTCCGTACTCTCCAACTGTGCATAAGATCTAACTAACGGATACCTAACGCAACGAACGTGGTGATTCTCCTGAGAAACCCTATGTAACGATCAAACCAAGACCAAGTAACTTTATAAACACCTTTATGCTTGTTAAAGTTTAGGTTATATAATTGATTAGGAGATATGTTATTAGGGGTTTTGTCTGCATGGCTTTCATTTGTTTTATTTTCTGTTGTGCATATTTATAAGCTATGCAGGTGACACTAATACTCTACAGTTGTATCAGAGCCACTCTAATCATATTTAACTTAACTAGGGTTCTTGTAATTGTTTCTATTCTTATTAAAATTAAAACTTTAATTTTGATGATGTGGCTTAAGTCGATTTGTGCAAATTAAGGTTTTTTTTGTTTTTTGTTTTTTTTTCCTTTGCTTTTATTGACAACTAGGGTTAATCACTATTGTGATTGAATTCAGAGTTTATATGGTTAAATCACACAAAATCAATCCAATAGGGTTTTCTAAGCCATAAAGGAGTCGATTTTATGAGGATATCAAACGTGAACATCTTAATTCGTGTTGACATATCATCGCGAAAACTAGGTTTACCTAGATTGTTATGTTGTATGCAAGCGTTTTTATTTCCATTTATGATTTAAGGTTTTAGGTATTCTTGGAAAGGCACAAAATTTACTAAAAATATGCGAGACTTTAAGGTTTTAACGGCGACATTTTATTAAAAAAAAAAAAAAAAAAAAAAAAAAAAAAAAAAAACAACAACAACAACTTGCAATAAGCTGTCAATTACAAGGGATATTTTAACTAATCAGTTCAACTATAAAGTATAAAACCTCTAGACTTAAGACAGGAAAAAGAGTACAAACGAATATTATCAAAGATGTCACTTTTCCTCATAGAGGGAGTGTTAAAAGTGACATTATTATGAAACCGCCAAATCCACCATAAAGAAGTCGTGATGATGACATACATACGATGGATTTTTTCTTTAGAAACGTGCCAAGAGCTCAACCAATCTCTCTAATGGATGTGAGATATGAATAAAGGCATGGAGGTGTCACACCAAGTACGAACGAGCCTTAAAATATCTTTGGGAATGTCATACTCGAAAAAGCTATAGAGGTTAGACTCCACATTACCATCACAAGAAAGGCAAGAGATCTCCGGAATTTCGATACTTCGGGACGAGAGATTGAAACGATGTGGAAGCCTGTCAAGCAATAAACGCCACATGAAGACATTCACTTTGTGAGGAAGAGATTTGTCTCATATAGTAGGAGGATCCAAAGAGGGCAAAAGTTAAGTACCAATATACCGTAGTCACTCTGATGAACTCAAATAAGTACATTTTATTGTCATCATTTATTCTATTTAGTTGACTTGTTTTATCATATTATTTATGAGAATCGATACTTAATCATTTACTTTAGTATTTCCCAGGTAAAAACAAGCAATTGGTGAAACTTAACGATTTTGGACGAAATATGGAGCAAAATCAGCAAGATGTCAAAAGTCTACTAAAACCCAGAAGATGCGCCGTATCTCTCTTAACAGATACGCTGCAATATTATAATTTTCGAAGACCATTACCCGACTTTGAAGAATGCGCCGCATGCAATTCTAGCATGCGCCGCATATGAAACTTTGGTCAACGAAGAAGATCAAGCTTGTTCTACTCCAGATACGCCGCAACATATTTCTAACATACGGCGTATCACTATCAAGACTTTACCAGATATAATCCAAGACGCTAAAGGACATGCACCGCATACAAGAATCAAGTTACGCCGCATCTAAAGGCGGTGTACGAATATTCTATAATATATTAATCTTGGACCTCACGCGAAGTTAAGTCAATGCGCCGCATCTCATTACTCAATGCGCCGCATCGAACCCTCAGACAGAAAGTATAAATACCCCAAGACTATTACGAATTTCAAGAGCACCATAACCCTAAGGAGACGAATTCAGTCAAAGAAACTTCACAAGACACACTCCAAACAAAGATATTAGAGCTGTAAGAAGGTCCTGCATGTATTTAATTCATTAAGTAGTTTTGTTTTATTGTAATAGTAAGCTTTAATTCATCAGGATTGATGAGCTTGTGATATGTGACTACGGAACATTGTACACTCCCCTTAATATTGTTTTCTCATTAATTAAAGTTTATATGTTGATGTCTTTGGTGACTTATATTAGTGCTTTGATAACCTCTGTGTCTAGCTGAGCCTGTGGACTGAACTGACATATCTACCCCTCGCCTATTTAATCTAACGTCTTTAGATAAGTAGGATAGACATAAGTGATCATTAAGGGTTTACTCGCCGATATACTGCGATCCAACGAGAAAGACCAGATTACGATACACTTCATATAAAACTAGCAATAAAACAAGTGACAAGCTACTTAATTATCATGACAGGTTTTTTTATAGTCTCTATTATCTATCTGTGTACGTGTTGCTATTTGCTGATTCGTTCTCACTAATTTTAATTTACCGTTTAATAAAACCAAAATTGTGCTAGTCTCACAGACTAAAACCCCCTTGCGTTTGATTAGATTGTAAAACTAACTTATGATATTAAAATACTGATAGACAAATTAAGGTTTACGTTCCACTCTTAGTGATCGACACTCTACTTACCACTATATACATATTGATCGGATACACTGTCCATTAGTGTGCGTGTTATAAGATAAGTCAGCTAAATATAAATGTAAAACTTGAAATAGACAATTACCCCTATACTGCATATGACACAATACACGCATGACACTCATATCAAGAAAACGTTGTCATGTGCGATTGACGAGACACAAGTGTCCGAATGAGAGAAGATATCTATCTTTTAATTTGACGGTCTATTATTAAATTTTAATCTCAATGTATTATCAACATCATTACATTAAATTGGCAGTTGCGTCTTGATCGAAGACACTCAATGGTGAACTCAATTATTGTAATTTCAGATTCCTAATAATATCATTTAAAGTGTTTCTCAGTACTGATTTTTAGTTTGTAATTTTCTTTTAGAGCAAAGTGATCATAAACTATTGAGCATATGAGTATTATTGCATTTAAAAAAAAAAAAATCATTTTAGGTACATTTTATTGAATGGATAATTGAGTGTGTTTTCCATACTAATCAATAGAGTACAAAATAGTTACAATACATATGCTTTTTTTTTTTTTTTTTGAACGGCAAGTGGTGCATTCGATGGAGCTTCGACTACACCCTGGGCCAGCCTGTACTGATTACCCATTCCACCTGGATCGGGGATCTCCCCATGATGGAACCCCCACATGTGGTAAATATGGGTCCGATGGGATTCGAACCCTCAACCTCCACATGGCCTACGCACTAGCTCCCCCAATTTTCACCAACTGAGCTAGACATCATTGGCCAGTTACAATACATATGCTATTTTGGGTAAATGACAATCACCCCTTAAACATTAAATCACTTATATTAATTGTATTCTTATCATGACAACTAAGATTTTAGACCCAGTTTAATCGTCTAGCTTCCTTCCCCTCCAACTGCGGGGAGTATTAGGCTATGTTTGGCGCGGAGCTCTTTGGAGCTTTTTGGGGTAATGAGCGGTGAACAATGAGCTTTTTGATTTTTGGTGTTCGTTTGCCAAAAGAACGGTGAGCTTTGCTATTTTTTAAGAATGTTAATTTTTTCAATGCTTCTTTAAGAAGCTATGAGTGGTGAGCTCTGGCTATTGCTCACATCTACTTTTAACAAACACACCCTTAGTCAACATTAGTTGTCATGATAAGGATAGAGTTAATGTAATTAATTTAGTATTTAATGAGTGATTACCATTTACCTAAAATAGCATATGTATTGTACCTATTTTGTACTCTATTGATTAGTATTGAAAACACACACACTTATCCGTTCAATACATTTGAGATTGCTTAACTTTCTATAATTTACTAGCAGGGTACCCGCATGTTGCAGCGGCGAGTACCCTGTGACAATTAACCGGAGAAATAGATCCCGATGAGGCATGGTTCACAAGTTTGTATCGGTTCCAACAGGTCCTCTTTGGTTCATTTTCGGATGGCTTTTATTGGCTAGCCAAACCAGTGGCGACACCGGTTCCCAGTTGAACCCGTGGTCCGGTCTTGTTTTCAAAACTATATGTACCATCAACTTGTTAGATTGTATAAACTTTTGTGTGTTTTATTAGTTTGTATAATATGTATTATAACATGTACTTTTCATTTTAGGAGTGTTTTAAAAATAACATTAATTAGTGTATTTTTTGTATTATGTTGTAGCTTGTTTAGATTGTACATTGTGAAAATTTTATTGTACTTATTAGTAAAGGTGTTTTAATTTGTTGTATTTAATTTGATAGCTATACTTTTAACTGGTTGTACAATGTGAATAACTCATTGTATTTTTAAATAATAGAGTATTTTAATAGGAGTATTAATTATGTTTTAATTTAATGTTGTAATAATGAATTTTAAGGCATAATTGTGTTGATTTACTTGTATCTTTAGCATTAAAAGATATAATGTTGAATTTTAAGGTTTGCATTAATTTTTAGGCCATTAATGGCCAAAAGTGGCGTGTACATGTAACTACAAAACTTGTAAATGTCTAATTGTATTGATTTTAATGTAATAAATATCTAATTGTGTTGATATTACTTGTACTTTTAGCATTAAAATATGTAATGCTTAATTTTAAGTATTTTTATATTTAGTAGGCCTAAATGCTTTATAAGATAGTTAGATACTTTGACTGGTTTATTTGGGTTTCGCTAAACAATGCCCACTAGGCAATGTTTAATCTATTTTAACTAATAAAATAAGGTTTTGTACAAGCGCCCTAAAGCAGGAGCATTAAAAAATAAAATTAATTACACCTATAAAATTCCATAATTAGACCAAATGTACAAGCTCCCTAAAGCAGGAGCATTAAAAAATAAAATTAATTACACCTCTAAAAGTCAAATAAGTCTCATTTAAGGACCTATTTTTGTAAGGTTTTCAATCCCATTAAATTAAAACGCTTCATCAGTGTCTTATTTTTGTAAGGTTTTCAATCCCATTAAATTAAAACGTTCCTCTTCTTCAATTCAAAATCAATCTTCAGTTTCATATCACGAATTCAAAATCACCATTTCAAATCTTCCTCTATAAGTTTCAATCAATCTTCAGTTTCATATCAACAATTCAAAATCACCAATTCAAAATCTGTATGAGATCCCTATAAAAGCATATCTCTTCGATTCAAAAAAACACACACATAATGGACATCATACGCTACTGATAACTGAAACACCAATCAAAGAATTGGTAAGTATCAATTTAATTTCAATATTTAGGGTTTTGAATTATGTGTTGCAAATCATTTGTTATGGGTAGCTATTGTTAGAGGACAAAGCTGCCCACATAATTTGTTATAGGTAGCTATTGTTAGAGGACAAAACTGCCATTTTCATTTGTTATTGGTAGCTATTGTTAGAGGACAAAGCTGCCTACATAATTTGTTATTCTTTGAGTTTTAGGGATGATTAAATAGTTATTAATGTTTTTTTTTTGGTATAGAGTTGATCAAATAAGTTTTTGTTCTTGAATTGATTTTGTTTGTGTCTTTTTTTTTTTATTGCGGGTAATTGGTGTTATTTGGAATTCCGGTTTTGATTAGGGCGATTATTGCATCTAAGTTTGCTTTTTGTTACAGGTGAATCTGCTAATATGGTGCAGTTCCGTGTTTCATTCAAGATCAAGATTTTGATATGATTATATCTCGAGTCCATATCAGTGGTAATGCATAATTTCTATGTTTTTTTAGCTTTTTTCAATTAAATATTCTGCCGATTGATTTTGATATGTGTGATTTGGTTATAATATTTTTTAGTTTTTTGGGTTCCGATTTAAATTCCACAATACATCTATTCTGATATGTTATTTTTTCAATAATCAATATAATTGTGCTTCGATTCAGTCTATAAAGATATTTATATGATTTGGATGTTTTTTTTTTTCATTTTGTGTTTCCTTTTCAGGTTGTTGCGATGATGATTTTGGCAGGTTATACACTACAAGTAACTTTTTATAAATTGATTTAATTTATATTGATTTGGGTCTTCACATCTTAATTGTAATTTATAGGTGTATGGATATGGGTTTTAGTATGCTAATAGTATATTTTATTTGGTTTTTATGAGCTTTTTTAGTTGTAGAGTTAATTGGATGGATTTAGTGATTACTGATTTGGGTTTGTCTTAAATCAGATTGATCTTAATATTGGAGTGAGCTTAGAGGCCCAAGGAGGTTGTTTGAACGTCACAGTGGAAGTTGCAGCGAGTTAGTATTCTGGTATGCTTTTACTTACAAGGACAAGAAATCAAGTGTTTGGATTTGCTTAAGCCATAGGAAATGTAAAAGAACACATTTTGCTTAAGCCATAGTGAAACTTAGAGTTGGCAAAACTTAGAGTTTCAACTGATGTTATCCGGATCTACTTGGTGTGAAATTAGACATGACTAACTATGCAGTAAGTTTTGCCTTTACACTTGAACACTACAACTTAGAGGATGGTGTGGTGGTAAGGTCCTTAGGGAAGTAAACTTATGAAGCAATCAGGGGGTTGGGTGGCTAATGAGTTAGATTAGTGTTCAAATAACACTAATGTGATGTGATATTTGTTTATTAGGCTATGAAAATCAGAGGCTAAAATAACTCTTTGTTTGTAGGCATTAGATAATTTTAATACTGCTGTGATTTCGCGGGTTTATTATGTCATGTTTACCACTCTTACTATCTTGGGCAGCAAGATCGTGTTTAAGGTGATTATACTAATTATGACACCTTCATCTAGTGTAAAAGAATAAAAGGTTTAAACTTTTTAACATAGTTTTGAATCATGCATATCATTGAAGTTCAAAGTTTTAATTTAAGGCCTGTAAACAAAATTTTATTGATCTCCAATAATCAAAATTGCAACTTTTTATTATTTCATTTGGGTTCTATAACAAAAAGAAGTCTTTTTCTGATATACTATGAAATGGCAAGGCACAAGATTTTGATCGGGATTCGTTAAGGAGCATGCTACCAAAACCTGTTTCTTCATTAGAATGGACAATTTCAGAAGGAAAAGGAAGAGTGTATGTACATTGCACTATAGGTTTAGGCCGGGCTCCTGATGTTGCAATTGCTTAAATGGTCTGGTTCTGTGACATATATGTAAGTTACCATCTCCGCCAATAATTCTTTACATATTGTTGATTCTTTCACAGTGAGTTAACACTTTCATGGCCCATGGGATCACTGCATTTCGTTTTGATTTTGCGGGAAATGGGTAAGTTTCAACAGATTATTCTCATACTTTGAATTGTTTAGCTGCAAGTTATATCATATACTAACATATAGAAACTCTATCAATAATATAAAGGATTTTGAAAAGTAAGAGTAAAATATTAACATGGTTGTAAATTATTCATGTGAAAAACATTTCGATTTAATATGTGTAAGAAGTGAACACTAAGGGGATGTTTGGATGCGCAATTACATCAAAATTTGTAATATTTGGTCACAATAATCAGTTCTGAAATTTTAGCTAATCTTTGCTTTCTTAAACATGTAAACCAAAAAAATAAATAAATAAATAAATAAAATAAAAAAAATAAAAAATCTGCCCATAGAATTAGTTCTCCTGTTACTGAAACTCAGCCAGGTTGTGCATGTGTGCGTGTCGCCCAAGAGTAAGAGAGGATTTAGCGAATTAGATTGTGAGACTTCTGATTTAGGACCTGCTTTTAAAATATCGCGTGTCACTGGATCACTTGATACTCTTGACACCAGCGAGTATCTCCAACACCATTTGGACATTCAGTGTTTTCAAGATACGGATGGTTCTCAACACTTATCTGGAAAAGCAAAATGTCCTTTGTCTCAGGTTCACGAAGGCCAGTGGTATGAGTTGAATGATGCTATGGTTGGATGTCAGTTGACTTCTACTAAACCTACTATAGCTGAGCCGGTTTCTGTTAGTAAAAGACGTTGTCTTTATCTAAACGAATTTCCAGCTAATACTTTAGTTGTGATAAGGGAAGACAAAAATTATCGGTGAATACCACCAGGCTGATGGTGTGGTTAGGTTGCAGCCAAGCCTGGCGGCTGATGTCAGTGAATTTAGAATTAATATTCTGAATACCGATAAGGGAAAGAGAAAAGTAGTTGATAGCTGCCACGATGTTGGGGGTCTGCTCTCTTTCATGTCACCAGGTACTTGATACACTATTCGAATTATCTGTTAGTCATCATACTACATTTTTTACCCTCATTTGATATATGTTGGTTAAACGGGTCTGCTGTGGATGGTTTCAGTAGAACGAGTTTCGGTAGCTGAAACGGCTAATGGCAACAGTGTGGGAGAGTGCATCACATGTACATGCTCAACCCATGTTTTTGATATTGTTAAAGTTCTTGCAACCGGAAGTAGGCGTTCATGTGTTTAGTATTCTCTTTCACGATTTAATATATATTTTTCCTTTTGTTTTATTTATTGTATCTGACATTGATCTACATATGCACTCACTATTTCTGCTGGTCCCCAGGTCCCTCCCAAGTGTAGGTTAGTAACCACATATTTCATACCGTGTTTGTCGCTTATTATTGGATATAAACTAAAAGGTAATATTAACTATAAATAATTTTGTGCACAGGTGACAAAGATCAATTTAGTCTGTCAACGACACAAGCATTCTACAGACTGTGCGGCTCATAATCACTTTAAATTGCAAAACTTCCTACTTTATAAATTCCAAATTCAACCTCAATGTAGGAGGTAAGGAAAATAAGGCAAGATAGCTAATGTCAAATATGTCAACGATAATTGTAAGTTGTGTTTGACTTTTACTGTATTCATCATGTATATATTATTCTAAACTGACCAGGTGATGGTCTACAAGGTCAAACAGCCTAGAGTCAATACTCCGCGGAATATAATGGTTTCCCCGGGTCGTTATGTCCCGACGAGGTGTGGATGGTTATAAAACGGTTATGTGATCGGGTGAATTTGGATGGAAAGGGGTTTGTGATTGATCTGAACTAAGGAATCTACAATGAAATAGCTTAAACAAGCTATATGAATAAGACGGGAAAGCTAAGAAAAACAAGAAACGTTTAAAACTTAAAACGAGTACGTTCACGTTTGAATAAAACGTAAACGTACAAAATAAAAAGTGAAATCGAAAATCTGAAAACACCCAGGGGGTGAAAATGACTTTTTTACAAACTAAAAGATAAAAGAAAATTTTTAGAAAAAGAAAATTAATTTTTTCACTAATTAATTATTTACTATTAATTAAAAACTACTCCCTCCGTCCCAAATTTATTGTCCATTATTGACTTTTTTAGTCTTTCTTCTTCAACTTTGATCTTAAATATTTTTGTGTGTGTTATATAATATTTGATGCAAAATATATAAATGGATTGGGTTTTAAGTGTACTTTTCAATGGTATAATTTTTCATCAAGCATTATATAACAAAAAATATATATTTATGGTCAAAGTTGAAGTATTTTGACTTTGAAAATTCAAAGTGGACAATAAATTTGGGACGGAGGGAGTATTTAATACTTACTATTAATATTTAAATAACCTAAATACAATATAATATTAATTAAACTCTAAAAAGGTGAAAATAAAATTTCTAAAATTATAAAATAACTAAAAATAAGTATTAAAAATGAAAATATGTATTTTTGTCTTTTTGTGAACTTTCTATTAATTAATTACTAATTAATTATTAATTATCTAATTAAACTATTTTAAATTAAGAAAAATAGAAAATGAACAGTAAAAATTCTAATAAAATTTCTAAATTATTTTACATTATATAAATGCTAGGAAAAATATAAAAACTAGGTTTTACATAATAAAAACTAATTATGCTATTTAAAACTAATTATTAACTAATAATTAATAAAACTAAGATTAATTCTAATAATTACTAAATGATAAAATAAAAATCTGAAAAAATTATTATAAATACTTTAATATAATAGTAATTTAAGAAAAATATAAAAAAACTAAGTACTTAATAAAAATCTAAAAATGAAAAATAAAATTTAAATTAAATTAAATAGAAACTATCACTTGAAAATAAATTGGTTTTTCTTGGTTTTTCTTTTGGAAACTTAATTTAAACCTAAAAACAAGTAACTTTTGTAAAAACAAGTTTTGTGGAACTCAAAAATAAGCCAAATGGCCACAAAAAGGCAAGAAAGTTGACTTTGGTTAACTTTTTCTAGTTTTAGAGCCTCTGTGGGACCTACAGGGTGGAAACTGATGAAAACTACTTAGAGTGACTAAATGGAACTAGTAATAACAAGGTAGGAGCTCAGAATAAGCAAATGGGTCAAAAGACTCACTTTTGACCCATGTTAGAACTAGAGAAATGGACAGATTTTGGAGCTAAATCAGGGGGCCCACAAGGGGATTGGGGGCACAAAATTGCTAGAAATCTGTAGAGGGCTAGGTGAGGAATCTAATGAACTAAAGGGGGAGGTGTGGGGCCCACTTATGTGGTCTGTGGGACCCACAGAACAGGGGTGGTTGGGCAGCTGCAGCTGCTACAGTGCATGAACCAGAAACTCAGACAGCTAGCTGCTGCTGTTTGAGCCAATGTGGGGCCCAAGAAAAAATTCCTAAAAATGAGAGGGGTGTGGGAATTAATAGTTGGGGTGGTAGATTACAATCTCAGAAAAGCACAAACTCTAATTCACACTACAAAATTCACAAATATTCCCACAACTTTTGAGAAAATATGATAACTTGCAATTTTGACTTTTCATATAAACTTAAGATTTTGACTTTGGCCAATTTTGAATGATCAAATCTTACTGAAATGTATATGTTATGCTACAACAAGGTTAAATTTAGCTCAAAGAACAACTTATAATCACAATGGGTGAGTTTTGAGACCCAAGAACCACAACAGTGGACTGTTATGAACCTTGGAATGGATTTTTGACTTTCTGAGGTCAAGGCTTGAATTTGATGACCAAATAACACTACTAGGAACTAATGTGACATGCCTAAGTGAGTTTTAGCCATTAAACATTACAAATGCACAGGGTAATCCCCTGTGCCAAACACTCCTTAAAAAACTGAGAAAGGCTTTTTGTGAAGCAATTTTGAGATTCTAAACCATTAATCTAATTTTTAACTTACATTAACATTAAATAAGCACACATGAACTGAAATTAGTAACAAATAAAATGCATGAACATTGAATACCAAAAATTTTAGGAATTGCTTACAACTGATTCAATGCTGAGAACTGAGAATCAGGAACCAAATTTGCCACCTAAAGCCTCCCAATAGGCTACTACACCACTGTCATCCAAGTATACCAAGCTCCAAGCTTTTCTCCTTCTTTTTGATTTTTCAAGTATTTTCTCATATATTTTTTTTGGATTTTTTTTTATGACTGATAAAGTAAATTGAAGTGATTAGAAAACTTAAGTAAACTGATTCGAAGTAATAAGAACAACTAAATAAGCTTTTACAAGCTTAAGCTACACTAATGAAAAATTAAAGTTTCACTTGAAAGGGAAATTAAGAACAACGGAACAATAAGTAAACTGAGATTATATTTAAAAAGAACTTGGTTATAGTCCTGAAAGGATTAATTACAATACTAAATTTAAAACATTACATTAATTTTAACTAACTTCGACCCCTAAATTACACTAAAACTACTAACTAACTAACTACACTTTAGCTTCTTTTTCTTCATTTATATCAGTCCTGGAGGTCCACAAAGACTTTCCCACTTCTCTCTCAGCCGTAGGATAGTTTCCATTTAATCCTAGCCTTCAAATTCTTGTTGGCGGGAAAAAGTGATTTTGGCAGTTAATGGTTTCTTGGAGGGTTTTGGGGGAATTAATTGGGTTTGGAGTTATGTGTAAGTTGGGGGAGACAAGGATTGGTGGAGTTGAGGTGGGGGAATGGGTGAAGTTGAGTGTAGCAGGGGATTAGCAGTGAACAAGTGGGGATGAAGGAGGTGAGTTGGGTCAAAGAAAGTCAAAGGGAGGGATTATATATAAAAAAACGGGGGTGTAAATATTTAGTGTGGTGGGCTGTTTTTCATGATTGGGCCAAGGGGTTTTGTTTGGGCTGTGGATTGGAGTGATAAGAGTGATGGGGCTTGTTTGGTTTGTTTGTTGGATTTAGATAAATAAAAGGGTCCGTTTATTTTGAGTTAACTCACAAGGACCAATTTGTAATTTATGAAAATCCAAGGGGCTATTTTGCCACGTCTCCAAAGTACAAATAAGGATTAAAACTTGCCATTTTCCAAAATCCAAGGGCTTACATGATATTTTCCAAATTTAAATTTCCCGGGGACCATTTTTGTAAAATTCCATACTACGGGGACCAAACATGTAAATTCCTCAAACTTTCATCCCAAGGGACATAATTGTCAACTTTTGATTTTCAAAAACTTTTGTTGACTTTTCAATCCAAAACTATTTCCCAGGGACCAAATCTGACAATTTCTGAAACTCCAGGGACTAATTTTGTAAATTTCCAAAACTTTTCCAATTTTTCACCAAAGGACAAAATATGACAACTTATGATTGTAAAAGGACATTTGGTAATAATTTTCCATATTTTGAATATCCAGGGACTAGTTTTGTCATTTTATGAAAGTTGGGGGACTGAAACTGCCAATTTTGCAAACTTTGTACGTTTTTCGTCTGTTTTTGCTCATTTTGCATCTAAAACATATAAAACACAATTTTGAAATATTTTCAGTATTTTGATGCATTACTGAGTGTTTTTGTATGTTTTGCAGTTCAGATTTGACCAAAAATGATGAGTGTTTGAGCACTCATCAATCCCCCACACTAAACTATTGCTAGTCCCTAGCAATAATTGTTTTGAAAACTTGATGGATTTTAAACTCTTTACCAAAAGCCATCACTTCTGGAGTATCCAGGTGTAAGAACTGTGGCACACCTGATAACCGTGTGATTTTGAGCAAACCACCAGCTGTCAACGGATTTGATTAGTCTTTACCAGAAGCCGTTTGCTTCTGGACTAGCCAGCTCTTGATGGAATAGTCAACATCTTGGTGAGCTGATTACCAATTATGGATTTTCCACTGCCTTTACCACAAGCCATAATCTTGCGGGCTAGCCAACTCATTCGCTTTATGGGATATGGCGAGTTGAGGTACCATACAATTTTGGGCAAATTGCAAGCCATAAACGGATTTGAGATGTCTTTACCAAGAGCCGTTTGCTCCTGGACTAGCCAATCCCTTTTGTCGGTTAGACAAGGTGGACTGATAACCACAAAAATTTTGAAGCACCAGTGAAAATTTTTTAAAATTTTTGAGATTTTGGCTAAAAACGGGGGTATTATATAGTAAAATGTGACAAAATTTGCTAAAATAGCGAATACCCCCCCCCCCTCCCCCACACACACACTTAGCATGAATATTGTCCTCAATATTCAAAGTCCCGGCTATTATGCCGATTCTTTGAACGTAAAAGGGCAACATTACAAGCTAAGCGTGGAAAACACCATTTTGTTTTTCACTCTATTTGTAACCATAGCATGGGGGACTCCCCCACACTTAGGGTGAAAACCCTATAAGCATGCTACTGTTTTTGTTTACTGAGTTGCTAGCTTGACTCGACCCCGAATTCATTTGTCCTTGGGGAAGCATGATGTGGAAGAGACAATCTCAATCGGACTTTCATTCAAAATGTTTGGACAAACATATGAAGCACGTGAAAGTTCCACACCGATGAGATATAATCCCGGCTCAAGATAATGATACATGAAAATGCCGGGGTCAAAGATAGTGTCCTCACTCCCGAAGGAGTGAAGAAGAGAAGAAGTCACCTTATAGGTGAAGAAAAGGAAGAAAATCATGATGAAAATCATGATTTGATCTTCTTCCTCAAGAGGAGGCTCAATAGCCTGAGTTTGGATTTCAAAGGTTAAGCTCGTAAACAACCCGGGAGGGTGGGTGGGAATTTGCAAATGCTCATAATTGAGAGCATCTCCCCCGGGCTATCAAACTCCGGAGGAGTCATGACATGATGAGTGAGTTCACCGGAGAACTCCTCATGAAGAGAATTATTCACAAGATGTGAATCTGTGAATTCGTGTTCCGGAATGTACTCATCACAATCCTCATTCTGAATATCAAAGAATGGATTATCAGAAATCAAAGTGAATTCAGATTCGAATTCAAATAGAGGATTGGTGAGAGTGGTATTGAATGTTTCGGGAACAAAGAGATTATCATTCTCTATTAGATTGTCGGGATGAGAAGTGAGTGACGGATCATGATATAGGAGACTTTCAATTTCTCCCAGATCGGCTTGGAAATCGAGGAGACCATCATCACTTTCCAATGAAAGTGGATTGATATGAGTAAGTTCATCAGCGAACTCCTCAAGAAGATGATCAGCATCAGAATGTGGGACTGACGCCTCAACATACTCGATGTCTCCATAAGATGTACAATCATCGCTAAAATCTGAGAAAGTCTCAGATTGATCTTTAGGACACTCAATGGGGGAAGGTAAATCACACACATGATCCAAAGTTCCCTGTGACTCTCTCAGGATTGGGACAAGGATCTCAACACTAGACTTTATTAATTCGTCCGATTCCTTGTTAGGAACAGTGCTAAGATGCTCATCCCCCATGTTCAGAGAGTGAGTGTGAACTTCGGGTGTGATAACAGACTGAGGGAGTGGAGAGGAGCTAGAATTCATGGATTGTATGAGTTCCATTTGATCTTCTGCTAGTAATTTCTCCGTCTCATTATTTCCTCCCTGATTTTCAATGGAAGGAATCACAAATGATGAATTTGATGAACCCGTACAAAATTTAGAAAAATCAAGGGTAACTTCATCATCATCATCATCATCATCGTCGAGAAGAGCAGCACGGCGAAATATGGCACGTGTTTTAGCTGCTTGTTCAAAGACTAGCAATTCTTCCTTGCTCAATTCGTTTCTAGCTGCTCGTTCTTCCGCAAGTAATTCTGCCATTGATTTCTCACGAGAGATTTGAAACGATGAAGTAGCCAACTCCTCCTTAAGTTCTTTCAATATATCAAGAGCCTCTATTAAAAGGTCTTGCCCAATATCAAGAGGAGTTGTGTGAATCATATGGTACTGTGGAGGTGGGTCTGAAAATGAATAGTCATAATTGTTACAAGGAAATGGATTCCTTGTTTGACAATCCGAGCTAGGGTGTGGACCTCCACAGTAATCACAACAGTAAAACTGATGTAGCTGTGGGTGGTAAGTGCTAGAGTTATAATTGTTACCAGGAAACTGCTCATAGACAAGCGTGTTTCCCGATTGACAATCGGAACTGTAATGTGAACCACCACAGTACTCACAATAGTAAAACTGCTGAGACTGATGGTGTGATAACTGATGGAATAACTCAGTCGTGTCATGGTAGGAATAAGGATTCTGGTTATAGACAGACCCGTTTCCCGACTCTACCATGCTACAGCTGGGGCAATTGCCACCATTATAAGAACTACCACACCACTGGCAAACCAGAAAGTGTGGATGAGACATAGAAAGAATCAAAAGGTTTGGGAGGGGTAGGAATGAAGAATCAAATATGTGAGAGGGTAAAGGAGAATATTTTTGGGTTTTTGGATAAACATTTTGTACAAATAAGAAATAAAATGTTTTTGTGTTCGTTGAAAACTGAGTTTAAAATGTTTTCGTGAACGGTTTTGTTTTGATAATAAGAAAATATGAACAAAGGATGGATTAATGTACAATGGAACGAATTCCAAAATTACTAATCAGAAAAACCGTTTAGAAAACGCACACAACCTCCCCGACAGCGGCGCCAAAAATTGATTGATCCTAAACGGTCAACCTAACCTGACCAGGTGATGGTCAACAAGGTCAAACAGCCTAGAGTTAATACTCCGCGGAATATAGTGGTTTCCCCGGGTCGTTATGTCCCGACGAGGTGTGGATGGTTATAAAACGGTTATGTGATCGGGTGAATTTGGATGGAAAGGGGTTTGTGATTGATCTGAACAAAGGAATCTACAATGAAATAGCTTAAACAAGCTATATGAATAAGACGGGAAAGCTAAGAAAAACCAGAAACGTTTAAAACTTAAAACGCGTACGTTCACGTTTGAATAAAACGTAAACGTACAAAATAAAAAGTGAAAACGGAAATCTGAAAACACCCAGGGGGTGAAAATGACTTTTTTACAAACTAAAAGATAAAAGAAAATTTTTAGAAAAAGAAAATTAATTTTTACACTAATTAATTATTTACTATTAATTAAAAACTATTTAATACTTACTATTAATATTTAAATAACCTAAATACAATATAATATTTATTAAACACTAAAAATGTGAAAATAAAATTTCTAAAATTATAAAATAACTAAAAATAAGTTTTAAAAATGAAAATTTGTATTTTTGTCTTTTTGTGAACTTTCTATTAATTAATTACTAATTAATTATTAATTATCTAATTAAACTATTTTAAATTAAGAAAAATAGAAAATGAATAGTAAAAATTCTAATAAAATTTCTAAAATTATTTTACATTATATAAAAGCTAGGAAAAATATAAAAACTAGGTTTTACTTAATAAAAACTAATTATGCTATTTAAAACTAATTATTAACTAATAATTAATAAAACTAAGATTAATTCTAATAATTACTAAATGATAAAATAAAAATCTGAAAAAATTATTATAAATACTTTAATATAATAGTAATTTAAGAAAAATATAAAAAAACTAAGTACTTAATAAAAATCTAAAAATGAAAAATAAAATTTAAATTAAATTAAATAGAAACTATCACTTGAAAATAAATTGGTTTTTCTTGGTTTTTCTTTTGGAAACTTAATTTAAACCTAAAAACAAGTAACTTTTGTAAAAACAAGTTTTGTGGAACTAAAAAATAAGCCAAATGGCCACAAAAAGGCAAGAAAGTTGACTTTGGTTGACTTTTTCTAGTTTTAGAGCCTCTGTGGGACCTACAGGGGTGGAAACTGATGAAAACTACTTAGAGTGACTAAATGGAACTAGTAATAACAAGGTAGGAGCTCAGAATAAGCAAATGGGTCAAAAGACTCACTTTTGACCTATGTTAGAACTAGAGAAATGGACAAATTTTGGAGCTAAATCAGGGGGCCCACAGGGGGATTGGGGGCACAAAATTGCTAGAAATCTGTAGAGGGCTAGGTGGGGAATCTAATGAACTAAAGGGGAAGGTGTGGGGCCAACTTATGTGGTCTGTGGGACCCGCAGAACAGGGGTGGTTGGGCAGCTGCCGCTGCTACAGTGCATGAACCAGAAACTCAGACAGCTAGCTGCTGCTGTTTGAGCCAATGTGGGGCCCAAGAAAAAATTCCTAAAAATGAGAGGGGTGTGGGAATTAATAGTTGGGGTGGTATATTACAATCTCAGAAAAGCACAAACTCTAATTCACACTACAAAATTCACAAATATTCCCACAACTTTTGAGAAAATCTGATAACTTGCAATTTTGACTTTTCATATAAACTTAAGATTTTGACTTTGGCCAATTTTGAATGATCAAATCTTACTGAAATGTATATGTTATGCTACAACAAGGTTAAATTTAGCTAAAAGAACAACTTATAATCACAATGGGTGAGTTTTGAGACCCAAGAACCACAACAGTGGACTGTTATGAACCTTGGAATGGATTTTTGACTTTCTGAGGTCAAGGCTTGAATTTGATGACCAAATAACACTACTAGGAACTAATGTGACATGCCTAAGTGAGTTTTAGCCATTAAACATTACAAATGCACAGGGTAATCCCCTGTGCCAAACACTCCTTAAAAAACTGAGAAAGGCTTTTTGTGAAGCAATTTTGAGATTCTAAACCATTAATCTAATTTTTAACTTACATTAACATTAAATAAGCACACATGAACTGAAATTAGTAACAAATAAAATGCATGAACATTGAATACCAAAAATTTTAGGAATTGCTTACAACTGATTCAATGCTGAGAACTGAGAATCAGGAACCAAATTTGCCACCTAAAGCCTCCCAATAGGCTACTACACCACTGTCATCCAAGTATACCAAGCTCCAAGCTTTTCTCCTTCTTTTTGATTTTTCAAGTATTTTCTCATATATTTTTTTTGGATTTTTTTTTATGACTGATAAAGTAAATTGAAGTGATTAGAAAACTTAAGTAAACTGATTCGAAGTAATAAGAACAACTAAATAAGCTTTTACAAGCTTAAGCTACACTAATGAAAAATTAAAGTTTCACTTGAAAGGGAAATTAAGAACAACGGAACAATAAGTAAACTGAGATTATATTTAAAAAGAACTTGGTTATAGTCCTGAAAGGATTAATTACAATACTAAATTTAAAACATTACATTAATTTTAACTAACTTCGACCCCTAAATTACACTAAAACTACTAACTAACTAACTACACTTTAGCTTCTTTTTCTTCATTTATATCAGTCCTGGAGGTCCACAAAGACTTTCCCACTTCTCTCTCAGCCGTAGGATAGTTTCCATTTAATCCTAGCCTTCAAATTCTTGTTGGCGGGAAAAAGTGATTTTGGCAGTTAATGGTTTCTTGGAGGGTTTTGGGGGAATTAATTGGGTTTGGAGTTATGTGTAAGTTGGGGGAGACAAGGATTGGTGGAGTTGAGGTGGGGGAATGGGTGAAGTTGAGTGTAGCAGGGGATTAGCAGTGAACAAGTGGGGATGAAGGAGGTGAGTTGGGTCAAAGAAAGTCAAAGGGAGGGATTATATATAAAAAAACGGGGGTGTAAATATTTAGTGTGGTGGGCTGTTTTTCATGATTGGGCCAAGGGGTTTTGTTTGGGCTGTGGATTGGAGTGATAAGAGTGATGGGGCTTGTTTGGTTTGTTTGTTGGATTTAGATAAATAAAAGGGTCCGTTTATTTTGAGTTAACTCACAAGGACCAATTTGTAATTTATGAAAATCCAAGGGGCTGTTTTGCCACGTCTCCAAAGTACAAATAAGGATTAAAACTTGCCATTTTCCAAAATCCAAGGGCTTACATGATATTTTCCAAATTTAAATTTCCCGGGGACCATTTTTGTAAAATTCCATACTACGGGGACCAAACATGTAAATTCCTCAAACTTTCATCCCAAGGGACATAATTGTCAACTTTTGATTTTCAAAAACTTTTGTTGACTTTTCAATCCAAAACTATTTCCCAGGGACCAAATCTGACAATTTCTGAAACTCCAGGGACTAATTTTGTAAATTTCCAAAACTTTTCCAATTTTTCACCAAAGGACAAAATATGACAACTTATGATTGTAAAAGGACATTTGGTGATAATTTTCCATATTTTGAATATCCAGGGACTAGTTTTGTCATTTTATGAAAGTTGGGGGACTGAAACTGCCAATTTTGCAAACTTTGTACGTTTTTCGTCTGTTTTTGCTCATTTTGCATCTAAAACATATAAAACACAATTTTGAAATATTTTCAGTATTTTGATGCATTACTGAGTGTTTTTGTATGTTTTGCAGTTCAGATTTGACCAAAAATGATGAGTGTTTGAGCACTCATCAATCCCCCACACTAAACTATTGCTAGTCCCTAGCAATAATTGTTTTGAAAACTTGATGGATTTTAAACTCTTTACCAAAAGCCATCACTTCTGGAGTAGCCAGGTGTAAGAACTGTGGCACACCTGATAACCGTGTGATTTTGAGCAAACCACCAGCTGTCAACGGATTTGATTAGTCTTTACCAGAAGCCGTTTGCTTCTGGACTAGCCAGCTCTTGATGGAATAATCAACATCTTGGTGAGCTGATTACCAATTATGGATTTTCCACTGCCTTTACCACAAGCCATAATCTTGCGGGCTAGCCAACTCATTCGCTTTATGGGATATGGCGAGTTGAGGTACCATACAATTTTGGGCAAATTGCAAGCCATAAACGGATTTGAGATGTCTTTACCAAGAGCCGTTTGCTCCTGGACTAGCCAATCCCTTTTGTCGGTTAGACAAGGTGGACTGATAACCACAAAAATTTTGAAGCACCAGTGAAAATTTTTTAAAATTTTTGAGATTTTGGCTAAAAACGGGGGTATTATATAGTAAAATGTGACAAAATTTGCTAAAATAGCGAATACCCCCCCCCCCCCACACACACACTTAGCATGAATATTGTCCTCAATATTCAAAGTCCCGGCTATTATGCCGATTCTTTGAACGTAAAAGGGCAACATTACAAGCTAAGCGTGGAAAACACCATTTTGTTTTTCACTCTATTTGTAACCATAGCATGGGGGACTCCCCCACACTTAGGGTGAAAACCCTATAAGCATGCTACTGTTTTTGTTTACTGAGTTGCTAGCTTGACTCGACCCCGAATTCATTTGTCCTTGGGGAAGCATGATGTGGAAGAGACAATCTCAATCGGACTTTCATTCAAAATGTTTGGACAAACATATGAAGCACGTGAAAGTTCCACACCGATGAGATATAATCCCGGCTCAAGATAATGATACATGAAAATGCCGGGGTCAAAGATAGTGTCCTCACTCCCGAAGGAGTGAAGAAGAGAAGAAGTCACCTTATAGGTGAAGAAAAGGAAGAAAATCATGATGAAAATCATGATTTGATCTTCTTCCTCAAGAGGAGGCTCAATAGCCTGAGTTTGGATTTCAAAGGTTAAGCTCGTAAACAACCCGGGAGGGTGGGTGGGAATTTGCAAATCCTCATAATTGAGAGCATCTCCCCCCGGGCTATCAAACTCCGGAGGAGTCATGACATGATGAGTGAGTTCACCGGAGAACTCCTCATGAAGAGAATTATTCACAAGATGTGAATCTGTGAATTCGTGTTCCGGAATGTACTCATCACAATCCTCATTCTGAATATCAAAGAATGGATTATCAGAAATCAAAGTGAATTCAGATTCGAATTCAAATAGAGGATTGGTGAGAGTGGTATTGAATGTTTCGGGAACAAAGAGATTATCATTCTCTATTAGATTGTCGGGATGAGAAGTGAGTAACGGATCATGATATAGGAGACTTTCAATTTCTCCCAGATCGGCTTGGAAATCGAGGAGACCATCATCACTTTCCAATGAAAGTGGATTGATATGAGTAAGTTCATCAGCGAACTCCTCAAGAAGATGATCAGCATCAGAATGTGGGACTGACGCCTCAACATACTCGATGTCTCCATAAGATGTACAATCATCGCTAAAATCTGAGAAAGTCTCAGATTGATCTTTAGGACACTCAATGGGGGAAGGTAAATCACACACATGATCCAAAGTTCCCTGTGACTCTCTCAGGATTGGGACAAGGATCTCAACACTAGACTTTATTAATTCGTCCGATTCCTTGTTAGGAACAGTGCTAAGATGCTCATCCCCCATGTTCAGAGAGTGAGTGTGAACTTCGGGTGTGATAACAGACTGAGGGAGTGGAGAGGAGCTAGAATTCATGGATTGTATGAGTTCCATTTGATCTTCTACTAGTAATTTCTCCGTCTCATTATTTCCTCCCTGATTTTCAATGGAAGGAATCACAAATGATGAATTTGATGAACCCGTACAAAATTTAGAAAAATTAAGGGTAACTTCATCATCATCATCATCATCATCATCGTCGAGAAGAGCAGCACGGCGAAATATGGCACGTGTTTTAGCTGCTTGTTCAAAGACTAGCAATTCTTCTTTGCTCAATTCGTTTCTAGCTGCTCGTTCTTCCGCAAGTAATTCTGCCATAGATTTCTCACGAGAGATTTGAAACGATGAAGTAGCCAACTCCTCCTTAAGTTCTTTCAATATATCAAGAGCCTCTATTAAAAGGTCTTGCCCAATATCAAGAGGAGTTGTGTGAATCATATGGTACTGTGGAGGTGGGTCTGAAAATGAATAGTCGTAATTGTTACAAGGAAATGGATTCCTTGTTTGACAATCCGAGCTAGGGTGTGGACCTCCACAGTAATCACAACAGTAAAACTGATGTGGCTGTGGGTGGTAAGTGCTAGAGTTATAATTGTTACCAGAAAACTGCTCATAGACAAGCGTGTTTCCCGATTGACAATCGGAACTGTAATGTGAACCACCACAGTACTCACAATAGTAAAACTGCTGAGACTGATGGTGTGATAACTGATGGAATAACTCAGTCGTGTCATGGTAGGAATAAGGATTCTGGTTATAGACAGACCCGTTTCCCGACTCTACCATGCTACAGCTGGGGCAATTGCCACCATTATAAGAACTACCACACCACTGGCAAACCAGAAAGTGTGGATGAGACATAGAAAGAATCAAAAGGTTTGGGAGGGGTAGGAATGAAGAATCAAATATGTGAGAGGGTAAAGGAGAATATTTTTGGGTTTTTGGATAAACATTTTGTACAAATAAGAAATAAAATGTTTTTGTGTTCGTTGAAAACTGAGTTTAAAATGTTTTCGTGAACGGTTTTGTTTTGATAATAAGAAAATATGAACAAAGGATGGATTAATGTACAATGGAACGAATTCCAAAATTACTAATCAGAAAAACCGTTTAGAAAACGCACACAACCTCCCCGACAGCGGCGCCAAAAATTGATTGATCCTAAACGGTCAACCTAAACTGACCAGGTGATGGTCAACAAGGTCAAACAGCCTAGAGTTAATACTCCGCGGAATATAGTGGTTTCCCCGGGTCGTTATGTCCCGACGAGGTGTGGATGGTTATAAAACGGTTATGTGATCGGGTGAATTTGGATGGAAAGGGGTTTGTGATTGATCTGAACAAAGGAATCTACAATGAAATAGCTTAAACAAGCTATATGAATAAGACGGGAAAGCTAAGAAAAACCAGAAACGTTTAAAACTTAAAACGCGTACGTTCACGTTTGAATAAAACGTAAACGTACAAAATAAAAAGTGAAAACGGAAATCTGAAAACACCCAGGGGGTGAAAATGACTTTTTTACAAACTAAAAGATAAAAGAAAATTTTTAGAAAAAGAAAATTAATTTTTACACTAATTAATTATTTACTATTAATTAAAAACTATTTAATACTTACTATTAATATTTAAATAACCTAAATACAATATAATATTAATTAAACACTAAAAAGGTGAAAATAAAATTTCTAAAATTATAAAATAACTAAAAATAAGTTTTAAAAATGAAAATTTGTATTTTTGTCTTTTTGTGAACTTTCTATTAATTAATTACTAATTAATTATTAATTATCTAATTAAACTATTTTAAATTAAGAAAAATAGAAAATGAACAGTAAAAATTCTAATAAAATTTCTAAAATTATTTTACATTATATAAAAGCTAGGAAAAATATAAAAACTAGGTTTTACTTAATAAAAACTAATTATGCTATTTAAAACTAATTATTAACTAATAATTAATAAAACTAAGATTAATTCTAATAATTACTAAATGATAAAATAAAAATCTGAAAAAATTATTATAAATACTTTAATATAATAGTAATTTAAGAAAAATATAAAAAAACTAAGTACTTAATAAAAATCTAAAAATGAAAAATAAAATTTAAATTAAATTAAATAGAAACTATCACTTGAAAATAAATTGGTTTTTCTTGGTTTTTCTTTTGGAAACTTAATTTAAACCTAAAAACAAGTAACTTTTGTAAAAACAAGTTTTGTGGAACTAAAAAATAAGCCAAATGGCCACAAAAAGGCAAGAAAGTTGACTTTGGTTGACTTTTTCTAGTTTTAGAGCCTCTGTGGGACCTACAGGGGTGGAAACTGATGAAAACTACTTAGAGTGACTAAATGGAACTAGTAATAACAAGGTAGGAGCTCAGAATAAGCAAATGGGTCAAAAGACTCACTTTTGACCCATGTTAGAACTAGAGAAATGGACAAATTTTGGAGCTAAATCAGGGGGCCCACAGGGGGATTGGGGGCACAAAATTGCTAGAAATCTGTAGAGGGCTAGGTGGGGAATCTAATGAACTAAAGGGGAAGGTGTGGGGCCAACTTATGTGGTCTGTGGGACCCACAGAACAGGGGTGGTTGGGCAGCTGCCGCTGCTACAGTGCATGAACCAGAAACTCAGACAGCTAGCTGCTGCTGTTTGAGCCAATGTGGGGCCCAAGAAAAAATTCCTAAAAATGAGAGGGGTGTGGGAATTAATAGTTGGGGTGGTATATTACAATCTCAGAAAAGCACAAACTCTAATTCACACTACAAAATTCACAAATATTCCCACAACTTTTGAGAAAATCTGATAACTTGCAATTTTGACTTTTCATATAAACTTAAGATTTTGACTTTGGCCAATTTTGAATGATCAAATCTTACTGAAATGTATATGTTATGCTACAACAAGGTTAAATTTAGCTAAAAGAACAACTTATAATCACAATGGGTGAGTTTTGAGACCCAAGAACCACAACAGTGGACTGTTATGAACCTTGGAATGGATTTTTGACTTTCTGAGGTCAAGGCTTGAATTTGATGACCAAATAACACTACTAGGAACTAATGTGACATGCCTAAGTGAGTTTTAGCCATTAAACATTACAAATGCACAGGGTAATCCCCTGTGCCAAACACTCCTTAAAAAACTGAGAAAGGCTTTTTGTGAAGCAATTTTGAGATTCTAAACCATTAATCTAATTTTTAACTTACATTAACATTAAATAAGCACACATGAACTGAAATTAGTAACAAATAAAATGCATGAACATTGAATACCAAAAATTTTAGGAATTGCTTACAACTGATTCAATGCTGAGAACTGAGAATCAGGAACCAAATTTGCCACCTAAAGCCTCCCAATAGGCTACTACATCACTGTCATCCAAGTATACCAAGCTCCAAGCTTTTCTCTTTCTTTTTGATTTTTCAAGTATTTTCTCATATATTTTTTTTGGATTTTGTTTTTATGACTGATAAAGTAAATTGAAGTGATTAGAAAACTTAAGTAAACTGATTCGAAGTAATAAGAACAACTAAATAAGCTTTTACAAGCTTAAGCTACACTAATGAAAAATTAAAGTTTCACTTGAAAGGGAAATTAAGAACAATGGAACAATAAGTAAACTGAGATTATATTTAAAAAGAACTTGGTTACAGTACTGAAAGGATTACTTACAATACTAAATTTAAAACATTACATTAATTTTAACTAACTTCGACCCCTAAATTACACTAAAACTACTAACTAACAAACTACACTTTAGCTTCTTTTTCTTCGTTTATATCAGTCCTGGAGGTCCACAAAGACTTTCCCACTTCTCTCTCAGCCGTAGGATAGTTTCCATTTAATCCTAGCCTTCAAATTCTTGTTGGCGGGAAAAAGTGATTTTGGGAGTTAATGGTTTCTTGGAGGGTTTTGGGGGAATTAATTGGGTTTGGAGTTATGTGTAAGTTGGGGGAGACAAGGATTGGTGGAGTTGAGGTGGGGGAATGGGTGAAGTTGAGTGTAGCAGGGGATTAGCAGTGAACAAGTGGGGATGAAGGAGGTGAGTTGGGTCAAAGAAAGTCAAAGGGAGGGATTATATATAAAAAAACGGGGGTGTAAATATTTAGTGTGGTGGGCTGTTTTTCATGATTGGGCCAAGGGGTTTTGTTTGGGCTGTGGATTGGAGTGATAAGAGTGATGGGGCTTGTTTGGTTTGTTTGTTGGATTTAGATAAATAAAAGGGTCCGTTTATTTTGAGTAAATCACAAGGACCAATTTGTAATTTATGAAAATCCAAGGGGCTGTTTTGCCACGTCTGCAAAGTACAAATAAGGATTAAAACTTGCCATTTTCCAAAATCCAAGGGCTTACATGATATTTTCCAAATTTAAATTTCCCGGGGACCATTTTTGTAAAATTCCATACTACGGGGACCAAACATGTAAATTCCTCAAACTTTCATCCCAAGGGACATAATTGTCAACTTTTGATTTTCAAAAACTTTTGTTGACTTTTCAATCCAAAAATATTTCCCAGGGACCAAATCTGACAATTTCTGAAACTCCAGGGACTAATTTTGTAAATTTCCAAAACTTTTCCAATTTTTCACCAAAGGACAAAATATGACAACTTATGATTGTAAAAGGACATTTGGTGATAATTTTCCATATTTTGAATATCCAGGGACTAGTTTTGTCATTTTATGAAAGTTGGGGGACTGAAACTGCCAGTTTTGCAAACTTTGTACGTTTTTCGTCTGTTTTTGCTCATTTTGCATCTAAAACATATAAAACACAATTTTGAAATATTTTCAGTATTTTGATGCATTACTGAGTGTTTTTGTATGTTTTGCAGTTCAGATTTGACCAAAAATGATGAGTGTTTGAGCACTCATCAATCCCCCACACTAAACTATTGCTAGTCCCTAGCAATAATTGTTTTGAAAACTTGATGGATTTTAAACTCTTTACCAAAAGCCATCACTTCTGGAGTAGCCAGGTGTAAGAACTGTGGCACACCTGATAACCGTGTGATTTTGAGCAAACCACCAGCTGTCAACGGATTTGATTAGTCTTTACCAGAAGCCGTTTGCTTCTGGACTAGCCAGCTCTTGATGGAATAGTCAACATCTTGGTGAGCTGATTACCAATTATGGATTTTCCACTGCCTTTACCACAAGCCATAATCTTGCGGGCTAGCCAACTCATTCGCTTTATGGGATATGGCGAGTTGAGGTACCATACAATTTTGGGCAAATTGCAAGCCATAAACGGATTTGAGATGTCTTTACCAAGAGCCGTTTGCTCCTGGACTAGCCAATCCCTTTTGTCGGTTAGACAAGGTGGACTGATAACCACAAAAATTTTGAAGCACCAGTGAAAATTTTTTAAAATTTTTGAGATTTTGGCTAAAAACGGGGGTATTATATAGTAAAATGTGACAAAATTCGCTAGAATAGCGAATACCCCCCCCCCCCTCCCCCACACACACACTTAGCATGAATATTGTCCTCAATATTCAAAGTCCCGGCTATTATGCCAATTCTTTGAACGTAAAAGGGCAACATTACAAGCTAAGCGTGGAAAACACCATTTTGTTTTTCACTCTATTTGTAACCATAGCATGGGGGACTCCCCCACACTTAGGGTGAAAACCCTATAAGCATGCTACTGTTTTTGTTTACTGAGTTGCTAGCTTGACTCGACCCCGAATTCATTTGTCCTTGGGGAAGCATGATGTGGAAGAGACAATCTCAATCGGACTTTCATTCAAAATGTTTGGACAAACATATGAAGCATGTGAAAGTTCCACACCGATGAGATATAATCCCGGCTCAAGATAATGATACATGAAAATGCCGGGGTCAAAGATAGTGTCCTCACTCCCGAAGGAGTGAAGAAGAGAAGAAGTCACCTTATAGGTGAAGAAAAGGAAGAAAATCATGATGAAAATCATGATTTGATCTTCTTCCTCAAGAGGAGGCTCAATAGCCTGAGTTTGGATTTCAAAGGTTAAGCTCGTAAACAACCCGGGAGGGTGGGTGGGAATTTGCAAATCCTCATAATTGAGAGCATCTCCCCCCGGGCTATCAAACTCCGGAGGAGTCATGACATGATGAGTGAGTTCACCGGAGAACTCCTCATGAAGAGAATTATTCACAAGATGTGAATCTGTGAATTCGTGTTCCGGAATGTACTCATCACAATCCTCATTCTGAATATCAAAGAATGGATTATCAGAAATCAAAGTGAATTCAGATTCGAATTCAAATAGGGGATTGGTGAGAGTGGTATTGAATGTTTCGGGAACAAAGAGATTATCATTCTCTATTAGATTGTCGGGATGAGAAGCGAGTGACGGATCATGATATAGGAGACTTTCAATTTCTCCCAGATCGGCTTGGAAATCGAGGAGACCATCATCACTTTCCAATGAAAGTGGATTGATATGAGTAAGTTCATCAGTGAACTCCTTAAGAAGATGATCAGCATCAGAATGTGGGACTGACGCCTCAACATACTCGATGTCTCCATAAGATGTACAATCATCGCTAGAATCTGAGAAAGTCTCAGATTGATCTTTAGGACACTCAATGGGGGAAGGTAAATCACACACATGATCCAAAGTTCCCTGTGACTCTCTCAGGATTGGGACAAGGATCTCAACACTAGACTTTATTAATTCGTCCGATTCCTTGTTAGGAACAGTGCTAAGATGCTCATCCCCCATGTTCAGAGAGTGAGTGTGAACTTCGGGTGTGATAACAGACTGAGGGAGTGGAGAGGAGCTAGAATTCATGGATTGTATGAGTTCCATTTGATCTTCTGCTAGTAATTTCTCAGTCTCATTATTTCCTCCCTGATTTTCAATGGAAGGAATCACAAATGATGAATTTGATGAACCCGTACAAAATTTAGAAAAATCAAGGGTAACTTCATCATCATCATCATCATCATCATCGTCGAGAAGAGCAGCACGGCGAAATATGGCACGTGTTTTAGCTGCTTGTTCAAAGACTAGCAATTCTTCCTTGCTCAATTCGTTTCTAGCTGCTCGTTCTTCCGCAAGTAATTCTGCCATAGATTTCTCACGAGAGATTTGAAACGATGAAGTAGCCAACTCCTCCTTAAGTTCTTTCAATATATCAAGAGCCTCTATTAAAAGGTCTTGCCCAATATCAAGAGGAGTTGTGTGAATCATATGGTACTGTGGAGGTGGGTCTGAAAATGAATAGTCGTAATTGTTACAAGGAAATGGATTCCTTGTTTGACAATCCGAGCTAGGGTGTGGACCTCCACAGTAATCACAACAGTAAAACTGATGTGGCTGTGGGTGGTAAGTGCTAGAGTTATAATTGTTACCAGGAAACTGCTCATAGACAAGCATGTTTCCCGATTGACAATCGGAACTGTAATGTGAACCACCACAGTACTCACAATAGTAAAACTGCTGAGACTGATGGTGTGATAACTGATGGAATAACTCAGTCGTGTCATGGTAGGAATAAGGATTCTGGTTATAGACAGACCCGTTTCCCGACTCTACCATGCTACAGCTGGGGCAATTGCCACCATTATAAGAACTACCACACCACTGGCAAACCAGAAAGTGTGGATGAGACATAGAAAGAATCAAAAGGTTTGGGAGGGGTAGGAATGAAGAATCAAATATGTGAGAGGGTAAAGGAGAATATTTTTGGGTTTTTGGATAAACATTTTGTACAAATAAGAAATAAAATGTTTTTGTGTTCGTTGAAAACTGAGTTTAAAATGTTTTCGTGAACGGTTTTGTTTTGATAATAAGAAAATATGAACAAAGGATGGATTAATGTACAATGGAACGAATTCCAAAATTACTAATCAGAAAAACCGTTTAGAAAACGCACACAACCTCCCCGACAGCGGCGCCAAAAATTGATTGATCCTAAACGGTCAACCTAAACTGACCAGGTGATGGTCAACAAGGTCAAACAGCCTAGAGTTAATACTCCGCGGAATATAGTGGTTTCCCCGGGTCGTTATGTCCCGACGAGGTGTGGATGGTTATAAAACGGTTATGTGATCGGGTGAATTTGGATGGAAAGGGGTTTGTGATTGATCTGAACAAAGGAATCTACAATGAAATAGCTTAAACAAGCTATATGAATAAGACGGGAAAGCTAAGAAAAACCAGAAACGTTTAAAACTTAAAACGCGTACGTTCACGTTTGAATAAAACGTAAACGTACAAAATAAAAAGTGAAAACGGAAATCTGAAAACACCCAGGGGGTGAAAATGACTTTTTTACAAACTAAAAGATAAAAGAAAATTTTTAGAAAAAGAAAATTAATTTTTACACTAATTAATTATTTACTATTAATTAAAAACTATTTAATACTTACTATTAATATTTAAATAACCTAAATACAATATAATATTTATTAAACACTAAAAATGTGAAAATAAAATTTCTAAAATTATAAAATAACTAAAAATAAGTTTTAAAAATGAAAATTTGTATTTTTGTCTTTTTGTGAACTTTCTATTAATTAATTACTAATTAATTATTAATTATCTAATTAAACTATTTTAAATTAAGAAAAATAGAAAATGAACAGTAAAAATTCTAATAAAATTTCTAAAATTATTTTACATTATATAAAAGCTAGGAAAAATATAAAAACTAGGTTTTACTTAATAAAAACTAATTATGCTATTTAAAACTAATTATTAACTAATAATTAATAAAACTAAGATTAATTCTAATAATTACTAAATGATAAAATAAAAATCTGAAAAAATTATTATAAATACTTTAATATAATAGTAATTTAAGAAAAATATAAAAAAACTAAGTACTTAATAAAAATCTAAAAATGAAAAATAAAATTTAAATTAAATTAAATAGAAACTATCACTTGAAAATAAATTGGTTTTTCTTGGTTTTTCTTTTGGAAACTTAATTTAAACCTAAAAACAAGTAACTTTTGTAAAAACAAGTTTTGTGGAACTAAAAAATAAGCCAAATGGCCACAAAAAGGCAAGAAAGTTGACTTTGGTTGACTTTTTCTAGTTTTAGAGCCTCTGTGGGACCTACAGGGGTGGAAACTGATGAAAACTACTTAGAGTGACTAAATGGAACTAGTAATAACAAGGTAGGAGCTCAGAATAAGCAAATGGGTCAAAAGACTCACTTTTGACCCATGTTAGAACTAGAGAAATGGACAAATTTTGGAGCTAAATCAGGGGGCCCACAGGGGGATTGGGGGCACAAAATTGCTAGAAATCTGTAGAGGGCTAGGTGGGGAATCTAATGAACTAAAGGGGAAGGTGTGGGGCCAACTTATGTGGTCTGTGGGACCCACAGAACAGGGGTGGTTGGGCAGCTGCCGCTGCTACAGTGCATGAACCAGAAACTCAGACAGCTAGCTGCTGCTGTTTGAGCCAATGTGGGGCCCAAGAAAAAATTCCTAAAAATGAGAGGGGTGTGGGAATTAATAGTTGGGGTGGTATATTACAATCTCAGAAAAGCACAAACTCTAATTCACACTACAAAATTCACAAATATTCCCACAACTTTTGAGAAAATCTGATAACTTGCAATTTTGACTTTTCATATAAACTTAAGATTTTGACTTTGGCCAATTTTGAATGATCAAATCTTACTGAAATGTATATGTTATGCTACAACAAGGTTAAATTTAGCTAAAAGAACAACTTATAATCACAATGGGTGAGTTTTGAGACCCAAGAACCACAACAGTGGACTGTTATGAACCTTGGAATGGATTTTTGACTTTCTGAGGTCAAGGCTTGAATTTGATGACCAAATAACACTACTAGGAACTAATGTGACATGCCTAAGTGAGTTTTAGCCATTAAACATTACAAATGCACAGGGTAATCCCCTGTGCCAAACACTCCTTAAAAAACTGAGAAAGGCTTTTTGTGAAGCAATTTTGAGATTCTAAACCATTAATCTAATTTTTAACTTACATTAACATTAAATAAGCACACATGAACTGAAATTAGTAACAAATAAAATGCATGAACATTGAATACCAAAAATTTTAGGAATTGCTTACAACTGATTCAATGCTGAGAACTGAGAATCAGGAACCAAATTTGCCACCTAAAGCCTCCCAATAGGCTACTACATCACTGTCATCCAAGTATACCAAGCTCCAAGCTTTTCTCTTTCTTTTTGATTTTTCAAGTATTTTCTCATATATTTTTTTTGGATTTTGTTTTTATGACTGATAAAGTAAATTGAAGTGATTAGAAAACTTAAGTAAACTGATTCGAAGTAATAAGAACAACTAAATAAGCTTTTACAAGCTTAAGCTACACTAATGAAAAATTAAAGTTTCACTTGAAAGGGAAATTAAGAACAATGGAACAATAAGTAAACTGAGATTATATTTAAAAAGAACTTGGTTACAGTACTGAAAGGATTACTTACAATACTAAATTTAAAACATTACATTAATTTTAACTAACTTCGACCCCTAAATTACACTAAAACTACTAACAAACTAACTACACTTTAGCTTCTTTTTCTTCGTTTATATCAGTCCTGGAGGTCCACAAAGACTTTCCCACTTCTCTCTCAGCCGTAGGATAGTTTCCATTTAATCCTAGCCTTCAAATTCTTGTTGGCGGGAAAAAGTGATTTTGGGAGTTAATGGTTTCTTGGAGGGTTTTGGGGGAATTAATTGGGTTTGGAGTTATGTGTAAGTTGGGGGAGACAAGGATTGGTGGAGTTGAGGTGGGGGAATGGGTGAAGTTGAGTGTAGCAGGGGATTAGCAGTGAACAAGTGGGGATGAAGGAGGTGAGTTGGGTCAAAGAAAGTCAAAGGGAGGGATTATATATAAAAAAACGGGGGTGTAAATATTTAGTGTGGTGGGCTGTTTTTCATGATTGGGCCAAGGGGTTTTGTTTGGGCTGTGGATTGGAGTGATAAGGGTGATGGGGCTTGTTTGGTTTGTTTGTTGGATTTAGATAAATAAAAGGGTCCGTTTATTTTGAGTTAAATCACAAGGACCAATTTGTAATTTATGAAAATCCAAGGGGCTGTTTTGCCACGTCTCTAAAGTACAAATAAGGATTAAAACTTGCCATTTTCCAAAATCCAAGGGCTTACATGATATTTTCCAAATTTAAATTTCCTGGGGACCATTTTTGTAAAATTCCATACTACGGGGACCAAACATGTAAATTCCTCAAACTTTCATCCCAAGGGACATAATTGTCAACTTTTTATTTTCAAAAACTTTTGTTGACTTTTCAATCCAAAAATATTTCCCAGGGACCAAATCTGACAATTTCTGAAACTCCAGGGACTAATTTTGTAAATTTCCAAAACTTTTCCAATTTTTCACCAAAGGACAAAATATGACAACTTATGATTGTAAAAGGACATTTGGTGATAATTTTCCATATTTTGAATATCCAGGGACTAATTTTGTCATTTTATGAAAGTTGGGGGACTGAAACTGCCAATTTTGCAAACTTTGTACGTTTTTCGTCTGTTTTTGCTCATTTTGCATCTAAAACATATAAAACACAATTTTGAAATATTTTCAGTATTTTGATGCATTACTGAGTGTTTTTGTATGTTATGCAGTTCAGATTTGACCAAAAATGATGAGTGTTTGAGCACTCATCAGCCTTACTTAAAGATATTGTGATGCAACATAACTTACTGTCTCATTGTTTATATAAATGTTTGGTATTTAGTGTATTAATTGCATTTCATGATATGGCCTTATGAGCTTATGGGCTTGAACTTATAAAGTTTTTTGGATCAAGTGAAAAATCTCATAAGCGAAAAAGTGAACTTTCAGTTTATAAAACTCTTAATAAGTTTATAAGCCTAATAAATAAGCTCATGGAAATACCCAATTAAACATGAACATAAGTTCAGAAAGTGATTATGATATATAACCCAACTCATTTGCAGCTGCTAGGAACATTTATAGCTGTGTTTCAAGACCACTTGCTCCAATGCCTATCATCATTTGTATTGTAGGTAAACTCAAGTTTGGAAAACAATATGAAATGATTGACTACGATAAGATATGAATTATTTATATGTGTTTATCGGGCTGATATTTAGGCATTAGTATTCTTTACATTCGAATTATATGTGTTTGTTTTTCAGGTTTTTGATGTGTACACCTTCGCCAGTGGATATTGGATGGTGTAATTATGCTACTGTGAAAGAAAAGTCTTACATGAGCTAACCACGAAGAGTATTTATACCAACTCATTTACATCCGTATGTAATTGATTGAAAGTTATGTTATATGTTTTGTATTATACAAGTCGAAACCATTTCTTTTTTAGATATCCGTGAAATTTGCAATTAAATATGTTATTTTGACTTCAATTTGAAGTTATTTATTTGTTCATTTTTTACAAACAAAAGTGTGTCTTAGGATTTAGTGATTACTGATTTGGTTTTTATTTGGTTTTTATGAGCTTTTTTATTTGGTTTTTATGAGCTTTTTTAGTTGTAGAGTTAATTGGATGGATTTAGTGATTACTGATTTGGGTTTGTCTTAAATCAGATTGATCTTAATATTGGAGTGAGCTTAGAGGCCCAAGGAGGTTGTTTGAACGTCACAGTGGAAGTTGCAGCGGGTTAGTATTCTGGTATGCTTTTACTTACAAGGACAAGAAATCAAGTGTTTGGATTTGCTTAAGCCATAGGAAATGTAAAAGAACACATTTTGCTTAAGCCATAGTGAAACTTAGAGTTGGCAAAACTTAGAGTTTCAACTGATGTTATCCGGATCTACTTGGTGTGAAATTAGACATGACTAACTATGCAGTAAGTTTTGCCTTTACACTTGAACTATCAACTAAGAAGCTTAGTTACATAAATCATAATCAACATAATTCTTGGTGGAATGTAGACATAACTAACTATGTACTAAGTTTTGCCTTTACACTTGAATACGTTGAAACTTCCTATATTAACAATGTTACACATATTAATATCTCAGAATTTGCTACTAAACATGGTGAAGAATTCAAAGACGTGATACAGAAGGCATTTAATGCGACTGAAACAGGTTTTCTACATTTAGTAAAAGAATCGTGGCTGGATAGACCTCAAATTGTATCAGTAGGTTCATGTTGTCTCGTGGGTGTGACTCAAATGGTACTCTTTTGTGGCAAATCTTAGACATTCAAGGGCCGTGCTTGGTCGACAAGTATCTGGTGGCAAGATGACTAATTCATCAACCGTTGTGGCAGAGCGATTGTCAACTGACCATAATGTTGGGGTTGAAGAGGTGAGAAATGAGGTTAAGGCCCTTCATCCTGATGATGCACATATTGTAGTGTATAGCCATGGGGTCAGGAGGTTAAAAGGCATTATTCAGGTATTAATTTCTTGCATTTCTGTTATGTTACTTTATCATTTGATTGTTGCTGTTCCATTTTTAGTTGTATTTTTAATTCTGCCTGTTTGGCCCGACAAAAATAAAACAGTAACTTGAATCATCCCACAAAATTGCCACCTCTATTGTGATTATAGAAAAACTATCAAAGGCAATTCAACAAAGATATAATGTATACAAGTGAAGTTCCCTCCACATAAAGCACTTTTATGTATCTCTTACAAGGTCTGTGTGATCAGGTATCAAAAGGAGTTTAATAAAAAATTTCTCTTCCAGCAGTATGCATCTCCCATACCCTTAAAAGAGCTATCATGTCAGTAGAGCCATCAATATTGACCCACATGCTGAGGCAAGAAGACCTGTTCATAATCTTTGCTTCAGATGGCCTACGGGAACAACTCAATGATGAGGCTGTTGTTGAAATCGTTCATAAAAATCCAAGAAATGTAACATTCTAGACTTACTCTTTGTCATGTTTTCTTTGAGTTTCTTTTTTTGGTTGAGGTTTGGGAATATCAAGTAGAGATGATAAAATTGGTGGGTTGGGTTACGGGTCAAAACGTTTTTTTGGTCTGTTTGGTTAGACGTAATGGACTGATAAAGGAATGTAATCAACGATGTAATGGAATGAACATAGTAATTGAATGAGTCATTAATGTTCCATTGACTTATTTGGTAGCAATGTTGGAATGGAATATAACATTAACGTATGTTATTTGGTACAATGGAAAGGAATGAAATAAATGATATATGGAAAAATGTGATTACATGTCGTAATGGAATGAGAAAAAACTAGGGGGTGGCTATGTAATGAAATTAGTGGTTATAGACGTAATGGAATGAAACAATGAATAAACCATTCCATTACAAAATTCAATTACTTTTGAATTATTTTTCGTTAAGACTGATTATCAACTCGCCGATCTATTTACTAAAGCCCTTCCAAAAGAAAGGTTTGACTATTTAGTTCGACGAATTGGCATGCGAAGCCTAACTCCTGAGGAGCTAGAACGTCTTCTCGAATCTTCTTGAAAAATGTTTTCAAAACCGCTTCGCTGTAAATATTTTTCAAAAACAAAATACAAAATTTGAAAAACCAACAAAAACAAAATACAAAAATATAAAATTTTCAAAAATACAAAAACAATATAAAATCAAAAAATCCAAAAATATTCTTCTCACGACATGTCTCTCGTATAAATCAATATTCTGTACGTTTCTAGAAATGTCATTCAACAATGATACGGACATGTACAGATGCTTGAGCGGGAGTTCTTTTTTTATGTTTTCCTAAAACATGTCGTTTCTCAAAATTTTCCTCACTATGGCTTTCGTATACATCAGTACGAAACCCGTACGTTCAATGACGACTTCTGATTATTTTCAAATCAAGGACTCGTACGTTCAATGACGAACTCTTTTTCAAAAAGTTCGAGTCTAAACAAACGAAAAAGATTTCAAGCATAAACTCGTTTTCAAACAGAATTCTTGAGCACTTTTTCAAGATTGTTCAAAAGATTTCTCAAAATCTCTCAAAATTAGTGCTCAAGATAACTCCCTCAAAACCCTTAAATGATTTTAAATGTGCTATCATTAAGGGGGAGTACAAACACTAAAATGTTCCGATTTCATGCAAAATCAAATCTGTCTTTCTCTCCAAAAAGCCTTTTATTAATCTGTTGATATCAAAAATATCACGATATGCTATTTTTGAGGGGGAGAAGACATGATTAAAATGTGATCAAAGATGTTTAAAGTTTGTGACGGAATCTCAAAAGAGCTCGACTCAGATAGTACCAATGAATTGACGAAGCTTAAAATGTCAGTAATCGAAAAGACTTGTCCTGGACGGGTAATAATTTCAAGCTAGTCTAACTAGTGATGTAAGCGTGTCTCGAATAGGACTTGTCTGAGTAGAATGTACCGTATCGAGAGACTCTCTTTGGACTTGACCAGGACGGGTAATAACTTCAAGCTAGTCTAACTAGTGATGTAAGCGTGTCTCGAATCGGTCATGTTCGCTGAAAGTGGATCAATTCAAAAAGTGCAAACTCCTCCCACATGTGCAAATTTCTTAAAAATTACATGAGCACATGTGAAGGGGGAGTCCTTCAAAAGAAATGCAAAACTCTCAAAGTGGTAACAACAATGTGTTTTACTATCATAAACACTTTGAGAGATTTTCAAATGAATGGTTTTATGGCAACAATAGGATAGTCATGGAGTTATAAGGTGACTAAGGTTAAGAAAAACCGTCCTATGATCCGCCAGAGCCGGAGGGATCTACCCAAGGACAATTCCAATAGATTAGAATTAGAAGTCCTTAGGTATGATTGAAAAAAGGAGAAAATGAGAAAGGAGAAAGAAGGGGTTGAAGAATTAAAAAGAAAAGTTATGAAAAAGGGTGAAAAGAAATAGCCCTCCATATGTTCAACCTTAGGGCAGACACCGGGTTCAACTCATATGCTACTGGTTGTTACTAAGGTGACACCGGTATTGAAGACAAAGACGTCATGGACCCAGTGACGCACTGCACTAAACCTTCTTAAACCACTCAAGTTCTCTTAAAAGAGCTTGTTTCATTCTCACGGGGAACCAATGTAATCTATCGGTCTGTCTCTTAGAGATGATTGGTATTGAAGCATGAGACCTCTCCCTAATCTCCGCATAGGAAACCAAATGTGCACTTATCGAGTCTAGAGCCTCGAGATTCATCAAAAGATCTCATAGGAACACATGATATTTCTACACTGGTTGTTCATCATTAAGGACGCCAGATGTAAACTTTAGAGTCCTACGCAGATCTTAGCAATCTGCCAGAACATTTATGAGAGAATTCACACTTGTGATTCTCAATGATTGAATGGAAATTCCTGCCAGGGTCAACATCAAGCAGCCCTGACAGCAGGTCACTTCGGTAATTCTTTATGGGTTACGCTTAGTGTTCGCGGTGGTTTCAAACGGTCTACAGTCGTGGAGTGATCCCCAGCGACTCACCCAGTCATTGAGCTACATAGTAGGTCTCGTAAGCTCTCTCGAGAGTATCTGATATGGGAACGGCCTTGGTAAGGGTTAGAAGGAGTCTTCACACTATGCTGTTGACGATCTCTAATTCTTATCTGTAAGTACCAGATGTTTTATTGCTAACTGTTTATATGCAGGGACACTTCATCTCCATGGCGACAGATTCCACGTGCTCATACATACATCTGGAAGTTAAAGAAAGCTCCCTCAAAGATCTATACAACACAAAGTTCAAAGAAAGATTCTACGCCAACAAGAAGAATCTACAAAGTACAAAGACTAAAGATCAAAGTGTAAGAAAGGGAACTACGTGCATATGAATATCAAAGTCCAAAGATGTATGAGCATGTTGGAATGGCAAACAACCACCACAGACGCAGAAGTGACGAAAGGCAGATAACTCCACATCGCAAAGGAACAAAGAACGATGAAAATCAGTTATCAAAGATCACAAAGCATGAAGGAACAAAGACTAAAGACTATTCTACAACGACACACAAAGTTAAAGACAAAGAACACGGAAGACCCACTCACGTGGAGCATCATTCGAATGACCAACCCTTAGGGGGAGATTGTTAGCATTAAAAATATGTATTATGAAGTGATGGTCATTCTCATATTGTAACTTTGTGTCGTGTGTTAAGATTAGTAATAGTTTAGTCATTGGGCCTTGGACTTGGCAAGCTAATATGTTATGTGCTATGTTTCATAAGCCTAGTTATCCAACCAAGTAACCAAGTCCAAGCCCAAGCCCATAGAAAGCCCATAGGGCATCTCATGTATCTTACTATTTAAACACCTCAAAGGCTCATTTGAGGTGTGTGCTTGTGTGTGTATTTGTGTGTGTTTTAGTAATCAAAGCTCTCATATTTCCATCTCTCTCTACATATACACGAAATACATATAAGTCACAAAGTCACCATCTTTCTTCTTCTTTGCTTCTATTGGTGTGATAAAGTTGTGATATTTAAGGTCCTACAAATTCAAAGCAAACAACTATTTTTCATTTCACTGTAATAATTAATTCCATTACAACTTCGATTCATGCATACCAAATGCTACATTATAGTACACGTGTCTTACGTGTTGATATTCGAATTTTGATTTACCTTTTAGATGACTCACGAGCATATGTTTTTTTCAAGTCATAGCAACGGGATTTTTGTTTTCTATCTCAATTCTCTATTCACCTTAGTAATATTATAAAAACATCTTCAAAACACAAAAACAAATATTATAAACTAACCAACTAAATTATATTTTTTATGTTTTTGTCCGATTTTTTACGTTTTTGTCCGTTCTTTTTTTATGTTTTCGTCGGATTTTTTACGTTTTTGTCGGATTTTTTACGTTTTCGTCTGATATTTTACGTTTACGTCTCTTTTTTTTACGTTTTCGTCAGATTTTTTAGGTTTGTGTCGGTTTTTTTACGCTTTCATCAGATTTTTTTACATTTTCATCCACTTTTTGTACACTTTCGTCAGTTTTTTTTACGTTTTCGTCCGTTTTTTTTTACGTTTTTCATCCGATTTTTTAAGTTTTCGTCTGTTTTATTACGTTTTCGTCTGTTTTAATACATTTTCGTATGCTTTTACGTTTTCTTTCGGTTTTTTATGTTTTCTTCTGATTTTTTACGTTTTCGTCCGTAAACGTAAAAAAATAAACATAAAATAAACGTAAAAAATGTAAAAGAAATGTAAAAATGTAAATAAACGTATGTAAACGTAAAAAACGAACGAAAACATAAAAAATTAGACAATAACGTAAGAAATCTGACGAAAACGTAAACAAATGGACGAAAACGTAAAAAATCAGATGAAAACGTAAAAAAAACCGATGAAAACTTAAACAAACGGACGAAAACGTAAAAAAAATAGACGAAAACCTAAAAAATCGGACGAAAACATGAAAAACGGACGAAAACGTAAAAATCGAAAGAAAACGTAAAAAATTGGACGAAAACGTAAAAATCGGACGAAAACGGAGTAAAACAGAGAAAAACGGATAAAAAATGACGAAAATATATGAAAATGGACGAAAACAAATTGGGAGGTATTTTAAAGGAAAATATATGAAAATGGACGAAAACAGATTGTAAACTTATGAATGCTTAAAAAGGCGTATATTTTTTTCAAGTCAAGTGGTTAAATTTAATAAACCACATGACACGACAATTTTTGCTTTTCTATCTATTACATCCGCTAAATGCACTTAACACTTTTATACGTTTTATACCATTCTTACAATTTACATAGACTCTTATCAATAACTTACTTTTTTTTTCTTCATTTTTACCTGCTCATGGACTGAACATGGATTTCTCAATTGTTTGACGTTAACTGCATACCTTTGCTATTCAACGCATCTACCTGGTGGACAATATGATTCATGCACGTTTATTTCTTTAGTATTTACAAACTAAGTTGTTTATCGTATCTACCTGTTTATCGAATAAATCACGTATTATCGTATCTAATGCTCAGATTTGGACACAACATCGGAATGGACATTTATTACTCTAAATTGTCATTTATCGTCATCCAACCTTCCAAAATTATGTCATTGTTTATTTGATATTATTAATGGAACAAGTTTACGTAATTACTTTTCTTATCATCTCATTTTCTCTATTTCTTTAAAAAATAACCCGGTGTCAACGGGTCTTTAAGCTAGTATACTTTGACTGGTTTATATTTAGTAGGCCTAAATGCTTTATAAGATAGTTAGATACTTTGACTAGTTTATTTGGGTTTTGCTAAACAATGCCCACTAGGCAATGTTTAATCTATTTTAACTAATAAAATAAGGTTTTGTATTTTTATATTTAGTATGAATATAAAAGGTAATTTGAATTTTGTTAAATTAAAAATGACATATATTTAAGTTGGTTTTATGTTCATTTATTATAAATTAAATGCATAATTACTATAAATATAGAAACAAAGATTTTTTAATATGGCTTAAACATTGCCCAATGGACAGTTTTTAGCAAAACCCTATTTCTTTAAGTAATTGTCACGATAACCCCATTTAAAAATGGAAGTCCAAAGTTCCAAAGATGTTTATCATGCATAGTTGATAAATTTGCAATAAAGCTCTTAAAAATAATCTAACTAATACAAAGTTGGATTTATTAAAATAAAGGTTTAGCAAGACAACAAACTAACAAAGTCTTGATTAAACTTGGTAAACAAACAGTCGAAACAAAAAGAACTAAAAGATGTCCACAAGCTCATCAGTATGGTGGCCAAATTGGATGTAAAATATACGAGTAGCTTTTAGTTATTGTGTTTCTCGTTTCATACCAATTAGAGATGGATCCAGGATATTTAAGAGCTTAATGCACAATACTTTTTATGATTATTTGAGTACTAAAATTGCAATATAAAAAATTTATAGGTAAAATCAGGGGTACACGTGTCTAAAAAAGACATGTTTTATAAAAGATTTATAACTCGTGACCTAAAATCGAGTGTGAGCCGTACAACACCCGATCCCGTGTAGGTCCGTCCATATTCCCAAGGTAATCATTTTATTTCAATATCGGATATGCAACTAGAAATCTCAAATTCCGATTATGTTTTCTTTAGCTTTTTACAAGTACAGTAAGTTGTACAATTAAAGTGTTGTTTGTTTTTTAAGAGGCTTTGAATTTGAATTTGAACCACACATCTAAATCTGAATTTGAGACGTAAATATCAAAAACTGGATCTAACAAAACAGAACAAATACAAGAGGTTGGGGCGAAAAGAAGAGTGATATATATATATATATATATATATATATATATATATATATATATATATATATATATATATATATATATATAGGGTGAGGACCCTGTCAAATCAACACATACATCAAGCCCACCATCCCACGAGTAAAGTAACATATCAGCTGGACGTACGGGTTTATCCCTTTCCCCACTAAGCCCAATATCAACCTCCTTATGAGCCGAAATTCCAGACCGATAACATATGTCAACAAGAATATCACGCACCACGTTTTGCTGATGTTTAATACCAATAATACCCGCACACGATACAGCATGGTCCCCATAAATATCCCCAGTAAAGACCGTGGAACAAGCTGAGCACGACATCTGAATAGAAAAAAAGGGAACACCTAGCCGATAACACATCACACATCGGTAAGCCCTAGCATTCATGGTCTGTCCCAACCTAGATATTGGAGCCGCCCTAAGCCAATCTGAAGTGTAGTCCTCCTTTTGCGAACTCCATAATGCCATCTGTGGAGAAGATAGGCGAAAGGTGGATTCAACCATTTGGGTAACACGTGCGAAATATATATATGCCAATTTCTTCATGAGTTTAGGGGCGGCGATTTCACTTGGGTTAGTCAAAAAGTCAATCTCCATTTTAGCATTAAAAGTACATAAGGCATCATCAAAGGAAGGACCAGAAGTCACAATACCATAATATCAGAGAAGCTTAGTCTGTAAGCTAGCAGATTGAAGTCTAGAAGCAAGGAAAACATAGTTCAAGACATCACCTGTAGAATATACACCAAGCCCCCCAAAATCCAAGGGTAAGGTGGCAAGCCTCTACTGTCAATCACCAAAACCAGGTCCAGAATACGCTCCAAAGAAGAACGAAGTGCCGCATCAAATGAAACCTGAGCACCCTCAAAGACTCGAGGAGAACATGTGGGCATAGAAAAATACAACTTGGAAATACCGGCACATGCACGAAGTAGCAACAACTCACACTGAGGATCATTAAGCTTAGCAACAACACTCATAAGCTCAATGGTTTTAGCAACCCTTTTCATAACAAGCTCACTACTAAACTCAAAGTCCACACTAGCAGGCCCACCCAGTACTTTGACCGTGCAAAGGTCGAGAAATATTAGGCGGAAAAACACCCACAAGCCTGCTTCTGGGGTCTTCCTTTAGCCAAAAAACCTCAGTTTTATCAACATTGAGGTGTATACCGCAACGAGGTCCATCCATCATAATAAGCTCTAAACCTTCCTACGACCAAAGTATCTCAAATAATAGTGCTATCATCCAGATACCAAGCTTGAAGAGAAAGGTTAAAGGAGTCTCTAATCTTACATATCAAATGATGTAACACTAAAGCAAAAAGAAGAGGTCCAAGTGGATCACCTTGTTGCACACGTTGGTGCGACCATAAAATATGTTCACCATAATATAATCTAGCTGGGCTGGAGTAGCAGAATTTCACCCAACGTGAAATAGCATGACAACGAAGGCGAATCTCCCGTAACATAGCCTCACGATCCACCATATTAAAGACGTTTTTGAAATCTACCAACAACATCGAAAGACCCATATCATCCCCACGATCTTCAATCAACCGATTCACGACATGAAGATTAGCCTCCCCTCCTCTAGATACCCCAACACCGAACTATAAATCATTTAAATAATCATCCAAAGAATTACCAATCATAGAAGCACTAACCTTGGAGACTAAACACCTCCAAATGGTTCCCACAACAATAGGACGGATACCACCTCCTGGCTTGACCAAAGGTGTGAGCGGAGCACTAGCAATATACTCACCCAACACCCTAGGGCATTTACCACCAAGAAAAAAGATTCACCACTTGGGTGATAGAAGCGACTAACTCATCAGAAATAGCCACTGCAGCACCATTTAAACAATTCAAAAGGTATTGGGCACGCAAACCATCCCGACCGCAAGAAGTACCACGAGAAAACTCTTAATCATATCAAGAACAACAGTAGGAGATGCAACAAGGTGATGATCATCAATAGGCATATGTGGTAAAGGGGGAGCAGGTTTGAAATGGTGTTTACCCTTTAAGTCTTCAAGAGTAGTATCATCATAAGGCGCAACACCAAAAGAAGAAAGAACTCTAACAGCTGCAGTATAATATCCATCACAAATCTTCCTCTTACACTGCTTGACATTACGGTCACCCAAGTCTAATTTTCCCTCATCAATATTAGACCATGTTGGGGAGGGTTCAGTTAAAATCTCTCTCACAAGCTATGAACTACCACCCGACATACCACAAACACAATGACAGATTTCATCAATTACAATTCAAACACATTACAATTAAACACATTACAATTCTTTGAATTACAATTCATTCAAATTACAATTTCTTCCAAAGATTACAATTCCTTCAAAAACATTCTATGAAACAAACGCACCCCTTAAAGTTTACTTTCTTTTTACCAAAGTTGTAATAAAGCGAATTAATTTTAAGATATAAATCAGCAGTTTCTGTATATTATAATAAAGGATTTTCTAACTTGTGCAATAGGGGCATGGGTTTAAAAGCATTAATTAAACATAATTATTTCTTAAATTAAATTCATTTCCATGTAAAATGATGTTAAATTTGGCAAATAAAATAAATTTTGAAAAGTAATTATATCAACTTACTTTTAATTATGGTAAAACTTCGACCCTTCTTTCTAAATGGGGGTGCCCAGGGCACCTCATCTTGTCATTTCGTCCTTGCTCATTCCCGTTAGGCTGAAGTCTTTGGCCTTTCCTTCTCCGCGCCCGCTCACGCTTCGCTGACCTATCGCGTGGTAAAGAGAAGAAAGTACGAAAGAATAGTAAACGGAGCACACCGCAGAAAGATTCTAAATATGAGAAATCCCCCTTTTTTTCGATAAGAAGGAAATGAAGAACAGGAACGAAACGAAATAAGGCCTTTCTAGCTCTAGTTTCGGATGAGCTTTAGTTCATTAAATGATTTAAACATGTGCCACGATGGCACATCGTAGAAAATCCCAATAATAATAGTAATAAAAGAAATTATTTTCTATACAAAGCAAAGATATTATTGATCACACGACAAGAAAAAAAATAAACAACAAAAGGGGCTTGAGCGAAAAACTCAACCGAAAACAAAACACCAAAACATAGAAAAAACGTCGTTACAAGAAAGAAACTAGAAACTCGTCAGGGCAAAGAATTCAATTTGCATGTGAACAACGATTCTATGAATAATAGTCAATAGAAGCGTCATCCTCTGAACCTTGATAAAAAGAAAACACTAGACATGAAAGTTACGATTTCTCCCAACTCAAACACTCAATATGAAACCCAAACCAACATTCACATATGCTCATGTGGTTTGACCATATTAACATAAAAAAATTTATGTGAGAAACTGCGATTAAATCATTAATAACTTATTAAAAGACTAATATAAAACATCACTCTCATTGATAATTATGCATAAACTTGACAAAAGTTGAATAAAAATCATCTTTTTTGAACGGTGTTCATTAAACTTTTGATTTATGAAATTGATGCGCTTAATCGACGATTTTATTTTGCCAAAACAAACAAACTACATAAATAAGATATTACACTTACAAGAAAAAGGTAAAAAATGATAAATAATAGTTTAATGGAATTATTTTTGTCATTAAATTCAATAATCTTTAGTGAGATGGCAGGAAAAACTTGCAAAGACGTGATCTATTTCTAAATTTAGTAATTATTGCAATGTACAAAATGAATTTGCAAAAAAATGCTTTTTCTCTAAATAAAACGCAGAATTTGAAGGACAATTCAAAATAGATTGTGCTGTCTCTTTTTATAAACAATAGAATATATTCTCCATCTAGTGAAATTCGATTAGTTAATATATTTATATATCACAAATCACACGTTAGAAATGAAGCAATATTATCTTTTTCGGAATAAAATACTAGACCACTAAGCCCAAAAAGTAGCATATAAGTAACTTATCAAAGATATGATTAAATTCGATTCAAAGAGTATACCCAAATTTATTTATTTATGTAACAAAAATTGACGATTGACTGTTTTAATCTTGAGGCAAAACCGTACTAACTGACTAGCTTGATCTCATTTATTTATGACAACTGTTTGACATTGTACTTTATATAACTTTTATAAAATACAAATTTGAAGATTTGATTTTGATTTTAGGGACATTTTTAATTTTGTAAAGTCAAATACATGCACCATTGATCTCCTATTTCTCCAAGGTGTATTATTAACTATTTAAAAAGAGGCTTGCATACAATGATTGCATACACCAACATATACTGATCAAATACTTTTCAATACTTATAGTTGGTTATTTCGCAGCATAAAAAAATACAAGTGACATTTTGACTTTTGAAACTTTTAGTTTTATGAAATTGAGGTTAAGACACGTGTTTAATATAAGCACTTTGATAATCATATATTCATATAGTGGTCAATTTTCCAACAAGTGTGTGGGGTAAGTGTTAATTTTAATATGCACATAAATTGGGTGACTTTTATAAGTTATGTGTGTTGTAATGATAACTATTAACTAACTTGGTGTAATAACGATATTGATGGTATCAAAAAAAATACCTTACAAAAATCATTTTATAAAACCACTCACACACACAAATATACAACAGAATTCGATCGCATATGCGACTGACTTCAGTTTTTTTCTTGAGGTGGGAGGGTCGGAGGGGAGGCTGGTTATGAGGTGAGCCGCGTTAGGTTGGTGCCAAATAAGTTGGGGACGCATCCAAAATAAGACCATTACACATAACCTAATAGGTTATGAGTGAGTTAGACACGTTGACAACGAGCGGAAATGAGTATATTTTGTATGATCGAAAGATTTGTAGACTTGGCTGATTTATAGGGAAAAAGATTTTGTACATAATAAAGAGAAAAATCACAAGTTAAATAAAATTTTAAACCATTTACAGACTACAGAGTATATTTGGTACAAGCTATTCCTGTTTTCCAAATGAGTGAATGACTTTATTTATTCTAGAGTAAATTGCAAAAATCATCCTTGTGCTATAGTCAAATTGCAAGTGCAATACTTATCTTTTCGAAAATGCATGCCTCGTGCTTGTGAAAGACTATCGGTGCGGATATCGTTCTTGCCCCGTAATGAAATGACTAAAATGCCTCAAAGTGAAACGACAATGTCTCATTGAAGGCAAGGGCATTCTAGTTATTCCACTTTGAGTCAGGGACGATATCTGCACCAATAGTTTTCTCACAAGAATAAAGCATGTACTTTCGAAAAGGTAAGGACTCGCCTGCAATTTGGACATACTACGAGGACGATTTTTGAAAATTACTCTTTATTCTATTAGCCCTTTACAAATTTGTATATTTGTTATTAAAAAAAATTACATGTTTCGTGGTTTATCTAAAATCACACTTCATCGTCATTATTTGATTTTACTAACATAAATAATCTCTAATTTTCAAACCATTTGCACTGATAGTCCCTATTTTGAAAAATATGAACTACATTATAGAGACTACTATTGTAATAAAAAACTATTGATTATTACACATATGATCCATAGATTTCAAAATGGGGACTATCGATGCACCTAGTTAGAAAATTAGGTATCATTTGTGTAAGTAAAATCGAATAAGGACGATGTGTGTGATTTCGGCTCAACCACAAAGACGAAACTTGTAACTTTTTCTTGTTATTATTATCTAATGTATCGAAACATGATATATTGAGTTAACGGCCATCCAGTTGCAAAACTATATTTAATATCTAGGTTGTGTGGCGTAAGTCATAACAAAATATTAGAAACTTTTTCTTAAGAAATGTCATACGAATCATGAATGCCTATAGCTGATTCATGTATCACCCGGGGCGGCTCGACTTTCGTGGAGGCTTAAAACGAAATTCAAATATAAGCTTTTTTTTTTTTTTTTTAACTTTTTCTCTCTTTGCTTAATATTAGCTTTTCGATTTGTTTGATTCATAGAGCATCCAATTATCAAACCAAAAACACAATGAGAATCTAAGAGTTTATTGAAGATAGAGAAAAATAATACTATAAGAAAGTGAAAAACCAAACTTCGTTTTATAATAATCTATAAGTAGGGCTAAAGAACCAAACTAACACGAATGAATCTTGATGACATATAGTCCGCACTCGGGTCACGAACCCGACTAATGGATACTACTAATACCCAAACCCATTACGCATAGGCTATCATGATCAAGATTTGGGCTTACAAAGGCCCAAATTCGAATTTATTATTTATGGTCTTGATATAGCATCTCTTATTTATGGGATAAGAATCAATGGACCGTATACGTAGGGATACGCTGAAGAGTAAGGAACACGAAACCAACAAGGATTTCGTGTGTATATAAAGGGCATCTCGGCCCTCATTAAGGTATCATCTAATAACCCTAACTCTTCACTAAAACCCTAAAACCGATTACTTACTCTCACACCGGAGGATAATCGTGGGAGACAATCCCACGATAAGCCTAACAGTATTGTTTGCTCTCTTAGTGTGCAGGTCTTAAGCATTAAGATCCAATTGATACGAGAACAGGAATCTAAACAAGGAACGCCCAACTTTTGTATCAACAAGTGGCGCCATCTGTGGGACCACACACTAAGAACTAGAATGACGAAACACGGAAACGTAAACCAGCGGACTCCGCAGGTGAAGAAAACATATGGTGACCTACAGGGGAAGAAGCAGTAAAGTGATTCAACCTCTAAGCAGGCCTCTGGAACAACCAGTGCGCCCAGACACCAAGGATCAGGATTAGATCAGATTTGTCCGACAGTAGAACTGCTCACAGGGACTACCCAGGCCACCACGACAACCACTAGCGCGGAAGATCTGCAGCGCACTCCTTTCATCACCCCCACCAAACGGTGCCAGAAACAGACCCCACTGAGCCGCCACGTGCGCCTAATCGAGACAAGGGTCCTGATATGGAAACAGACATCCTCGCGCTAGAAGGAGTCGCGCCTGAACTAGCACCAAGTGATTTTTGTCTCAAAACTACGAAACCTTGGCTGCCCTTATGCAAGAGGAAGCGAAAAGGAGGTCAAGTCAGAGTCTGCAAGCCCGGCTCAACTTCGGACCTGAGTATGAAGCATCCCCACCGCGTCACCGAAAGGAGAGGCGCGAGAAGGATAGCCGCCGACTCCCAGTGTTCACTAGGGTCGGAAAGAAAGTTGTGGATGATTAAGCAGCTGACTTGCAATACCTGGAGGAGCACGAAGACGATGGAAGGCGTACCAATGTCCACGCTAGGCTTGGTAGTCGCATGGTTCATGATAGACTTGGGCGACAGCGCTCACCAAGCGAAAGCCCTCCAAGGCTTGGTAGTCGCAGGGTTCATGATAGACTAGGGCGACAGCGCTCCCCAAGCGAGAGCCCTTCAAGCTCGGATTCCGAGGAAAGTTGGCGCAAGCGCCGCAAAAGAATAAGCTCGTCCTCAGGTGACTCCTCGGACAACGAGGACAAAGAAACAGGACACTGGAAGTCCAAGAAAAGGTATCGCGACCAGGAGGACGAAGATATGTCTCGTCCTGGGCGCCGCCAAAAGGTTGACGCATTCACTCGGCGCATCAGCGATTTTTCAGAAGATAAAAGAAGGCGCATGCCCGCCAATGTTAAAACTTATGATGGGACGGGTGATCCTGATGACTACTTAAAAATTTTCGAATCAGCCACCACCATCGAAAATTGGCCACAACCTGTGAGGTGCCACATGTTTAACTCGACATTGGTGGGGAATGCGCGAAACTGGTTTAGTAAGCTGCCACGTAGAAGCATCGATGGGTTTGAAGAGTTGCGAAAGGCGTTTCGCTTGAACTTTACTCAAAGGAAGAAGTGCGCCAAGAACCCTGTCGAACTGGCTAGGGTAAAACAACGCCAAGGGGAATCCACAAGCGCTTATGTGGAGCGCTATAAGGACGAATGCATACACGTAAAGGCATGCCCCGAAATACTAAAGATCTCAGGGTTTATGAACGGAATCAATAACCCAAAACTTATCAAAAGGTTAAATGATAAGGTTCCCAAACCTTTGATGAACTTATGAAGCGCACAAGGTCCTTTATCTAAAGGGAAGCCGCCGCCGCGGATAGCAAGAAAGGCTACTCAAATTATAGGTCACAAGAACAGCCCAGGAGACAATCTAACGACCAGAGTAGCAACCGTAACAAAAGCTACCACAGTGTAACACCCCGAAATTTGATTAAGCAGCGGAAGTCTAATCGGGGTCATTACAGTTTAGTATACAGTCATACTCATAGAAAACAATTCAAAAGATTGTCAATATCATTCCATGAAAACTCAAATATTTAGAGTTACAAACATTTTTCCAAAATGTTAATTGTTTAGCAAAAGAAGTGGTGAGTTTGTAAAGAATGATATAATTATTGAAATCAGAAGGGAGGTCATGTGCCCTTCGCCAGCTCCGTGCCGCCATGCTTGCTAATTTCCTGAGATAAACATGCTTAAAAATTCAACACAAAGGTTGAGTGAATCCATAGTAGTTTAAATTGTAATAGTGTGAACACAAGTCAAGCATTTGAAATAAACAAGCCAAGATAGACAGGTCTTGACTAAACGGGTGTAATATTGCTCCTAAGCCTCACGAAACGCAAGCCTTAACATTGATTTGACATATCATAAAGATAATAACAATCATCTACACCACAGCGGATGTAAACGACAAGGGGCCCTCGGTGACAGGAAATGTGCCAAATTTCCATAATACCTCGAATATAGCACACCTCCTGCCAAGTGATCACCTTGACAGAGGCGGGCTACCATTCCAATAGGTCTATCAACTATATTCGCGCTCACTCGCAAGTGATTAAGGTTCGTGATATGAGAGACTTGTAGCACAGGTGTCAACTTAGGCAATATCAGGTGATAACAGCATACAGAAAATACTTGTGTTCGATTTATAGCATGTATCTCCCCACGGGGTTTAAAAACAATTAAAAATGTGGGACCATGAACTCACCTGAAAGGTGCGAAATCACAAGGTGCTCAAAAGTGATGGTGTATTGCTACGACTAGAAATGAAATTCCTCCGACTTGCGACCTAAATAATACATTGTGATCGGTGTTTTAGATTCGTGTGTAAATGACATGTGATATGTCTCGTGCATGGTGATATCCGTTTCGGGTGTCTTAAATATGTTTCAGATAACTTTACGTAGTTATTGTTAGTGTTGCTACGAATCGGTGTTCGATAAATATTAATTCGTTGTGAAAATAATATCGTTTAAAAATATTTATGATTAAACATTTTTAATAAAGTTTTATATATATATATATATATATATATATATATATATATATATATATATATATATATATATATATATATATATATATATATATATATATATATTTAAGTTAAAGAAAAATATTTATATATATATATATATATATATGAAAAGTATATAGATATAATTAATTGTAAGAATATATTTTTGTCACAATTCAACCCTTGGCTTTTACAAAATTTACACTTTTTATCCTTTGGTCAAAAACAATTACATTTTAGTCCTTTTTGTACTTTTTGACACTTTATTCCCCAACTTAGGTCAAATGACGGTTTTTACCCTCAATTTCAAAAGAGTTTCGGTATTTAAAATTTGGTTCGAAAGTTTATGTTTTTGACGGTTTTAGTCCCTTAACGTGAAACTTTTTGCAAACGTAGTCCTTGATGAAATTTTCGAAACCATCCTTTTTATTTCATTATAAATAGTATTTGAAACTCGTGAAATACCTAAACTCAGTTTTTTTATACTCCTCGTTAAATCTTAACCTTGAAACCGAAAATCTCAATAGAAATATTAGTTGGGCTCGTTAGCCCATACCTTGGCCCAAAGATGTGGTTTACTTGCTTAGATTGTTGCTCGACTAGGATATAGTTTTGGCTTTGTTTTCATAGTATTCGACCGAGTAAGATTTGCATGTGAAGTGCGTTCGACTTAGGGTGAGCCAAGGAATTAGTGTGTCGCAAAATATGTATAGCTTGTACGTAAAAAGGAAAATGGTGAGCCCTTTTCTTAAGGGTGTCGAGGCGTGTGTGGACGTATATATATATATTTATAGAAGAGAAAGATTTGTGGTGTGTGTCGTGTGCTAAGGGCGAGTGATATGCATGATACGAATCAAGTAGAAAAGAAAGAAGATAGTTGACTTACAACACCAAGTATGGTGGTGATGATGCCGTGTGTACGTGCAACGAGAACAAACCAAGGTGATACCCTCCTCGTGAAGTGATCTTGTACCAAAACCTAGTTACCCAACTCGATCTTTACCCAACCCTTGCTTGTGTCCTCCTTGCTCCTTCTCGACAGTAAAACAACCGAAAGAAATAGAGAGTGTTTATGATTTGAATTTTGTGAAATCTTGCAAGTGTGAGGCAAAAGTGCATTTAATATGGGTTTATATAGGAGGGTAAAGGTGGTTGAGTGTTTGATCTAGTGAGGCACAATCCCTTAGTTGTCATTCGTATGTAGACAAACATGTCCCCCTTGATCTAGCTCTTGTCATGTCGAGTTGAGGTAGAAGGAGGCAAAGAAAGTTGACTTTGTATTAGTTTATGTGTAGCTAGGCTTAGTAGGAAATAAACAATTGAAATTAGGGCACATGTGGTAATCATGTTGGGGAACATGAAACATATGATCCATGGTGTATTAGTCGAAAATGGTTTTTGGGTTTGTCCAAGGGTTCGACGGCCAAAAGAGGTGGCTCCTTGTTGCATGTTACAAAATCCAAGTAGAGTGGTATTGTTTGTGTTGTGTTGTGGGGGACCAAGTAGAGAACAAGAGTGGTTCATATGGGTGTGTGGGAGCTGAGCTCGTTAGCTTCGTATAACACCAAGAAGAAAACGAAAAAGAAGAAACAGAAATAACAAGCCATGTGGGCTCACATATTCGATCCAATAAAAACAAAAGTTAAATGGGCTTGTGACTTGTGTGTTGGCCCAGCAGCGAAGCAAAAGAAAGAAATAAGAGACTTGGGCTTAAAATACTATACGGCCCAAGTTGTGAAAAAAAATATACGTGTGGGCTTAGTGGTGGTGATTCGGCCCAAAATATCGGGGTGTCGGTGTTCGTAGAATTGTGATATTAATTTCGGTGTTGGTTCGTGATAACCATAAGTATTTAAATGGGGTAAATATATATACTCGTAATCGTAATTGTGATATTTAATATATATATATATATATATACATATATATATATATATATATATATATATATATATATATATATATATATATATATATATATATATATATATATATATATATATAAGTGTATATATATATAATAATTTCTCGGTGTTCAAATGGGTGTCGGGTCGCAAGTGGGAGTTACCGGTGCTTAACCTCATTGGGTGACATCCAAGAGTGACATTCGGGTGATATTGGGTGACAAAACATAATCGGGTGTTAAACCAACGGTGTTCAAAACAATCGGGTGTTCAAACAAACAGTGTCTCATGTAAAAATTTAAATTAGCCCGCAAAAATGGCTTAGTTTAGAATAATGTTGGTAATTAGCATTAATAAATGACCTGGGATTTTACGGTGTATTACAGTACCCACCCGTTAGATTGGATTCGTCCCGAAATCCAAAGTTGAATCGGTGCTCGGGGTTGTCTCATCAAATAGTTGTGGGTATTTGGCACGCATTTGATCCTCGCGCTCCCATGTGTACTCGGGTCCTCTCTTAGAGTTCCATCTGACCTTAACAATGGGAATGCGACTATGCTTAAGTCGTTTAACCTCCCTATCCATTATCTCAACGGGTTCCTCAATAAAGTGCAACTTATCATCGATTCTGATCTCCTTTAGTGGAATTACAAGTGTTTCATCCGATAAACACTTTTTCAAATTTGACACGTGGAAGGTGTTGTGTACTCTACTGAGTTCCTCAGGTAATTCCAGTTTGTATGCCACGGGACCGATCCTTTCAATGATCTCGAAGGGTCCAATGTATCTTGGGTTTAACTTTCCACGTTTTCCAAACCTAATCATTCCTTTCCGAGGTGATACCTTAAGCATGACCTTGTCTCCAACTTGAAACTCTATCGGTTTCCTTCGCACATCGGCATAACTCTTTTGCTGATCCCTGGCGGCTTGTAATCGTTGTCTAATCTTTACTATTTTCTCAGTGGTTTCAAGAATCAACTCGGGACCTGAGAGTTGTACATCTCCAATCTCAGCCCAACAAACTGGTGATCTACACTTTCTTCCATAAAGTGCTTCAAACGGTGCAGCCTTAATGCTAGCGTGATAACTGTTGTTATATGAAAATTCTGCTAACGGTAGGTGTCTATCCTAGCCTTTTCCAAAATCAATCACACATGCCCTAAGCATGTCTTCCAGGGTTTGTATAGTCCTTTCACTTTGACCATCAGTCTGTGGATGGTAAGCTGTACTCATATCTAACTTAGTTCCCAAGGCTTTCTGTAAAGATCGCCAAAAGTTAGACGTGAAACGACTGTCTCGGTCGGAGATAATCGAAATAGGCACTCCATGCCGGGAAACTGTCTCCTTAAGGTACAAACGTGCAAGAACATCCATATCATCAGTCTCTTTGATCGGTAAGAAGTGTGCTGACTTCGTGAGACGATCGACAATAACCCATATTGTGTCCAACCCACTCGATGTCTTGGGTAATTTCGTTATGAAATCCATTGTAATCCTTTCCCATTTCCACATTGGTAGCTCGGGTTGAATCAAAAGACCGGATGGTTTTTGATGTTCAGCCTTTACTCTTGAGCAGGTCAAACACTTACCGACATACTCTGCAATGTCAGCTTTCATGTTTGGCCACCAATACAATTTCTTTAGATCTTGATACATCTTGTCCGAACCAGGATGAATGGAATATTTAGACTTATGAGACTCGTGCATGATGAGGTCTCGTATTCCACCATACAATGGAATCCAACTTCTGTCCTTGAAGCACAGCCTTCCATCTGGTTTCTTGACAAATCCATTCGTGCTTTCTGGTATACCGTAAATCTTCTCGTGCGGTCTATTCTCTTCCTTAAGGGCCTCAGCTTGAACTTCAAGAATTTGAGACGGAAGTAGTGATCTAATTGTCATACCCAATGACCTAACTCTGAGGGGTCTAAGTCGTTCCTTTCGACTCAAGGCATCTGCTACAACGTTTGCCTTCCCCGGGTGATAACGGATCTCACAATCATAGTCACTTAGCAACTCTAGCCATCGACGTTGCCTCATGTTCAACTCCTTTTGATCCAAAATGTGCTGAAGACTCTTGTGATCGGTGAAAACCGTACACTTTGTTCCATATAGGTAGTGTCTCCAGATCTTGAGAGCGAATACCACCGCTCCTAATTCTAGATCATGAGTTGTGTAGTTCTCCTCGTGGGGTTTAAGTTTTCTAGAAGCGTAAGCGATTACTTTAAGTCTCTGCATTAATACGGCACCCAAACCTTGGATTGATGCGTCACAATATACCACGAAGTCCTCACTTCCTTCGGGTAGTGCTAATATCGGTGCTTCACAAAGTTTCTGCTTCAAGAACTGAAATGCTGATTCTTTCTCATCTCCCCATTCAAACTTCTTCTTCTTCTTTTGTGTTAACTCAGTCAAAGGTTTAGCAATCCTTGAAAAACCTTCAATAAACCTTCGATAGTATCCGGCAAGACCTAAAAATTGGCGTATCTCGGTAGGACTCATAGGTGACGCCCAATTTTTAACAGCTTCGATCTTGGCGGGATCAACATGAATACCCTTACTGTCAATAACATGCCCGAGAAATTGTACTTTCTCAATCCAAAAATCACACTTGGAAAATTTGGTGTATAATTTCTCTTCTCTGAGCAGTGTTAGTATCGCCTTCAAGTGTTCGGCGTGCTCTTCCTTACTACGTGAATAAATAAGGATATCATCAATGAATACAATCACGAACTTATCCAAATAGGGTTTGCACACTCGGTTCATTAAGTCCATAAATACAGCGGGTGCATTTGTTAGACCAAATGGCATCACTTGGAATTCGTAGTGACCGTATCTTGTCCTGAAAGCTGTCTTAGGGATGTCTTCTTCCCTAACTCTCATTTGGTGATAACCCGATCTCAAATCAATCTTCGAGTAGACACTCGATCCTTGCAGTTGATCAAACAAATCATCAATCCTTGGCAACGGATATCGATTCTTAACCGTCAGCTTGTTCAACTCACGATAATCGATACACATCCTGAAGGTTCCATCCTTCTTCTTTACAAACAACACCGGGGCTCCCCACGGTGATGAACTAGGGCGAATAAATCCTTTATCCGACAATTCCTCCAATTGTCCAGATAACTCCTTCATTTCCGATGGTGCAAGTCTATAGGGTGCTCGTGCTACGGGTGCGGCTCCTGGCATCAAGTCAATTTGAAATTCCACTTGACGAGTCGGCGGAAGGCCAGGCAAGTCCTCAGGGAAAACTTCTGGAAAGTTCCTGACTACTGGCACATCCTTGAGTCGCTTCTCTTCCGACTTTTTCTCGGTGACTTGAGCTAAAAACACTTGACATCCTCGTTCGATGTACTTCACAACCTTGACGCAAGAAATGACGCTCAAACGTGTCTTACTTCGCTCTCCGCGAACAACCAGGGTTTCGTCATTCAGGGGGATGTGAACGACCTTTTCGTCACAAATGATCTTAGCACGGTTTTCAGATAACCAATCCATTCCTACAACGACGTCGAAACTACCAAGTCTAATAGGCATATGGTCAATGGCAAATGGGGTGTCTAATAGTCGTAGGGTGCAACCTCGGAGTATAGTGTTAGTACTTACTAGCTTCCCATCGGCTAGTTCAATCTCGTATGTGGTGTCTAGTTGGGTGGGTGTAACATTAAGCAGGGGTGCAAGTGAAACAGATACGAAACTTTGATCGGCTCCGGAATCAAATAAAACTTTAACGAGGCGGTTGTTTAGAAAGAACGTACCTGTGACTACGTTCGGATCTTGTTGGACATTTCCATCTCCCAGCACGTATGCTCTCCCACGTGCATTGTTATCCTTATTAGGGCACTGACGCCTGTAGTGTCCTTTCTCTCCACAAGCATGGCATACTACAGCCACGGGTTGCAAGTTAGCTCCTGTCGCCTTGCAATCTTGTGTCTTATGTCCAACCCTTGAACACTTCCCGCACTTAGCATAGCAGGGTCCATTGTGGTGCATCTTACACTTGTCACAGAAGAGGTCCAGCATACCTAGCATCCTTAACTGGTGCGGCGACATAAGCTCTGACAGCCTCCTGTCGTCGGTTCTGTTGGTTGTGGTGGGTGTTTCTGTCATGGTGATAGTTACGGTTGGGGTTTCGGTTGTTGTTGTTGCTGTTGTTGTTGTTGTTGTTGTTGTTGTTGTTTGTCCTTCGATCATCAAACTTCCTTTTGTGATCGTTGTTTCCCTGAGCAGAGTTACGCTTAATCTCCCGGTCTAGCAGTCTTTGGGCAATGGACATTGCTTCATCCAAAGATTGAGGCTTAGACGAGGTGACGTTTCCCTCAATGCTCCTGGGTAATCCTTCAATGTACCTTTCCAACAACTTTTCCAAGTCGGGAACCTTTGAAGGGCAAAGTGTGGCAAGCTCCTAAAATCTCTTATCATAAGCCCTGAGATCATTTCCTTTCACAACCAACGTGTGAAACTCATCCTCTAACTTCTTGATCTCACCTCTAGGGCAGAACTTCCTCAACATCTTCTCCTTAAAATCAGCCCAGGTAATTTGATAGGCCTCCCCCACACCTATCTTCTGAGCAGTTGCATTCCACCAAGACAACGCGTCTTCCAGCAATGTTCCAGTAGCAAACGAGACTCGGCTTTCCGTGGCACAACCGCTCCTCACAAACACAGTCTCAGTTCGCTCAAATCCTCGAGCAAGCTCTGTTACTCCTTCAGTTCCTTTGAAGTGAGATGGTTTACAAGCAATGAAATCCTTATAGGTACACTTCCGAGTCGCAGCAGACTCGCTCTCAGCAGTGGCTCGGTTATTGCTACTAGTTCGTGCCATTGCAGCAGCTTGCTCTTCTAAAGCTGCAGCAACACTGTCGGCAACCAACTTTCTGATAGCAGCCTGGGTCATGGCGGGTGACGAGGTAGCAGTTGCGGTTTTCCTTGGGGCCATAATTCTATAAAATCGCAAGTGCATAAGTACAAATCCCAAACATCAATAACAAGAGAAATAGTGTAACCAACTCATAATAGTCGAGATCATCACAAAGTACATATCACAACCACACCATAAATACATACATCAACATAACCATATCATTCATAAATAAACATCATGACATGTAACAACACACATGGAAATTATAATGAATCTCAATATGGGAGCATAATAAAAGATCAAACAACTAGAACATCATAAATCAATATCAATACGTTACAATCGTAACCAACATAAAGTTTTAATAATTTTTGAATTCATTGTTACAAAACAATAAGATACAACAATTATTAATGCCACAGGCGGCAAGTTAAGATGTCTATGTAAGTAATGACATGTCATAGATCTATGAAGGTCCAGGTGCGCCTCCTGATCTCCTCTCCAGCTCTCTGATAATCCGGATCACCCCCAACATCTCCATATCTCTGGATCTCTCACGGGCCTGAATCTCCTCAATAGTAGTCGAAAGTGCGTGGATGGTAGAACTAGATGCGGCTAACTCCGGTGCCTGATGCTCCATCATCTCCTGTGTAATGGCTGCAATCGCTCTCAAATCATCTATCTCGTGCCTCTGAACATCTAGTCGATGACCAAACTCAGTGATGGTAGCCTGTGCCTCCTCGATCTCTGTCCCCATCATCTCAAATACCATCTCTAGAGCTGTCCTATGTACCACGAGGTTCGTGACCTCCTCCTGCATACACTCTATCCTCTCCAAGGATATATCCTCAATAACACTCAACAGCTCATCAAGACGACCCTCATGTCTAACCAATCTAGCAGCTAAAAGAGGGATAGTATGGTGTATCGGCTCTCCAGTGACCGGTAACACCGCTGAAGAGCCATCTCCAAGCTCAGCAGCCCTAGGCGATCCCTCAGCCAATCTCCATCTACGTATGTAGTCTAACAAAAACGACCATCGACGAGCATCAACCAATCTATGAATGCCAGGTGAGGTGGGTGTCTCGGTGGGAGCAGGTGATGGTATAGGTGATGTAGCAGGTGATGGTATCGGTACAGTGGTAGTCTGTGAGTAGAAAAACGTAGGTGGTGGCATGGGTGGCAAAACCTCAGAGGTGTGGGGTGCGGTGTAAGTAGGTAGCATGTAAGGATGTGGCTCAGGTGGGGGTGATACGGGTGATGGTGGGGGTGCTGGTGATGCCACAGGTGTCAGATCTGGCATAGAAACAGGTGGTAACACGGATATGGGTGATGATACAGGTGTAGGTACAGGTGTAGATACAGGTGGTGTATCAGTAGAAGCAAGCAAAAAGCAGACTCGTTTCCGAGCCGTGCATTTGCGGGTATAGTCTCCCTCATGGTATCGAAACAACTCGCCAAAAGGCTCAGGCTCGTAGGGCTCAAGAATCCTCACTCGCTTGCGCCGACGAATCGGTGTAGGCGGGGATGATGGTGGAACAGAAGCAGCAGTGTCAGAAGTATCGGAGTCAGAAGACTCGTCATCAGCATCTGAACCGGAGTGGTGACTAGCAGGTGGTGTAGGACGATCATCAGCTGCAAGAAACTGCTGAGATGGCAGGTACTGATCATAAAGGTACTGTCCCTGTGTCATAGGTCCACAAACAGGACGAAAAAGAGGCGAATAGCAAAAGAATCAATGGGTGTAGAAGCAACCTCACCCTCCTCAAAGGGCTCAGTATCAGCAGAGGGGTCTCCTGATGGAACAGGAGATGGTATAGCAGGTGATACAGGTTGGGTGTCATGGTCAGAATCATGGGTGTCTCGGGTGTCATGGGTGTCATAGTCAGATAAGTCAATAGTAGGGTGAGTGGATGATGCTGGTACGACGTCGTCACTGTCGGACAAAATAATAACCGGGGGCGACATGGTACTGTAATATCCCAAAAATAGCAGTAATATAAGTCATTTAGTCTACATAATGCTACATGCACAGTGATCATGGTGTCATAGTGAGCTAAATGCGATGGATGCTAAAAAATCAAACCTTAAAACATAGCGTTGGCACGGAGGGCACTTTGGTGATAAATAGTTTGTTTAAAATTCGATGAGGTTATAGTCTAATGTTTTGAAAAATCATTTGATTCTCTATAACCATGGCTCTGATGCCAATCTGTAACACCCCGAAATTTGATTAAGCAGCGGAAGTCTAATCGGGGTCATTACAGTTTAGTACACAGTCATACTCATAGAAAACAATTCAAAAGATTGTCAATATCATTCCATGAAAACTCAAATATTCAGAGTTACAAACATTTTTCCAAAATGTTAATTGTTTAGCAAAAGAAGTGGTGAGTTTGTAAAGAATGATATAATTATTGAAATCAGAAGGGAGGTCCTGTGCCCTTCGCCAGCTCCGTACCGCCATGCTTGCTAATTTCCTGAGATAAACATGCTTAAAAAGTCAACACAAAGGTTGAGTGAATCCATAGTAGTTTAAATTGTAATAGTGTGAACACAAGTCAAGCATTTGAAATAAACAAGCCAAGATAGACAGGTCTTGACTAAACGGGTGTAATATTGCTCCTAAGCCTCACGAAACGCAAGCCTTAACATTGATTTGACATATCATAAAGATAATAACAATCATCTACACCACAGCGGATGTAAACGACAAGGGGCCCTCGGTGACAGGAAATGTGCCAAATTTCCATAATACCTCGAATATAGCACACCTCCTGCCAAGTGATCACCTTGACAGAGGCGGGCTGCCATTCCAATAGATCTATCAACTATATTCGCGCTCACTCGCAAGTGATTAAGGTTCGTGATATGAGGGACTTGTAGCACAGGTGTCAACTTAGGCAATATCAGGTGATAACAGCATACAGAAAATACTTGTGTTCGATTTATAGCATGTATCTCCCCACGGGGTTTAAAAACAATTAAAAATGTGGGACCATGAACTCACCTGAAAGGTGCGAAATCACAAGGTGCTCAAAAGTGATGGTGTATTGCTACGACTAGCAATGAAATTCCTCCGACTTGCGACCTAAATAATACATTGTAATCGGTGTTTTAGATTCGTGTGTAAATGACATGTGATATGTCTCGTGCATGGTGATATCCGTTTCGGGTGTCTTAAATATGTTTCAGATAACTTTACGTAGTTATTGTTAGTGTTGCTACGAATCGGTGTTCGATAAATATTAATTCGTTGTGAAAATAATATCGTTTAAAAATATTTATGATTAAACATTTTTAATAAAGTTATATATATATATATATATATATATATATATATATATATATATATATATATATATATATATATATATATATATATATATATATCTATTTATATATATTTAAGTTAAAGAAAAATATTTATATATATATGAAAAGTATATAGATATAATTAATTGTAAGAATATATTTTTGACACAATTCAACCCTTGGCTTTTACAAAATTTACACTTTTTACCCTTTGGTCAAAAACAATTACATTTTAGTCCTTTTTGTACTTTTTGACACTTTATTCCCCAACTTAGGTCAAATGACGGTTTTTACCCTCGATTTCAAAAGAGTTTCGGTATTTAAAATTTGGTTCAAAAGTTTATGTTTTTGACGGTTTTAGTCCCTTAACGTGAAACTTTTTGCAAACGTAGTCCTTGATGAAATTTTCGAAACCATCCTTTTTATTTCATTATAAATAGCATTTGAAACTCGTGAAATACCTAAACTCAGTTTTTTTATACTCCTCGTTAAATCTTAACCTTGAAACCGAAAATCTCAATAGAATTATTAGTTGGGCTCGTTAGCCCATACCTTGGCCCAAAGATGTGGTTTACTTGCTTAGATTGTTGCTCGACTAGGATATAGTTTTGGCTTTGTTTTCATAGTATTCGACCGAGTAAGATTTGCATGTTAAGTGCGTTCGACTTAGGGTGAGCCAAGGAATTAGTGTGTCGCAAAATATGTATAGCTTGTACGTAAAAATGGAAAATGGTGAGCCCTTTTCTTAAGGGTGTCGAGGCGTGTGTGGACATATATATATATATATATATATATATATATATATATATATATATATATATATATATATATATATATATATATATATATATATATATATGTATATATATATATATATATATATATATATATATATATATATATATTTATAGAAGAGAAAGATTTGTGGTGTGTGTCGTGTGCTAAGGGCGAGTGATATGCATGATACGAATCAAGTAGAAAAGAAAGAAGATAGTTGACTTACAACACCAAGTATGGTGGTGATGATGCCGTGTGTACGTGCAACGAGAACAAACCAAGGTGATACCCTCCTCGTAAAGTGATCTTGTACCAAAACCTAGTTACCCAACTCGATCTTTACCCAACCCTTGCTTGTGTCCTCCTTGCTCCTTCTCGACAGTAAAACAACTGAAAGAAATAGAGAGTGTTTATGATTTGAATTTTGTGAAATCTTGCAAGTGTGAGGCAAAAGTGCATTTAATATGGGTTTATATAGGAGGGCAAAGGTGGTTGAGTGTTAGATCTAGTGAGGCACAATCCCTTAGTTGTCATTCGTATGTAGACAAACATGTCCCCCTTGATCTAGCTCTTGTCATGTCGAGTTGAGGTAGAAGGAGGCAAAGAAAGTTGACTTTGTATTAGTTTATGTGTAGCTAGGCTTAGTAGGAAATAAACAATTGAAATTAGGGCACATGTGGTAATCATGTTGGGGAACATGAAACATATGATCCATGGTGTATTAGTCGAAAATGGTTTTTGGGTTTGTCCAAGGGTTCGACGGCCAAAAGAGGTGGCTCCTTGTTGCATGTTACAAAATCCAAGTAGAGTGGTATTGTTTGTGTTGTGTTGTGGGGGACCAAGTAGAGAACAAGAGTGGTTCATATGGGTGTGTGGGAGCTGAGCTCGTTAGCTTCGTATAACACCAAGAAGAAAACAAAAAAGAAGAAACAGAAATAACAAGCCATGTGGGCTCACATATTCGATCCAATAAAAACAAAAGTTAAATGGGCTTGTGACTTGTGTGTTGGCCCAGCAGCGAAGCAAAAGAAAGAAATAAGAGACTTGGGCTTAAAATACTATACGGCCCAAGTTGTGAAAAAAAATATACGTGTGGGCTTAGTGGTGGTGATTCGGCCCAAAATATCGGGGTGTCGGTGTTCGTAGAATTGTGATATTAATTTCGGTGTTGGTTCGTGATAACCATAAGTATTTAAATGGGGTAAATATATATACTCGTAATCGTAATTGTGATATTTAATATATATATATATATATATATATATATATATATATATATATATAATAATTTCTCGGTGTTCAAATGGGTGTCGGGTCGCAAGTGGGAGTTACCGGTGCTTAACCTCATTGGGTGACATCCAAGAGTGACATTCGGGTGATATTGGGTGACAAAACATAATCGGGTGTTAAACCAACGGTGTTCAAAACAATCGGGTGTTCAAACAAACAGTGTCTCATGTAAAAATTTAAATTAGCCCGCAAAAATGGCTTAGTTTAGAATAATGTTGGTAATTAGCATTAATAAATGACCTGGGATTTTACGGTGTATTACACACAGTCAGGGGGCGGACGAGAGAATGACAAGTACACCCCACTAACGAAGACTCCAAGGGAGATATTTGTGACAGAAGGCGCGAACTTCCCGAAACCTCCACCAATGCGCACCCCAGAAGATCGGTGCGTAGGGAATGGGTACTGCGAGTACCATGGACAGAAGGGCCATACCACTAATGAGTGTGTCCAATTGCGCCAACTAATTGATAAATTAGTGAAAGAAGGCAAATTGGATCATTTAGTTAAGAGCATCAAGGAGGGAAAAGACAAACAGAAGATCGGGAGCAAGAAATAAGTACCTAAAGACAAGGCTGACACCATCTACATGATACAATCATGGCAGCGAAAGACTAGGCAAAAGGTCAACCAAAATTTTTCTTATGGGAGCGAAATCTCTTTCCCCACTCTGGCTGCGGACAAGGCAGTAGCGGAACCGCTCACCATCGAGATAAATACGGGGTGTCACAATATCCACCGCATGTATGTTGATGGAGGGGCATTCGCAGACATAATGTATGAACACTGTTTCAAAAGGTTGCGACCTGAGATACGAAGTCAGTTAAGCCTAGCCACGACGTCGTTGACTGGCTTTACAGGAGAAAAGATATGGCCCATGGGGCAAATACGATTACTCGTTGTCGTTGGTAATAAGGAACACTCCATGGCGGCCTGGATGAATTTTATGGTGATCAGATCTCCTTCGACATACAATGGCATTATTGGAAGACCAAGAATATCAGCCATGCGCGCGGTACCATCCACAACACATGGGATGCTCAAATTCCCAGTAAAAGGAGGCATTGTCACCCTCTACAATACTACTGTACCCCCTAAAGAGTGCAACACGGCTACATGTGAGATGACACACACTCCAAAACATCACACACCTAAAGTATCAAACCTGAAGGTCTTAATTCATCCTGATTACCCGAAGCAAGAAGTATCGATCGGGGGATCGATGTCTGATAAAGGCAGAGCGGCCGTGTGTGCACTCTTGCAAAGGAATTTAGATATCTTCGCATGGGAACCAAAGCACATGACGGGTGTGCCACGATCGATTACAGAACACAAGTTGCAAATCCGACAAGGATACTCCCCAGTACGGCAGAAAAAGCGCGGCCAGGCTCTAGCGCGCGCAAAATCCATTCTAGAGGAAGTACACAAGCTTGTGGATGCAGGTATCATGCGAGAAGTCTATTACCATGACTGGCTTTCCAATCCAGTAATGGTGAAAAAGAGAGATGGTAGCTGGCGGATGTGCGTGGATTTCACTGATCTCAACAAAGCATGTCCACAAGACTGCTACCCGTTACCAGAGATAGATTGGAAGATAAAATCTTTGTGCGGATACCCCTTTAAATGTTTCTTAGACGCATACAAAGGATACCACCAAATCCAAATGGCTAAAGAAGACGAGGAAAAAACAGCCTTCCACACAAGCCAGGGTGTTTACTGTTATACAAAAATGCCTTTTGGCTTAAAGAATGCGGGCGCCACCTACCAGCGATTGGTAGATAATGCATTTGAAAAGCAAGTGGGCTGCAACCTAGAGGTCTATGTTGACGACCTTGTCATAAAAGGCCATACCGAAGACGAATTGGTACGCGACATAGAAGAAACATTTAGAACTCTGGGAAAGATCAATATGAAGTTCAATCCTAAGAAATATGCTTTTGGTGCTACAGAAGGCATGTTCCTCGGATACTTGATAGAGCCTGATGGCATTAAGCCATGCCCAGAAAAAACAAAGGCTGTCATCCAACTCCCTTCACCACGCACATTGAAAGAAGTCCAGTCCCTGAATGGAAAACTAGCCGGGTTGAATAGATTTCTTTCCAAATTAGCAGATAAGTCATTCCCCCTATTTAAAACACTCACGAAGTGTACAAAAAAGGGAGACTTTCGTTGGACTGCGAAAGCAGAAGAAGCCTTTACATAGCTTAAGCAACATATAGCAGCGCTTCCCACACTAGTCGCACCCTTAACCACCGGTATATTTTGTAAGCAAAGCACTCAAGAAGACAGAGATTAACTATAGCGCAATGGAAAAGTTGATCCTGGCGTTAGTGTTCGCAGCCAAAAGACTGCGCAGGTACTTTCAGGCGCACCCCATAGTGGTGATCACGGACCAACCTATCAAGCAAGTTATCTCCAAACCCGACGCATCAGGACGATTACAAAAATGGAGTGTGTTGCTAGGCGAGCATAACATCTCTTATAGACCACGCACCGTGGTTAAGGGGCAGATACTAGCAGATTTCATCATTGAGAAACCAGACACTGATGCTCCACCATCAAGAAGTGAGGTAGAACAACAAGAACCATGGGTCCTATTCACGGACAGATCTTCGTGCGTGGACGGATCAAGCGCAGGCCTCATCCTCACTAGTCCAGAAGGAATGGAATTCACTTACGCATTGTGATGAGTGCTCAAACACTCATCATTTTGTACCTATATTTGACTAAAAAAACGACTAAAAACACACAAATACACCATATAATACTGGAAATATCCTTGGATTGTTTTTAAGTGTTTCAAGTACAAAAGGATTGAAAACAGACGAAAACTGAGCAAAATTTGCATAATTGGCAGAAACAGTCCTTGAACTTTTAGAAAATGGCAAAATAAATCACCAAAAACCCTTTTTGTCAAAGCTTTTTATTTTCATCATCATTATTATTATTATTATTATTATTATTATTATTATTATTATTATTATTATTATTATTATTATTATTATTATTATTATTACTATTATTATTATTATTATTATTATTATTATTATTATTATTATTATTATTATTATTATTATTATTATTATTATTATTATTATTATTAGTAGTAGTATTGTCAAAAAAAAATTATTATTATTATTAAAGAAAAAAAAAAACTACACAATTTATTTTGCAAAATCAGTTTTTATTAATAAACCTAATTACACTATCCTAAATCCAACTAAACCAAATCCTGGCCCAACCACAACTTAAACCCAACACAATCCAAACCCACACCACACTTTCATCCTTAAACGTAAACCCACAAACAATAATAACACACACGTTTTTTTTATCCCAGGTCAAACAATCAGTCGTACCCTTCTTCTTCCTCCCTCCCTTTACCCACCAGGCAAACCATCTTCCTCACCTTTTCCTGCAACACTCAACCCATCCCTCCTCAAAAGCAGCCACCCTTCACATGTTACCCTTGTCCAAGTCACCTATCCTCACCCCTCAATTTTATCCAACGGCTCACAACAAAAGGCTTTGGCTCCAATTATAAAATGAAGGGCTGTGATGAAGTGAAAGAAAGCACAATATGGATTCAAGCACTCTCCCTCACACAAGAAACACAGAAGAAAAGGACAAGAAAATAGAAGGCTAATTTTTATCAGTGTATAAATAGCATATGTATGCCAACATTATAAGGCATTAGGAGTATGTTAGAAATTAGGGATAGTAGTTAGCTTTAATTAGTTGTTAATTTAAGTTTTATTTCCAGTTTAAATTAGTTTCAAGTATTTTAATTTTTCAAGTTTTATGAAATCTCAGTTTTAGCTTATAATGCTTATTTTGATTTACTTATAAAAACTGCTTGTTTCTGATTCACATGAGCTTAGAAGAGTTTATTTTGGCTTGTTAAACAGTTGTATCTCAAAATCTTAGCTTAGAATTGTCTTCTCCTGTGAAAAATCCAAAATAGTTAACTATATGGGAGTGTTTGGCACAAGCCAAAATTTTGGTCATAAACCAGTTTCTACCCATTTTCAAATCTTAGATCAGCTTTATTTCAACTTTGTTAGTAGTTTTTAATCAGAATCTCATCATCTTTTGTTTGTCCAAAAGCTTTTTACTGGTTTTATAAAAATTCCTTTCAAAACTGATTTTTAGAAATAACTAGGATAGAATTTAGGTTTAGCTTCTTTAAATGTCATTACTTGGTTCACTCTAGGTACAATTAGGTTGGTGCACCTTTCCATAACCTGGTCTTTGACTTTTTAAGTCAAAAATCTTGTTTTTGCCCCAATTTGCAAAAATTCTGCACTTGCCGAAAAATTCGCCCAAACAGCTGGTTAGTTTTTTTATTTTTCATTTGTTCGTTATTAGTCCGTTTTAGCTAAAAATTGATTTGGTGCTTATTCAGTAGCTCATCTAGTTGACTGTATTTTTAGTTTATTTTTTTGAATTTGTTATCACAGCTTTTCATTAGCCCGAAGTAGCCTTATTTGTTGCTGTAAAAAAAAATATGCATTTCAGAAACTGTTTTTGATTTTTCATTCGTTCGTTATAAGTCCATTTTACCCGAAACTTGGTACAATTAGTCTTTGGTGGGTATTCTAGTTAGTGATATTTTTATTTTATTTTTATATTTTTTTTCTTGACAGTTTCTTTTAGGCCCTTAATTCCCCTTAGTCCATTTTTTTTACAGCCATAGTTTAGTATTGCTTAATTTGTGCTTGTTAGTCTTAATATAACTGCTTATCTGCTCCCCTTTAGCTTTTTAGGACTCCCCCTTAGAAGCCTTAGCTTAGTTTCCCCCCTAGTGTAGCTCATCTTAGTTTTAAGCCTAGCTTTTTAGTCCTAAATTTCTCTTTTTACGCTTTATGCCAACTGTTGCTTTTTTGTGCTTGCAACTGCTTATCCGTAGCTTTTCACACAGAGTTGTAGTTTTAAGAATTGCTTGTTTTCATGTTGCTAATCAGTTTGTGCAAAAAGTTTTGAAAAAAAAAATGTTTTCCAAAAAAAAAAAAAAAAAAAAAAAAGGTGCACAGGTTCGAACTTGTGACCTCCTGGATGCAAGAACACAACACACAAGCAACACTCCCCACCATCTGCTCTAATACATGTTTCTTGTTAGTTTATGTCTAGTTTGTTATTTATAGTAGTGATTTTCTGTTTAGCTTATTTAACTTATCAGATTTAGGTTGCTTAATTTCTGCTTATTTAGAAACTGTAACCCCAACTTTTTATATTTTTTATAAATTACTTTTAACTTGTAGAATTTATTAAAAAAGTTTCAGATTTATTAGTTGGTTAGATTAATTATTAGGATTTAATTTAGTTAGTATTTAATTCATAATAATTAGAATTTGTATCCAATTTTTAATTTTCTTTTTTCCAAAATTTTCTTTTGTCATTTTGTACGTGTTAAAATTGTTTGTATGCCCGTAGGACTAGTCGTGCTTAGATTTCACTTTTATTTTTGCGCGTTGACGTTATTTCTAATTAAAACACGCGTTTTTAGTTTATTTGCTTACGTTATTGTTCTACAACACCAAATAAGCTCTCAAATCATCATTACAGGCATTTTAATCTCGAATCTTAATCGATCTTTCCCATTCACATCTCGTTGGGACACGACCCGGGAAATCACTTACCCGGTATCTTATATATATATATATATATATATATATATATATATATATATATATATATATATATATATATATATATATATATATATATATATATATATATATTGTGTTCACGATTTTTTGCAAGTTAACCTTTTCCTAAAGGTTAATTAGTGAATTCCACTCATGTCTACTTTGTGTGTATTTTTTATACGCACTAAAAAACGCTTATCAAAATGGCGCGGCTGCCAGGGAGGTTGTGTTGCGACAATATCATTACGATTTTAACGATTAGTGACTTGTAGAACCTTCGTCAAGAAGTTATCGCTTTCAAAAATATATAAAACACAAAAATATTTTCCTTTTCTTTCGAATATATCTATAATATAAAAAAAATACTAAAACAATTTTCCGTTTTCTCGTTAGATAATATAAACATAAAAAACAACCGCCGAGAACCAAGGCAGAACACTTACCGACTGGGGGTGTGAATATTAATAAGTTCCCAAACAAAAGATTAAAACTTGTCATTGTATCCTTGTGAGTGATGTACCTTTTCTAAAGAAGTCATTCATTCGTGATTATTTGTTTAAGTTCCTTGTCTCGATCTCGTTTTAATTGTGTTGTTTTTCGAAAAAACCAAAAATATTCTCCTTCTTTGTTTTTACAAAATGTTTTCCAAAAACTCCAAAAATATTCACCTTTACCCTCTCACATCTTTGATTCTTCATCCCTACCTCTCTGTAAACCTTTGATTCTTTCCTATGTCGTATCCATACCATTTTGGTTGCCAATGGTGTGGTGGTCCTCATAATGGTGAGAATTGTCCCAACTGTAGCATGGTAGAGTCAGGATACGGGTATATCTATAACCAGGATCCCTATTCTCACCATGACACGACTGATTTATTCCACCAGCCACCACACCATGAGATACTGACATATTCGTGTGAGTATTGTGGAGGTCCTCATCAAGGATTTGAGTGTAAAACCGGAAACACGTTTGTCTATGAACAGTTTCCTGATAACACTCAGAATTTTGGAAATGACCAATATCCATGTTATTCACCAAACCAGTCACAACAATCATATTGTTGTGAGTACTGTGGAGGTCCCCACTTCAGCTCAGATTGTCAAACAAGGAATCCATTTCCTTGTAACAATTACGACTATTCGTATCAAGACCAACCTCCACAGTACCAAATGATTCAAGAAACTCCTCATGAAACTCAGCAAGACCTTTGTCTAAAGGTTCTTGAAGCATTGAAAGAACTTAAGGAGGAGTTTGCTACTACATCGTTTCAAAATTCTAGTGAGAAATCTATTGCAGAATTACTTGCAGAAGAACGAGAAGCTAGAAACAAAAGAAGCATGGAGGAATTGCTAGTCTTAGAACAAGCAGCTAAAAAACGCGCCATATTTCGCAATGCTGCTCTTCTCGACGATGATGATAGTGATGATGAAGTTACCCTTGATATTTCTCAATTTTGTAAGGGTTCATCAAGTTCATCAGTAGCAATTCCGTCCACGGAAAATTAGGGAGAAAAGACTATGATGGAATTACTAGCAGAAGAACAAATGAAATTTATAAAACCCATGTCTGCTAGTCCTTCTCAACTCCCTCAGTCTGTTGCTATCACACCCGAAGTTTCCACTCACTCTCTGAGCATGGGGGACGAGCATCTTAGCACTGTTCTTGAAAAGGAATCGGACGAATTTATAAAGTCTAGTGTTGAGAACCTTGTCCCAATCCCAAGTGAGTCACAGGGAATTTTTGATCATATGTGTAATTTTCCTTCCCCTCTTGAGTGTTCAAAAGATCATTTTGAGACTTTCTCCGATTTTAGCGATGATTGTGCATCTTATAGAGACATTGAGTATGTTGAGGCATCACTCCCACAATCTGATGCTGATCCTCTTCTTGAGGAGTTCGCCGATGAACTCACTCACATCAATCCACTTCCATCAGGAAGTGATGATGATCTTCTTGATTTTGAAGCCGATCTGGGAGAAATTGAAAGTCTCTTATATCATGATCCGTCACACAGTTCTGATCCCAACAGTCCAATAGAGAATGTTAATAATCTTGTTCCCGAAGCATTCAAAACTACTCTCACTAATCCTCTGTTTGAATTCGAATCTGAATTCACTTTGATTTCTGATAATCCAATTTTTGATATTCAGAACGAGGATAGTGATGAGTCCACAACGGAACAAGAGTTCACTGATTTACATCATGTGATTGATTCTCTTCACGAGGAGTTCTTCGGTGAACTCACTCATATCATGACTCCTCCAGAGTATGATTACTTGGATAACAAGAAAAACCATGATCGGGGGGAAAAGTTCTCAATCATGAGAATTGGTATGTTGATGACAAATTTTCCCACCCTCCCACCCAAGATGTTGTCCAAACCAAAGAGCTTAACTTATGAAATCCAAAATCAGGAAACTGAACCTGATCTTGAGGATGAAGATCTTGTCATGATTGTTTTCATGACTTTCTTTCTTTTCTTCACCTACCTGGTGACTTCCTCTCTTCTTCACTCCTTTGGGAGTGAGGATACCATCTTTGACCCCGGCATCACCGCTTATAGTTTATACTATTTCAAGCCGGGTATATCTCATCGGTGTGGAACTTTCACGTACTTCAATGTTTATCCAAACATCTTGAATAAAAGTCCGATTGAGATTGTCTCTTCCACATGTTGCTTCCCCAAGAACCAATGAATTCGGGGTCGAGTCAAGCTAGTGACTCGGTAAACAAAAACATTAGCACAACATGGGTTTTCACCCATATTTCTATCTTCTTTCTTATTTCTAACACTAAGTGTGGGGGAGTTTCCCCTGCTGTTGGTTGCCATGTTTAGTTTGCTCATGTTTTCAGATTTCCCTTGGATTGTGATGATTGACGCGCCTGTTTTCAATCCAGCCGCCCAATATACTATCCTTTTGCTAACGATTATCTAGGGATATCTTATAAAATCTTTTTGAAAAAAAGATTTCCTTCGCACGCTTAGCTTGTAATGTTGCCTTTTTACGTTCAAAGAGTCGGCATAATATCCGGGACTTTGATTATTGAGGACAATATTCAATTCTAAGTGTGGGTGGGAATTCTGGCGAATTTGATCACACATGTACCTGTTAGTGCCCTAGTACCCCCGTTTTGGCCAAAAAATTTTTTTTAGTGGAAGTGCTTTGCCCTAACACAACAAATGGTTATCAGTCCAACATGTCTAATATAAGGACTGGCTAATCCAAGAGCAAACGGCTCTTGGTAAAGATATCTCAAATCCGTTTATGGCTGACAATTTGCCAAAAATTGTATGGTGTTCAACTCACCATATCTTTGATAGTGAAGAGTTGGCTAGCCCACAAGGTTATGGCTTGTGGTAAAGGCAGTGGAAAACCATAATTGGTATTCAACTCACCAAGATGATAATTTTAGAGTTGGCTAGTCCAAAAGCAAACGGATTTTGGTAAAGATAAATCAAATCCGTTGACAGCTAATGGTTTGCTCAAAATCATTTGGTTATCAATGTACCAAAGTATCATACTAAAACATTGGCTACTCCAGAAGTAATGGCTTTTGGTAAAGAGACATCAAATCCATTAAATTTTCATAAAAGATTACTAGGGACTAGCAATAGTTTAGTGTGGGGGATTGATGAGTGCTCAAACACTCATCATTTTGTACCCATATTTGACTAAAAAAATGACTAAAAACACACAAATACACCATATAATACTGCAAATATCCTTGGATTGTGTTTTTATGTGTTTCAAGTACAAAAGGATTGAAAACAGACGAAAACTGAGCAAAGTTTGCATAATTGGCAGAAACAGTCTTTAAACTTTCAGAAAATGGCAAAATAAATCACCAAAAACCCTTTTTGTCAAAGCTTTTTATTTTCATTATTATTATTATTATTATTATTATTATTATTATTATTATTATTATTATTATTATTATTATTATTATTATTATTATTATTATTATTATTATTATTATTATTATTATAAACCGTTACTTTTCATTTGAAACCAAGGAAATTACATGAAATTAGAGGGGAGTCTAGACACAATCTGTGCTCCCACTCCTTTTTGAATACACAAACTAACTCGATGGAAAATAAAAGCACCGCTCTTAACGTTGTTAGAGTGGCTGCTGGCAATAGTCCCGACGCGCGAGAGTGTATTCAAAGCTTCCACATCCAGTTCCCCAAACGTGGAAAAAGCGAAAGGGACGAACTTGTATCCATTGTCTTCACACTTGGACGCATACTTCTTCCTTTTCTTTTCCACAGCATTACTCAACGCAGCCCCAGGAGCTCATGTCGTTACCCCAGTCCCAGCAAACGGGGAGACCCCAGTCACATCCAGACATGCGTCCTTACCTTGGAACCAGTTAAACAGTAGCACATTTGCAGGACGTAATTCTCTCCCTTCCTCCGAAAGAAATCCCATTGAGGCCTCTTTACGCACCATAATCCCGGCTTTGGAACATATATCAACAAGGATATCACACACCAAATTATGCCTGAACTTGACACCCACTTCGCTAGTGCAGTGAACTGCATGATCCCCCCACTGGTCCATACGGTGTACATTGCAACTCTGGCATAAACTGCCTTCGAAGAACATAGGAACCGCAAGCCTGTAGCATAACACCGATCGAAATTGGCGAGGATTCATCCTTTGTCCAAGACCGTCAATAGGGATGGCGAAGAGGAAGTCCTGCGCATGTGGGGCGTGGATTCTACTAAGTATAGCCACCTGCCTTGGACTTAATGAGTACTTGGAGACAAGGTCTTTCTCAATGACACCGAGATAACACTTTGCCAATGTTTTCATCATTTGGGGGGCAGAAGCGCCCCCGGTGATAGTGAGGAAGTCGGTGTTACAAGTAGCGTTGAATATGTCCAAAGCATGCTGGAATGAAGGGCCGTGTGTAACAATACCCGTTTTGGTGAGTATCTTATCCTGTAAGTCGTTCGTTTGCATCCGAGAAGCGAGGAAAGCGTATTGGACGATATCCCCCGCTGAAAGGATTTCAAGCCCACCTAGCTTTATTGGAAGAGTGGCAAGCCTCCACTGCCAACCACCAAACCCTGGCCCTGAGGCAGTAACAATCTTCTCCAAAGAGGCACGTAACGTCTGATCGAACTGAGCTTGGGCCTCTGATAAGTGCGAGGGGGAACATGTTCTCAAAGCATACGATAGTTTCGAAACTCCTGCACAATTACGCAAAAGGAGAAGCTCACGTTGCGGATCATTGAGTTTGTTAATTGCCTCGATTAAATGTATGGTTTTGGAGACCCTTTTGGAAGCCAAGTCCCGATATAAACCTTCATCCAAACTAACTGGACCACCAAGGAGTTTGACACCATTGAGCGGGCGAGCAATATTTATAGGAAATACGCCCTCCACTCTGCTTCTAGGGTCTTCGATAGGCCAGAAGAGTTCAGCCTTGTCAACATTTAAAAACAAACCACGAGCGGGGCCCTCTCTCCTAATGATATCAAGCGCCTTGGCGACCATGAGCGTATCTCCAACAATAGTACCATCATCAAGGTACCACGCCTGAAGGGTAAGTTCACATGACTGATTGATAGCATGAATCAAATGGTGCAAAGCTAGGGCAAACAACAAAGGGCCCAACGGATCACCTTGTTGGACACCCTGACTTGACCAAAGGATGGAGTCCTCATAATAGAGCCTGGCAGGGCGCGCATAACAGAACTCAACCCATGGTGCAATAGAAGGGCATCGCCACCTAGCTTCCTGAAGCAAGACACTCCTATCAACAAGATTAAAAACATTCTTGAAGTCCACTAAAAGCATGGAAAGTCCGACTTCACGCCCCTTAGACTCAATGAGCCTATTTACAGAGTGAAGGACAGCCTCGCATCCCCAGGGACTCCAACCCCAAATTGAAAATCCTGCAAGTAAGAGTTCATGGAATCACCGACCGACGAGGAGGCAACCTTTGACACAAGCCTACGCCAAACAGTGCCAACAGCAATAGGTACCACCGCCGGGTTTGACCAAGGGAGTCAAGGGAGCACTAGCGATATATTCCCCTAGTTGACTAGGGCACTTTCCACTAAGGAACATATTAACAGCTCCAGTAATGGACCCAAGCAGGTCATCAGCAATAGCAGACGCCGCCCCTCCCAAAATATCCATCAAATGTTGTGCCCGTAACCCATCACGACCACATGACGTCCCCTTGGGGAACCTGCGGATCCTGTTGAGTACCAAGTCCTTGTCGACAGAAAGGGCATCTTCATCAAGTGACAAGGAGGACGGGGTTGGCTGGGGGACATAGGGGTGTTTGGCCTCAAGCTCCAATAGAGTGTCAGGTGTGGATGGGGCGATTCCAGAAGACGTGAGCACCTTAATAGCAGCTGTAAAATGCCCGTCCCCAAGTTTACGCTTGCACTGACCCAGGTTGACTCCGTTTTGATCCTTACGTTTCGTCCCCTCTTTGAAAGATGAAGGCACTTCGACTAACCGATCCATCACCAGACCAAGCCTGTCAATGGGATCCCAAGATACTAGAAATGAAAATAAACTAAATTATACTAGAGTTGTGAGCAATATATGGGAGAATTGTGTTTACCTAGATTTTACTACTCCCTAGATATCTTTTATAGGTTAATTACTTGTTATAGTTGTGTGGATGACGGATTTTATTCCTTAATACCATTCATGGGGTGGCGTACTTACTTCCCCAATCCTATGAGCGCCTACTTCACTCCTATGTCGAACCGGCTAAGAAGCTCCTAACATGGGATCACTAGAATTCGTTCATGCATTAAATACAACCAATAAAACCTAGTACACATCAGTTCATGTTTCCTAAGACGTTCAAGCATGTTACACAATGGAGATCTGTCAGTTTTCTTAAGCCTACCATTGAAATCATTCATCCATTACAACCATAAACAATTAATCAACATATAAGTAACATCTAGGTTTCATTACATCTAAGCAAACACAAGATAGATCTAGCCTAGCATGTTGAAATCAAGACAAGCATAAGATATATTCAAACAACACATAGACATATTGATTGAATTGAAAGAAGACTTATCTTAATTGAACATGAAAGGATTCAAGGGGCGAAAACCCTTGAAAATACTATAAAATATGACCTAGGGTTTACAAAGTTCGGCCCTAGTATTCTCCACACAAGTTCCTCTTTTATGAATGAAAAATAGAAAACTATATATAGATTCTGATAGGTGACGGTGTCAAGAACAAAATGCTGACGCTGTCATCTCGCCGCCAAATAGTTTCTCAGACTGCCTAGGTCTGGGTCTGACGCCGTCATGTATACTCCTTATGCAGGCCGTCACCAAAAATAGTCTTGACGCCCTTGTTGTGACGCCTTCAGGTTTTCACTGGGTCGTCATGGATTTTACTCTTGATGCCAACATGATTGTCTTCTTGACGCCGTCAGGTACTGTTCTCAGCATGGAAGACTAAGTCTTTGCCGTTTTCTTCACTTTTATGCTCCAAAAACGTCCGAATTGCTTCCTTTTCCAGAATTCACTCCCAAAGTACCTAAAATCACAAAAGGAACGATTTAGGGCAATATTTGATCAAATAAATTCAATTTCGGGCTTAAATGACCTCCTAAAAATGGTTCATTTTTCTCCTCATCAACCCCCTTTTATTACCAAACCCGGTCAACTCCCTACAACCCGGTCAACATACCCTTATAATAAAAATCCCCAAACAAAAATTACCCGCCCCCCTTTTTTCATATTAACCCAGGACTATGAACCCTAACACTATTCACCACAAGTAAATCAAAAATCACAGCAATTAAGGTTAAGTTAGGTATTGTGCGTGGGTTTCTAGAAACATTCTGACATGTCAGGAATGCCAGAGTGGCAATCCGTGTGTGAGTGAGTGCCAAATGATTGAAGCAATCATGATCAAACGGCTATAATCACAAGATTGGGGACCAAGGTGCATCTGAGGGCTCATATTCGTCCAAATAAATACAAGTGTGGTGTGGATTGATGAGGTGGATTGCTAGAACCTTCACAAGGACCTCATGCTTCAAGTATAAATACCCCATCTGCCACAGATACTAGTGTGTAGGTTTTTTTAATATAAGTTGTATTAATTTTTCTATTTTCTTATTTGTAATTTTAAATTCAAGCATTTGTACTCAATTTCTTATTATTAATACAATTCAATTTTTAGTTTATTTTTCCTTTTATTATTGCAATTATTTACTTTCTATTTAGATTAAATTAGTAGTTTGTAGTTGATTTAATATCTCTTTTAAATATCTGTTTCACTTATATTGAAAAAAAAATCAGAAAAATAAAAAAATATTTCATATTAGTTTTTATTCATTTGGTTTAAGCTTCAAATAGTTTGTTTTCTGTTATTATAAGCTTATATAAGCTATTTAGCTTACTGTTTCATCAAAATCTCAAAAATATAAAAAAGGTCAAATAAAGTCGAAGTGTTGAGCTTATTTTTAATAGCTGAGCTTATTGGAGTATTGGTAGCCAAATCAGAAGTCCACTTGGCCTGTCATAAAGACAGGCAAGCTTAGTGAACCCCCTCTTTTCATGCTGAGGGGGAGTTGAGTTTGTAAGTTTCTAATATAATTTCAATTCTGCATCAGTAGAATTTTATTAGTATAGATCTATTAATATTGCTTAATTCTGATTTAGTTCATCATTTATAGTTTAGTTAAGGTCTTTTTTATCATTTGGATTTGCCTTTGTTTAGTTGTTGCTGTTTCATTTACTGTCCATTTTTAGATTCTGTGTTTGATGTGCTTCTGAGTTATTGACCTGAGATCTGTTTGATCATAGTATATTTGGTGATTCTTAATCTAGTTAGGCTCTGATTTTAAAGTTTTGAATTGATTTGAGAAGATTTTGGGTGAGATTGTTGAGACAGCTTCTTTCAGGGATGTTTGGATCAGTTGCTATCTGTGTGGTGTGATTGTTCTTGTCATTATTTATCTGCTCAGTTAGGTTTTCCTAGGGTAGTATAAGTTAGATTGAGCATAAAAACATTAGGTCATTCAGCAAAAAGTCAACATCCACTGTTGATACAAAAGTTGGGCGTACCTCGTTATGGGCTTATGCTCTCGTACCAATTCACTCCTTAGCACTTGTTACCTGCGTACTAAGAAAATAAGACAACACCGTTAGGCTTATCGAGGGATTGTCTCCCCCGATTAGACTCCGGCGTGAGAGTAAGTAATCGATTTAGGGTTCTCGTAGAGAGTTTTAGGGTTGTATATCGTACCTTTGAATGAGAGATGTCATTCCTTATATAGGGGCTGAAACCGTGTAGGTTTCTTGCTCCTTACTTTTCGCATACGTAATGCTTATCCGGGGTAAGGATATCTATTCCATGAATAGGTAATCCTTATCGCACACCCGGTTAAGTTTGGTTGGGCTTTGGGCTTCGTGAGCCCAAGCCATGTTTATTACGGGCCGTTATTTGTTATAATAGCCCACTCGTGGTGGGTTTGGGCCAAGTAATGTTTATCATTTGGGCTTGTGGCCCAAATATAGACTATACGTCATCATGTCCCCCCAGTCTAGTGTGCGTGGCCCGTAGCCGCGGATACTAGACTTAATGTTATCAGCGGTAAGCGTGGCGAGAAATCAAGGAAATTTTACCGCTCGTTTTTAAGTGCAATGCACCTAGTCCTAGGTATTTCAAACGAATACCTCGAAAAATGGGGGTGGTGTCCACGTGGCCCTCATGAATCGGGAAAAAGTGCATGTACCGGTTCAGTTTCAGCCATACGTTAATGTAAGTGGGATCCACGTGGAGTTAATCTAGGGTTTTTTTACCCCTTATATAAGAGTGACCGCCCCACTCTTTACAATCACACAGTAAAACACACACTCCTCACTTATTCATCTTTCTTGAAAGCTTATTGCAAAGAAAATACTCATTTTCGTAAGTAATTTTTGTGCGTTTCACTCGTAAATTAATGAAGATGGTCGCTCAGTTAGAAGACTTTCGCTCTGCGATGTCTATTGAGGATGTTACTCAATTTTCGTCTGACTTCTTCGTGCCTTTGGATGTCCATCCAGAGGCGCCAGATGTGGACGCATGTATAGCTGATTTCCCCGAAGGGAAAATAGGGCTTTACACGAAATTTTTTGAGTATGCGAATCACCGTGTACCCATATCTATCTTCTTGATCGATTTGCTCAATCACTATCGCCTTCACATCTCTCAGCTGCACTGTATTGGTGCGGCTAAGGTGTCGAATTTTGAAGTAAACTGCCGTTTACTTGCGATAGACCCGACCGTAGACTTGTTCCGCTCCTTTTACCACACAACGTGGTCGAATGGTTGGGTTTCTTTTGCGAAGCGCCAGGGGGCGCTGCAATGTTACACTGAGAAAGTAGATGCCCTAAAAAATTGGAGGAAATACTTCTTCTGGGTTGACGATGTAGTTTTTCCCTCTGGCTATGAGTTTTATACTCAGAGTACATTGCCAAGGGATGGGCGCCCCGCACCCGGTTCCTACAGGCTTGCTGACGCGCAGACTCTAGATGCCAATCGACTGGCCATTAACCCCTATCCGGAGGAGTTTTTGGTACATGTGGGGTTGAGCCGCACTTATTTTGGCGCTGCGGATGAGGTTCCTACTTTCCTGAGTGAGGATGGCCGGGGTGGGTGTTCATCCATTCTACTTCAAGCTTTGTAAGTCTTTTGTGTATGTGCGCTTTTAATAACTAATCCTTTTTGCTTTCTTGGTTTATTGATGTGTGCAGAGATGGATCTATTTGCTGTGGTGAAGCTGGACAAGCCGAAGCTGGTAACTATAGGGGTGCGCCCTCTGAGGGAAGGTGAGCAGCCCCTACTGGAGGCGACAAAGGGTCGTTTGACCGCCCTGCCAGAGGCGGTTCCTGAGAACACACCACCGCTCCAAGTGACGCCTGTTCAGAGCGTGGCGCCTGATGCAGAGGTAGCACCCACTGTGGAGGTGGCGCACACTATGGAGGTGGCGCACAAGGAGGCGCAATCGGGATCGTCTGACAGCATTAAAATCCTGAATCCTGAGGAGGTGCTGAGAGAGGAAGTTGCGCAGAATGTTAAGCGCAAGGGAGAGGATGGAGGCAGTGGTACCAGAAAGAGGCGTCGACACGTCATCAGGGACGCGTAGTCGAATGCGGAAGAGACATCTACTTCTGGCGCACGGTTGAAGGTTGATGATGTTTCTCCGTTTCTGTAAGTGTCTGCATTTTTATCGTCCTTCTCCCCTTTTTTGTTTTATCATATTACTTGTTGTAATACTGTTTTTTGTTGTGTAGGGATGATGCTGCGAAGAATGATGGGGTCTTCGTTGATGAGGTTTCCTCTCCACAGAATGAAAACAGGGAGGGGAAGACCAAGGTTGCTGATGGTGGCGAGGCGCAGCAGCTAATGGATGAGCTGGCTGCGACCACTGCGCGCCAAGCTGAGCTGGTGGCTCAGCTAAAAGGGAAGTATGTTGGGGAGAGCAGTGCTCTTGCCCAAAAGGAGGAGGAGTTGGTGACACTCCGTGCGCAGTTGGCTAGTGCGCAAGTGGAGCTGGAGGCCACGAGGGCGTATGCTGAAAAGATTGTTGGAGATAAGGTGAGCATGCTAGCCGACCTTAGGTATGCGAGGGCTAAGCTTGAGCAAATAAAGGCTAAAGTGACCTGGTCGGTGGCATATCTTGATGAGAAGAAGGCTGAGCATCGTGCCAGCGTCCAGGAGTTTCAGGAGGGCGTGGAGAAGGCGATTGCATTGCAAGAGGAGAAGCTGCGCGCCCTCTGTATAGAGTATGACGAGGAGTTGTATCCACACTTGATGTCCACTATTGCTGAGCGCAGGTATTTTTGTTTACTTGTCTTCATAATAACTTTATCGCCGTGCTTTTTACTTACACAAATTGTCTTTGTGAATGCAGGTGGTTGATTAGCCATGGGCTGCGCCTGGCAGCCCTGAGCACACTAGAGTCCGCAGAGGTAGTGGACGCTTTTGGAAAGGTGGTACATTGCGCGATTGCGTGTGGTCGATCGCAGGCCATGGAAGATCTTCATGAGGCCAAGCTGCTGGAGAAGGACTTGGCGGAAGTCCCTGGGTACAGCCCTACAGCTTATGATGAGCTGCTGCAAGCAATGGTGGGGCTGAAGGTTCTTGAGTTGCCGCACATTGGGAGGCAGGAGCGCGATCAAGATGATCCCATAGATGTGCTGATGGCAGGGTTGACATTGCAGCGCCATCTTGGGGATAATGCGGAGGAGGAATCAGATTACTATCTGAAACCTGATGTTTCGCAGCTTCAAGTTCCCGTGTTCGCGCGTCCTCATGATATTCTCAAACCCTTTGCTATTGAGAGGGAGATTCCCTTGAAAGAGGTGCTAGAGCGACATGAGCAGAGGGTTGCTGTGAAGAAGGGTATCAAGGGCAAGGCCGTGATGTGTGGCTTTGGCGCTGCACACCTCCCTAGGTCAGATGGTGTGCCTGTAAGCGTTCCAACCGTGTCTATGCAGGATGCCATAACTTTGAGTAAGCTTAAGGAAGCGGGGAGTTCCGCCGCTCCGGAGGAGAGTCCTGAGCATCGCCATAGTATATAGGCTTTTTGTATATTTATGTATCTTTCCTTGTAATTTTTATTAATAAATGTGGAATAAGATACATTTTTGTTTTAAGTTCTTGACTTAAATATACTTGCATTGTTTGCTAAGTTTGATTTTTTAACTAAGTCTTTTAAGTGCGTGACTTTGAAGAATTATACTTGCATTGTTTGCGAAGTTTTATTATTTGACCAAGTGTCTTGGCTCGTTATATTGCTAAGCTTGTACGGTGTACTTGGTATATGCGCATCCGTCGTGGGGTGCGCACGCGAGACTTACCTCGACGTCTCGAGAGTAAGGCGCTTAGCAAGGATGCGTGATCCAATGTTGATGGGTTTGCAACCCTCTTATTCAACGAGTAAATTAGTAGGTTAACTTATCCTTTATGCCTTCGTTGGTCTTTAAGTGGTGCATGCACACCATGTAGGCAGAAATATAAGATAAACAATATTGACATATATGCAATAAAGTAAAATGCGCTATGGAGTTAGCTAGAAACCATAACATTTTATTAATACTTGCAAGTTATTTGAAAAAATAGAAAATACAATTCCTAGAAAAGAAAAGAAAGACAAACACTTATTGGGCACCTCGTAGGATGCAAGGGTGTTTGTGTAAGGGCCGTAGCCTAAAAGTAACATTTTTTGAGATTGCAGATGTTCCAAGTGCGCGCTAGGTCGTGACCTTCCATATCGCGCAGTCTGTATGCGTCGTTGCCGAGCGCGTCTGTGACCTCGTAAGGTCCTTCCCATTTAGGTCCGAGCTTGCCTGTGTCTTCTGCGTGGCTCGCGTCGTTGGCGCGGTAAACAAAGTCTCCTGGTCTGAATGAAGTGTGTTTGACTTTTGCATCATAATACTTCTTCATTTTTGCCTTAGCCTTTGCTTAGCGTATAGCTGCGCGTTCGCGTCTTTCTTCCAGTATGTCTAAGTCTATGCGCCGTTCCTCGTCATTTGTCGTGACGTTGACCTCTGCTGTGCGTATAGTTGGCATTCCTATCTCGGCTGGTATGACGGCTTCTGTTCCATAGACTAGGGAAAATGGCGTGTCGCCCGTACTGGTTTTGATTGTTGTGCGATGTGCCCACAAGACATGCGAGAGCTCATCTACCCACCTTCCTTTGTGTCTGTCAAGGCGCGCTTTTATTCCTTCGCCTAGACTGCGATTTGCGCGCTCAGCTAGGCCATTGGTTTGTGGGTGTTTGACTGAAGCAAAGTGTTGTGTGATGTTCAATTGTGCGCACCAATCTTTGAATGGGTTATCACATAATTGTTTTCCGTTGTCTGATATGATCGCGCCCTGTAGTCCGGAGCGACAGACAATGTTGTCCCAAACAAAGCGTTTGACTTGGTTTCCCGTAATGTTCACCACCGCTTTTGCTTCGATCCACTTTGTAAAGTAGTCTATGGCTACGATGAGGAATTTTACTCCTCCAGCTGCGACAGGGAAAGGTCCTGCGATGTCAATACCCCATTTGTAAAATGGCCATGGTGAGGTAATTGGTGTTAGCTCTTGTTGTGGTCGGCGCGGAATTGGCATATGTACTTGGCAATTGCTGCATTTTCTTATCAGATCGCGTGCATCGCGATGCATTGTTGGCCAATAGTATCCTGACCTTAGAGTGCTTGCCACCACGGATCGTGGCCCTGAGTGCATACTACATGATCCAGCGTGGATTTCGCGGAGGACGTAGTCTGCTTGAAGGGGTCCGACACATCTGTGCCATGGCTGTAGGAAAGACCGTCGATAGAGTACATTGTCGCGTAGTTCAAATCGTTGCGCTGCGCGCCGTATTCTTCGGGCGTCTTTATGATCTTGGGGTAGGACTCCCTTGCTAATAAATTCAATGATAGGTGTCATCCATGTAGGATCTTGTTCCTCTATCACCGTTGATATCTCCCTCTCCAAGATTGACTTGTTTTTTAGGGTTTCCACCAATACCTGTTTTGAGAGGTGTGCGAAGCTTGTGGATGCGATCTTGCTGAGTGCGTCTGCCTTCTTGTTATCTCCTCTAGGCACCTGTTTTATTTTGAACCTATCAAAGTTTTTGATCAAAGATTTTGTCTTTTCTAGGTATTGGGTCATGTGTTCATCCTTGGCCTCATATTCACCTAGCACGTGGTTAGCGACCAGTCGCGAGTCTACGTTTGCTTCTAGGTTGCGAACACGCATTTGAATTGCAATGCGTAGTCCAGCTAGTAGGGCTTCGTATTTTGCCTCATTGTTTGTGGCTGTGAATTCAAAGCGTAGCGCATAGGTGAATTCCATACCTTCTGGATTTGTAAGAATAAGGCCTGCGCCTGATCCTTCTACACATGAAGATTCATCTGTGAACAGAATCCAGGGTTCCTGTAAATCTGTTTTAGCTGTAGATGTCGGGCTGTCGCTGTCTGGCTTCTCCACGATAAAATCGGCTAGGACTTGTCCTTTGATTGCAGTGCGCGGTCTGTATGAGATGTTATACTCATTTAGCAGTACACTCCATTTTTGTAAGCGTCCTGATGCGTCAGGCTTAGAGATAACTTGTTTAATTGGCTGATCAGTGATTACAACTATTGGATGCGCTTGAAAGTATCTGCGCAACCTTTTGGCTGCGAACACTAGAGCCAAGACCAGCTTTTCCATAGAGCTGTAGTTAGTCTCTGTTTTCTTTAAGGCTTTGCTTACGAAATATATGGGTGTCTGGACGGAGTTTCTGTCTGTCAATAATACGGCGCTGACTGCTCCATGGGTTGCCGATAAGTACATGATTAGTTCTTCCCCTGGTCGCGGTGCGACGAGTTTGGGAAGAGATGCCAGATGGTTTTTAAGTTGTTGGAAAGCTTCCTCTGCTTCGATTGTCCAGCGAAAGTCTCCCTTTTTTGTACACTTCGTGAGTGTTTTAAAGAGGGGAAGAGATTTGTCTGCTGACTTAGATAAGAAACGGTTTAGCCCTGCTAACTTTCCATTCAATGATTGGACTTCTTTGAGTGTGCGCGGTGAGGGGAGATCAATAACGGCCTTTGTTTTTTCTGGGCAAGGCTTGATTCCATCGGGTTCTATCAGGTATCCAAGGAACATCCCTTCGGTCGCGCCAAAGGTGCACTTTTTTGGATTTAACTTCATGTTGATCCGCCCCAACGTTCGGAATGTTTCCTCGATGTCGCGCACCAATTCGTCCTCTGTATGGCTTTTGATGACAAGGTCGTCAACATAGACTTCCAAGTTGTGGCCTACTTGTTTTTCGAAGGCTGTGTCCACCAGTCGTTGGTATGTCGCGCCTGCGTTCTTCAGGCCAAAAGGCATTTTTTGTAGCAGTATACTCTTTGACTGGTGTGGAAAGCTGTTTTTTCTTCATCTTCCACTGCCATCTGGATCTAATGATACCCTTTATATGCATCTAGGAAGCATTTGAAGGGGTATCCGCACAAGGACTCGACCTTCCAGTCTATCTCTGGCAGTGGATAGCAGTCCAGCGGACATGCTTTGTTGAGGTCCATGAAGTCCACGCACATCCTCCAACTGCCATCGCTCTTCTTTACCATAACTGGGTTAGAAAGCCAGTCGTGATAGTATACTTCGCGCATGATGCCTGCGTCTACGAGCTTATGTACTTCTTCCAGAATAGCCTTTGCACGATCTGGGGCCTGGCCGCGCTTCTTTTGTCGTATTGGAGGGTATCCTTGTCAGATTTGTAGCTTATGTTCTGTGATAGAGCGCGGTACTCCCGTCATATGCTTTGGTTCCCATGCAAAGATGTCTAGGTTCTTTTGCAAGAGTGCGCATACAGCTGCTTTACCTTTGTCAGATAAAGATCCTCCAATCGAAACTTGTTGCTCCGGATAATCTGGGTGAATAGCGACTTTTAAATTTGGCGTTTTTTCCGTGCGCTGTTCTGGAATAGTCTCTACTTCAGTTGTTACTGCGATGCATTCTCTTGGTGGTACTGTTGTGTTATAGAGAGTGACAACTCCTCCTTCCACTGGGAATTTAAGCATTCTGTGCGCTGTGGATGGTACCGCGCGCATGGATGATATTCCCGGTCTTCCAATGATACCATTGTATGGTGAAGGAGACTTTATTACCATAAAGTTTATCCATGTTGCGGTTGAGTGTTGTTCATCTCCTACGACCACCAACAGGCGTAACTGCCCCATGGGCCAAATCTTTTCTCCTGTGAATCCTGTTAATGACATTGTGGCTGGTATCAACTGACATTAGATTTCAGGTCGCAGTCTTTTGAAACAGTGATCGTACAGGATGTCTGTGGATGCTCCTCCATCAATGTACATGCGGTGGATGTCATGTCCTCCTGTATGTATTTCAATGGTTAGAGGCTCCACGACTGCGTTGTCCGCAGCTATAGTAGGGAAGGATATCTCTTTTTCTGGAGAGAATTTTTGGCTGACTTTTTGTTTTATCCTGCGTTGCCATGATTGTATCATGTATATAGTGTCAGTTTTTTCCTTTGGGGGTTCTTTCTTACCCCCGTTTCTCTGTTTATCTTTTCCCTCCTTGATGTTCTTTACGAGGTGGTCCATCCTGCCTTCTCTAACTAGCTTTTCAATTAGCTGTTTTAGTTGGACGCACTCGTTAGTTGTTACCTTCCCCCCCCCCCCCCCCCCCCCTTTTTTTTTTTTTTTTTTTTTTTTTTTTTTTTTTTTTTTATTCTTTGAACTTAAAGAAACTAACCACCAAATAAAACACGACAAAACCCACACCAGGGGAGCAAACCGCAACCCCACAAACTAAACGCAACCAAGAGGACAGAACGACCCCAACCCAGAAAAGAATAGGTTTCCACTTCACGTACGCCGGTTCACCGAAGGTAGAGCCAGAAGACACAGCTCACCCAAGAACCAACCAACACGACCAAACAAACGAAGGAAAAACAAGAAGAAAAGCACAACGACCGTGGGTGATGGTCCAACTGAGTGTTGAATCACCGGTGACGGAGGAGACGAAGGTAACGAAGTGGGATCAAGGAGATCCCCATGGATCGTCGGAATCGTCAAATCGCCCACAGTAGATGGAGTTTTATTATTATTATTATTATTATTATTATTATTATTATTATTATTATTATTATTATTATTATTATTATTATTATAATCATCACTTTATTGAAAAACAAATAGGATTTTACAAGAAATTAGTGGGGAGCCGAGATACCAACTGAACCCCCACACCTCTAGCTACAGCAAAACCAATCCTACTAAAAATATGTGGAGCAGCACGTGCTCCAATGTCTTGAGTCATAGAGAATCGTCTAATGCGCTTCAATATTATTATTATTATTATTATTATTATTATTATTATTATTATTATTATTATTATTATTATTATTATTATTATTATTATTATTATTATTAGTAGTAGTAGTAGTAGTAGTAGTAGTAGTAGTAGTAGTATTGTAAAAAAAAATTATTATTATTATTATTATTAAAAAAAAAAACTACACAATTTGTTTTGCAAAATCAGTTTTTATTAATAAACCTAATTACACTATCCTAAATCCAACTAAACCAAATCCTGGCCCAACCACAAGTTAAACCCAACACAATCCAAACCCACACCACACTTTCATCCTTAAACCCAAACCCACAAACAATAATAACACACACGTTTTTTTATCCCAGGTCAAACAATCAGTCGTACCCTTCTTCTTCCTCCCTCCCTTTATCCACCAGGCAAACCATCTTCCTCACCTTTTCATGCAACACTCAACCCATCCCTCCTCAAAAGCAGCCACCCTTCACATGTTACCCCTGTCCAAGTCACCTATCCTCACCTCTCAATTTTATCCAACGGCTCACAACAAAAGGCTTTGGCTCCAAGAATAAAATGAAGGGCTGTAATGAAGTGAGAGAAAGCACAATATGGATTCAAGCACTCTCCCTCACACAAGAAACACAGAAGAAAAGGACAAAAAAATAGAAGGCTAATTTTTATCAGTGTATAAATAGCATATGTATGCCAACATTATAAGGCATTAGGAGTAGGTTAGAATTTAGGGATAGTAGTTAGCTTTAATTAGTTGTTAATTTAAGTTTTATTTCCAGTTTAAATTAGTTTCAAGTATTTTAATTTTTCAAGTTTTATGAAATCTCAGTTTTAGCTTATAATGCTTATTTTGATTTACTTATAAAAACTGCTTATTTCTGGGGAGGATCGAAGTTATAATCTTATAAAACGGCTTAAAAGAAGCATTTTGAAAGTTATTTGTCATTCAAAATAATATTTTTGATAAAAGATGAACCATTTGATTTAGAATCTTATTAGAAGATATAAAGGCTTGAAAGAATTACATATTTGATTTTTACACCATTTTAATTTATCAGAGTAATAAATGCCCGCTCCGTGTCTTATCCTGCTCCGTTAAATTACCTGAGATACACATGCTTAAAAGTGTCAACACAAAGGTTGGTAAGTTCATAAAGTTTTATGAAAAAACCATTTATTTTAATATATTTCAGGAATATTTGGTAATGATAGATACAAACAGTGATGGAACAAGTATTGAGAAATGTTGATTATAATCACAGATAAATCATATAGATATTCAATCAAATTCAAATAAGGGATCAATAATCCTAACATGAGCTGGAAACTCATGATGCTAATTTAATGAGATATACAATTCAAGTATGGTCAAATTCATATACAACTACATATAAATATATGTTGAAAACATACATTTCCTTATGGATATTGCACCAAGCCTCATGACACGTAAAACGTTAACAAAAGAGGTGATTTATCAAGTCAATGATAAATTTTGCCCTCTTATAATAGGTGATTTGCCAATTCCTATTTTTGTTCAAATATAGTGTATCACGACTAATACGACTAACCATATGCATATGGCATTCTGTCAAGTATTAGTGGGACAGGAGGTCAATCCTTAACAGGTTTCGAAGCTGTTCACTATATTCGCGCTCACATAACAGTGATTAATGGCTCATGATTGAGGGACTTTATGGCGATGAATGTAACTTAGGCAATATCAAGGTAATAATGGAATCATTCAGGATAGTATAGTATAGTCAAGTATCATGCCACAGTAATCAATTTGGAAACATTATCATCTGAGTATCAGTAATCCAGTTAAGTATTTCGCCAGTAACATATATATATCACATGACACAATAATCATATTGGAAACATTATCATTTGAGTATCAGTATTTCAGTTAAGTAATTCGCCAATAACATATATATATATATATATATCACATGCCACAATAATCAAATTGGAAACATTAACATCTGAGTATCAGTATTTCAGTTAAGTAATTCATCAGTAAAATATATTTATCACATCTTAAGTCATAAACTTCATCAGATAATTATTAATAAGGAAATTGATTTGAATCATGTAATTTATTCATATACTTATAAAGTTATCAAAGTATATGTAAGCATGTATCTCCCCCAATGAGTTAAAAACAAGTATTGGAAATGGGGCTATGACTCACCTTGATTGATGTTGGGATGATGACAAGTTAAGTAGGATGAGATTATGAGAATGATTATGGAAACGTCTTTGACCAAATACTATTTGGTAAATACGAACGAATAACGAATAATAATTATTCGCTATGACGAATAGATGATATGCAGTGTAATTCTTATGCTATGCATGATATGACAAAATACGTTATTTAAATTATCCATCGAAGTTTTACCTTTTTAACCATAAGTAATAATATTAATTTTTGAAATATCGTTATATATATTATTAACGTTATGTTAAATAATATATATAAATAAAAATGAAAGTTTAAATGCATATGAAATAAATTTACAAAAATAGAAAATAAATAAAAATATTAAATAGAATATGTTTAGTCCTTGTCCTTTTTCCAAATTTACCATTTTTACTCTAACGTCGTTAGCGTTACACCGTTAGTCCTTTTTATAATAAATTACAATTATAGTCCTCTAATTGTCCAATAGTTAAACATAGGCTTAGAATATTAATTATTATCAATTTTTATCCTTATATTTATGTTTTTACAGTTTTAGTTCTCACTTTTCAATATTTACAGTTTTAGTCCTTCTAGGTGTCGTCGCGTTACATTTTTAGTCCAAGATTACAAAAATTATAAGAAAAATTTTATAAAAATTTCCGAAGCTTATTAAATTGATAACAAGCTTATTTTAACAGCTTATTTGCTAAAAAGATTATTTTTCATGAAATTGGGCCTTAACAAACCAAAACAAAGGCCCGTTAAGAAATTTAGAGGCGAGGGCATGGAAATTGTTTTGGGCCTGGACTTGGGCTATTTTTATGTTTCTAAAAATGTTTCATATGGGCCTGGTGGACTGTTTAATCGCAAAGTCTTATTGGGCTCAATTTAAGCCCAATCGAGTTTTGTTAAGTTTTTAAATAGAAATGATGTTTTGAAAACTTTGAATCCTGTTGATCAGAATGGATTTATTTGAGAGTGTTTAAGAGTTTATGAGGTAGAAGTTAAAACACAAAGCATGTAGTTTGCTAGATGGTCTATCGAATGGTGTAAAAATATTGGCACGTTATGTTTGTGAATTTGAAAATAATAGTATGGTTTATAGCTTAGTCGAGCGTTCATATTTGAAACTTCAAAATATTTTCTAAGTGTTTAAGTCCAGGTCGAGTAGCTTATAAAATGTAGCTTTTTAAGGGCTTTAGCAAGCTTATAGTTATAAATTTAAAATACGAAAGTTAAAGGTAACTAGGTCAGGAGTTGATATGTGCAAAAATATTAATACGTTGTGTGTACAAATTACGGATTACTAATGCAAAATTTGGATATGTCGAAGCAGTTTTTATATTTAGAAATACTTAATAATTTTAGTGTTTGCATGATTTTTAACGTATGATCTAGGATCAAAAAGGGGCGTCGAATGGATATGTAAACATGTTATAAATATGATGTGAATGTTCTTCATGATTCCTAGGCCTACCACAAAGGGAGGCAACCACGTTTTTGTGTTCTAGTATAATACGTGTATGTAAATATAATCATGAAATAATATACGTTTGACATGAAACAAAAATGATGCATGGTTATGTTTAAGCGTGAGATATAAATTCAATAAGTTACTAAAAGACTTACTATGCTTCTAGGATAGTAGAGAGTCGAAGGAAATGGAAGGAAACTCAAGAATACGTACGTTCGTTTATAACTCAAGTAACAATTTATATATATATATATATATATATATATATATATATATATATATATATATATATATATATATATATATATATATATATATATATATATATATATATATATATATATATATATATATATATAGAATTGAGATCAAATGAGAACTTTCTTAAAGTTGTAAAAATGAGAACCAACCAAAATTTCACAAATGACACTCAACTTAAAAGAAAATAAAAACATAATTAATTACAACTAAAATTTTTAGAGATTTGATGGGTTTTCTTATGAAAATTGACGTAAACTAAGTGATACACTTTGATTTAACGTGTAATGTGTATCAAGGTTTAGTATTGTGTATCAAGTTTTTAATGGTTGTTGTGTATTAGGTGTATCAATTTATGTATAAGAAATTAGTTTTTTTAGATTTTAATGTATATGTATCAAAATTTTAATTGTGTATCAGTAATCCGTTTCTCATGTATGAGTTGGTTATTAGTCGATTTAATGTTAACTTGTATTAATATATAGTATTTTGTTGCATCTTTACTAAAATGGTTATGTACCAATATTTTAATTGTATTTTAAAATAGTTCTCATTTTTACAACTTTAAGAAAGTTCTCACATTAGCCTTCCCCTATATATATATATATATATATATATATATATATATATATATATATATATAACTCGACACCACTTGTTTGCTTTCAAACGAACATACGATTCACTCCTGGTCTTTCAAAGGTATTTGGAGGATAGAATAAGAGTTAGTTATGAGTGTCTTGAATGGAGAAATAATATGATGAAGAAGAGTACATATATAAAGATTTTTAGAACACGTACGATGCAAATAATGCAAGAAACATAAACAACTATTCCCTATAGTGTAATGGCATTGATTAAAAGGTTCTCAAGACATATTTATGACATAGGAGGACTTTAGAAGGATTGTGAGAAGATAGGGAAGTTGCAATTTGCTTGTATAAGTTTATATATGTCGACATGTATATTTAGATATACACGATTTGGAAAAATCATGTGAGGCTTGGTTCTAGCTGATGAAACATGTTTGCTAACATGAAAACATGATGGAATAATTATTAGGATCAAGTAGAAACAATCCAGGTTTAAAATAGTTGAGTTTGGAATTTTTATATGTGTCAAATGGGTTGGATTTTTGGCCAAACACTTTGCTTCTATTAAACGTATCAAACCTTCGTCTTAGAAGCTCAAACTTGGCATACTAATTCTTTGGCGGGTAGACAATTAGAAGGTATAAAAATACGTATGTGTTGTGTTCAAAATTCGAAAAATACACGGGCGTTTTGGAGGGGGTCTGGTCGAATGGAAAGCTGAAAATAAGAAGGAAATTGGGCTTGTGTGATGGGTTGGTGAATAGTGACGAGAAAAAAGGAGTTGGGCTGGAATAGTTTTGGCCCATTTAGTATTAATTTAGGATTAGTACATTTTTAATATTTTGTTAATCGTGTCGAGAACTTGTTTCGTCGTTTGGTGAATTTTGCAATATCGTAATCATGACCATTTAATATAATAAGAAAAATTTCAAATTTTCCTGTAAAAATGGTGATTAAAATAATGACAGAGATTAATATATAATTAAACGTTGTTAATTATATGGATTTTTGCTAGGTTTTACAGAAGCCTTAGCTTATTTTCCCCCCTAGTATAGCTCATGTTAGTTTTAAGCCTAGCTTTTTAGTCCTAAATTTCTCTTTTTAAGCTTTATGCCAACTGTTGCTTTTTTGTGCTTGCAACTGCTCATATATATATTGTATTCACGAGTTTTTGCAAGTTAACCTTTTCCTAAAGGTTAATTAGTGAATTCCACTCACGTCTACTTTGTGTATATTTTTGATACGCACTCAAAAACAACTATCACATTGCGTTTTGAATTCACAGCCACGAACAACGAGGCAGAGTATGAAGCCCTAATTGCGGGATGACGCATTGCAACTCGAATGGGTGTACGCAACCTAGAAGCAAATGTAGATTCCCGATTAGTATCCAATCATGTGTTGGGCGAATATGTGGCTAAAGAAGATAACATGATCCAATACCTCGACAAGACCAAGTCCCTAATCCAAGTTTTGACAGGTTCACCATTAAACAAGTTCCTAGAGGGGAAAACAGAAAAGCGGATGCACTAAGCAAGATCGCATCTACAAGCTTTGCGCACCTGTCAAAACAAGTATTGGTGGAGACCCTGAAAAACAAATCCATCTCGGAGATGGAGATATCCACGGTGATAGAAGAGCAGGAACCTACGTGGATGACCCCCATCATCGAATTCTTAAGCAAGGGTATGTTACCCCAGGAGCAGAAGGATGCTCGACGGATACAGCGCACAGCGCAGAGGATCGAACTTCGAGATGGTATCCTATATCGACGCTCATTTCTACAACCATGGCTTCGGTGCGTTGGACCTCTTCAGGCAGATTACATACTCCGAAAGATCCACGCCGGTTCATGCAGTATGCACTCAGGACCACGGTCTGTTGTAGCACGAGCCTTGCGGTCAGGATACTATTGGCCCACTATGCATCGCGATGCGCGGGATATGATAAAGAAATGTAGCGACTGCCAAGTTCATAGGCCCATCCCGCGCCAACCACAACAAGAGCTGACGCCTATCACTTCGCCATGGCCATTCTATAAGTGGGGTATCGATATCGCGGGCCCCTTCCCTGTTGCAGCAGGGGGACTGAAATTTCTTATTGTGGCTATAGACTACTTCACTAAGTGGATTGAGGCAAAACTAGTGGCAACAATCACAGGCAATCAAGTAAAATGATTTGTTTAGGAGAACATTGTATGTCGCTTTGGATTATCTGGGGAAATCATTTCAGACAACGGAAAACAATTCTGCGATAACCCGTTCAAACACTGGTGCGCGCAACTAAATTTTACACAACACTTCGCGTTAGTTAAGCACCCACAAACCAATGGTTTGGTTGAGAGCGTGAATCGTAGTCTGGGTGAAGGAATTAAAGCGCGCCTCGACAAACACAAAGGAAGATGGGTGGAGGAATTGTCGCACGTCTTGTGGGCGCACAGCACAACAATCAAAGTTAGCACTGGAGAAACCCCCTTTTCTCTTGTCTATGGGACAGAAGCTGTCATACCAGCTGAAATTGGGATGCCAACTATCCGTACGGCGGAAGTTAATGTCACAACCAATGACGACGAACGACGTATAGACTTGGATCTATTGGAAGAAAGGCGTGAACGTGCAACTATATGTGAGGCAAGAGCTAAGTAAAAAATGAAGGGATACTACGATGCTAAAGTTCGAAGCACCTCATTCAAACCAGGCGACTTTGTCTATCGCGCTAATGATGCAAGCCACGCAGAAGATACAGGAAAACTTGGACCAAAGTGGGAAGGACCCTCTGAGGTCACAGAAGCACTAGGAAAAGGCGCATAGAAGCTGCGAGATATGGATGGCCGTGAGCTACAACGCACATGGAATATTTGCAATCTCAAGAGATGCTATCTTTAGGAAAGGCTACGGCCCCATGCACAGACACCTCCGCACTTTAGTAAGTGCCCAATAAATGTCTGTGTATTTATATTTTGTTTTATTTAGGCAAATGTTTTTTCTTTTCCCAAAAACTTGCAAGTATTAATTAAATGTCGTGGTTTCTAGCTAACTCCGTGACACACTTCACTTTGTTATTTACATATTATTTACATCTCAACATTGTTGTTACATTATCTTTGCCTACATGGCGTGCATGCACTTATCAAAACCCACGATGGTAAAGGATGAGTAAACCTACTAAATAACTCGTTGAGTAAGAGGGTTGCAAACCCATCAACATTGGATCACGCATCCTTGTTAAACACCTTACTCTCAAGACGTTGGAGTAAGTTCAATGTGCATCTCACGATGGATACGCAACAATGCACACTGTGCGCGTTTAACAAATTAGGAGCCAAGACTCTTGACTCCTTTATATGGTATTCGCAGTACGCTGCATGTCAATCCATACACTTGTAAATTCTATATTCGCGTGTACATTAAGTTATGGACTTCATACACAATTATGTTATAAGTGATTATAGATTCTGTAATTTCTTTTAAGTACGTTTAAGTAACAGTTTGATTCTTGGAGATAATATGGATGTCTTTTATGCAAAGACAAAAAACTAAGTACAAACACTATAATACAATATGCGTACAATCGCACTTTCAAAATCAATTTTATTATGGACTACGAGTTCATACAAAACATAGATTTAACATGCACATGTGCAAAAAAATGTTAATCTATTACAAAACAGAGGAAAACAGCCTAAACACTATGGGAACGTTTATGCTCTGAGCTGCCAACTCGGTACGCTGCACTTCCAGCTTCCTCAAGCTTCTTCAGCAGACTACTATCCTTGGGTGACACTGTCGCCACGCTAACAGGTACCCCATTAGATCTGGGAATATGCGCTGCGCCAACACCACAGAGGATTGCTTTCCCCTTCACACCCTCCTTCTTTGCAAGTTGCATGGCATGGGCCTCTAAGGATGCCTTCAAGGGGATTTCTTTCTCAAGAGCAAAAGGGTTAAGCATATCGCGTGGGAGAGCAATGACAGGTACCTGCAACTGCGACACATCTGGCTTCAAGAAGTAATCAGGCTGAGCCTCTGCGTCCTCTGCTGCGTGCCTAGCCAAGGTTAACCCCTCCATAATAACACCTATGGGGTAGTCTTGGTCGCGCTTCAGTTGAGCAATGTGAGGAAGCTCTAACAGCTTCATCTTCTCCATAGCAGTGACAAGCTCAGCAAAGGCATCTCCGTTGTAACCTGGCACTTGGGTGAGAGGCATGGTCAACACCTTGTTCCCGCACAACTCCTCTCTGCCTTTCCACACGCCAGTGCGCATCGGACAACATCCCCAAACGACTCTTTAACTTCTTGAGACTCCAGGGTGCTCAAAGCAGCAAGGCGCAGGCCATGGCTGATAAACCACCTGCGCTCAACAATGGAGGACACCAAGTGTAGGTATAGCTCTTCATCATATTCAATACTGAGCTTGCGCAGCTTCCCCTCTTGCTTCTCCAATGCATCCTCTACAGCGTTGCGAAACTTGTCCAGCCTAGAGAAGTGCTCATTCTTGTTCTGCTCCATATATTTCAAAGCCCAAAGATAAGTGGCCTTGTACTCTGTGACATCAGCATGCTCTTGGCTGACCCGAGCGAGTAACGACATCTTCTCCTCTGCCAGCTTCTGGGCGTACAGATTTGTTGACTCCACTTCAGCATGAGCATCTGCCAACTGCGCCTTCAGTAATGCAATTTCTTCATCCTTCTGTGCACTGCTGCTCCCTTCACCAGCATACCTTGTCTTGAGCTGAGCAACTAACGTGGCCTGGTGCGCAGCAGCCAAACTAAGCTCCTCTATCAGGTGATCGGTAGGCATATCCTCAAATGCCTTCGAAGGCTCATTCATATGAGGGAGACTCTCCTTAGGTGGCGATTTCTCAATATGCGCAACATCGCCTCCAGCAGCTTCAACACTGCACGCAAAGGACAAATGTTCAAGGTTATTTTATATCAATGGAAGATATGAAATGCAAATAAAAAAAAATAGGCAAAGGTCTCATTACTTACTTGGGGGGAGGAGTTTCGGTTGTATCTTGGGCAGCAGTGGAGGGCGACGCATCCTCCTCTGATGACACATCCACAGTGATAATATGACGTCTTCGCTTGGATGTGCCCGCGCCACCATCGCCAGAAGCTTTCTTGCGCTTCACTCCCTGGCTTGCCTCCTCCAGCTCACTCTCAGCCTTAAGGATCCCCATACTTCCTGAGGAATCTGTGCGCGACAGCTCTGGGGATTGCACCCTCTGGGTAGGAACACTGCGCACTGGGGTCGCCTCTAGAACCACTGGGGAGGCATTCGCCGGCTCCACCTGTGCAAACTCCATTGTGCGCCCAGCAGTAGCCTACAAAATTGGTGTCTCACCATCTCTTAAGGGGCGCAACCCTACGGTTACCTGTGTAGGCTTCGCTAGCTTCACTATGATGAATCTATCCATCTCTGCGCAACAAACAACAAACAACAAACAACAAACAACAAACAACAAACAACAAACAACAAACAAAACGGAGTTACATAAAGTTACAATACAAGAGAGCGCTTACACTACACATGCGAAGGAAAGGAAGGACAAGCACCCACCCCGGTTATTCTCATCCAAAAAAGTTGGCACCTCATCAGGACTTTGGAAGTAGTTACGACTGATCCCCATATGCCCCAAAAACTCTTCTGGGTAGGAGTTTATGGGGATGCGGTTCGTATTTATCGTCTCAGCGTCATTTGCGCTGTACGTCCCGGGGTTTAGGTGCTCATCCTTTGGTAACGTCCCCTGGATATAGAACTCAAAGGCCCAAGGGAACACTATCTCATCAACCCAGAAAAACCTCTCCCTCCAATTCCTAAGTGCGTCTAGCTTTTTCGTGTAACATTGCAGCCGCCCTGCGCGCTTGGAAAAGGACACCCACCCGTTTGACCACGTTGTGTGATAAAACGCGCGGAAGAGATTGATGGTAGGATTAATCGCCTGCAAGCGACAGTTTATTTCAAAATTGGTTATTTTAGTTGCGCCTGTGCAGTGCAGCTGGGATATATGAAGGCGATAATAATTAAGGACATCGCACAAGAATAGTGAAATGGGCACACGCTGATTCGAAAATTCGAAAAAATGCGTGTATACCCCTACTTTTCCCTCAGGGAAATCAGCCATGGATGCAGTCGCCACCAGTACTACCAGTTGCAATGCGAGAGGGATATAGTTATCCGAGGTGAACTCACGAAGTTCATCCTCGGTTATATCGGATAATTTGAGAACCATTTTTCAAATTTTGATAGATGAAGACGCGTACGTGCTATTACCTTAGTAAACGTTGAGTTCTTGATTGGTGTTTGAGAAACTTAACAATGGTGGAAATGCAGCTTTTATTGTGATAGTCATAGTGAAAAGGGAGATACCCTTTATATAGGGTTACATACAGTTATGGATGCTGGACATGTGGATCCACTTGTTCTAATCGTGTGGCTGGGAGATCAAGAGGTGAGGTACTTTTCACCCACATTTTCACGATTTCCGAGAGATATTCGGGACTAATTTAGACTAGATACACCGTATATTTCTTTTTGGCGGGAAACACTTGAAGCTTCCCCGCCACGCATTTTGGAGAATTTTCAGCTACGGTTGTTAGTCTAGCATCCACGGTTGCACCTTGCGCATACTAGAATGGGGGGACATGATGATGTATAGTCCGCACTCGGGTCACGAACCCGACCAATGGACACTACTAATACCCAAGCCCATTACGCATGGGCTATCATGATGAAGATTTGGGCTTACAAAGACCCAAATTCGAATTTATTATTTATGGTCTTGATATAGGATCTCTTATTTATGGGATAAGAATCAATGGACCGTATATGTAGGGATATGCCGAAGAGTAAGGAACACGAAACCAACAAGGATTTCGTGTGTATATAAAGGGCATCTCGGCCCTCATTAAGGTATCATCTAATAACTCTAACTCTTCACTAAAACCCTAAAACCGATTACTTACTCTCACGCCGGAGGATAATTGTGGGAAACAATCCCACGATAAGCCTAACGGTGTTGTTTGCTCTCTTAGTGCGCAGGTCTTAAGCATTAAGATCCAATTGATATGAGAACATGAGTCTAAACAAGGAATGCCCAACTTTTGTATCAATAAATCTTGTTCGTGTTTGTTGTTTTGGTTAACCGAAAAAATGAACTAATATGAACAGTTAAAGAAATGAACATTGGTGTTCATGTTTGTTTGTTGTGAAATAGGTTATTCTTGTCCGTTCATTAAGAGACTATTCATGAGTGATTCTTGAAACGTTTTTGTTTGTAGTATCGGCTAAAAGTAATTAGAATTTGTAGCATTAAATTAACTCAATTCATCATTTTATATTAATAAAAAGATGGACATGATCGTGTTTCTTAAACTCAAATAAGAACTTAGTGGTATGGATTTAAAAAATAAACAATAAATAAGCAAACATCCTTGATAATTTTAGCAGTTTTACTAATATGAGTCTTTTATATATCGAGACCTCAAGATGAAGCCCAATAAAATATGAGACCGACTATATCTAGACTATCTATAAAGAGAAAACAATCAAAGTGAAAAAGTGAAAACTTAATCTTGGTCAAACTTAAAAATTCAGTAATCTATTTAAGGAGACTTACACTATTTTCGGAAGAACTTAAAAATTTAGTCATCTATCCAAGGAAACTTACATTATTTTCAAAAAACATATGCAAAACTGCACACTATTAGTATACATTAACACATCGAAAACCGGGTTGACCCGGGTCACTTCAAACCGGGTGGGTTGATCGGTTTAATTTGACCCGTTTTTTCGACCGGAACGGCTTCAACCGGTTGAACCGTCCGGGTCGAAACGGGTTTTAAAACATTATGTTTAATCTTCAAATCCTCAAACTTTTATTATTTTGAGTTTAAAACCCACAAACTTTTTTATCAATGAAACTATCTGCCGCTATAAAATCCCGTTGCTATGCACGGGTACTCGTCTAGTATTCGTAAAGGGCCTTAGAAAATTGAGGGCCTTAAATATTCAGGGGCCTAAAACGATGAATTTAGTACCTTTACCATTGAGCCACTGTGTGTCACATGTTATCAAACTGTTATATACGTAGTATGATACGCCTAGGCCCGAGCCAATGGCCTATTTAGGTCTTAGGGTTTTACCCTACTTTGTCTTATAAATACTCTTGTAATCATTTATTATAATCAATCAATCAAAGTTTAAGGTGTCATAAACTAGTATTTAAGGTGTCATAATGTTATGAATGAATCAATCAAAGTTTAAGATAAACAAATCTATAGTTCTTCTTCATCTTTATTTTCTTAAGGAGCTCGCACACTAAAAATGGTGCCTTATCCCGATATAACCCCTAACCGGTTCGTATCAATTGGTGCTTTCATTGAGAGCTCTCGTTGAGAGGGTTTTTGATTACGGTTCAAAAAAAAGTTACTATTCACAACACTATTCAGGGTACTGTTCATCGATCACTATTCACGTGCATTGTTCATCGGAGTTACTGTTCACGGGGGTACTGTTCAACGAAAAAAAATATTTGTTTTTAGAGTTAATGTTCATGGCATCGAGCGGATGTGATCATGACGCGGAAGATGCACTATTTATGCTTTTGCAAATGGGTACGGTGGCCGAATACGAGAATGATTTTAAGATTGTTAAGAACGTTTTAGGCTTGACTAGGATGAACAATAACAAAGAACAATAGAATGCACAGCGGAATAATAAGAACAATATTTGTTATTGCCTAACAAGGTTTCATCATCATCTTTATACAATGACTACTACAAGCCCCAATCTTACCTGATCAATGGTAAGACGGTTATATCAACAGGATCAAACTAATGATCTTGGGGCTAAAGCAAACTCTAGGCGTCTAACACAAAGATCACGCCTAAGTTTACACACACACACACACATCTTTCCTGGTTTACATCTTTTGTACGTACAAATAACCTATTCCCTGTATTCTCTTTATATAATAGAGAACTAGGGTTACAAAATACTACGAGGGACTATATTGAAATAACTTATTTGTAAAGCAAGTCCCTTGTCTTTTGCATTCTTCACTTTGTCATCATAAGTCCTTCATCTTTCATATTTTGTCAATATCAACTCAAGTATAAATCCCAACAATCTTCCCCTAGTTGATATGACAAAACCAAGTAATCACGAACTTCCCCTGAAGCTAATATATATGAAAGATAAACAAACTTTCCCTTAAACCATGCTATATCACCAAGGATCTTCAAGTTGCAAAGCTTCAATGTAAATCTTCTTCCCCTTTTTGTCATCATCAAATAGGGGACAAACGTAAGCAACCTTGATCTTCACAACCACGAATCAATATTACACGTCCAATTCATCTTTCCAATGTTTCAAAGTCGCCACCATTAAGTTTTCCGCATCTTGAAATGTACTTGAAACAATAGAAATCCAAACCATCAGTAGTAATAACAACTAGCAGTAGCAAAAACCTTCACCTCGATGTAGCATATAAATGGTTAATCATTTTAACAATAAGCTTCCCCTAAAACCCATATGTTAACCATTTGTTGAATCTTCAATTCTGTAGGCTCTATGTAATGATTACTTATGAAGAAAACTAAATATTACCAACTTGATGCTGAAGTAGAATAACCCAAACTTGTATCTTATATCTTGTACTGACTTCGAACGTATACTTAACGTATAGAGAGATCGCAATCTCTTGACAATAAACACTGAGCACAATAACGTAACTCCTTCAAGTGTTTGTCAATTCGTAGTTACTTGAACGCACGAACAAGTTACCTCATGTTGAAAAGGTATGATAAAACACAAACCTGTGAACTTCCACTTCAACTTCAAATAGGTGATAAGAACCTTTCTTCGTAATCAATTAAAACCAATAAGAACGAGCCATAAGTCTTTTACGAACCGAAACCAAATGCAAAAATCTTCTTGTGTGTGTCAAACTATATTTATAGCAAACTCCTTGTGTTTGTATTGGAACCACCTGTTCCAAAATAACATATAAACTTCCCCTCTCTTCGTGTATCTCATGCCACCACATATTTGATGAAAACTTTTGTATCGATAGCGCATGAAATCATAAACAAGCGTATAATAAAAATCAATTTTTTGCATGATTGGCCTCCAGAGTCCCATGATAGTGAACATGCTTAATGTGTAGAAGCTATAACCGTCACATTTAGCTTTCTATAAGGAATATGCACCGTCCAAAAGATGAAAAGAATCTTTAGTAGCATGACATTGAGCAAAGTGATATGAACCAAGATCAATTAAGCAGGGACACCGACCAATCTCATCATAATTCATATATGTACAATTTAGATATCGAACTTACCATGCAAATTGATATAGTCACCATTCAATTATGCATGTATGAACTGTCTTTTGAAGACAATAAAAATATGAACCGACCCACTAAAACTTTAGACCAATCAATAAAACCCTTTTACCATGTGCTTCATTCAAATCAGTACGAGATAGAATTAAACTACTTTTCGAATCCTCTTGCCAATACGAAAAACCAGAATTAATAACCACCATCCCACTATAAGTAATTTATCATGATGAACTGGGAACAATCAAAAAATCAACACCGACCCAATTGAGATCATTAATATACTGATCCATGAAGAATTTCCGACTCACGTATATTAATAAATCAAGTACGAGGTTAATAAATATGACCAATCAGATGACAAACCCAATTATAATAACCATCGACCTTTTTATTTTTCTTTTGAATCTGCTTCTTTTAACACAACATCATCAAACCATGGAACTCGAGCAATACAAATAAAACGCCATAGCAGTAGAAACTTACGTGGACCACGAGCAGTACTTATCATGAATCGTAGCAGTGGAAACAAATGTCGCCGCAGTAGGAATATTAAGACAGCAGTGGAAACGTAACACGACCAGTGGTAAAAATCTGTACTACCAGTGGAAACCATGAAGTCGAGCAGTGGAAACCATTAATGAGCAGTGGTAATCTATAGGACCAGTAACCTTATTCTCTGCCCAGTAACATTAGCACCCACGCATATAGTACCAGAAACTCTATTCCTACTTCCACAAATTGTAACAGTAGTATTCTAAGAAGTAGAGTTATTCGTTAAAAACTACCAGTAGACCACGTATCCTTACTTCACAAATAACTATACTCTCATAACAGTAACCTCATTCCATCTTTGTTAGACAAGCGTTCTACAGTTCGAACCATGAGAAGATATACTCCCATACAATCAAGCTTCTTCACTAACTGTTCTCCACATATAAACCATGATAATAATCAAAAATGAAGTCGAATAGGGTTTTGAAAGTGCACAAACTCTAAAAGTCGCTTAGGGTTTTATTCTTACCAATGATAATAATCATCACCAACCAACTAAATCAGTACAAGATTATAATAACATGAAAGGTCTAGGGTTTTTCTTGTACTTGAATGATCATTAATTGTGGAGACTATTAAAAAGAAACCCTAAAAAAAAAAAAAAAAAAAAAAAAAAAATCTGAAACCTTAATCGCAGCAGCAGATCCATGTTTTAATCTTTAAGATTGAGCACCTTAATACGTTAGTGAATCAAATTTGATCACCAAACAATGTATATCCAACTTCCTCAATGAATTATAACAAGTAAACACGAATTCCAAGCAGTTGAGATCATAAAAACCCTAAAAATTCGAAATATAATACATCTCTCTACAACAGTTTTCGACACACCAGAACATTCACATAAAAGCTTAGATTGAAGATCCCTCTAGTGGAAATCTTCATTGATATATAGAGAAGTTCTAGTAAAACTTTTAGCCCGATCCAACGGTTAATGAAGGAGATATCGCCTTTTGAAAACTGACCTACAGAAAGTTGCAAAAATTGAAGCAAATTCTAATTTTTCTTCTTTTCACCGAAAACCTTGTAGATCCTAGTTCATGAGCCCCCTGGTCTCTGATACGACTTGTTAAGAACGTTTTAGGCTTGACTAGGATGAACAATAACAAAGAACAATAGAATGCACAGCGGAATAATAAGAACAATATTTGTTATTGCCTAACAAGGTTTCATCATCATCTTTATACAATGACTACTACAAGCCCCAATCTTACCTGATCAATGGTAAGACGGTTATATCAACAGGATCAAACTAATGATCTTGGGGCTAAAGCAAACTCTAAGCGTCTAACACAAAGATCATGCCTAGGTTTATACACACACACACACCTTTCCTGGTTTACATCTTTTGTTCGTACAAATAACCTATTCCCTGTATTCTCTTTATATAATAGAGAACTAGGGTTACAAAATACTACGAGGGACTATATTGAAATAACTTATTTGTAAAGCAAGTCCATTGTCTTTTGCATTTTTCACTTTGTCATCATAAGTCCTTCATCTTTCATATTTTGTCAATATCAACTCAAGTATAAATCCCAACAAGGATTCTTATAAATTAAGTAACGGGGATCTCAGAATCTTTACTTACATCTGGTTATATCTCTGGACTTAAACTGGATCTACAATGTTTACTCTTACGATCAAATCCCAAAACTCAAGACAAAGCTTTTTCATTGACCCGTGCGGCGGAAACACGCTTCGCTAACCTAGATATTTGGGAATTTTTGAGGTCCAATCCTTTAACTTTGGGAGAATATTTTTTCAAAGCTCGTATCACCAAGGTTCGTTTTGAGGTAATTTCAAAGGAAGAGAAAGTTCAGATCGTTGAAAAGAATATATATGTCATTCGACTCATATTCGTTATTCTAAAGTGGGTACAGACCAGCAAATCAAGGACATTGCTATTATTGGTAACATTTGAAAACATGGATGTTGCCATGCGAATGGAGGCTAAAATTCATAGAAGAACATGGGATCCCGAAATCATGATTTATTTTAGACAACACCTTGAGGGCAAGGTGATTTTGAAGGAGTAGGGAGTGATACGGACGTGGTTGATGAGGGACGGCTATCCCGGCATGGCGTGTTGGATAACTATCGTAGTTTATTTATTATGTTTTATTAGGATAAGTGTTGGAGTCATTGTTTAGGATATTTCTTGAGTCATATTAGGATAAGTCTTATATTTGTAAGAGTTATCTCATAAACTATTATTTAAGGTGTAATAATGTTATGAATGAATCAATCAAAGTTTAAGATAAATAAATCTCTAGTTCTTCTTCATCTTTATTTTCTGAAGGAGCTCGCACACGCTAAAAATGGTGCCTTATCCCGATATAACCCCTAACCGGTTCGTATCAATTGGTGCTTTTATTGATAGCTCTCATTGAGAGGGTTTTTGATTAGGGTTCCAATAATAAAAAATAATAATAAATAAAAAAAAGGTTACTGTTCACAACACTATTCATGGTACTGTTCATCAATCACTATTCATGTGCATTGTTCTTCGGAGTTAATGTTCTCGGGGGTACTGTTCATCGAAAAAAATAAAAAAATGTTGTTATTTTTGTTTTTTGTGTTATTGTTCACGGCATCGAGCGGATGTGATCGGGACGCGGAATATGCACTATTTAAGCTTTTGCAAATGGGTACGATGGCCAAATATGAGAATGATTTTAAGATTCTTATAAATCAAGTAATGTGGATATTAGAATCTTTACTTAAATCGATTTATATCTCAGGACTTAAACCACTTCTACAATGTGCACTCTTAAGGTTAGCGCCTATAACTTTAGGAGAAGCCTGTTCCATAGCTCGTATAATGGAGGCTCGTTTTGGGATAATTGCAGGGAAAAAGCTGAACATTGAAGAGAAAATAGATATTGTTCTATCATGGCCAAGTGAAGAAGCTCCATATGTGATTAAAGAGTCCTTAGATGCTAATGAAGATATTGGTGTTGTTGAGGTTAGTAGCGCGACAAACGATGTTTTTGATATTGGTGAGAGTAATGTGGAAAACATAGAAGTTCGTAGTGAGTTTAGCGAATTTTCAGAAAATAAAGAAAGTGTGGAAGATGTTGTTGTGGGTAGTGGTGAAGCATGTAGGGTTGACGAAGGTGAGTCGAATATAGTGATATCGCTACTTAAGGATGGAGGTGGTATATCTGATGATAGTATAGATGATATAAATTTAGGTTTAATCAAGTAATTTGTGATTAAGATTTTGGAGGGTAGAGATTTTTCCGACGAGAGTTTGGTTGTTTGTTTGAAGTGGGTATATCGCGAGAAGAGTCGTGGGGCAGTAAAAGATGGAAGAATGGTGTTGTGTTATGTCCAAGGCAAAGGAATACGAAAAAAGAAAAATGAGAAGGCTGCAATTCAAAAAAGATTATGGGATCCCGGATTACGCCAATGTTGCAGGAGGACGAATTGCCCAAACGACTCAAGAAGTCCAAACGTCTGGTGGTCGCCCACTTCGTCCAATTTCAACAACAACCTTGGTGTTCAAAACTACGTATAGACAAACAAATGTTACCTAAGAGCACCCGGTGTAGTTGAATTGGATGTGCTCGCCATCCGACGTGGAGGAGGCAATGACGAGCAGTTCCTCTTCACTACACCACGAGGCCCTCGCCGAAGCTCCCCGTTGAATCCCTCTTCGTCTGCACGAAGAGGGTTTAATCTCCCCGTGGAGGAGGCAATGACGAACCGTTCCTCTTCACTACACCACGAGCCCCTCGCCGAAGCTCCCCGTTGAATCCCTCTTCGTCTGCACGAAGAGGGTTTAATCTGAAAGTTTTTTTTTTTTTTTTTTTTTTTTTTTTTTTTTTTTTAAATGAATGTGTATATTTATAAATGTAAAATGTATTTAAAGTTTGAAATAGATAATTTTTTTGTAAAAATGTATTGTGTAAATACTAATGCAACTATATTAAACATATGATTGACATAACTTGAAACAACATACAATTATTTTACAAATACGATAACAACATTAAACTAAGAAACGGAAAGTAAAAACCATAAACTACATACAATAATAAAAACTACGATTCAATTAAATGAATCATCAGACACATAACCCTCGTGACTCGAATAGGAGGCACTTGAATCGTCCTCACTCGATGGCACAGGTGAAAGTCCCATTTCCCATCGCCATTCTGCTCGTTTGTTTATCCGATCCTCTTTCCCTTTTAGGTACGCCTCACGCTCCCTTGACTGACGTTGTTGCTCAGCTTCAAACTCTAAATAGACTTGCATATCCAGCTCGTACTGTTCTTCCTCAGTCAACTCACGAATGTTGGGTTGGTTTTCAGGTGGAAAGTTTGGTGGTTGATTGTTTGGGGGTGGCTTGTTTTCTGGTGAAAACATAACTTCTGGTGGAGTGGCAGGTGGTGGGTTGTCATATTGGAACACCGGAAATAGATCTTCTGGTGGAGTGTTTTGTGGGGAATTGTCTTCAGGTGGTGTGTTGTAAACCGATTCGTTTTCAGGTGATGCGTTGTGTGACATTGTGTTTGAAGAAGAAAAGAGAATTCTTAGATGATTTGTGTGTGAATTGTGTGTGTATTCAGCATCTAAGAATATGTATTTATAGGATGATTTTTGAAAGTATCCCGCTTTCATTTTGAATTCAAATTTTGAAAGTATCCCGCTCTGGTTTGAATTCAAATTTTAAAATTATCCCGCTTTCATTTTGAATTCAAATTTTGAAAGTATCCCGCTCTGGTTTGAATTCAAATTTTAAAATTATCCCGCTTTCATTTTGAATTCAAATTTTGAAATTATCCCGCTTTCAATAAACCCCTATTAATACCATACGATACCATTCAGTTTTTCACACACTTCAATATCTACATCATTTTACAATGACTAATCGTTGGTCAATGGAAGAAGAATACTTGCTAGCAAACGTATGGCTTGAAGTTCATGATTCTGAAGACCTTGTGAATGAACGTTCTTTTTGGAATGAAGTTACACAAAGGTTCAACAATCAGACTGATGGTGAGCACCGAAATAAAAATAGTATTACGGCTCAATGGAATAGAATGAACCTTGAATGTCGTAGGTATAATGCTATTTAGAAAAGAGTTGCTGCGTACAAGTCAAGTCCCTTGTCGTCTCAGCAATGCAAACCGAATTTATTATGAACGCCATGGGAAAGGGATTAAATATCAACATGTGTTGTTCGTTCTGAGAAACACGTTGGCATGGGACAGAGACGATGAGTAATGGTGTTTCTTTTCAGTATCGTGTGTATTTCTTTTCCGTATCGTGTGTATTTCTGTAAAACCTCGCAAAAATCCATATAATTAACAACGTTTAATTATATATTAATCTCCGTCATTTATTTTTAATCACCATTTTTACGGAAAAATTTAAAATTTTCTTTATTATATTATTTTGACACGAAAACATTATTACAAAAATTACCAAATGACGGAACAAGTTCTCGACACGTTTCTTGAAATCTAAACATTTCACCTAATCCTAATTTAATTTCCCTAATCCTAATTTAACACTAATTACAAAAACTACACGGGCCCTTAATAAAAATTTCAGCCCAACTTTTTTTTTTCTTTTCTGCGTACTATTCACCAGCCCACCAAGGGCCCAAATTTTCTTTTTATTTAAGTTTTCAGTCGACCAGATCCCCTCCAAAACGCCTCTGTATTTTACGATTTCTAAACACAACGTATACATATTTTTGTACCTCCTAATTGTCTACCCGCCAAAGAAGTAGGACGCCAAATATTAGCTTCTAAGACGAACGTTTGATGCGTTTAATAGAGCCAAAGTGTTTGGCCAAAATCCAACCCAATCGATATATAATAAATTCAAAACTCAACCGTTTTAATCCCGGTTTGTTTCTAAATGATTCTAATAATATTTCAAGCATGTTTTCATGTTTAATAATGAGTTTCATCAGCTAGAACCAAGCCTTACATGATTTTTCCAAATCGTGTATATCTAAATATACATGTCGACATATATAAACTTATATAAGCAAATTCCAACTTTTCTACCTTCTCACAGTCCTTCTAAAGTCCTCCTATGTCAGAAATATATCTTGAAAGCCTTTCATTCACTGCCATTACACTATAGGGAATAGTTGTTTATGTTTCTTGCATTATTTAATCGATACATGTTCTAAAAATACATATATATGTACCTCTCATTCACCACCTTTATTCCTTCACTAAATATCACCTTTCTAACTCTCTTTCACTTACAAAAACTCCTCTGAAAGACCAACTTGTATCATTAAATCATTTGGACGCTTTGTGAAGAAAATGGGATATTAAATATAAACGTATAATTTGTAGTTAGCGAACGTGGGATTTTTCTTGTGTTTCCTTCAATCACTCTCGATTCTCTATCACCCTTGAGGTGTAGTAAGTCGTTTCCAACTCCTTTGATTTCATTTCAATCGATATTTCATGTACATGCATCATATATTATTCCTATCGAAAGTAATTAGTTTCATATATATATATATATATATATATATATATATATATATATATATATATATATATATATACACACACATACGTACGTACAAACATATAGCACCACAAACGTGACTAGCCTCTATCTTGGAAGGCCTAGGAGTCACGTAGCACACTTGTTTCACGTTTACTTTTACGTTACATGCATCATACGAACTTATTTTGGACCATGTATCAAACGTATAAAAATGTTGCAAAACTTAGAAAATATTCTAAGTCTTTTACACGTCCCAAACTACCTAAGGATCAATAATATATTTTGAAATTTAGCGTAACAAGCATATCATATTTTTACACGACCTAATAGACCATGTTACTAGCTACAAGTTTCATATATATAGTTCATAAATATAAGCTCATATAGACCTTCTAAATTGGCCAAAGTAAATTGAAAAACTCGTACATACCATAAACACTTAGAATTTTTCTAAGTCTTTTTACCCAGAAAACTGCTCCAAATCGCGACTAAAACGACCATTTAAAACTCAATTCGACTTAACAACATACCTATATTTTTACACAACCTATTTCTTCTTGCTACAAGCTACAAGTTTCGTGTTTATACTTTGTAATAATAAGCTCGTTTAGACCCTTTAAATTGGCTAAAGTAAAGTGATTAAATCCATTTTCTAAAACTAGTTATAAAAGCTTAATGGACTGAAAAGCCCAATAAGCTGAAAATAAGCACTCCGTATAAGCTGGACTAAAAATCTCTTTTGATATGATTTTATAACATTAAAAATGAGTCTAGGGATAAGCCCAACTTGTCTCAACGCTCACGGATCGTTAAACGCTAACGGGCCTTTAATTTAGCTCGTTAAAGCCCATTTATTGAAAAATAAGCTATTTTTGAAAATAAGCAATTGAAATAAGTTTTAATAAGCTTCAATAAGCTCCAAAAAATTTAATATAATTTTTTCCATAATTTTTGAACGTTTGGACTAAAAATGTAACGCGACAACGCCTAGAAGGACTAAAACTGTCAAACTATTAAAAGTAAGGACTAAAACTGTAAAAATAGAATCTATAGGATATAATTTGATATATTATCATATTCCAGGACCAATAAGTTATTTTGGACAAGTAGTGGACTATAAATGTAAATTATATACAAAAAGGACTAACGGTGTAACGCTAACGCCGTTAGTATAAAAAGTGTAAAAACTGGAAAAGGACAAGGACCAACATATTTTATTTGACATTCTTATTTTATTTTCTATTTTACGTCAACCATCACGTCATATGCATTTTTATATATATATTAGTCATTTTACGTTAATAACATATATAACGATATTTTAGATAATTATCTTTACGTACTATTTTCGTCATGTTTAAGAAAGGAAAACTTTAGAAATAATAGCATATCTCATCATATTATTATAAACATAATAATTCCATTCGCATATCATCTTTTCATCTTAACGATTTATCGTTATTCGTTTACCAAATAGTATTTGGTTAGATTCTCAGATAAATTTATTTATCAGGTTCCGTATCAAAGACGTTTCCATAATCACTCTCACAATCTCATCCTACTTTATTTTTCATCATCCCAACATCAATCAAGGTGAGTCATAGCCCCATTTTCCAATACTTGTTATAAACTCATTGGGAGAGATACATGCTTACATATACTTTGATAATTTTATAAGTATATGAATAAATTATATGATTTAAATCAATTTCCTTATTAATATTTATCTGATATGGTTTATGACTTAAGATGTGATATATACAATACTTGACGAAATACTTAACTGAAATACTGGTACTCATATGATAATGTTTCCAATTTGATTATTGTGGCATGTGATATATATATGTTACTGGCGAATTACTTAACTGAAATACTGATACTCATATTATAATTTTTCCAATTTGATTATTTTGGCATGTGATATATATATGTTACTGGTGAAATACTTAACTGAAATACTGATACTCAGATGATAATGTTCGCAAATTGATTACTGTGGCATGATACTTGACTATACTATACTATTCTGAATGATTCCATTATTACTTTGATATTGTCTAAGTTACCTTATCGCCATAAAGTCCCTCAATCATGAGCCATTAATCACTGTTATGTGAGCGCGAATATAGTGAACAGCTTCGAAACCTGTTAAGGATTGACCTCCTGTCCCACTAATACTTGACGGAATGCCATATGCATATGGTTAGTCGTATTAATCGTGATACACTATATTTGAATACAATTAGGAATTGGCAAATCACCTATTATAAGAGGGCAAAATTTATCATTGACTTGATAAATCACCTCTTTTGTTAAGTTTTGCGTGTCATGAGGCTTGGTGCAATATCCATAAGGAAATGTATGTTTTCAACATATAATTAGATACACCTATATAGGAATTTGACCATACTTGAATTGTATATCTGATTAAATTAGTATCATGAGTTTCCAGCTCATGTTAGGATTATTGATCCCTTATTTGAATTTGATTGAATATCTATATGATTTATCTGTGATTATAATCAACATTACTCAATACTTGTTCCATCACTGTTTGTATTTATCATTACCAAATATTCCTGAAATCTATCAAAATAAATGATTTTCCATAAAACTCTATGAACTCACCAACCTTTGTGTTGACACTTTTAGCATGTGTTTATCTCAGGCCCATAATGAGCAAGGATGGTATGGAGGAGGCACGGATTCTTACGAAGGCTATAAATTTTACTACCATTCGAAAACTTATTTAACAAACTTTAAAACCACTGGGACCTCATTTAAAAACTCTGATATTTATAATATTCGAATGGTAAATCTTTTAAACGACTAAAATAATGATCGTTTTCTACTATTAAATTGTTGTTTCATGAAGTAACACCCAATCTTTATTCCGCTGCAAATATTTTAAAATTTGGGGGTGTTACAAATTCTTTTCCGTATTGTTGTAATGTTGCATAACGATGTTTTATATGTACGTTTTTAATGAATTTGTGTTTCAAATTTAAACGTTTGACCGCCCTTTTGTGTGAATTTGAATTCAACACATTGTGTACATTTGAATATTAAATGTTTATTGCACACGTTTTTTTTTTTTTGTTTTTTTTTGAATTTGAAATTTAAACGTTTAACCGCCCTTTTATTTGAATTTGAAATTTCAATTTATCCCGCTCAGGTTTTGAAATTTGAATTCTAAACGTTTATACACTCCTATATAAAGCATACATTATCATACAATTTTGCACACACTTCACTTTCTAAAGAAATTTACAATGGAAAATCGTTGGTCTATTGAAGAAGAATGCTTGCTAGCCGATATGTGGCAAAGCGTTCACGAATTCCATGCCGCCGAAGGACCTTTTTGGCAAGTCGTAACATAAAGGTTCAATGAACAATCAGATGGTCCTATTCGTAACAAAAACCAGATAACGTGTAAGTGGGCAAGAATGAACTGTAAATGCCAAAAATTTCATGAAATTTACTTGAATTTGCAGCCTACACGTGAGCTAGATGTTCGCCTTGAAGATGCAATGAACGTTTTCAAAGAACTCCATGGTGGGCAAGCATTCAAGTATTTTCACGTGTGGTTGATTTTGCGAGACAACTTCACCTGGAACAGATATATGGATTAATGGCTTTTGTATTCCTGTATCGTGGGTTGGTTTATTTTAAGTATTTTTGTTTCGTTTGTGATGTTATGTCAGTTTAAGTTTGAGTTGAATAAAAGGCTTAACGGCTAGTTTCTCCAATAAAATTATCTAACGGCTAGTTTCAGTATAAATACCATCTTTACTCAACTTTTTATTGTCAAACAACTAAAACTAAATTTCACACACACACTATGGCTAACCAACCAGCTGAGGTGCAAACAAGAATACTTACCCGATTACGCAATGAACAAGAAAATGAACTTAAGTTGATTAACAACTTGTTAGGTGAGATAGCTCGTACTATTCGACAGATGCATACTCGGGCTCCAGAGGTCGAACGGTTACGTGAGCTGCCTCAAGACCATCCAATAATCAGCGTCGGTCTAGAAACTATTTTAAGAAATGATGAAACAGATTTGCAACTTCAAGTCGCGTTGAAAATGGTCAGGGAACAAGTATTGCAAGTTTGGGAAGAAAAGTCAGCACTCATCGATAATTATAAGTCTTTATAAATTATTGATGATGTTGCATATCGTATTTACCCGTTTCTTTATTTTCGTGTCGTAGCATTTTTTTGTTTTTTTTTTTCGTATTGTAACTTTTTAATTTGGATGAAATAAATTTAATATGTTGTGTTATTTTTAAGTATTTGTGAAATGAATTTAATTTATTTAATGAAATATATAAAAAAATAAAGGTGTAAGATCTGAGGCCCTAATGAAGAAGTTGAGGTTTGTTGTTTGGTGAGGAGGAGGTTTGTTATGAAGAGGTGTTGGATGATGTGACACATGTGGGGCCGAATGAAGAGGGAAACCTCTTCATTTACACGTGGTGCTCTAAACGATATATCAAATCACCAGTTATAATTTCAATGCAAAAGCAAAAAGAAAAACGATATGTTTTAGTAGCATCACATACTGTCGTTGTGAAACAATAGTGGGGACGTTAAACGATTGACTAGAGGAGTGTTTTACGTTCACATTGGTACCAAATATATAAATAAGATTGATTGATAATGTTTAAATGAAGGCTATGTTTGACAAAATTAGCTGTGAGCAGTAGCAGTGAATAAATGTGAGCTATGAGCAGTAGCCACAGCTCACCGCTCACAGCTTCATAAAGAAGTATTGGAAAAATGAGCTTTCCTAAAAAATAGCAAAGCTCACAGCTCTCATGCCAAACGAACACTAAAAATAAAAAGCTCATTGCTCACCGATTATCGCTCAAAAAGCTCAAAAAGCTTTGCGCTAAACATAACCGAAATACCCAATTATATGTCTGATTTTTCGAATTTTAACACATGCTTTAGTTATCTTCTCACTATTTAAGTCACCTATGATTATGTCATGTGTGTCAATTATTCTGTTAATCTTTAGTTAAGGGCACAATTAAATATATAATTAGACATACAAGATGTATAATCATTTCCAATCTACGAGACATTTTTGCTAAAATGTTGGGCTTGGTTTACTTTGTTGAGTTGTTCATAGTTAAAGCCCATTTAGTATATTTTATATGGGCTCCTCGTTAAACTTTCATGTCCACAAGTTCAAATTTTAAAGAACATAAACTCGTAAAGTAGCATTCGTTGTGATCTTTTATAATAACTCGGGGCTAAGGGTGTGCAGAATTCGGGTTTCACACACAAAAATTGAAATCTGAAAAATATTGAACCGAAATTATAACCGAACTGAATTAAATATTCGGTTTTCGGTTTGGATATGCTTTTAGCAAAATGAAAATCGAACCAAACCGAATACCAATTCACATAAATATATATATATATATATATATATATATATATATATATATATATATATATATATATATATATATATATATATAGAATTGAGATCAAATGAGAACTTTCTTAAAGTTGTAAAAATGAGAATCAACCAAAATCTCACAAATAACACTCAACTTAAAAGAAAATAAAAACATAATTAATTACAACTCAAATTGTTAACGATTTGATAGGTTTTCTTATGAAAATTAACGTAAACTAAGTGATACACTTTGATTCAACGTGTAATGTGTATCAAGGTTTAGTATTGTGTATCAAGTTTTTAGTGGTTTTTGTGTATTAGTTGCATCAGTTTATGTATAAGAAATTAGTTTTTTGAGATTTTAATGTATATGTATCAAAATTTTAATTGTGTATCAGTAATTCGTTTCTCATGTATGAGTTGGTTATTAGTCGATTTAATGTTAACTTGTATTAATATATAATATTTTGGTGCATCTTTGCTAAAATAGTTATGTATCATTGTTTTAATGATATTTTAGAATAGTTTTTATTTTTACAACTTTAAGAAAGTTCTCACATTAACCTTCCCCTATATATATATATATATATATATATATATATATATATATATATATATATATATATATATATATATGTATATATATATACATGTATATATATATATATATATATATATATACATATACATGTATATATATATATATATATATATATATATATATATATATATATATGTATATATATATATATATATACATGTATATATATATACATATATATATATATATATATATATATATATATATCATACATTTATATAAAAAAAATAAAATAAAAATAAAGTTAAAACTTTTTTATATAGTATAAATATAACATTTTTAAGCTTGTTTTTTTTTGCGCTAAAAGTTTATATAATTAAATAAATAATTAATTAAAATCAAGTGATTCGGGTTATTCGGTTCGGTTTTTTTGTTAGTCGGTTCAGTTTTCGATTATTCATTAGGTTTTCAGTTCGGTTTAATCCAATTTGAATTTGGTTCGGTTCGGTTTTCGGTTTTTCTAGAAATATTTTTTAACCGAACTTAATAAACCGAACAACCCAATAATCGAACCAATGAACACCCCTACTCAGAGTTTTTTCTTTCCGTTTTTAGAAACTACGTTTTTAAGAATGTTTATAAAAAAAAATTTAAAAATAGAAAATTTGTTTAGTCACAAATTTTTGAAGAAAATTTCTATAAAAATGAAAAGTTCGCTTCTCAAATTTTAAGACGAATTTTGACAGGAGCAATTTACAATTTTCTACATTTTTCTTTACACATTTTTTATGTATCTCTTGCACTTTTCACTTTTTCCAAAAAAAAAAAAAAAAACACTATCTAGGCATATTTTCTAAACTTTCAGTAGTTTTCTTAAAAGATAAAAACCTTTATTCTAAAAATATAAGATTAGATTTTATTTTTATTTTTTTTATCATTATTGTTTTCTTTATACAATGAAACACAACCTTATTCTAATGTTTTAAACCCGCTCTGACCCGCCCGGTTCAATCGGTTGAACTGGGAACCGGAGTGATGACCGTTCTATTGTGAGTTGGGTTTCTGATGAAATTAAAACCAGATTAAATCGCCGGATTTTTGTCGACCCGAGTAGAACCTCCAGACTGGAAGTTAGTTTAACATTTATTAAAGGAAAATGAAGAGAACGATGTTACAATAGTTGATGCAATCTGACATGTTGGGTGTGTAATTGAGCCATACACTTTCTAATCTTGCTAGAGATCAATTGTTGCGGTTTCAGATTGTGTGATGTTGAAGTAGAGTAAAGTGATAGTGGTTGAAAATGGGGATCGGTCTATGAGGATTTATGCTTGTGAGCTTTTGTGTTGTTAAAATAAAAGACGTTATTAGTTTTGATTATGCATTTGTCATCTTGTACGATGTGTCGTGGCTCTCGTACCATGGCACCAGCCCACCTCCATGGCACTAACTAGGGGTGTAATCGAGTCAAGCCAAGCTCGAGTTTGACAGGGTTTGGGCTTGGCTTGAAATGTATAAGGTAGCTTGAGATTGGCTTGATAGCTTGGCAAACTTTAATTATCTAGGTTTGAGATCAGCTCGTGTAAGGCTCGAGTAAGGTTATTTACATATAAACATTAAATTTGATAGTCATACTTTTAAATAAATTAAAAAAAAATACATGATGAACTTGAGAGGAAAGAATTTATATAAAACATTAGGAAGAATTAGGGTTTAAATGGTCCTCCTACAAATATTTAATTATTACACTAATATTCACGTTAGTTTTAAGATGTTTATATAAATATGTGTACTAAAAATATATATGTTCTTAAAAGTTTGAAAAGCTCGAGCTCGAGCTATTAAAAGCTTGATATGAGCTCGGTTCGTTATGTGTTTCGAGCTTGTTTATTAGGCTCGAACTCGATAAAAGCTCGACTCGATCGAGTTAAGCTCAAGTTCGAGCTCGAGTTCCTGAATAAAAGCTTGGCTTGATTGCACCCTTAGTGCCAACTCCAACTCCAACTCCATACTGTCTCTCGTGACGTACCCACTTGCTCAATTTTATTATTTTTATTTTTTTTATTATTATTATTTTTTAATATTATTGGGTTATGTGTGAATGTTTTTATTTTATCCATGGCACCAATATATGAAAGAGGGGTGTTTTATTCTAAGTGATAGATGGTGATATTACAAGCGTTCAATTTTAGAGATTATGATTAAACATGGAACTATCTTATCAAAAATGATTTAGTTGAAAGAAAAGGTAATATTGCTACTGTTAGGCAAACACATCCATATAAAAAGGCGCCTGTCAACAATAAAAGAGTGTTGCAAAAGACAGACAGGTGTGAGAGGCCGCCTTCACCTCAATCCTACACGTACGTACGTATATCATTTTATTTCATCGTTTACTATACTTTTATTTATATACGAGTACACAAATGTTGTTAATTGTCTTCAGTTTAAACAATTATTAATTATTAATAATGTTGTTTAGAATGCGAAGCTGTGTGGGTTTTAGTGTTTGGCGGCGCAACAAATCCTTGAGCTCAAATTCTTCTTACGTGACTTCACCTTTTGTTGGTTTAGACCACAGACCTGCTGATGCATGGTGCCCAGCTCAGTCACCTTCTACAATGACTTCTCACCATCCTGCACCTGCTTGTTCTTGTAAGTATTCTGTTTTAATTGTGTTTTATCAATTGTTATAGAAGCATGAGTAGTAGTGAACATTAGTCATATTACAATAGATGGGATTGTGAATAGGGATAATCATTTCTAAACGTACCCAACTAGCCACAATATTCTTTTGTGTGTATCCAACGTCTTATTGTATCCGTTCTATAATAATAAGCGTCTACTTTCAAAATGCATAAAGTTTAAGAAATTCCACCAACTACACTCTGCAGCAATCAAATATCTATCTTCGGTCACTAAACTCTCTTCTCATTGTTTGAAATACAAAATCAACACTTATTTTGGGACATCCCAAAATAGTATTGTGCACACTTATATGGGGAGGGGCGGAGCTAGAAAGTTATCCGAATGGCAAACTTTGATAATTTTTAGAAACTACGTTACAAATCGGTTTGTCAAGAGGGGTTAAATTAGAAAAAAATAGCCAAATATCTATATCTATACTACTTATAATACTGTAATGGAGGAAGGACTCTCTCTCCAAAAAAATTCATATGTACAAAAAATGATGCATAGTTTACAACACTTTAAAGCAAGCAATTTTTATAATTACAACAACCAAAGCATTGTGTACAACAAAAACTAGCATGAATCGAAATTCAGACCACTTTCCTTAGAATTCTACATTAATAACATTAAAAACACCCCTACACCCAATATTACAATCATTTAAACACAATGTACAACCCTCATTCTACATTTGTAGCATTAAAAACACCCCACACCTAATATTACAATCATTTAAGCACAATGTACAACCCTCATTCTACATTAATAGCATTAAAAACACCCCTACACTCAATATTACAATCATTTAAACACAATGTACAACCCTCCATCTTAACAATTATTTAGCTTCATATTTATTAGTTTTAATCTTTATTTAATCAAAAACTCTTGAAAATTCATGTACTTATCCCCCACCATCTCTAGAACGACAAAAAGGGTGGTGGGTTTTTCTACCTTCGACCGCCGGTATCAACAAAACGAGAGAGAGATGGTTTTGGTGATGAACTCGAGCTGTGGTGGTGTTAATCGTGGTGTTGGGAGGTGTTTCTTGGCGCGTGATGTACGTCAAAATGATGGGGAGGTTGTAAGGAGTGTGGTGGTGGTGGCGGTGAGTTTAAGTGGTCGGCGGTGGTGTTTGTTTGACCAGAAAAACGACTGGAGAAGAAGAAGAAATAGGGTGTGGCTGGTTTGGGAGAGAAATGGTGTCAAACCCTAAGTGAGGGTATAATGAGATTTATATAGGAAAGTGTTTTGGACCTTGTGTGAACCCTATTGCATCCTTAGGGACTAAGATTGCAAATATATGCTAGGGTGGGAAGTGTAGTTTACCAAATCTTTTAGTATTTCGTTCTCTAGGCAAATTTAGGTGTCGAAATGAGTTCTCATGACATTTTTATTAATTCCATCGAAAATTTTTATTTCAGGGTACCCGCCGCTGCAACGCGCGGGTACCCTGCTAGTTTTAATAATGTATTTTGTGTAAATCACTATGGATATATTATGGCTATTAATAACGGATAAGTGGTGATCAAGTTGTGCCAAGTCATAATATATCTGTAATTAATGATACACACAAAAGACATTATCAAAAGTTCGTATGTAAATTAGGGAAAAAAAAGTTGGACGCACACAAAAGAATACGGTGGCTAGTTGGGTACGTTTAGAAATGATTATCCTTTGGGAATATATCATACTATTCAACTTGTGAAATGTCTTCCATTTGTTAGAAATTATAAATGACTTTTATTGACTTTGGTGTACAGCAAAAAAGAAAAGAAAACATATTTACCTATAGTATATCTACAGATGGTTTATTAGTTGTTTCAAAGATTTGTAAGTCTGCTACCAGCTATAAGTTGAGATTACTAAGATTCAGTCATTCAACATATGTAGCAAGTTCAGTGATACATGGTGTACAAAAGAAAGTAGTATGTTGCTTAAAGAATGTACATTTGTGAAACTCCGTTTTTAGTACTTGTCATTGTTCCTAGTTACCATATGTTGTAACGATCGGTATTTGCCTGTTTGGTATTGTAGATTGAGTTATTTCTCATAGGTAAATGTGTATGAGCGTTATCAGAACTTAAATGAAGTTTTTGACAGAAAATTATTACATAGTTTGGTGCAACCTTATAAAAGTTTGTCTGGGTGGGGCGGAAATTCCTTTCACCCAATTAAGTTTACGGCTAAATATGATCAACTCTTATTAAAAGTTAGTAGGCTTTTTCAAGTGGAAGTTGATACACTCAAGCAATCACAGTTTTTCTCATATAGTCATATGTAGTTTTCATAAGTCTGGCTTCATTTAGAGTATATGGATTTTGAAACCAGGGAAACAACTTGTTCCAAATAGTTTCGTAAAGCTGGTAAAGCAGTGGTTAATAGGATCTACGATAATAAACAACTTAATTAAAAATAGTTGACTAAGGTGCTATACTTAGCTTTTTCAATACACTTTTATCAATCTTAATTAGTAAATTGCGGATTGTGATGCTCTTAATGGCGTTGCTATGGTAGTTAAAAAGTCGAGTTGATTACATTCTAATGGAAAATAAAATGTGTCATCCATAAATTCACATTTGTGTTTAACGGCTTTACTGGTGTGTGTAAAAAAACAGATAATGGTCATACAGCAACAGAAATTGATGGGAAGTTGATTGCAAATGATATTAAAGCTACATTAGCAACCGAAATATATAACATGAGAAATGCAACTGGGAAGATACCTGGATTAGGTGTTATATTAGTCGGCAATAGAAAAGACTCCCTATCTTTTGTACGCATCAAGAAAAAAGCTTGCGAACGAGTTGGGATCAACCCACTAGTAGTAGAACTTCCTGAAGACTGCACAGAAAGTGAAGTTCTTGATGCTGTTTCAGCATTAAATCACAAGGATTCAGTACATGGCATTCTTGTCCAACTTCCCTTGCCCAGTGTAATTACTCATGTACCCTTTGTTCTATTTGTCGACCTTAAATTTTCTCAAAGGAATAGATTAAACTAAAGAAGACAGGGAAATTTGCGAGGACAAGTAACTAAAAATACTAAATTTGCTACCATTGGATATCACTCCCCCACCACAAACGTCCAGTTGACCGGTCAAGGAGGGCTTTTGGAGAAATAGGCCATGGGTTCAATCCCAACTCCTGGCTAAAAGGTCATTGGAACATATGCTCATTGCCTGGGGTTGGTCCTTGAGGAAGGGTCAGTCGGCACCCAAAAGGGTGCACAGGTCAGGGTTTCCTCGCCAATTTAAACCTTTTGGAGAAAAATACGGAGTACTAATTTGCTAACTTGATGTGAGTAATTAACTCCCTTAAAAAAAAAAGAAGTAGAGGTCCAATTTTCATAACTGAAGGACATTATGTCAATATAGAATTTTTTAAAAATAAACTTGGGTCCTTAAATTTGTCAAAAATTGAACTTCGACTCCGTTATCTGTCAAAAAATTAAGCATTCACTCCAAAACTTGAACTCTGCTACTCTGCTTTTGTCTAGTTGAATTACCTTAGGATATGAAACACTACATTAATCATGGTATGATATTTACTGTGGCGTGTTTGTTTTTCAGCATATGAATGAGGAGACGATTATAAATACTGTAAACGTGGAAAAAGATGTGGACGGATTTCATCCTATAAACATGGGAAATCTTGCAATGACAGGAAGAAATCCCTTATTTATACCTTGTGCTTCAAGGGGATGTGTTGAGGTGCTTCACCGATACGGTGTGGAAATCATAGGTAAGAAAGCAGTAGTAATTGGAAGAAGCAAAATTACTGGTTTGCCCACTTCCTTGTTATTGGAGGTATTCACTATACTCTATTAACATGTAGATAGTCTTGCACTCTTGCTTTATTGTTTATCTTCATAATACGTGTTTCTATATGCAGCGACATCATGCTACAGTCACTGTTGTACATGCATTCACAAAGAATCCAGAGGAAATAACACGTGAAGCTGACATTTTAGTTTCAGATGTGGGAGTTCCGAATCTGGTGCGAGGTCATTGGTTAAAGCCAGGGGTTGTGGTAATTGACATGGGGTCAACGTTGGTCAAGGTAGATTTTCTTATTAGAATTTACTTGTTAGATGAATTGTGCACCTTGCAATGTAGTAATTTTAGAGTGTATTATTGCTAGCTAAGAAAATGACTAAAGTTTAACGCACTCAAGAAACTACTGCAGAAGCATCTTAATGAAAATAATAACACAGTCTGATCTTTGACGTGTAGCTTAGTCCTATCACTGAAATTTATTGGCATTAGTAAAGCATTTGCTAAAGCAACTGGTATTTGTCACCAGAATCTAGATGTTACTTGTTATGTCTCACACTTATCTCCTACATTTGTTCTTTTTTTAATCAGCATATCCTACACATGGGTCACCAAGGCTCTACGCTTTCTGGGTGGGGGAATTTCCCCTTGCTTGGTATTAGAAAGCATGCCTTTCTTAGGTCTGATAATCGAAAGAAGACGAAGGAGGACTGATTCTGGGAAAACTAATTGTTTATATATATGTCTCTTCTTATAGTTCCTAATTCACCTTTGGCTTGGCTAACTAATGAGAGTCCATACAGAGTGCCACACACATGTTAGGACTTAGGGAAGTGATTCACACACCAACTTTTTTTATTCTTGCACCACACTATGTGCATTACAGTGTTATACTGTGTACTCTCTGTGCATTACAGTGTTGTACAAAATGGTGTGTTTAACAAAAAAAGTGGTGTGTGAATCAATCCCATAGGACTTATGGCTAGTGATGGCAATTGAGACCCATTTAGTTATGAATGGGTCAGTTAGTGGGGCGGATTGGGATTGTTTAAGCAATTCACATAATCGTTGACCTCTTGCCAATTGATTCTAAGTAGTAAGTAGCTTTATCGAGATCAGAAGCAAATTGTGCAAAAGCTTCTAATTCTGTGAATTGTGCCAGTTCTAATTTACTTTACCAGCTACTTGTTCATAGCTTTAATTTGAGCCGCAGATCCTACTCTGGAAACAGATATACCCACATTAATAGCGGGTCGGATTCCAGCATTGAAGAGATCGGCAAATAAGAATATTTGGCGGTCAGTAATCGAAATTACATTATGCTATATCTATAAAGGTTAAAACGGGTCAAAATATAATAAAAATTAGCCATTAGGAAACTGGTAGAAAGTTGCGATTTGCGAATGTTCATGGCATGAAACTTTGATAATCATTTCCAATATACCCTGTAAAAGGTAGATTATCACATCTGCCACACTAATTACAAAGCTCAAAGAAATTGGACAAAAAGTGTTTTGACGCAACCCGCACCAAAGCGTTATCTGGTTTTACCTGGTACCCACTCATTAGCTTCTTTTTTAATATGTATAGAGTCACTGCAATGTTAGCCGCCATTCTCTTTTGGTTCATTTCTGTCATATGCATTTTTTCTGTTCTATATGTATCAATGGCTTTATGCTCTGATTTTACTCAGGATAACAATAGTTCACATGGTTCCCGTGTTATTGGAGATGTTTGCTATGAAGAAGCAATGCTTAAAGCATCCGTAATCACCCCTGTCCCTGGTGGTATTGGGCCCGTCACTATCTCCATGCTACTTTCCAATACAGTTGAAGCTGCTAAGCGTGCTTATCAATGGACTGAATCATAACAAAAACTATAATAACACAGAGTAATTTCTTATGTAACACTTTCAAATGTACATATATGTAATCTCCCTTCTTCCACTTTTTCCAATATTAGTCCACAAGAAGTGGTATATACATGTTCCTTCTGTTGATTTTTTCTTAACATTTCGTGCCTATATAAGTTTCTTGAGTCCTAGTTTCTGAAATGGTGTATGTTGCCAATGGGGTTGCGACATAAACTACATAGACAGAGTCGCTTCCAGGTGAAGTACATACAGTTTGCAAGTTATATTCCCAATATATGGACTTATTTCCTATAGTAGTATTTACCTGTAAAAAGTTTTGGTATCTGTTGGGACTTGTCTCGTTTTGTAGAATAAGGACTTATCTTACATCTGCAATATTGAGACCTTGGAATTACATAGTTGTGTCGAATCATGACACCATAATATGGAACACAATGATAATATAAATTAAACAATTCTGAATACATTTTCGAAATAGTCCAAGGTGAAATATGAAGTTGTTAAGGCAATTTATGTAATGTGAAGTATTCAAGGCAATTTATCGACCTTGCTCGAGACTCCAGGAAGCTTGATTTCGCGACTTTGTTCAAGAAAATCTGGCGATCTTTGGTACACGACTGATGCAGCTCGAATCAGAATTCCAGCAGTCAGACCCCAAATCAGGTACTTCTTACCACCCGTTTCATAATCAAAGGAATGAATCACAATCCTACTTCCCATCCATTCTATTTCTTCAGATTTCCGATTTTCATCCTTGAGAAACATTTCTAATGGAGCATCAAAAACATCGTCTACTTCACCAACATTAGGAACTGGATTAAACAAGTTTCTATCAGCAAGCAAACCAATCACAGGAACTACTCTGAGAAGATGCTTGGACACAAATGGCTCAAGAATTGTCACTACATTCACAAGTGAAGGATCAAGTCCTATCTCTTCTTTCGCTTCCCTTGTCGCAGTATCTGCATCATCCACATCGCCCTCTTCCGTTTTTCCTCCAGGCAATGAAACTTCACCCGAATGCGAAGAAAGGGTAGAAGATCTTTTAGTAAGAATTACGCGAAGACCATCGTTATTTTCTCCTTGAAAAAGGCATATCAGAACTGCAGCTCTTTTCAGGTTCTGTTTTTTCGGACTATCGTCCATGTTATCCTCGTCATCCAAGCCAGGTGTTGGCTTGTAAAGACGAAGCTGCTGAGCTAAAACTGCTAGACTGATGTTGCTTATGTTGTTGTTAGTTGAAGCTGACATACTTATAATGTTGTTGTTGGATCTAAAGAGAGAAAATGATGGTACTGTTTTTGGTGAAACTGATGATAACTTTCTTAATAAGAGCAATCTAGATAGCATGTGTGTGTTTGGTTGGAATCCATGAAAAGGGTATGCTAAATTCAGAATTTTGATGAACTAGCCAGAAGGTGTTTTTGGTTTAAGGTTTGATGAATCTTGATATTGTGATTGTGGCATTAGAAACAATATAAAAAGTCAAGTCTTGTAAGGCAGCTGTGGCTGTGATGGTAGCTGGAAGATGAGAGAGAAATGGAAATAAAAATAAATATGACAATGAAAAAGGGAAAAAGAAAGAGAGGGTGTTAATTGATACTTGACACCTTTCTCAATTAAAATAGCATGTGCCTACTAAAATTGAAAGTAGGTGTGAAGAGCTTCGGTCCGACTTGTTTATAAGTTCGATTTCAGGCTCGAGCTCGTTTTGAGTTTTGTATTTTTAACTCGAGCTCGGCTCACGACAAATTTTACAAGCTCGGGCTCGAATCATATTTGTAATGAATCAAACGAAACAAAGCTCGAATCAAACTTGGTTAACACACTAGACGTGAGCTTGTTTATTTTTATGGCTCGTTTAAGCTTGCTACCCTAATCGTATTTATATATAAAGCTCGGACTCGATTACGTTTATTAAATGAGCCCCAACTTGGCTCGAACTCGGGCTTGAGTTTGTTAGGCTCGACTCATTTGGAGCTTTTATCAATCTGATCTCAAGTTTTTCACGAGCGGCTTTGCTCATTTCTGTCTCTAATTAAAACTATAACCTTTGAACAACATGTTAGGTTGCTAAATTGAGAATATTGTTTTATAACATTTGGAACTAGTCTCTATCTTAGGGGACTAATAGTATTTAGTGTTAGCAATGTTTATAATGAGCCAAGCTCGTTTAATCATTTAACCTTATTTATATTATACCCAAACTCATTATTCAGGTAAAAGAATTACACAAGTTTACCTTACTCACTTTGATTAACTTTTAACTCTTACTAGTGGATTAGAGGTCTTTAGGGGGCGTTTGGTTCGCAAAATATTTTTGAGAGAATTGTAATCTGTCAAAAAATTGTAATGTAATTTAAATAAATTGTAATTTGTCAAAGAAATTGTAATCATAATGTGAATAATAATAATAATAATAATAATAATAATAATAATAATAATAATAATAATAATAAAGTGATGTTTCTAATAAAGTGATGATGATGATGATGATGATGATGATGATAATAATAAAGGATCAGCTTCGCTATAGCTAGAGGAGTGGGGGCCAGTTAGTATCTCGGCTCCCCACTAATTTCTTATAAATCCTATGATTTTATAATAAAGTGATAATAATAATAATAATAATAATAATAATAATAATAATAATAATAATAATAATAATAATAAAGGATTTAAAGTAAAATTCTGAATTAAAACGTAATTCAAAACTTTCTACCCAACTTCTTATGTAATATGAATTCCTCACTTGATGTAATTGAAGTGGCTGAATTACAATTACAACGGAAACCAAACAGTCTGTGTAATGTAATCTTGAATTACATTTCCTTCAAATCTACAAACCGAATGCTACATAATGTAATCAAATTACAACTACATCCAATTACGCCAGATATTACAACGAACGAAATGCTCCTGTGTTAGCCATTAGGTGTATTTATAGATTAACCAAGTGTGTTTAAGTGTATTTATAGATTAACCAAGTGTGTTTAAGTATGCTTTATATACACTTGATGTCTTTAGTTTAACATAACGGGCTAAACCTTAAATACACATAACGTGTCAACACTAGGAACACATAACACTCTTTAAATACATAGGCGCGCGTGCAACATGTGTTAATGATTCGTGCATTCGAGTCGAAAGAGATTTTGTGTCTCTAGCTCAAACTTGATCAATGATTGCCTTATTACGGAGTATATGTGACAACTTTGTTAGTGGAGACATGCATATGAAAAATGCGCAACTAATTATTTATTGGAATCCCATTATAGTCTTGTCAATATATTTGACAATATATATAACAAGTTGATCCTCTTAAAAAGAGCCTAGTAAGTTGGTTCTTCTTTTCACTCACTTTGTTGGAGAATAAGACAACTAAAACCTTAGCTTGACATGTTTCGTCTGTGAAGTAATTGGACTCCTATGGATATATGTGACTGTTGATCATTAAAATGTTAATACGAATCCAATAATTTTGCTGAAATATTATTCAATGTTTTGGGTTAATAATCTTACCCGCCCCAAACTCCCATTGTAATCCCCATTATCATCACTTTTAATTATTTTTTATTTGTCAATAATTATTGAAATATTATAGACCTAACCCTATGAAATACTCCGTACTATTGTTTTCATTGTTTGGACGGTAGAGTCCATGAAAATTGAAAGGTGCCAAATTTAGTATGTGGCTTAGTGGCCACCTAAACCTCCTACTACTTCATATATCCATGTACAGCAAGTTGTCATCTAGATCACAGAGTCGTCTGGTTTTGGGTGTCCTGAGCAATAATTAAAAATTGGCCTTTTAGAAAAGGTTTAATATTGATGAAAAATTGTTAAACCATAAATCAAGAGTTCAACAAGTTAATTAGTAATGAAATGATTACTAAACAAGTAAGTGATATTAATAAATAAATCCTAGCAAGTTAAAAGATCTGAAAAAAAAAAAAAATTGTGATAGGAAAGAGCAGTGATAATCGATCATAAGATTGTATGCATTTTGTTTGTTTTGTTGTACTTTTGTATACATAGTTATTAATTGTCCAAATATGCTATGGATATGTGGAAACCGAATAACGAATTGGATTTGGAGGTCGCATATTTTTCTTTTATTGGGCTCTCTGAAAAAGGTCTTATACAAACACATATATACTGGCCTTTGAAAAAACTGTGCCCCCCAAATTGGGCAGGCCTTGTGCGCCGGCCCAGGTCTCCTTGGCCCAAATCCCGGCCACTACATTTACATATAATAATCACCTAGTGTTAAAAGTGAATATCTAATACATATACGTGTGGTCTAATCACTCTCATGAATAAGCTACAACAAAATTAGGGTGACATTTTTAATGTTTCTTAAAAATCACAAGTGGCCTAATTGTGCTTCAATCGGAACACCTATTACAACACATTCAAAACTTGATTTGGATTTCGAAGGAATGCTGTCTGACCAAACTTTATATTGCATTGTGATCAGTTCCTTAGTGTAGTTAAGTGCTAGTAGACCTGATATAATGTTTGCTACATGCATGTGTGCTCTCTTTCAAGCGAAACCTACTGAACTCCACATTACTGTTGTTAAACGAATCTTTCACTATCTTAAGAGCATTATTCATTTAGGTCTTTGTTACGGGAAAGAACCCGGTTTTAGACTAACAACTGCTTCCTCAATACAACGGTGTTCACCTGACTTTCTCCATTGTATCATCAGAGATTAGACAACCTCACCCGTATTTATTTAGGTCTTTGTTTCTTCGATCTATTGTTAGGGGTTTTCAATAGTTTCAAGTCGACAACACACCAAGAAGAAAGAACCCACCGTCACCGTTCCCGCCAGTCGCCAGAATTAACATCCTCTGGTTATAGTTGGAAAATCTGCATGGCTTTGCATTTAATTTATGTGGTTTTAGAGGGGAAGTTATGGTGGCGAGGTGATTTTACTCATTTGGAGCCTACGGGTACCACATCACCTTAACACATCTTCACAACTAACCCCCTCCTCACTCACAATTAACCTCAATTTACTCATTTGAGGTCCACCACTTACAACTTAATTTTTTTTTTTTTTTTTTAAATTGAACAAATGATAGGTCAAGATCATGTTGTTCATTGGGAATTGATCAAAAAGAGCGTGCGGGACTTCGAAGGGCCATTCAAACTTGAATTCGTGAGCAACTGCACGAACATTGTGAAAAGGGGAAAGGGCGGCTGTTCCTATTCTAATCAATATGAAATAGACTCTTAATCTTATAAAAAGAAGAAGGGCTTTTAACCTAATGGTCGCAGGTTCAAGTCCTGCTATACCCAAACCTAACTTGCACTATACTATGAGTAAGGATGCGTAGTAGCGCAAAGAGCACTCTTTGGCCTTTAGATTAGAGGCGCCCCAGCTGCAAAGGTACTGCAACCTCAAGTCTGGTAAAATAAAACGAAAATAAATTAATGACTTAATATTTCACTGCTTATTTGACAGCACTTTATGTCAATATGCATGCTCGTCGTCTGCACGAATTGGTCTCAACTGGCGAGGGATGGTGAGCTTCACGTGGTGTGGCAACGAGCAACAACGAACCAACTTGGTCCTTCACGTAGGAGTGGCGAGGGTAGGCAACGAGCCACACCCTCCCCTCTTAGGTATAAAGTTTTGCTCTTCACTGTTTTAATTTCGATAAAGTTTTTGTTTATTTTACATACCAAACTTAGTACTCATCCCTACCATCCATTTAAAATGAAATCAATGGTTGAGATTAAAAACATTTTAATATTTCACATATTTTTTATAATTTAAATATCTCTTAAACCGTTCATCGTTAAGCGAAAATAATTACACCATCGCGACGAGCATTTAATTATCTTTCTATAGACGGACACTTTAATATACTTTCGACAAAAAGAGTTTTTTCGTTTTTTTCACGTTTTTTTTCATTTTTTTTCCATTGAAATTTGCATAAAAAATTACATGTGATATTAGTGTTAAATCACATATGATATGTAATATCACATGTGATATTAGTGTTAAATCACATATGGTATATAATATCACATGTAATAAATCACATATGATTTTTTCATGCAAATTTTAGTTACGAAAATAATGTAAAAAAAAAAAAAAGTGAAAACACGAAAAAAAAAAATAATTTTCTCCAAAGTATATCGAAGTGTCTATCTATAGAAAGATAATTAAAAATGCTCGTCGTAACGGTATATATTTTTTTTCACTTAACGATTAACGGTTTGAAAGATATTAATATTTGAAAAAAAAAAGGATGAAAGTGAGTTTTTTAAGTTGTTGGTATTAATCTCATCTATTAGATCAAATAAAGATAGATGGTGAAGATTGATCCATTGGTATATAAAAAAAGTTTAGTCCTCAAATGATTTTAAATCTTTTCTTTGTCTTCTTATGTATGATTAAATTTGCCTAATTTTGTACATGATGTTCCTCAAATATGTTACTGTGAAACTGACTTTTTATTTACTACCTCTGTCCTATATTAAGTGTCTACTTTAATAATGCACAAAGTTTTAGGAGATTCAACTAAGTAAACTCTCCACCAAACAAATATTACTTTTACCCACTAAACTCTCATCTTATTGGTTGAAAGATACAAGTGGACATTTGATTTAGGACATCCAAAAATTCCATTGTGGACACTTAATATGGGACGGAGAGAGTATTTATTTATTTATTTACTGTAAAGATATGGACTCCTTTTATATATATATATATATATATATATATATATATATATATATATATATATATATATATATATATATATATATATATATATATATATATATATATATATATATATATATATATATATATATATATATATATGTGAATTTATAGTTAAAAAAATGTGTAGTTTGTATGTGAAAACTTATTTCTATCTTAAATCAATATTTATAAGTTACCAACAAATCAACTAATGTCAGCTAACCTACCTTGCTTACCTTCCTTTATGCAACTTCACAGGCAACTAATGTACATTTAAATAGTGTGCAATGATACATAGGTTGTTTAGTGGTTAAATAGCTTTTAATTTAACGGAAGGGATTAGTACTGACTCCTCTCAAACAGTCAGTCTAAATTAACTAGGGATGGTCAACAGGTCAAGCAGTAAGGGAGAGAGTTATCAATTTATGATCCGTTGAAAGCACAGTGTGTTCACGGGTCGTTATGTCCCAACGAGATTGAAATTGTGTTTTATAAAATATTTGAGTGATTTAGTAATTTGGGAAAGTCACAAATAATGATTAGGAGTTGATTACACCACTGGAATGATTGAGATTAACAGTATAAACAATTACAGAAAACAGATATATAAAAACATAAACTGAATTTAATACAATTGCGATTACGTGCATAGAAAAATGTGAGTTTTAAGCAGAATTAAACTAGAGGGGGGGGGGGTGAAAATGATTTTTTTACAAACTTAATATTAAAAGAAAATTTTAATAAAAAGAAAATTATTTTTTGATTATTTTATTATTTAATATTAATTAAAAACTATTTAATAATTAATTAAAACTAATTTAAACATAATTTAAATTAAGGAAAATACTAAAGTAACTTAGAAAAATATAAATTTTTTTATAAAACTACTTAACCATTACAGGAATCCTAAAAAACATATAAAAAGTTTATAAAAATTATTTTTAAACTATTTTACTAATTATTTACTTATTTATTAATTAAAATCTATTTTAACTAATTTAATTATGAAAAATACTAATTGAACAGTAAAACTTATGAAATTTTTTCTAAAAATACTTTATTAATTATAAAAGATAGGAAAAATATAAAAAGGTACTTTTGCTTATAAATAAGCAGAAAGAAAATTAATTTTTTGGTTTTTTTAATTAAAACTAATTAAACTTAAATTAATTATTATAAATACTAAATAAACTCAGAAAATTATGAAAATTTTTTGGAAACTATTTTATTATATTAGAAACTTAGGAAAAATATAAAATTGAAAAGTGCTTTTTGAAAAAAGCAGAAAAATAAGCCAAATGACTTAAATAGAAGCTATCACTTCTTTTATATTTTTGGTTTTTCTTATTTTTCTTTTACAAAACTAATTTATTACTGAAAATAAGCAACTTTTACAAAAACATACTTATTATAGCTTAAAAATAAGCAGTGTGCAAACTTAAATGCTTGACAGAAGCTTATTAGGACTTTTTAATGGATTTTTTATTGAGTGTTGATTGGCACACTCATATTTTTGATCCGCACACTCCAATGTACAACTTTTAAAAGCAGCATGTGATAAATGTACAACTGTGTAAAGCACAGTTTTGAGTGTGCAAATCAAAATTGAGAGTGTGCAAATCATTAGCCTTTTTTATTGGAATAAGCTACCAAAAAGCTACCACAGATACAATAAGCACTAACCAAGTGATATTCAGACAAATAAGCCAGAATGAACCAATAAGCACAAGGGAATAAGCCAGAGATCAACAATAAGCAATCAAAAAAAAAAAAAAAAAAAAAAAAAAAAAAACCCTACTTAAACCAACAGGCCAAATGGAGGCACTTGCAGCCGTGTGTGGGGCCCACAAGCTTGCTCAGCGGTCCAAAACTAAGGTTGATCTAAAAAGATGGCCTGTGGAGCTTTCCAATAAGACAATAAGATGAGCTTATGGTTCACTGATAAGCCAAATATGGTCTTGTGAAATTTGGTCAATCACCCGAGTGTTAAGGATGATGGTTGTGGTCAGGTAAACTAGCAAGCTCAAATAAGCTAGGGGCAAGGATCAGAGATCCAAATTAAACCCTGAACTAGTGAAATGGACTAATAAGCTACACAAAAAACCAAAGTTTGAGGGCTGGGGCCCACAGATGTGACCAGGATGAGCTTATGAAATTGTACTAATTCCCTGGTGTAGGGGAGGTACTCTCTCTGCAGGCTTAATTAAGCAGTTGAATAAGTCCTTAAATAAAATCCTAAAAATAATCTGAAAGTGGATTCCACAAGTTAAGCTGGTATATTTTATCCTCCAAAAAGATCAGAGCTTAATTGTGAAAAATAAAATCAGGAAAATTCTTGGAAAAATTTGATTTCTGAAAACCTTGTGACTTTGACTTTTCTGAATCAACACCTAAATTGACTTTTATGAACTTTAATCTAATCCTAGTTGCTGATGATGTTAAGTTAAGCTAAAAGGAAGCTAAAATAAGCTATCTTGTCAACTTATACACTGATGTGAGTGATTTGAGAGTCTAAATCCTAACAGTGAATGAGATTCAAGAGTTTAAAGTGTATTTTGACTTTGGCTCTCACAAGGCCTGTGTTTTATGATTGAACCAGTATCCTAGAACCTTTTGAGACTTGAAACAACAACAACCAAACCTTGAAACAACCTGGCTCATACAAATACCAGCAAATCCAAACAACCTGTTATATTACTTGATTTTTGGTTTTTTAAGAAATTTGATACCTAGGACTTAGAAACTCCTTTTTAATGACTTATCTATATCTAATAAGCTTTAATGAACACAGAAACAAGGATTACAATTACCAATACCCAAGATTCCCACTTATGCTTAATTTGTTAGTCCAAAATAAAATTTTTGAGCACAATGAGAACTAATGATCTAAGACTAGATTTTAACCTACAATATTACTAGAATATACTAAATAAACATAGAAGCACAACAAAAAAATAAATGAAATTAGCTTACAAAGTGCAATCCTGCTATCAACCAAGAACCAAGGACCACTTAACCTGTCTTAATGCTTTCCACAAAGCTACTAAACCCACTGCCATCCATTATTAACAGTGCTCCAGCTATCTTCCATCTTCAAACCTATTTTATATTTTTCTTTTATTTTTTCTTGATTTTTATGATTTTTTAGAATAAGGGACTACAACTTGTTTTCAAGGATTCTGAGCTTTTAGAAACTTAGTAAAGGACTAATATGAGCTCATAGAACAATAGTTAACATCATTTAACAAGCACAATTGATATTGAGATTTTCAAAATAAAAACATTGCATAAACTGAATTGCAACCGAGAAAGTGAAATTGATACTTGAATTAGGTTTAGATTACACTGAAAAGACTTTATACAAGATTTTTAATCTAAGAATTACACTAGAATTACAAAGCTTTAAAAAACAACTTTAAAATTAAGACTAAGGACTGATGATGCATCTCTTCTGCTTCTTCTTTATTTTATAGGTGAAATTAGGGTTCAGTGGGACCCTAGGATCATATCCCAGCAATAAACTCAGGCCTTGGATCCTTTAATCAAATCCTAGCCCTCCATGTTTTTTGGCAGGAAAATAGATAATTGCAATTTGCTCTGATTTATTGCAAGAGGGGGGGGGGGGGGGGCATTTAATGTTGTTTTTTTGTTAGGTGGATAGTGGATTGGGGCGGTGGGATGTGATGGTGATGGTGGGAGGGTGGATGGGACATGGTTGCAGGTTGCAAGTGGGAACGAAGGGGGGAAGGGAGGTTGTGTTTGACCTGGTTTGACCCTGCCCTTTTTATTATTAATAAAACGAGGTTTTGGGGTGGATTGGGCTTAGGTGTGGTTTGGGCTTAGGGGGTGGATCAGGTTGTTTTTGTTTGTGGATTGGATTGGATTTTGGACTACGAGTAATAAAGGGGTCCGTTTGGTTTGGAAATTAATACAAGGACCAATGTTGCAATTTACTAATTTTGTAGGGACTGCATTTGTAAATTTCCCAAAGTACTTCATGGGAAAAACTTGCGAAAGTTTAATAATCCAAAAACCACAATTGATATTTTCCATTTTTGAAATTCCAGGGACTACTTTTGTCAATCTTGAAACTTGAAGGACCAATTTTGTAATTTTCTAAAAATACAAGGACTTGAATTGCAATTCTTCCAAAGTTGTCACAAGGGTGTAACTTGCCAAACTTGAATAGTACAAGGACCACAATTGATATTTTCCATTTTTGAAATTCAAGGGACTACTTTTGCCAAATCTGAAACTTCAGGGACTAAACTTGTAATTTCTTCAAACTTTTCACCCAGGGACCAAACTTGACACTTGTGAATTCCCAAGGACCATTGTTGACTTTTTCTTCCAAAATCCGATGCTCAGGGGCCATTTTTGTCAAATTTCAAACTTGAGGGACCATTTCTGCCAATTTTGCAAACTTTTGCTCCAAGGACTATTTTTGGCATTTTGTGATTCCACAAAGTGTGTTTCGACAATCTAAGCTCAAAAGTGGTAATTTGCTTCCCCGGCTCTAGCTTTTGACATGATTTCCAAACTCGTGCTCGTTTTTGTCCTTCTGGCCTGATTTTTGCCAATTTCTGAAATATCCGTTCCTGCACGATTGCAAATACAAAAACACAATATCTTTGGCATTTATGGTTAGTTTGTGTCTGTTTTGGTCTTAATATGGACAAAAAAAGGTGTGTGAATAAGCACACACCAAATCCCCTAGACTAAGGTATTGTCGTGTCCTCACGCAATGGGATCATGTCTCTTTCTACTAACATTGAAGAAGTAGCAAAATGTTCAAAAGTGAGTACAAAATCATTTATTCTTGAGAACGCTCCGTTTTCAGCTTTTATTTCCAACACTAATATTTACGTACTTTTTACACTTGTTTTGTGATGGGATGTTTGACTTTCATCATTTTTCAATAACGTTTAGGGTCACAGAGTAGGAAACACAGCTCAGAGAAAAGTGTCCATACGGATAGAATTCATCGTTCCTGATTTTTCACGAGTTCTCAAGCAAAGCGTAAAAACGAAATCATAGCCAAAAATGTCATTAAGATGCTAACACTACTCATAAATGCTAATTGTAATTCCTGCTCCCATGTCTTATTGTATCTAGACTTTTTTAAAGAAATGATTGCTCATTTTCGTTCCGATAAGCTTAAAGTATAATAGATTTAAGCGGATTTAAAAATCGTTTAAATTTTAACTCACAAGGCTCATATGTTCACACCACATTTATTATATTTTTCGCTTTTTCATTTTTCATCATTTTTTTTTCATTTTTCATTTTTTTTTCTTTATATAACTTGTACCTCAAATATACGGAGCTTCACGGTGAATCTCCCAGACCTAAGCGCCTTTCAGAACAAAGGATGCAAGGATCCGCTTGTCGAACCGCAGTTATTTTTGGTACTTAATGACTTTATTTCACTTTACTTTGCCTCAAGCATACGGAGCTTCACGGTGAATCTCCCAGACCTAAGCGCCTTTCAGAACAAAGGATGCAAGGATCCGCTTGTCGAACCACAACTATTTTTGGCATTTATTACATATTGATAGTGTTATTTATAAACCTCATGTGGCATACAACAAAACGGGGAGTTCCAAGACCTAAACGCCTTTCAGAATAAAGGATCCAAGGCCCATTTAATGCTTATGCCATCACGTAAAGTGAGCGGAAATTTAGACAACTTTTGAAAACGCGTAATTCTAATTATTTTATTTTTGGGTTTTTCAATCTTGCGGGAGCAAGGACTACAAGTAACCGTTATGAGCTCTAAAGAAATCCAACTATTCCACGTTTAGCATCTAATCACACTAATGACTTTACTATCATTCCTCGTTCTCCGCAAATTAAAAATCTCAAGTAATGAGATCCGCGGATGCTTAGCCTAAAAAGTTAAGGGAACAAGCTAGGGCTCAACACGCCCGGTCAAGTCAAAATTACTATTCCTACTCTACCTAGCGGAAAGTCAGAACAAAGTGTCCAAACTTATTATATTTTGCAGAAAATTTTCAAAAATTTTCAATTTTTTGGTACTTTTTGATGAATTTTTTCAATTTTTTTGGATTTTTTGAGAAAAACGGAGTTCCATGAGTAACGGCACATGAAATGTGCAAGTCAAATTGAAGATATCCCCCCCCCCCCCCCCAGACTAAAGTTAAACATTGTCCTTAATGTTTCAAAGGCGAGGGTCATCCTATGTTGTATCTAAGATCGTTTATTAATTATGCCAAAAGATAACGTTAGTAAAGGATATCAGAGTTCTTGAACAATGAAGCTAAAATGAAGTAAGGACAGAAATATGAGCACGAGAGCCTTCATGCTTCAAGAACAATTACCTGTACAAACACAACAACAACCACAATAAAAGATGCAGAAGAGGTTGCCCTTTTCCCGTTACTTTATTAGTAAGAAGAGAGAAGTCAGAAACGTGGGTGAAACCCATGTGCATGCTAATGTTTTTGTTCACCGAGTCACTAGCTTGACTCGATCCCCGAATTCATTGGTTCATGGGGAAAGTTTAGAGATCCGGGACAACCATGGGTGGTATGTCCCCTCCAAAGTAGTGCTTCAACCGATGACCATTCACTTTGAAGTTGGGACCGTCAGGTTGAGATAACTCAACGGTTCCATATGGAAACACTTTGGTGATAGTGAAAGGTCCAGACCAACGGGGTTTTAAGTTTGCCCGAGAAAATCTTTAATCATGAGTTAAGAAGAAGGACTCGATCACCAACGTTGAAAACGCGGTTCTTAATCTTTGAGTCGTGGATCTTCTTTGTCTTTTCTTTGTAGATCAAAGAATTCTCGTAAGCCTGATCACGAAGTTCATTTAATTCGTTTATTTGAAGCTTGCGGTGATCACCCGCTGTCTTAAGGTCGAAGTTGGCATGTTTTAAAGCCCAGTAGGCTTTGTGCTCTAGCTCAATCGACAGATGACACGCCTTCCTGTAAAACAGCTTATATGGAGTGCACCCGATGGGTGTTTTGTAAGCTATACGGAAAGCCCAGAGAGCATCATCCAGTTTGTCCGACCAAGAGGCATGGTTTTCTCCTACTGTCCTCTCCAGAATTCTTTTAATTCTACGATTCGAAACCTCCACCTGCCCACTTTTTTGGGGGTAATACGCAGTGGAAAGACGGTGAGTGACACCGTACTTCTGCATTACTCTTGCAAATTGGTCATTGCAAAAGTGCGTACCACGATCACTAATTATGGCACGTGGTGTTCCGAACCTGGCAAAAAGAGCCTTCAAGAATTTCACAATAACTCGGGCGTCATTGGTGGGTAAAGCCTTTGCTTCAACCCATTTGGATATATAATCGACGGCCACGAGTATATACTTATTCCCTCGTGAAGACGGGAATGGACCCATAAAATCAATGCCCCAGATGTCAAAGATTTCACAAACTTGGATGGCGTTTTGAGGCATCTCATCCTTCTTAGAAATATTCTCGTGACGCTGACAAACGTCACAGGTTTTGACAAACTCATGAGCATCCTTGTATCGTAGGCCAGTAGCATCCTTTGGCGGTGTAATTTGAGCTATGATGTCCCCCCGTGGGTCTATCATGACAAGCTTTGAGGATATCCATGGCTTCTTGGCCATGGATACACCGCCGGATGACTTGATCCGCATAGATTTTGAACAGATAGGGATTGTCCCAGAAGTAGTGGTTTACATCTTTGAAGAATTTTTTCTTCTGTTGGGACGACATCCCTTTGACAATGAAGTTACTCGCATGGTAGTTCGCAAAGTCTGCAAACCATGGGGTAGTAGAGTCACCACGAGAAGAGATCACTTTGAGTGTCTCGAGGGGAAAGGTTTCATTTATTTCCTTTTTCTCGAGGACATCTTGGTGGGGGTTCTCTAGTCGAGATAGATGATCAGCCGCTAGGTTCTCAGCTCTTTTTTTTATCACGTATAATGATATCAAATTCTTGTAGGAGGAGAACCCATCGAAGCAATCTCGGCTTTGCGTCTTGTTTAGCAAAGAGGTATTTTAAAGTCGAGTGATCCGTATACATTATGCACTTGGTCAGGATTAAATATGGCCGAAACTTTTCAAAAGCATACACCACAGCTAAGAGTTCTTTTTCCGTAGTGGTATAGTGAGTTTGAGCTTCAGTCATAGTTTTACTGGCATAGTGTATAGGCTAAAAGTGTTTTGTTTTTGATGAGTGTTCAAACACTTATCATTTTAGTCAAATCTGAGCTGCAAAATATTTAAAAACACTCAAAAAGGCATCAAAAACTGAAAATATCCAAAAAATTGTGTTTTATATGTTTAGATGCAAAATGAGTAAAAACAGATAAAAAACGACCAAAGTTTGCATAATTGGCAGTTTCAGTCCCCCAACTTTCAAAAAAATTGGCAAAATAGTTCCTGAGCACTTATTTTAAAAGAAAAAGTCACCAAAGGTCCTTTTGAAATCATAAGTTGTCATATTTAGTCCTTTGGTGAAAAATTTCAAAAGTTTTGAGAAATTACAAGTTTAGTCCTTGGAGTTTCACATTTGGCAGATTTGGTCCCCAGTGGAATATTTTTGGAAGAAAAGTCATTAATGGTCCCTGGAAAGCCACAAGTGTCAATTTTGGTCCTTGAAATGAAAGTTTGAAGAATTTGCATTTTGGTCCCTCAAGTTTCATTAATTGACAGTTTTAGTCCCTGAAGGACCAAAAGTGAAAAATCTCATTTACTATCCTTGGAATATGGAAACTTGGCAGGAATTACCCTTGAAATAAGTTTGGAAACTTGGCAAAACAACACCTTGGATTTTCAGAATTTACACAAAAGGTCCTTGTGTTTTATTTAAACCAAATGGACCCTATGATATTAATATTGCCCAAAATCCAAACCCACCCAAACACAAATCCTGATCCAACACTCCCTTAGCCCAATCACCCTCACCAGGCCCAACTCCAACTCGTTTTAATAAAAAAACGGGTCAAACACCCCTTTGACCACTTCCTCCCTTCCCACTTGATACCTGATAATCCCCTGCTACACTCAAGTTCCCCCTCCTCCACCTCAGCCAAACCCACACCTTGTCCCCTCCACCTCACCAATACCTCGAATGCCATTTAATGCCCTGGAATCCCTCCAAGCAACCTGCCAATTGCCAAAAGTATTTTTCCCGCCAAAAAAAGATTTCAACAACCAAGATTGATTTTGGTAATCCAAAGGTCCACAATGGAAGTGGGATATTCTCAGGACCCCACCAAGGTCTATTTAAGTGAAAGAGGAAGAAGAAAGAAGCAACTAGCTGTAGTGTAGATTTCTAGTTAAATTTCAATTTCGTTTCTAGTGTAATATCAATCCTAGTTGTAATTCTCAGTTTAAAAAGGTTGTATTAGACATATTCAGTGTAATTTAATCTTAATCAAAGCTTGATTTCAAGTCTCCTTATAAAATTCAGTTTCTTACATTTTCAAGTGAAATATCACATTCCCTAAATTCTTGCTATAAATAGTGTTTTAGTGTTCCTCAAGCTCTACATAAGTTGATTATAAGCTTTTAAATAAGCTTGGAAAGCATTTAAACCAGTTAGATTCAGAAAACATAAAAATAAAAAAAATAAAAAAATAATAAGAAAAATCAAAGAAAAATTAAAAATCACAGGTCCAAGATGATGGAGAAGAGCTAATGGTTGAAAGAATTTGGTTTAGAGCTCTGGGGAGCAATAGGGATGTGGTTTGAAGTTTCTGGTTCATTTTGGTTCACAGCTTGGACATTTGTAAGAATCCTTCTCAATGTTTTTTGCATAATCTGTCATACTTAGTTATAGGTGTTGTTTGTTGTTTATTTTTGTTAGTTTATACTTAATTAAGGTTAGTATAAGTTGAATTAGTGGTTTCATGGTTTATTTTCTCAAACTGCTTCACACAAATTCCAACAGTCAAAACATAAGGGGTGTTTGGTATATCCTGTTCCCAGGGGTTCTTGGTAGTTTTTGTTCCTTATAATGGTTGAGACATGTTTACTATCCAATATTAGCTCAAACTAAATCAGTAAATCCTAGGTTCTTTTTGTAAGAGTAAAAAATCACTTAAAATCCCCCTCAATACCTAACTGTTGGTACAGTAGGTTCCAATACCTTGCATACTAGTCCACAAGTTGTTACTTTAGCTTAATTTAGCCTTATTTCTACTTTCACAACATTCACAGTCATTAGATTAGGTTTTAAATCTATAAAAGTCAAAATTTCAAGTTCATGGCTAAAGTCAAAGTTGCATACAAGGCAGAAAATCCAAAAATTCAAGGAATTGTTTTGATTTTTGTGTAAGGATTCAAGCCTCAATCTTTTTACACATTGTACTCCCCAACCTTAGCTTTAGGAATCAGGTTTCATTATAATTTTGTGATTTTTCTCCTGGGCCCCACAGTCCCTCAAACTGGCCAGCAGTTCACCATTACCACTACTGCATCATCAACTCTCCACCATCTGTCTCACTTCTGTGGGTCCTACAGGACTCCACAGTGGGCCCTACAGCCCCCTGGCTCTTTGGAATCATAAGCTGCCCAACTTTCTATTGGTACCAAGCTTTTGAGCTTATGACCCTTGGGTACCACCTAGATTCTCACTTGTTTTCTGTCCCATTTTCTGTGTTGAACCAAGTTGCAAGTGCTTATTTTTTGTGCTTATTGGCTTATTCAGTGGTATGTTTTGTTTTTTCTAGCTTATACCAGTCCAAATAAGTTATTTGAACCATTTTCCACCCCTGTGGACCCCACAGAGGTTCATTTCCTTCAAAAGTTAACAAAAGTCAAACTGTTAAGCCTTTTAGTGTCCATTTTGCTTAATTTAAGCTTTGGAAAAAGTGTTTTCACAAAAGTTCTTAGTTTTTAGGTATAAAATAGATTTCCAAAAGAAAATCCAGAAAAATCCAAAATAATATTAAGTGATAGTTTCTATTTAATTTAATTGATCTTTTTAATTTTCCATTTTAGTAATTTATTAAATACTTGTCATTTTTATATTTTTATTAATTTTATTTTATATTAAAGTGCTTTTAGTAATTTTTCCAAATTTTAATATTGTCATTTAGTATTTATTAGGTTTAATATTAGTTTTATTAATTATTAATTAATATTTAAATATTAAATAGCATAATTAGATTTTATCAAGTAATACCTAGTTTTTATAATTATCCTAGCTTTTATATGTTATAAAATAATTTTAGGAATTTTTCTAGAATTTCTACTGTTCATTTTCTATTTTTTAGAATTTAATTAGTTTAATTGGTAATTAATTAATAATCAGGATAATAATTAGTAAAGTAGTTTAAAAACATATAAAATAAACTTTTTATAATTTTTTAGGATTCCTGCGATAGTTAATTAGATTTAAAAATTTTTCTATAATTTTCTAACTCATTTAAGTATTATTAATAATTTAAAATTAGTTAATTAGTTTAATTAAATATAATTAGTAATTAATTAATATAAAATCTACAAAAAGACAAAAAGATATATTTTTAATTTTAAAATTTGTTTTTAGTTATTTTATAATTTTAGAAATTAATATTTCATTTTTCTAGTATTAAAATAATATTATATTGTATTTAAGTTATTTAAAAATTAATAATTAGTATTAAATAGTATTTAAGTAATATTAAATAATTGATTAGTGTCAAAATTCATTTTCTTTTTCTAAAAATTTTCTTTTATCTTTAGGTTTGTAAAAAAGTTATTTTCACCCCCTGAGGGTTTTCAGATTTCAGTTTTCACTTTTTATTTTGTACGTTCACGTAACTTTAAACTGAACGTACGCATTTTTAGGTTTTATATGTTTCTGGTTTTTCTAAATTCACGTATATGTTAATATAGCTTATTTAAGCTATTTCCTTGTATAAATCAGTAGTATAATCATTCACAACCCTTTTTTTTGTTCAAATTCACCCGATCACAAACCCGTTTGATTACCATCATCACACCTCGTCGGGACATAATGACCCGGGGAAACCCCTATACTTCCACGGAGGTTGACTCTAGGCTGTGTGACCATATTGACCACATCCGTGGTTGAATTTGGTTGACCGCTTTTGCCTCAATCAAAATTTGGCGCCACTGCCGGGGAGGTTGTGCGCGTTATTCTAAACGGTTTGCAGATTAGTGAATCTGGGTATACACTCTTTGTATATTTACCATCCTTGTTCATATTTTCTTATCATATAAAAACAAAACAGTTCACGAAAACATTTTAAAATCAGTTTTCAACGAACACAAAAACCCAAAAAGATTTTCTTTCTTATTTGTACAAAATATTTTCTAAAAACTCCAAAAATATTCACCTTTACCCTCTCACATCTTTGATTCTTCATCCCTACCCCTCTATGAACCTTTGATTCTTTCCTATGTCATATCCACACCATTTTGGTTACCATTGGTGTGGTGGTCCTCATAATGGTGGGAATTGTCCCAGCTGTAGTATGGTAGAGTCAGGAGATGAGTCTATCTATAACCAAGCTCCCTATCTTTACCATGGCACATCTGATTCATTCTACCAGCCACCACATCATGAGATACTGACATATCTGTGTGAGTTTTGTAGAGGTCCTCACCAAGGATTTGAGTGACAAGCCGGAAACACGTTTGTCTATGAACAGTTTTCGGGAGGCAATCAAAACTTTGTTTATGACCAATACCCATATGATTCACCAAATCTGCCACAACAATCATTTTGTTGTGATTACTGTGGAGGTCCACACTTCAGCTCAGATTGTCAAACGGGGAATCCATATCCTTGTGACAATTTTGACATACCTTATTATGACCAACCTCTACAGTACTAAATGAATCAAGCAATTCTTGCAGAAATTCAAAATGTACTGGAAATACTTGATGAGCTTAAGGGTTTAGTTAAAAACTTTGCCCAAAAAGACACTCATCAAAAATCCATGGAAGAATTACTAGCTGAAGAGCTGGCTGCTAGAATAAATTCCCAAGAGGCCTATGAAAAATCTATCAGGGAATGAATTGCAAAAGAAAAAGCAGCCAGATCTAGCTCTCAGTTCCGTTTTATTCCTGATGACAGTGATGATGAAGATACACTTGATATCCTTCAATTCTATAAATATTCATCAAGTTCATCAGTTGATATCCCAGTAGTTGAGATTCCATCTCAAACAACTACTATCACACCCGAAGTTCACACTCACTCTCTGAACATGGGGGACGAACATCTTAGCACTATTCATGAAAAGGAATCGGACCAATTCATAAAGTCTAGTGTTGAGAACCTTGTCCCAATCCCAAAAGAGTCACAGGGAACTTTTGATCATATGTGTGTGATAAGACGAAAAATGAACCGTTTTTAGGGGGTCATTTAAGCCCGGAATTGAATTTATTTGATCAAATATTGCCCTAAATCGTTCCTTTTGTGATTTTAGGTACTTTGGGAGTTAATTATGGAAAAGGAAGCATTTTGGACGTTTTTGGAGCATAAAAGTGAAGAAAACGGCAAAGTCTTAATTTTCCTTGCTGGGAACAGTACCTGACGGCGTCAAGAAGAATTTTATGACGACGTCAAGAGCAAAATGGATGACGACCTAGAGAAAACGTGACGGCGTCCGAACAAGGGCGTCAAGAGTAATTTTGGTGACGGCCCAGATCAGAATTACACATGACAGCGTCAGCTCTAGATCTAGGCAGTCCGAGAACTTTGTTGGTGGCGAGATGACGGCGTCAGATTTTTCCTCTTGACGCCGTCACCTCCTAAAATCTATATATACTTTTCTATTTTTCATTCATAAAAGGAGAGGAACTTGTGTGGAGAATTTTAGGGCCGAACCTAATAAACCCTAGCTCGTTTGTAACAGTATTTTCAAGGGTTTTCACCCCTTGAAACCCTTCATGTTCAATTGAGATAAGTATTCTTCCAATTCATTCAATATGTCTATGTGTTGTTTGAATATATCTTACACTTGTCTTGATTTTAACATGCTAGGCTAGATCTATTGTGTGTTTGCTTAGATGTAATGAAACCTAGATGTTGATTATAGGTTGATTGCTTGTTTATAGTTGTAATGGATGAATGATTTCAATGTTAGGCTTAAGAAAACTGGCAGATCTCCATTGTGTAACTTGCTTGAACATCTTAAGAAACATGAACCGATGTGTACTAGGTTTTTATGGTTGTATTTAATGCATGAGCGAATTCTAATGATCCCATGTTAGGAGCTTCTTAGCCGGCTCGACATAGGAGTGAAGTAGGAGCTTATAGAATTGGGGAAGTAAGTACGCCACCCCATGAATGGTATTAAGGAATACAATCCGTCATCCACGCAACTGTAACAAGTAATTAACCTGTAAAAGATATCTAGGGAGTAGTGAAGTCTAAGTAAACACAATTCTCCCATATATTGTTCTCACCACTAGTTAAATTAGTTTATTTTCATTTTTGTTATTTTATTTTGATTGCATCTTAGTTATTGGGTTAGTTGACTAGCAACTAATTCCGCCCACTCCTCTAAAAACCGAGATTTTTAATTGCTTTTATAAAATATAAAAATACAAAACGAATCATCCCTCACCTCTAGACCTAGTTTTTAGGCTTTCTAATCCTAGCGACACTATTCCTGAGTTGAACGATCAATCCCCCGGTACTTGTCACTATACTATACTACAACGATCAGGTACACTGCCTGGTGGGGGTTGTAAGCTTCTCGAGATCCTTCGAGAGGTAAAGCCTGGTGCAATTCCCACGCATCAGTGTGATTTACCTTCCCCTCCCGAGTGTCCTAAAGATCAATTTAAGACTTTCTCTGATTGTAGCGAAGATTGTGCATCTTATGGAGACATCGAGTATGTTGAGGCATCAGTCCCACATTCTGATGCTGATCATCTTCTTGAGGAGTTCGTTGATGAACTCACTCACATCAATCCGCTTCCAACGGGAAGTAACGATGATCTCTTTGACTTTGAAGCCGATCTAGGAGAAATTGAAAGTCTCTTATATCATGATCCGTCACTCACTTCTGATCCCAACAGTCCAATAGAGAATGTTAATCACTTTGTTCCCGAAGAATTCAAAACTACTCTCACCAACCCTCTATTTGAATTCGAATCTGAATTCACTGTGATTTCTAACAATCCGATCTTTGATGAGGAGAGTGATGAGTCCATAATGGAACAAGAGTTCACAGATTTACATCATGTGAATGATTCTCTTCATGAGGAGTTCTCCGGTGAACTCACTCATATCATGACTCCTCCAGAGTATGATAGCCCGGGGGGAGATGCACTCAATCATGAGGATTTGCAAATTCCCACCCTCCCGCCCGGGATGTTTTCAAACCCAATGAGCTTAACCCTTGAAATCCAAATTCAGGCTAATGAGCCTGCTCTCGAGGAAGAAGATCTTATCATGATTTTCATCATGGTTTTCTTCCTTTTCTTCACCTGCCGGGTGACTTCTCCTGTTCTTCACTCCTTCGGGAATGAAGACATTATCTTTGACCCCGGCATCACCGCTTATAGTTTATACTATTTAAAGCCGGGTACTTATCTCATCAGTGTGGAACTTTCACGTGCTTCAAATGTTTGTCCAAACATCTTGAATGAAAGTCCGATGGAGATTGTTTCTTCCACATCTTGCTTCCCCAAGAACAAATGAATTCGGGGTCGAGCCAAGCTAGCGACTCGGAAAACAAAAACAGTAGCATACATATAGGGTTTTCACCCTAAGTGTGGGGGCGTTGCCCCTGTCTTTGTTACCATGTATATATATCAATAAATAAAATAAAGTGAAAAATGGTGTTTCCACATTTAGCTTGTAATGTTGCCCTTTTACGTTCAAAGAGTCGGCATAATAGCCGGGACTTTGAATATTGAGGACAATATTCAATTCTAAGTGTGGGGGGGGGGGGAATTCTAGCGAATTTGATCACATTTTACCTTATAGTACCCCCGTTTTTGGCCAAAATTTTAAAATTTTTTCACTTTATTTCAAAATTTTTTGTGGTTATCAGTCTGCCATGTCTAAACGACAAAAGGATTGGCTAATCCAGGAGCAAATGGCTCTTGGTAAAGATAACTCAAATCCGTTTATGGCTTACAATTTGCCCAAAATTGTATGGTATTTAACTCTCCATATCCTAAAAAGTAAAGAGTTGGCTAGCCCGCAAGATTATGGCTTGTGGTAAAAGCAGTGGAAAAACCATAAGTGGTAATCAGCTCACCAAGATGTTGACTATGTCCATCAAGAGTTGGCTAGTCCAGAAGCAAACGGCTTCTGGTAAAGACAAATCAAAACCGTTGAAAGCTGGTGGTTTGCTCAAAATCACATGGTTATCGGTGTACCATAGTTCTTACTTGAACTGAAACATTTGGCTACTCCAGAAGTAATGGCTTTTGGTAAAGAGATTCAAATCCATTAATTTTTCTCAAAAGATTGCTAGGGACTAGCAATAGTTTAGTGTGGGGGATTGATGAGTGCTCAAACACTCATCATTTTTGGTCAAATCTGAGCTGCAAAACATTTAAAAACGCTCAAAAATGCATCAAAATACTGAAAATATCCAAAAAAAATTGTGTTTTATATGTTTTAGATGCAAAATGAGTAAAAACAGATAAAAAATGACCAAAGTTTGCATAATTGGTAGTTTCAGTCCCCCAACTTTCAAAAAAATTGGTAAAAATAGTCCCTGAGCACTTATTTTAAAAGAAAAAGTCACCAAAGGTCCTTTTGAAATCATAAGTTGTCATATTTAGTCCTTTGGTGAAAAATTTCAAAAGTTTTGAGAAATTACAAGATTAGTCCTTGGAGTTTCACATTTGGCAGATTTGGTCCCCAGTGGATTATTTTTGGAAGAAAAGTCATTAATGGTCCCTGGAATGTCTCAAGTGTCAATTTTGGTCCTTGGAATGAAAGTTTGAAGAATTTGCATTTTGGTCCCTCAAGTTTCATTAATTGACAATTTTAGTCCCTGAAGGACCAAAAGTGAAAAATCTCATTTACTATCCTTGGAATATGGAAACTTGGCAGGAATTACCTTTGAAACAAGTTTAGAAACTTGGCAAAATAGCCCCTTGGATTTTCAGAATTTACACAAAAGGTCCTTGTGTTTTATTTAAACCAAATGGACCCTATGATATTAATATTGCCCAAAATCCAAACCCACCCAAACACAAATCCTGATCCAACACTCCCTTAGCCCAATCACCCTCACCAGGCCCAACTCCAACTCCTTTTAATAAAAAAAACGGGTCAAACACCCCTTTGACCACTTCCTCCCTTCCCACTTGATACCTGATAATCCCCTGCTACACTCGAGTTCCCCCTCCTCCACCTCAGCCAAACCCACACCTTGTCCCCTCCACCTCACCAATACCTCCAAAGCCATTTAATGCCCTGGAATCCCTCCAAGCAACCTGCCAATTGCCAAAAGTCTTTTTCCCGCCAAAAAAAGATTTCAACAGCCAAGGTTGATTTTGGTAATCCAAAGGTCCACAATGGAAGTGGGATATTCTCAGGACCCCTCCAAGGTCTATTTAAGTGAAAAAGGAAGAAGAAAGAAGCGGCTAGCTGTAGTGTAGATTTCTAGTTAAATTTCAATTTCGTTTCTAGTGTAATATCAATCCTAGTTGTAATTCTTAGTTTAAAAAGGTTGTATTAGACATATTCAGTGTAATTTAATCTTAATCAAAGCTTGATTTCAAGTCTCCTTATAAAATTCAGTTTCTTACATTTTCAAGTGAAATATCACATTCCTTTAATTCTTGCTATAAATGGTGTTTTAGTGTTCCTCAAGCTCTACATAAGTTGATTATAAGCTTTTAAATAAGCTTGGAAAGCATTTGAACCAGTTAGATTCAGAAAACATAAAAATAAAAAAATAAAAAAATAATAAAAAAAATCAAAGAAAAATTAAAAATCACAGGTCCAAGATGATGGAGAAGAGCTAATGGTTGAAAGAATTTGGTTTAGAGCTCTGGGGAGCAATAGGGATGTGGTTTGAAGTTTCTGGTTCATTTTGGTTCACAGCTTGGACATTTGTAAGAATCCTTCTCAATGTTTTTTGCATAATCTGTCATACCTAGTTATAGGTGTTGTTTGTTGTTTATTTTTGTTAGTTTATACTTAATTAAGGTTAGTATAAGTTGAATTAGTGGTTTCATGGTTTAGTTTCTCAAACTACTTCACAAAAATTCCAACAGTCAAAACATAAGGGGTGTTTGGTATATCCTGTTCCCAGGGGTTCTTGGTAGTTTTTGTTCCTTATAATGGTTGAGGCATGTTTACTATCCAATATTAGCTCAAACTAAATCAGTAAATCCTAGGTTCTTTCTGTAAGAATAAAAAATCACTTAAAATCCCCCTCAATACCTAACTGTTGGTACAGTAGGTTCCAATACCTTGCATACTAGTCCACAAGTTGTTACTTTAGCTTAATTTAGCCTTATTTCTACTTATCACAACATTTACAGTCATTAGATTAGGTTTTAAATCTATAAAAGTCAAAATTTCAAGTTCATGGCTAAAGTCAAAGTTGCATACAAGGCAGAAAATCCAAAAATTCAAGGAATTGTTTTGATTTTTGTGTAAGGATTCAAGCCTCAATCTTTTTACACATTGTACTCCCCCACATTAGCTTTAGGAATCAAGTTTCATTATAATTTTGTGATTTTTCTCCTGGGCCCCACAATCCCTCAAACTGGCCTGCAGTCCACCATTACCATTGCCGCTTCAGCAGCTCTCCACCATCTGTCTGACTTCTGTGGGTCCCACAGGACTCCACAGTGGACCCCACAGCCCCTCCTTGGCTCTTTGGAATCATAAGCTACCCAACTTTCTATTGGTACCAAGCTTTTGAGCTTATGACCCCTGGGACCCACCTAGATTCTCACTTGTTTTCTGTCTCATTTTCTGTGTTGAACCAAGTTGCAAGTGCTTATTTTTTGTGCTTATTGGCTTATTTAGTGGTATGTTTTGTTGTTTCTAGCTTATACCAGTCCAAATAAGTTATTTGAACCATTTTCCACCCCTGTGGACCCCACAGAGGTTCATTTCCTTCAAAAGTTAACAAAAGTCAAACTGTTAAGCCTTTTAGTGTCCATTTTGCTTAATTTTAAGCTTTGGAAAAAGTGTTTTCACAAACGTTCTTAGTTTTTAGGTATAAAATAGATTTCCAAAAGAAAATTCAGAAAAATCCAAAATAATATTAAGTGAGAGTTTCTATTTAATTTAATTGATCATTTTTTAATTTTCCTTTTTATTAATTTATTAAGTACTTGGCATTTTTATATTTTTCTTAATTTTATTTTATATTAAAGTACTTTCTGTAATTTTTCCAAATTTTGATATTGTCATTTAGTATTTATTAGGTTTAATATTAGTTTTATTAATTATTAGTTAATATTTAAGTATTAAATAGCATAATTAGATTTTATCAAGTAATACCTAGTTTTTATAATTTTCCTAGCTTTTATATGTTATAAAATAATTTTAGGAATTTTTCTAGAATTTCTACTGTTCATTTTCTATTTTTTAGAATTTAATTAGTTTAATTGGTAATTAATTAATAATTAGGATAATAATTAGTAAAGTAGTTTAAAAACATATAAAATAAACTTTTTATAATTTTTTAGGATTCCTGTGATGGTTAATTAGATTTATAAATTTTTCTATAATTTTCTAAGTCATTTAAGTATTATTAGTAATTAATATAAAATCTACAAAAAGACAAAAAAATATATTTTTAATTTTAAAACTTGTTTTTAGTTAATTTATAATTTTAGAAAATAATTTTTCATTTTTCTAGTATTAAAATAATATTATATTGTATTTAAGTTATTTAAATATTAATAATTAGTATTAAATAGTATTTAAGTAATATTAAATAATTAATTAGTGTAAAATTTCGTTTTCTTTTTCTAAAAATTTTCTTTTATCTTTAGGTTTGTAAAAAAGTCATTTTCACCCCCTGAGGGTTTTCAGATTTCAGTTTTCACTTTTTTATTTTGTACGTTCACGTAACTTTAAACTGAATGTACGCGTTTTTAGGTTTTATACGTTTATGGTTTTTCTAAATTCACGTATATGTTAATATAGCTTATTTAAGCTATTTCCTTGTATAAATCAGTAGTATAATCATTCACAACTCCTTTTTTTGTCCAAATTCACCCGATCACAAACCCGTTTGATTACCATCACACCTCGTCGGTACATAACGACCCGGGGAAACCCCTATACTTCAACGGAGATTGACTCTAGGCTGTGTGACCATATTGACCACATCCGTGGTTGACTTTGGTTGACCGCTTTTGCCTCAATCAGTTTTATGTTGCCCTAGGACTCCACCAATAGCAAAGTCGCTAGCATCACACATAAGTTCAAAGGGCAGGTCCCAATCGGGGGCAATAAGGATTGGTGCCTTAGTAAGCTTTTTCTTGAGTGTTTGAAAAGCTTCGATGCACTCAAGCGAGAAGATGAAAGGAGCATCTTTTTCAAGAAGATAGGTCATAGGCCGGGCTATTTTGGAGAAATCTTGAATGAATCTACGATAGAAGCCGGCATGCCCAAGAAAACTCCTGACACCTTTGACAGTAGTGGGCGGAGGCAGTTTAGTTATAACATCAACTTTAGCTCTATCAACCTCGATCCCACTTTTGGAAATCTTATGGCCGAGGACAATGCCCTCTTTGACCATAAAATGGCTCTTCTCCCAATTTAGAAACAAGTTCGTTTCTTTGCAGCGTTTCAACATGTTTTCTAAATGGGAGAGACAAGATTGGAAAGAATCCCCAATGACCGAGAAGTCATCCATAAAGACCTCCATAGTTTTCCCGATCATGTCGTGGAAGATGGCCATCATGCACCTTTAGAACGTGCCTAGAGCATTACATAAGCCGAAAAGCATACGTCTATAGGTAAAATTTCCATAGGTGCACGTGAAGGTGGTCTTTTCTTGATCCTGCGGATCAATGAGAATATGTAAGTAACCCGATAAACCGTCAAGGAAACAATAGTACTTGTTCCCTGCTAATCTCTCGAGCATTTGGTCCATGAAGGGTAGAGGAAAGTGGTCTTTTCGGGTGGCGTCATTTAACTTTCTGTAGTCAATACACACACGCCATTCTGTAACCAATCGAGTTAGAATCAACTCGTTTTCATCATTTGTGACAACAGTAATGCCACCCTTTTTTGGAACACAATGGATTGGGCTAACCCAAGGACTATCAGAGATAGGGTAAATCAATCCGACATCAAGAAGTTTAAGAACCTCTTGTTTGATAACCTCATGAATTTTGGGATTGACCCGTCTCTGTTGTTGAACTGCTGGTTTGAAATCATCCTCCATTAAGATTTTATGAGTACAGAATTCAGGGTTAATACCCTTGATATCGGAGAGTTTCCACGCAATTGCTTGCTTGTGGGATTTCAAAACTTTTATCAGAGCAGTTTTCTCCTCATCTTTTAAGTCTTTAGCAATTATGACGGGTAATTTATCATCACCCTCCAGGAATGCATATTCAAGATGAGGAGGTAGGTCCTTAAGCTCGACCTCAGGAAATTCATCAGTTTTCTCAACATTTTTGATTTCCTATTTATGAAGTTTTTGTGAAAGAACGGGAGGAGGAGAGGGTTCTTCGTTCAGCAACTTCTCAAGGAGAAGTATATCCCTTTTTGGGTCAATCTCTTGGTTATCAATCCCCTCGGGAATTGAATCACTTTTGAGAAAGGCCTCTATTTCCTCTAAGACGAAGTCACTTCCCTCAAATGGAGTGAGAGAAGGAGAAGAATTGGCAATTATAGGTTGAGAGGAGGGAGTGGGATTGCCACTCGGAGAATTATCAGAAAAACTAAGAATTTCTTGAGAGTACTCCTCGGTTGCAACATCGATGACATCGTTTCGGTTAACTGACTTAGAATCATAATTTGAGGAGTATCTCGAGGTTTGATTAAGATTAAAAGTTATGGCTTCAGTACCAACACGTAATGTGATTTGTTGATATAAATAATGCTTAAAAATGTTATTAATATTTTTCAATAACTCTACATTTTGATAATCACAAAACGTAAACTTGATTAAATCAAAAATTATAACGTAAACAAGTATTTAGTAGTAAATATTCACTTTTACCATCTAATCACTTAAGGTATGTATAAACAAAGTGACTAATGCATTACATGATCAAAAAAGCATTTTATCAAACACAAGACATTTTATAAAATGACATCAAACATTTTATAACTTTTATTAAAACATTTTTGGAATTAAAAGAATATGTTTAATTCATTATAAATATACGAATTCAAATCTTTAACCAAAAATGGCAAATATAATCTAGAAAAACCTTCCACACAAAAGGACAAACAGATCCGACGTTCTGGAGGGGGCGGCACCCTTAATTCCTAGGCAGCCCCCTTAATTATTAAGGGGACCGGCCCCTAATTAAGGGGGCCGGCACGCTCTAGAATAGTGTTTTTTTGGCCTTTAAATACTGGTTCATTCCACAGATTTTTCTCACCTTTTTGCACTAAAAACTTTATGATCTCATCTCTATTTCTATTCTTAAAACCTTTATCATATAATTCATAAGTCTTTGTTTCCAAGTGATCCAAGACTTCATCCATACAAGTGCAAAAAGAAGAACACTCCTTCAACATCTATACAAAGTAGTAGTGTTGTGATTAGTTGATATCATCTTGTAGTAGTGCTAGATTATTTACAAAGTGTTGTGTGCTTTAGTAGATTGTAGATATTAGTTGTGTTGATAAGTAGAGTAGATGTTGTGAAGTAGTTGGGCATTGAAGAAGGTGTGAAGTAGACGTGAAGAAGAAGTCGTGAAGCTATCGTGAAGAAGTTGTGAGATTAGTTCTAGCTAGGATTAGAACTCGACATTTAGCTTAATGTCGTTAATCGGTGTAAGCCAAGGTGTGTAAGGTTTCTCCGCCATAAGGAGTTTGTTGACATAGTGAAGAAATCTCTCGAGTGTGGTACTCGGGGGAGTGGAGTAGGGCAAGGAAGGTGTCCTTGTAGCCGAACCACTATAAATTCGCGTGTTGTGGTTTGATCTTTCCATCTCTATCTTTTATTTCATTTCATTACTTGCTCACATTATTAGATTGTATTTACTTAGATTTGCTCATTCTTGTTAACAATTGAATTCACATAAGATCGAATCAAATTTTTATAAGCAACTATAATCTTTCTGAAATAAACTAAAAAAGAACGTAAAACTATTCAACCCCCTTCTAGTTTTCCACATGATTTCCTCATCGAATACATCGATCAAAACATGACCCGTCCTAAGGAATCCTCTCCCAAGAATGAGAGGAACCCTTGGATACGCATCAAAATCAACAATCGCAAAGTCTGCTAGAAAATGGAACTTTCCCACTTTTACAAATACGTCCTCGGGAATACCGAGGGGACGGGATATTGAACGGTCTACAAGCTCAAGAGTCATGAAAGTGGGAATATGTTCCGGAAGAGAGAGTTTCTTCCATACTGAATGAGGCATTAGGTTGATGCTAGCACCAAGATCGGCCAAGGCATAGCATTCAACCATTCCCAGGAAAATGCATGGAATGAGAAATTTTCCAGGATCTCCTAGTTTTTCGGGAAGCTGTTTCAATAGAACTGCAGAGCAGTTTTCATTGAGAGGAGTTTTTGCCATCTCGAACAGTTTTTCCTTATTGCTTAATAGGTTTTTGATTGTTGATGCAAATTTGGGCATCAAGAGGATAGCATCCGCGAAGCTGATATCAAAGTGTAAGTCTTGAAAAATTTGGAAGAATTTTTCCATTTGATGATTTGCTTTTTCGTGGAGCTTTTGGTCTTGTAAACGTGAAGGATATGGAATTGAAGGTTTAGGGTTAGGTTTCTGATTTTCAACAGGATTCTCGGGAGGTTCAAATACGACCCTTTTTTTTGGGGATCGGGACCGGGATAACTGGAGGAGGGACGTCATTGGTACCTTCGTTATTAGTAGGAAGTACCGTGTCCGTTATAGCCTCAGTTTCACGTTCCTCTACCTGAATAGGAGAAGAGGTAGACGGAGCTGTGGGCCCTTTATAAGAAACTCCACTTCTGGTTGTGATCGCCTTAACATCGCCCCTCGGGTTAGCAATCGTGTTGCTCGGTAGTGTACCTAAGCCTGAGGGTCGATCATTTAAAGACTTCTTGAGTTCGAAAATCTGGCTGACCAACAATTTGTTCATTTCTTCTTGGGATTTCATAAACTGTTTCAACAACTCATCGGATGATGGTCCAGTCGAAACAATTGCTTGAGTTTGGTTAGGAAAATTTTGAGCACGGGTGTTTTGAAAATTTCCCTGATGTTGATTGTTATGACCCTGAAAATTGTTTCCTTGTTGAAAATTACCCTGTTGGAAAATTATTACCCTAATTAAAATTACCATGACCTTGATTATAGTTAAAATTTCCTTGGTTTTGATTTTGAAAAGCCTGGTTGTGACCGGAATTGAAATTCACTTGGTTATGGAAACCTTGGTTCATTCGGTTTTGGTTCTGATTTTGATTAAAATTTTGGTTCCGGTTTTGGGCATTTTGATTCTGAGCTTGATTAAAACCTGGTGGTCCGAGGTAGTTATTAGAACGATAGCTCAAAAGGTTACGGTCCCCTTGTGGTTGGTAAGAATTACCCCCGCGTTATAGGAACCTTGAGTTGCGTACACGTTTTCATGAGTGAAGCCACCGGAGGCTGGGCACTCAGTGTACGGGTGTGGACCACCACAAGTTTCACAACTTGGGCTGACAACTTTGACGTGATGATTTGATTTAACTGATGGATACGTAAAACTACAGTAGATAAATCATCAAGCTTTTTAGCAAGGACAACTATATCATTGTTTGATGGAGTGAATGATTTACATTAGTAATTCCTCTCAGCTAAGGAATCCTAAAAATTTTAATGGGCAGTCATGTTTTCGATTAAATCGTAGCACTCTTCAGGGGTCCTTTTCATAAAGGTGCCCCCAGCAGCAGCATTGATGGTGTCACGATGACGAAGTGTCAAACTATTGTAGAAGGTATCTATAATGGTGACAAGAAGCATATTGTGATTGGGGCATCGATCAATAGAAAGTTTATAGCATTCCCATGCCTCAAATAAGGACTCGTCGGGAAGCTGTCTGAAGTTGCTGATATCATTCCTCAGCTTAGTTACCATGGATGGTGGAAAGTATTTTGCCAAGAATTTGGTAACCATTTCATCAAAAGTGTGGATCGAATTCTTTGGATGACGATCGACCCAGGCAGTCGCATGATGAGTGAGAGAGTATGGGAAAAGATACAAATGAAGGCCGTCTTCGGTGACGCCATTTTGTTTCATGCTCTGGGTGACGGTTAAAATTTGTCGAGATGCTTGTTAGCATTGTCACCCGGCAATCCATGGAACTGGCACGAATTCTGGACTTGCTGGATCATGTGGTGCTAAAGTCCAAAGTCCGTGGCTTCAATAGTGAGTGGTGCAATGGGTCCACCTCTCCCGTGCATGGTAGGCTGGCACAGCTCCTCCATCATTCGGAGATCGGGAGCTGTTTCATCCTTGGGAGGGTCAGGTGGGGGTGGTGGGGGCCCGTCCATTTTTATTTTTGGCTCTTCAATAACTGTACGTAACTCGGGTACGTTCTTTTGATGATTACGCCTTGATTGTGAACTAGTGTGCTTGCACTAAAAACAAAGTCAATTAAAACAAGACCGAGGCAAAACAACAGGGAACTGAAACCAATAATCACAATATGAATGACTTCTTTGAAAAGGTACACCAATTCACAAGGATACAAAGGCAAGTTTTTATCTTTGGTTTGGGAACTTATTAATATTCATACCCCCAGTTGGGTAGTATTCTGCCTTGGTCTTCGACAATGTATTTATGTAATTATTAACAGAAAAACAATTTTTTTTTGGCTTTTTGGGTGTGTGTGAAAAAAAAAATTTGGAAATTATTTTTGGTATTGATTCGTTAACCGAAATTTTTTCCTTTAAGATTACTCGCAGGGTGGCGGAAGAGAAGAATGGATCTCTTTTCAGTTCGCAATTTAATGTCAGAACTTACCTTTACCACCTGTATAGGTTGTAATCTAAAAGAAACTGAAGTAATTTAACTTCACGATTTGTTTTGTTGTTTTTGATTTTTTTGGTGTTTTTAAAACTTTAGAAAAAGTGTTAATGACTTTTTTATGATATGATTTTGATTTTTACAAAAATTTACAAAGTGGTGAAATTTGTACAAGGAGGGTTTTGAAAATCACTAAACTGCTAAACGTTTTTGAAACACGCAACAACCTCCCCGGCAGCGGCGCCTAAATTTGACTCCTCCCAAACAGTCAGTCCAAATTAACCAGGGATGGTCAACAGGTAATGCAGTAAGGGAGAGAGTGATCAATTTATGATCCGTTGAAAGCACAGTGTGTTCAGGGGTCGTTATGTCCCAACGAGATTTAAATTGTGTTTTGGGAAACGTTTGAGTGATTTAGTGATTTGGGAAAGTCACAAATAATGATTAGGAGTTGATTACACTACTGGAATAATTGAGATTAACAGTATTAACAATTACAGAAAACAAATATATAAAAACGTAAACTGAATTTAATACAATTGCGATTACGTGAAGAGAAAAAGGTGAGTTTTAAGCAGAATTAAACTAGAGGGGGTGAAAATGACTTTTTGACAAACTTAATATTAAAAGAAAATTTTAATAAAAAGAAAATTATTTTTTTGATTATTTTATTATTTAATATTAATTAAAAACTATTTAATAATTAATTAAAACTAATTTAAACCTAATTTAAATTAAGGAAAATACTAAAGTAACTTAGAAAAATATGCAATTTTTTATAAAACTACTTAACCATTACAGGAATCCTAAAAAATATAAAAAGTTTATAAAAATTATTTTAAACTATTTTACTAATTGTTTACTTATTTATTAATTAAAATCTATTTTAACTAATTTAATTATGACAAATACTAATTGAACAGTAAAAATTATGAAATTTTTTCTAAAAATACTTTATTAATTATAAAAGCTAGGAAAAATATAAAAAGGTACTTTTGCTTGTAAATAAGTAGAAAGAAAATTAATTTTTTGGTTTTTTAATTAAAACTAATTAAACTTAAAATAATTATTATAAATAATAAATAAACTCAGAAAATTATGAAATTTTTTTTGAAACTATTTTAATATATTAGAAACTTATGAAAAATATAAAATTGAAAAGTGCTTTTTGAAAAAAGCAGAAAAATAAGCCAAATGGCTTAAATAAAAGCTATGACTTCTTTTATATTTTTGGTTTTTCTTATTTTTCTTTTACAAAACTAATTTATTATTGAAAATAAGCAATTTTTGAAAAAAACAAACTTATTATAGCTTAAAAATAAGCAGTGTGCAAACTTAAATGCTTGACAGAAGCTTCTTAGGACTTTTTAATGGATTTTTTATTGGAATAAGCTACCAATAAGCTACCACAGATACAATAAGCACTAACCAAGTGATATGCACAAAAATAAGCCAGAATGAACCAATAAGCACAAGGGAATAAGCCAGAGAGCAACAATAAGCAATCAAAAAAAAAAAAAGCTACTCAGACCAACAGGCCAAACGGAGGCACTTGCAACCCTGTATGGGGCCCACAAGCTTGCTCAGGGGTCCAAAACTAAGGTTGATCTAAAAAGATGGCCTGTGGTGCTTTCCAATAAGCATAGCTTATGGTTCACTGATAAGCCAAATGTGGTCAATCACCCTGAGTGTTCAGGATGATGGTTGTGGTCAGGTCAACTAGCAAGCACAAATAAGCTAGGGGCAAGGGATCTGAGATCCAAATTAAACCCTGAACTAGTGAAATGGACTAATAAGCTACACAAAAAACCAAAGTTTGAGGGCTGGAGCCCACAGGCGTGACCAGGATGAGCTTATGAAATTGTATTAATTCCCTTGTGTAGGGGAGGTACTCTCCCTGCAGGCTTAATTAAGCAGTTGAATAAGTCCTTAAATAAAATCCTAAAAATAATCTGAAAGTGCATTCCACAAGTTAAGCTTGTATATTTTATCCTCCAAAAAGATCAGAGCTTAATTGTGAAAAATAAAATCAGGAAAATTCTTGGAAAAATTTGATTTCTGAAAACCTTGTGACTTTGACTTTTCTGAATCAACACCTAAATTGACTTTTATGAACTTTAATCTAATCCTAGTTGCTGATGATGTTAAGTTAAGCTAAAAGGAAACTAAAATAAGCTATCTTGTCAACTTATACACTGATGTGAGTGATTTGAGAGTCTAAATCCTAACAGTGAATGAGATTCAAGAGTTTAAAGTGTATTTGGACTTTGGCTATCACAAGGCCTGTGTTTTATGATTGATCCAGTATCCTAGAACCTTTTGAGACTTGAAACAACAACAACCAACCCTTGAAACAACCTGGCTCATACAAAGACTAGTAAATCCAAATAACCTGTTATATTACTTGATTTTGGGTTTTTTAAGCAATTTGATACCTAGGACTTAGAAACTACTTTTTAGTGACTTATCTATATCCAATAAGCTTGAATGAACTCAGAAACAAGGATTACAAGTACCAATACCCAAGATTCCCACTTATGCTTAATTTGTCAGTCCAAAATGGAATTTTTGAGTACAATGAGAACTAATGATCTAAGACTAGATTTTAACCTAAAATATTACTAGAATATACTAAATAAGCACAGAAGCACAACAATAAGCACAGAAAAAGCAATGGAACAGTAAGAAGCAAAAAAAAAAAGAAAAAAAGAAATTAGCTTACAAAGTGCAATCCTGCTATCAACCAAGAACCAAGGACCACTTAACATGTCCTAATGCTTTCCACAAAGCTACTAAACCCACTGCCATCCATTATTAATAGTGCTCCAGCTATTTTCCATCTTCAAACCTATTTTTTATGTTTCTTTTATTTTTTCTTGATTTTTATGATTTTTTAGAATAAGGGACTACAACTTGTTTTCAAGGATTCTGAGCTTTTAGAAACTTAGGAAATGACTAATATGAGCTTATAGAATAGTAGTTAACATCATTTAACAAGCACAATTGATATTGAGATTTTCATAATAAAAACATTGCATAAATTGAATTGCAACTGAGAAAGTGAAATTGATACTTGAATTAGGTTTGGATTACACTGAAAAGACTTAATACAAGATTTTTAATCTAAGAATTACACTAGAATTACAAAGCTTTAAAAAACGACTTTAAAATTAAGACTAAGGACTGATGATGCTTCTCTTCTGCTTCTTCTTCATTTTATAGGTGAGATTAGGGTTCAGTGGGACCCTAGGATCATATCCCAGCAAAAAACTCAGCCCTTGGATCCTTTAATCAAATTCTAGCCCTCCATGTTTTTTTGGCGGGAAAATAGATAATTGCAATTTGCTCTGATTTATTGCAAGGGGGGGGGGGTGGCATTTAATGCTGTTGTTTTGTTAGGTGGATAGTGGATTAGGGCGGTGGTATGTGATGGTGATGGTGGGAGGGTGGATGGGACATGGTTGCAGGTTGCAAGTGGGAACGAAGGGGGGAAGGGAGGTTGTGTTTGACCTGGTTTGACCCTGCCCTTTTTAGTATTAATAAAATGAGGTTTTGGGGTGGATTGGGCTTAGGTGTGGTTTGGGCTTAGGGGGTGGATCAGGTTGTTTTTGTTTGTGGATTGGATTAGATTTTGGACTAAGAGTAATAATAGGGTCCGTTTGGTTTGGAAATTAATACAAGGACCAATGTTGCAATTTACTGATTTTGTAGGGACTGCATTTGTAAATTTCCCAAAGTACTACAAGGGTAAAACTTGCCAAAGTTTAATAATCTAAGGACCACAATTGATATTTTCCATATTTGAAATTCAAGGGACTACTTTTGTCAATCTTGAAACTTGAAGGACCAATTTTGTAATTTTCTAAAAATACAAGGACTTGAATTGCAATTCTTCCAAAGTTGTCACAAGGGTGTAACTTGCCAGACTTGAATAGTACAAGGACCACAATTGATATTTTCCATTTTTGAAATTCCAGGGACTACTTTTGCCAAATCTGAAACTTCAGGGACTAAACTTGTAATTTCTTTGAACTTTTCACCCAGGGACCAAACTTGACACTTGTAAATTCCCAAGGACCATTGTTGACTTTTTCTTCCAAAATCCAATGCTCAGGGGCCATTTCTGTCAAATTCCAAACTTGAGGGACCATTTCTGCCAATTTTGCAAACTTTTGCTCCAAGGACTATTTTTGGCATTTTGTGATTCCACAAGGTGTATTTTGACAATCTGAGCTCAAAAGTGGTAATTTGCTTCCCTGGCTCTGGCTTTTGACATGATTTCCAAACTCGTGCTCGTTTTTGTCCTTTTTGACCAGATTTTTGCCAATTTCTGAAATATCCGTTCCTGCACGATTGAAAACACAAAAACACAATATATTTGACATTTATGGTTAGTTTGTGTCTGTTTTGGTCTTAATATGGACAGAAAAAGGTGTGTTAATAAGCACACACCAGTACATTCTATTTTTATTGTTTTTTAGTTCATCGTAAACAACTAAACAATTCTAACTGTATGTTGTTACATATCATGTCACAAGTTTCAATATTGAGAACATCTAGCTGAATGGCGACAAGTAACACCAACTAGAAGAACCAATGGAATAAACACTATATAGCTTATATGGTTGCCACTTCTTTTTAAATACAGATTTAGAGATTAATCAAGACAGGAATTTGTCCAAACTACAATAACCTCAAACTGTTAATGCAGAGCACTCTATAGACCAACCATAGGTTAACTTAGAGATACTTAACAGTTTGCCAATGGCCACTCTAGTTACTTGTTAATTTTGTGATGATATTTCTTTATATTCTAACTGATTGGTCCTAAACCACCTAACTTATATTGACCAAGGAATGGTCAACAAAGTCAAACAGCCTAGAGTCAATTCTCCGCGGAATATAGTGTTTCCCCGGGTCGTATGTCCCGACGAGGTGTGAATTGTAAACAAACGGTTATTTGATCGGGTGAATTTGGATGAGAAAAAGGTTTGTGTGTGATTGAACTATAGAATCTACAAGGAAATAGCTTAAATAAGCTATATGAATAAGACGGGAAAGTAGGAAAAACCAGAAACGATTAAAACTTAAAAACGCGTACGTTACGTTTAAATAAAACGTAAACGTACGAAATAAAACGCGAGTTTTGGTAAAATAAAATACTTACAAAAGTGAAAATCACATTTTTACAATCCTAATAATAAAAGAAACTTTTTAGAAAATTAAAATTACTTTTTACAATATTTAATTAATTATTATTGATTAAAAACTATTTATTAATTACTTATTATTAATACTTAAATAACTAAAATACACTACAATATAATTTAAATACTAAAAAGGTGAAAATAAAATTTCTAAAATTATAAAATAACTAAAAATAAGTTTTAAAAATAAAAATAAGTATTTTTTGTCTTTTTGTGAATTTTCTATTAATTAATTACTAATTAATTACTAATTATCTAATTAACTATTTTAAATTAAGAAAAATACTAAATGAACAGTAAAAATTCTAAGAAAATTTCTAAAATTATTTTACAACATATAAAAGCTATAAAAAATATAAAAACTAAGTTTTTCTTAAGAAAAACTAATTATGCTATTTTAAACTTAATATTAATTAATAATTAATAAAACTAAAATTAATTCTAATTAATACTAAATGAGAAAATAAAAATCTGAGAAAATTAATATAAATACTTTAATATAAGATATAATTAATAAAAATATAAAAATGACAAGTACTTAATAAAAATTTAAAAATGAAAATTAAAATTAAATTACATTAAATAGAAACTATCACTTAATTTTAAATTTGTTTTTCTTGATTTTTCTTTTACAAACCTATTAAATACTTAAAAACAAACACTTTTTGTAAAAACAAAATTTTTGTAAACTTAAAATAAGCTGAAAACAAGCTAAGACTTGAAACAGTTGACTTTGGTCAACTGTGGGAGGAAATGAGCTCAAATTGGCTTGGGTGGGACCCACAATAGCTAAATCTGGTTCCAATAAGCTAATAAGACAATAATAAGCTGGAAAAGGTGCAAGGAGACCACAGATTAAGCTAAAAGCTAATCAATAAGCACAATGAAAGTTGCTATAACCTCAGAACTGGGACAGATTTTGTGGCTCAAACTAGGTGGGACCCAGGGTGATTGAGGTCAAACCAAGGGTCAAAAACCCAACCCTGGTAGGAGGGGGTGGAAATGAGCAATAATGGTGGCCTTGGGCCCACTGAGGTGGTCAGAACACCACCACAAAGTGGTGGTGGTGGGTGTGCAGCAGCTGAGACAGAGCAGGTAGTCTGCCCTGCAGCTTACTTCAAAGGGCTGTGGGACCCACTAAACAAAATCACAAAAATCTAGGAAAATTCTCAAAAATCAGCAAAGTGGTAGAGAGTAAACTTGTAAAAGCTTAGATCCTAATTCCTTATATCCATCATTTTAAAAGCTTCCAAAGTTTGATCAAAAACTGAGATTGCACAATTGACTTTTTACTAAAACTACTTAGTTTGACTTTCTTGAGTTTTAATCCTAATCTATTGACTGATTTAGTTGTAATAGGCTATATTAAGACTAATTAAAGTTACTTTAACAACTTATGAAGAGATTTGAGTGATTTTGGGTCCTAATGATCACACAGTAAACAGATATGCAATATTGGTGGTGATTTTGACTATTCTGATAAAACCTATGCAATTTTATGCTTGAATACTCCTAATATACCCTGAAGTAACTGAAAGAAACCATATGCAATCCCTAAATCTGAGTGGAACACAGGTCTGCTGCTCAAACCAAACACCCTTAATAAACCTGTTTATGGATTTTTGTGAAGCAAACCTCCAATTTGAATCTCAAACCTAAGCACTAAACTCACACTCACATTAAACAAACATAATTGAACCAGAATAAACAACAAATTCAGTACAGAAACATTGAATGCAAAAAAAAAGAGAAATGCTTACCATGGCAATCAAATGAGATATAGAACCAGTGAACCAAACCACAAACCTAATTACTCACCATGAGTTCTAAACCAATAAAACATCACAAAATGGAGCATGCTTCCCACCTGAATCACCTTTTTCTCTGGATTTTTTTATTTATTACATATTTATTGGAATTTTTGAGTATTTTGATTTTCTGGACTAACTTGAACTAAGAGCTTGGAAATCTTTTAAGTTTTTAACAAGTGGTCCTAAGTAAGCTTATTGGATCAGAAAACAACACTTTTATCACAACCACACTAAAATGAAATTTTCACATAACAATGGTGCAAATTAAATTCTAACATAAACCATGGAATTAAAGTTAAACAAAGTTGATAATATACTACATAATCTGAGTACAAGCTTTTGAAACCAGAAAATACACTTGGAAATGAGATTATACTTAAAACTATTACCTACAGCTAAACTACACTAATTTAAGCTAACTCCCTCTTTCCTTCCACTTTTTCTTCACTTTTATAGTCCCTGAGGTATCACTTTCTCTTTCCCACACTCATTTTTAGCCATTGGATGGCTGTATTTTATCTCCATCGTTCAAAAGCTATTTGGCGGGAAAAATTGGTGAGGCAGGTTAGGGTTGCTTGGAGGGTTTTGGGGGAATTAATTGGTTTTTGGAATTATTAGTGAGGCTAGGGGAACATGGCATGGATTGTGTGAGCTGGAGGTATGGCAGAGGAGGGGGAAGGTTGAGTGTGGAATGGAGGACCAGGCAAGTTGGGGGAGAAGGTGAAAGGGTTGACCGGGGGTTGACCGGATGGATTAAATAAAACGGTTTGATGTTTATTTTTTTTTATTATAAGGTGTGATGGTGGGCTAATGGATGTGGGCAAGGGAGTGGTGTTGGATCAGTGTTGGTTTTGGGTTTGGTGTTTGGTTGGGTTATGTTTTGGGTTAAATGAATAAAAGGGTCCATATGGTGTTAAGCTTAAATAACTACAAGGACCATTTATGTCATTTCTGATTTTTAGGGGCTTGTTCTGCCAAATCTCCAAAATATCACCAAGGTTCTCATTTGCCAAGTCATCAATTCCCAAGGACCATAATCGAATAATTTCCAAATTTGAGTATCCCGGGGACCAAAACTGTCAAAATCCAAAGTTGAGGGGCCAAACATGTAAATTTATCAAATCTTTTACCCAAGGGCCATATTGATAACTTTAGATTTTCCAAGGGCAAAAAATGATTTTTCTTTCAAAATTATCCCACCAGGGACCTTTTCTGACAAAATTTGAAACTCCAGGGACTAATTTCGTAAATTTCCAAAACTTTCTAATTTTTCACCAAAGGACTAAATATGACAACTTATGATTTCAAAATGACCTTTGGTGATAATTTTCTATATTTTTAATATCCAGGGACTAGTTTTGTAATTTTATGAAAGTTGAGGGACTGAAACCGCCAATTTTGCAAACTTTGTGCGTTTTTCATTTGTTTTTGCTCGTTTTGCATCTAAAACATATAAAACACAATTTTGAAATATTTTCAGTATTTTGATGCATTACTGAGTGTTTTTGTATGTTTTGCAGTTCAGATCAGACCAAAAATAATGAGTGTTTGAGCACTCATCACTAACCTTGAAAATCCTCAAGGTTCTGAACTTCTTGGAGAAATAAAAGTTGGTATTAGTAGTGAAAATGTGGCTGATGAAGCCAAGGAATCCGATTGCAAAGGAAAAACTAGTTTTGAACTTATCGCAACAGAAGATGTTGATGCTAAGATTGAGGAAATTAAGAAATCAAATATAACAACCCACAAACACCCGTTACTATCATTCCCATTACAAATACCTATAGTAGGTATTTCACAGGTAAATTTTTGTTTTTTTATATGCATTATTACTTGCATGACTCACTAGACCTGCTCACGTATCTACACAAGCCAAATAACTCAACACTCACATCCTATAAAACCCAGGTATGTCAAGCATAAAATCATAACAACACCATAATAAGTAATTCACCAATCTAAAACACTAAACATAACACAAAACCCTAATAAACACTAACTAAAACTTAAGTAGGATTATGTGCTTATTTGAACTTATATGCTTAGTGTAACTAGTATAAATGTGTCCAAGGCTTAAGTATGAGTTTCCTTAGGAATATTAGGATATCTTAGGACCATTAGACTATAGAATAAACCCTTTAGAACTTAGGTACAAACCCCATAAGCCCAAAACCATAACTATGTCATAATTAACTAGAATTAGGTCTAAACCATCCCAAAACGTCTCCATAGGTCACTACCACTTAGTATAAGCCTCTTAGAACTTAGGAATAGTTATTAAACAATCATAGGACACTAGTCTAGGCACTAAACCATAGGATAAACCCTAGTCTCTCACTAAACACACTTAGGTCATTTAGGTTACAAAACCTTCCCAAACCTTTCCCATAGGTTACCCTCACATAGAATAAACCCTTTAGGACTTAGGATTAGTCACTAGACACTCTTAGGAACTTAACTTAGGCACTAAACCCTAGGTAAAACCTTAAACACTTAATAAGTAGAACTAGGTCTAAACTTAACTAAAACAAGTAAAACCTAAACATAAGCACCTCAAACACCTCAACCTAGCACCCTAACACCTTAGTCATATCCAAGCACACACCCTAACACCTCTAAGAACCCACACAAGTAGGTGCATCACCTACTTGTCTAATCCACCACTAATCCACCCTAAACCACCACTAAACCTCCACTAAACCACCACTAATCCACCCCTAATCACCCTAAACCATCAATAACCACCCTAAGTAGATTACAAGAACCTCTAAGCTACCAAGCTGGGAGGTGTGTCACCTCCTTGTAAGCTACTTACACCAAACCGCCTCCACGGCTAAACCACCACAACTACCATCCTACTCCGCCCCCTAGCTACCACTATAGCTCGTCCTCATCACCATGTAGCCTCACCACATCACCCACTAGCCTTGCTTGCTCACCCCTCCCCCGCCTCGACACCACATCACCCCGTTTGCCACCTATTCCTTTCGCGAACCTATAAATACCCCGTACCCCCTCATTCTAAAACCACACCTTTCTTTCTTTCTTACCACACATAATATAGTCCTAGTAGTGGTGTACGAGCTATAGTAAGCTTGGAAGTCGAGTAGGATAGACCTAAGACCTTGTCGAGTCCATTTCGAGCCCTAGAAAACCCTAAACCTAGTTTAAACCCACGTAAACCCTCCCCTAACCAAGTAAGTCTTACATTTAGCTTTAGTTTAGTCTTAGGATAGATTTAGGATGCCATAGATAAACTAGGAACCCTTGCATGAGCCTTGAACCATTCCATTTACTAGTTTACATTTTAAAACCCTAGATTGAGTCGTATACTTGCATGCATACTATAAGTCATTTCTTTAAGTCATACACTAGTTATAAATAACCTAGATAAGTTAAAAATAAGTAAAACATAAGCTAGAAAACTTAGTTGCTAGATAAAATATAAGTTACATGCATTTAGGACTAGTTTTGCAAAACTTTACGTGCATAAGGGTATATATCATAAATTCCTGAAATTATAAAGTCTAGGGACTGTTTTTGACATTTCCTAGAAGTTATAAGTGTAAGGACTAGTTTTGCATAATATTAAAACCCTAGGATAGATATTAAAATAAGTATAAACTAAAAAGGACTAAAAACATAAATATTATAAAGTTAAAGGTCTAAATGGTAAATATAGAAAACTTAAGAGTCTAAGGTTAGTTACTTAAAATATAGAAGCCTAGGGACTAGTTGTGTCAAGTATAGATAGTTATTAGTATAAGTAATAAAAGTAATGTAAATTTAGGGTAGAAAACGTAAATATATATACTATAAAGGTAAAAATTGAAAATATCATATAAGTATAAAACCTAAATAAAGTTAGAAGCATAACACAATACTAGGGAGCTTCATGCGAGGAGTACTATGTGGATATTTTGTTTTGACGAGTTTGTTGGGTTTATGAATTAAAGTGCCTGACACCTCGAACGATTATTGCATATACTTCTGAGATATGATGGCCCGAACGGTGATATGATTATAACTAAACCCTAATAACATCATAACTCAATAATAGGGAGCTTTGTGTGAGGAGTATTAACTTCTGAATTATGATGGCTCGAACGGTATTATGTTGATAACATAATACAATAGTAGGGAGCTTCATGTGAGGAGTCATATACTTCTGAATTACAATGGCCTGAACGGTGTTATGTTATATATAAAACATTAACAAACCTAAAAACAATAACTTGAAGAAACATAAACATGATAACTAAAGCTTGACATACATCCAAAACCAACAACACATTAGGACACGTGAGTAAGGCGTACTAGTTTCCGAGTCACTATTTGCATCACTTAGATTACTCTAAACCCAGGTGAGTTCATAGCCTCATACTTTTTAAAAATGCTTTCACTTTAAATGTTTTACAAACCCTGTGAGGGGGATACATGCTAAATGCTTTACTTAAAACCGAATACAAGTCTTTTTCTTTGGTTGATGCACGAGTAAACTAACAACCACCACTACATAAACAAAATTCATGAATCTAATCGTTTGGGATATTTTACCCACGCGAACGCGAATATAGTTGATAGATCTATTGGAGTTTGACAACTCCCGTTGGTATTAACACCCCACTAGGTGGTACCAATAAGTACTATATTTGAATCCACTCAAAGAATAACTTTGGCCAGTTATCCTTCCCATCCCCTCATGTTGGGTTTGCAGCCCACATGACCCGGATTGTTAAGGTGTGACTCATGAGCTTAATTAGTGCAACATACTCCACTCCTGATAATTATGCATGCATCACAATTATCACAAAACCTACATCTTCCTAGATGGGTGTAACAACTGAACCCAGGGAACTTGTATTCACTAACCCCTAAACCTATGATTCTCACTCAACACCTAGTGTTGACTTTTTAAGCATGTATTCTAGGTATATTTCTTCTATGGATCCATGGCAGAAGGAGGTACTAAACTCTGAGGACTTTTCATGGTTATCATTCAAACACAACCTAACTCTTAGATTTTTGGGACCTCATCAAAAATAAAAGTATATCTTTTATAATTAAAACTCTGATAATTATAAATGATAACTAAATTTTCAAAACGTCTCTTATCGAGTCGTTTTCTATTAATGTATCTGTGATTCTATGAAGTAATACCCCAAACACTTTATCCGCTGCGATCAGTGAAAAATGGGGGTGTTACATCAAACACTACTCTTATTGCCCAGAGGAGTGTCCTACGTGTCTTGAAGGTTAGTAACAAGTGCTTAATCAAGGTCTTTAGATTCTTTATAGTACTAGGCGAGTAACCGTGCATAGCAACGGAAATTCCTAGCGGCAGACAATTAACGATATGCGATATTATGGTAAGTGTTTCGTGTAATGTTCAAAATAGAACGTGAAATATCAAAATGTAATTGCAAACGGTTGTAGCATGCGATAATGCAACTCAACCAAAAATTCTTAACATGTATCAAAGAACATATAAAACATTTAGTGAAATTCTATGGCCCGTGAAATTCACGGGATTAAAACTATGAACGAGATTGAGAATGTGTTATAAACGGAGATATAACACATATAGTAATGAACTAATGATTGATTAAGAATAATATATACAAAAATAATCTTTTAAATGAATAATTTTATAGACGTTAAAAACAAATAACAGTCTAAAAAAGTATGCATTAAAAAATGAGAAAAAAATTAATCATTGATACGAATGATGTATGCTACAAAAATAATAAAAGTTTTGTGATTTGCATTTTTAGCACAATATTCGCTTGATATCTATTTGATTTGACCATAACCATTAACGATATATTTGGTTTTAGTTCTAGCCGAGTATCCGTGCCTAGCGGCAGCGATGTATAGTACTACAATTTTCTTGGGTCAAATTGATATTGGTATGTGTGTTTTTATATTTAATTCGATTCGTTATAGCAATAGCCAAGCAGGTATCTGATTCAACGATGTTAGTGTAGGTCAATCGAAAACCCATAGTTTATGTATATTACAATACCGAAATTTATTTAAAAAGTAATGTGAAAATTGTACAACAAAATGTCAAGTAAATACATTTTTTATGTATAAAAGAACTACAGTAATATTTTAAAAATAATATAAATAATTTTAATATCAAATATTAATGTGACACAAGTCATTGATGAACCATCCTCTATTTGTCGATGCATTATGTTCAAAAACAGATGAAGATAATATCCAAAAGAGAATGAACTAAAAAAATCAAGAAATAAAAAATATGATCTTGTTTTACTTTAAAATCAACTTGAACCAGCACCTTTAGTTGTACCAATATATTTTTTAAAACTTAGTATCTAAAATAATATATTTTTTTTCAATATTATTGCAAATCAAAAATAAAGTTTCAAATATCTTTCAAATCAAAGGATCCCGTATTAAAAGGCATAGGTATCGAGAGATCGGAAAAAAGCCCAAATAATCACAATTAAAAAATGATATAAATTTACCATCGAATATACGCACCAATATACACACTAATCTTCACATAAACATTATAACAGAATTTATAAACAAACTTAAAAAAGAAATTATAGAATTTCCGCAACAACAGCAGTTCCCGATGGCATCATCAACGACAATTGCGGCAGCTACGTGAAAGATTATGGCAACAATGACTGAAAACAACTATAGAAGTGGTCACAAAATATAGATCTTACAAAAACTTTAACAAAAGAGAAAAAAAGTTCTAAAACTTAAAAAACCTACAAAACTTTAAAAGAGCAAAAAAAAAAATAAAAAAATAAAAAAATAAAAAAATAAAAAATAAAAAAATCTTGAAAACCCAACATATTCCGGCAACAGAACAGGCAGCAGCAATTTCCGACAACACCATCGGTGGCAACACTTTTTTTCGACGAGAAAACTACTGTAACAGCTTTTTTAGGTGACGGCAGCGACGGCTATAGTGGCGGCTGTAACAAAAGTACCAAAAATGTTATAAAAATTCAGATCTACAAATAAAATCAATAGATCTGTAAAAAAGATCTTTAAAAACTGATAAAAGTCATAGATTTATCAAAAAATGAAAAAAAATTACCTCAAAACTTATGGTAGATGAGGTCCGGCGGTGGTGAGCATGTTGGTCATGTTCTACCGTGGTTCATCTAGTGTTTTGTTTGGTCCTGTTCTACGGCGGCGACAAGCAATGGGGTGAGATCAGGTTGAGATCCGGTGGTGGGAGCTTTGGAGATGGAAGAGATGGGAGTGATTGTGTGTGTGATTTTATTTGTTGTAAATGTGCTAATGTACAGTTGTGTTGCCATAGATAGTTTCAGCCTTGTATGTATACATTTCTCTCATTTGACTAATTTCAACATTTCAACTTTTTAACTTTGACTGTTTTTACTTTATATGTAGTATAGATTAGTTTTTGTTGTTTGAGATGATGGAAGCACTAAAACCTTCCTTATTGTGTAGAGTATGATGAAGAAAATCCGAAAATAATCACCAAATGTGAACATCATTTTCACTTGTCGTGCATTCTACAATGGATGGAAAGAAGTGATACTTGCCATGTGTGTGATCGGGTTGGCCTAAATTCTTTTTATTGTTCTGATCTATTTTGAGAAATTGCAACTATTGTTTGGCTATATGAAGAAACTTCGAATACTATTTTGCAAACATCTATTATATGAAACTGTGGATCCGATCAATATGGTTTGTTATATGGAATAATAATGATAATGGGCAAAATAGATAGCTATTCCTAATACATACAAAAGGAAAATGTTGTAATCTTCACGAAACAACCGAAGAGAAAAGTGTGCAATTCTAATGAATACACTTATAACACCCGGTACTTTTTCTAAACCTATATACTAGCCAAATATTTTATTTTACGTTACCTGAGAACTTAAACTTTTTCTTGCATGATAATTGGGCTTGAGAAAAGTGAGATATATTGAGAAACGAGAAATTTATCCCTTGATAGAACCAGCACAACCTAGAAAACTCGAAATGTATCGCATTTGCCAAGTATATTGAAATATATTGAATTCTTGAAAGTATTGCAAGTTTATACTCATTTTCGTTGGAAAAATTATTTCGTGAATAATGGCGTAAGTTTCGTAATTTTTCGAGTCTGTTTGGTATGTCGAATGGGTCCAACGGTGTTTATTGCAAAAGTTTAGCCAATTTGGCAGTTTTAGACCTCCGCCTCTATTTTTATTATCAACCCTCACATTTTAATGTTTCACTTTGGTCCCTCCCTCTAAATATAAAAACCCTGTTAATACAAATAATGTCAAAAACGTTATTCGCATTATTCGGTCTTCTCGTGTTTTGATAATCACAAAATATAAAAAAATGTTACGTAAAGTTACGGTTTATAAGTTTTTAATCGAGGAAGCTCGTTTCTTCTACGTAGCTGCTACAACATCACTTCAGGTATGGACAAACATTATACCGTCATTAGTTAAGTGATCAAAGAGTTTTATTTTCTCCTAAACTTACATTTTTAAGTTTGACAAAACATTTACACAAAAGTATTTTTGTGTTTTTAAAGAAAATAAATTCAAATTCAAACCTTATAACAGCTAGTTTTCCCCCCAAATTAGTTCAGCCAGCACCAGATAAGTTTTTTCCACGTCTGGACAAAAATGGGAGCGTTTGTCAGGACGGTCCCTTAAAGTGGTGGACGGTCCCTTAGTGATAAAGGACCGTCGCCTATTTAAAGGACCGTCTGCTCCTTTTGCAACGTTTATAAATACTGAACTATTCACTTTCAGAAAATAATCTTCCATACACACAAAAACTTTCTGGTCTATGTTCATTTTATCTTTGATCACTATAACATGTCGATATATGTTTATAAGTGATTTCCTCTTCCGTCACGTGCAAGAGAAGAACTCTTGACATAGATGAAGACTCAAGATGTTATAGGCGTCCACACACAAACGTAACAAGTGTTACGGTGATAGGTTCTATGAATAATGTCATTGTTTTCCGACTTGTGTGTGAGTCGAGGATGGGGATATTTGTGTGAACTTGGATGGTAATATAGATCTAAGAAGTCTTGCAACTAGATTAGTTCATGTATTTGATGTGATGAGAGTGATGTCCTAGTGTGTAGGTTAGGACTTAGTCGAGTCATTGTGTAAAGACTTGGATTGGGTGATGATCCAAGTGAGTCTTGTGTGAAGTCTTGGTTCGGGTGAAAAACCAAGTAAGTCAAGTGTGTGAAGGCTTAGTTCGGGTGAAGAACTAAGTGTGTCAATTGTGTGAAGGCTTGGTTCGGGTGAATAACCAAGTGTGTCAATTATGTGAAGGCTTGGATCGGGTAAAGATTCAAGTTGGACAAGAGTGCTTGTTCGTTTGGCCACGTGGGTCTTGGAGTAAATTGGTTCTAGCTACGATTAGAACTCGACATTATGCTTAAAAGCATGTGTACGGATTGCTCCGCCTGAAGGAGTGTGTTGATATAGTGATTGATAACTCTCGAGTGTGGTACTCGGGGAATGGAGTAGGACGGAGAGTGAGCTTCGTGCCGAACCACTATAAATTGCCACGTCTCTTGGTTGTGTTCTTTCCTTACTCTTTACTTTACTTGTTTTATTTGTGCATGTTAGTAATTAATTTGATATCACAAAACTAGTAGAATTCAACAAGTTTGCAAATGTAAATTAACCGGTCCTAAAACGGCGAAACGCTTTAGAAAATTAAAAAGAAGCGGTGAAACTATTCAACCCCCCCTTCTAGTTTCTACAAACCCCTTTTATTTATTTTAGTCTCATTTTCACACAAATAACACACACACTCCATCACTCTTCTCTCTCTCTACCCTCGCCGGCGATACCTTGTTTTCGGCAACCACCACCGCCATCCGGCCACCACCGTCGCCGAAAAATTTTCTGGCGATACTTTTCCTTAGCTCATTCGATAGATCGGTTTCTCCTTGTTATTTCCGGAAAGTTTGAGCCCTCGGCTCCCACCACAACATCACCCATGTGTCACCTCACCCGCTGCCACCACCACCGAGACTCCACCACCACCCTCCGAGTGTTTTTCGACGGTAAAACCCAACCTCACGTGCCCCCGTTTTTATTTATAACAATTTATTTCAAAACCCTAAATTATAAATTTTAATAAATCCGATTTATAATCATTTATTTTTAATAAAAACCATTTAAAAAGTTGTTAAAACTCGTGTGGATTTGCTTTGGGCCGCGACTTGCCACTGACTCGGTTGAATCGGTGAGGGTTTGATCTTTTGATGTTTATTTTTGTTGTTTTGATATTGTTGAGGTTGTTTGTGGACATGGAGATGAATTTGGTTCCGTTTGGTTTGTTTGTTTGGTTCGGCCGAGAGTCAACAACCCACGTAGGGTTGAGCCGTGACTCGTGGCGAGTCACGGCGAGGCTCGGATATATATAGGTTTAGGTTTTAGATAGAATTTGTGAGGTTGGATTGGTTTTGATTGTGTTTGGATTTGTTTATGGACCGAATGGAGTAAGATTCGGATGAGGATTTGTTTTTTGTTAAAGTTATGGATTTGGTTGTGTTTGTGTTGTGTTTCGGATTGAATTAACGAGGCCGAAAAGCCTCGATGGCTTGGTTAGGATCGAGCCGCGACTCACGGGAGTCACGGCGAGGTTTATTTATTTATTTGTTTGTTTATTTATTTATTTGTGTTAATGATACGGGTTTCGGCTATTTATTTAAACAAAATGGGATAACGATAAAAACATTATAGCGGATTGGTTATATATTTGCAACACGTGAGGCACTGATATATATTTGACTTGAATATGAGCATTGTGATGTTATATATTGTGGACAAGGATTGGACGTATTGGATTTACGATATTGGTTGATTGGACATTATGGACGCTTTGGTACACAAGATGGAAGGATACGTTAGATTCGTAAGACTTTAACGTATCTTGACCCGAACAATACAAAATGTTCGATAAAACTAAACAACTAATATATACGCGAATAATATGTTCAATTATATATTAAAACTTGTGACATGTGACGATAAATAAATTATTCAAAGAGTCGTTTAACTCGGGAAATGTTTAATAAAGAGGTAGATCATGCCAAAATTTCGTAAAATATTTTATAAACATAAAACATTTATATATCATAAAATCTTTTCAAAACTTATATGTTTTACTGAATATGACATCTATTTTGGGAAAACGGAGAAAAGCCGAAACTATCTATTGATGTTGTTTATTTGTTTATTTCTTCTTCTTTTATTATTTCTTTATATTTCTTTCCTTCTTTTCTCTCGTCTTTCTTGAGTATTCATTCGCATTCACCGACTTATTCTCACTTCTATTTCTTTTGTCTTCCACACGAAACTTAAACGTATTTTCTTCCAAACGCCATTGAAACTAAAACCTTTTATTCAAGTATTGTTTATTAAGTGATTTCGAGTATTATTTCTGAGTTATGCCATTTAATTGATTAGGTTGTGCTGAGGTTCATTTGCTGTGATGCATTATTTGATTGCTTGTGATATCTCGTTTCTCTGCTGTTAAGATGTGATTCATAGCCCCACCTTTACTATTAAATTGTTTATAACCCTTGGGGGAGATACATGCTAATACTGATTTTTATGATCACAATTGATTATTTGTATGCTATTCCTGATTGGTATGCTTTTCCTGATTGATATGCTAAGTACCTTTACCTTGCTAAAAGCAAGTCCCTCGGATCATGAACCATTAATCACTTGCGAGTGAGTGCGAATATAGGGATATAGGCCTATAGGAGTGAGTCCGGTCCACATGCGTTGTACTATATTCGATTTCACTAGGTATCTAACATGTCCCTAGCTTTGGGGGCATTTATTATATTATGAAATTCCACGGTTATTGTTGACTTATGCCAATGATATTGGTACTGGTTAACATTTTGTGTGTCACGAGCTTAGCATATCACATTATATTTATACATTGTTGTATAATTACTATTGCTTACCCGATATTTGCATTTGTTGCTTATATCTTCCAGACTTAAAATCTAGTGCTCAACTATTATTTACTTAACCTATGAATTGCACTCAACCTTTGTGTTAACTTTTTAAGCATGTTTTATCTCAGGTAATTAGCTAATTGAAGCATACTTTTGGGCAATGGAGTGGCTAGGACTTTTGGGAGGCTATCTATCCGTGGCTAAATTTTCTATCTTTTACCATCTTTCTTTCATATCATTCGTAAAACCTTTTGACTATGTCTTTTGATTTTCGATGCAAAACTTTGTTTATTTCCGACGCAAACTGTAACACCCCCAAAATTTGGTACAGCGGAAGACTCAACAAGCTTTTAGGGTGCTACGGGGATTGGTATCCAACACAAGTCATAAAAGAACGAGATAAAGTAAACATAAGTAAAACACAACCGAACGGGGTTTTAAAGTTTACATTCATCCCAAATTTATCCAAAGTAAGGCCCAAAATAAATAATCGTAGGTCCACAAATACATATCAGAGTTTGAGAAAAATAGATCCTTAAACCGCATTTCCAAGCCAAGCCTCCAATCCAAGCATCCCAAGTCATTACTTAATTACCTGAGAAAACGTGCTAAAAGTCAGCTTTCGCTGGTGAGATCAAAGGTTTAAATTCGTAATTCAATCAAGTGGACATATACGCAAAACGCTTGCTAGCTAGACTAGGCCTCGAATCACTAAACCAAATCTATAGGTGCACACACTATAGTCCAAAACCAAATCAAATCAATATGCATTCGCAAGGATGCGACATGCCCAACATTCGTAAGGATACGACATGTTCATGCATTCGTAAGGATACGTCATGCGCTATAACCTACCTAGTTCTATAAGCATTGCAAGTTTTAAACAAAAAGCGATAAAAGTCCACATAAAACAATTTGCACGTTTCTCACCCCAAGTATTGAAAACAAAGTTCAAGAGTAAAAGTGGGGCTATGACTCACCTCAAGTCCAGATATCAGCACAAGAAAATCGGTAGAAGTAAGATGTATCGCAACTCAAAAGACTGCAACTACGGACTCGGCACTTCTTAATAATGTAAACTCTTTTCAGAATCATTTCCTCAAAATCAAATATTCCCAATCCCGAACGTATTCCTTTTTACTTTCCAAAAATCCATTTCTCGCATTATTCTCATATTAGTTTGGCGTTTGGTATCCATGCGGGTGGAAGGTCGACTCAAACACAAACCAAGTAGTCATAACGAAAGAAATAATAAAATGTTCTACGGGTCTAATATTGGCCCAATATATTATTTAAATAAATCATCGAAGTTTATCAAATCCGTCGACTTGGTAATCCTCCATAATTATTTACCTAATATATTATTCCGAGATCACACCTAAAACCTAAGTCACATAGCACGTAAAATACTATATGGTAAGTATCTAAGTTTAATAAGTTCCTTAAATATTGTTGATGCATAATCTGGCGCGGACTGGATTCGACGACTCTCCTTGGGCCGTTAGTCGTCTTCTCGAGCCCTGAGTAGACCTGTCAACAAAGAGAACCCGTTAGGAGTGGACCCGAGGCCCTAGCCCCGGGATCCACCTCCGACGGTCAAGTTAGTCTCCATGCGATATAGCATATAAGAGTTAGGTTTAGGGTAACCTGTTATGTTGTATGAAGAATGGAATCCCAGCCCTATATTTATAAGGCATGGAATTAGGGTTTAGGTGTAGAGTGGGCCGCTGTCTGCCAGGCCTGGCCCATTCCATACTACACGTCCACAAGCCCCCCAAGTCTAGTGTGACATAGTGCATGGCTATGTTATGCTAGACTTAAGTTCTGTTCATGGCCACGTAGGCCCAATCAACCATGATGGCATGGCCCATGTGTACGCAACTTGTGTGCACATGGGACGGATCATACTGCGCAGCCCACATGCGACAGTGCGCACTGGGATTGCGATTGTGATTGTCTCACAATTGTGATAGTGGATCTCGTATGTTGCATCCTGGGTAAAGGCGTACCTTTTGTACCAGTAGCGATGCATCATGGTGCGACAGAAGATGTGCTTCTGTGGCAGAAGTGCGCGCTGTGCGCGACAAGGATGCGCGCTGTGCGCGAACATTTCATTCGTCTTTACAACTGACAGAGGACGTCTCCTCTGTGGCAAGATGGTGCGAATATTTAAATCCGTCTTTGTACTGGGCTTTCAATAACTCTTACGTACGATCTGCTTCCAAATATACCTGCGTGACGCGTACGGAAACAGTGGTACTATATACCGTGGTAGCCCCCCAAGTTTGATGGTGCTACTCGTGTAGGAGCATTTAAACTTAGTTATTCAAATCCTGAAAAACACTTAATGCAAATATTAAAAGTATATGCCGCGAATCGCAACATATAAAACCTAATGAAGTAAAAGATTAACGTGAAGCAATATATAGCACATAGCATATATAATTAATACATAAGAGAAGTAGTAGTGTGAATTACACCTATCGTGAGGTTTCACAAACTACATAAATAATGATTTTTTTTTTTTTTTTTTCATAAAAAAAAAACAATAACCTGGAAGGACGCACCGTGACCGCGACTAATAGTTTCAATCGCGCGCACAGACGCAAATGGATGTATCATGACCGCATAGACTCGAACGTTTGTGGATGATCGCAGATGAACATAACATGACCACGGCTTTTGCTCAGTGCGCTCATGTCGATTGGCTAGCATCGTGGTGTCTGTACGTGACAATGCGCTCATGGCGCTAATCTGCGAAGATGTCTGAACGCATGGCCTAACGCGGGTAGATTTATCATGACTGCGTTGTTCGAACACGAAAACTAGCACGAACAGGCATACCAACCGAAAAAACATTATATGCGCGAATTAATTCGCGGCTAAAAGATAAAGTAGGTCCGATCGTGCGGACTTAGTGCGGCTATAGGTAAAATCGTGTTTACCAAGTTTAAAAGATTTAAATAAAATCTTCTGAATATTTAAAAGATATTGGGATATCTTTTTAAATTTAAAAGACATATCTTACCGATTGATAACATATCTATTTAAATTTTAGAAATAACTGACTTAAATAAGTATTTATATTTATATGCTACGTATAACAAAATCAATATAACTTTGTGAGATTGTCTCCCACGGCCTAATGCGAAAAAAAAGGCAAATTAAATAGTGCGCAGGTCTCAAAGTCAATATAACTTTGTTATATTTATGTTGCCGTATATGTTGACCAAATTCAATAACTGTGTTTTGGTTTTTTACTTTCTATCGTGTACTAACAGAAAATAAAGAGTGAATACCGCATCGGCCGGGTTTTAAAGTGCAACCCAAAAATACAAAGTTTTAAAGTTACCGGCTTTTGAACTCGTGGTTGCTTTCCGGTGATGTGAGAGCACGATACTTGTCGTGGTCCCACGGATGGCGCCACTTGTTGATGCATAATCTGGCGCGGACTGGATTCGACGACTCTCCTTGGGCCGTTAGTCATCTTCTCGAGCCCTGAGTAGACCTGTCAACAAAGAGAACCCGTTAGGAATGGACCCGAGGTCGTAGCCCCGGGATCCACCTCCGACGGTCAAGTTAGTCTCCATGCGATATAGCATATAAGAGTTAGGTTTAGGGTTACCTGTTATGTTGTATGAAGAATGGAATCCCAGCCCTATATTTATAAGGCATGGAATTAGGGTTTAGGTGTAGAGTGGGCCACTGTCTGCCGGGCCTGACCCATTCCAGACTACACGTTCACAAATATATCGTCAAACTTACCAAATTTGTCAATTCAGTAAACCTCACGAGATATTTAGTAGCTCATTATTCCCATACACATACCACACAACCTATGGGCGTCGTAGGATATAATACCCATTAATATTTCCTTTTTATATAACCAAGTAGGTCCTATTTAATCCGTCGATCAAATAAGTTACGTAGTTATAGAAAATGAATATATTAACGTCACATATCCGTGACAAGCACAAAAGTCAAAACATAAATATTAATATGGCCCACTTGGACTCAAGTGGCCCCGATCTCGCATAACTCGTAAGTTTCCCGTTTTATTTTCTAAAAAGCATTTCATTTCGTAGAAAATCCATCGTTATAATTTTATATCGTCATTTATAATTGTTTGTTTATAATAACGTTCCCGACATTTATTATACTATTTTCATAGTATAATATATATCGTTACATTTTTATTTTATTACTCACGATCACTTTATTTTTAATATACGCACTTGTATAAGTATATATACGCTTTCACGTTTATATATTTATATAAACGTTTATATTATTAATAATAGTATTACGAGTTTTTATTATTAAGTTTGGTTATAATTTATATCGAGTTATAAAAGATGGTCACATGTCCGAGTCATCACTCTCGGCTCATTGTCCAAGTCCAAGTATTAAGGCGTTTTGCCGAAATCAATTGTTGACTAGAAAGTCAACGTGACTTCGACTCGCACAACCAAAAGTCGAAAGTAATAATATCAGTCACAACCATAAGTAATCCATCTCCGTCATCAAGTCCCATATTCACATGCTACAACAATAAGGTCCGTCTACGGCACCTTTCTAACCTATCTCCGTAATTCTAAGTAACCGTCACACAAATCAGTTCCCGATAACACACCTTGTCAACCCAACTTCAAATACAAGTCCATTGCCGAGACCACAAGGTCTCGGCCCACAAGTAACCAACAACAATGACAAGAATAATAATACAATAATAAAAGAAACATCGCCATGTCAAGCAAAATGGGTCAAAATCAAACAAGCTTTGATCCGGAAGACCCATTTGGGTCTCGGTCTACTATCCGAGTCAAGGAACACCTCAACGAGACCAAAAGGGTCATGATTGGCTCTAACCCGCATACAATATCAAACCAAACGGACCAAAGGGTCATGTTTAAGCTCATACGAGCCTTTCATCAAAACTAAACGGACCAAGGGTCACGTTAGACTCCCAAACGAGTCAAGCATCAAACCAAGCGGACCAAGGGTCTCACTAGACCCACAAACGAGCCAAAAACATCATCACACCGAGACCCATAGGGTCTCAGTTGAGCTCTAACGAGCCAAAACCAAACCCAAACGCATCCAAAAGCTCAAATCCGAGCACCAAACAAGAAAAAGTCGACACCCAAGGATACCAATCTTAACTGTATATCAAAACCCATTTTTATCATCCATTTTCATACCCAAAAATCAAGATTAAATCTGGGTTTGATTCAAAATAGTCAAACCCGACGCGTGACCCACGATTTCTCACCTTCCAATCAAATAGAAATCAAGAAAATCAATAGTGATGGTGGTGTTTGATGTTGTAGGCATCGGTATCAAAGAAAACGGAGGGGGGGGGGGGGTATTTGTTTTGGGCGCGTGTTCCACACTACAAGAACAAGGAGGTGATGGTGGTAAGTTTGGTGGTGGTGGTGTTGTGTGGAGGTCGGCGGTGGTGGTGTTTTGTGGGTGGCAGCCGACGGCTAACAAAAGGGAGAAGAAGGGTGTGTTTGTTTTGGTATATTATGAGGGTTAGGGTTAGGGGGGAGGGTTATATACCCAATTTTTACACTTTAGCCCCTAAGGTTTCATGTTTCCAAAAACTAGCCACAATAACTTTTATATTTAGATGATTATTACTAATAGGTTTTCCCGTAACATGATATTTACTTTCAAAAATATTAAACGCCGCCAAAATATATTTTTATAAGTCACCATTAACTCCCAAACTCTTTCCGATTCATATAAAAGATAAAACGTTCCTTTAACGTATAACCGCGACCGTCATTCAAAAATTTTAAACTCGTTAGGTTTTCCTAGTGCCAGAGTCAACGTAGTGCAAATGAAATGTCTCAACAATAATACATAACATAAATATCTCGTAAACTTCAAAATTTAAAACATCGGTTTAAATTTTCCCAAATCAGTTACGAATAACATTTCAATTATAAAACAAAAGTTCAAACTTTTAACGTAATGCGGGTTTTAAAGTTTCCCTAATTTGCCAGTTGTCACATCCTCCCAGCCTCAGAAGAAACCCGTCCCGGGTTTCTCTTGGAACAACCATTTACGAAGTGAAAAGCTTGGGATAACTCTTCCGAAACTCATCCTCACGTTCCCACGTAAATTCCGGTCCATGACGGGAATTCCAACGAACCTTGATGAGTGGAATACAACTGCGCTTGAGTCGCTTAATCTCTCGATCCAAAATCTCAATCGGTTCTTCCACGAAGTTCAAACTCTTATCAACACGAATATCCTTCATCGGTATAACCGGTGTCTCATTAGAGAGGCACTTCTTCAAATTACTTACGTGAAACACATCATGAACTTTACTCAGTTCCTGCGGTAGCTCCAACTGGTTAGCTATAGGCCCAATTCTTTCCAAAATTTGAAATGGTCTAATGTAGCGGGGGTTGAGTTTCCCACGTTTCTCGAAACGTATCACTCTTTTCCAAGGTGAGACTTTCAGCATCACTTTGTCTCCAACCTGGAACTCAAGAGGTTTACGTCTCTGATCGGCGTAACTTTTCTGCCTATCTCGAGCTGCTTGCAACCGATCACGAATTTGAGTCACTTTCTCAGTAGTCTCCAATATAAGCTCGGGGCTTGTGAGTTGACTATCTCCAACCTCAGCCCAACCAATCGGTGAACGACATTTACGACCATATAAAGCTTCAAATGGTGCAGCTTTAAGACTTGTATGGTAGCTGTTATTATAGGAAAATTCCGCAAGAGGTAGGTACTTCTCCCAGCCTTTACCAAAGTCTATTATACATGCACGAAGCATATCCTACAGAGTCTGTATAGTTCTCTCACTTTGACCGTCGGTTTGGGGATGATACGTAGTACTCATATCAAGTCTCGTCCCCAAAGTGTTTTGAAGTGATCGCCATAAAGCTGACGTGAAACGGCTGTCGCGATCCGAAATAATCGATATTGGAACACCATGACGGGAAATAATTTCCTTCACATATAACCTCGCAAGTTTGTCGACACTATCATCTTCACTAATCACTAAGAAATGAGCAGACTTAGTCAATCGATCCACAATTACCTAGATAGCGTCACAACCGCTAGCTGTCTTCGGTAATTTGGTGATAAAGTCCATCGTAATTCTCTCCCATTCCCAAACCGGGAGTTCTGGCTGTGTCAATAATCCTGACGGTCTTTGGTGTTCTGCCTTAACCTTCGAACACGTCAAGCACTTGCTAACGTACAATGCTATATCTGCCTTCATGTTTGGCCACCAATATAATTTCTTCAGGTCCTGGTACATCTTGTCAGACCTAGGATGAATAAAATACCTTGACTTATGAGACTCGTGCATAATCAACTCAGGAATTCCTCCATACAGTGGTACCCAACTTCGGTCTCCAAAACATAATATTCCATCAGAACGCTTAACAAATCCCTTCTCATTTTCTGGTATTCCAAAGATATTTTCAGCAGGTCGGTTTTCTGCTTTCAACGCTTCCATTTGAGCTTCTAATATCTGAGATGGTAACGGCGATACGATAGTCATTCCTAATGACCTAACTCATAACGGTGGTATTCTCTCCTTTCGGCTAAGAGCATCAGCAACGACATTTGCTTTACCGGGATGATAGCGGATTTCGCAATCATAATCGCTTAGCAGCTCAATCCAACGTCGCTGTCTCATGTTGAGCTCTTTTTCATTCAAGATGTGTTGTAGACTTTTGTGATCAGTGAATACAACACACTTGGTTCCATACAGATAATGTCTCAATATCCTCAAAGCGAAAACCACAGCACCTAACTCCAAATCATGGGTGGTGTAGTTCTTCTCATGCTTCTTGAGCTGTCGGGAAGCATAAGCTATCACTTTCTCTCGTTGCATCAACACAGCTCCTAAACCTTTATGAGAGGTGTCACAGTAAACGACAAAGTCTTCACTACCTCCAAGCAATGCCAAAATAGGAGCACTACACAACATCTCCTTAAGTAATTGAAATGCTTCCTCTTCCTTATCTCCCCATTCATATTTAATATTCTTTTGAGTCAATTTGGTCAATGGCTTTGCTATCCTCGAAAATCCCTCAATGAACCTTCGATAGTAGCCAGCTAAACCTAAAAATTGACGAACTTCAGTTGGGGTCGTCGGTGCGGCCCAATCTTTAATAGCTTCAATCTTGGCGGGATCTACATGAACTCCTTGACTATCAATCACATGACCCAAAAATTGTACCATTGGAATCCAAAACTCACATTTGGAGAACTTGACATATAGCTTCTCCTTCCTGAGCAATTCTAAGATAAGTCTTAGATGCTCCTCATGCTCTTTCTCACTCTTCGAATAGATTAGAATATCGTCGATAAACATGATCACAAACTTGTCTAAGTAAGGCTTACACACCCGATTCATGAGATCCATGAATACCGCCGGTGCATTAGTCAACCCAAACGGCATCACTTGGAACTCGTAATGCCCGTAACGGGGTTCTGAAAGCCGTTTTCGGAATATCTTCCTCGCGAACTCTAAGTTGATGATACCCCGATCTCAGATCGATCTTCGAATATACACTCGAGCCTTGAAGCTGATCGAACAAGTCGTCGATCCTCAGTAACGGGTATCTATTCTTCACCGTTAACTTGTTGAGCTCTCGGTAATCAATACACATATGGAACGATCCATCCTTCTTCTTCACAAATAAAACTAGGGCTCCCCAAGGTGAAGAACTTGGTCGTATAAATCCCTTTTCGGCTAACTCCGCCAATTGTTTCGACAACTCTTCCAGTTCAGTCGGTGGAAGTCGATAAGGTGCCCGTGCCATGGGTGCAGCACCAGGTATCAACTCAATCTGAAACTCCACTTGTCTAGTAGGCGGGATTCCCGGCAAGTCATCGGGAAATACATCCGAAAAGTCGGGAACTATAGGCGCATCTCTAATGCGTCTTTCTTTCTTCTCCTTCCCTCATTTCTTAGAGATTTGAGCTAAGAAAAGGCAACATCCCTTTTCCATTAGCTTCGGTAGCTTAGTGCAAGAAATTACTGCTAATTTGGATGGGCTCCTCAAACCTTTTCGATCTCCTTGTATATTCAAAATCTCTCTGCCGTAAGGCACACACACAATTTTCTCATCGCAAAGTATGTGAGCACGATACTTCGACAACCAATCCATACCAATGTTGACATCGAAACTTCCTAACGTGACGGGTAGAAGATCTATGTTGAAAGGGTGATTCAAGAAATTCAGTGTGCAACCGCGAATGATAGTCTTAACCCTTTCTATGTTTCCGTTAGCTAACTCTACATCATAACCAACTCCTAAGGCAATCGGGGGTTTTTCTAGTAAGGGTGCAAATGTGGTGGACACAAAACTTCTATCGGCACCAGTATCAAATAGTATGGAAGCATAACGGTTATTGAGAAGGAACGTACCAGTAACGAAGTTTGGGTCTTCTCTTCTCTCGTTCCCAATGGCATACACTCTTCCATGAGCAGCTCCTGCTTCCATACGTTGGTTCTCATTATCATGACGTCCACGGTTTCCTTCAGCTCCACGGTTTCCATCATTGTACCCATTACCACCCGATCCTTGATTTCCTCGGTTCCACGATTACCTCCACTCATTCCTATAGTGTCCCTTCTTCCCACATCCAAAACATGTAACATTCGCCTTACTCATAGTTTCAGGAGTAGCTTGAACCATAGCAAGTGGTCGAGCTCTACAATCTTTAGCTATGTGTCCCACCTTTGAGCAGTTCTTGCACATCACAGTACATCATCCCGAATGATTCTTGTAACAACGACCACACTTGGGTGCATCCCCATTTTGGTTTCTCTTATCTCCATCCCCAATAGCATAAACCTTAGCAACAGCTTGTCGCTTGTTTCGATGATCATTACCCTTAGAGTGATGGTCTCTCTTCCTCTTTCCATTCTTATCCTAGCAGCAATCACATCGTTCTTTGTAGCCACAGGCAACCCATCGGTATACCTCTCAATCTTTGGAGTCTCAGTTTGAACCATATCTGGGCAAAGCATGGCTAACTCCTAGTAACGACGATTGTAAGTCGTCATGTCAGTACCCTTCACTTTGTGATTCCAGAACTCAATCTCCAACTTCTTAACCTCATTCCTTGGGCAGTAAGTCTGAATCAGCAAAGACTTAAATTGCTCCCAAGTCATGACATAGGCCACTTCACTCCCAACCGAATTTCGGTAATTGTTCCACCAAGTTAATGCTTCGTCCTTAAAAGTAAAAGAAGCAAACTTTACCCTTGCATTCTTCGCACAATTGCTGACATTGAACACTGACTCGGTCTTCTCTATCCACCTGACCAAGTAGACCACTCCTTCAGTCCCACCAAACTCAATAGGTCCACAGATTCAAAACTCCTTGTAGTTACATCCAGTGGTACGAACAGGTGGAAAAGTTCTAGCAGAGTTGTTGGAATGATTCGACTCAGCTAGTAGTTCAGCAACACGTTGTTCCACAAATTGATTGATCATAGCTTGATCCACGGTAGGTGCATTCGGTGGAACATGATCATTGTCTCCCTGAACATCAACATTTTAATTCATGTTGTTGCGATTGGTGGTGTCTAGGTTGTCAGGAGTAGGGGTTTCAACATTTCGAGTAGGACGGCGTCCTCGGCGACCAGGGGTAGTCGCTGCAGGACCAGTTCGGGTAGCTCTGACAGGATTTCGTCGTGGGGCCATTGATTCGAAACAAAATACAAGGTTCATGAGTCTCCGATAGTATTTATCATACGCTCAACAAGAATTGGATAAATGAAGCCAAGACATCGGAAGAGTATCAACAATACACCACAAGACATCAACCAAATAAATAGGAACGCAATTTCCGTGACATCCAAAACCACATAACCTCATACATAATAACCATCATCCATACAAATAGCGATCAAGACATCGTTCCAACTACAAAAGACATAAAAGATACTAATCGTTCCAAACGAGACGGACATACAACTGAAATACATCATTGATAGATAACTAGCTTTTCTAACCAAGCACTCCTTGGTTCAGAAAGCAACATGACAACATAATCCAACTGTCTAGCCACTATGCTGGCGTAGACTCCTCAGCTCCTGTCTCAAACCATCCAACTCTCTCCATAACGATCCCAAATCGACACTGTGAGTATCACTATCTCTCTTGTGGTCTGCTACTTCCTTCTCCAACTCCGTGTTCCTCTGCCACAGCTTGCGATCTGCCTCATGAGCCGTGATGAAACCTCTCTGTAGACTCTCTATCTGCTCATGTATCTCCATCATACCTCTCCTAATCGCTGTCGTTCTGCCCACAACAGGAGTCATATCAACTCTCAACTCCACAATAAACTCTCCAATAACCATCTCAAGTCGATCAGCCATCTGCGAGATCCTCTCGCCCTGTGCAGTAATCCGAGTCCAAATCCTACCAGTCTCACCCAAATCTGCAGGCACAGCAGATATCTCAGATGGCGCGTCTGACACCACGGGACTACCAGGTGGTGAATCAAACAAAAACGGGTGTTCAAGTGAAACTGGCTCTATCGGATGTATCGGAGAATCAGGCTCCTCAGCATGAGCTGGATGTGCTGGCAAACCATCATCACCAGGCATCTCCTCCTCCTCCTAAGGATCATCCTCCTCCTCACCCTCCTGTGGGTCATCATCCCCCTGCTCTGCCTCCTGAGGGTCATCAGCCTCCTCCTCACCCTCGTACTCCTCCTCCTCATCCGAGGAGTACTCCATCAATCGTCGTCTCCGAACAGGTGAACCGTGTGGTGATAGGGTAAGTGATCTAGGACGACGATGGAATGATGCGGGTGGTGCATCTAACAGAAGAGTGTGAGCATCAAAGTGCATAGGTAGTGACAAAGGGCGCACAGACATGCGTGCCGTAGCTCGATGAGCAAAACGAGGAGCCACACGAGCCAAAGCCTGATGAAGTGTAAGCTGTCTCAAAGTATCAGGAAGCCCTAAAGAAGACGACGGTCCCTGAGACGTAGATGAAGCAGGTGGTGCAGAAGTAACTGCTATCAGTGATGAAGTAGCTGAATGCATGGCAATCCTGTAGGGATCATCAGGAGCCATGGTGATCTGTGCTGGGCGGAAAGGGTCAGCAAGAAGATCCTCAATAACATCGAACGTATGGGAGGCCATAGTCTGTGACAATGGCGTAGGGTAGGTGTAAGTGTTTCAAAACAACTAAACTGCGAACTCAAAATACCGTATCCAAAATCATCGTAAAATTCCAATCATATAATTTCAAGAAAGATTTCAAATACCGCATTACTAAAACATTTATAAAACATTTAAGCCATATAATTCCCCAAAATGCCATCATATCACATAATCAATATATCCAAGATTCTCAAATCATCTCAAAATCTCATATCTAATCATTGTCTCATAATACCTCAATAAAATCAAAGATGCTTTGGCTTGGCGGGCTGGCGGGCATTGGTCGAGGATCGTTTTCTATAAAAATTGGTTATAGTTTAGGTGTTTATTACCTAGTTCTCTATAACCTTGGCTCTGATACCAATCTGTAACACCCCCAAAATTTGGTACAGCGGAAGACTCAACAAGCTTTCGGGGTGCTACGGGGATTGGTATCCAACACAAGTAATAAAAGAACGAGATAAAGTAAACAAAAGTAAAACACAACCAAACGGGGTTTTAAAGTTTACATTCATCCCAAATTTATCCAAAGTAAGGCCCAAAAGAAATAAACGTAGGTCCATAAATACATATCAGAGTTTGAGAAAAATAGATCCTTAAACCGCATTGCCAAGCCAAGCCTCCAATCCAAGCATCCCAAGTCATTACTTAATTACCTGAGAAAACGCGCTAAAAGTCAGCTTTCGCTAGTGAGATCATAGGTTTAAATTCGTAATTCAATCAAGTGGACATATACGAAAAATGCTTGCTAGCTAGACTAGGCCTCGAATCACTAAACCAAACCTATAGGTGCACACACTATAGTCCAAAACCAAATCAAATCAATATGCATTCGCAAGGATGCGACATGCCCAACATTCATAAGGATACGACATGTTCATGCATTCGTAAGGATACGACATGCGCTATAACCTACCTAGTTCTATAAGCATAGCAAGTTTTAAACAAAAAGCGATAAAAGTCCGCATAAAACAATTTGCACGTTTCTTACCCCAAGTATTGAAAACAAAGTTCAAGAGTAAAAGTGGGGCTATGACTCACCACAAGTCCAGATATCAGCACAAGAAAATCGGTAGAAGTAAGATGTATCGCAACTCAAAAGACAGCAACTACGGACTTGGCACTTCCTAACAATGTAAACTCTTTTCAGAATCATTTCCTCAAAATCAAATATTCCCAATCCCGAACGTATTCCTTTTTACTTTCCAAAAATCCATTTCTCGTATTATTCTCATATTAGTTTGGCGTTTGGTATCCATGTGGGTGGAAGGTTGACTCAAACACAAGCCAAGTAGTCATAACGAAAGAAATAATAAAATGTTCTACGGGTCTAATATTGGCCCCAATATATTATTTAAATAAATCATCGAAGTTTATCAAATCCGTCGACTTGGTAATCCTCCATAATTATTTACCTAATATATTATTCCGAGATCACACCCAAAACCTAAGTCACATAGCACGTAAAATACTATATGGTAAGTATCTAAGTTTAATAAGTTCCCTAAATATATCGTCAAACTTACCAAATTCGTCAATTCGGTAAACCTCACGAGATATTTAGTAGCTCATTATTCCCGTACACATACCACAACCTATGGGCCGTCGTAGGATACAATACCCATTAATATTTCCTTTTTATATAACCAAGTAGGTCCTATTTAATCCGTCGATCAAATAAGTTATGTAGTTATAGAAAATGAATATATTAACGTCACATATCCGTGACAAGCACAAAACTCAAAACATAAATATTAATATGGCCCACTTGGACTCAAGTGACCTCGATCTCGCATAATTCGTAAGTTTCCCGTTTTATTTTCTAAAAGCATTTCATTTCGTAGAAAATCCATCGTTTAATTTTATATCGTCATTTATAATTGTTTGTTTATAATAACGTTCCCGACATTTATTATACTATTTTTATAGTATAATATATATCGTTACATTATTATTTTATTACTCGTGATCACTTTATTTTTAATATACGCACTTGTATAAATATATATACGTTTTCACATTTATATATTTATATAAACGTTTATATTATTAATAATAGTATTGCGAGTTTTTATTATTAAGTTTGGTTATAATTTATATCGAGTTATAAAAGATGGTCACATGTCCGAGTCATCACTCTCGGCTCATTGTCCAAGTCCAAGTGTTAAGGCATTTTTACCAAAATTAATCGTTGACTAGAAAGTCAACGTGACTTCGACTCGCACAACCAAAAGTCCAACGTAATAATATCAATCACAACCATAAGTAATCCATCTCCGTCATCAAGTCCCATATTCACATGCTACAACAATAAGGTCCGTCTACGGCACCTTTCTAACCTATCTCTGTCATTCTAAGTAACCGTCACACAAATCGGTTCCCGATAACACACCTCGTCAACCCAACTTCAAATACAAGTCCATTACCGAGACCACAAGGTCTCGGTCCACAAGTAACCAACAACAATGACAAGAATAATAATACAATCATAAAAGAAACATCGCCATGTCAAGCAAAATGGGTCAAAATCAAACAAGCTTCGACCCGGAAGACCCATTTGGGTCTCGGTCTACTATCCGAGCCAAGGAACACCTCAACGAGACCAAATGGGTCTCAATTGGCTCTAACCCGCAAACAATATCAAACTAAACGGACCAAAGGATCACGTTTAAGCTCATACGAGCCATTCATCAAAACTAAACGGACCAAGGGTCACGTTAGACTCCCAAACGAGTCAAGCATCAAACCAAGCGGACCAAGGGTCTCGCTAGACCCTCAAACGAGCCAAAAACATCATCACACCGAGACCATAGGGTCTCGGTTGAGCTCTAACGAGCCAAAACCAAACCCAAACGCATCCAAAAGCTCAAATCCGAGCACCAAACAAGAAAAAGTCGACACCCAAGGATACCAATCTTAACTTTATATCAAAACCCATTTTTATCATCCATTTTCATACCCAAAAATCAAGATTAAATCCGGGTTTGACTCGAAATAGTCAAACCCGACGCGTGACCCGCGATTTCTCACCTTCCATTCAAATAGAAATCAAGAAAATCAATAGTGGTGGTGGTGTATGATGTTGTAGGCGTCGGTATCAAAGAAAATAGAGGGGGGGGGGGGGTATTTGTTTTGGGCGCGTGTTCCACACTACAAGAACAAGGAGGTGATGGTGGTAAGTTTGGTGGTGGTGGTGTTGTGTGGAGGTCGGCGGTGGTGGTGTTTTGTGGGTGGCAGCCGGCGGCTAACAAAAGGGAGAAGAAGGGTGTGTTTTTTTTGGTATATTATGAGGGTTAGTGTCACAACTCATCATTTCAGGTCATTTCAGGTCTTTTCCCGAACTTTGGAAAAACACTATTCATAAAACACTATTCATCAAAACAATATTCATCAGTTTACTATTCATCATTTTTGGTGTCAGTTTGACATTCCGAGAAGCATTCAAAAATTTTACTATTCACTAAACACTATTCATTGCCGGAAAAGTTTTCACTATTCACTTGCATTACACATTTCATCGTAAATTTAGTTTTCGGGTATTCAAATTCGCGTAACCGGATTGGTTTAGGTGCGAATTCATTTCATTGGTGTTAAGGACACTGCATACGAACTAGAGACAGTCTGCATATCATCATAACAGCATTTACATGTTATACCACTCTTAGGATTTTCAAATTTACATATTTGAAACATTTAACATTTTTACGTATAAGTATTTATAGTAAACGTTAACACCCGGTTTATACACGACGAATATATCTAAATATTCCCACAATGGTCCCGACATATTTTTATATCCCTTTTATCATCATAAAAGTTATAACATTCAGTTACCCAGTATTTTGGAAATTTATTTTATTTATAACGTAAGCTTATGAATATTACGACGGTTTTCGTGAAAACTAAACAATAATCACCCGAACACTCAGTAATTGTACCCAACATATTTTTAACATTTTTATAACTTTATTTGGTCTCGGTTAACTTTGTTAACATTTATTTCTATTAAACCCGGTACCCGATTATAACTAATACTTACACATAACCTTACACTAACTTATCCTAAGCAAGTCAAAACCGATTTCTCTTCTCTTTTCCCATTGAAACCGGCCTCATGCCCCCTCCTAGACACCATGTGCTTTCTTTACTACATATTGACTTATGAAATCTTATTATACTATAAACCTTACATAAATATCTATACAAACCTCCTAAACATAAACACTTATAAATTTATGAATCAAAAAAAAGCTCATCTTCATCATTTCCATCTCCATAACCACGACTTTTTCCCAACTCCATGATCAATCCATGATTTTCTAAAAGTTAAAGCATCAAAGTTGTTCATTATACTTGCCTAATCAAGAATCAAACAAGAAATACACAAGTAATCCAAGGTTTCTAGTCATTCAATCATCTCATTTTATCAAGTAAGTTATCAACTTTATTTTTACATGAATCATCTTATATTTACTTGTATTGCATGAGTTCCATGCTAAAAACCATGTACAACTAGCTATACCACCATTTATTTTGTCAAAATGGAACATACAAACCCTAACTTCTTATTTATGAATTCCCTTGCTATAATAACTTGGTTAGGAGCCCATGGCACCCTAAGAAGGTGTATGGTAGGATTAGATTAGCTATGTGGTGATTACAAGAGTTTTGGTTGAAGTTGGAACTAGTTTTGAACCTTTGAAATAGATTTCTAACAAGTTTATAAACATGCTGTCCCATTTTGTGAAATCCAGGAAAATCAATAAATACAAAGGAAACTTTGGCAAAAGATTTAGAAAATACTTTCAAAAACGAAGCCGTAGGCGAAAGAACGGGTTAAAACGAGTTTATAACGAAGAAGTTATGATTTTTGCAAGTTTATTGACGAAAACTATTTTCCGGAAAAATACATGCTGATGGACGTTTTTCGTCAGACAAAAAGAGACTTTAGACATAACCCGGAGGAGCCGAGCTTTCCAAAATATATTACTACATACTAAGACGTAACCGTGGATATAAAGAACAAGTAAAACGGACTTATAACGACAAAGATATTCACGTTTGAATATCGGCTAAACCCATTTTTATTTTGACAGCTTTTAATAAAAATTGGCACTAAAACTACATAGTACTTTTATAAGCTAGAAATAATACCAAGTACCAAATTTTATAACTAATGATGTATTAGTTATTACAAGTATATTTTCATCATTTGAAAGCGATATTTCAAGGATTACAACCCGAGTATTTCAACACTAACATGGAAACTTACGATATACATATAAGTATAAATATTGCTACTAGCTTATTTTATTTTCTAATAGCAATATTTTTCCAAATTCTTGGATTATATATTTTTGATAACACAAGTGTTATTCAAGTTAAGAGTGGTATAGGTAACATGTGCATGGACATTTTCAACATCATTTCATGATCTAAAGTAGATCGTTCATCATTCATATTAGGTTGCGGTTAGAGATCGAACCTCATTTCTGTGTATACACTTTTGTCATCATAGCTGTTGCACCAGGTGAGTCATAGCCCCTACTCTTTTAATTGTTCTATCAACTCTTTGGGGGAGATACATGCTACTACTTGCTTACTTGTATAGATTCACATAACATTATACTTGATCTCATTATACTTGATTACATTATACATGATCTCATTATACTTGATGGCGTTATACTTAAACTTGTAAGTCTCTTTGGGATAACACATGTATTGGGTTTCGGAGATGAAGTGGAACCAATGCTACTACCTTCCTTCTGAGCAACATAAAGTCTCCTTGGATAACACATGTATTGGGTTTCGGAGATGAAGTGGAACCAATGCCACTACCTTCCTTGTGAGCAACATACTTAAGTGAGGTCTTCGGAGATGAAGTGTAGACTCACTACTAATTGCTAAACTGTTTTGATGAACTTATACATGTTTTACTCATACTATATATTGTAGCAGTGGGTTGTGAACACACAGGTTACAAGTCTCTTATGGCGGGACTTGCAACTGAGTGGATTTACGATGCCTTTGCTGGGAAACCTACATACATATGCATTACATTCTTTTTCAACAAACTCTATGAACTCACCAACCTCGTGTTGACACTTTAGCATGTATTTTCAGGTTTTAAGCTATGGCACACTACTGGAGGTTTTGGCAGGGCATGGCATGGTCATAGAAGACTCTGATTTAATCACTTGGGGACCGTTTTAAACTACTTTAAGGGCCTACTTCCGCATTACTTTTAACGATGTAAATTCAACAATTTGATTTAACTATTTTATTTTAAATGATTCAAGTGCAAACCATTTTTGAACTAGTGTTGTGATATCAATTGAGTTACACCCCAGCTACATGTATGCTTCCGCTGGACCCGATTTTGGGGGTGTGACAGATTGGTACTAGAGCTTTGGCTATAGCGAACTAAGTGTTTTTAAAACCTAGACTATAGCTACTTTCAAGAAAACTTAACCCTATGACCGTCACGTGCCTGCCTGCCAAGCTGAAGCCTCATTTGTGGTTAGTTTCTGACATAGGTGATGAGATTTGTGTCTCATTATCTGATATATTATATTCACTTATTCTAGTTGATTACTATAATTGTCTTTCATATAAGCATGTTTACGTATCATATATATCACAGCGTTATGTTTTCTTTGCATAGTTTCATCATTTGACCTCGAGTTTGGTCACCTGCCTTAGTCTTTCTAAACACCTTAGTATTTTTGAAGGACATAGTATTAGTATAACTGAGCTGGGTATTTCAAAATTCATGGAACCTCGGTGGAATATAGACTGGTCATTTATATTCAACCCGGGATAGTAGGACATAGGCTGACCACCTTTATCCGACTCAGAAATGAATTTTGCAACACTGAGAATAGTTATAATGATATTTTGTCTGGATTGTGTGTAAGCAATTCCAAAGTCGAGCCAATCTTTCAAAAGACCTTTTTCAAGGACGTTGAATCCAGACCTTGATTTTTAGCTTGGTTCTAGTGACTGTTCTTATTTGATTGGGTTGCGAAAATCAAGCTAAAAGTTAAAGTCATCACTCAAACCGATTTAGCCTAACCTCATGACTGTTCTTGTTTGATTGGGTTGTGGGATTAAGTGAAAATCGGTTACCTAAAGGATTAACCTAAAGGAGGTCTTTTGAGGGCTATGCTCGGGATTGGGAAGGTTTGCCTCATCAAGTCTGACCACGAGAACGTACCTAGTTGGATAGGAATCCCACATATATAAGCTTTGACATATTTTCTTAAACACACATTTAACTGATTAACATAAACTGAACTTCGGGACGAAGTTCCTTTTAGAGGGGAAGACTGTCACAACTCATCATTTCAGGTCATTTCAGGTCTTTTCCCGAACTTTGGAAAAATACTATTCATAAAACACTATTCATCAGTTTACTATTCATCATTTTTGGTGTCAGTTTGACATTCCGAGAAGCATTCAGAAATTTTACTATTCACTAAACACTATTCATTGCCGGAAAAGTTTTCACTATTCACTTGCATTACACATTTCATCGTAAATTTAGTTTTCGGGTATTCAAATTCGCGTAACCGGATTGGTTTAGGTGCGAATTCATTTAATTGGTGTTAAGGACACTGCATACGAACTAGAGACAGTCTGCATATCATCATAACAACATTTACATGTTATACCACTCTTAGGATTTTCAAATTTACATATTTGAAACATTTAACGTTTTTACGTATAAGTATTTATAGTAAACGTTAACACCCGGTTTATACACGACGAATATATCTAAATATTCCCACAATGGTCCCGACATATTTTTATATCCCTTTTATCATCATAAAAGTTATAACATTCAGTTACCCAGTATTTTGGAAATTTATTTTATTTATAACGTAAGCTTATGAATATTACGACGGTTTTCGTGAAAACTAAACAATAATCACCCGAACACTCAGTAATTGTACCCAACATATTTTTAACATTTTTATAACTTTATTTGGTCTCGGTTAACTTTGTTAACATTTATTTCTATTAAACCCGGTACCCGATTATAACTAATACTTACACATAACCTTACACTAACTTATCCTAAGCAAGTCAAAACCGATTTCTCTTCTCTTTTCACATTGAAACCGGCCTCATGCCCCCTCCTAGACACCATGTGCTTTCTTTACTACATATTGACTTATGAAATCTTATTATACTATAAACCTTACATAAATATCTATACAAACCTCCTAAACATAAACACTTATAAATTTATGAATCAAAAAAAAGCTCATCTTCATCATTTCCATCTCCATAACCACGACTTTTTCCCAACTCCATGATCAATCCATGATTTTCTAAAAGTTAAAGCATCAAAGTTGTTCATTATACTTGCCTAATCAAGAATCAAACAAGAAATACACAAGTAATCCAAGGTTTCTAGTCATTCAATCATCTCATTTTATCAAGTAAGTTATCAACTTTATTTTTACATGAATCATCTTATATTTACTTGTATTGCATGAGTTCCATGCTAAAAACCATGTACAACTAGCTATACCACCATTTATTTTGTCAAAATGGAACATACAAACCCTAACTTCTTATTTATGAATTCCCTTGCTATAATAACTTGGTTAGGAGCCCATGGCACCCTAAGAAGGTGTATGGTAGGATTAGATTAGCTATGTGGTGATTACAAGAGTTTTGGTTGAAGTTGGAACTAGTTTTGAACCTTTGAAATAGATTTCTAACAAGTTTATAAACATGCTGTCCCATTTTGTGAAATCCAGGAAAATCAATAAATACAAAGGAAACTTTGGCAAAAGATTTAGAAAATACTTTCAAAAATGAAGCCGTAGGCGAAAGAACGGGTTAAAACGAGTTTATAACGAAGAAGTTATGATTTTTGCAAGTTTATTGACGAAAACTATTTTCCGGAAAAATACATGCTGATGGACGTTTTTCGTCAGACAAAAAGAGACTTTAGACATAACCCGGAGGAGCCGAGCTTTCCAAAATATATTACTACATACTAAGACGTAACCGTGGATATAAAGAACAAGTAAAACGGACTTATAACGACAAAGATATTCACGTTTGAATATCGGCTAAACCCATTTTTATTTTGACAGCTTTTAATAAAAATTGGCACTAAAACTACGTAGTACTTTTATAAGCTAGAAATAATACCAAGTACCAAATTTTATAACTAATGATGTATTAGTTATTACAAGTATATTTTCATCATTTGAAAGCGATATTTCAAGGATTACAACCCGAGTATTTCAACACTAACATGGAAACTTACGATATACATATAAGTATAAATATTGCTACTAGCTTATTTTATTTTCTAATAGCAATATTTTTCCAAATTCTTGGATTATATATTTTTGATAACACAAGTGTTATTCAAGTTAAGAGTGGTATAGGTAACATGTGCATGGACATTTTCAACATCATTTCATGATCTAAAGTAGATCGTTCATCATTCATATTAGGTTGCGGTTAGAGATCGAACCTCATTTCTGTGTATACACTTTTGTCATCATAGCTGTTGCACCAGGTGAGTCATAGCCCCTACTCTTTTAATTGTTCTATTAACTCTTTGGGGGAGATACATGCTACTACTTGCTTACTTGTACAGATTCACATAACATTATACTTGATCTCATTATACTTGATTACATTATACATGATCTCATTATACTTGATGGCGTTATACTTAAACTTGTAAGTATCTTTGGGATAACACATGTATTGGGTTTCGGAGATGAAGTGGAACCAATGCTACTACCTTCCTTCTGAGCAACATAAAGTCTCCTTGGATAACACATGTATTGGGTTTCGGAGATGAAGTGGAACCAATGCCACTACCTTCCTTGTGAGCAACATACTTAAGTGAGGTCTTCGGAGATGAAGTGTAGACTCACTACTAATTGCTAAACTGTTTTGATGAACTTATACATGTTTTACTCATACTATATATTGTAGCAGTGGGTTGTGAACACACAGGTTACAAGTCTCTTATGGCGGGACTTGTAACTGAGTGGATTTACGATGCCTTTGCTGGGAAACCTACATACATATGCATTACATTCTTTTTCAACAAACTCTATGAACTCACCAACCTCGTGTTGACACTTTAGCATGTATTTTCAGGTTTTAAGCTATGGCACACTACTGGAGGTTTTGGCAGGGCATGGCATGGTCATAGAAGACTCTGATTTAATCACTTGGGGACCATTTTAAACTACTTTAAGGGCCTACTTCCGCATTACTTTTAACGATGTAAATTCAACAATTTGATTTAACTATTTTATTTTAAATGATTCAAGTGCAAACCATTTTTGAACTAGTGTTGTGATATCAATTGAGTTACACCCCAGCTACATGTATGCTTCCGCTGGACCCGATTTTGGGGGTGTGACAGTTAGGGTTTGGGGGAGGGTTATATACCTGATTTTTACACTTTAGCCCCTAAGGTTTCATGTTTCCAAAAACTAGCCACAATAACTTTTATATTTAGATGATTATTACTAATAGGTTTTCCCGTACCATGATATTTACTTTCAAAAATATTAAACGTTGCCAAAATATATTTTTATAAGTCACCATTAACTCCCAAACTCTTTCCGATTCATATAAAAGATAAAATGTTCCTTTAACGTATACCCGCGACCGTCATTCAAAAATTTTAAACTCGTTAGGTTTTCCTAGTGCCGGAGTCAACGTAGTGCAAATGAAACGTCTCAACAATAATTCATAACATAAATATCTCGTAAACCTAAAAATTTAAAACATCGGTTTAAATTTTCCCAAATCAGTTACGAATAACATTTCAATTATAAAACAAAATTTCAAACTTTTAACGTAATGCATGTTTTAAAGTTTCCCTAATTTGCCAGTTGTCACACAAACTAATGTTTATTTTCTGTTGCTATTTTGTTAAGGAGTCTTAGAACTCCAAATTGTTTTGTGAAATCGAATGATATGTTTTATTTATTTAAAACGTCTCGTTATGAGGTCGTTTCATATGAATGCGACTGTTTTACCCTTTGAGTAATACCCCTGGCTATGTTCCGCTGCCATATCCGAGTTGGGGGTGTTACAGAATGGTATCAGAGCCAGCGTTTATAGAGAATGAGTTCATACTCGACTATAAACATTCTCATGTGAGTCAAAATGTTTTCGAAAACAGATAGCCGCTAGCCCTCCGTGCTACTTCGCTCTTACTTAGCTTTGCTTAAAATTTTATGTTGCATGTTTTGCTCCATCATGAACTTGAGATTTTATGTTTCTATTTTTCTTCATGAAAAATTATTTTCATAAAAATTTAGCTAGAATTTTTATATTTTCTCCGATACTCCTTGTAGAGTATTATGTCTTCGTCAGTCACTTCCGATCAGTTTCCACTTGCACCACCTAGTCTCGAGGAGGACCCATACCCTATTGAGGATGATGTTGAGGTTGAGGTTGAGGATGAGGTTGAGAACAAGGATGAGATGGATGATGATGATGAGATGGAGGACGATGATGACAAGATGGATGATGATGACGATGATGATTATGAGGGTCATTTGGGTGAGGATCAGGAGGCTCTTCTCTTGCCACCTTGATAACATCAAATAGTACCCGGTTTTCAGTGTTAATTTTCCCCTAAATTGTTCATCTTTTATGTTAATACGTTAGGATACATACTCTTATTTTTTTTATAATATATTTTTAGGGCAAAGATGAACAAAGGAACGAAAAGACGCGGGTTTGGAAGGTTTTAGATGAAAATCATTGAAGCATGTGGATTCTGCACTAACTACGGCGTAGATTTTCCATCTACCTACGTCGTAGTAAGTATTTAAGAAGACTATGGCGTAGCCACATCCTTAACTACGGCGTAGTAGCACATCAAAGGGTTCTACGGAGTAGCCTCTCTCCACCTACGGCGTAGACCTTAAAATCAAGCAGAAGAGAACTTTCGAGGATAAAGAAGAAACTACGGCGTAGTCCCATCATAAACTACGTCGTAGATGTGCCAACAGAAGGAACTACGATCGTAGATCTTGATCATGCTACGGCGTAGTTGTTATTATCAAAGGCTATGACGTATACATTAGGATATATACTCTTATTTTTTTATATTCTGTTTTCAAGGCAAATATGAACAAAGGAACGAAAAGACGCAAATTTGGAAGGTTTTAGATGAAAATCATTGAAGTATGCGGATTCTTCACTAACTACGGCGTAGATGTTCCATCTACCTACGCCGTAGCAAGTATTTAAGAAGACTACGGTGTAGCCACATCCTTAACTATGGCGTAGTAGCACATCAAAGGGTTCTACGGAGTAGCCTCTCTCCACCTACGGCGTAGACCTTAAAATCAAGCAGAAGAGAACTTTCGAGGATAAAGAAGAAACTACGGCGTAGTCCCATCATAAACTACACCATAGATGTGCCAACTGAAGGAACTACGATCGTAGATCTTGATCATGCTACGGCGAAGTTGTTATTATCAAAGGCTACAACGTAGCTGACCATAGGGCTACGCCGTAGCAATGTCGGGCCTATAAATATCAGCCCTAATTTCAAGTTTTAGTATTCACTTTTCACCACACAGAAGTCAGGAGGAATTCAGGGAGCAAGAGGGGGAAGTTCTTTCAAGCATACAAGTCTATTCCAAGGGAGAATTCACCCGATAACCATAAGTTTATTCATTCTTTCATTTTGTATTAATTCAATGTTCACATTTGTGATGTCAAACATTTGTTTCACTGCATTATTGAACATGAATGGTTAAACACCTCTTGGTGTTAGCCTTATTATGAAATTGTTATTAATATGATTTAGTTTTCCCACATCTTTAATCGTTTTATTTGTATACTTTCTTAGCTTGTCTTAGGACACTTAAGCTTTAAGGGTTTTGATATTGGGTAGTCCTTCGAGGGGAATGTACGATGTGACCGTGCCCGCATTTAATTAGAAGGTTGTGACTTAGTGATGGTTAAGACGAACCGTAGACGCTTCCATCACCATACATGAGCGAATTGACCAAAGGATCGCCTACCTAATAGATTTACTTAAGAAGTTAGAGGGGAGGTGTAAGTGTCAACACTTCCCGTTAGGCCAGTCTAAGTTAGTAGAGGCACTTATTGACTCAACATAGTCAACCAGCGACCTCTGTTCATCACTAAGGTTAAATTCCTTAGATATTGGAGTAGGGGATTATGGGAAATAGGATAGGCGATTTGACCAACTGAGCCTATTGAATTGAACCCCCAGATAAAATGGTAGGATGCATATATAGAAAACTTGTCATGTTAATAACAAGAGTAGTAATTAGGTTAACACTACTTTCTCTATCTGATTTCCTTTTACTTGCTATTTGCTTTGTTTATCTATTTCGTTATTTATTTCTTTAGTTTAATTAAATCAATTATAACACCCTTTTATTTAGTGACATTTGAACTTAGATATTGTCCGCACCTTAGCTCTTGGGACAACCTTGGCTTTACCATCTAGCTATAGACGAGACTTTATAAATTTAAAACCTGGTCGGTAAACCTGCATCAAGTTTTTGGTGCCGCTGCCAGGGAGCTACTAGGATATTTATTAAAGTTTTTTCTTATTTTATTTTATAATGTCTGGATACAAAACTAGGAGTGCCAAACCTTTTTTGGCTATGCCTTATGAAAATCCCGAAAGCCAATTTCGCGCAAAAAGAAATAGTACTCCCATTTCTATTCATAATCTATTTTCTTTTTGTAGGCATTCAGATTTAGACACGGAGTTGCATGATGACACTAGCATCAACACCCTTACCATGGAACAATACCTGGAAAGAGATAGCGACTATTACGCAAGAAGAACTGCATCGGAACCTGAAACTACTAAAGTCGATATTAAGGGAAAAATTATCGAGGAGTTATAAAATAAACAGTTTTCTGGTGACGATGATGATGAAGATGCTCAAGAGCATGTTGAAGAAGTTTTGTATATTGTGAGCATTTTTGGATGTCCGAATGTCTCTTAGTACAAACTAATGATGAAAGTTTTTCCCATATCTCTATCTGGATTAGCAAGAAAATGGTTTAACAGGCTCCCCATCGAAGTCAAGGCCACTTGGGAATCCCTCCGCAAGGCCTTCATACAAAAGTTTTGTCCAACTTCAAAACTTACCGTCGCTCTAAGAAATATATACCAGTTTATGCAAGAGAAGGAGGAAACACTGTATCAAGCATGGGAGAGATATAATGAGCTTCTCTATAGGTGTCCTACTAACGACCTAAACAAACAGATGAAAGTATTTGTTTTCTATAGAGGATTAGACGTGTATACCCGTGACCTTTTTGACTCATAAGGACCAATCCCTGGATTAACTCCGGACAAGGCTCTTTGAGCCATACAACGAATAGTTGAGCATTGTCACAAATGGCATTTTGAAACTGGATTTGGACCAAAGGATAATTTCAAACACAAAGTCATGAAGACATTGATTAAGAATATTGGTGGGTACGCAATCGAGTTCGAATTAAAAAGGAGAGATAGAAATGAAACTGAAAGTAACTATCGAAAGGAGGTGGTTAAGAGCCTAGTTAGCAAAAATGGAATCGACCGTCTAGAAGAATTAGTGTATAAGTACATAACTGAATCAACCGAGAGGCAAAAACGAGGAGAGGAGATGCTCAAGCAGTTTGTTGAAAGCACCGTTGCATCCTTGAAAGCTCATGACATTGGGATTAAGAACCTTGAACTAAAAATTGAGCAATGCACTATCGCCATTAAGAAATGTCTGAGAAAAGACACTATGGAAAGTAACATTGGGACACAACTACCTGTGGATAATTTCCACACTGCTTTGACGATTGAAGAAGAAGAAAGTGAACCCAAAACATTCTCTGAAAAAGTCAAGCAGAGACTTGAGAAGGAGCAATCTTTGATTAACAAATTTGAATGCCTGCAAATTAATACACCTTTAGTAGAATCAATTTAGAACAAGCCAAACAATCTTAAATGCTTGCAGGTATTGACTGAAGAGAAGGATACCCTCAATGAAGTATGTTCAGTAAAGCTCAATGAAAGATGTTTGGCCATCTTACAGAACGAATTGCCCCCCAAAGAGAAAGACCCAGGAAGTTTTACTCAACCATGCTTGATTGGTAATTTCAAAATCAGTAATGCATTGGCTGATTTATAGGCCAGCATTAGTATAATGACCTATTCTATGTTTACATGTTTCGGGGTTGGGAGTTTAAAACCTATTAAGATGGATATTGAAATGGCCGACAAATCTATGCAAACACCATTAGGAGTTGTTGAAAATGTTTTAGTAAAAATTGATAAGTTTGTTTTCCTAGTGGACTTTGTCATTTGGAAAATTATAGAGGACGACAGGATCCTGATAATTTTAGGAAGACCTATGTTGGCCACCGCACATGCTAAGGTTGATGTTTTTGGCAAAAAATTAACCTTAGAAGTGGGGAGGAGAAGTAATTGCTTTTAGCACTAATGAACTAATTTCTACTCCCCAAAAAGATAGTGTTTATGTTGTGAATTAGGAACAGGAACACGAGGAATTTGACTTGGAAGCATTTTTTCATAATGAAGAAATTTCGCATTAGGATTCCTTGGGACCTGATGATCTCTCTCCCATTGGAAACTTTGATGTTTTCGTGAACTTTAAAGAAAGTAATCATGGCATTGAAGTAAACATGATAGAGACTAATCATCAAATTAATTCTATGGACTTAATTCCACCACATGATGATAATGGAAATGCCATGGTACAACCGTTGCAGCCCGACTTCCTCAAAGCCAGGATTTGAATACACCATTCAAATCTGTTGACATAAATAATGCATAAAAATGTTATTTATATTTTTCGATATCTCTATGTTTTGACGATTACAAAATGTAAAATCATCAAACGTAAGATTACTACGTAAACAAGTATTAAGCTAGTTTATATCATTATATCCAACTTAATCACTAAGGTATGAATAAACAAGTGCTTAATACATCTCATGATCAAAGGGGTATTTAATTAATTATTACAAAGTTTATTTAATTATATAAACATATTATATATTTTTGAAAAACACTTTTGGTAATAATGAAAAATGTTTTAATCATACTAAATATATGAATTCAAAATTTTAACCAAAATCAGTTAGTTTTTCACCAAATAAACTTTCCCCACTAAATGACAGATTTTCTGGCCGTTAAAGCTGGGCGGCCCCCTTAATTATAAGGGGCGGACCCCTTAAAATTAAGGGGACCGGCCATGAATTAAGGGGACCGGCCAGGCTCCTGTGTCAGAATCTGTCAGAATTTTCTCCTATAAATACCACCTTAAATCTGGTATTTTCCCCTACCTTTTGCACGAAAATTTCAGATCTAAAACTCTCTAAACATGTTTCAAAACCCTTTGATCATTAGATTACTAATCCTTGTTTCAAGTGATTCAATCCCTTCTCATCCAAAGTGCAAAAGAAGAATACTCCTTCTACAACAAAGTTCATGAAGTATTGTAGAGTAGTTGTGTATATTGTGTATATTAGTTGTGAAGTTGTGTTGTGCTTGTAATAAGTAGTTTAGGAGTAATAGAAGTTGTGTAGGGAGAAGAAGTTGTTTGTAGTGAAATAGTGTAGTTGTGAAGAAGATTGGTGTGAAAAAGATTGGTGTGAAGTAGATAGGTGTGAAGTAGTTAGTGGTGAAGTAGATTGGTGTGAAGAGGTTGTGTAGAAGTTGTGATGAAGTTGTGTGTACATTGGTGTGTAAGGTTTTCTCCGCCATAAGGGAGTTTGTTGACATAGTGAAGAAAACTCTCGAGTAGGTGACTCGGGGAGTGGAGTAGGAACAAGGAAGGTGACCTTGTAGCCGAACCACTATAAATCCTTGTGTTGTGGTTTGATCTTTCCAACTCTTTTCATTACTTACTTATTTACTTATACAATATTAGCTTAGTTAGTTAGTAACTATAAAATTTTTCATATAGTGCAAGTTTTGAGATCACATAAACTAGAATCGAAGTTTTTAAAACAAACTTGTATTTATAAATTTTAAAACGGACGTAAAACTATTCAACCCCCCTTCTAGTTTTCCACAATTGGTATCAAGAGGCACGTCTTGCAAGATCTTTAAAATATATTGTATTTTAAAACTTGTAACGATCTATGGAATCTGAAAAATATTTAGAAGGGCAATCAATGCAAAGACCACCACTATTTGAAAGTGATGAATTTTTATATTGGAAAAATCGATTCGAAACTTATGTGAAATCAAAAGATCTAGATCTTTGGCATGTTATTACTAATGGTGATTTCTTACCTATTCAAAATAATCCCGAAACAAAGAAAGATGAAATCGTACCTTTTGAAAAAAAAAATGATGATTTAAAAAGAAAACTTGCTAAAAATAATGAAGCAAAAATGGTTATTTATAATGCACTACCACGTAAAGAGTACGAAAGGATCTTTATGTGTGAAACCGCAAAAGAAATTTGGAACTCTTTACTAATAACTCACCAAGGTAATAGTCAAGTCAAAGATAATAAGATAGATCTACTTGTTCAACAATATGAGCAATTCATGATTCCGGAAGAGGAATCAATTGATAATGCTTTTGCTAGATTTAACATATCATTACAAGTTTAAAAGCACTTGATGAGAATTTTTCTAGTAAGAATTTTGTTAGGAAGTTTCTTAGGGCTCTTCACCCGAAATGGCGAGCTAAAGTGACGGCAATTGAAGAATCAAAGAACCTATCAACGTTACAACTTGATGAATTAATTGGAAACTTGAAAGTCCACGAAGTTATTATAAAGAAGGACTCCGAAATGGTCAAAGGAAAACGAGAGCAAAGCAAGTCAATTGCCTTGAAAGCTAGAAAGGAATCCAACAACGAAGATAGCTCATCTTCCGAAAGTGATGACGAAGAATATGCCATGGCCGTAAGAGATTTCAAGAAATTCTTTAAAAGGCGAGGAAGATTCGTAAGGCAACCACATGATGAAAGGAAAGCATTTCAAAAGAGTAAGGATGACAAGAATAACAAGAATGAAAGGAAATGTTTCAAGTGTGGTGATCCAAATCATTTCATTGGAAAATGTCCAATGATGACAAGAGATCAAAATCAAAGAGCATTTGTTGGAGGAGCTTGGAGTGATAGCGATGAAGATGAGAAAGAAACGACAATGGAAGAAAAGTGTCTCATGGCTAAGACATCAAGTGAGGTACGTTCCGAAACTGAATACTTTAGTAATGAAAATTTATCGTTAGATGAAAAAGATTTAGATAGTGAATATAATAGATTATGCAAACTAGGACAACAAGTAATGGCTAAAAACAAATCACTAAAATACATAAACAACCAATTGGAAAATGAAGTACTAGAACTAAAAATTAGAATACATCAACTTGAAAAAGGTAAGGAGATTTTTGAAGAATGTAAATCATGTCAAGAGCTTAAAGGTGAAAACAAAATACTCAGGGAAGAAATTCGTAAACTTGATAAATTTGAAAATAGTAGTCAATCACTTAGTAAAATAATAAGTATTCAAAGAGTATCCGGATATAAAACCGGTTTAGGGTTTAACTCAACCGAAGCTTCAACAAGCGAAATTAAAAATGTCAAATTTGAAAGTGAACTTAATGAACTAAAACCTCCAAAATCTAATCCTAAGTATATACTCATAAATGATAAGAAAATACCTCTTGCTAGTGATGAAGAAATAAAACCGTTTTATAAACCATCTTTAAAGACCTATGTAGGATCGTCTAAACCTAAAACAAGATCTAAAACTCCACCACCTAGGAAACCAAATAATTCTTACCCTAGATCTAAAACACCTCAACCAAGAGCAAACTAAAATAGACGAAACTTTAACAATAATCAACAAATGTGAAACTTCAATCCGTGGGGAATGTTTCCGCCATATATGCACCCAAGTCAAATACAAAACATGTTCGGATCAAATAACTTTGGTCAAATGAGACAATGGGGACCAACGTAGAAGATTCACCATTCAAACTTGAAAATTTTAGTTGTCACCTCTAGTTCGTACAATTCCTTGAAGACTTTGAAGAAAAATGCATTCAAGACGAAAGGTACACATTTCTTTTTATTTCCTTGTCAAGTAATGCATGCTTAGTTTAGTCTCTAGTATTTATGTGATTTTGTTTAGTTTATAGTTTCCTCTAGATTATATATATATATATATATATATATATATATATATATATATATATATATATATATATATATATATATATATATATATATATATATATATACTAGCTGAGTACCCGCGCCTAGCGGCAGCGGTGTCGAGCGTTAGAGAATCCTGCTCGAAAAACGTTTTTTCCTGATCGCGTGGTAACGTATAGTTATTGACAAAATCCGTTTGCATGTTCATTTATGTGTGTTTTTTTATTGTATCATCAAGTGAGGTTTACGACGTTGTATATTATGCGCATAATGGTTGCGACTAATAAGTTATGTTAGAACCAATGGGCCTCTGGTCTAGCGGTATGGATGTTTTACTCTCCTAAGCGATGTCTCAAATTAGAGTTTGTCTAGGACGATAGGGGTTTCCTCCCGCTTACGTAAAGGGAAGGGTGTCATTGCCTTCTGGGCTGGACCCAATTTGGTTGTGTGGGTTCGCTACGCCTTATAGGCTAGGGGCCATGTAGCCACAATTGCCGTAAAAAAAAAAAAAAAAAAAAAAAAAAAAAAAAAAAAAAAAAAAAAAGGTTATTTTAGAACCAATTTAGCGGTGTCAATATTTTCCGACGAACAACTTTTGTGACAATTTAGTAAAGATGGTTTATGTGCTATTGTGCTTGATACTCTTTTTTTTTTTTTTTTAAATGTGAGACCGAAAAGAGAGTAAGAAAAGCTTTTTAAAAATGAAGATGCTCATCTTTTGTAATTTTAAAGGATAATAGCCGAGTACCCGCATCTAGTGGTGGCGGTGTCGAGTTTTCGACGTAATTTTGGCGGCGAATAATTTCTTTTCGAATAACTGTTTTTAAGGTGGCAGGTTGCATAGCTGCGACAACATATATTGTAATTATAATATATTCAAGTATAGTCTTCAATAGCGAATATTCCGTGCATTGTTTTTGATAAAATATTGTTGTTTATCTTGTATTTTCCTTTTTCTTCATAATCAGTTTGTAGTGTTTCAATTTTAATGCATAGTTCTAAATTTGTAATCCATTATGTTGTCTACTTAGCTCCCAATTAGATTAGCTTTGAATTATGCCCATCAAATTTTCTACTATGCATTCAGTTCCATTCAAATACTATTGTGTCAGCCAAAGATGATATTTATTATTAGTTGTTTTGCATCAAATCATACAACGTAAAATCATCTATTTTGCTTTCTACCAATAGGCTTGTGGTCCACTGGGCATGTCTTATTCAGTTAAGCGTGCCTAGTGGAGAGTAGTACCGGTTTGGGTGATCAAACCGGGAAGTCCTCCCTTGTTGACTACTGCCCTGTCGGTACGATTTCAAAGTCCTTCAATGAAGGTTTCAACCCACAAGGGTTCAAATCTGGAGAAGGCATGGTTTACTTCAATTTAAGTGTCGTGCCTTCGGGCGACTTAAGTTGAAGGTTTTTCCCCCATCGGGTTTCAAATTGAACTTGAATTTCCCCAATGAAAGTCAATTTTCAAAAAAAAAAAATCTATTTTGCTTTCTACTAATAACACATTCCTTTTATGATAGGGTTAAATGCATAAAGCCTTTGTCAGATTTTTTGAAAAGAGTCTATCTATTTTGCTTTTTAGCCTTCAACCTGTTAGGGAAAGAAATAAGTTTGTGTGACTCAAGGTCAATTTTTGTCATATCATTGCGATGTCAAAAACTCAAAATTACTTGAAACAACTAACAACCACCTCAAAGACTTTCACTTTTTTTTTTTGAACGGTTACTTTCTTTCAAAGGAAATTCATGTCCAATTTGAAACCTGATGAGGGGAAAACCTTCAACTTAAGCCGCCCGAAGACACGACACTTAAATTGAAGTAAACTCTGTCTTCTCCAGATTCGAACCCTGGTGGGTTGAAACCTTTATTGAAGGACTTTGAAATCGTACCGACAGGGCAGTGGTCCACAAGTGAGGACTTCCCGGTTTGGTCACCCAAACCGGTACTACTCTCCACTAGGCACGCTTAAGTGAATAAGACATACCCAGTAGACCACAAACCCATTAGTCTCAAAGACTTTCACTTGAATGTTATATCTTCCATTAATCTGTTTTTTGTTGTTTAATAATATGTGTATAATAAAAGTATGAGATACTGAAACATTTAATGAGTCTTAATACCTCATCAAATCCTACAATGCTAACTTTGTGTATTATAAAATTATAAAAGTGGTTATTTAACCGAAGGGAGCATCTTTTTTATGAACCATCTTCATATTAATACTTGAAAAGTTAATTTTATAGTTGATATAGTCCACCTGACACATCTTGTTTTTTTCCCAGACAAAAGTTGCTTTATTCACATAGAGGGATGCTACATCCACATAAGAAATCCACAAAAAAACTTCACACGCTGACGTGTCATGCACTGATTGGTTTAATCATAGAGAAGAGAGAGAAACTATAGTAAAATCCACTAATCACTGACTGACACGTCAGCGTGTGGATTTTTTTTGTGGATTTCTTATGTGGATCTAGCATTTCTCATTCACATATACCCGTGAAAATGAAGTAGGGGTCTAATGTTTTTACTGAAGTCTCACTTTAACAGTGTCATCTTTTCACTGTCTACAAATACCTTTTTTTTCTTTTGTCTCGTTAACACCTGTACACCCATCTCAATTTGTTGTCAGGTCACTTCTAAGACTATGTTTATTGGTGACATAAAGTTACAACCGGTCACAAGAGATTGCCAACTTGTGGTCACTTGGTGACCTAAAGTCACAACCGATTGCCACATGTCAATTTGTGATTGGTTGAAAGGGAAGAATCGATCGTGACCCCAACCCACAACCCACACCAATAAACATAGTCTAACCTTTTCTTTTCCTTTGACAAAACCACCATCAAATTTGAATTTTAAAGCCACATTATAATATAATCTTTTTTATTGTACGATGTGATATTTTATGATCAAAATACATAATCAATACTTTTGTTGTTGATTATTTTAACACTAACAAAATTGTTTATCATCAAAATAACATAATTGACCAACTAATTAACACAGTTTACATGGCCAAATTACACAAATTTCCAAGTCACCAACAAAATTTCATTACCAACTATTCACAAACAACGGATCGATCACACTAACCAATTTATAACGCAAGTTTAATCACTATTACGATATACAACACAAGTTTAATCATCACTACACTTTTGAAACTTAAAACAAAATATATCAAAACTAACCGTAAAATAAACTCAGATTTATGATGAAACTATATTCTGAAAAGGCAAATTTACAAAATAATAATAATAATAAATAAATAAATAAAAGCGCAAAAAGTCAGATTTGTAAATAAAATTAAAAAAAATTCGAAAAAACTTTTTAAAAAAATTGATTTAAAAATATCAGATCTTTAAAAATATATATAAAAAAAAATAATTAAAAAAAACAAACAAACTGAGATGTATCTTAAAAAAAAGCGATTTCCAACAAAAAAATAGTTTAGATTCCTAAAATATACGTCACATTTATATGAAAAAAAAATTATTTCGTAGTAAATAAAACTCAAAAAAGTAGATTAATTAAAATACATTGAAAGTAGATTATTTTTATGTAGCTTTGTAATAATACATTGAAATTGCTAATTTAATAAAAAATGGTTAGGTCCCGAAGTGGGTTTTGAACCAGTGTGAAACTCATTAAAATACAAAAAATAAAAAACGTAAAAGAAAACTCATAAAAATTTTATAATCGAGATCTAAAAAAAACTCCAATAAGAACCTTAAAAAACATGTGTGGTGGATCTCGATGTGGTCGGCAGCAGGTGGTGGGTGATGGATCAGCGACGGCGGCTGCTAGGAAGATCTGGCGGCGGTTAGAAGATCGGACGGCGGCTAAGCAGATCCGGCGGTGGGGACTGAAAATAAACAAAATAATGGTATAACAACTTATATCTACATAATAAAAATTACAGATCTATATAAAAAAACCTCTTCGAAACACATTTAGTATATATAATTATATAAAAAAATAAAAATAAATAAAACCTTCATAAAAAAAAACTTTTCGATCTACAATATAACTTCTGTGGTTGGGTGTTCAGTGGTGGGCGAATCTCAGAGATGGAGTGTTCGGTGGTCGTGGAATTATTGGCGGTGGTGGTGGATAGTTTGAGAGTATTTGGAGTTTATGTGAGGAAAAGAGAATATGGTAGTGTGTGTTTGTTTGTGTGTGGTGGGAGGGTGAGAGAAAATAAATCTGGGATAAGAAGGTTTGTGATTGTGTGGGTATTTGTTTGTGTTCTGATTTGTTGGCTTGGAATTTTTTAAGAGTGGATTTTGGTTTGGTACGTGTAAATTTAAGCTTGTGGTTAGGTATGGGTGTCTAAATCTTAAAGTTAAAGGGTTGGATTTTGGTTTGGTGTGTGTAAATTAAAGCTTGTATTTAGGTATGGTTGTTGAATCTTAAAGTTGGAGGGTTGGGTTTTGGTTGGGGATATTGATGTTTTATAAAGGAGTATAGATATACTTAGCTATATCTAGGATCTTATAACCTAGAAAATTCATTTGTTGACTTTCTAGAATTAGAAATTGTTCGTTTACGAACCTTTTCTTTCCCCCCATTTGCCTTCTTGAACTTCAATGTTCAACGACACTCATGTTGATGTAGAGAAATGAGTCGAATTCTCCTCTTATAAGCCCATACTATATATATATATATATATATATATATATATATATATATATATATATATATATATATATATATATATATATATATATATATATACTTATAAACCTTCCACAACTCTCTCGTCCACTTGAGAACTTGATAAATTTCATCCGAAATGATCAAGAAATTTTAATTGACGAAATGTCAAGTAATTCCTTCCGTGCGAATACTCTCCAACGTATTTTCGATTAAATATAAATCTAATATATATATAAATATTTTCTTGTTCTTTCCAGAAACCAAAACCACGAAATATCAAGTTTTGGAGGGCGGCCCCCTTAATGTTTAAGGGGGCCGGCCATCTGATAGTCCCAAATCGTTTTTCCTCTTGTTTCTTTTGCCAAACACTCCACTTTTCCAACACTCCTTCCATCTGCTACTGCTGTGACGAATTTTAAACCCCAAAAACTCAATATCCAACCTCTAATTCACTTAATTCTGGTTAATTCGCAAAGGGAAAATTCATCTAACACGATCACCATTACATATTGTAAGTTTTTCATAACACATTTCATCTAATTCCATCTAATTTGGTCAAACTCAAGATTATGCATGTTTTAATAATTTTTTCAAATTCATAATTTCTTTCGAATTGGGTCTAAAATTTCCATAACTAAATGCTTCCCTTAGGATTAGGATGCTTAATTAACACTAGAAACTAATAATTTCAAACCCTCTTGTCGAAAATTTTTGAAAAATTTCATACACTCCTTTTCAAAATTTTTGGTAAACACATTGTTGAATAATGCTATAAAAACTTGTTAAAACTAATTATATTATGTTTTTATAAGTTGTGATACTATATTTTTCTACTAAGTAAAAATATTTGTGTAAACGATAAGAGGGTGTTTGGATCATGTCCAAATAGTGTCGAATATTATCAAATATAACCTTTACAATACATCATCATGAATATAAGTTTAAAACTAGCATTTTAGAGTTGTCAAGATATATAATTCATATATATATATATATATTGACATTTTGGTAGTAAATTTTCTAGATAAGGAAGCATTTGGTTTAACTAGAAAAATGGTATTTTTGAGTCAAAATATAAACTATTCTTTTCGAAACAAATCATTTGCATAAGAAACTTGTTGGAAATAGCTAGTTATACAATCTAATGTACATCTAGCAAATTTTCATGATATATTAAGATGTTTAAAGAGGCGTTTGGATTATCCCATGACAACTTGATAAACATCGTAAAATATATCTAACACAAGTTAAAAATAAAATAAGGAACATGGTAAACTACTTCTTAAGTTAAAGGTCTTTAGAGTCGAAGTACGTTTACGTTCCACATATGTCATAAAAATATAAGTATCATGTTTTAACGTTAACTTTATTTTAATTTTATTTTTGATTATTGTGTTTAGGTGAAAATGCCCAAAGTTATTACCGAATATATTTCCTTAACCAAAAACTATATTCCCAAAGTCTCACAACTTCCCACCACCTCTCCTTCCATTGCTCATTTCTATCGTCAAATTGAAGATAGAAATATTCATGAAGGTCGTGTTGTACATCCCTCTTACTATCAATTTGATTTCATCGATCGTATGTTCACTAATATCCGCTTTGAATGTCTCTTCCAAATAAATGAACCCATTATTCCTCGCTTCATTCTCGACTTCTATAGCCAAGTCAAGGTTCAAACCGATGACTGTGGTTCCATCTTCATTTCATTCATGATCCAACATGAATTTATTACTCTCACTCTTGCACAATTTGGTCAAATCCTTCAAATTCCTTTTTCCAGTCAATCCGTATTCACTAATGAATGGGATCTTTGTGCTCTCCAACGTTTTCGTCCTACTCATGGTCCTTATGTCTCCGAAATTCCATCTCCCAAAGATATTCGTCAAATGCTCGGGTTGGAATGTGAAACTTCCACCCAAAGCATCAAGTCCAAACATGTCTCTATTTCTTAAAATCAATTTTTTCTTAAATAATTAAGGCCCGACATGGAGCATTGGGAAGAACTAGTTCGTGAGAATGCGTTCGGTTCCGATGGACACTCCGACCATCTCCCGGCTTGTCTCGCTCACATGCTGTATTGTATTGTTGCCGAGCAACCTTACAATTTGGCTTACTTCTTTATCAAACGTATTGAATGTGCAAGAGCAAATCCTAAAGCTATTCTTCCGTATGGTATGTTTCTCACTCGTCTCCACAAGCATGTCATTGAAAACTATCCCGATCTCGATGATAGCATTTATCAATCTATCTATCTAACCCTTCGTCCTCTCATTCTTACTCAAACCCGCAAAACTCGTAAGTTTAAATCTCATCGTCCTAGCATTCTTGTTTCGTTCTCATATCTAAAGGATGACGATGAGGAGGACTTATAGTCATTTGCCACTGCTGTTGATGGGGTGCTAGGAAAGAAAAAGTAGTGATGATGACTATGAAATTGGCATTATTATTCTTCCTAAACAATTTGTAATATGTTACTTATGTGCTATTTGTTGCTATGTTTTTAGACATATTTGAACTATATTGTCATTTATTTCTTATTATTAATTGCTCTACATGTATGCATGTTTTTATACTTGCTTTTATTCTATGCTTGCATGATTTGTGTATGATTATATATATATATATATATATATATATATATATATATATATATATATATATATATATATATATACTTCTCTAATAGACCAAAACTAAAATAAAATGTCAAATAGAGCTTGCTGCAAACACAAAACCAAAATAAACCACTTTTAGAAAAATTTTGAAATTTGGTCGTCTGGGAATTCATCAGATGGGCGCCCCCCATAATTCACACGGGCGGCCCCTTTAATTTTAAGGGGGCCGGCCATGAATTAAGGGGACCAGCCATCTGGAACAGTTTTTACACTGTTTTCTTTTGCAACTTGTGACTTCTTTTGCTAGTCCCAACTACCATTTCCCTTAAAAACTAAACTGATTTTGGAATCTAACAATGTAATTTCAAATTAATACCATTTCTAATCATGATTTCATGCTATATAACCCTTTCCACCTTTATCCACACTTCCTTATCATCATCAACCTCAACAAATCCATCATGTCATCACCAAAAACCACCACCTCCAACAAAGCCAAGAAACAAAAACTTGTTATCATTCCACCAAAACAACTCTTTATTGATCTCACAAATGAAGACAATACCACTCCATCACCACCACCTCAATGCTCATCTCCTAGTGCTCCAAATGCACCATCCAAAACACCATCAACACATGGAACCTCCACCTCTTCCATACCATCATCATCATCCATCAATGATTACATCAACACTCACCTATCTCCTCCACCAAGAATTCCACCACCACCACCTCTTGAAAATGCAACCTTAGACATAACACTTTCATTATCACCCATCACACCTCTTGATGCACAATTTTCACCATCACCACTCAATCCACCAACCTACAATCCCATCCCATGGAGCTTGCTTGAAGCTCATGGTGATACTTGTCTGTGTTGCATCCATAACCGCACAATCATCTTTGGATTAAGAGATGAAATCCGTTACATGTTTCCATATATTGAAAGCTTGCTTCCTCAACCTCAACAAACAACATCCACTCCTCCACCACCAACATCAACCATACCTCCACCTCCATCAAACACTCCTCCATCAACTCCATCATCTCCACCTACAACATTGCTCCTCCCAAATTAAGCATGACTCATGGTTGGAGAATAACTTTGTTTAAACCATTTTGATGACAAGCTCTAGGAAAAACATTTCTATTAGAGTTTTGGTTTATTAGTTGTATTGTTGTATTGTTCATGCATCTTGGATGTATGATGCTTGTGTTTTTATCTATTTAATGAAGTGTTTTCTTCCATGCTTATATTGCTTACCTTATCTTTATATATAATTGTTGCATGCATATATATATATATATACATATATATATATATATATATATATATATATATATATATATATATATATATATATATATATATATATATATATATATATATATATATATATATATATTGTTTGTTCTAAATATTTTTGCAAGCATTCCATACCTCGATTCCTTTATGACCTCAAAACAAGGGGGAATATACATCAAGGGGGAGCTCCAATAAAATCGGGATAACCTTTTTGATGCTAACAAAAAGGGGGAGAATTGATATAAACTCACAATAATACTTGTATATATACTAATTTTCGCTTAATGAGTTTAGATTTTGTAATCATCAAAAAGGGGGAGATTGTTGACATAAATAATGCATAAAAACGTTATTTATATTTTTCGATATCTCTATGTTTTGACGATCACAAAATGTAAAATCATCAAACGTAAGATTACTACGTAAACAAGTATTAAGCTAGTTTATATCATTATATCCAACTTAATCACTAAGGTATGAATAAACAAGTGCTTAATACATCTCATGATCAAAGGGGTATTTAATTAATTATTACTAAGTTTATTTAATTATATAAACATATTATATATTTTTGAAAACCACTTTTGGCAATAAAGAAAAATGTTTTAATCATACTAAATATATGAATTCAAATTTTTAACCAAAATCAGTTAGTTTTTCACCAAATAAACTTTCCCCACTAAATGACAGATTTTTTGGCCGTTACAGCTGGGCGGCCCCCTTAATTATAAGGGGCGGTACCCTTAAAATTAAGGGGACCGGCCATGAATTAAGGGGACCGACCAGGCTCCTGTGTCAGAATCTGTCAGAATTTTCTCCTATAAATACCACCTTAAATCTGGTATTTTCCCCTACCTTTTGCATGAAAATTTCAGATCTAAAACTCTCTAAACATCTTTCAAAACCCTTTGATCATTAGATTACTAATCCTTGTTTCAAGTGATTCAATCCCTTCTCATCCATTCTCATCGAAATTGTAAAAGAAGAATATTCCTTCTACAACAAAGTTCAAGAAGTATTGTAGAGTAGTTGTGTATATTGTGTATATTAGTTGTGAAGTTGTGTTGTGCTTGTAATAAGTAGTTTAGGAGTAATAGAAGTTGTGTAGGGAGAAGAAGTTGTTTGTAGTGAAGTAGTGTAGTTGTGAAGAAGATTGGTGTGAAGTAGATAGGTGTGAAGTAGTAAGTGGTGAAGTAGATTGGTGTGAAGAGGTTGTGTAGAAGTTGTGATTAAGTTGTGACGAAGTTGTGGTGTGTACATTGGTGTGTAAGGTTTTCTCCGCCATAAGAGAGTTTGTTGACATAGTGAAGAAAACTCTCGAGTAGGTGACTCGGGGAGTGGAGTAGGAACAAGGTAGGTGACCTTGTAGCCGAACCACTATAAATCCTTGTGTTGTGGTTTGATCTTTCCAACTCTTTTCATTACTTACTTATTTACTTATACAATATTAGCTTAGTTAGTTAGTAACTATAAAATTGTTCATATAGTGCAAGTATTGAGATCACATAAACTAGAATCGAAGTTTTTAAAACAAACTTGTTTTTATAAATTTTAAAACGGACGTAAAAATATTCAACCCCCCCTTCTAGTTTTCCACAAAATCCTCACACACTGCAACTCACTTTTAAAATTGGGTTTGTTGATTTCCACCCTTTCATTAATATATGTTCTCCGATTAATATCATGTGTAAAAAAAGTTATAACCAAATCTTTAAAAAAGAGTTAGATTATCTAGGAGACGACTTTCTTGGTGAGGCCAAAAATGTTATGTTTTTATTGGAACTTATGTGTTTTCGGTAGATTTTATGGTCTTTGATGATATTAGCGAATTTGTGGAACATGGTTTAGAGGAGGTAATCTTAGGAAAACCGTTTCAAGAGATATCGGGAATTGAGATGGATACTATCAATGGCATGGTATGGCTATCTAGTGCTAATGATGTAACGATTTTCAAAATGCCAAGAACGGTAGAAAATTTTAAGCATTGGAATAAGAAGCAAATGAGTCGAGCCAAACCCCTCCTAGACATTAGATAAAGACAAAGAGAATGGATATAACTATCCCTATCAAAAGATTAAATTTTTTTACAAGGTATGTTTACATCTTGGTGAGGCTTATAAGAGAGACGAGCAGGTCGTTGACATGTTAGGGCGTGAGCATATTAACCTACATGAAATGACCAATCGACACTACTAGCCATTTTCATGTGAGTCAAAATGTTTTCAAAAACAGATAGCCGCTAGCCCTCCGTGCTACTTCGCTCTTACTTTGCTTTGCTTAAACTTTTATGTTGCATGTTTTGCACCATCATGAACTTGAGATTTTATATTTCTATTTTTCTGCATGAAAAATTATTTCATAAAAATTTGGCTAGCATGTTTATATTTTTTCCAATACTCCTTGTAGAGTATTATATCTTCGTCAGTCCCTTTTGATCAATTTCCACTTACACCACCTAGTCTCGAGGAGGACCCATACCCTATTGAGGATGATGTTGAGATTGAGGATGAGGTTGAGATCGAGGATGAGATGGATAATGATGATGAGATGGAGGACGATGATGACGAGATGGATGATGATGACCATGATGAGGGTCATTTGGGTGAGGATCAGGAGGATCTTCCCTTGCCACCTTAATAACATCAAATAGCACCCGGTTTTTAGTATTAATTTCCCTTAGATTGTTCATCTTTTATGTTAATACGTTAGGATATATACTCTTATTTGTTTATATTCTGTTTTCAGGCCAAATATGAACAAAGGAACGAAAAGACGCAAATTTGGAAGGTTTTAGATGAAAATCATTGAAGTATGCGGATTCTGCACTAACTACGGCGTAGATGTTACATCTACCTACGCCGTAGCAAGTATTTAAGAAGACTACGGTGTAGCCACATCCTTAACTACGGCGTAGTAGCACATCAAAGGGTTCTACGGAGTAGCCTCTCTCCACCTACGGTGTAGACCTTAAAATCAAGCAGAAGAGAACTTTCGAGGATAAAGAAGAAACTACAGCGTAGTCCCATCATAAACTATGCCATAGATGTGCCAACCGTGGGAACTACGATCATAGATCTTGATCATGCTACGGCGTAGTTGTTATTATCAAAGGCTACGACGTAGCTGACCATAGGGCTACGCCTTAGCAATGTCTAGCCTATAAATACCAACCCTAATTCTGAGTTTTAGCATTCACTTTTCACCACACACAAGTCAGGAGGAATCCAGGGAGCAAGAGGGAGAAGTTCTTTCAAGCATACAAGTCCATTCTAAGGGAGAATTCACCCAATAACCATAAGTTTATTCATTCATTCGATTTTTATTAATTCAATGTTCACATTTGTGATGTCAAACATTTGTTTTACTGCATTATTGAACATAAGTGGCTAAACACCTCTTAGTGTTAGCCTTATTATGAAATTGTTATTAATATGATTTAGTTTTCCCGCATCTTTAATCGTTTTATTTGTATACTTTCTTAGCTTGTCTTAGGACACTTTAGCTTTGAAGGTTTTGATATTGGGTAGTCCTTCGAGGGGAATGTACGAAGTGACCGTGCCCGCATTTCATTAGAAGGTTGTGACTTGGTGATGGTTAAGACGAACCGTAGACGTTTCCATCACCATACACGTGCAAATTGACTAAAGGATCACCTACCTAATTGATTTACTTAAGAAGTTAGAGGGGAGGTGCAAGTGGCAACACTTCCCGTTAGGACAGTCTAAGTTAGTATAGGCACTTAATGACTCAACATAGTCAACAAGCGACCTCTGTTCATCACTAAGGTTAAAATCCTTAGATATCGGAGTAGGGGATTATGGGAAAGAGGATAGGCGATTTGACCAACTGAGCCTATTGAATTGAACCCCCAGATAAAACGATAGGATGCATATATAGAAAACTTGTCATGTTAATAACAAGAGTAGTAATTAGGTTAAAACTACTTTCTCTATCTGATTTCCTTTTACTTGCTATTTGCTTTGTTTATCTATTTCGTTATTTATTTCTTTAGTTTAATTAAATCAATTAGAACACCCTTTTATTTAGTGACATTTGAACTTAGATATTGTCCACACCTTAGCTCTTGGGATGACCTTGGCTTTACCATCTAGCTATACCTCACACGACCGGGTACACTGCCCGTTAGTGCATTAGATAAACCTTAGGTAGACGAGACTTTATAAATTTAAAACCTGGTCGGTAAATCCTGCATCAAGTTTTTGGCGCCGCTGCCGGGGAGCTACTAAGATATTTATTTAAGTTTTCTCTTATTTTATTTTATAATGTCTGGATACAAAACGAGGAGTGCCAAACCTTTTTTGGTTACGCCTTATGAAAATCCTGAAAGCCAATTTCGCGCAAAAAGAAATAATACTCCCATTTCTATTCATAATCTCTTTTCTTTTTGTGGGCATTCAGATTCAGATTCAGAGTCGCATGATGACACTAGCATCAACACCCTTACCATGGAACAATACCTTGAAAGAGATAGTGACTATTACACAAGAAGAACTGCATCGGAACCTAAAACTATTAAAGTCGATATTAAGGGACAAATTATCGAGGAGTTACAAAATAAACAGTTTTCTGGTGACGATGATGATGAAGATGCTCAGGAGCATGTTGAAGAGGTTTTGTATATTGTGAGCATTTTTGGATGTCCGAATGTCTCTTAGTACAAACTAATGACGAAAGTTTTTCCCATATCTCTGTCTGGATTAGCAAGAAAATGGTTTAATAGGCTCCCCATCGAAGTCATGGCCACTTGGGAATCCCTCGGCAAGGCCTTCATACAAAAGTTTTTTCCACCTTCAAAACTTGCCGCCACTCTAAGAAATATATACCAGTTTATGCAAGAGAAGGAGGAAACACTGTATCAAGCATTGGAGAGATATAATGAGCTTCTCTATAGGTGTCCTACTAACGACCTAAACAAACAGATGAAAGTATTTGTTTTCTATGAGGATTAGACGCATATACTCGTGACCTTCTTGACTCGCAAGGACCAATCCTTGGATTAACTCTGGACAAGGCTCTTCTAGCCATACAACGAACAGTTGAGCATTGTCACAAATGGCATCTTGAAACTGGATTTGGACCAAAGGATAATTTCAAACACAAAGTCATGAAGACATTGATTATAAATAATGGTGGGTATGCAATCGAGTTCGAATTAAAGAGGAAAGAATGAAATGAAACTGAAAGTAACTATTGAAAGGAGGAGGTTAAGAGCCTAGTTAGCAAAAATGGAATCGACAGTCTAGAAGAATTAGTGTATAAGTACATAATCGAATCAACCGAGAGGCAAAAACAAGAAGAGGAGACACTCAAGCAGTTTGTTGAAAGCACTGTTGCATCCTTGAAAGCTCATGACATTGAGATTAAGAACCTTGAACTAAAAATTGAGCAATGCACTATTGCCATTAAGGAATGTTTGAGAAAAGACACCATGGAATGTAACATTGGGACACAACTACCTGTGGATAATACTGCTTTAATGATTGAAGAAGAAGAAAGTGAACCCAAAACATTCTCTGAAAAGTCAAGCAGAGACTTGAGAAGGAGCAATCCTTGATTAACAAATTTGAATCCCTGCAAATTAATACACCTTTAGTAGAATCAATTAAGAACGATGTTGATATAAATAATGCTTAAACACATTATTAATATTTTTCAATAAGTCTATGTTTTGATAATCACAAAATGTAAACTAGATTAAATCGAAAATTATGACGTAAACAAGTATTTAGTAGTAAATATTTACTTTTATCATCTAATCACTTAAGGTATGAATAAACAAAGTGACTAATGCATTACATGATCAAAGAAGCATTTTCTTAAACGCAAGACATTTTATGAAATGACATCAAACATTTTATAATTTTTATAAAAACTTTTTTGGAATTAAAAGGATATGTTTAATTCATTATAAATATATGAATTCAAATTTCTAACCAAAAATGACGAATATAATCCAGAAAAACCTTCACCACAAAAGGACAAACAAACCCAACGTTCTGGAGGGGGCGCCCCCCTTAATTCCTAGGCGGTCCCCTTAATGATTAAGGGGACCGGCACGCTCCAGAATAGTATTTTTTTGTCCTATAAATACTGGTTCATTCCACAAAATTTTCTCACCTTTTTGCACTAAAAATTTTCTGATCTCATCTTCATTTCTATTCCAAAAACCTTTGATCATATAATTCATAAGTCTTTGTTTCCAAGTGATCCAAGACTTCATCCACACAAGTGCAAAAAGAAGAACACTCCTTCAACATCTATACAAAGTAGTAGTGTTGTGATTAGTTGATATCATCTTGTAGTAGTACTAGATTATTTGCAAAAGTGTTGTGTGATTTAGTAGATTGTAGATATAAGTTGTGTTGATAAGTAGAGTAGGAGTTGTGAAGTAGTTGTGCATTGAAGAAGGTGTGAAGTGAACATGAAGAAGAAGTCGTGAAGCTATCTTGAAGAAGTAGTAAAGTTGTGAAGAAGTTGTGAGATTAGTTCTAGCTAGGATTAGAACTCGACATTTAGCTTAGTGTCGTTAATCGGTGTAAGCCAAGGTGTGTAAGGTTTCTCCGCCATAAGGAGTTTGTTGACATAGTGAAGAAAACTCTCGAGTGTGGTACTCGGGGAGTGGAGTAGGGCAAGGAAGGTGTTCTTGTAGCCGAACTATATAAATTCGCGTGTTGTGGTTTGATCTCTCCATCTCTATCTTTTATTTCAATCCATTACTTTGTTTACATTATTAGATTGTATCTATTTAGACTTGCTCATTCTTGTTAACAATTGAATTCACATAAGATCGAATCAAATTTTATAAGCAAATATAATTTTTCTAAAATAAACTCAAAAAGAACGTAAAACTATTCAACCCCCTTCTAGTTTTCCACAATTGGTATCAGGAGCCACGTCTAGCAAGATCTTTAAAATATATTGTATTTTAAAACTTGTAACGATCTATGGAATCTGAAAAATATTTAGAAGGACAATCTATGCAAAGACCACCACTATTTGAAAATGATGGATTTTTATATTCGAAAAATCGATTCGAAACTTATGTGAAATCAAAAGATCTAGATCTTTGGCATGTTATTACTAATGGCGATTTTTTACATATTCAAAATAACCCCGAAACAAAGAAAGATGAAATCGTACCTTTTGAAAAACAAAACAATGATTTAAAAAGAAAACTTACTAAAAATGATGAAGCAAAAATGGTTATTTACAATGCGCTACCACGTAAAGAATACGAAAGGATCTTTATGTGTAAAACTGCAAAAAAATTTGGAACTCTTTACTAATAACTCACCAAGGTAATAGTCAAGTCAAAGATAACAAAATAGATCTACTTGTTCAACAATATGAGCAATTCACGATTTCAGAAGAGGAATCAATTGATAATGCTTTCGCTAGGTTTAACACTATCATCACAAGTTTAAAATAACTTGATGAGAATTTTTCTAGTAAGAATTTTGTTAGGAAGTTTCTAGTAACGAAGATAACTCATCTTCCGAAAAGGATGACGAAGAATATTCCATGGCCGTAAGTGATTTCAAGAAATTCTTTAAAAGGCGAGGAAGATTCGTTAGACAACCACATGATGAAAAGAGAGCATCTCAAAAGAATAAAGATGACAAGAATAGCAAGAATGAAAGAAAGTGTTTCAAATGTGGTGATCCAAATCATCTCATTGAAAAATGTCCAATGATGTCAAGAGATCAAAATCAAAGAACATTTGTTGGAGGAGCTTGTAGTGATAGTGATGAAGAGGAGAAAGAAACGACAAAAGAAGAAAAGTGTCTTATGGCAAAAACATCAAGTGAGGTACGTTCCGAAACCGAATACTTTAGTGATGAGAATCTATCATTAGACGAAAATGATTTAGATAATGAGTATAATAGACTATGCAAACTAGGACAACAAGTAATGACTAAAAACAAATCACTAAAACGTATAAACAACCAATTAGAAAATGAGATACTAGAATTAAAAATAAAAATAAATAAATTAGAAAAAGGCAAAGAAATTGTTGAAGAATTTAAATTATGTCAAGAGCTTAAAAGTGAAAATGAAATACTTAGAAAAGAAATTTGTAACCTTGACAAATTTGAAAATAGTAGTAACTCACTTAAGAAAATAATAAGCATTCAAAGAATATCCGGAGACAAAACCGGCTTAGGATTTAACCCAATTGAAGCTTCAACTAGTGAAACAAAAAATGTTAAGTTTGAAAGCGAATCTAGTAAACCAACATCTTTAGAAACACATCCCAAATACATACTCATAAATAATATGAAAATACCTCTTGCTAGTGATGAAGAAATAAAAACTTTTTATAAACCATCTTTAAAAACCAAAGTAAGATCCTCTAAACCTAAAACAAGATCTAAAACTCCACCACGTAGGAAGCCAAATAACTCTTATCATAGGTCTAAAACACCTCAACCAAGAAGAAACCAAAATAGGCAAAACTACAATAACACTTGTAATCAAATGTGGAACAACCAACAAAGCAACAATCCTTGGGGAATACTACCACCTTTCATGCATCCTAGCCAAATGTTAAATATGTTTGGACCAAACAACTTTGGACCAAAGAGGCAATGGAGTCCGAATAGCTAGATCAACATTCCATTAGACTACCTTGAAGTTCTCTCACCATAGACTTTTGAAAAGTCTATAAATCCTCTTGAAGTTTTAGAAGATTGTTTTTGAAGATCGCCAGGTACGCCTTTCTTTCACAACTCATTTCCATGCTTAGATAACTCTCTCTTGATTTGTTGCCTTGTTTGCGTAAATATAGTTGTTTGACTTCTTTCTTTTATATATATATATATATATATATATATATATATATATATATATATATATATATATATATATATATATATATATATATATATATATATATATATATATGTCACACCCCCAAAATCGGGTCCAACGGAAGCATACATGTAGCTGGGGTGTAACTCAATTGATATCACAACACTAGTTCAAAAATGGTTTGTACTTGAATCATTTAAAATAAAATAGTTAAATCAAATTGTTGAATTTACATCGTTAAAAGTAATTCGGAAGTAGGCCCTTAAAATAGTTTAAAACGGTCCCCAAATGAATAAATCAGAGTCTTCTATGACCATGCCATGCCCTGCCAAAACCTCCTGTAGCGTGCCAATGCTTAATACCTGAAAATACATGCTAAAGTGTCAACACAATGGTTGGTGAGTTCATAGAGTTTTGTGAAAAAGAATGTAATGCATATGGATGAAGTTGTCCCAGCAAAGGCATCGTAAATCCACTCAGTTCCAAGTCCCGCCATAAGAGACTTGTAACCTGTGTGTTTACAACCCACTGCTACAATATATAGTATGAGTAAAACATGTATAAGTTCATCACAACAGTTAAGCAATTAGTCGTGAGTCTACACTTCATCTCCGAAGACCTCACTTAAGTATGTTGCTCACAAGGAAGGTAGTGGCATTGGTTCCTCTTCATCTCCGAAACCCAATACATGTGTTATCCAAGGAGACTTTATGTTGCTCAGAAGGAAGGTAGTAGCATTGGTTATACTTCATCTCCGAAACCCAATGCATGTGTTATCCCAAAGAGACTTACAAGTTTAAGTATAACGCCATCAAGTATAATGAAATCAAGTATAATGTAATCAAGTATAATGTTATCAAGTATAAATGTTATGTGAATCTGTACAAGTAAGCAAGTAGTAGCATGTATCTCCCCCAAAGAGTTGATAGAACAATTAAAAGAGTAGGGGCTATGACTCACCTGGTGCAACAGCTACGATGACAAAAGTGTATACACAGAAATGAGGTTCGATCTCTAACCGCAACCTAATATGAATGATGAACGATCTACTTTAGATCATGAAATGATGTTATGAATGTCCATGCACATGTTTCCTATACCACTCTACTCTTTGAAAAATACTTGTTGTTATCAAAAATATATATTCCAAGACTTAGGAAAAATATGGCTATTAGAAAAATAAAGCTAGTTGCAATATATATACTTATATATATATCGTATGTATCAATGTTCGTGTTGAAATCCTCGGGTTGTAATCCTTGAAATAACGCCTTGTAGTGATAAAAATATACTTGTAATAACTAATACTTCATTAGTTATAAAATTGGGTACTTGGCATTATTTTTATAAATCTAGAGTTACTACGTAGTTTTGGCGTCAATATTAGTAAAAGCTGTCAAAATGAAATGAGTTTTGCCGATATTCAAACGTGAATATCTTTGTCGTTATAAGCCTATTTTACTTGTTCTTTATATCCACGGCTACGTCTTAGTATGTAGTAATATATTTTGGAAAGCTAGACTCCTCCAGGTTACGTCTAAAGTCACTTTTTGTCCGACGAAAAACGTCCAACAGCAACAATTTTAAAAAAATATAGTTTTCGTCAATAAACTTGCAAAAATCATAACTTCTTCGTTATATACTCTTTTTAATCCGTTCTTTCGCCTACGGATTCGTTTTTGAAAGTATTTTCTAAGAATTTTGCCAAAGTTTACTTTATATTTACTGATTTTCCTGGATTTACCAAAATGGGACAGCATGTCTAAAACATGCTCCAAATCAAGTTTTCAAGGTTTATAACTAATTTCTAACATCACCAAACCTCTTGTAATCACCACATAGCTAATCTAATCCTACCATACACCTTCTTAGGGTGCCATGGGCTCCTAACCAAGTTATTATAGCAAGGGAATTCATAAATAAAAAGTTAGGGTTTGTATGTTCCATTTTTGACAAAATAAATGGTGGTATAGCTAGTTGTACATGGTTTTTAGCATGGAACTCATGCAATACAAGTAAATATAAGATGATTCATGTAAAAATAAAGTTGATAACTTACTTGATAAAATGAGATGATTAGATGGCTAGAAACCTTGGATTACTTGTGTATTTCTTGTTTGATTCTTGATTAGGCAAGTATAAGGAACAACTTTGGTGTTTTAACTTTTGGAAAAAGATCACTTGATCATGGATTATGGTGAAGTCGTGGGTTTGCAAGAGAGGAAGGAGATGAGATGAAGTTTTTGATCTAAAATGGATAAGTGTTCTTGTTAAATGATGTTTTTAGATATTTAGAACTAGTTATAATGTATTATAATCACATATAAATGCACAAGGTTAAGATTTTGTATAAAGTTGCCTAGGAGAGGACTTTTAGAACCGGCCATGGTGAGCCAGGGGGGGGGGGGGGTAGGGGTACTTGGTATTTATTTAGGAAATTAGTGTAAGTTTAAGTGTCATTATGTGTTATTTGTTAAAATCGGGTACCGGGTTTAATAGAAATAAATGTTCACGAAGTTAACCGGGATGAAATAAAGTCATAATAATGATAAAAATATATTAAAAATATGTTGGGTACATTTACTGAGTGATCGGGTGATTATTGTTTAGTTTTCACGAAAACCGTCGTTATATTCATAAGCGTACGTTATAAATAAAATAAATTTCCAAAATACTGGGTAACTGAATGTTATAACTTTTATGATGTTAAAATGGATATAAAAATATGTCGGGACCATTGTGGGAATATTTAGATATATTCGTCGTGTATAAACCGGGTGTTAACGTTTACTATAAATACTTATACGTAAAAACGTTAAATGTATCAAATATATAAATTTGAAAATCCTGGGAGTGGTATAACATGAAAATGATGTTATGATGATATGCAGACTATCTCCAGTCCGTATGCAGTGTCCTTAACACTAATGAAATGAATTCGCACCTAAACCAATCCGGTTACGCGAATTTGAATACCCGTAAACTAAATTTACGATGAAATATGTAATGCAAGTGAATAGTGAAAACTTTTCCGGCAATGAATAGTGTTTAGTGAATAGTAAAAATTTCTGAATGCTTCTCGGAATGTCAAACTGACACCAAAAATGATGAATAGTAAACTGATGAATAGTGTTTTGATGAATAGTGTTTTATGAATAGTGTTTTTCCAAAGTTCGGGAAATGACCTGAAATGGTGAGTTGTGACAATATATATATACTAGCTTCATAACCCGCCGGATCGGCGGGTTAGCTTCTTTATATTATTTGATTTATTATAGATGGACATACATAAATAAAGAATAACGGCACATATATATTCTATGAAAATTATAATGATAATCCGAAGTACTTGGGTGAAAAACTCATTAGTGGACTTGGGTCTTGAGGTGTTCGGATAACGAATCCTATTGTTCGGAATCCTATCGTTAATACATAATCATTACGATACAGTTCAATTATTCCTTAATCAAGTTCAACATTCCTCGTTATATACCCTTAAACAGTAACAAACTATGTATGCATAAACTCATGAGACATATATTTCTGGGAGAAACAATGTTAAATCACCCTGTCCCAAAACTATAGTTTGACATATGGGTGACCAAAACTATAGTTTGACATATGTATGCATCAAGTAATGAAATCAAGCACACTAAGTAACTAAAGATAAAGAAGTTCAAATATTAGAGGATTACATTTTCAGTGTCAGCTAGTACAATTTAGAGCTAAACATTAACATTTTTTTTTTCATTTTTCACAAAGTTTTCAATACTAAAGCAGTAAAACTTATGTGGCTCGCTTTTTGTCTACTGATCTTCAAGCTTATGAACTTCGATGCACTTAATTTTGGCCTATGATAAGCCTTTTTTCCCACCTTTTTCATCATAAGCCATATTTAGCATAAGCTTATAACAAAAAAATATAAGCTTAGGAAAAAAAACCCCTTACGTATAGTTGATTTTAGATTAATTTCAACATAACCTTTTCCCAGATTAAGCAAACATTTTAAGAGACGATCAACGATATTAAAACACTTTCTTAATTTTAAGAAATGATAGCAAGTGTACCTAAGTGCCAACCAATGTGGCTCTAAATTGACCTCGCACTATTTGGTTTATGGGAGATAAGAGTGTGATTTCTATCTGTGCTTCAGATAAACCAAAAGAAATTAATACCTAAGAATATAAACATTGTAAAGTTATATAATTTTTTTATAAATCTGGTGCTTGCTTGCGGTTGAAAGTACCAAGGATTGCCAGAGTCTTTGCAAATTTTCTGAGATTCTTCTAACCTGGTGATAGAAGTTTGGGCATTGGGATCATGCATGTCAACCTGTAACATTCATCAGTTATAATTATTATTTAATAGAAGAAAAACAATTCATTAATAGCTATGTATTCATGCATAACCATACCTTGGAGTTAAGCATGTCAGAAAAATCAGAAAAAGCCTTTTACACATCAGCCATTGTTTTAGTCCGATCAATTACTTTGGCAGTTAGACCTGAAGAAAAGGAGGCATATAAATGTAAAAGTAGCTTCCAATAATGGTAGAATATGATAGCACAGACTTTCATGACTACAAATATCGGCAGCGGTGTGTTCATGATAACATTTAGGTTAATTAAGAAATATACTAATGAAGACGCAAGTCTGTAACTTCAACTCTTCAATTGAATAACATAAGAGGTAATAGAACTAAACTCACCAATGTTGCAGCACAATAAAAGAAACAGACTTCATTTGTAAGCTTTGATTTTCCCTCTAAAAGTTGTAGGCCGTAATTCAAGTGGCCTGAGTAGTGGCAAGGAGCCATTTACAATAATCTTAGTTTGAACCGCTTTTTGTAATTCCAACCTCGCTCTGGAAGTCTGGATCAAACATCAACATTGTGTCTTATGAGCTTATTTGTGTTTTCGGTTATATCAAGGGGGTGTTTGTTTAAGATTATATGTGGCTTTTAAGCTTATTTGTGTTTTGGGTTATATTTCATAAGTCCTAATTTTTTGGCTTATTTTGAGACTTGTGGGCTTATATAAGTTTATTATGATATGATAAACTTGTATAAGCCCATAAGTTTCAATATAGTTCGAAATCACATGACTAAAGCTTATTGGTAAAAGGACCCCACACCGCAGAAACTTTACACATCATGCAGTTACCGCACTAAACACGGAACAACTCCAGCTCCACATACCACTGTTCCCCATCGCTGATTGTGGGAGTTCTCAATTCATCAAAACATTCAGAGAATTGAACGACACTGCCAAAAATGAGGAGCAAGTCAGTAGTATAATACACAATCATGTAAGTATGTATGTTATCAAAAGAACTATTTTTCAAATGTATACTTAGTTTAATCGTTCCTGAAAATCCACCTTTATCACCTGTGATCAACGGGGTTGTAGCACTTTCGTATCTAATATGATAGAACAACAACATGTAAACGATCATCAGTAGAAGCTGTTAAACATACACTTACACATATAGTTGAAGGTAGACCCAGAGCACGGACACCCTTGTAATGAGGCAACTTTGGTCACGACATCTCTCTTGGTTTGTGGAATGTTTCATTATTGTGGTATAAGCACTTTTCTTACAACCTCCTCAGTGATTACTGCCTCACACACAACAGAGTTTCCATGTTCCTCAATCCAATTAACTGCAAAGCGTTTTTTATCTGAACAAAAGTTTCCTATTCCACCAGAATACATGGGTCAGGCACACACTTACATGGATCAAGTCCATGTTGCATGGGCTAAATGTGTTCGGGTTGGTTTTGTTAACGAAACAGTAATGGGTTGTTTGGGTGAAGCGAACCCTATGCGAATTGCCACCCTTAGTTTTATCCTAAATCACAACATTAGTAATTCCACTTAATCCTAACAGTGGCAAAAGAAGTTTGAGGTAGTACTCAGTAGAACTTCAAAAGAATGTAATATGAAACTCCTTTTTAATAAGAAAAGCAAATGTCAGAATGCTTGGAAGTTAAACAAAAAGCTGAAGTTTACTCTTTTAACAAAGGTTTGAAATTTCAAAAATTCTCTTGAGACTAATAGCTGATACAAAACCACACTCAATGAAATTTCCATGAATAAGCATAGTTTAAGTACCTAAATTATTGGTCGTTTCAGACCAAGGATATTAAAATCATCATAATCAACATAATCGTCATCTTTCATGACCACTGCATGCACACTTTCACCTGTTGCTGAATCAATCAGTCTTGTGACCCAAGGTGACGTCGTCTCCTACATTGGTACCATTATAGTTCAATGCAACAGATGGGCAGGTTTGGGTAATCAGTGAGAAACGGAATGGTCGTTTTTTTGCAGCCTTTTCAATAGGTTCCTATAGATATGTAAAATCAAGTTAATAACGATTCAAATGACTTACCTTAACCTTCAAAAAAATGACCATCCAACATACGTAGATCAGTAGATATTGTAAATAAAATCAAATATAGAATTCTGCAATTTTATAAAAAAAAATTCCATGGATGATGAATCATTACCTGAGTTTTCTAGCAAATATATTACTTAGAACATCCTCATTAGTGAAACAAATATTATTAACAAACTTACAACTCCAAATTCATCTGACCAAATTTCAAACTACAAATAATTTGAGGTTTACACTGAAAGTGTTGTCTAGGTGTGTAGACTAACCTGAAGAAAAGCTGTAACATCACCAATGTCCATTCCCATTTAGAAAATTGTGGACATCAGTACCCCTGCATAGCATGGCTCGCCACATTTAAATCAAGATAGTAGAGATAATAAGCTACAGACCAAGCATAAATACCATATCCGATAATTTTGAGTCTTTGTATCCAGTTTAAGTTAGATTACCATATCACACAAACAGGTTTCATGAATTTTATCGTCACCAGGATGTGCTCCTGTGGTCTCTTCATATGGGGAAAAGGTGTGGAGCCCATGACTCCTTTTTACGCTTTGTTTTATATTCAATTGAGTCATCCTGCAAATATAAAAAAAATACAGATGCACAATGAGCTTTGAATGAGAGAAAGATTTGATCTTAATGTATGTGATTTAACATTTATGTGTGATTTCATCTTATCAAGGTCATCAGCAGATGTAGATTTGATCTAAAAAATCCTGAAACAATCTATAGCCAAACTTTAGTAAGCTCAAGCTCGAATAACTCAGTAAAAGCGAGGCTTATTTGGAAAACTTAATTGGACCTGGAAAAGTGGCTTATCAAATTTTTGGACAAAAAATTGACACCAGGGGTAAGGACTTAAGCACAACACTTCTAGAGATAAGGGGTGGGCTGATTGGCTTAACCAATTATGGGCATGAAAGCGGGATCCAAATATGACTAAAAATATGAAGAGTTTCTGTAATTAGTATAACTATAGATTAGAAAAAAACATTATTATTCCTCAATTCATGGGATTGGGTTTATATGTTTTAAAGGTGACTAACCGTCTAGGCAATCCTTGATCGCCAACAGGAACATCTAGTGATGCTCAAGGTTAACTTGATTGTTAACGCATTGTAATTAAGAACATAATTTCAAATACATTTTCACGATATCTAAAAATAATTTCTTTTTGCATAAACTTCATCTTTCTGGTCTGCTACTGTCATATTTACAATGAAACAGAACCAAACATAGTAAATCCACAAACAACTAAAGATTAGTTACTAAAAAACAAATCGTAAGAGAGAAAAAGATTGCATACCTGAGTAGGGTGGACCATCACCAGCATTAATAGCTGGAATGTTAGCACATCAAATTAAACAGAAATTGTTAATACCACATCAGTCTTCATGTAAATGAATAGCATTATTCCAAGATTCACAATGTAGAGAAAGGCAAAGAGAATCTGAAATAACACAGTATAGTATCAGTTGTTAACGAATATTTACATAGATTGTTTTCTTCGATGAGGTCATAATCATCGTCATCGAGCACCATATCTTTAGTTGATCTTTGAACCTGACAAAGCAGAAGTTAGGGAAAAAAAATGCATTAACAATTTATATGTAGCAATACACAAACAAAATGTACCTCTTCTTTCTTCTCTTCTTTTGCTTCACATGATCGATGTCTAGCCCGTCCTCTTCATTGTCATTAAGATGGTTCACTATGAAACCGTCATTCTCAAACTCATCTGGTCAAAGAAAAGAATGCAATCAAATTAGGCCATAAACTGAATGCCAATGGAATAAAGAGAAATGACAGTAGAATATGTATAGCGAAAACATAACATGTGATAAGATACACCAGGAGATATATTATAAAGGTGTCTTCGTAAATCATAACCTCATGAGTATCGAATTTCATCATGACTATCAGCTATACCTAAAAAGAGTTTAGTTAACATGGTAAGATCTGGTGTTTATGATTGCTTATTCATCAGATAATAAAAGAATACCACTCATCCTTATTGAGACCTTCATTAGCGTGATACAGATTAAATTCTTCAGAAAACTTTATTTTATTTGTATCAGCTGATCAAAGACACAAAACTTTCACAAGTTAAATTTCATAATGTGTCTGCAAGTGGATATATCGAAAAATAATAAATGATTATGGTTCCGATGTTCTGAAAAAATAATAAAGGATTATGGAAAAACCTTGGCGTTGATCCTCCAAATAGGATTTCACAATTTAGTATCCGATGAACATATGAATTAATCATATATAAATTAAAAATACACTTGCAGAATGAATTAGTATAAGATAAAAAATTCAAACAAAAAAAGCTATAAAATATACAAACGAACTTGAAAAATCGACTGTGTAGAGAAGCTCAGATATGGGATTCATAGTTAAACGACCTAAAGAAAACATAAAAACACAAACACACTGAGAAATCGAATGGTTAATTTGATTCGATTTCAAATATAATTAAACCATAATTAACCTTGTTTCCAAAACTGATGAAGATGAAGATTGGTGGCTATTGATGCTTATGATCGGTGTGGTGTGGTTATTCAGGAAAAATATACCTTTACAAAACAATGTATGCTTTACAGAATGATTACCTTCGGTATTTATAGATTTAAATTAGGGTTTAGGAATTTGAATTGATTTGAATGATAAAATTGTAATCAATTCAAAATTAGTGAGTGAAATTAGGATTCCGTGATTCATGTGATATGATTTTCAAATGTATAACTGATTGAAGTGATTAATGGTGAGATGATTAAGGAAACCGTATCTTTACATAAAAGAGGATGCAGAGAAATTAGGGGGGGAAATTGACTGTGTTGAAACTGATGTGAAAGTCAAAGGATTATAGAGATATGTATGGTCTAAATTCAATGCCTTATGGATTTTTTTTTCAAACATATTCACAAAAACCACTTTGGTCTAGTGGTTGCATGGTTGGTTGTTTACATGGGAGACCGGGGTTCGATTCTTGTAAGTGTCAAATTTTTTAACACATTTCTGGAAATTTTCTGAAATTGGAGTGCTGACTGGGCATTCCACGTAGGCAATTGAAATATTAAAATGTTGCTGACTGGACAATAGACATGATGAGTCAGCATTATCTGCTTCATGTACAACCTTCAAAGCTTCAAGTGCAACTCATAGTTAGCCTCTTATATATATAAAGATATACATACGTGCACATGACCAAGATACGTCATTAGTTGACTTTCTAGAACTCAAGGAATTTGTTAGTTCTCGAACCTTTTCCTTCCCCCTATTGGCCCTTTTGAACTTTAACGTTCAACTCGAAAATCTTTTATGTCCAGTATTAGAAAACTCATGATGATGAAGAGATGTGAGTTAAGTGGATCAACATAAAAGTAGAACGCCTTCGCACAAGAAAACTATGGATGAAACAAACTCCTTCACACTTACACAAAAACTTATCTTCGTCATTTCCTTATCATTTCTCAATTCCACCTAATAACCCACCATTTCTTCACACTTACACATAATCTATATATATATATATATATATATATATATATATATATATATATATATATATATACACACACACACACACACACACACACACACACACACATATATATTCCCGAACATTTCTCAAACCCTCTATTAACTTGACGCCTTGATCATTTTATCCGAAATTGTCAAGATACATTTTAATTAACGAAACGTTAATTAAAACTTGTCAAGTACTTCATCATCATGCCAATATATTCCTACGTATTTTTGATATTTAATGAATCTAATTATATACGTATAAATATGTTTATGCCTGAAACAAAACCGCGAAAAATCAAAAATTGGTGGGCGGCCCCCTTAATGTTTAAGGGGACCGGCTTGTTATCGAGGGCGGTCCCCTTAATGTTTAAGGGGGCCGACCTACTGGTACTACCAAATCCAATTTACATTTTAAAACATTTGCCAAACACTCCATTTGTTCATATCTTTCCCACTCATTTCTGCTGTGAACAAACCACAACACCCAAAAACCATCAAATACTCTTACCAAATCACCAATCCGCGCTTGTTTCGCAAGGGGAAAACGTAACCTACACATCTAACAACATCTTTTGTAAGTTTTTCAACATACATTTCGTTTAATTTCATTCAATTTTGTGTCTAATCATAATTAGGTATTTTATTAAAATTTATTTTAATCCAAATTTTAGTAAAATTAAGTTTAGAAATTGAATAACCAAATGCTTCTCATAGGATTAGGATGAAGAATTGCTACTCAAACTAAGTATAATACATTATGTTGTTAAAATTTCTAATCACCCATAAACCCTTGCTAAGATTATTTTTCAAAAAGCACATTGTTGATATAATTCTTAAAAACTAGTTAAAACTTACTACATTGTAGTGATTTAATGTTTTAAACAATCAAAACATACTTTTCAAATCATTGTAAAAAGTTTCATGAAGACAACATGGGCGTTTGGTTCATGAATAAATAATATTTAAATGAATTTATTTAAATCTTAAAACTAGTTTGTTAAACTTATTAAGGGTTATTGTACAAAGATGTTACTAAAGTTTGCGTTTGTGTTGTCCTAAGTTAATAAAGTTCCAAAGTTGTCATCTAGGTTACTCAACTTAATTTGACCGGTTAAATTTGTTACTGTGTTTTGGGTAACCGAGAGTTACCGGTGAAAATCCTACGTGGCATACATTTTTTGTCATCCAGGTTATCCAACTTCTTGCGACTTGTCATATTTGTCATCCAAGTTATATTTATGTTAATTTGACCGTTTTTATATATTTTCATACGTTTTAATCCGTTTTTATACATTTTCATACGTTTTTATCCGTTTTAGTCCGTTTTCATAGATTTTCATATGTTTTCATCTATTTTTATCTAATTTTATACATTTTCGTCTTCTTTTATACATTTTTGTCTCTGTATCGATTTTAAATCACGATTTTGACTCCTTTTTGGTCTGAATCATCAAAAGTGTAAAACATGAAAGTTGTCCGAAATGATGTTTTACATCAAGACCCGCGATATTTTAATAGATGAAAACAATAAAAAAAATGGATGAATCGATTTTAAATCATGATTTTAAATCACGATTTTAAATCCAAAATGATGTATCGATATTAAATCATGATTTTTATCCGTTTTCGTACATATTAGATGTATAAAAATGGATGAAAACGGATAAAATATAAGAAAAACAGATGAAACGTGTAATAATAGATGAAAATGAATAAACGTGTATGAACACAGATAAAAACATATGAAAACATGAGAAAAACAAATAAAAACTAGAGAAAATACATGAAAACGTATAAAAATGGACGAAAACTGATAAAAACCTATGAAAACATGAGAAAAACGGACGAAACGGACGAAAAAGGATAAAACCGTAAGAATAGTCAATGAGGACTAACGATGCAAATATTTTAACTCAATGAGGACTAATTTAGATGATAGTTTGAAACTTTAGTAACTTAGATGAACTTTTTCTCAAACTTTAGTAACTTCTTTGAGGTAGAATATGTTTCAGGTTGAGATACCGGTTATCAACCGGTTGCCCACCTTGGGAGTAACCTTAGTGTAACATCTTTGAAACTTTAGTAACCCAGTTGACAAACCCGTGAACTTTAGTAACCTGGATGACAACTTTGAAACTTTATTACCTTAGGACAACACAAACGCAAACTTTAGTAACATCTTTGTCCTATAAATACTGGTGTTCTCACCTTTTTGCACTAAAAACTTTCTGATCTCATCTTCATTTCTATTCCAAAAACCTTTGGTCATATAATTCATAAGTCTTTGTTTCCAAGTGATCTAAGACTTCATCCACACAAGTGGAAAAAGAAGAACACTCCTTCAACATCTATACAAAGTAGTAGTGTTGTGATTAGTTGATATCATCTTGTAGTAGTACTAGATTATTTGCAAAAGTGTTGTGTGATTTAGTAGATTTTAGATATTAGTTGTGTTGATAAGTAGAGTAGGAGTTGTGAAGTAGTTGTGCATTGAAGAAGGTGTGAAGTGAATGTGAAGAAGAAGTCGTGAAGCTATCTTGAAAAAGTAGTAAAGTTGTGAAGAAGTTGTGAGATTAGTTCTAGCTAGGATTAGAACTCAACATTTAGCTTAGTGTCGTTAATCGGTGTAAGCCAAGGTGTGTAAGGTTTCTCCGGCATAAGGAGTTTGTTGACATAGTGAAGAAAACTTTCGAGTGTGGTACTCGGGGAGTGAAGTAGGGCAAGGAAGGTGTCCTTGTAGCCGAACCACTATAAATTCGTGTGTTGTGGTTTGATCTCTCCATCTCTATCTTTTATTTCATTCCATTACTTTGTTTACATTATTAGATTGTATCTATTTAGACTTGCTCATTCTTGTTAACAATTGAATTCACATAAGATCGAATCAAATATAAGCAACTATAATTTTTCTAAAATAAACTCAAAAAGAACGTAAAACTATTCAACCCCCCTTATAGTTTTCCACAAACGAGCCTAACAATCTTAAATGTTTGCATGTATTGACTGAAGAAAAGGATACCCTCAATGAAGTAAGATCAGTAAAGCTCAATGAAAGATGCTCGGCCATCTTACGGAACGAATTGTCCCCCAAAGAGAAAGACCCAGAAAGTTTTACTCTACCATGCTTGATAGGTAATATCAAAATCAGTAATGCATTGGCTGATTTAGGGGCTAGCATTAGTATAATGCCCTATTCTATCTTTACATGTTTGGGGGTTGGGAGTTTAAAACCTATTAAGATGGATATTGAAATGGCCGACAAATCTATGCAAACACCATTAGGAGTTGTTGAAAATGTTTTAGTAAAAATTGATAAGTTTTTTTTCCCAGTGGACTTTGTCATTTTGAAAATTGTTGAGGACGACAGGAACCTGATAATTATAGGAAGACCTATGTTGGCCACCGCTCATGCTAAGGTTGATATTTTTGGCAAAAAATTAACCTTAGAAGTGGGAGGTGAAGTAATTACTTTTAACACTAATGAACTAATTTCTACTCCCCAAAAAGATAGTGTTTATGTTGTGAATCAGGTATAGGAACACGAGGAATTTGACTTGGAGGCATTTCTGCATAATGAAGAAATTTCGTATAAGGATTCCTTGGGACCTGATGATCTCTCTCCCATTGGAAACTTTGATGTTTTCGTGGACTTTAAAGAAAGCAATCATGGCATTGAAGTAAACATGATGGAGACTAATCATCAAATTAATTCTATGGACTTAATTCCACCACCTGATGATAATGGAAATGCCATGGTATAACCATTGCAGCCCAACTTCCTCAAAGCCGGGATTAGAATACACCATTCAAATCCTTACACACTGCAACTCACTTGTAAAATTGGGTTTGTTGATTTCCACCCTTTCATTAATATATGTTCCCCGATTAATATCATGTCTAAAAAAAGTTATAACCAAATCTTTAAAAAAGAGTTGGATTATCTTGGAAACAACTTTCTTGGTGAGGCCAAAAATGTTAATGTTTTTATTGGAACTTATGGGTTTTCGGTAGATTTTATGGTCTTTGATGATATTTGCGAATTTGTGGAACATGGGTTAGAGGAGGTAGTCTTAGGAAAACCATTTCAAGAGATATCGGGAATTGAGGTGGATACTATCAATGGCATGGTATGGCTATCTAGTGCTAATGACGTAACGATTTTTAAGATGCCAAGAATGGTAGAAAATTTTAAGCATTGGAATAAGAAGCAAATGAGTCGAGCCAAACCCTCCTAGACATTAGTAATAAAGGCAAAGAGAATGGGTATAAGTATCTCTATCAAAAGATTAAAATTTTTTACAAGGGATGTTTAGATCTTGGGGAGGCTTATAAGAGAGACGAGCAGGTCGTTGACATGTTAGGGCGTGAGCATATTAACCTACATGAAATGACCAATGGACACTACTAGCCGCAGCAGTGAGTCTAACTTAAAGACTCGATAATGAACAAAAGTGCTCTTTCGGAAGACAACCCGAATTATACTCCATTTTTCATTTTATTAATGTAGTTTGGTCTTGCATGTTTTGTTCTAATGATTTTTTGCAGGTAAGGGGGGCGACGAATTAAGCCAACAATGGAGTTTCTACTCCAAAAAATTCCCCCCAGGAAAAGTCTACGGCGTAGCCCTCTGGGTAGCTATGCCGTAGCTCCCTCCAGGTGTCATTCTATTAGAATTTTCCAACTACGACGTAGCTCATTATACCGCTACGCCGTAGTTTTCTCCTGTACCATCTAAATTTAAAAGATTTTTAGTACAAACATGTATAAACCTTGTATTAGTTTCTAAATGAAATTTGTGGGTGTGTTCAATGTAAACCCTCACGAGACTTCACTCGGTCACTTGGGACACCAAGTGGTTTAAAAGGCTTGTTGCATATGCTAAATGCAACCGTGATTCCTACGAAAGTGAGTTAGGATTTTTATTTTCTTTTTATTTTTCTTTTTTAGGTTTTATGCTTGTGGTTGCTTCGTAATTTCAGGGATACGAAGATTGCTCTTTAGGCGAATCGAAGGCACGTTTTCTCAAACATGATCATTCTACTATTTTCGAGAGCAACTTTTAGGGAAGTTCTCGCTCCTATTCTACTTATCTCCTATATTCTTATTATTTTCGTACAAAAGGGACTTTGTACATTTCAAGTAGGGGGACGGGAGTAGAATGTAACTTGAACTATTATTTGCCCCATTTTTCTAATTTATTTTGAAAAATTATGCCATTCTTAAAAATTTTGCCATGTTTTTCCGAACCTAACTAGAATAGACCTTAGCCGAGCACATTAACCTTTATTCTCTTGGTGAGGTTTAACCTTTTCAGTTTCCCCTGATTTACCCAAATCCACCAAAATATGATTGTGCCGGTAGTTTGTAGACTTTAGAACTTGGCCTTTACATCATTTTGAGACCATAGACAAGTAGTGTATTGAGTTTTCTTAGTACATTTGGAAGAAACTTTTTGAGAAGGCAATATTTTAGGATTATCACCCAAAAAGACTATATGTGTGTGTTTATTGATTAGTCACATTGAATTTTCGTTCCCCATGTTAAACCCTTTTGTTGCACTCATCTTAAGTGCAAGATACCTCTAGTTACACCCTTTTGAGCCTATCCTTTCGTTTCTTACGCATATTATAAATTGTTTCGATACACCTATACACCTTAGCCTACCGTGTAGTCTTGATTTATGATTGGGAAGTTGCCACTTGCTCTAGTTTAAGGTTTGAGTTAAGAGATGCAGAAATCACGCCTACATTGAAGACCCATCTTTGAAGATCATCATGAGAGATCCCCCTATTATTACACGTATGTTTCATCTCAAGTGGGGGGATGTATTTTATTTCTTGTATTGTTATCCAAAAAACAATGTGAAATTCAGTATGTAAATAGTTTATCTTTGGTGCAATCTTGTATAGCACCGTATGTTGAGCTTTGAATGAATTAGTATCGAAGAGACCACTTCGGTCACATATGAAGAATGAAGTTGTTGGTTCATAATCGCCAACATATAGACCAAGTGTGGTGCCCATCATGACGTCCTCTAATGGTACACACACTTATTATATGATCCAATTTTTGCGTCTTGGAGCTTTACCCTTGGATGAACGGCAAGTGAATCAACTCAGTTATAGGTTAAGACAATTTGTTTATATTTTTCATTTTACACCATTATTGTGAATCCCATGTCTTATCCTACCCTTTTAGTTGTGAAGCATGCTTAGGTGAGGGATTTGAGCAGTCATTGGTGTCTTGCCCGGCGTTCTGGTCATGTACCATTTCCTTTGTCGCCCTTGCTGTAGTATGTTAGTAACAACACTACACCCATAGCCTTATAAATGTTCACCCAATATTGCCTTTAAAAGCTGTTTTGACCTTAGCTCTAATGGTGGAGATTTGTGTAACCGCCAAGCCTACGATAGAATACATTCTATGACTGTGTGTTGAGTGATCACCCCGAAATTAACACTTAGATTAGGAGAGAGAGCATGAGTGTTTGTTCCCATTTCGTGAGGTGTTCGACTTTGATATATTCTAGCATAGGAAGTTTTTAGATTCATATTTCCCAGTTTCTCGGGAAATATCTTTTCAAGAATTATTCTAATAAGGTCTACTTGAGGGCAAGTAGAGTTCAAGTGGGGGGATATTTGATAACATCAAATAGTACCTGTTTTTTAGTATTAATTTCCCCCTAGATTGTTCATCTTTTATGTTAATATGTTAGGATATATACTCTTATTGGTTTATATTCTGTTTTCAGGGCAAAGATGAACAAAGGAACGAAAAGACGTGGATTTGGAATGTTTTAGATGAAAATCATTGAAGTATGCGGATTCTGAACTAACTACGGCGTAGATGTTCCATCTACCTATGCCGTAGCAAGTATTTATGAAGACTACGGCGTACCCACATCCTTAACTACGGCGTAGTAGCACATCAAAGGGTTCTACGGAGTAGCCTCTCTCCACCTATGGTGTAGACCTTAAAATCAAGCAGAAGAGAAATTTCAAGGAAAAAGAAGAAACTATGACGTAGTCCTATCATAAACTACGCCGTAGGTGTGCCAACTGAGGGAACTACGATCGTAGATCTTGATCATGCTACGGCGTAGTTGTTATTATCAAAGGATACGGCGTAGCTGACCATAGGGCTACACCGTAGCAATGTCGGGCCAATAAATACCAGCCCTAATTCTGAGTTTTAGCATTCACTTTTCACCACACAGAAATCAGGAGGAATTCAGGGAGCAAGAGGGAGAAGTTCTTTCAAGCATACAAGTCTATTCCAAGGGAGAATTCACCCGATAACCATAAGTTTATTCATTCATTCGATTTGTATTAATTCAATGTTCACATTTGTGATGTCAAACATTTGTTTTATTGCATTATTGAACATGAGTGGCTAAACACCTCTTGGTGTTAGCCTTATTATGAAATTGTTATTAATATGATTTAGTTTTCCCGCATCTTTAATCGTTTTATTTGTATACTTTCTTAGCTTGTCTTAGGACACTTTAGCTTTAAGGGTTTTGATATTGGGTAGTCCTTCGAGGGGAATGTACGATGTGCCCGTGCCCGCATTTCATTAGAAGGTTGTGACTTGGTGATGGTTAAGACGAAGCGTAGACGCTTCCATCACCATACATGTGCGAATTGACCAAAGGATCACCTACCTAATTGATTTAATTAAGAAGTTAGAGGGGAGGTATAAGTGACAACACTTCCCGTTAGGCCAGTCTAAGTTAGTAGAGGCACTTAACGACTCAAAATAGTCAATCGGCAACCTCTGTTCATCACTAAGGTTAAAATCCTTAGATATCGGAGTAGGGGATTATGGGAAATAGGATAGCCGATTTGACCAACTAAGCCTATTGAATTGAACCCCCAGATAAAACGATAGGATGCATATATAGAAAACTTGTCATGTTAATAACAAGAGTAGTAATTAGGTTAACACTACTTTCTCTATCTGATTTCCTTTTACTTGCTATTTTCTTTGTTTGTCTATTTCATTATTTATTTCTTTAGTTTAATTAAATCAATTAAAACACCCTTTTATTTAGTGACATTTGAACTTAGATATTGTCCGCACCTTAGCCCTTGGGACGACCTCGGCTTTTCCATCTAGCTATAGCTCACACGACCGGGGACACTGCCCGTTAGTGCATTAGGTAGACCTTAGGTAGACTAAAACCTGGTCGGTAAATCTTGCATCACACCTTCTCCTACTATATCGGACATTACTTATGAGTTGAACACATCAGATGCATTGGGACATGCACTTGGGACAGAGGTTACGTCAACATTCGATGTTGGAGAGTCTTTGGAAGCTCCACGTGTTACTCCTTCCGAGCTCAGAGCTGAATTGAGCTGCTTGAGGTAGGACATCACCTGGTGTCAGGGTCGTTATGGGTCGATGTCAAGACATTTGGGTGAGAAATAGACTGAGGTTACAGGATTGAGGAGAGAGGTTTAGGATGATAGGAGGGTGACAAGAGAGTTATACATTGAGCTATATGAGCATGCAACTAGGTTGAGTTCTGCAGAGAAGTCAGATACCGAGCTTTAGGAGCGTTTAAAGTCATTGGAGAAGAGGATGATAGATGTAGAGAAGATGGTGGAGCAGTTGACTATGAGAGAGGTGTTCTTGGATATTGATAGTCGTCACTATTATCGTAGTATTTGCGAGTTGTGGAGTGAGTTGCATGCGATGCAGTGGCATGCCTATTATGATAGGATGGTCCATTTTCAATTTGATGACAGTGTTGATGTGCTGGCAGAGTATGGGATTGTTAGAGAGAGAGAGCAGTGATTAGATCATTTATGGTAGTTTAGTGTCATAATTTTAGTTTACCTTTGTACTTACAAAACTGAATAGTTTCAGTTAGTAGATTTTATCAGAAACTTGTACTCGTGTTGCATATCTTGTAAGACTTATGTCAAGTATTAAATCTATGATGTATTTTGGTGATGTACTGTTATTGATGTTGAATGTATGCTATATTATGATGTTTTCGTGGTGTTATTTGTCTTGTGATGTGATTCAGTTACATTAATCAAATTCTTACAGTGTTGTACATTTGTATTGGTTGATAGAATTATGCTGCCTAGGAAGATGACCCAGGCTGCGATCCAGCAGTTGATTAATGAAGGCATTGCAGCAGCACTTTCTGGGCAAGCAGGTGTTGGTCCCCAGAATGTTGGACAGGCAGGAGCTCAAGCTATCAACAACAATCGTTTATGCACTTATAAGGGCATGTGATGTCGTATAACTCAGAGAATCTAGATGATGTTATTCGCATGGCTGAACGTCTTATGGATCAAGTGGTTAAGCACGATGTTGTCCAACAGGGTAACTACTTTGATAATAAGAGAAAATGGGAGGACAATAAGGGGATGTTTGGTAGGGTTGAAAGGAATGGTGAGAAAGATAATGAGAAACACTTCCTTTGTTTGGTTGTGTCAAAGAATAGAAACAAGGGTCAAAATATCATTCTCTTTCTCGGTTTATGATTCATCACAAAAAGTAAAGAAAGAGGTGGAATGGTATAAATAAAAGGGATCCATTCTCCGTCCTTTTTATGTGAGAATCAAGGAAGATGCGTCAGGAACATTGGTAGATATGCACATGCCATTACAAAATATTAATAAACTTTCTAAATCCTAGCCATATTTTCTCTCGCCTGTTCTTGTTCCCCATTTTTTCAGAAATCTAATACCAATCAAAACCTGGCCATTTCATACTGATTTGCTGATCGATTCAAGTTATCAGATCTTGACGAAAATGTTTCTATGATTTCTGTTGATTTCGAGTTTTTAGGAAGATTTTGAGATTCGAAAACGGAAAACATCACCACTTATTATCCATCTTCAAGCGATAAAGAAAAATTCAGGGAATCAAATACTAGCAACCTTCAATTATTCAGTTTTAGGAAGATGACAATACTTTTTAGAAGTTAATTTTTATATCTGTTTTAAACAAAGTTAGATTTATGTACAATGACAAATATATTTACTACAAATGTTTCCAGAAGGTTTATATATGATGAATGTATTATTAAGATGGTTCGTAGTTCGAAAGAAGATAATGTGACTATATTTATTTTCATTCTCATAACAACCCTACCAAACATGTGAATGATTTTTCAGGCCCATTCATTATGTGCATTCCACGTTTGAACCAAACAAAAGAGTAACTTATGTTTCTCAAGTTTATTCTCTTTCTCGACGTTTCCATTCTTAGCTCCAATTCAATTCTTTATCATTCTCTCGTACCAAACATTCCCTAAGAGAAACAACAATAACTACAACAACTTCAACAACCGCAACAACAACAATCTTCATTATAGTAACAACAACAACCAGTACTGTAATAACAATCATCACCACCAACTGAACTGAAGACAAGAGACTGTTAAGGCTTTCGTGGCAGCGCCAACATAAGTAGGCGGGTATGCTGGACAGAATCCACTTTATGACAAGTGTCATTAGCATCATGCTGAATCGTATGCAATTAAGTGTCAGAGGTGTCAGAAGATTGGACATGTTGCTAAGAATTGTAAGAACAGAGATGTGGCTACTGGGGCGAATGCCCAGCCAGTGGTAACTTGGTTTGGATGTAGATAGCGAGGACATTATAGGAGTCATTGCCCAAAGAACGTTGGTCAAGGAACTGGAGGCGCTCATGGTAGGGCATATGTGATGGGAAATGCGGAGCCGTAGCAAGATCCGAATGTAGTCACCGTTACGTTTCTTCTCAACAATCTTCGTGTTAAAGTTTTATTTGATTCGGGTGCCGATATGCGTTTTGTGACTTCTAAGATTTCGCCGCTGTAACAATTCGCAATTTCAGGTTAATTACTATTCCCGGAAAATTTCACTATTCACTTTTACTATTCATTTTTCCCGAAATTTGATTTTTGTTTCTTGGCCTCGAGTGATAAATCATTTCCATGGTAAATTAAAAGTTTGACACTCATCAGATCATTTTCGCGAAAGTTATTAAAGAATTACACGTTTTAGGGTAAAACGTCATTCAAAAATTCTACGCACAACGAAACTCGACCGCGTTAATTTTCCCCGTATCAGAAAAATGTTTGATACACTCATGATTTATTTGAGAATAAATCATGACTGAGAAAAACATGACCAAATAAACCTTGGCCGTGAAAAACTGGAATTTTCATTTTTAAGCGTTTTTACTCAGCCGTAACCTTAGCCTATACCTGCACCACGTTTCTAAGACGATTTGAGTTTTCACATTTTTGGAAAAAGTCAACATATTTTTCCCTCCTCCTTTGACCAAAAATCATTCCTTGATTTTATAAGTCATTCCTTGATTTTTAGGCTTACGGTTTTATATCTAAAAGACATTTAATACCAACCGACACTAGACTGAGCCCAGTCTAGACATTATAAGTCATTATAAATCATTATTATCGTATTAGAAAAGTAACATTTTACTTTTCTAATTTTTACGCAATAATCGTACGTTTTACGTATTACGCGTTTTAGACCCGTGTTTCCAGTTTTAGCAGGGTTTTACCACCCCAATGGAACCTACCACTCATTTTATATTTTATTATGGAGTATTTTGACAAGTTTAATCATTCTTCCAAGTTTCGTATTTTTACGATACCCGGTGTTACGTATTATGGCTTAATCGTTTACGGTTAGCATTTTACGGAGTCAAAACTAGCTCCATAAGTAGGATAATATCATCCAAGACCAACTCATCCTATCCTATCTTTTGTGAACCGACTTAGGGGGGGGGAGTCACCCCTTGTGTGGCTTGATCTCCTTCCTTGTGCTCTAGGATGCATACAAGTGTTACCCTTGCTCTCCAAGGGTTGACAAGTCAAGAAACTAACCTCCTCATTGGCATATAAGTACCCCCCCTCCTCCTTTCTTTGTACGCCACACATACCACACACCAACACCATTCCATTTGCTAGTTTACTTCAAGTTTTGTGCAAGAAATCAAGTGCTACAACAACATATAAACCCTAGTTTGGTTTTAATTCATCAAACTACTTCCAATCTTTAGAAACTTTGGTGATTTCTCTTGAGTTTGAATCCACTCAAGTCACCTCAACTTTCATCATCTCTCTTTCAAGAATACAAGAGTAGAAAGATTGCATGAAGAGAAGTAGGTTGAAGCTAAAGTCTATCAAAGTCCTTACCTTACATGTTAACTTCCTTTCTTTGTTGAAAGCCAAAAGTTGTAATCAAAAACCTAACATACATCTTGTTAAATATCATATTCATGATATTCACATATCATTCATGCTATATTATGTCTTGTGATCATGTCCATGATGTATAAAAATGGGTAAAACAAGTTATTGTAAATGATTGTTAAGTTAATTTATTTAAACAAGTAAACTAGTAACTTTCTTGGAGAACCACGACCAAAATAGTACAACTATGATATTGGACACTTACTTACTGTTAAAGAGGACCTAACAAGGAAACCACAGCAATTTGAACCACCTAAAACGAGTACACGAGTCAAAAGTTATGACCATTTGAAGTTACCAAAACTTTGAGGCAAAACTGCCTAAATAGTTTCTGTGACAGAACCTTAAACACGCAAAAAGAGGCCCTTCTGTTCCATTTCATGAAAAAATTAAGGCACGAAAGTTGTCCGGAATCACGTTTTCTACAAAAACTCAGGTGCACGTCTCCAGAAAACCAATAACGAATGAGATTTTTTTCAGTTTATTAACAGCTATTTTACATATATAAGTCACTATATAATGGTTATGGTTTATAAAGACCAAGAGGTCTTATGACCTAGAATCAAGACCACAACCATGGCTAGAGCCAATGTTGAGTCTCAATACCATGAAACAATGACCAAAGGTCATGGCAAGGCCATGACTAAATGACCATATAAACTTACTTAGGCGAAAACATGAGCTAAAAGTTGGCGATAACTTAAACATACAATTTGGATCTACTTCCTCTAAAAGAACCATGAGATATTACAAGTATTTGTCATACAAGACTTGAGAAACTTACCCTAATAACAATCTTCATGTAAAAATAAACTTTTCTAAGTTTATTCAAATATTGGACATGTAACTTTTCGGATCAAAACTTATATATATATACATATATATATATATATATATATATATATATATATATATATATATATATATATATATATATATATATATATATATATATATATATATATATATATATATATATATATTTTATCAACTACTACAATAGTAGGGAGCCTCATGTGAGGAGTTCATTATGTAAGCCGTCGAGATGAGTTGTGGATTTACGAATTAAAATGTCCTGGCTCCTTGAACGTTTACTAACATGACTTCTGAATTATGTCGGCCCGAACGGTAGTAAACGATATATAAACTATACATGTTTCATGAATCATTTCTTTTCAAAGACTTACACTATACATCGTACCACATCATGGACTAAATGCAAGACATATATAGGCAATTCTTCATATTCTTAGACATTATTCCAAACCTAAGTTGCAACAATTATTCTAGGTTGCTCGTAGAAGTTCTTACGGCATATCCATCATTCTCATTATACATCATCCAACTCAAGGTGAGTTCATAGCCCCACTTTCTATTGTTTAACTATTTTACAAACCCATGGGGGATACATGCTATTATTTTTCTACTCGAACACAATGCTTTCTACTGTATGCTATCCGACTATGTTTTATTATCACTAAGTAACATCCTTGCCAAACCAAGATCCCTTATTATGAACCATTTAATCAGTAGTAATAGTGAGCGCGAATATTGTGAATAGGCCTATTGGGATTGACGAATCCCATTTGTGTTGAACAACTACGAGTTCAAACAAATGCACTAATATTTGAGACATAGGTATGACGGCAAAATACCTACCGGGATAACTCCGCCGATTGATATTGGTACCCGTTAACGTTTTGGTGTCATAAGCTTAGTGAATTAATAACTGTTCCGGGCGTATAACAACGTAGCCTACCTGTTTTGTTTTCCAACCATTGGTGTGAGCCTATAACTCACACTACCAACATATTGTGTTCAAACATTAAACAAACTCTATGAATATCACTCAACCTTTGTGTTGACCTCTTAAGCATGTATTTCAGGTTCATGATGATCAAGGATGGCACGGATATTCAAGAGGGCTATAAATTCTATTATCATTCAAAAACTCGTTTAATGCAATTTGTAAACATGGAACCATCTGGGACCTCATTTTGTAATCTCTGATATTTATACAATATGAATGATAAATCTTTTAAAACGACTCAATTGGAGTTCGTTTTCTATTATTGTGACTATTGTGCCGTCGAGTAACACCCAGTTTGAATTCCGCTGCATCCATGAATTGGGGGTGTTACAGATTGGTACCAGAGCCATGGTTATAGAGAAACGGGTCTAATTGAGACCTAAACTATAACCACAATTACAAGCAAAAACATTTTTATAGCCTTCCGCTCTCTGTGTTTTCCATCCTCCAGACGATTATGGACTTATTAAGCATTTTATACTACACAAACATGTTAGCATATGGATATATGTACCCTTAACATAATTGAGCATTTCCCCGTAAGCATTTTACACTACACGAACATATATAAGTATATTGATATATACACACTAGGCATTTTACACTACACGAACATATATAAGTATATTGATATATACACTCGATTTATTTTATCTAAACAATTGACTAAACATATCTGCACATGCCTATTCTAGGGCATTTCGACACAACCACATTCTCCCAATCATGTTCCTACTCCAACATTTTATGTCCAAGATATTGTAACGAATTAAAATGGTCTTTCCTATTTCCCGGACATTGTATTATACAATGGTCTTAATCATTTCTCAAATGTTTTGAGTCACACAATGGTCTAACCTACTTCCCAGACATTGTGAATTGCACAATGGTCTAATCTACTTCCGAGACATTGTGATTTGTGTAATGGTCTCCGGAATTATTCCATCACCTCATCAATATCATTTCTTATGATATCAAAAACCCATCACAATCTATCGATTTCTAAATAGAATATGAGATTTCTAAAGGATAAACTAATCCATCATCTACAAAAGCTGACTTTCTCTACATTCATCAAAGTTTTCTTCTGAAACCTTCATTGTTTAAAGTTCGTAATTCTGGCCCAGTATGGACTGTTTTAGAATTACTTAAAACTTCCTTTCCACACACGTATCTACCCGTTCTATCTTCTATGCAATGGAATGTGAAAACATAGGTTACAAGTCTTGTATGGGCGGGACTTACAACTGAATGGTTTGACATCGCCTTTGTTTAGTGGACAGTTTCTCAAAAGCAACGGACATATCACAAGTATACCTAATTTAGGTATTTGAAAATTTTATCGAACCTTGGCTAAATATAGACTAGTCACCTATATTTAACCTAGGGACAGTGGAACATAGTCTGACTAACTATGCTCGACTTAAAATTTTCAAATACTGAGAATAGTTGTGCTAGGGTTATGTTCAGGTTAATTTCCTACATGAACTCAATAAACCACCAGAATTCATTAAAACAATCTAGAGACACGATAGTGTCTTACCACTCAGCAAGATCTTAACACCTTATTTGTATTATCTAATTTCATTCTTGAAAGTTTTCATTTATGAGATAATCCGAACTACTATCTTAGGATAGTTATCAATTCTTCTCTTCATCCTGTAGAAGTACTATCCTGTTTAGGTCCTAAGGATACCATTCCGTCATAAACCTTTAAAATTTCTTAAAATTTTAAAGCAAACTTGACATCTCTACCAATATTAATGTTAAGCATACACTACACACTTTTGTTCATCAACATATCACATCATTATCTTCACAACCGTTGGAACCACAAGCTCATTAACAGATCTTGATGCACTTTTAAAGCTCAAATCATCCTTAGTTACAGCACAAGCACCCTCATCAGCTTTACAAGATTGAATATTCATCTTGTACTTTTGGAACACCAGTATCATCTCGTAATACACTACCTTGTAACTCACCGGCTAAGTATGAATGTTGTGTTGGGAATTCTTAAGTAGGATGATTTATAATTATTTGAATGGATTGGGATGCCTTTTCGTTTAAATAAAGAAATTGTAAATCACCGAACCATAAGTTTATATTTCCCTATTTACATTGTTTGGGATGCCTCTCTATGTAAATAAAGAATTATAAACAAGTGGGCTTATTTGTATCCGAAATAACATAAGTATGAAGTCAATAAACACTAGGTACAACAACAGATTACCTACTAGACTATGATTGCAACTACTATCCCAATTTCCATTAATATACAACTACTATATCAATTCCTATTAATATTCGACTGCTATATCAATTTCCTTTGATATTCGAATATTATATGAAACTCTAGTAACACTCAACTAGGTTATCAATTTCTATTGACACACCGTTTTCTGAGACAAATCAAACTACATCACTAGTAACCACAGACTCTAGTCCTCATAAGTAACCACACCCCTTCATCGACACCACTCCAACATATAACACACACAGAACTTCGGGACGAAGTTCCCCGTAAGGGGTAGAGACTGTAACAATTCGCAATTTCAGGTTAATTACTATTCCCGGAAAAATTCACTATTCACTTTTACTATTCATTTTTCCCGAAATTTTTCCGAAATTTGATTTTTGTTTCTTGGCCTCGAGTGATAAATCATTTCCATGACAAATTAAAAGTTTGACACTCATCAGATCATTTTCACGAAAGTTATTAAGGAATTACACGTTTTAGGGTAAAACGTCATTCAAAAATTCTACGCACAACGAAACTCGACCGCGTTAATTTTCCCCGTATCAGAAAAATGTTTGATACACTCATGATTTATTTGAGAATAAATCATGACTGAGAAAAACATGACCAAATAAACCTCGGCCGTGAAAAATTGGAATTTTCATTTTTAAGCGTTTTTACTCAGCCGTAACCTTAGCCTATACCTGCACCACGTTTCTAAGACAATTTGAGTTTTCACATTTTTGGAAAAAGTCAACATATTTTTCCCTCCTCCTTTGACCAAAAATCATTCCTTGATTTTATAAGTCATTCCTTAATTTTTAGGCTTACGGTTTTATGTCTAAAAGACATTTAATACCAACCGACACTAGACTGAGCCCAGTCTAGACATTATAAGTCATTATAAATCATTATTATCGTATTAGAAAAGTAACATTTTACTTTTCTAATTTTTACGCAATATTTGTACGTTTTACGTATTACGCGTTTTAGACCCGTGTTTCCAGTTTTAGCAGGGTTTTACCACCCCAATGGAACCTACCACTCATTTTATATTTTATTATGGAGTATTTTGACAAGTTTAATCATTCTTCCAAGTTTCGTATTTTTACGATACCCGGTGTTACGTATTATGGCTTAATCGTTTACGGTAAGCATTTTACGGAGTCAAAACTAGCTCCATAATTAGGATAATATCATCCAAGACCAACTCATCCTATCCTATCTTTTGTGAACCGACTTAGGGGTGGGGGGGGGGAGTCACCCCTTGTGTGGCTTGATCTCCTTCCTTGTGCTCTAGGATGCATACAAGTGTTACCCTTGCTCTCCAAGGGTTGACAAGTCAAGAAAACTAACCTCCTCATTGGCATATAAATACCTCCCTCCTCCTTTCTTTGTACGCCACACATACCATACACCAACACCATTCCATTTGCTAGTTTACTTCAAGTTTTGTGCAAGAAATCAAGTGCTACAACAACATATAAACCCTAGTTTGGTTTTAATTCATCAAACTACTTCCAATCTTTAGAAACTTTGGTGATTTCTCTTGAGTTTGAATCCACTCAAGTCACCTCAACTTTCATCATCTCTCTTTCAAGAATACAAGAGTAGAAAGATTGCATGAAGAGAAGTAGGTTGAAGCTAAAGTCTATCAAAGTCCTTACCTTACATGTTAACTTCCTTTCTTTGTTGAAAGCCAAAAGTTGTAAGCAAAACCCTAACATACTTCTTGTTAAACATCATATTCATGTTATTTACATATCATTCATGCTATATTATGTCTTGTGATCATGTCCATGATGTATAAAAATGGGTAAAACAAGTTATTGTAAATGATTGTTAAGTTAAGTTATTTAAACAAGTAAACTAGTAACTTTCTTGGAGAACCACGACCAAAATAGTACAACTATGATATTGGACACTTACTTACTGTTAAAGAGGACCTAACAAGGAAACCATAGCAATTTGAACCACCTAAAACGAGTACACGAGTCAAAAGTTATGACCATTTGAAGTTACCAAAACTTTGCGGCAAAACTGCCTAAATAGTTTCTGTGACAGAACCTTAAACACGCAAAAAGAGGCCCTTCTGTTCCGTTTCATGAAAAAATTAAGGCACGAAAGTTGTCCGGAATCACGTTTTCTACAAAAACTCAGGTGCACGTCTCCAGAAAACCAATAACGAATGAGATTTTTCTCAGTTTATTAACAGCTATTTTACATATATAAGTCACTATATAATGGTTATGGTTTATAAAGACCAAGAGGTCTTATGACCTAGAATCAAGACCACAACCATGGCTAGAGCCAAGGTTGAGTCTCAATACCATGGAACAATGACCAAAGGTCATGGCAAGGCCATGACTAAATGACCATATAAACTTACTTAGGCGAAAACATGGGCTAAAAGTTGGCGATAACTTAAACATACAATTTGGATCTACTTTATCTAAAAGAACCATGAGATATTACAAGTATTTGTCATACAAGACTTGAGAAACTCACCCTAATAACAATCTTCATGTAAAAATAAACTTTCCTAAGTTTATTCAAATATTGGACATGTAACTTTTCGGATCAAAACTTATATATATATATTTTATCAACTACTACAATAGTAGGGAGCCTCATGTGAGGAGTTCATTATGTAAGCCGTCGAGATGAGTTGTGGATTTACGAATTAAAGTGTCCTGGCTCCTCGAACGTTTACTAACATGACTTCTGAATTATGTCGGCCCGAACGGTAGTAAACGATATATAAACTATACACGTTTCATGAATCATTTCTTTTCAAAGACTTACACTATACATCGTACCCCATCATGGACTAAATGCAAGACATATATAGGCAATTCTTCATATTCTTAGTGTCACACCCCCAAAATCGGGTCCAGCGGAAGCATACATGCAGATGGGGTGTAACTCAATTGGTACCACAACACAAGTACAAAATGGTTTTCACTTGAATCATTTAGAATAAAATAGATTTATCAAAAATGTTGAATTTACATTGTCAAAAGTAGTGCGGAAGTAGGCCCTAAAAATAATTTAGAACGGTCCCCAAATGAATAAATCAGAGTCTTCTATGACCATGCCATGCCCTGCCAAAACCTCCTGTAGCGTGCCATTTCTTAAAACCTGAAAATACATGCTAAAGTGTCAAAACGAGGTTGGTGAGTTCATAGAGTCTTGTGGGAAAGAATGTAATGCATATGGATGAAGATGTCCCAGCAAAGGCATCGTAAATCCACTCAGTTCCAAGTCCCGCCATAAGAAACTTGTAACCTGTGTGTTTACAAGCCACTGCCAAATGTGTTTTGGTTTGTGTGAACAAAATAATGCTTGAATCTCAATTCAAAGATAAGTGTAGCAAGACCGCTATATAAACAATTTTAACAATGAGGTTGTATAAATAATGATGACAATCCCATGAAATGCAGGTAATCAAACATACCAATGAAATGCAGGTAATCGACCATGTAAAGCGAGTAATGCGTATAAGTAAAACGAGCATGTATTCTCCCCAAAGAGTTTACAAAACAATTAAAAGAGTAGGGGCTATGACTCACCTGGTGCGATAGCTACGATGACAAAAGTGGATACACAGAAATGAGGTTCGATCTCTAACCGCAACCTAATATGGATGATACGGTCTAATGTAAGAAATGAAATGATGCTACACATGCAAATACGTATTTTATCGATACCACTCGTTAGTTTTGAAAATAACGCTTATCGTCGAAAAATATGTTTTTGACGTCTCGTTAAGTTAATAACCACTTTTCGTATAAATATGTTGAAACGGTACTCGACGATCCTCGTTTGGTGTTCTATCGGCAAATATAAGGTTTTCGACGTAAAATGACATTCATAACTTGAAAAAATATGGCCAAAGTGGTCTCGCAAAACTAGTCGCGAAATGGTGAATATTAAGAGTTAGGAAAGAAGCTCAGTAGTTTTAGAAAGACTTTCACCTTAACTAAAAAGTCATAGAACTGAAGTTTGTCCATACGGGTCTCGATCATAAAGATATATAGCCATGAATTAAGGTGTTTGGGCTGTTTCGGTAGATTCTGGGCAGTTTTCGGAAAAGTTTGGAAGTCCATAAGTTATTTGTTATAAATCCTTTTGACAAACGGATAGATGTTTTGGAAACTAGGCTGGGTGAACTAACTTTTTGTCAATGATGTAAATTTTCCAGAAATGAGTTTATCAATGATTAAATTGGCTCTCAACATGATGTATTACAAAAACTGTTTCTATACTTAGTAATATTTTGCTAAAAAGCTGATGGAAATAAATAGAGTTTCGTCGATTTTGAAACGTGTATATCTTGGTCGTTATAAGCTTGTTTTCTACGTTCTTTATATCCCCAGAATCGTGGGACAACATACTAATATATTTTTGATAAGTCGGGATGGCTAGATCAAGTTTTACACCTCAGATTGCCCATTGAAAATCGTGGGACAGCAAGTCAAATTTTCAGAAAATAGTTTTCGTCGTTAAACTTGCAAAAATCATATCTCCTTCGTTATAAACTCGTTTTAATCCGTTCTTTTGCACACGGCTTCGTTTTTGAAAGTATTTTCTAAATCTCTAGCCCAAAGTTACCCGGAATCCCCTGATTTTTCTGGATTTTACAAAATGGGACAGCAACATTTATATAGTGGCTAAAATTCATTTTTCTTGTTTAATACTTGTCCAAATCCACTCCAATCACCACAAATCTAGTCTAATCCTACCATACACCTTCTTAAGGTGTCATGGGTTCCTAAACATCACCAACCTTGGTGGGTTTCATGGGGATAATCATAGGTTAATTTTTATCTCATAATAATTAAGAAATACTTGAAAAGTGGTATATATAACATAACTACTTGCATATTTAACTAATATATTATGAAAATACAACATGTTACTAATGAAATGAAGGTAATAGATGATGAAAATAACACTTGAAGCTTACTTGAATATATATGGAGTTTGATGAGAAATGGACTAAGAAACATAGGTTTTTATCACAAAACCCTAACAAGGAATGAAAATAGAGCTTGATTATAACTTGATCTTGAAAAATTGATGGATCATCCTTGTGTTTTAATTATGGGTCGTGGCTAGGAAGAGAGGAAAGGAGAGAAAACCTTGTTATTTGATTTCTAAAAATGAAAGTATGTGTTATTTGTGTTTTTGTATGAAAAATCTTATCCAATGGCATTTTTGTAAATAATTGGTCAAGTTGACTAGATATTTTGAGGGGGGAGGGGGGGGGGGGGGCTGCACATGGTGGATGAGTATGTAGGAAACTTGTTAATATCTAGTTCACGGAGTCGGTTTTGGTTCCGTTAATCGCTAAACGTAAAGTTTTAAACCGCGAAACGTAAATTCGGGTGTCGTAAAAATATGAAACTTGAAAGAATTACTAAACTTGTCAAAATACTCCATGATGAAATATAAAATGAATGGTAAGTTCCATCGGGTTGCTTAAACGCTATTAAAACTGGAAACGCGGGTTTAAAAACGCGTAATTCGCGTAAAACGCTGAACTAGAAAACGTAAAATTCCAAAACTTTTAGAATTGTCGTAAAATGAGAGAAAATCATATTTTTATCGTTTATAATGTTTTATGGAAATATCAGGATGCTGGAACGATGTTTAAACACGAAAGTAAATCTCGGACACGGCTTCGTGATTTTTGCAGAAATGATCCGACGAGCGCCAAACTCTCGGATTACCGTTAAAATAGTTTAACTTACGAGAATATGAAATAAAAATTTCGAAGATGAATAGTGAAAGTGAATAGTAATTGTGAATAGTAACTGATGAATAGTAACTTCCCGAAATAAAAGATGAAATTTCGACATGTGAAAAAGGACATGAAATTACGAGTTGTGACATTCTTCCCCTCTAAAAGGAACTTCGTCCCGAAGTTCAGTTTGTGTTGGTTTCTAGAGTGGTATTGGTGAAAAGATGATGATATTTATCGTGTAAACTTCTGAGCTCTAACAAGGTTCAAGTCTGATGGCCACCAGGCCTATTCTGTCTGAAATATTAAATGGTCCAGTGTATATCGGGTTTAACTTCCCGAATTTTTTTCTGAATGGTATCATGCCTTTCCTAGGCAGAACTTTCAACATGACTCTGCCACTAACTTGGAATTTTAATGGTTTACAACTTATCAAACTTGTAACTGATTCTTGATTTGTAGGAAATTCCTGGTTATTTCCTGAATGCTTACTAGACTAGTGAGTTGGGCTTTTCCAAATGTAGGTAAATCCATACCCAATAAATGCAGGTAACTATATACCCAATAAATGCAGGTAATCCATACCCAATAAATGCAGGTAATCCATACCCAATAAATGCATGTAACTCTATACCCAATAAATGCAGGTAATCCATACCCAATAAATGCAGGTAACTTTATACCCAATAAATGCAGGTAATCCATACCCAATAAATGCAGGTAATCCATACCAAATAAATGCAGGTAACTCTATACCCAATAAATGCAGGTAATCCATACCCAATAAATGCAGGTAATCCATACCCAATAAATGCAGGTAACTCTATACCCAATAAATGCAGGTAACTCTATGCCCAATAAATGCAGGTAATCCATACCCAATAAATGCAGGTAACTCTATACCCAATAAATGCAGGTAATCCATACCCAATAAATGCAGGTAACTCTATACCCAATAAATGCAGGTAATCCATACCCAATAAATGCAGGTCTCCCTATGTTTCCATCATTCTCTAATTCTGACCATTGGTCTGAAGATGATAGGTGGTGTGGTTCCAGAGAAAACTTACTGAAATCGCTAGGAGTTTGAGGTGAATCAAATTCCTCTATTAGAAATAATTGAAATGGGTATCATGAATCTTGTGGAAGAACTTACAAGGTTAAGTCTGTCAAAGGGTGTTGTTGAAAATAATAGATTAGGATAAGGTTGTGATCCTCAGCAGGATGTCATGAATTGAGTCTTTCTCCAACTACGATGCTTAGTCTCCATTACTAAGATTTTCCCCAAGCTCTATGTCATCAAATCACAAAATCCTAAATGTATAAGTGATGTAATATAGTGATTGATGTAACACCCCCAAAATACCGCAGCGGAAGACTGTGTCACAGGGGTGCTACTTCATAATACAAAGTACAAGTTATAGAAAACAACCTCTAAATGAGACGTTTTGAAAAGTTACCATTCGATTAATGAATTCAAAGTTACAAACATGAGATTCCAAAGTATGATACATAAATGTATACAAATGATTTGAATGGCAAATGATAAAAAGCATAAGTCTTCAGAATATGCAGCTTGACTCTAAGTTCCACGCACTAGCTATCGCCTTACTAACCTGAGATAAACATGCTAAAGTGTCAACACAATGGTTGGTGAGTTCATAGATTTTGTCTTAAAACATTTAAAAAGTCTTTAAAGAATGTTCACACAGCAAAGGCATTGTGAATCCACTCAGTTGCAAGTCCCGCCCATAACAACACTTGCAACCTGTGTGTTCACAACCCACTGCTAAAATATATAGTATGATTAAGACATGTATAAGTTCATCACAACAATTAAGCAATTAGTCGTGAGTCTCTACTTCATCTCCGAAGACCTCACTTGGGTATGCTGCTCACAAGGAAGGTAATAGCATTGGTTCTACTTCATCTCCGAAACCCAATGCATGTGTTATCACAAGGAGACTTACAAGTTTAGGTATAACGCAATCAAGTATAATGCAATCAAGTATAATGCAATCAAGTATAATGAAATCAAGTATAAGACAATCAAGCATAAAACAATTAAGTATAAATGTTTTGAGTATTTGTACAAGTAAGCAAGTAGTTGAGCATGTATCTCCCCCAAAGAGTTAAAACAAGTATAAAAAGAGTATGGGCTATGACTCACCTTAAGCTTATGTAATGAGAAATGAAAGTGGTAGTTGAATCGCGAAAGTCTCTAAGAGCAGCCTATAATAGAACGTTCCGACTTAGGTTTGGAGTAACGTCTAAGAATACGAAGAATTGCCTATATATGTCTTGCATAATGTTCATGATGTAGTACTTAGTATATAGTGTAAGTCTTTGAATATAAATGGTTTATGAAATATGTATAGTTTGTATATCTCTTACTACCGTTCGGGCCGACATAATTCAGAAGTCATGGAGTAAATGTTCGAGGAGCCAGGACACTTTAATTCGTAAATCCACAACTCATCTCGACGGATTACTTAATGAACTCCTCACATGAGGCTCCCTACTATTGTAGTATTTGATAACATATATATAAGTTTTTGATTCGAAAAGTTACATGGTCTTTAGCCGTGGATTTGCCGTGACCTTGGTTATTGTTACCATGGTCTTGAGACTCAACCTTGGCTTTAGCCATTGTTGTGGTCTTGGCTTTAGGTCATTAGACCTCTTGGTCTTAGTAAATCATAACTATTATATAGTGACTTTGGTCTAAAAATGGGCTGTTAAGAATTTGAAGAAAATATCACTCGGAAAGAGTTTTCAGGGCTCGAGCTTCTTTATTCCTGAACGAAAACGTCGTTCCGGACAACTTTCGTGTTTTAACTTTTTGATGAATCGGAGCAGAAGGGCCACTTTCAAAATGTCAGATTGCAAAACAGTAGGGTATTGGCAGATTCGGCGTTTTGGTTTTGCTAACTACTTTTGGCCGTATCTTTTGACTCGTGTACTCGTTTTAAGTAGTTCAAATTGCTATGTTTTCCTTGTTAAGTCCTCTTTAACAGTAAGTAAGTGTCAAATATCATAGTTGTACTATTTTGGTCGTGGTTCTCCAAGAAAGTCACTAGTTTACTTGTTTAAATAACATAAGTTAATATATATATATATACATAACTTGTTTTACCAATTTTTATATATCATGAACATAATAACAAGACAATATATAGCATGAAAGAAACATAATAAGCATGAAAATGATATTGAGCAAGAAAGTGTAATAGGATTTGCTTACAACTTTTGGCTTTCTAAAGAAAGGATGTCAAGTATAGAACTAGGACACTAAACCTAAGCTTGCAAATCCTTCACCATAACTCTTGTAACCCTTGCTAGCCTTTATATAACCCTTGTGAAAACCATTTAACTTCATCCCCTAATCACCTTGTGTAGCTCCTAATTCAACCATAGAATCACCAAACAAACTTAAGAACTAGGTAGAGAATACTAAGACCTTGAACTTTGTAGTGTAACTTGTAGTTTGAAGATCAAAGGATCATGGTTTTGTGATCTAAGTGTGGTGTTTGGAATGAAGAGAAAAGAATGGATTAAGCTTGTATTTATAGCATGAAGAGGAGGTTAGGAAGGTGCCTAGGAAGGTGCCTTAAGGAGGTGCAAGTATTATGATATTTTCCTAAACTTGGTGACCAAGTTTAGACATGTAATCAATCCAAGACATCAAGTATGAGATCAAGACACATACTAGGTGATTCCCCCCCCCCCCTCTAAGTCGGCCAAGGCTGATCTAGGGTGACTAGATGAGTAGTCATGGTCTTATCTAAGTTACGGAGTGAGTTTTGGTCCCGGTAATTGCTAACGGTAAGTTGTTAAGTCACGAAACGTAAAACCGGGTATCCTAAAAATATGAAACTTATAAATATGCTAGAACTTATCAATATACTCCATAATAAAATATAAAATGAGTGGCAGTTTCTATTGGGGTGCTCAAACCCTGCTAAAACTGGAAACGCGGGTCTAAAACGCGTAATACGTAAAACGTACGAAAGTTGCGTAAAATTGAGAAAAGTAAAATGTAACTTTTCTAATAGGATACTAATGACTTAAAATGACTTATAATGTCTAGGCTGGGCTCTGTCTAGTGTCGGTTGGTATTTAATGTCTTTAAACTTAAAACCGTAAGACTAAAAATCAAAGAATGATTTATAAAATCAAGGAATGATTTTTGGTCAAAGGAGGAGGGAAAAATATGTTGACTTTTTCTAATAAGTTGAAAACTCACATTGTCTTAGAAACACGGTGCAGGTATAGGCTAAGGTTACGGCTAAGTAAAAGTGCTTAAAAACGAGAATTCCTGTTTCTCACGGCCGAGGTTTATTTGGTCATATTTTTCTTAGTCATGATTAATTCTCTAATTAATCATGAGAGTACTAAACATTTTTCTGATGCGGGGTCACTTAACGCGGTCGAGTTTCGTTGTGCGTAGAATTTTTGAATGACGTTTTACCCTAAAACGTGTAATTCCGTGTAATTCCTTAATAACTTTCACGAAAATGATCTGCTGAATGTCAAACTTTTAATTTGCTATGGGAGTGATTTATCACTCGAGGCCAAGAAACAAAAATCAAATTTCGGGAAAATTTCAGGAAAAATGAATAGTAAAAGTGAATAATAAAAGTGAATAGTAATTAACCTGAAAATGTGAATTGTTACAGTCTCTACCCCTTAAGGAGAACTTCGTCCCGAAGTTTAGTTGATGTTAACTACTTACGGTGTGTCTAAAAGAATTCGGGATCTTTAATATAGTGGTGTTTACTCTGATTCGTCTAAGGTTCTGGTTAAGGAGTTGTATCGGCTACAATTAAGCCCACTTATTTATAACTCATTACTTACATAAAGAAGCGTCCAAATTTATGTAAGTAAGGGATCATAAACTTATGGTTCGGTGATTTACAATTTCTTTATTTAAATGAAGAGGCGTCCTAATCCATTTAAATAAGGAGATTCTAAAGCATCCTACTTAAGAATTTCCGACACAAAAATCCGCCTTCTGAGGCCGATAGGAAGATAATCAAGTCATCAAATCCCTAAAGCTAAGCAATAATATTATTTAACTCAAATCTTGTGTCTCATCAAACAAGAACTGTCACAAGATCAAGTTAAATAATTAGTTATTACTGAGCTCCATGTTTTTAATGACTCGACTAAACTCTGGGGCTCCTTATAATACTAAAGTCACATCATCTAACAGCGTGGAACTAAACCAACAACTACCAAAAAGCGTATGCGTATGTAGTGTGTGTAAGGCAAATAAAGAGGAGAGTCTTAACGTATATAGTAGTTATAGTCTAGGCACTAAATGCAACCTAGTTCTCTATAACCTGGCTCTGATACCAATCTGTAACACCCCCAAAATACCACAGCGGAAGACTGTGTCACAGGGGTGCTACTTCATAATACAAAGTACAAGTTATAGAAAACAACCTCTAAATGAGACGTTTTGAAAAGTTACCATTCGATTAATGAATTCAAAGTTACAAACATGAGATTCCAAAGTATGATACATAAATGTTTACAAATGTTTTGAATGGTAAATGATAAAAAGCATAAGTCTTCAGAATATGCAGCTTGACTCTAAGTTCCACGCACTAGCTATCGCCTTACTAACCTGAGATAAACATGCTAAAGTGTCAACACAATGGTTGGTGAGTTCATAGATTTTGTCTTAAAACAGTTAAAAAGTCTTTAAAGAATGTTCACACAGCAAAGGCATTGTGAATCCACTCAGTTGCAAGTCCCGCCCATAACAACACTTGCAACCTGTGTGTTCACAACCCACTGCTAAAATATATAGTATGATTAAGATATGTATAAGTTCATCACAACAATTAAGCAATTAGTCGTGAGTCTCTACTTCATCTCCGAAGACCTCACTTGGGTATGCTGCTCACAAGGAAGGTAATAGCATTGGTTCTACTTCATCTCCGAAACCCAATGCATGTGTTATCACAAGGAGACTTACAAGTTTAGGTATAACGCAATCAAGTATAATGCAATCAAGTATAATGCAATCAAGTATAAGACAATCAAGCATAACACAATTAAGTATAAATGTTTTGAGTATTTGTACAAGTAAGCAAGTAGTTGAGCATGTATCTCCCCCAAAGAGTTAAAACAAGTATAAAAAGAGTAGGGGCTATGACTCACCTTAAGCTTATGTAATGAGAAATGAAAGTGGTAGTTGAATCGCGAAAGTCTCTAAGAGCAGCCTATAATAGAACGTTGCGACTTAGGTTTGGAGTAACGTCTAAGAATACGAAGAATTGCCTATATATGTCTTGCATAATGTTCATGATGTAGTACTTAGTATATAGTGTAAGTCTTTGAATATAAATGGTTTATGAAATATGTATAGTTTGTATATCTCTTACTACCGTTCGGGCCGACATAATTTAGAAGTCATGGAGTAAACGTTCGAGGAGCCAGGACACTTTAATTCGTAAATCCACAACTCATCTCAATGGCTTACTTAATGAACTCCTCACATGAGGCTCCCTACTATTGTAGTATTTGATAACATATATATAAGTTTTTGATTCAAAAAGTTACATGGTCTTTAGCCGTGGCTTTGCCGTGACCTTGGTTATTGTTACCATGGTCTTGAGACTCAACCTTGGCTTTAGCCATTGTTGTGGTCTTGGCTTTAGGTCATTAGAACTCTTGGTCTTAGTAAATCATAACTATTATATAGTGACTTTGGTCTAAAAATGGGCTGTTAAGAATTTGAAGAAAATATCACCCGGAAAGCGTTTTCAGGGCTTGAGCTTCTTTAACCCTGAACGAAAATGTCGTTCCGGACAACTTTCGTGTTTTAACTTTTTGATGAATCGGAGCAGAAGGGCCACTTTCAAAATGTCAGATTGTAAAACAGTAGGGTATTGGCAGATTCGGCGTTTTGGTTTTGCTAACTTCTTTTGGCCGTATCTTTTGACTCGTGTACTCGTTTTAAGTGGTTCAAATTGCTATGTTTTCCTTGTTAAGTCCTCTTTAACAGTAAGTAAGTGTCAAATATCATAGTTGTACTATTTTGGTCGTGGTTCTCCAAGAAAGTCACTAGTTTACTTGTTTAAATAACATAAGTTAATATATATATATATATATATATATATATATATATATATATATATATATATATATATATATATATATACATAACTTGTTTTACCAATTTTTATATATCATGAACATAATAACAAGACAATGTATAGCATGAAAGAAACATAATAAGCATGAAAATGATATTGAGCAAGAAAGTGTAATAGGATTTGCTTACAACTTTTGGCTTTCTAAAGAAAGGATGTCAAGTATAGAACTAGGACACTAAACCTAAGCTTGCAAATCCTTCACCATAACTCTTGTAACCCTTGCTAGCCTTTATATAACCCTTGTGAAAACCATTTAACTTCAGCCCCTAATCACCTTGTGTAGCTCCTAATTCAACCATGGAATCACCAAACAAACTTAAGAACTCGGTAGAGAATACTAAGACCTTGAACTTTGTAGTGTAACTTGTAGTTTGAAGATCAAAGGATCATGGTTTTGTGATCTAAGTGTGGTGTTTGGAATGAAGAGAAAAGAATGGATTAAGCTTGTATTTATAGCATGAAGAGGAGGTTAGGAAGGTGCCTAGGAAGGTGCCTTAAGGAGGTGCAAGTATTAGGATATTTTCCTAAACTTGGTGACCAAGTTTAGACATGTAATCAATCCAAGACTTAAAGTATGAGATCAAGACATATACTAGGTGATTCCCCCCCCCCTATAAGTCGGCCAAGGCTGATCTAGGGTGACTAGATGAGTAGTCATGGTCTTATCTAAGTTACGGAGTTAGTTTTGGTCCCGGTAATTGCTAACGGTAAGTTGTTAAGTCACGAAACGTAAAACCGGGTATCCTAAAAATATGAAACTTATAAATATGCTAGAACTTATCAATATACTCCATAATAAAATATAAAATGAGTGGCAGTTTCTATTGGGGTGCTCAAACCCTGCTAAAACTGGAAACGCGGGTCTAAAACGCGTAATACGTAAAACGTACGAAAGTTGCGTAAAATTGAGAAAAGTAAAATGTAACTTTTCTAATAGGATACTAATTACTTAAAATGACTTATAATGTCTAGGCTGGGCTCTGTCTAGTGTCGGTTGGTATTTAATGTCTTTAAACTTAAAACCGTAAGCCTAAAAATCAAAGAATGATTAATAAAATCAAGGAATGATTTTTGGTCAAAGGAGGAGGGAAAAATATGTTGACTTTTTCTAATAAGTTGAAAACTCACATTGTCTTAGAAACACGGTGCAGGTATAGGCTAAGGTTACGGCTAAGTAAAAGTGCTTAAAAACGAGAATTCCTGTTTCTCACGGCCGAGGTTTATTTGGTCATATTTTTCTTAGTCATGATTAATTCTCTAATTAATCATGAGAGTAATAAACATTTTTCTGATGCGGGGTCACTTAACGCGGTCGAGTTTCGTTGTGCGTAGAATTTTTGAATGACGTTTTACCCTAAAACGTGTAATTCCGTGTAATTCCTTAATAACTTTCACGAAAATGATCTGCTGAATGTCAAACTTTTAATTTGCTATGGGAGTGATTTATCACTCGAGGCCAAGAAACAAAAATCAAATTTCAGGAAAATTTCGGGAAAAATGAATAGTAAAAGTGAATAGTAAAAGTTTCCGGGAATAGTAATTAACCTGAAAATGTGAATTGTTACAATTGATTTACCAAAGATCGATGTTTAAAATTTCTTAGCATCCAGTAGTTTTGTAAAAGATTAACCAAAAGGAATTTGTTTGTCAAAATAAGTGCCTCAGAAAAGTATTTCTTACAAGATACATGTTTTGTATAACGGTAGTTTGGAGAAAAATCCCTTTAAAAGTGAAAGTATTAAGAGGGTAAAATAGACAGGTAGATATGTCTGCACAAATGCATAGATGTCTAACGTTTAGTTCCTGAGGTTGAATAATGCCTATTGGTGGGTACTAGGCAAAACTACACGCATAAATATTCAAACTAACTTAAGTCCTGAAATGATTTATCATTGAAATTTGTCATCACATTGGCAAAATATATGTTCGGGTCTGATCTCTTTCTTGGTATGAAAATGAGGTTATCTGGAATTTCTAGAGAACACAACTCCTTAGGGGAATCTATATCGATATTCTTACTTCAAATCAATTATCCTTGGTGAAAACTCATTGCAGGGAAGTTTGCGTTTAGATGAGACCATGTTTAATAAAAATACTCTACAGTATCGGTTAGAAGGCTTGGTTTATTTCTATAGTGTTGTTAGCGTAACTTAACATTGTGTTCGATCCTGTAGCTCAGTCTAGCTAGTACCTTTGAATGATAAAATTTGACAACTAGGTCAGAGATGGTGATTCGGATGGTCTCGTGGTATCTTAGGATTGTTGTTGAGTTATGAATTTTCTGACTATATACTTCTAGTCCTTGTTAGTAGTTCTATAATCCTTTCATTGCTTTTCTTGTATCGAGAAATCCTCGTAGTAATTGATGGTATGGAAAATCTTTCCTAGGGAGGTCATTGATAATATCCACTTATCAATATTGGGAGTACTGAGGGATGAGTGGCATAGGAATCTATAGAGTGTCACCTAATTCCTTATATATATATGGGGATGGGGAAAGGAAATGATAGTGATGGTGAGAAGGGAAAAGAATGTGACAGCTGCGACATAATGTGATTGTGATGAAAGAAAATACTGTGATGTAAGTGTATTGTGCATAGACGTAAATGTTCATGAAATTAAATGACCAGTTGACGTGCTTCCAAGTGGCGGTTCACGAGGTGATGAAAAGTATGAATGTTCTGACAACGAGGGTATACTCACATATGCATGAAACATTTGGAAATTGAGTAGAGCATTCAATCCAGACAAAATTTTATTATAACCATTCTCAGTGTTGCAAAATTCATTTCTGAGTCAGATATAGGTAGTCAGCCTATGTCCTACTATCCCGGGTTGAATATAAATGACTAGTCTATATTCCATCGAGGTTCCATGAATTTTGAAAAACTCAGTTAAGTTATACTAATACTATGTCCTTCACAAATACCAAGACGGTCTGAAAGACTAAGGCAAGTGACCAAACTCGAGGTCAAATGATGAAACTATGCAAAGAAAAACATAACGCAGTGACATATATGATACATGAACATGCTTATATGAAAGACAATTATAGTAATCAACTACAATAAATGAATATAATATATCAGATAATGAGACACAAATCTCATCACCTATGTCAGCAACTAACCACAAATGAGGCATCATCTTGGCAGGCAGGCACGTGACGGTAATAGGGTTAAGTTTCTTAAAAGTAGCTATAGCCTAGGTTTTAAAAACACTTAGTTTGCTATAGCCAAAGCTCTGATGCCAATCTGTCACACCCCTAAAATCGGGTCCAGCGGAAGCATACATGCAGCTGGGGTGTAACTCAATTGGTACCACAACACAAGTACAAAATGGTTTTCACTTGAATCATTTAGAATAAAATAGATTTATCAAAAATGTTGAATTTACATTGTCAAAAGTAGTGCGGAAGTAGGCCCTAAAAATAATTTAGAACGGTCCCCAAATGAATAAATCAGAGTCTTCTATGACCATGTCATGCCCTGCCAAAACCTCCTGTAGCGTGCCATTTCTTAAAACCTGAAAATACATGCTAAAGTGTCATCACGAGGTTGGTGAGTTCATAGAGTCTTGTGAGAAAGAATGTAATGCATATGGATGAAGATGTCCCAGCAAAGGCATTGTAAATCCACTCAGTTCCAAGTCCCGCCATAAGAGACTTGTAACCTGTGTGTTTACAACCCACTGCCAAATGTGTTTTGGTTTGTGTGAACAAAATAATGCTTGAATCTCAATTCAAAGATAAGTGTAGCAAGACCGCTATATAAACAATTTTAACAATGAGGTTATATAAACAATGATGACAATCCCATGAAATGCAGGTAATCAAACATACCAATGAAATGCAGGTAATCAACCATGTAAAGCGAGTAATGCGTTTAAGTAAAACGAGCATGTATTCTCCCCCAAAGAGTTTACAAAACAATTAAAAGAGTAGGGGCTATGACTCACCTGGTGCGATAGCTACGATGACAAAAGTGGATACACAGAAATGAGGTTCGATCTCTAACCGCAACCTAATATGGATGATACGGTCTAATGTAAGAAATGAAATTATGCTACACATGCAAATACGTATTTTATCGATACCACTCGTTAGTTTTGAAAATAACGCTTATCGTCGAAAAATATGTTTTTGACGTCTCGTTAAGTTAATAACCACTTTTCGTATAAATATATTGAAACGGTACTCCACGATCCTCGTTTGGTGTTCTATCGGCAAATATAAGGTTTTCGACGTAAAATGACACTTTTCATAACTTGAAAAAATATGGCCAAAGTGGTCTCGTAAAACTAGTCGCAAAATGGTGAATATTAATAGTTAGGAAAGAAGCTCGGTAGTTTTAGAAAGACTTTCACCTTAACTAAAAAGTCATAGAACTGAAGTTTGTCCATACGGGTCTCGATCATAAAGATATATAGCCATGAATTAAGGTGTTTGGGCTGTTTCGGTAGATTCTGGGCAATTTTTGGGAAAGTTTGGAAGTCCATAAGTTATTCGTTATAAATCCTTTTGAGAAACGGGTAGATGTTTTAGAAACTAGGCTGGGTGAACTAACTTTTTGTCAATGATGTAAATTTTCCAGAAATGAGTTTATAAATGAGTAAATTGGCTCTCAACATGATGTATTACAAAAACTGTTTTTCTATACTTAGTAATATTTTGCTAAAAAGCTGATGGAAATAAATAGAGTTTCGTCGATTTTGAAACGTGTATATCTTGGTCGTTATAAGCTTGTTTTCTACGTTCTTTATATCCCCGGAATCGTGGGACAACATACTAATATATTTTTGATAAGTCGGGATGGCTAGATCAAGTTTTACACCTCAGATTGCCCATTGAAAATCGTGGGACAGCAAGTCAAATTTTCAGAAAATAGTTTTCGTCGTTAAACTTGCAAAAATCATATCTCCTTCGTTACTTGAATATTTACGAATTAAAATGTCCTGGCTCCTCGAACGTTTACTAACATGACTTCTGAATTATGTCGGCCCGAACGGTAGTAAACGATATATAAACTATACATGTTTCATGAATCATTTCTTTTCAAAGACTTACACTATACATCGTACCACATCATGGACTAAATGCAAGACATATATAGGCAATTCTTCATATTCTTAGACATTATTCCAAACCTAAGTTGCAACAATTATTCTAGGTTGCTCGTAGAAGTTCTTACGGCATATCCATTATTCTCTTTATACATCATCCAACTCAAGGTGAGTTCATAACCCCACTTTCTATTGTTTAACTATTTTACAAACCCATGGGGGGATACATGCTATTATTTTTCTACTCGAACACAATGCTTTCTACTGTATGCTATCCGACTATGTTTTATTATCACTAAGTAACATCCTTGCCAAACCAAGATCCCTTATTATGAACCATTTAATCACTAGTAATAGTGAGCGCGAATATTGTGAATAGGCCTATTGGGATTGACGAATCCCATTTGTGTTGAACAACTACGAGTTCAAACAAATGCACTAATATTTGAGACATAGGTATGACGGCAAAATACCTACCGGGATAACTCCGCCGATTGATATTGGTACCCGTTAACGTTTTGGTGTCATAAGCTTAGTGAATTAATAACCGTTCCGGGCGTATAACAACGTAGCCTACCTGTTTTGTTTTCCAACCATTGGTGTGAGCCTATAACTCACACTACCAACATATTGTGTTCAAACATTAAACAAACTCTATGAATATCACTCAACCTTTGTGTTGACCTCTTAAGCATGTATTTCAGGTTCATGATGATCAAGGATGGCACGGAAGGGCACGGATATTCAAGAGGGCTATAAATTCTATTATCATTCAAAAACTCGTTTAATGCAATTTGTAAACATGGAACCATCTGGGACCTCATTTTGTAATCTCTGATATTTATACAATTTGAATGATAAATCTTTTAAAACGACTAAATTGGAGTTCGTTTTCTATTATTGTGACTATTGTGCCGTCGAGTAACACCCAGTTTGAATTCCGCTGCATCCATGAATTGGGGGTGTTACAGCCGCTACTCAAACTTACCCCAACCCCTCTAGACATTAGTTATAGCATCGAGCTAGCTAATGGCAATCTAGTTAACACTCGTAGCGTAATCCGTGGCTGTACCGAATGTTGCAAAAATCATGAATCGGTAGTCGGGCGGTCAACCATCCTACAACGATTAATTGGTCAAGGCGGGATTAATCGGATTGACATTTTTTGCAAGTTTTTTGTATTTCTGGATACCAAACTAAAGATTTTAACTGATTCCAAGCCTACTATTTTTCCAAACCTTAATAAAAGGCTCCAATTCTGATTATGAGGCCCATTGTGCATTATAATTGAAATAAATGATCCTCAAATTAAGTAAAATGCCTAAATTGCTATTTTTTTAAGTTGACTGATTAGGCCGATTCGGCCAATTTTTGACCGATTCGGCCGATTTTTGACTGATTAGTGGCCGATTTTTGCCTAGGCCGATTTTCTCCACCGATTTTCAAAACTCAACAAGGTATAAGGCCGATTACCGATTAATCAGCCGATTCGACCAATTTTTGCAACACTGGTTGTACCTTAAATCTTTTAGATCACCCGTTTAGTATCGATCTCATGCTGATTGAACTCGGAAGCTTCGACATAGTAGTTGGAATTGATTGGTTATCTAAGCATCAGGCGAGTATTGTTTGTGGAGAGCGAGTTGTTCATATCCCTCTCAATGATGAGACTTTGCTTGTTCGAAGTGAAACATAGTGGAACTCGTTTGAATATCATATCGTGTATTATGACCATGAAGTACATCGAGAAACGATATCATGCATTCCTAGCACATGTGGTTAAGAAGGAGTCGGGAGAGAAGTGACTCGAGGATGTTCCTGATGCGGGATTTTGCAACCTCACAAAAGGTTTTACTTCTCAAGGGATCTTGAGAAGCTTGCAATCCTCCAGGCAGTGTACTTGACCGTTGTAGTCTAGTATATGGTAGGTCCGGGGGATTGATCGTTCTCTAGGTCCGGGGGATTGATCGTTCTCTAGGGGAATAGTGTCGTTAGGATTGAAGTGTAGGTCAACTAGGTTTAAAGATGAGGGATGATTCTTTTTGGTATTTTATGTTTTATGAAAGCAATTTTAAATCTCGGGTATTAAAAAAGTGGGCGGAATTAGTTGCTAGCCAACTAACCCAAAACTACGAATTAAACTAAAAACAATAAAATAAAAATAACAAGAAAAGTAAATGTGGTGGACTATGTATATGAGACAAACGTGTTTACTTAGATTTCACTACTGCCTAGTTATCTCTTATTGGTTTGTTGAATGACAATTGTTTAGTTAAAGTGTTGTATTCCTTAATACCAGTCGTGGGGGCGTGCACGTCCTTCCCCAACTCTATGAATATCTACTTCTTCTTATGACGACACGTTTAGAACCCTATCATAGAATCATCAATATCTACTCATGCATTAAATACAACCAATAAAACCGTAGTGCACATCCGATTACGTTTCTTAAGACGTTCAATCATGTTACATAAAGGAGGTTAGCCAGTTTTCTTAAGCCTAACGCGAATCAATCAAGCAAACAATAAAAAACTCACCAACAATCAATAACTAGGTTTCATTAGATCTAAACAAACACAAAACAACCTAAGCTAGCATGTTAAAAAGAAGAAAAGATAAAGAAGAAATCAAACAACACATAGACATGATGAATGATTAAAAGATTACTTATCTTCAATGAAACATGAGAGAAAAGAGGGTTTGGGAACCCTTGAAATATCTGGAAATTCGTCTCTAGGGTTTTGCACAAAATTACACCACACTAATGAATGAGAATTCCGAAACTATATATAGATTTTATAAGCTGACGGCGTCAGGTTATAGGTCCTGACGCTGTCAGAACACTGCTCTTTAGGGTTTCGTATTGCCCAAACAAAGTTCTTACGTCGTCACTTAGAAAACCTTCTGGGCCGTCTCGTTTAATCTCAAAGCCTGACAGCCTCGCTTCCATTGCACCTGACGTCGTCAGGTACAAATCTTCAATTACTTTCTGGGGTGTCACATGTTAAAGTCCACCAGTTCCATTCTTCAAGTGACGACGTCAGCATCCAAGCCTGACGCCGTCCGGTGTAAATCCTGACTTTTCTTGATTTTCTTGTTTTCTTCATTCTTGAGCCTAAAAACGTCCAAAATGCTCCAAAATACTCCATATTCCAGAAATCATGTCCTAAGTACCTAAAATGAGAAAATAAACGATTTAAGGTAATTTTTTTTTATCATAAATTCACGACTTAGGGCTTAAATGACCCCCTAAAAATGCATCAAATAAATCTTTATCAGTTCCTATAGTGGATGATTTTCCTGAAGTATTTCTTGAAGATTTGCCAAGACTTCCACCGGTTCGACAAGTAGAATTCCATATCGACTTAGTTCCGGGAGCTGCACCTGTAGCACATGCGCCGTATCAAATAGCTCAGTCAGAAATGGAAGAGTTGTCCAAGCAATTGCAAGAGTTATTGGATAAAGGATTCGTTTGACATAGTTCCTCGCCCTGGGGAGCTTCGGTATTATTCGTGAAGAAGAAGGAGGGATCATTCCGGATGTGTATTGATTACCGTGAGTTGAACAAGTTAACAGTGAAGAACCGCTACCCGTTACCGAGAATTGACGATCTATTTGATCAACTACAAGGATACAGTTACTACTCCAAGATAGATTTGCGTTCAGGTTACCATCAACTCAGAGTTAGGGAAGAGGACATTCCCAAGACAGCATTTAGGACGCATTATGGTCATTATGAGTTTCAAGTGATGCCATTTGGTTTGACAAACACACCTGAGATATTCATGGATCTCAAGAACCGAGTGTGTAAACCGTATTTTAGCAAGTTTGTGATAGTCTTCATCGACGACATTTTGATATACTTTAAGAGTAAGGAGGAACACAAGCAGTATCTGGTAACGATTCTTAAGTTACTCAAGGATGAGCAATTGTACGCGAAGTTCTCTAAGTGTGAGTTTTGGATTCGTAAGGTATAATTTTTGGGTGATGTGATTGACAGCAAAGGGTTACATGTTGATCCCGCAAAGATTGAAGCTATTGAGAAATGGGCAACGCCTGTTAACGCCACAGAAATTTGTCAATTTCTGGGATTGGCTGGTTATTACCGGAGATTCATTGAGGGATTCTCCAAGATAGCTAAACCGTTAACTACGTTGACTCAAAAGGTTAAGAAGTATGAGTGGGGAAAGGACAAAGAGGAAGCGATTCAAATCTTGAAACAGAAGCTTTGTAGTGCACCGATTTTGGCATGTCGGATGGAGTTGAAGATTTTGTTGTTTACTGTGATGCATCATATCAAGGATTAGGAGCAGTTTTGATGCAACGAGGTAAGGTCATGGCATATGCTTCCCGATAGCTAAAGACACACGAGGAGAAATATACCACGCATGAAGAAGTTGTATTGGTGGCCCAATATGAAGAAGTTGTATTGGTGGCATATGCTTCTCGAGTCTTATAATTCGAAGTACTCCATCCACCCAGGATCCGATAAGATGTACCACGATATGAAGAAGTTGTATTGGTGGCCCAATATGAAAGCTGAGATTGCCGATTATGTTCGCAAGTGTCTTACGTGTGCCAAGGTTAAGGCCAAACATTAGAAACCGTCTGGTCTTCTATAGCAAGTCGAGATTAGCGAATGGAAACGGGAATGGATCACAATGGATTTTGTCACCCAACTTCCCAAGACTTCGACTGGGTTTAATGCTATTTGGGTTATAGTCGATCGACTAACGAAATCTGCTCACTTTTTGCCGATTAGAGAGAACTCAACATGGAGCACTGATGAGTGCTCAAACACTCATCATTTTTGTCGTATTTAAACTGCCAAAACATCCGAAAACGCTCAGAAATGCATCAAAATACTTAAAATATCCCAGGGATTGTATTTTATACGTTTCTAATGCAAAATGAGCAAAAACAATAAAAAACAAGCAAAGTTTACACAATTGGCAGTTTTAGTCCCCCGACTTTAAAAAAGTTACAAAACTAGTCCCTACGCATTTGTTTTGAAAGTAAAATCAACCTAAGGCATTTAGAAATCAAAATTTATCAAAAATTGTCCTTAGGCAAAAACTTTGGAAAATTTACGCTTTTGGTCCCTGCAGTTTGGGAAACTGTCAAAATCAGTCCCTGGGAATTTTTAAAAGTAAGAAATGTGTTTTATGGCCCTTGTGTTATTGAAATATGGCGAAATCCGTCCCTTTGGATACTTTGGGTGATTGGCGACTTTGGTCCTCATAAAAATCACAAACTACAATTTTGGTCCTTGTTTTGTTATAACTAAACAAACAAACGGACCTTTGTATTTCTTTAACCAAACAAACCAAACCCATCACAAATAACAACCACCCCAAGTCCATTTTTATCCACAGCCCACCACAGCCCACCCACCACCTCTTTTTATTAAAATAAAAACAAACCGTTTAACAATCCCATCCCCCACTTTCCTTCTTCCCCGCCAAACCAACACACAGCCCCCAACACACTTTGCTATCCCAACAACATTGTCCCCCTCCCCTCTCCTACCATCCACCCTAATTCACCACTCCACTAAACCCTAATTTACACCCTAATTGTCCTCCACTACATTCGGTACAAAAGAAAAGCATCAATGGTCAAGATGGGGGGGAAGCAGATAATCAATGGCTTGGGATATCTCCAAGGGTACAAAAGCAACAAAGGCATGCCAGACAAGCAGAGACAAAGTGGAAAAGGAGAAAAGACAGCCTGGTTCAATGTTCACTTTTTATTGTATTTTTTTTAGTATTTAAGTTTTGGATTTGTAAGCCAGAAAAAGAGAGTAGTGAGGGAAGTTAGAAAAAGTAGTCAAGTAATCTTAGTAGTTGTTTATGTAATTCAGTAGTCTGTAAACCTTTTTTTTTCAATATCAATGCAATTTTAGTTTCTTCAAAATTTCAAGTGAAAATTACTCTCAGTTTCATATGGTCTCAGATTACATTTGAAGTTATTATTGTTATCTTGAAGTTTCATAACCTCACATTTGCTCTCAGTAATCACCAAGAAAACAAAATAAAAACAGAAGGAGAAAATATAAAAAAAATAAGAAGTAAACAATTGAGTGCAGGGTACCTTTGCATTAGACCTTGGAGGCTTGAGGAAGTTGCCTGCAATGGATGGGGCAAGATGGATTTCACTAGCTTGTTGCAAAACAAGCTAGAGCTTAAAGCTGCCATTAAGTTGGAGCCTTTGTTTAGCTAAGGCCCCAAGTGAGTCCAATTTGTGATTTTTATTTTATCATTGTGGTATTGTTTCCTGTACAATCAGTTTTCATTGTTGCTTATAAATGCTCTTTTAGTTTATTAAAACTGATTTTAGTTTAATTAGAAATAGAGTTAATAGGTTGTAATTAGCAGTTGTTGTGCATTGAGTAGTTTAGAGTAAGACTGCATTAGTGAATTGTAGTTGTTCATTGTTGAATCTCATTGTTCAATCTGCCTTAAAACTAGTAGGTTTCAGTAACTATGGCACCTAATTGGTAATTTGTCATTAGGATCAACAAAACTAAGTGTAGACAGATTTTAAAGTGGTGTTTGGCATAGCTAATTAATCTGAGTTATGGTTGTTTTTAGTTGCTAAAATCTGATTACCCATTGTTCTTAAGTGTAAACCAGGTCCCTTTGACCAACACATTGGTTATTTTTTACACAAAAAGTCAAATTCACCTCAAAATCTCATAACAGTTGGACTGTCACATCTTTGGACTGTTAATCTTTTATTTTGGGTAAAGAAAGTGATTAAGGTTGTTAAATTTAGGTTTAGTATAACTTAATTAAATTAATTCAGTAATCTAAAATGGATCAAATCTCAGATTAGTCAACTCTTTCAAGATAACAAAAAGTCAAAGATTCTTAATAGCTCAGTTTTCCTAAAAGTTTGGAGATTTGTTCTGATTTTTGTGGGTAGATTGGGGATTTGAAATTTTGTATGCTTAAACCCTACCACTTAGTCTACTGATACCTGCAAAAGTTAGATTTTTTAGAATTTATTTGAAGCTTGTGCAAGCTTGTGATTGGAGCTGCAGGGCATGGATCTGCCCTGAGCAACCAGTGACCATTTTTCAAGTAACTACAAATCAGCTAACTTTGGGTGAAGGGATTAAATATTTGTTGTTTTGAAATCTCACTTAGGTAGTTTTTAGGATTGTGCCTTTAAGTTTTCACTAGTATGCTTAATCAGAGCTTAATTTGAGGTCATTTGTTGACTGATTGAACCCCCCATGCTGATAGGTGTGCATCAGCAATCATAAGATCTTATAGATTTCTTTTTTTTATTTGGCTTAAATCTAGTTTTGTGATTGAAATTGATAGTTGTTTTGCATGTTATTTGAACTTGTGCTTTAAATTCCAGCTTATTTAAGTTTCATATAATCTTTTTGAGCCTTGGGATTTGTCTGCTCATCAGCCTACCTCAGTATTGATCACCCCATTTCACAAGTCCCCCACAAGCTCACACCTTGAGCTAATTCCTTGGCCTTGGACTTTTTGACCAGCTCACCAACTTAGCTTGTAGGTTCAAAACCTTTTTCAGGCTCTTAAGCTTCTTTAATAAGCACAATTAGGCCTGCTAGTGACCTTCAAACTCCATATTGACCACTCAGTCATACTGAGCAAATCAGTGTTGGGTCCCAAGTTTCCCAAGCCTTTATTTGACTCAACTGTTGGATTCAACCTTTGTATCTTGGCAATTTGGAAAGCCCCTCAGGAGGACTTGTTAGATGTATCATCATTTTGAGCCTTTGACCAGACTTGTAGGTCCCATCTTAGGCTTAAAGTGACCCCTTGGATCTGTTTGAGTTCTGAGTAAAGCTTAAGTGCTTATTTGGTGTTACAAGCTTGTTTGTTGTGCTTATTTGGATCTATTTGCCTTATTTCAAGTTACTAGCTTCCTGTCTCAGTTTATTTTTCCTTAGAGCAGCTTAAGTACAGCTTTTTCACAAATCTACAAGCCTTAATAAGCTCAATTAAGATCCTGTTAAGCACTTGGGTTTCCCAAGTGCTTATTTCTGAGTTGTAGCTAAAGTGGTTTTGTAAAAAGTTCATCATTTGAGTTATAAAAGTAGTGTGTAAAAGAAAATTTTGAAAAAGACAAAAAAATTAGAAGTGATAGCTTCTATTTAAGCTATCTTAGCTTATTTTCTGCTTATTCATAAGCAAAAGCTATTTTTAAATTTTTCTTAGGCTTCTGGTTTCATAAAAGATTTTTAGGAATTTTTTCAGATTTTTCTGGAATCATTTAGTATTTTTTATAATTTAGTTTAATTTAAATCAATTAATTAAATAGTTTTTAATTAGTAATAATTAATTAAAAGTTAGGAAAAATAGTTTTTCTATTTCAAAATTAGTTTTATATTATTTTAGATTTTTCTAAATTTTATTTTCATTTTTCTAGTTAATTTTCATAATTATTAGTAATTTAGGGTAATTTAGTTAATTAAAAAGTAATTATTAAATAATAATTAATTAATAGTAATTAATTAAATAGTGTAAAAATTATTTTTCTTTTTCTAAAAATTTTCTTAAGTCATTAGGATGGTAAAAATATAAATTTCACATTCGTAGGACTTTGTTTACTCCCGTTTCACTTTTTTATTTGCGCGTTCGCGTTTATTTGTAATTAAAACGCGTGTTTTTAGGTTAAATTGCGTTTTTAAATCATCTGATCATCAGTAATTGTTAGTTAAGTGTTTATAAGTCATTTTCCATCATTATCTCGTAGTGTAACCATAATAATCAAATTCCTGACCTTTCTGATCAATCACCCGATCCTTTAAAACGTTCACAAATACAATTGCACGCCTCGCTGGGACAAAACGACCCGGGGATTCCCTAAACTCCTTGGTTAGTTGGTTTTTGACATTTGACTTGGTTGACCATTACCTGGTGAACTTAGTTGACCGTTCAGAACCAATCAAAATTTGGCGCCGCTGCTGGGGAGGCTGCTGCGTATCTGCACACGTTCTTTAAGATTAGTGGTTTTTCACACATCACTGTATAAACTCACCCACTTTTTGTAAATCTCAATCATAAAACAAAAACGTCATTAACACTTTTCCTAAAGTGTTAACAACACCAAAAAAATAAAAAACAAACAAAACAGATCATTACGTTTTCTATATCGGGTTTCTTTTAAGGTGATTCTTAAAGAAATACGATTTTGGTAAACGAAACGATACCAAAAATATTATCCAAAAGTTTTTTTTACCCATTCACAAAAACCCAAAAACATTCGTCTTTTCTTGTGAATAATTCTACATAAAAATAAACCGTCGCAAACCAAGACAGAACACCTACTAACTGGGGGTGTGAACAAATAAGTTCCCAAATCAAAAAGATTAAAACTTGCCTTTGTATCCATGTGAGTGGTGTACCTTTCTTAAAGAAGCCACTTACTTGCGATTATTGGTTTAAGTTCACTGTGGTTTTGCCTCGACTTTGTTTTGATTGATTTTTGGTTACTAGTGCATGCGCACCCGCTCTTCTAGGTCTACTAGCCCATTACGTGAGCTTGTACGAAAACCTAGAAGACCTCGTAGACGTTCCGCACCAACAGTCGGATCTGAGATCCGTACTGTTTCCACTCCAGCTGTCACCATGGCGGAAGACCGCCCTATGTGTGAGCTTCTCCAAGCACCCATCGAGGGTTACGGAGACGCTATTGTTGTCCCAGCCATCGTGGCTGATAGTTTTGAGCTCAAAACCGGGTTACTTAATCTTGTAACCTCCAGTCAGTTTTACGGTTTTGAGAGGGACGATCCTCATGCTCATATTCGATGGTTCAATAAAATCACATCGACCATCAAGTACAAAAATGTCCCGTGTGAAGCAATTAAGCTTCTTCTCTTCCCATTCTCCCTCGAGGGTCAAGCCCGGATTTGGCTTGAGAAACAACCCCCTCGATCTATTGAGACATGGGAGGATCTGGTAAAAAAGTTTGTGAATGAATTCTTCCCACCTTCTAAGACCACGAGTCTTAAAAACGAGATCACCAAGTTCACTCAGAAATATGACGAATCATTTGGTGAAGCGTGGGACCGTTTTAAAGAATTACTTCGCAAGTGTCCACATCATGGTTTCTCCGAGTTGATGCAACTCGATACTTTCTACAATGGCGTGAGCCAAGTTGATCAGGATTCTCTCAATGCCTCCGCGGGAGGTAACTTTTTGAGTAGAACCACCAAAGAAGCCTTAGCAATCATCGAGAACAAGTCTAAGGTCCGCTCTACACGAAGCAAGCCGGTTGTTTCACAAATTAGTGCGGGTCCTTCCACTTCATCTCCTTCGAGTCAGTCTAGCACCGATGCTAAGATTGACAAGCTTACTGAGGCTATTCAAGCTTTGGTTCTCGCCCAGACTAAGAAAGTCTCATTTCCACAACATCCTCCACCTGCTGAGGTTAAGAAAGTGGAAGTCTGTGTAACTTGTGGTGGGCCGCATGCCTACTACAATTGCACAGCTACTGATGGTTCTCCGTTTGAAGCTCATGCTGTAGTCGGGTCATCTAATCAAGGAGGCAATCAATATCGCCCTCCTATGGACCCGAACTACCGTCCTAATCATTATCCTGGACCTCCTGGTTTTCATCAAAACCAAAATGTCCAAAACCGTGGCCAGAATCAAAACAGAGGAAACCAAGGTTTTCAAAACCAAGGTAACTTCAATCAAGGTCATGGTTTTCAGAATCAAAACCAAAGTTTTCAAAATCAGGGTTTCCAACAACAAAATCAAGGAAACTTTAATCGAAACCAAGGTCAGGGTAATTTCAATCCCGGGTATTTTCATGGAAACAACAACCCTAATCAGGGTAATTTTCAAAATCAAGGCCCCAATCAGAACAATTGTGCTCAAAATTTTAACAACCAAAATCAAGCCATTGTTCCTACTGGGCCTTCATCCGACGAGTTGTTAAAACAATTCATGAAGTCCCAAGAAGAAATGAACAAGTTGTTGGTCAGCCAGATTTCTGAAATTAAGAAGTCTTTAAATGAACGACCCTCGGGCTCAGGAACACTTCCGAGCAATACGATCGCTAACCCGAGGGGCGATGCTAAGGCGGTCACAACTAGAAGTGGTGCTTCTTATGATGAACCCGTGATTCCTACTACCTCTTCTTCCTCTCCTCCAAAGGTAGTGAATCGTGAACCTGAGGTGACCAAGGACAAGGTACAAAATCCTAGCTCACGAAGTACCGCACACGTCCAACCTCAGGTTATTCCTGAAACCAGATGCAAGCCTGGAGTTATCTTTGAACCACCTGAAACTCCAGTGGACAACCCTAAATCCAAAACTTCTATCCCCTACCCATCACGTCTCAATGAACAGAAGCTCCGCGAAAAAGCTAGTCACCAAATGGATAAATTTTTCCAAATCTTTCAAGATTTGCATTTTGACATTAGCTTCGCGGATGCTATTCTCTTGATGCCCAAGTTTGCATCAACAATCAAGAATCTGTTAAGTAATAAGGAAAAACTCTTTGAGATGGCAAGAACTCCATTGAATGAGCACTGCTAAGCAGTGCTCTTGAAAAAGCTCCCTGAAAAGCTTGGAGACCCCGGAAAGTTTCTCATTCCTTGTATTTTTCCGGGTATGGTTGAATGCTTCGCCTTGGCCGATCTTGGTGCTAGCATTAACCTGATGCCATATTCTGTGTGGAAGAAATTATCTCTTCCCGAACTCACTCCCACGTGCATGACTTTAGAGCTTGCCGATCGATCGATTTCTCATCCTCTTGGCATAGCCGAGGATGTATTCGTTAAAGTGGGAAAGTTCCATTTTCCAGCGGATTTTGTGATTGTTGACTTTGATGCCGATTCAGGGGTCCCTCTCATTCTTGGAAGGGGATTCCTTAGAACTGGGCGTGCTCTTATCGATGTATTTGAGCAAGAGATCACATTGCGTGTTGGAACTGAAGCAATCACCTTTAACCTTGATCAAACATCAAGGTACTCCTCCAATTATGACTCTGAATCGGTAAACCGAATAGATGTCATCGATGTTGCGGCTGAGGAGTACGCTCAAGAGGTTTTAGGTTTCGTTGATGATTCTACGAGTGAAAATTTCACTCCGTCTTCTTATCCCATCATTGCTAATTCTGCTCCTTCCCTCACTCCGTTTGAGGGAAGTGACTTCATCTTAGAAGAGATTGAGTCCTTTCTTAAAAGTGATTCGATTCCCGATGGAATCGATAACCAAGAGATTGACCCAGAGAGGGATATTCTTCTCCTTGAGAAATTGTTAAACGAAGATCCCTCTCCTCTTCCCGTTCTACCACAACAACTTCATAATCAGGAAATCAAATATGTTGAGGAAACTGATGATTTTCCTGAGGTCGAGCTTAAGGACTTGCCGCCTCATCTTGAATACGCATTTCTGGAGGGTGATGATAAATTGCCCGTCATAATTGCTAAAGATTTAAGTGATGAGGAAAAGGCTGCTCTAATAAAGGTTTTGAAGTCACATAAACAAGCAATTGCTTGGCGTCTCTCCGACATAAAGGGCATTGACCCTGAATTCTGTACACATAAGATTTTAATGGAGGACGACTTCAAACCGGCAGTCCAACAACAAAGAAGGGTAAATCCAAAAATTCATGAGGTGATCAAACAAGAAGTTTTAAAACTCCTTGATGCCGGATTGATTTACCCTATCTCGGACAGTCCTTGGGTGAGCCCAATTCACTGCGTTCCAAAAAAGGGTGGCATTACTGTTGTCACAAATGAGGAAAATGAGTTAATTCCAACTCGTTTGGTTACGGGGTGGCGTGTCTGTATTGATTATCGCAAGTTAAATGACGCCACCCGTAAGGATCATTTTCCTCTACCCTTTATGGATCAGATGCTCGAGAGATTAGCGGGGAATGAGTACTATTGCTTCCTCGATGGTTTCTCGGGTTACTTTCAGATTCCCATTGATCCGCAAGATCAAGAAAAGACCACGTTCACGTGCCCCTATGGAACTTTTGCGTATAAACGTATGCCATTTGGCTTATGTAATGCTCCGGGCACGTTTCAACGATGTATGATGGCCATATTTTCCGACATGATCGGGAAAACTATGGAGGTCTTCATGGACGATTTTTCGGTCATTGGGGATTCGTTCCAAACATGTCTCTCCCATTTAGACAACATGCTTAAACGTTGTGAAGACACAAGGTTATGTCTAAATTGGGAGAAAAGTCACTTTATGGTCAAAGAGGGCATTGTCCTCGGCCATAAAATTTCAAAGAGCGGGATTGAGGTCGACAAAGCCAAAGTTGATGTCATAGCAAAATTGCCTCATCCCACGACTGTGAAAGGTGTTAGGAGCTTTTTGGGTCATGCTGGTTTTTACCGTAGGTTCATTCAAGATTTTTCTAAAATCGCCCGGCCTATGACCCATCTCCTCGAGAAGGATGCTCCTTTTATCTTCTCTCCCGAGTGCATCGAAGCCTTTGAAACATTAAAGAAAAGGCTTACCGAGGCACCGATTCTTGTTGCCCCCGATTGGGACTTGCCCTTTGAGCTCATGTGTGATGCGAGTGATTATGCTATTGGGGCAGTCTTGGGGCAACGTAAAACGAAACACTTTCAGCCTATACACTATGCAAGCAAAACGATGACTGAGGCTCAAAGTCATTACACCACCACTGAAAAAGAATTATTAGCTGTGGTGTATGCCTTTGAGAAATTCCGGTCATATTTGATCTTGACAAAAAGCATAGTGTATACGGATCACTCGGCTTTGAAGTACCTTTTTGCAAAACAAGATGCAAAGCCGAGACTTCTTCGTTGGGTTCTCCTCCTACAGGAATTTGATATCATAATTCGTGATAAAAAAGGAGCTGAGAACCTAGCTGCTGATCATCTCTCCCGATTGGAAAACCCCCATCAAGATGTCTTCGAGAGAAAAGAAATTAATGAAACATTCCCTCTCGAGACACTCAATGCGGTTTCCTTCCGTGGAGATTCTGTTACCCCTTGGTTTGCCGATTTTGCAAATTACCTTGCGGGTAACTTCATTGTGAAAGGGATGTCGTCCCAACAAAAAAATAAATTTTTCAAAGATGTAAAACATTACTTTTGGGACGACCCCTACTTGTTTAAAATCTGTGCGGATCAAGTCATCCGGAGGTGTGTTTATGGCCAAGAAGCCTCTGAAATTCTAAAGGCTTGCCATGCTGGTCCCACGGGGGGCCACCATAATCCAAACTACACCGCCAAAAAGGTGTTTGATTCCGGGTTCTACTGGCCCACGATCTATAAGGATGCCCAGGAATTAGTCAAATCCTGTGACGCTTGTCAACGTCACGGGAACATTTCACAAAAGAATGAATTGCCACAAAATGCAATCCAAGTTTGTGAAATCTTTGACGTATGGGGCATCGACTTTATGGGGCCATTTCCATCATCTCATGGAAATAAGTATATACTCGTGGCTGTTGACTATTTGTCAAAATGGGTTGAAGCCAAAGCTTTACCCACTAATGATGCCCGAGTTGTCGTGAAATTTTTGAAAGCTCTTTTTGCTCGATTTGGAACTCCACGTGCTATAATTAGCGATCGTGGTACGCATTTTTGCAATGACAAATTCGACAAAGTCATGCAAAAGTATGGTGTAACTCACCGTCTTTCTACTGCGTACCACCCTCAAACAAGTGGACAAGTAGAAGTTTCCAATCGGGGCATTAAGAGAATATTGGAAAGAACTGTAGGTGAAAATCGTGCATCGTGGTCGGATAAGTTAGATGATGCACTTTGGGCTTTCCGTACGGCGTATAAAACACCCATTGGGTGCACGCCATACAAGCTTGTGTACGGGAAAGCGTGCCATCTACCGATCGAGCTTGAGCATAAAGCCTATTGGGCCCTCAAGCATGCCAATTTTGACCTAAAAACGGCGGGTGATCACAGGAAAGTTCAACTGAATGAATTAAATGAACTTCGTGATCAAGCTTACGAGAACTCTTTGATCTATAAGGAAAAGACAAAGAAGATTCATGACTCAAAAATCAAAAACCGCGTTTTCAACGTTGGTGATCGAGTCCTTCTTTTCAACTCTAGACTCAAGATCTTCTCGGGAAAGCTCAAAACCCGATGGACTGGTCCATTCACTATCACAAAAGTTTACCCTTATGGCACCGTCGAATTATCTCAAAATGACGGTCCTAATTTCAAAGTGAATGGACATCGGTTGAAACACTACTTTGGAGAGGACATACCATCCATGGTTGTCCCGGATCTCCAAACATTCCCCAAGGACAATTAAATTCGGGGATCGAGTCAAGCTAGCGACTCGGTGAACAAAAATTAGCAACATATATGGGTTTTCACCCGTATCTCTAATTTTCTTTCTACTTTCTACCACCCTAGTGTGGGGGAATGGCCAACCCCCCGCTATTTGAAAAATGTATATATGTATATAAGGTTTCATCAAAAAAAAAAAAAAAAAAAAAAATGTGTGTGATTGTTTGTACAGATTAATAAAGTGAAAAATACAAAACGATTTCCCACAGTTAGTTTTTAATATTATCTTTTTACGTTCAAGAATTCGGCATAATAGCCGGGACTTTGAATATTGAGGACAATATTCAATTCTATGTGTGGGGGAGGGGAAAATTCTAGCGAATTTTATCACATTATATCCTAGAATCCCCGTTTTTGGCCTAAAATTTTAAAAATTTTTCACTTTATTTCAAAATTTTTGTGGTAATCAGTCCGCCTTGTCTAAACGACAAAAGGGATTGGCTAATCCAGGAGCAAACGGCTCTTGGTAAAGATATCTCAAATCCGTTGACGGCTGGCAATTTGCCCAAAATTGTATGGTTCCTCAACTCCCCGAAAATAAATGAGTTAGCTAGCCCGCAAGATTATGGCTTGTGGTAAAGGCCGTGGAAAAACAATAATTGGTAATCAGCTCACCAAGATGTTGACTATTCCATCAAGAGTTGGCTAGTCCAGGAGCAAACGGCTCCTGGTAAAGACAAATCAAATCCGTTGAAAGCTGGTGGTTTGCTCAAAATCACACAGTTATCAGGTGTGCCACAGTTCTTACACCTGGCTACTCCAGAAGTGATGGCTTTTGGTAAAGAGTTTAAAATCCATCAAATTTCCAAAAATATTGCTAGGGACTAGCAATAGTTTAGTGTGGGGGATTGATGAGTGCTCAAACACTCATCATTTTTGTCGTATTTAAACTGCCAAAACATCCGAAAACGCTCAGAAATGCATCAAAATACTTAAAATATCCCAGGGATTGTATTTTATACGTTTCTAATGCAAAATGAGCAAAAACAATAAAAAACAAGCAAAGTTTACACAATTGGCAGTTTTAGTCCCCCGACTTTCAAAAAGTTACAAAACTAGTCCCTACGCATTTGTTTTGAAAGTAAAATCAACCTAAGGCATTTAGAAATCAAAATTTATCAAAAATTGTCCTTAGGCAAAAACTTTGGAAAATTTACGCTTTTGGTCCCTGCAGTTTGGGAAACTGTCGAAATCAGTCCCTGGGAATTTTTAAAAGTAAGAAATGTCTTTTATGGCCCTTGTGTTATTGAAATATGGCGAAATCAGTCCCTTTGGATACTTTGGGTGATTGGCGACTTTGGTCCTCATAAAAATCACAAACTACAATTTTGGTCCTTGTTTTGTTATAACTAAACAAACAAACGGACCTTTGTATTTCTTTAACCAAACAAACCAAACCCATCACAAATAACAACCACCCCAAGCCCATTTTTATCCACAGCCCACCCACCACCTCTTTTTATTAAAATAAAAACAAACCGTTTAACAATCCCATCCCCCACTTTCCTTCTTCCCCGCCAAACCAACACACAGCCCCCAACACACTCTGCTATCCCAACAACATTGTCCCCCCTCCCCTCTCCTACCAGCCACCATAATTCACCACTCCACTAAACCCTAATTTACACCCTAATTGTCCCCCACTACATTCGGTACAAAAGAAAAGCATCAATGGTCAAGGTGGGGGGGAAGCAAATAATCAATGGCTTGGGATATCTCCAAGGGTACAAAAGCAACAAAGGCATGCCAGACAAGCAGAGACAAAGTGGAAAAGGAGAAAAGACAGCCTGGTTCAATGTTCACTTTTTATTGTATTTTTTTTAGTATTTAAGTTTTGGATTTGTAAGCCAGAAAAAGAGAGTAGTGAGGGAAGTTAGAAAAAGTAGTCAAGTAATCTTAGTAGTTGTTTATGTAATTCAGTAGTCTGTAAACCTTTTTTTTTCAATATCAATGCAATTTTAGTTTCTTCAAAATTTCAAGTGAAAATTACTCTCAGTTTCATATTGTCTCAGATTACATTTGAAGTTATTATTGTTATCTTGAAGTTTCATAACCTCACATTTGCTCTCAGTAATCACCAAGAAAACAAAATAAAAACAGAAGGAGAAAATATAAAAAAAATAAGAAGTAAACAATTGAGTGCAGGGTACCTTTGCATTAGACCTTGGAGGCTTGAGGAAGTTGCCTGCAATGGATGGGGCAAGATGGATTTCACTAGCTTGTTGCAAAACAAGCTAGAGCTTGAAGCTGCCATTAAGTTGGAGCCTTTGTTTAGCTAAGGCCCCAAGTGAGTCCAATTTATGATTTTTATTTTATCATTGTGGTATTGTTTCCTGTACAATCAGTTTTCATTGTTGCTTATAAATGCTCTTTTAGTTTATTAAAACTGATTTTAGTTTAATTAGAAATAGAGTTAATAGGTTGTAATTAGTAGTTGTTGTGCATTGAGTAGTTTAGAGTAAGACTGCATTAGTGAATTGTAGTTGTTCATTGTTGAATCTCATTGTTCAATCTGCCTTAAAACTAGTAGGTTTCAGTAACTATGGCACCTAATTGGTAATTTGTCATTAGGATCAACAAAACTAAGTGTAGACAGATTTTAAAGTGGTGTTTGGCATAGCTAATTAATCTGAGTTATGGTTGTTTTTAGTTGCTAAAATCTGATTACCCATTGTTCTTAAGTGTAAACCAGGTCCCTTTGACCAACACATTGGTTATTTTTTACACAAAAAGTCAAATTCACCTCAAAATCTCATAACAGTTGGACTGTCACATCTTTGGACTGTTAATCTTTTATTTTGGGTAAAGAAAGTGATTAAGGTTGTTAAATTTAGGTTTAGTATAACTTAATTAAATTAATTCAGTAATCTAAAATGGATCAAATCTCAGATTAGTCAACTCTTTCAAGATAACAAAAAGTCAAAGATTCTTAATAGCTCAGTTTTCCTAAAAGTTTGGAGATTTGTTCTGATTTTTGTGGGTAGATTGGGGATTTGAAATTTTGTATGCTTAAACCCTACCACTTAGTCAACTGATACCTGCAAAAGTTAGATTTTTTAGAATTTATTTGAAGCTTGTGCAAGCTTGTGATTGGAGCTGCAGGGCATGGATCTGCCCTGAGCAACCAGTGACCATTTTTCAAGTAACTACAAATCAGCTAACTTTGGGTGAAGGGATTAAATATTTGTTGTTTTGAAATCTCACTTAGGTAGTTTTTAGGATTGTGCCTTTAAGTTTTCACTAGTATGCTTAATCAGAGCTTAATTTGAGGTCATTTGTTGACTGATTGAACCCCCCCATGCTGATAGGTGTGCATCAGCAATCATAAGATCTTATAGATTTCTTTTTTTTATTTGGCTTAAATCTAGTTTTGTGATTGAAATTGATAGTTGTTTTGCATGTTATTTGAACTTGTGCTTTAAATTCCAGCTTATTTAAGTTTCATATAATCTTTTTGAGCCTTGGGATTTGTCTGCTCATCAGCCTACCTCAGTATTGATCACCCCATTTCACAAGTCCCCCACAAGCTCACACCTTGAGCTAATTCCTTGGCCTTGGACTTTTTGACCAGCTCACCAACTTAGCTTGTAGGTTCAAAACCTTTTTCAGGCTCTTAAGCTTCTTTAATAAGCTCAATTAGGCCTGCTAGTGACCTTCAAACTCCATATTGACCACTCAGTCATACTGAGCAAATCAGTGTTGGGTCCCAAGTTTCCCAAGCCTTTATTTGACTCAACTGTTGGATTCAACCTTTGTATCTTGGCAATTTGGAAAGCCCCTCAGGAGGACTTGTTAGATGTATCATCATTTTGAGCCTTTGACCAGACTTGTAGGCCCCACCTTAGGCTTAAAGTGACCCCTTGGATCTGTTTGAGTTCTGAGTAAAGCTTAAGTGCTTATTTGGTGTTACAAGCTTGTTTGTTGTGCTTATTTTGATCTATTTGCCTTATTTCAAGTTACTAGCTTCCTGTCTCAGTTTATTTTTCCTTAGAGCAGCTTAAGTACAGCTTTTTCACAAATCTACAAGCCTTAATAAGCTCAATTAAGATCCTGTTAAGCACTTGGGTTTCCCAAGTGCTTATTTCTGAGTTGTAGCTAAAGTGGTTTTGTAAAAAGTTCATCATTTGAGTTATAAAAGTAGTGTGTAAAAGAAAATTTTGAAAAAGACAAAAAAATTAGAAGTGATAGCTTCTATTTAAGCTATCTTAGCTTATTTTCTGCTTATTCATAAGCAAAAGCTATTTTTAAATTTTTCTTAGGCTTCTGGTTTCATAAAAGATTTTTAGGAATTTTTTCAGATTTTTCTGGAATCATTTAGTATTTTTTATAATTTAGTTTAATTTAAATCAATTAATTAAATAGTTTTTAATTAGTAATAATTAATTAAAAGTTAGGAAAAATAGTTTTTCTGTTTCAAAATTAGTTTTATATTATTTTAGATTTTTCTAAATTTTATTTTCATTTTTCTAGTTAATTTTCATAATTATTAGTAATTTAGGGTAATTTAGTTAATTAAAAAGTAATTATTAAATAATAATTAATTAATAGTAATTAATTAAATAGTGTAAAAATTATTTTTCTTTTTCTAAAAATTTTCATAAGTCATTAGGATTGTAAAAATATAAATTTCACATTCGTAGGACTTTGTTTACTCCCGTTTCACTTTTTTATTTGCGCATTCGCGTTTATTTGTAATTAAAACGCGCGTTTTTAGGTTAAATTGCGTTTTTAAATCATCTGATCATCAGTAATTGTTAGTTAAGTGTTTATAAGTCATTTTCCATCATTATCTCGTAGTGTAACCATAATAATCAAATTCCTGACCTTTCTGATCAATCACCCGATCCTTTAAAACGTTCACAAATACAATTGCACGCCTCGCTGGGACAAAACGACCCGGGGATTCCCTAAACTCCTTGGTTAGTTGGTTTTTGACATTTGACTTGGTTGACCATTACCTGGTGAACTTAGTTGACCGTTCAGAACCAATCAAGCACCAGTGTCTATCATCTCCGACCGAGACAGCAGGTTTACTTCGAATTTTTGGCAGTCGCTTCAGGATTCTTTTGGCACGAATCTTGACATGAGTACCGCTTATCATCCACAGACCGATGGTCAAAGCGAGAGAACTATTCAAATGTTAGAGGATATGCTCCGAGCCTGTGCGATTGATTTTGGGAATGGATGGGATGTCCATTTGCCCTTGATTGAGTTTTAGTTATTAATTAATGAGAGTTTAAGTATATTGAATATGATTTTATAGAGAAAAAAAATATTTTTTCAAAATAATAATAAATAAATAAAAAATAAAAAAAGTCAAGGGTCAACCCGATTAATGCTAAACTAAACCTATAAACCAACTCCCCGCTCGACCCATTCTTGCTACCTCCACTATAATTCATCATTTTTGCTACGAATACTAAAAAAGTTTGCATTATCTAATGAACTACAACACGTAGGGGGTGTTTGGCTAAACTCGTGAAAAAAGCTATTTCCAAAGAGCTTTTGTATCAAAGCTCTTTTTATACTTCAATAAGCGCTATATTAAGCCCTTTGGTATTAGTGTTTGAGTATGGGAAGTGATATGCGCACCACAATAAGTGGTGTAATGTGCACACCACAAAATCACACATGTAATGCATAAAGTTTAACATAACATATGCATGTTTGTGGTATGCACATCACTTATTGTGGTGTGCATATCACCTCAGTTTTAGTAATATCCATTAATTAATAACTTAATTTTGATGGTTAATGTCCTAAAATAATAAAACTGTAGTAAACTTAAATGAATGAGTACCAAAGTCGTATAATAAACATATATTCTTTCCCATAAAAAGTCTTTAATAAATTACACCTATGAAAGTAACAGTGTCTTTAAGACACGGACACTTTACTAACACCTACCAAACTATCGTCGTACAAATTATCTAATATATATAAAACCCAGGAATGTGGGCTGCAAATCTCGGGTCATTAAAAACGTGATTACAGAGTGCTAATTACAGAATATGTGGTCCAAAATGTGAGAATTTACTGTTTTAAGCATTGTTCATGAGAAAATACTCTACTGATGACAAAAAGTTGTGGTACATAATAGGAAGCTACTGTTTTAACCGCTGTTCAAGTGTTATTTCAACTGTTCATGCTTTCTTTATTCCCCCTACATATTTCTCACCCCATTCCAACTGTTGAACACCGAACCATCTACACACTTCTCTTATCTTCTCCTTCCTCATCTCCCACACACTCCTTTCATATCTTCCACACAACCATTCATCTCAAAAAACACACTCCTCTCTCTCTCTAAAAACACAAACACACACAGTAACTGATTATTCATAGATCCGGATATATGAAGAGAAAAAAAAGTGGTAAAACCAATCGATTTACCACTTTTTTTCCATCCCGTTGCAAATCGATTAGGTGGTATTTTGATCAAGATCTGGATATAATTACGGTTTGCTGATGCAAGTAATTTATAAACCCTAAAGTTCTGATTTTGGGTTTTACTCGATTCGCACCTTCCCCAAACAAAACCTCATATCCAAACCCAGATGTAAGTAATTTTATAAAAGGATATTTATAAGCTTTTATTAAATTTTTTATGATTAATTAGTTTTATATTTTTGATTGTCGCGAATCTTCAGATAACGACTCATTTGTAGGAAGGAGTGGTTGTTGAAATTGGTGAATCTATTGTTAGAACTCTAAGACGTCAGCTTGCTGATACTGTAGTCAATGCTCCAATGGTACTTGGATTAGTTATAAATTCGTATCAATCTTTCATGTCTATGTCGTTTAATGAGGTGAACGTGAGGCTTTTATGGATGTAGTCAGGATGAGTAATCAAACGATTGATCAGGCCGACAACTTTTATTTTAGGTAAGTATATGATAAGCCAATTGTGGTTTTTGCTGCTCTCTTTCATAGCCTTCCTAATGAACCCCGTTATTATATTTCCCGTTCTTAAAGTTTCTAATTAAATGTTTTTCTGTAATTTGTGTTTGTGACCTTGCAACAAAGATATTATATTTCCTTGGTTGCCTAACTTAAGCGACACCCGTTAATAATCATTTTTTTTAATACTCTTTTCTAAGTGAATGCCAAACAAACCCTACAAATACTTTTAAGTTGCATATTTGTATGCTTAAAGGTAGCATTTAATCCTGAAGTAGAAAATTTTGTTTGTGAACAGGTTTGTAATGCTTAGCTTGAGGTTGTAAGATGTGATGGCGGTCCGAGACGGTGCCTAAATGAACATGCTTTTAGGAAGTAAAGTAGTAGAATACCGATTGAGGTATGTTTCGAAGGGTATAAACTTTATGCAATTTTTTAGTTTTTAGGTTTTCAATGATTTTAGCGATTTGAGTTAATAGCAGAGTGGTCTGAAATTTAGAGGAAAATTCGTGTATTTAATATTGATTCACACTTAGATCGTCTGCTTATGTTCTGACTTTTATTTTAATAGGAATGCTTCATTCAACAGGAACCTTAAACGTGAGCTTAGAGAAACAAAGACAAGAGGCAATGACGGGAAAAATATTGTCGTTTGTGTGCATACATCATGCTGTTGCATGATATTGTATCGACGGTGATAGGGTTAGGAAATTGTAGCCGATGTGTGATTGCATCTGCAGGAAAAGCTAACAAAAATGAAAAAAACTACTGAGGTATTCTTAATCCCCAATAATGGTTCGGATCCACTTTAATGTTTAAATTTGTATTTTTCTTATTGCTTCTAACTTATAATGTGTGGCCGATTACGGGAAACAAAATATACTTAGGCAAGTTGTTATCAGTAACGACAGCTGTTTGACCAATTGTATATTCCAGCAAATTAGCTCTTGACACTACAAAAGAATGGTACTATCAGTCACGTACCTGTTCATTTTCAATGGAAACTATGAAGAAAAAAAATACGTATCTGTAGGGTGTTTGGGATTGCTTAATTTAACTATAAGGAAATACTACCCACTGAGTTAAAATGCAATATTAGATATCAGTATATAAGCTATTTTAATAAGCTGTTTGGACCAGGCTTCCTATTTGAATGTCAGACTATTAGCAATCGTAAGTTATATTACATTTTTACTAATCTGATACATACAATATATTTGCTCAATATTGTACATTTATCTTTCAACACAATTTGAATAATGGATACCACCTTCTAATATTGTTTTCAGGTGAATGGCCAATTCAGATAAACATAATGACTCAACACATAATTGAACAGACTTTTGCGGTCAGGTTTGCAACGCAAAATTTGTGTTATGGCGAGGATTAAAAATAATCTCAAAGAGAATAACAATCGGGTCATGTCATCCTTCATCAAATGATAACATCTGCAAGGTACATTTTACATTTGTTTGCTATTGAAATCATATTGTTAACATGCTGCTTTTTTTGGCTTATATATAGTAAACATTTAGTTTGGGGCATGCTAACACGAAAAAGAAAGATTGATGAAACCCACAAATTTAATGAGAGCAACTGCAACAAATTCCAAGGTAACTTTACTTATTTCAATTTTGTTAGTTATACAAATTCTATGTTCTCTAAATAAGATTCCTTTAATGCAGGCTTTCTGGAAACCATTAATGCTTACAAAAGATGCAGCTATTCTTACAAACCTTCAACAACTCATCCTGCTGAGGCTTCTTATGGTTCTAGAGTCACTATAGCATGGCTATAAACTATAAGTAACTATGCAACATATCAATGTTGACCAGTTTATAGTAAAAATTATGGTGAGCCACAATTTCAATTCTCATCAATACATTAAAATCTTATATGTGTTGTTAATGAGTGTGACATCTTTCACATAACTTAAATGTAGATATGACACAAAAACTTCTGAATGACAAAAGTGGAAGTGGAAAAACAGGCTAATGCTTCAATAAGTACATCTCAACATCAGTGATCTACCGAAGGTGAGTCAATTGCTTTTACCTATTTCGGAACTTATATTAATATGGTCAATAATGTAATAATATCTATTGTAGATTATATACAACGTAGGTTATCTAAAGATAATTTCTTTATTGCAGGCTTACCGAAAACCATTAACACTTATAAACAATACAATTATTCATATGGTCCTACAATGAGTCATGCTGCAGCACACCGACATTTACCACTATATACTAACAATTATGGTGAGTGATAATTCCACTGCTGAATCATACATCCAAATCTTACATCTATTCGTAATAATTATCAGAAGTTTGATAAAACCTTAAATTTTGGTGTCACACAAAACTATATGAATGATAAGGTTGCAAGTAAAAAAATGGAAAATGCTTCAGGAAGACATAAGAGACAATTGACAAATGAAATGACAATGAATGAAGACACAAATCTGCAACCAAAAAGACAACGTAAAAATACATAGTAACAATGGGAAAACACAAATGCCTACCCAAGGTGAGTCAATTGCGTTTAACTATTTCATTATCGATTTTTCTATTCTTAATACTGTAGTATTTTGTGCTATAAATTGGCTACTAATTCTATGTATTGTTTTGATGAATTTTGAATTGCAGGTGCGTCACTTCATACATCGATTTATAAGTGGCAGACTTGATTTCAAATAATACATCATCTTAGCCTACGAACTGGTATACTAGGTATCCTAACTTAATTAGTAATATAAATGTCCCTCTTTTGCATGATGGAAAAGCTGGTGTAATGAAATGGAAGGCAATTGATGGGTCTCATCATTCCTTTTTAGTGGGTGTGTTCAGGGTGTGCGTTCAGCGAGTGTGGAGTCTGTTAAGTGGGCCAATTGAGTGGTTCAGTTGAATATGTTGGTTCATTGGGTGTGCTCGGGAAGTGTGCTCAGGAAGCGTGCTCACAAAGGGTGTGTTCACTTTTAGGTTGCAGATGAACATTTTCTGGAATATTGGTATAAAAGAAGTCATTTTAATTACCAGGTTAGCATTTAAGCTGTAAATGCAGCAACCCTACATAATATTGTTTATTTTACTATATCTATTTTATTTTTATTTTTTTTACATTTTCTCCGTGAGCAATTGCTACTAATGATTGTGTGTTTCACTAGATTCCCCTTTAGGATCTGTGGTAAACTTCTAACAGTTGGTAGCACTTCTTGGACTGCCTGTAATGCACTTAAGCAGGCGTTCACAGTTTTTGATCACCGATGTTAGTGGGAAGGAAAATGTGCAAAGCTGCAACAGAAAAATACGAGACTGGCAGAGGGGAGAAGCGCACTTAAGCAGTCGCTCACAGTTTTTGAGTCCGAGTATGATTCGATGAAGAAAGGTATGGACACAACTCTGTTTCTACCTTAGTTTGGTTGAATGTTTCACTAGATTCCCCTTTAGGATCTGTGGTAAACTTCTAACAGTTGGTAGCACTTCTTGGACTGCCTGTATGGTAAATGTAATGCACTGTAGAAGTGTAGAGGGTCATATGTATGATTCATTTTATTAACGTCGTTAGTAGTTAATGGCTTCCGAACACTCTATAACTGATGTTATAACAGGTGATTACTCTAACATCAGCTACAAGCACATCCAAACCTTATCTACTACAACCCGCTTTGTTAAAACTGATTTCCTAATTATGATCCAGTAATTGACTTCATTATCTTTTCATGTCAGATTGACGACATAGAAAACTCATGGAGATAATAAGTCAAGCTGCTCGAGAACTTGCAACGTTAATCTGCATACCAGCTATCAAAACAATGACACTATCTGATGAATACACTCTAAGAGGCGCGGTGTGGCATTCGATATGAAAGTCAGTATGATCTGAATGACCAATGGGGTTGCTTCTTTGGATACGATGGATGGTTTTATAGTTGTAAGACTTTCTTAATTTAACACTTTGCTTAAACATAAGTAGACATATTTTGGGCTTTAAAATGGCCATGCATTTAGTGCTCAGATAGGGGCTGAAGTGTGGGGTAAAATGGACATACAATCGTGATGTTTGGTAATCTTCATTTAGCATGTTTTTGAATTTATGGTAATACTTATGTTTAGCATGTCACTGTACTTGCTATGTTTTCATATTGCTAATAGATTACATCATGGTCGCGTTTTGGAGTAACCAATTATGTTTGTATGAGGAACATAGCTATGGATACGCATGCATATTGTTTGTATGACATAATTGGTTACTCCAAATATGCAGCAATGAATAGGTGATACGGTTCACTACATTCTTCACTTTTCAATAAATGCTTCTCACAATACTCCCGCAGCAACGCGTGGGTTACCCCGTTCGTTAGGTATAAACATGCAAATGCATTGATGGCTACGTTTTTGTTACAGGTTCGTATTCAATACACACACATGCACTCTGAATTCTTATTAAATATTAGTTCATTTTAGGTTGTTGTGGTTTCTAGTCATTAAACAAGTTGTATTTTAAAAGGGAGGTGATTTGCCCACCAAATAAATTGATGGGACACCACAATATTACACCCTAGTGCATATGTTACAACATACATGTGCATAATTGTGATGTCCCCATCAATTTATTTGGTGTGCAAATCAACTCTCATTTTAAAAAGTTTTTCATCTATATGTGTCACATATCTGGTCACATATATAACTAATTGGCCAGTGTACACATATATCTAACTATCTTATAATGCATAAAGGACTACTATAATTAGAATACTTAAAATTAAGCCTTACAAGTTTAGAAGCTTAAAGTACAAGTGATTCAAACACAATTAGACAATTAATACCATAAATGAAATATAATTAGACATTTACAAGTTTAGAAGCTTAAAGTACACACCACTTTGTTTTTGCCATTAAAGTTTAAAATTAATGACTTAAAATTGATCATTATGTATATTAAATACAATTAATCAAATAGTCAATAAATACAAGTAATACACTTATTAAAACACCCCTTACATAAGAAATACAAATTATCAAGCATATTTTACAACCAACTTAAACACAATTCCTGCATTAAATGTCACTAATACAAATAATAAAGCATATTATACAAATTTTTAAGCCCGAACGGGCAATGGGCCAAATGGGCTCGAGCCCGAACGGGCACAGTTCAAACGGGCTCGTGCCCGAACTTACACGAGCTAAACAAAATTTTTGATATCCGTAAATTTATTGTCAAAAAGAACATAATAAACTAAAATATGTTCACATATTGTACAAACCAAGAAAACTACTAAACAAAAACATAAAATAAATAATAAATAAAATAATACAAACAAAGCAAAATTTCATCAAACTTTTGCTATAAAAAAACTAATCAGTAAAGCTATTGCCAAAAAAGTACAAATAAAATAAATTATTAATCGAAAAAATTAAATTACAGGGTGCCCGCAGCTGCATCGCGCGGGGACCCTGCTAGTATCAAACAAAAGGGAATGCCAGGGATCAATCACACCTCCCCAGAAAGTGTCATGCCAGTGGTGCCATCACTGACATGCCCATGATACCTCCATGGATAGTTCGCAAGCTCGGGCATAAGAACATAATCATATAAACAAAGCATATTCATAACAAACGAATCATATCATAATCAAACAAAATCTCAACCATGAGATAGTAATCAGGTAACCAAACAAAATGGATAGCAATCGAATCATATCAAAGGATCAACCAAAAGGGAACATAGCAATGTGATGAGGCGAAAAATAAACCACTTTTAGGGGGTCATTTAAGCCCGGAATTGAATTTATTTGATCAAATGTTACCCTAAATCGTTCCTTTTGTGATTTTAGGTACTTTGGGAGTGAATTCTGGAAAAGGAAGCAATTCGGACATTTTTGGAGCATAAAAGTGAAGAAAACGCCAAAGACTTAATTTTCCATGCTGAGAACAGTACCTGACGGCGTCAAGAGGAAAAGTGGTGACGACCCAGTGCAAACTTGACGGCGTCACAACAAGGGCGTCAAGAGTATTTTTGGTGACGGCCTGCATAAGGTGAATACATGACGGCATCAGATCCAGATCTAGGCAGTCCGAGGAACTATTTGGCGGCGAGATGACGGCGTCAGACATTTGTTCTTGACGCCGTCACCTATCAAACTCTATATATAGTTTTCTATTTTTCATTCATAGAGGGAGGAACTTGTGTGGAGAAACTAGGGCCGAACTTTGTAAACCCTAGCTCATATTTTACAGTACTTTCAAGGGTTTTCACCCCTTGAATCCTTCCATGTTTTATTAAGATAAGTCTTCTCTTAATTCAATCAATATGTCTATGTGTTGGTTGATTACATCTTTTACTTGTCTTGATTTCAACATGCTAGGCTAGATCTATCTTGTGTTTGCTTGGATCTAATGAAACCTAGATGTTAATTATGTGTTGATTACTTGTTTATGGTTGTATTGGATGAATGATTTCAATGTTAGGCTTAAGAAAACTGGCAGATCTCCATTGTGTAACATGCTTAAACGTCTTAGGAAACATGAACCGATGTGTACTAGGTTTTATTGGTTGTATTTAATGCATGGGTAAATTCTAATGATCCCATGTTAGGAGCTTCTTAGCCGGCTCGACATAGGAGTGAAGTAGGCGCTCATAGGATTGGGGAAGTAAGTACGCCACCCCATGAATGGTATTAAGGAATACAATCCGTCATCCACGCAACTATAACAAGTAATTAACGTGTAAAAGATATCTAGGGAGTAGTGAAATCTAAGTAAACACAATTCTCTCACATATTGCTCATAACTTTAGTATAATTAGTTTATTTTCGTTTTTAGTATTTTATTTTGATTGCATCTTTAGTATTGGGTTAGTTGACTAGCAACTAATTCCGCCCAACTCCTCCAAAACCGAGATTTTTAATTGCTTTCATAAAAATATAAAAAATACAAAAAGAATCATGTTAGGAATACAAATATTCCTGTAAAAGTCTCGGTCACCTAATGATTGTAATAGCATTAAGTTAGCTCGTAGTTAGTTTATTTATTAGTTAATTAGTTTTAGTTTAAGTAACACCGTGGAAGAAGGACGGGTCTTCACCCACTGTATGCCTGATCCACAGCCTGTGGGTGGGCGTTTTATTGTAAGTATAAATACCCCTCTCCACATGTGGAGAGGGTTGGACCTTCACTTAATCTCAATCTAATATTTCCTTTTTCTCTCAAGGTTCCTTTCTTTCTTTCTTTCCTCTCTTCCTCCTCACTTCCAACGCCATACAAATCACTCCACAAACATGTTTCCTACATAGTTAGTATTCTACAATTGGTATCAAGAGCCAAGGTTTCATCTTAGGGCCTTGTAGAATCAAATTTGATGATGTTTTGAGTGGTTTTGTGAGTTTGAAGTCACTTTCTTGGAAAACATCTTGGTTTACTCTTTCTAGTGTTGTTATTCATGTTAGTGATGTACTTTTATGTTCATTAGTGTTTGTTGAACATTGTAGTTTAGTTTGTGTTACCATTTCCTCAATCTATTTGAAGTTTGGAGTTGATATTGGGCGGATTTCCTTGTTGCGGTTAAGTCCACTGTTTCATTGCTTGGTTGCGGTTAAGTTCTGATATCTGCGGTTTGCTTGCTGCGATTACTATTATGGGAATACAAACAAAACGCAACGATAGTGACAGTTTTGGACCATTGTCACTGTGATTAGTTATCACTGCGATTAGTTATCTGCGGTTAGTCATTTGCGGTTAACTATTCTGCGGTTGGGTGTTTCCTGCGGTTTAGTACTTTCTGCGGTTTTTGTCCTGCGGTTATTATCCTTGGTTTGCAGTTTACTTAGGTTGCGATTAGATCAGTCTGCGGTTGGGATTTTTCTGCGGTTTGGTAGTTTCAGCGGTTAGTGTTCTGCGGTTAGTATCTTTGGTTTGCGGTTTACTTAGGTTGCATTTAGATCATTCTGCGGCTGGATTTTTCTGCGGTTTGGTACTTTCTGAGGTTAGTGTTCTGCGGTTAGGTCAAGTTGTGGTTAAACTTTCCTGCGACTAGTACCTTACATTGCGAGTATCTCCCACTTTTGGTTTGGTAATTTCTAATTTGTGATGTCGACATCTTCCGATGACATTCAAGCTGCGGGGTCTGACACCCGACCTCCGATGCTGGATAGAACTGACTATGAATCATGGGCTCAAAGGATTCGTCTGTACTGTCTGGGTAAAGAAAATGGGATTAACATCTTGAAATCCATCGATGAGGGACCCTTTCAAATGGGTACTACTAGAGACACGGTTACAGCAGCAACTGATCTACTACCGGCCATACTTGGTCCTGATAAACCTCGCACTTACGATGAGTTGTCTGATGAAGAAAAGAAACGCCATGATGCAGACATCAGAGCATCAAATATCGTCATTCAAGGGCTTCCCAAAGATGTCTACAAACTTATCAACTACAACACTGAAGCAAAGGCGGTTTGGGATAATGTCAAAATGCTTCTTGCAGGGTCTGAGTTAACTAAAGAAGATCATGAGTCACAGCTATACGATGAATTTGAGCATTTCAAAATGAATCCAGGTGAAAGCATCACTGACTATTACGTCAGATTTCACAAGCTGGTCAATGATATGAGAGCCATCAAGATGACAATGCCCAACATACAGCTTAATTCCAAATTCGTGAACAACATGGCACCTGAATGGGATAGGTTTGTCACAGCTGTTAAGCTCAACAAGGGTCTCAGGCATACCAATCATGAATAGCTTTATGCATATCTCCAACAACATGAGAAACATGCTGCTTATGATCGGCTGATGCGAGAAAAGCTCAATCCGTCTGCAACAAATGAATCTCTTGCTTTTGTTTCCAATGTTCAACAACCTAATCAAACCTCTAATGATCAAGTTCAACCATCACAATCATCCTCCAGGTCTACCCCAACCAATAGTCAACCATCAACTCCCTCACCATCTGCTTTGAATACACAACTTGATTCTGGGTATTCTCACACTGACATGATGATTGATAATCTCTCCAACCATGTTTCTCTACTGGTCCAACAGTTCAGGGCTGCACTTCCATCTACTAACAACCAACTCAGAATCTCATCTAATCCACGTAATCAGGCAGTCATTGAAGATGGTCGGGTGGTGGTGCAGAATGTGCAAGGAAGACAGAACTTCAACCAACGAAATGCTGGTAGAGAGAATGGACAGTACAGAGTTGGGAATGCTCTTCAAGCACAAGCTAAGCAGCTGAAATGCTATAACTGCGGAGGGTTGGGCCATATTGCTAGGAATTGCACTCTCCCAAAACGTCCCCAAAACTCTGACTACTTCAAGGACAAGATGTTGCTGATGCAGGCACAAGAAAATGGGACAGTGTTGGATGAAGAAGCTTTGCTCTTTCTGGCTGGTAATGATGGGAACACCTTTGATGCTGATGTAGATGATCAACCTGTTCAGGACATGGCTCTTAATGACCCAAATATTTTTCAAGTTGAAGAGTGTGATGCACTTGACTCAGATGTGGATGATGAACCTACTGCTCAAACCATTTTCATGGCTAATCTGTCTGCAGCAGCATCCTCTTAACAGCATCCTGATTCATCCATCACATCTGCTATCTCTGAGGTACCAACTTCTCCTAATCATGATCTGAATAATCCCACAACTGAACAGGGGGCATGTGACTCTGTACAACTCAAGAATATTGTCAACACAAACATCACTGATATGGGTAATACCAATAATATCCCATATGAAATGTATGTGAATGACAATGGACCGCCAGTTGTACCAAGTGACATGCCGTCTATTGACTCTAGAGAACATGAGGTACATGAGCACACGATATATAATCCTGATGATTCCCTGATCACTAGAATTAACACCCTTAAGGATCAAGTGAATATTTATGAGCAGCGTGCTAAGTTTGAGCTGAATGAACGTGAGCAGAAAATGGAATGGCAACTGCGTACTTACATATCTGAAAACAATTCCAAACAAGAATCATTAAAAAGGGAACTAGTTTCTTTAAAGAACCAATTAGATCAAACCATCAAACAAAAACTAGAGGTTCAAAAAGGTTTGAATTCAATCAAACTAGAATTCAAAGATAAAGAAACTAAACTTCTAAATGATTTCTCAAAACTAAAAGTGTTGAAAAATAAATTGGAAGATAAGTTGTACACACAGGGCCAAACCATTCAATCTGCTCAAATGATGGAAAACCATAGGAAACTAAGTGATGAATTTATTGAACATGATACCTCCAAACCCAAAGCAAGATACCTTAGAATTGGTCTAGGTGCACAACCTGCATTATATGATGCAACCACTATGCTTGAACCTAATCATGCCCCTCCTGATACACGATCCTATGACCACATCAATGAGGCAGAGGATAGAACTAGGGTAAAACTTGCTGAACGTTTAAAGGATCCTAAATGCATTGCTAAGAATATTGTGTTTCACTATGATTATGCGAATGACAATCAAACTACAATTTTTGTTCCTTAAAAGAGAATTCTTCCTGAAAAAGTGTTTTGGAATATTGACATTGAGAAAATGCAAGCTGAAAGAGTTGTAGGTAATACACGCACTATGTTTAGAATTGCTCACCCAACTAATTACCCCTTGAACACACCCAGGCACCTTGTACCTTTCACTCTTCCCACACAATGTAATACTCTAATTGGGCTGTATGTGCTAGGTCAATTGTTCAATGACTTTGAGAAAACCTGTAAAATAAGAATTACACCTACAGGGATTACAGAAGGGGAAAGGGGTTTTGAGCAAACAAAACAGTGTTACCTAACTGAAGTTATGCCATTTTTTAAACTTCTCAAAGAACATTTTGGGGGCCTCAAAAACACCATTAATGATGATGTGACTCAAATAAAAAAGGTTTTTGATGAAGTGGAAAGTGAGGGTAAACAATTAGCTATTGATCTCAAATACAGTGAAATTGACAGGAAAAACATTCTCATCATGAATGAAAATTTGATTGCTAATTGCATTGCAAAAGATGTGTTTTATACTGTTACCGACTCTGCACTATCTGCTCGACAATTCCATGAAATGTCGGTTACTTTGAATGTCTTCCAAAATCGTGTGATTGAGCTTGAGGGGGAGAATTACAAACTTACTGAAAAAATTCAAAACGACGATCATGATAACATGGTCAGGAATTTCTCAAAACTAGAAGTTGATAATCTGAACCTACAATTAAAATATCAACATCTAGAAGAAAGCATAAAAGTATCAAATGCCAAGATATCTTCGGATGCTCCTGAGTTTGATACATGTTTTGAATTAGCCAAAAAGGATGAAGTAATTCAAGCTCACTCAAACACGATTCGGAAGTTGAAGGTCCAAATTGCACAATTAAAATCGAACAAAAGCGATGTGACCAATACCAATTACCAGAAGTCGATAGATTCTCAAAACTTTCAAAAACAGGGCATTATCAATGAATTACAACATGAAAATGAGTGGCTTCGTGCTGAAATGTCTAACGCTAAACAACGTTATAAAGAATTGTTTGAGTCTATTAAAACAACACGTGACCAAAACAATGAAAGAGTCACTTCTTTGTTAAATGAAATTGAGAATCTAAAGACCATGGTGAAGGGTAAAATGCCCGTCGTTTCATGTGATCATGCAATCTCCAATGTACATGCTTGTAAGAAATATGCGTGCGATAATGTGAATGTCTCTCTTCCCCTTAGGAACAATAAGTTAGTTCATAACAACTATCTTAGAAATCTTAAGGATTGTCTGGCCATATTTAGAGAAACCATTGAAGATGAGAGGATTTCTAAACCACTTAATGATGTTATTATTGGTGCGTGCTTTCTCACTAATAGAGCCCAGGAATTATTAGAATATGCTATAGGATCATGCCCCAAGAATGATAACAAGTCGGATAGGCCAATTGCATTGCACCCTTTCAGTGGCAACAAGCATGTCACAGTTGATTTTCCCCAAACCATGTCACAATCCTCCATCTTGATCACCAGTAAACAAGTAGCAACTAATCAGACTAATGTTCCTGATTCGGCCTAAACTAGTCAACTTTTATTAGTCAACCACTTGTGAATGGTCAACCGTAAAAGTCAAACTAATCAAGGCAAATGCTTCCGTGGAATACAATGTTTCCCCGGGTCGTAATGTCCCAACGAGGTGTGCGATGTTTTATTAAAAACGAATCTGTGATCGAGTGAATATAAACAGGAAAGGTATAAGTGTGTGTGTGAGTGATTACACTAGGGTTTTATAAAATAAAATAACTATTAGAACGATTACGTGAAACCTAGATATCTAAAAATGTTTAATAATAAAAAACACGTACGTTTAATTTAATTCTACGTAAACGTACGAAACAAAAACGGTTTTAACTAAAGTAGTAATTTGAAAACCTTAGGGGCTTAAATGCAAATTAAATAAACTTAAAATATTTATTTTATAATTACTAATTATTTAATTAATTATTATTATTTAATGACTATTATTAATTATCTAATAATTAACTAATAAATAAGAAAATGCAAAATAAGTCTAGAAAATTAAAATTAAAAATTTATAAAAGTCTAAAATATTATAAAACTTATTTTAAAAATAAAATTATATTTTTAAAACTATTTATCTAATTATTATTAATTATTAACTATTTAATTATTATTTAACTAATTATATGATTTAAATTATTATAAATACTAAAAAGACTTAGATAATTAAGAAGATTTTTATAAATCTAATTAACCATCACAGGAATCCTAAAAAATTATAAAAAGTTTATTTTATCTATTTTTAAACTAGATTACTAATTATTGTTCTAATTATTAATTAATATCTAATTAAACTATTTAAATTATGAAAACTAGTAAATGAACAGTAAAAATTATGGAAAAATTTATAAAACTATTATATAACTTATAAAAGCTAAAAAAAAATATAAAAACTAGGTGTTGCTTTATAAAAACTAATTATGCTATTTATAACTTAATTATTGATTAATTATTAATTAAACTAATATTAATTATAATAAATCCTAAATGATAATATAAAAATCTAAGAAAATTATCAAAATTACTTTAACCTAAAAGGAAATTAATAAAAATATAAAAACACAACTTACTTAATAAAAATCTAAAAATGAAAATTAAAATTAAATTAAATTAAATAGAAACTATCACTTATTTTTATATTGTCTTTTCTGGATTTTTCTTTTACCAACCTATATTATACCTAAAAATAAACAACTTTAATAAAAACAAATTTTTTATAAGCTAATAATAAGCACTGTGGGGGCTTATTACCTCTATAGTTGACTTTGGTTGACCAAAGAAACAAATAAGCTCAAATGAGCTGGTGTGGGACCCACTATGGATGAATCAGGTCTAAATGAGTATGTTGGATATGTTTAAGCTAAGATTTGCCCAATAAGCTCAGTAGATAAGCTGATAAGCAAGTTTAAGCCAATCCAAAACAAAAATACTACTCAGAATAGGGACAAAGTTGAGGGGCAATTTCAAGTGGGGTCCACTGGGTGCTAGGTCAAACTTATGGTCAACTATTGTTCCCTGGTAGGAGGGGGGTTGGGAGAACCTAAGTTGGAGGTGTGGGGCCCACTGTGTTGACCACAAATCACCACCAAAGTGGTGATGATGGACGATAACCTGCTGATGCAGGGGAAGTGTCTTCCCTGCAAGTGAGTTTGAGGGTGAGTGGGGCCCAGGGAAAAAATACTAAAAATATAAGGATGGTGGGAATCAAAAGATGAGCTATTGGACTTCAACTAGGAACAGGTTTCAAGTCCTAAATCCTACTCCTAAATTCTAAACAAATCTCCCAAGTTTTGGAAAAATCTGAGAATGACAATTTGACTTTTTATGAAACTTAGCTAGTTTGACTTTTATGAGTTTTGGTGGATGATTACTGGTTAAGAAACTTATATTAAGCTATATTACAACTATACTAAGCTACATTTACTACTTGTGAACTAGTTTGAAAAGGTTAGTGACCATAATTCCCTCACAGTTAACTGTGAGGGGGATTGAATGAGATTTTTGACTATTTAACAAACTAGCATACCTTTTTATTGCTTGTTATCCCTAATTACACCTAACTGAACATGTACTAACCAAAGACAACCCACAAAGATCACTGAGACTCAGTGATTTCCACAGAACCAAACACCCCTTTATATCTAACTTTATATTACAATTATGAGTTTTAAACTATACCTATTAATTTCTAAACCCTAAATAGAATCTAGGAACATTATCAAAGCTAAATGAATACAAATCCCACAGAAACAATAATAAGAACTAAGAAATGTAATTATAAAGTTTATGACTTACAAATGATGCCAACTGAGAAATGAGTGAACCAGTGAACCAAATCATAACCTAGTGTCCCCCATAGGACTCTAAACCATGAACAATCCAAATTTCACACCCTGCTCAGTTCCCTTCTTGATCTTTCCTTGATTTTCTATTTTTCACTATTTTGTCTTGATTTATTTTTATTTTTGAGTTATAAACTGAAAATGGATAATAATGCTTAGGAAGCTTGAAAAAACTTATAAGTGACTTAGATTAGGTGCTTAGATCATGAAACAACAACTTTAACAATATTTGAGTGGATTTGTCAAATTCACTCAAAAAGGCTAAAACTGAATTAAGACAATAAGACTGTAATTAAAGGTTTAAGAAAGATCAAATTACACTAAAATAACTGAGTACAAGTGATTTTGATTGAAATTACAACTAAAATTAAGGATTACACTACCTACGACTAATTTAAACTAAGACTACTCTAATAATTTATCTCTTCTGCATCTCCTCAGCTTTATAGATACTTTCTGAGTTCCCACATGACCTTTGAGAGTTTCCCATCAATTATGGACCATTGGATTGGTCAATTGTATCCCAATCGTTCAAAATACCTTTTCGCGCCAAAAAGTCTTTGGGCAGCGGTGGTTGCGTGGAGAGGGTTTTAAGGGCATTAATTGTGCCTTGGAAGTTGTGGAGAGGTGGAGGGTTTGCGTGGAGAGCTGGGGTAGCAAGTTGGGGGTGAAACCAGTGAGGTGGTGAAGTGGTATGTGAGTCTGTGTGGTGGTGGTGGTATTGGGAGGGAAGGGGTTTGGTCAAACGGGGGTTGACCCGGTTTTTATTTAAGGGTGGATTAGGCTAGGAGTTGGGCTGGAAAAATAAAAGGGTAGGGTGGGCTTCGGTGTGTGTTGGGTTTGGATTTGATTTTGGGTTTTAAATATATAAAGGGTCCGTTTGATTTGTATTGTCACAAGGACCAATTTTGTAATTTGGGAAAATTATAGGGACTGAAAATGTGACTTTCCCATAGTTATCAAAAGGACCTATTTTGCCATACATGAATAGTACACGGGTATGTTTGATAATTTTCACTTTTAAAATACCTGGGGACTATAACTGACAAACTGCCAAACTTGAGGGACCAATTATGTCATATCACCAAACTTCACACCAAGGACCATTCCTGCAAAAGATTATTAGTACAAGGACCAATATTGATTTTTCTCAAAGTTTTTACATCCCAGGGACCATTTATGTCAATTTTGCAAAGTACAGGGACTAAACTTGTAATTTTGTGAAACTTTGACCAAAGGACTAAATATGTAACTTTGTGATTAAAAAGGACCTTTGGTGACTTTTTAATGTTTTTAGAATAACCAGGGACTAGTTTTGACAACTTTTGAAACTTGAGGGACTGAAACTGCCAATTATGCAAACTTTGTACGTTTTTCATCTGTTTTTGCATATTTTGCATTTGAAACATATAAAACACACTTTTAAGATATTTTAAGTATTTTGATGCATATTTGAGTGTTTTTGTATGTTTTGGCAGCTCAGATTGGTATAAAATGATGAGTATTTAGACACTCATCAATCCCCCACACTAAACTATTGCTAGTCCCTAGCAAGCTTTTGAGAAAAACTTAATGAATTTGAAAAACTCTTTACCAAAAGCCATCACTTATGGAGTAGCCAGATGTAAGAACTGTGGCACACCTGATAACCGTGTGATTTTGAGCAAATCACCAGCTGTCAACGAATTTGATTTGTCTTTACCAAAAGTCGTTTGCTTCTGGACTAGCCAACTCTTGATGGAATAGTCAACATCTTGGTGAGCTGATTACCAATTATGGTTTTTCCACTGCCTTTACCACAAGCCATAATCTTGCGGGCTAGCCAACTCATTCGCTTTTTAGGATATGGCGAGTTGAGGTACCATACAATTTTGGGCAAATTCCAAGCCATCAACGGGTTTGAGTAATCTTTACCAAGAACCGTTTGCTCCTGGATTAGCCAATCCTTATGTGGGTTAGACATGGCGGACTGATAACCATTTATTGCGTTCTAAGTGAGAATTTTTTTTTAAAATTTTGGCTAAAATGGGGGTTCTTGATGGAACATGTGTTTAAATTCGTTAGAATAACGAATCTCCCCCCACACTTAGAACTGAAGATTGTCCTCAATATTCAAAGTACCGGGTGTTAAACCAACACTTAGAACGTAAGAAAGAAAATATTCCATAGCCTTTATTTAAGTTTATGTACACACATTTTTTTTTTTTTTAAAAACTATATATATATATATACAACATGTGGGGTATCTCCCCCACACTTAGGGTGAAAACCCTAAGTACATACTACTGTTTTTGATTACCGAGTCGCTAGCTTGACTCGACCCCGAATTAATTTGTCCATGGGGAAGCATGATGTGGAAGAGACAATCTGCATCGGACTTTCATTCAAAATATTTGGATAAACATTTGAAGCAAGTAAAAGTTCCACTCCGATGAGATAAGTAACCGGCTCATAATTTATAAATGAGAATGCCGGGATCAAAGATAATGTCTTCACTCCCGAAAGAGTGAAGAACAGGATAAGGAACAGAATATATGAAGAAAAGAAAGAAAGTCATGATGAAAATCATGACTAATTCCTCATCTTCAATAGGAGAATTCATTGTTTCATGAATCTCCTCTTTTAAGCTCGTTTGATCAAGACATATTATGGGTATGTCTAGATCAAAATAGAAAGTATCATACTCTGGTGGAGATATGATATTAGTGAGTTCAAAGGAGACCTCCTCGTAAAGAGAATCATTCACAAGATGTAAATCCGTGAACTCATGTTCCGTTGTGGACTCATCACAATCCTCATTCTGAATATCAAAGAGTGGATTATCAGAAATCAAAGTGAATTCGGATTCGAATTCATATAGAGGATTGGTGAGAGTAGTCTTGACTGCTTTGGGAACAAAGTGATTATCATTCTCTTCTTCTAAGCTAACTAGCTCAGAAGGTAATCCTTTCACATGACTGATGTCTCCAGAAGATAAAGAATTTTCATCAGCATGTGAAGTACTAAGCTCGATGTTGGGATTAGAGTTTAAAAGATTTTCAGTTTCTCCCATATCGGCTTCGAAGTCAAAGAGATCATCATTACTTCTAGATAGAAGTGGAATGATGTGAGTGAGTTCCTCTGTGAAATCCTCAAGAAGAGGATCAACATCAGAATGAGGCAGTGATGCCTCAACATACTCAATGTCTCCATAAGATATACAATCATTACTGGAATTAGAGACATTCTCAATTTGATCATTTGGATTATCAAGGGGGGGGGGGGGTAGGAATATCACACATATGATCAAGAATTCCCTGTGACTCTCTTGGGATTGGGGCAAGGTTCTCAACACTAGACTTTATGAATTCGTCAGATTCCTTTGCAGGAATTGTGTCAAGATGCTCGTCCCCCATGCTCAGAGATTGAGTGGGAACCTCGGGTGTGATAACATCATACAGAGGGAACTGAGAAGGACTAGCAGTTATGGATTCTACAAGTTCCATTTTTTCTACTGCTAGTGTTTCAGTTATATTCTTTTCTCCCTGTATATCCATGGAAGAAGTCTCAACTGATGAACTTGATGAGGTATCATCACTTTCATCATCTTCATCGAGAAGAGCAGCATTTTGAAATTTGGCACGTGTTATAGCTGCGTGTTCTAAGACTAATAATTCTTCCATGCTTCTTTCGTCTCTAGCTGCACGTTCTTCATCAAGTAATTCCGCGATAGACTTATCACGAGAATATGGAATGAATGGAGACTGTGGGGGTGTGGATGTGTCAAAACCGGATGTATCAGAACTAGAACAATGTTCAGGTTTATAATACGGTTGACATTTGAAATCATCATGAGGACCCCCACAATATACACAAGAAGAACTTGGTGCATTGTGAAACGACATATTAGCCAACTCCTCCTTAAGGTCTTTAAGTTTCTCAAGAACCTCTTGACAAAGGTCTTGCTGGGTTTTATGAGGAGTTGCTTGGATAATTTGGCACTGGGGAGGTGGGTCTTGAAACGAATAGTCGTAATTGTTACAAGGAAATGAATTCCTTGTTTGACAATCAGAGCTAAAGTGTGGACCTCCACAATACTCACAACAGTTGAACTGATGTGACTGTGAGTCGTATGTGTTTGAGTCATAATTGTTATCAGGAACCTGCTCATAGACAAGCGTGTTTCCCGATTGACAATCAGAACTGTAGTGTGAACCACCACAGTACTCACAACAGTAAAACTGCTGAGTCTCATGGTATGGAAGTTGATGGAATGAATCAGTCATGTCAGGGTAGGAATAGGGATTCTTGTTATAGACAGACCCGTTTCTTGACTCTACCATGCCACAACTGGGGCAATTACCACCATTATAAGAACTACCACACCATTGACAGACAAGAGGGTGAGAATAAGACATAGAAAGAATCAAAGGTTTTAGGGGGTGAGAAATGAAGAATCAAATAGGTAAGGATGTAAAGGTGAATATTTTTGGTATTTTTGAAAAAATTTTGTAGTACTAATAAGAAGAAAAATATTTGTGGGTTTTGTGTTCGTTGAAAACTAATTTTAAAATGTTTTCGGGAACTGTTTTTGTTTTTATATGATAATAATATGAATAAGGACGGATAAATATACAATGAGCGTGTATTCAGGTTCACCAATACGCAAAATCGTTTAGAATAAGCGCACAACCTCCCCGGCAGCGGCGCCAAATTTTGATTCGGCCTAAACTAGTCAACTTTTATTAGTCAACCACTTGTGAATGGTCAACCGTAAAAGTCAAACTAATCAAGGCAAATGCTTCCGTGGAATACAGTGTTTCCCTGGGTCGTAATGTCCCAACGAGGTGTGCGATGTTTTATTAAAAACGAATCTGTGATCGAGTGAATATGAACAGGAAAGGTATAAGTGTGTGTGTGAGTGATTACACTAGGGTTTTATAAAATAAAATAACTATTAGAACGATTACGTGAAACCTAGATATCTAAAAACGTTTAATAATAAAAAACACGTACGTTTAATTTAATTCTACGTAAACGTATGAAACAAAAACGGTTTTAACTAAAGTAGTAATTTGCAAACCTTAGGGGCTTAAATGCAAATTAAATAAACTTAAAATATTTATTTTATAATTACTAATTATTTAATTAATTATTATTATTTAATGACTATTATTAATTATCTAATAATTAACTAATAAATAAGAAAATGCAAAATAAGTCTAGAAAATTAAAATTAAAAATTTGTAAAAGTCTAAAATATTATAAAACTTATTTTAAAAATAAAATTATATTTTTAAACCTATTTATCTAATTATTATTAATTATTAACTATTTAATTATTATTTAACTAATTATATGATTTAAATTATTATAAATACTAAAAAGACTTAGATAATTAAAAAGATTTTTATAAATCTAATTAACCATCACAGGAATCCTAAAAAATTATAAAAAGTTTATTTTATCTATTTTTAAACTAGATTACTAATTATTATTCTATTTATTAATTAATATCTAATTAAACTATTTAAATTATGAAAACTAGTAAATAAACAGTAAAAATTATGGAAAAATTTATAAAACTATTATATAACTTATAAAAGCTAAAAAAAAAATAAAAACTAGGTGTTGCTTTATAAAAACTAATTATGCTATTTATAACTTAATTATTGATTAATTATTAATTAAACTAATATTAATTATAATAAATACTAAATGATAATATAAAAATCTAAGAAAATTATCAAAATTACTTTAACCTAAAAGGAAATTAATAAAAATATAAAAACACAACTTACTTAATAAAAATCTAAAAATGAAAATTAAAATTAAATTAAATTAAATAGAAACTATCACTTATTTTTATATTGTCTTTTCTGGATTTTTCTTTTACCAACCTATATTATACCTAAAAATAAACAACTTTAATAAAAACAACTTTTTTATAAGCTAATAATAAGCACTGTGGGGGCTTATTACCTCCATAGTTGACTTTGGTTGACCAAAGAAACAAATAAGCTCAAATGAGCTGGTGTGGGACCCACTATGGATGAATCAGGTCTAAATGAGTATGTTGGATATGTTTAAGCTAAGATTTTCCCAATAAGCTCAGTAGATAAGCTGATAAGCAAGTTTAAGCCAATCCAAAACTCAAATACTCCTCAAAATAGGGACAAAGTTGAGGGGCAATTTCAAGTGGGGTCCACTGGGTGCTAGGTCAAACTTATGGTCAACTATTGTTCCCTGGTAGGAGGGGGTTGGGAGATCCTAAGTTGGAGGTGTGGGGCCCACTGTGTTGACCACAAATCACCACCAAAGTGGTGATGATGGACGATAACATGCTGATGCAGGGGAAGTGTCTTCCCTGCAAGTGAGTTTGAGGGTGAGTGGGGCCCAGGGAAAAAATACTAAAATAATAAGGATGGTGGGAATCAAAAGATGAGCTATTGGACTTCAACTAGGAACAGGTTTCAAGTCCTAAATCCTACTCCTAAATTCTAAATAAATCTCCCAAGTTTTGGAAAAATCTGAGAATGACAATTTGACTTTTTATGAAACTTAGCTAGTTTGACTTTTATGAGTTTTGGTGGATGATTACTGGTTAAGAAACTTATATTAAGCTATATTACAACTATACTAAGCTACATTTACTACTTGTGAACTAGTTTGAAAAGGTTAGTGACCACAATTCCCTCACAGTTAACTGTGAGGGGGATTGAATGAGATTTTTGACTATTTAACAAACTAGCCTACCTTTTTATTGCTTGTTATCCCTAATTACACCTAACTGAACATGTACTAACCAAAGACAACCCACAAAGATCACTAAGACTCAGTGATTTCCACAGAACCAAACACCCCTTTATATCTAACTTTATATTACAATTATGAGTTTTAAACTATACCTATTAATTTCTAAACCCTAAACAGAATCTAGGAACATTATCAAAGCTAAATGAATACAAATCCCATAGAAACAATAATAAGAACTAAGAAATGTAATTATGAAGTTTATGACTTACAAATGATGCCAACTGAGAAATGAGTGAACCAGTGAACCAAATCATAACCTAGTGTCCCCCATAGGACTCTAAACCATGAACAATCCAAATTTCACACCCTGCTCAGTTCCCTTCTTGATCTTTCCTTGATTTTCTATTTTTCACTATTTTATCTTGATTTATTTTTATTTTTGAGTTATAAACTGAAAATGGATAATAATGCTTAGGAAGCTTGAAAAAACTTATAAGTGACTTAGATTAGGTGCTTAGATCATGAAACAACAACTTTAACAATATTTGAGTGGATTTGTCAAATTCACTCAAAAAGGCTAAAACTGAATTAAGACAATAAGACTGTAATTAAAGGTTTAAGAAAGATCAAATTACACTAAAATAACTGAGTACAAGTGATTTTGATTGAAATTACAACTAAAATTAAGGATTACACTACCTACGACTAATTTAAACTAAGACTACTCTAATAATTTATCTCTTTTGCATCTCCTCAGCTTTATAGATACTTTCTGAGTTCCCACATGACCTCTGAGAGTTTCCCATCAATTATGGACCATTGGATTGGTCAATTGACTCCCAATCGTTCAAAATACCTTTTCGCACCAAAAAGTCTTTGGGCAGCGGTGGTTGCGTGGAGAGGGTTTTAAGGGCATTAATTGTGCCTTGGAAGTTGTGGGGAGGTGGAGGGTTTGCGTGGAGAGCTGGGGTAGCAAGTTGGGGGTGAAACCAGTGAGGTGGTGAAGTGGTATGTGAGTCTGTGTGGTGGTGGTGGTATTGGGAGGGAAGGGGTTTGGTCAAACGGGGGTTGACCGGGTTTTTATTTAAGGGTGGATTGGGCTAGGAGTTGGGCTGGAAAAATAAAAGGGTAGGCTGGGCTTTGGTGTGTGTTGGGTTTGGATTTGATTTTGGGTTTTAAATATATAAAGGGTCCGTTTGATTTGTATTGTCACAAGGACCAATTTTGTAATTTGGGAAAATTATAGGGACTGAAAATGTGACTTTCCCATAGTTATCAAAAGGACCTATTTTTCCATACATGAATAGTACACGAGTATGTTTGATAATTTTCACTTTTAAAATACCCGGGGACTATAACTGACAAACTGCCAAACTTGAGGGACCAATTATGTCATTTCACCAAACTTCACACCAAGGACCATTCCTGCAAAAGATTATTAGTACAAGGACCAATATTGATTTTTCTCAAAGTTTTTACATCCTAGGGACCATTTATGTCAATTTTGCAAAGTATAGGGACTAAACTTGTAATTTTGTGAAACTTTGCACCAAAGGACTAAATATGTAACTTTGTGATTAAAAAGGACCTTTGGTGACTTTTTCATGTTTTTAGAATAACCAGGGACTAGTTTTGACAACTTTTGAAACTTGAGGGACTGAAACTGCCAATTATGCAAACTTTGTACGTTTTTCATCTGTTTTTGCATATTTTGCATTTGAAACATATAAAACACACTTTTAAGATATTTTAAGTATTTTGATGCATATTTGAGTGTTTTTGTATGTTTTGGCAGCTCAGATTGGTATAAAATGATGAGTATTTAGACACTCATCAGTTCCCGTCATTGCTTCTATAGGAGTAAAAGGTGTATCTAATGCTAGCAAGTCACAGCCTAAGTGCAATACAAAGAATGATAGGACTTTGCCGGCTAAAAGTACACTTATGAAGGAAGTAGAAGAATCATCTAGGAACAATAAAGTGATGCTTAGTGAAAGGAATCGAGTTGATTCAAACATTTGTGTTAACAATGATGTAATTAATTCGAATTCTAACGCTATTTGTAAGACTTGTAACAAATGCTTATTTTATGGTAATCATGATGCATGTGTTGTGTCCTTTCTCAAATCCACTATGAAATCTCCAGTTATGAATGTCTCTAGTGTTAAACGGGCAAAACAAGTATGGAATAAAACCGGAAAAGTTTTCACTAATGTTGGTTATCAATGGAGACCTACTGGAAGGAAATTCACTCTAAGGGAAAAGTGCCCAATGACTAGGATCACTAACTCCAAATAGAAGCAATGAATACCACTCATAGTTCTAGTGCATCAAAATGTGAATACTCCAGTGAGACATCTGTAACATATGATAATCCAATATTTGTGTTTGCTAACCTTACGGACCCTAAATGTGTGTTGGGATCCATTTTTTTCAGTTATCCACGATTGTCTGGTTTCAAATGCAGGTCGTACAAATCGTCCTTTGGTATTTGGACTCAGGCTGCTCAAAACATATGACTGGAGATCGCTCGCGGCTCAAGAATTTCGTGGAAAAGTTTATTGGTACGGTTAGATTTGGGAATGACCATTTTGGATCTATAATGGGTTATGGTGATTACGTCTTTGGAGACAGTGTTATATCCAGAGTTTACTATGTGGAAGGACTTGGGCACAATCTATTTTCTGTTGGTCAATTCTGTGACTCAGATCTCGAAGTCGCTTTCAGAAAGCACACCTGTTTTGTTAGAGAATTAGATGGTGTTGATCTTCTCAAGGGGAGTCGGGGCACTAATCTTTACACCATCTCCATCGAAGATATGCTACAGTCCTCTCCAATTTGTCTGCTCTCTAAAGCCTCCAAGAACAAATCATGGTTGTGGCATCATCGTTTAAACCATTTGAACTTCGGTACTATCAATGAACTTACACGTAAGGATCTTGTTCGAGGCTTGCCCAGACTTAAGTATGAAAAGGACCATCTGTGCTCCGCCTGTCAAATGGGCAAGAGCAAAAAGCACACCCATAAACCCAAAACTGTCAATTCAATCATGGAAGTTCTTCATACTCTTCACATGGATCTTTGTGGACCAATGAGGATTCAAAGTATCAATGGAAAGAAATATGTGCTGGTTATTGTTGATGATTACTCTCGATTCACATGGGTAAAATTTCTACGATCTAAAGATGAAGCTCCGGAAACCATCATCAAACTCATCAAGATGTTGCAAGTCTGCCTCAACAAAACAGTTAGAGTCATTCGTACTGATAATGGAACAGAATTTGTGAACAGACAACTTACTCTTTTTTATGAAGGTGTCAGGATTAGTCATCAAAAGAGCATTCCACGTACTCCTCAACAAAATGGAGTCGTTGAAAGACGCAATCGCACCTTAGTTGAAGCTGCAAGGACTATGCTCATCTTCTCCAAAGCTCCTCTGTTTCTTTGGGATGAGGCAATTGCCACCGCATGTTACACACAGAACCGATCCTTGATACATCCTCTCCACTGCAAGACTCCCTATGAACTGGTTCATGGCAGAAAACCCGATCTTTCATTTCTTCGAGTGTTTGGTGCACTTTGCTATCCAACTAATGACAGTGAAGACCTTGGGAAACTCAAGGCCAAGGCCGACATTGGTTTCTTCGTTGGCTATGCTCCCGAGCGAAAGGGGTACCGAATCTACAACAAACGTACCAGAGACATAATGGAAACAATCCACGTTACTTTCGATGAGCTGACTGAGCAACCAGTTCCTGGACAATCAAGTTCTGGACCCGTACCTAACCTTTTGTCTCCTGGACCAATTAGCTCCAGGCTTGTACAGAATCCCATTCCTGCTGCTCCTTTTGTACCTCCTACGAGTGAAGATTGGAAGAAACTGTTTGACCCAATGTTTGATGAATACTTTGAACCTCAACCGATGAATGCGCCTGAAGCTACAATGGTTCAACCACCTGATGGGGTGGTGAATGATCAAGATGACAATAACGGTCCATCTACTTCATTGTCATGGGATTCTGAAGCTCCCACCATCAGTCAATCGGTCAGCACTTCTAATGTCCAACCTTCACCTGTACAGCGAGCGACAACTGTAGATAATACATCTGAAGTTAATCCTTTTGCTCCACCTGATAATGAGCCGTTTGTTAACATCTTTGCCCCTGAATCGTCAAATGATGTAACATCATCTGACGAATCTAACACGGCTACCTCAGTTCCATATTCTCAACCCCATGAATATCTTAGAAAATGGACCAATGATCATCCTATAGACAACATCATTGGAAACCCTTCGCGTCCAGTATCTACCCGCAAGCAACTTGCAACCGACGCATTGTGGTGCTTCTTCAATTATGTCCTTTCTAAAGCTGAACCAAAAAGCGTCAAGGATGCAATGTCCAAACACTCATGGTTCACTGCAATGGTGGACGAAATTCATGAATTTGACTGACTGGATGTCTGGGAACTAGTACCACCTCCCGAGTGTGCTATGATCATTGCTCTCAAATGGATATTCAAGGTTAAACTTGATGAGCATGGAGATGTATTGAAAAACAAAGCTAGGCTTGTGGCTAAAGGATATCGACAAGAAGAGGGTATAGACTTTGAAGACTCCTTCGCACCTGTCGCTAGAATTGAAGCCATAAGGATATTTCTCGCAAATGCTGCAAGTCAAAACATGGTGGTTTATCAAATGGATGTCAAGACTGCATTCTTAAATGGCGATCTGAAAGAGGTGGTCTATGTATCTCAACCCGAAGGTTTTGTGGATCCAGAACGCCCTAATCACGTGTATCGATTGAAGAAGGCTCTCTATGGGCTTAAACAAGCACCTAGGGCCTGGTACGACACCTTGTCTAAATTTCTTATGGCTAACAAATTTTCCAAAGGCGTTGTTGATCCTACACTCTTTACCAGAAAAACAGGCAAAAACATTCTACATGTGCAAATCTATGTTGATGACATCATCTTTGCCTCATCCGAGCCCACAGAATGTGATCGATTCTCCCAAGAAATGAGTTCCGAATTCCAAATGTCTATGATGGGTCAAATGTCATTCTTTCTTGGACTGCAAATTTCTCAAAACCCCAATGGCATCTTCATCAATCAATCCAAATACGCCAATGAAATTTTGAAGAAATTTGGATTCGACTCCTGTGATTCAGTTGATACTCCTATGATTGAAAGGTCGAAACTTGACGAAGATGATGTGGGAATTCCGGTCGAACAAACCATGTATCGAAGCATGATTGGCTCCTTAATGTATCTCACTGCACGCAGACCAGACCTTCTATTTGCAGTTTGCATTTGTGCTCGGTATCAATCCAAACCCACCAAGAAACATCTGGAAGCTGTCAAAAGATTCTTTCGATATCTTAAAGGAACTATCCACATGGGCCTTTGGTACCCTAAGGAAACTTCTATGGCTCTCATAGCATATTCGGATGCTGATCATGCGGGATGTCAAGACACTCGTCGCAGTACATCTGGGGGTGCACAGTTTTTAGGGAATAAGCTAGTCAGTTGGTCTTCAAAGAAACAAATGAGTACATCTATTTCCTCCACTGAAGCTGAATACATTGCTATGTCATCTTGCTGTGCTCAGATTCTCTGGATGCGATCTCAACTGTCTGACTATGGCTTCATATGCAATAAGATTCCCATGTACTGTAACAATAAAAGTGCAATTGCGCTCTGCTGCAACAATGTCCAGCATTCAAGGACTAAGCATATTGACATTCGACATCACTTCATCAGGGAGCAAGTTGAGAAAGGAATTGTGGAAATTTACTTCGTGAGGACTGAGTTCCAGCTAGCCGATATCTTCACCAAAGCACTTTCTAGGGAACGTTTTCACTTCATTCTCCTACGCCTTGGCATGAAGAGTCTTACGCCTGAGGATCTCATTTGTCTTCAGGAAGATCAAGAGGAGTAAAGGGGTTGCTTCACATATCCTTGTATAGTATCAAATCAAAAAGAAAATAGAAAAATATAAAACCTATAAAAACCATAAAAATTAGAAAATTATAAAAACCAAAAATATTCTTCTTACGACATGTCTCTTGTATAATCGATATTATGTATGTTTCTAGAAATGTCATTCAATAATGACACAGAATCATACATATGCTTGAGCAAGAGTTTTTCGGTTTCAAATAAAGTTCTTTTCTAAAATATGTCGTTTCTCAAAACATTCTTCCTATTATGGCTTGTAGTCACTCAGGCTACAACCCGGTCTTCAAAAATATGGTTTGCTATTACTTCAGATAGCAACCCGCTTTTCAAAATGGGGAAAACACGTCGCCAAAAAGACGGTTGTTCCTTTTACCGGGTGAAGTTCACCTGGGCATGGATTACTTTACATCCATGTTTCCTCGATCTAATGTACGTTTCAGTGCATTATTTCTTGATAAAGAAGAGAAGTCTTCTTTTTATCGCCAAATACTTTCCCTTCCATGATTTTTCCGGAGAGTATTTGTGCAAAACTTGGTGGTACCATGAGATTTTGAATAAAATCAAATTGAATATAAATCTTTGATAAAATTTTTCACTCAATCAATGACATAACATATTTATGTTTTAAACATCGGTCATTGATTGAGGGGGAGAATGATTTTCAAAAATTTTATGTATCATCAAAACTCCCCACTTTGTACAATACAAAAGCAAGATTTGTGATGGTTATGTGTCAGAATGAGTAAATTTTCAAAGAGTTTTCACTAAAACTTCTAATCTTTTGCAAACTCTTCAACTCTGACACATAACAACCTCCCTCACAGTTTGATGGGGAGCAAGAAAAAGTTCCTTTTATCAGAAAACATTAAAAAATTAACCGCATTTCTCTCCCAAAAGTTTTCTAAAATTATTTAAATCAATTGAGATCAAAAATCTCGAATGATTTGAAATTATTGATCGGGGGAGAGAATGTGATTTAAATATGAAATCTGATAATCAAAAGTGATCTTTTGTACTCAATAATAGGCTCCCACATATGTGCTAAACTCTTTCGTATATCGGTGCACATATTGAGGGGGAGCAATGGCGTTTGTGGAAGGAATACCTAAGACCGACCATTTATCTTTATGCATGGAGTTATAAGGACGATTAAGGTTAGGTATAAGTTCCCATGATCCACCAGAACCGGAAGGATCTTCCCAGGGACAATCCATAGATAGATTAGAAGTCCTTAGGAATGATTGAAAAAAGGAGTAAAGTGAGAAAGGGAAGAGTGCGGACTGAGATAGAGCTAGGACTGGAACAAACCCAACAAGGTTCTAGTGGTGAAGTCTCGGTAAGCACTGAAGGGGTTGAAGAATGAAAAAGAAATTAAATGAGAAAGGGTGAAAAGAAATAGCCCTCCAAATATTCAACCTTAGGGCAGAAACCGGGTTCAATTCATAATCTACTAGTGGTTACTAAAGTAACACTAGTATTGAAGACAAGACGTCATGGACCCAGTGACGCACTGCACTAAACTTCCCAACCACTCAAGTTCTCTTAAAAGATCTTGTTTCATTCTCACGGGGAACCCTGTGCAATGTATCAACCGCTCATTGCGAGCTATGTTGATACCTAAACAGGAGACACCTCCCCAGTCTCCAGGAGCGGATCAAAACGCACTATTGAGTCTAGAGCCATGAGATCATCCATAAATCTCGATAGGACACATTCCAATTATGCTTATTGTTTCACACAATGTGGAAAATAAGATAAAATATTTAGAGTCCTACGCATTATCCTTGTGGTATTGCCCGAACATCCGAGTGATATGAAAATATTCACAATGAAGATGGAAATCCTTCTGGAGCGAACATCACTCAAGCTCTTGGTAGGTGACATGTGAGATCCATCTTGGATCAATGATCAAGTGACAACTGGAAAGCAACGATGGTGCGATTCATAATTGAATCAAACTTGTTCCAGGATATGGATTGACGGATACTTTTGCAAAAAACCTTTCAATGTGCTCACAAACTAATTCTTCGAGCACATTGATTGTGTACAATATCTTTCAAACAAAAGTATTTTTGATGGAAATGAGATTCAAAGTATAAAACTCTCGTCGTGTCTCAAAACTGTTTATCATAGGACACGCGAGTGATTTCTATAAATCTATTTCTCATCAATTCGGGAATGTTTATTCACCGATTCACTCTATCGTGTTGTCTGCTTTGAGACGTTCCGGTATGAGAACATGCTAAGTATGAAGATTCCAAAGTGGATTCTTTGGAAATTTCATTACTACAAGCTGGAAATGTAACAATTCGCATTTTCAGATTAATTTCTATTCCCGGAAAATTTAACTATTCACTTTTACTATTCATTTCCCCAAAATTTTCCCGAAATTTGATTTTTGTTTCTTTACCTCGAGTGATAAATCATTTCCATAGCAAATTAAAAGTTTGACACTCATCAGATCATTTTCGTGAAAGTTATTAAGGAATTACACATTTTAGGGTAAAACGTCATTCAAAAATTCTACGCACAACGAAACTCGACCGCGTTAAGTGACCCCGCATCAGAAAAATGTTTAGTACTCTCATGATTTATTTGAGAATTAATCATGACTAAGAAAAATATGACCAAATAAACCTCGGCCGTGAGAAACAGGAATTCTCGTTTTTAAGCACTTTTACTTAGCCGTAACCTTAGCCTATACCTGCACCGTGTTTCTAAGACAATTTGAGTTTTCACATTTTTGGAATAAGTCAACATATTTTTCCTTCCTCCTTTGACCAAAAATCATTCCTTGATTTTATAAATCGTTCCTTGATTTTTAGGCTTACTGTTTTAAGTTTAAAGACATTAAATACCAACCGACACTAGACAGAGCCCAACCTAGACATTATAAGCCATTTTAAGTCATTAGTATCCTATTAGAAAAGTTACATTTTACTTTTCTCAATTTTACGCAACTTTCGTACGTTTTACGTATTACGCGTTTTAGACCCGTGTTTCCAGTTTTAGCAGGGTTTGAGCACCCCAATAGAACCTACCACTCATTTCATATTATAATATGGAGTATATTGATAAGTTCTAGCATATTTACAAGTTTCATATTTTTAGGATACCCGGTTTTACGTTTCGTGACTTAACAACTTACGGTTAGCAATTTACGGAGTCAAAACTAGCTACATAAGTAGGATAATACCATCAAAAGCCAACACTTCCTCCCCAAGTATAGTGAACTGCCTCTAGGGGGGGGGGAATCATCCCATGTGTCTTGATCTCATGCCTTAAGCCCTAGGATCCATACATGTGTCCAAACTTGGTCACCAAGTTTAGGGAATTTCCTAACACCTTCCTAACCTCCTCATTCATGCTATATAAACAAGATCATTCCTTCCTTTCTTCATAATCCGAACTCCACACACATAAATCCCTAGCACCATGATCCTTTGATCTTCAAACTACAAGTTACACTACAAAGTTCAAGGTCTTAGTATTCTGTACCTAGTTCTTAAGTTTGTTTGGTGATTCCATGGATGAATTAGGAGCTACACAAGGTGATTAGGGGCTGAGTTAATAAGGTTTTCACAAGGTCTATATCAAGGCTAGCTAGGGTTTCAAGAGTTGTGGTGAAGGGTTTGCAAGCATAGGTTTAGTGCCCTAGTTTCATACTTGACTTCCTTTCTTTAGAAAGCCAAAAGTTGTAAGAAACCCTATTACACTTTCTTGCTCAATATCATTTTCATGCTTATTATGTTTCTTTCATGCTATATATTGTCTTGTTATTATGTTCATGATATATAAAAATTGGTAAAACAAGTTATGTATATATATGTTAACTTATGATATTTAAACAAGTAAACTAGTAACTTTCTTGGAGAACCACGACCAAAATAGTATAACTATGATATTTGACACTTACCAACTGTTAAAGAGGACTTAACAAGGAAAACATAGCAATTTGAATCACCCAAAATGAGTACCCGAGTCAAACGTTATGACCATTTGAAATTACCAAAACTTTACGGCAAATCTACCAAATACTTTCTGTGACAGAACATAAAACACGCAAAAAGAGGCCTTTCTGGTCTGTTTCATGAAAAAGTTAAAGCACGAAAGTTGTCCAGAATCACGTTTTATTCAGAAACTCAGGGGCACGAGCCCAGAAAACCAATAATGAAAGATATTTTCTTCATTTTCTTAACAGCTATTTTGAAATATTCAAGTAACTATACAATGGTTATAATTAGATGAGACCAAGAGGTCTAATGACCTAAAGCCAAGACCACAACCATGGCTAAAGCCAAGGTTGAGTCTCAAGACCATGGTAACAATGACCAAGTTCACGGCAAAGCCACGGCTAAAGACCATATAACTTTTAAAGATCAAAACTTATATATATGTTATCAAATACTACAATAGTAGGGAGCCACATGTGAGGAGTTCATTAAGTAAGCCGTCGAGATGAGTTGTGGATCTACGAATTAAAGTGTCCTGGCTCCTCGAACGTTTACTCCATGACTTCTGAATTATGTCGGCCCGAACGGTAGTAAGAGATATACAACCTATACATGTTTCATAAACCATTTATATTCAAAGACTTACACTATATACTAAGTACCACATCATGAACTATATGCAAGACATATATAGGCAATTCTTCGTATTCTTAGACATTACTCCAAACCTAAGTCGCAACGTTCTATTATAGGCTGCTCTTAGAGACTTTCGCGATTCGACTACCACTTTCATTTCTCATTACATAGACTTAAGGTGAGTCATAGCCCCTACTCTTTTATATTTGTTTTAACTCTTTGGGGGAGATACATGCTCAACTACTTGCTTACTTGTACAAATATTCAAAGCTTTTATACTTGATTGTCTTATACTTGATTTCATACATACATGACTGTGTTATACTTAATTGTGTTATTCTATTTAGTGGCTAGTAGTAATCTTTTATACTTTGGGAAATGGCACCCAGTAAACTTTTATACTTTGGGAAATGGCACCCAGTAATATTTTATCTTTGGGAATTGGCTCCCAGTTGTCTTTGGGAATTGGCTCCCAAGTGAGGTCTTCGGAGATGAAGTAGAGACTCACTACTAATTGCTTAATTGTTTTGATGAACTTATACATGTCTTACTCATACTATATATTTAGCAGTGGGTTGTGAACACACAGGTTACAAGTCTCTTATGGCGGGACTTGCAACTGAGTGGATTCACAATGCCTTTGCTGTGTGATCATTTTTATAGGCTTTATTTGTTAGACAAACTCTATGAACTCACCAACCATTGTGTTGACACTTTAGCATGTTTATCTCAGGTTAGTAAGGCGATGGCTAGTGCGTGGAACTTAGAGTCAAGCTGCATATTCTGAAGACTTACGCTTTTATCATTTATCATTCGAAACATTTTGTATACATTTATGTATCATACTTTGGAATCTCATGTTTGTAACTTTGAATTCATTAATCGAATGGTAACTTTTCAAAACGTCTCATTTAGAGGTCGTTTTCTATAACTTGTACTTTGTATTATGAAGTAGCACCCCAAGTGACACAGTCTTCCACTGTGGTATTTTGGGGGTGTTACAGATTAGTACCAGAGCCTTGGTTATAGAGAACTAGGTTGCATTTAGTGCCTAGACTATAACTGCTATATACGTTAAGACTCTCCTCTTTATTTGCCTCACACACACTACATACGCATACGCTTTTGGTATTTGTTGGTTTAGTTCCACGCTGTTAGATGATGTGACTTTAGTATTATAAGGAACCCCAGAGATTAGTCGAGTCATTAAAAACATGGAGCTCAGTAATAACTAATTATTTAACTTGATCTTGTGACAGTTCTTGTTTAATGAGACACAAGATTTGAGTTAAATAATATTATTGCTTAGCTTTAGGGATTTGATGACTTGATTATCTTACTATCTGCCTCAGAAGCGGATTTTGTGTCGGAAATTCTTAAGTAGGATGATTTAGAATCTCCTTATTTAAATGGATTGGGACGCCTCTTCATTTAAATAAAGAAATTATAAATCACCGAACCATAAGTTTATGATCCCTTACTTACATAAATTGGACGCTTCTTTATTTAAGTAATGAGTTATAAATAAGTGGGCTTAATTGTATCCGATACGACTCCTTAACCAGAACCTTAGACGAATCAAAGTAAACACCACTATATTAGAGATCCCAAATTCTCTTAGACACACCGTAAGTAGTTAACATCAACTGAACTTCGGGACGAAGTTCTCCTTAAGGGGTAGAGACTGTAGCAATTCGCATTTTCAGATTAATTTCTATTCCCGGAAAATTTCACTATTCACTTTTACTATTCATTTTTCCCGAAATTTGATTTTTCTTTCTTGGCCTCGAGTGATAAATCATTTCCATAGCAAATTAAAAGTTTGACACTCATCAGATCATTTTCGTGAAAGTTATTAAGGAATTACACGTTTTAGGGTAAAACGTCATTCAAAAATTCTACGCACAATGAAACTCGACCTCGTTAAGTGACCCCGCATCAGAAAAATGTTTAGTACTCTCATGATTTATTTGAGAATTAATCATGACTAAGAAAAATATGACCAAATAAACCTCGGCCGTGAGAAACAGGAATTCTCGTTTTTAAGCACTTTTACTTAGCCGTAACCTTAGCCTATACCTTCACCGTGTTTCTAAGACAATTTGAGTTTTCACATTTTTGGAATAAGTCAACATATTTTTCCTTCCTCCTTTGACCAAAAATCATTCCTTGATTTTATAAATCATTCCTTGATTTTTAGGCTTGCGGTTTTAAGTTTGAAGACATTAAATACCAACCGACACTAGACAGAGCCCAACCTAGACATTATAAGCCATTTTAAGTCATTAGTATCCTATTAGAAAGTTACATTATACTTTTCTCAATTTTACGCAACTTTCGTACGTTTTACGTATTACGCGTTTTAGACCCGTGTTTCCAGTTTTAGCAGGGTTTGAGCACCCCAATAGAACCTACCACTCATTTCATATTATAATATGGAGTATATTGATAAGTTCTAGCATATTTACAAGTTTCATATTTTTAGGATACCCGGTTTTACGTTTCGTGACTTAACAACTTACGGTTAGCAATTTACGGAGTCAAAACTAGCTACATAAGTAGGATAATACCATCAAAATCCAACACTTCCTCCCCAAGTATAGTGAACCACCTCTAGGGGGGGGGAATCAGCCCATGTGTCTTGATCTCATGCCTTAAGCCCTAGGATCCATACATGTGTCCAAACTTGGTCACCAAGTTTAGGGAATTCCTAACACCTTCCTAACCTCCTCATTCATTCTATATAAACAAGCTCATTCCTTCCTTTCTTCATAATCCAAACTCCACACACATAAATCCCTAGCACCATGATCCTTTGATCTTCAAACTACAAGTTACACTACAAAGTTCAAGGTCTTAGTATTCTCCACCTAGTTCTTAAGTTTGTTTGGTGATTCCATGGATGAATTAGGAGCTACACAGGGTTATTAGGGGCTGAGTTAATAAGGTTTTCACAAGGTCTATATCAAGGCTAGCAAGGGTTTCAAGAGTTGTGGTGAAGGGTTTGCAAGCATAGGTTTAGTGTCCTAGTTTCATACTTGACTTCCTTTCTTTAGAAAGCCAAAAGTTGTAAGAAACCCTATTACACTTTCTTGCTCAATATCATTTTCATGCTTATTATGTTTCTTTCATGCTATATATTGTCTTGTTATTATGTTCATGATATATAAAAATTGGTAAAACAAGTTATGTATATATATGTTAACTTATGATATTTAAACAAGTAAACTAGTAACTTTCTTGGAGAACCATGACCAAAATAGTATAACTATGATATTTGACACTTACCTATTGTTAAAGAGGACTTAACAAGGAAAACATAGCAATTTGAATCACCCAAAACGAGTACCCGAGTCAAAAGTTATGACCATTTGAAATTACCAAAACTTTACGGCAAATCTGCCAAATACTTTCTGTGACAGAACATAAAACTCGCAAAAAGAGGCCCTTCTGGTCCGTTTCATGAAAAAGTTAAAACATAAAAGTTGTCCAAAATCACGTTTTATTCAGAAACTCAGGGGCACGAGCCCAGAAAACCAATAATGAAAGATATTTTCGTTATTTTCTTAACAGCTATTTTGAAATATTCAAGTAACTATACAATGGTTATAATTAGATGAGACCAAGAGGTCTAATGACCTAAAGCCAAGACCACAACCATGGCTAAAACAAAGGTTGAGTCTCAAGACCATGGTAACAATGACCAAGTTCACGGCAAAGCCACGGCTAAAGACCATATAACTTTTAAAGATCAATACTTATATATATGTTATCAAATACTACAATAGTAGGGAGCCACATGTGAGGAGTTCATTAAGTAAGCCGTCGAGATGAGTTGTGGATCTACGAATTAAAGTGTCCTGGCTCCTCGAACGTTTACTCCATGACTTCTGAATTATGTCGGCCCGAACGGTAGTAAGAGATATACAACCTATACATGTTTCATAAACCATTTATATTCAAAGACTTACACTATATACTAAGTACCACATCATGAACTATATGCAAGACATATATAGGCAATTCTTCGTATTCTTAGACATTACTCCAAACCTAAGTTGCAACGTTCTATTATAGGCTGCTCTTAGAGACTTTCGCGATTCGACTACCACTTTCATTTCTCATTACATAGACTTAAGGTGAGTCATAGCCCCTAATCTTTTATACTTGTTTTAACTCTTTGGGGGAGATACATGCTCAACTACTTGCTTACTTGTACAAATATTCAAAGCTTTTATACTTGATTGTCTTATACTTGATTTCATACATACATGACTGTGTTATACTTAATTGTGTTATTCTATTTAGTGGCTAGTAGTAATATTTTATACTTTGGGAAATGGCACCCAGTAAACTTTTATACTTTGGGAAATGGCACCCAGTAATATTTTATCTTTGGGAATTGGCTCCCAGTTGTCTTTGGGAATTGGCTCCCAGTTGTCTTTGGGAATTGGCTCCCAAGTGAGGTCTTCGGAGATGAAGTAGAGACTCACTACTAATTGCTTAATTGTTTTGATGAACTTATACATGTCTTATTCATACTATATATTTAGCAGTGGGTTGTGAACACACAGGTTACAAGTCTCTTATGGCGGGACTTGCAACTGAGTGGATTCACAATGCCTTTGCTGTGTGATCATTTTTATAGGCTTTATTTGTTAAACAAACTCTATGAACTCACCAACCATTGTGTTGACACTTTAGCATGTTTATCTCAGGTTAGTAAGGCGATGGCTAGTGCGTGGAACTTAGAGTCAAGCTGCATATTCTGAAGACTTACTCTTTTATCATTTATCATTCGAAACATTTTGTATACATTTATGTATCATACTTTGGAATCTCATGTTTGTAACTTTGAATTCATTAATCGAATGGTAACTTTTCAAAACATCTCATTTAGAGGTCGTTTTCTATAACTTGTACTTTGTATTATGAAGTAGCACCCCAAGTGACACAGTCTTCCGCTGCGGTATTTTGGGGGTGTTACAGGAAATTCCTGTCAAGGAGAGTCTTCTTTAAAAGAGACTCTACTTGATCACAGGTCGGTTTTCACAAAACTGGAGGGTAGTCTGCCCTCGCAGAACGAATGACAAAGCCATATTCGTTATCTATCTTTATTGCTAACTGTTTTATTTCAGGGACACATATAAAGATGGCTTTGATGGCTCCAGTTTCCAGCTGAATCGGGTCAATCCATACCTCATGCTCACACATCCTCCACACTATCAATGAAGATGTGAGACTTGCTACAACAAATGTTGAGAGACTACTAACAACGTTTCCGCAACTCTGATGAAAAAGTCTCCTGATCCACAACTCCAATGCAACGTCTCCTGATACAGAAGGGTGTGAGCATGATGGTCCTTAGTCACTACATCACATGAAGGCAATACAACTATGGATGAGCTTGGAGATTTACTTTGGCTGATGATCTCAAAGGAAGCTCAAAGATCACATATCTCAAAGGAATTCAAATCATAAGTTCGCTTGCTTGAAGTACAAAGTGTGAAGAAAAGTGAAGAATCAGATCCTACAAGCTACAAAGACTAAAGAATGCTTAAAGACCAAAGATCTTAATTTCAAAGGTGACCTCGCTTAGGGGGAGATTGTTAGGAATACAAATATTCCTGTAAAAGTCTCGGTCACCTAATGATTGTAATAGCATTAAGTTAGCTCGTAGTTAGTTTATTTATTAGTTAATTAGTTTTAGTTTAAGTAACACCGTGGAAGAAGGACGGGTCTTCACCCACTGTATGCCTGATCCACAGCCCGGGAGTGGGCGTTTTATTGTAAGTATAAATATCCCTCTCCACATGTGTAGAGGGTTGGACCTTCATTTAATCTCAATCTAATATTTCCTTTTTCTCTCAAGGTTCCTTTCTTTCTTTCTTTCCTCTCTTCCTCCTCACTTCCAACGCCACACAAATCACTCCACAAACATGTTTCCTACATAGTTAGTATTCTACAAATCATCCCTCATCTCTAGACCTAGTCTTTAGGTTTTCTAATCCTAGCGACACTATTCCTAGCTGAACGATCAATCCCCCGGTACTTGTCATTATACTATACTACATCGATCAGGTACACTGCCTGGTGGGGGTTGTAAGCTTCTCAAGATCCCTTGAGAGGTAAAGCCTGGTGCAATCTCCACGCATCAAGTTTTTGGCGCCGCAGCCCGGGGAATAGTTATTTTCTAGGTTAGAATCTCTTTTTATTAGGTCTACTTGCTAGATTCCTTTCTAGTAAGATTTTATTTTTATTTTTAGGTTCTCTTTAGTCTATCTTTTCTTTGTGTCTTTGTTTGTAAAAACCTTTCCATTGACTATTCCGTTAGCCATTATGGAGAACGCGAATCCACCATACTACCAACCACGAAATTCACCCACTCCAAATGACATCTTGATGTTTAAACAACATGAGGATGAACCTATCTATGATGCATGGGCTCGTTTTAAATATTTACTCCAAAAAGTCCCTCATCATAGTTTCGATCTGTGGTCCCAAATTGAAATATTTTACCATCGTGTCGACCACTATACCAAAATGGACATTGACCATGCCGCAGATGGGGACCTTTGGGGATTAAGTGTTAATGAAGCATGGGAAACCATAGAGAATTGTGCCATACTTGCCAAAAAAATGGACAACCCAAGAAATGTTGTTACGGATCAATTGATAGCAAGTTTAAGGGAACAAGCAAGAAGATTGTTTGAGGGTAAGCGTATAGATGAGATAACTGGGTGCACGAAGTGGTTTGATTTCACCACAATACAAGCTGAGCACATTGGTAATCTTGAGAAGATGGATGATAGAGTTGAAAATCTAAGCCCACCAAGTACCCCACAAGTCCTACCATCATTTGAGGCATACACACCGCCCGTGACTTATTCGGATGAAGTAGAAAAGACTTTAGGAATCCCAATTGAGGTAGAACCTTTGAACCAAACACAACTAGAGGATATAGGTTTGAATACTTATAATGATAACCTTACTCTTAGTTCTAGGGAAGTTCCTAGTTTTGATGAACCGGAGCCTCAACCAAAACCGTTACCTAATCTTCCATCCTTGGATGAAAATTTAGGAATTGATATAGGTTCCGATCCACCCATCAAACCATATAGTCCGGGTAGTCTTAGGATAAAGGTAGTGGACTCTAAGCCTTGTAGAGAGGAAGCCAATATAGGAATGGAAAATGACCTTACACGCTTACATCACCCATTTATGTTTGATCACAAGAAACATTATGGGTTTAAACCGGGTTTATTAGGTCAAGACGGATCCCCAACTTGTAGTCTCTTGAAGTTGATAGAAAATGATCCCTTTCTAGGAGAAAATCTTAATCCACCCATTAACCCGATTGAATTTGGTAAGGTTATGATGATAGGAACACACCCCTTTGAGCATATAATTCATCCATCACACTTTCCTCACGAGGCATATTTCCACCCTAAGGGTGTGTATCGCTACTTCCACCCGCACTTAATCAAAGTGTAGGGAAAACCTCCCCTATTTATGTTAAATAAGGGTAGAGTCAGGCTCGTGACTCAAACAAAAACAAGCGCTTCTTGGGAGGCAAGCCATGCTTTGTGTGATTTTTATTTGTTTGATTGTTATTTGTTTCCGTATGCATGCTTTATTTTTATTGTTGGTAGATCATGTTTCAAACTAAAATGGTGAAAATACTTTATTTTGTTGTTTGGCCTAGTCTTAACTTCATCCATAGGTATTTCGCAAAAGATAAGTGTAAGGGGAAACCCCAAATATGTTTTTAAGAAACAAAACCGATCATGATTCTCCACAATATTAAGTGAACATGTATATTCGTATTTGTTAGAGTCAAATGCTTGTATCGAGTCATAATGATGTTTTGCAGAATTTTCCAGGAAGTAGGACGAAGTTTTTCCAGAAATTTTCCGGAAACTTAACATAAGAATTTCTGCAGGTCACTTCTGACGGCATCACGAGTTTACTCTTGACGGCGTCACGTGTAAAAATCTGAAAATTTTACCAGTTTTGTTTTTCTAACGGAGTCTTAAAGTTTTTGTGGAATTATTAGTTTTATAATCTCCAAGAAATCTGCAAACATCATTCCACAAGCATTATATCTTATTTTGTTTTCTAGGATTTATTAGTATATGTAGATTGCCGCCGATTTTATGCGAGGTTGCCTTGTCTGTTTTCTCAGGATTTACAGGTTATGTATGACAAGAAGATGACTATTATTCTGGAAGGGAAGCTTTGATTGTTCATTTTCTTGGAGGAAGATCTAACCTTGCCACCTTATTATCCATACCGAGCGAATCAGGGGAGTATTTGATTTCATTCTTTTTACTTATTTCACTTTTACATTCTTAACTTGAACATTGGGGACAATGTTCATCCTAAGTGTAAGGGGAGGGTAAAATGATGATACCTTACAGATACACTTTCGCTTGAGTTTGTTTGTTTGATAGTAGATGTGTAATAAAACTATGAGAAATACTTGTTAGTGTAATTTTAGCGCCAAATTTAAATTTTTTTACAACATTTAGGAGTGAAACTTTAGCCATAGCAAGCGTCTCATGGATAGGAGATTGTACGACTAGCACAAAACCGTACTATTCAGAAAAATTTTCCACCCAAATATGTGAGGTTCGCCTTTAGATTTGATAGGAAAAGCATTTACTATTAGTGCTTATGAGTGTACCGGTAGCATTTAGATTCTAGAACTTGCGTTAGTGATGCATCCCGAGACCGCTAGTGAGACTACATTCGTGTAGTAGGATTTACTACATGATAAGAGGCATTAGGATCACCCTTGTGTTAAACCCGTATCATAATTACTTGACCATTTAAGTCATATTACTTGGCTAGTTAAGTCAATTAATTTTTCCGACACCTTAGCGTTGTACTCATTTTTAGTACACGAAACCCCTAGTACACCCCTCCGAGCCTATCTTTTCATTTCTAACTTTAAGCATCTTACTTAAAGGAAGAATTTGTTACACCCCTCTTAAATGTACACCCAAATCGCCTTAGCCTTCCGTGTATGCACTCATCTTTAGTGCATTATTGTTATTTGTTAAACCCTAAGTTAATTATCTAATTGATTACATGGTTGCTAAGTCGAGTCATATCCTTGTACATATTGTTTTGGGACGATTGGGACTCATGGGTAAAGTACTTATGTTATAGAGTAATGGGGGAGAACATCATATATTACCCCCGTATGTGCGTTAATCTTAAAAGTACTCCAAGTGTTTTGATTTTCTTAATTCGAGTCATTAGATTAGTTTATTGTAAAGTATGTAAAGATTCAAGTGTAAGGGGAATTTTCATTCCCTATGATGTACGGTATTATTTTGGATGGTAGGGTAAGAGTGTATGCAAAAAAAAAAAAAAAAAAAAAAAAAGAAAAAAAAATCGAAAAAACAAGAAAAAGAAAAGAGAAAAAACATACGGACTACCATCCCTTTTTATTCTATGTTCATTTTATGTTTTTGTTATTTTTCATTTATTAGCTTAAGTCGAGTCTAGTCTTGGCTTAGCAACGCCATTTTGTACATGTAATTAACCAAGATTGTTAACTCGCCACCAGTAAAGACTGCCTATATCCAACAAAACCGTGTATTCCATATCCCTACACCTAACGTTACAACCCTTTAAAAGACCTCTTTGATAGTTTATCCTAGGTGCTTACGCCATGTGGTGGAGGTTTGATCCTTTCCCAACCCTATGGTAATCTATTTTTCTATGACAGGTAGTGAGAGATATTTTCCGTTTCCATATTGTGATATAACTTTATTACACCCGAGAGATGTGAGTATCTAAACACTATTTGTGAGGTGCTAGTATATGACCTCCGTGCTTGCCTATTGGTCTTTAGTGGAACGATTATTTGTTGTAATTACTTTTATATTAGTGTTAAATGACCCCTAACTTGTATTTTGATTAGAATAAAAGCGCATTTGCTTGAGGACAAGCAAATCTCAAGTGTAAGGGTATATGATGAGGCAAAAAATGAACCACTTTTAGGGGGTCATTTAAGCCCGGAATTGAATTTATTTGATCAAATGTTACCATAAATCGTTCTTTTTGTGATTTTAGGTACTTTGGGAGTGAATTCTGGAAAAGGAAGCAATTCGGACGTTTTTGGAGCATAAAAGTGAAGAAAACGCCAAAGACTTAATTTTCCATGCTGAGAACAGTACCTGACGGCGTCAAGAGGAAGATCCTGACGGCGTCAAGAGTAAAAGTGGTGACGACCCAGTGCAAACCTGACGGCGTCACAACAAGGGCGTCAAGAGTATTTTTGGTGACGGCCTGCATAAGGTGAATACATGACGGCGTCAGACCCAGATCTAGGCAGTCCGAGGAACTATTTGGCGGCGAGATGACGGCGTCAGACATTTGTTCTTGACGCCGTCACCTATCAAACTCTATATATAGTTTTCTATTTTTCATTCATAGAGGGAGGAACTTGTGTGGAGAAACTAGGGCCGAACTTTGTAAACCCTAGCTCATATTTTACAGTACTTTCAAGGGATTTCACCCCTTGAATCCTTCCATGTTCTATTAAGATAAGTCTTCTCTTAATTCAATCAATATGTCTATGTGTTGGTTGATTATATCTTTTACTTGTCTTGATTTCAACATGCTAGGCTAGATCTATCTTGTGTTTGCTTGGATCTAATGAAACCTAGATGTTAATTGTGTGTTGATTACTTGTTTATGGTTGTATTGGATGAATGATTTCAATGTTAGGCTTAAGAAAACTGGCAGATCTCCATTGTGTAACATGCTTGAACGTCTTAGGAAACATGAACCGATGTGTACTAGGTTTTATTGGTTGTATTTAATGCATGAGTAAATTCTAATGATCCCATGTTAGGAGCTTCTTAGCCGGCTCGACATAGGAGTGAAGTAGGCGCTCATAGGATTGGGGAAGTAAGTACGCCACCCCATGAATGGTATTAAGGAATACAATCCGTCATCCACGCAACTATAACAAGTAATTAACGTGTAAAAGATATCTAGGGAGTAGTGAAATCTAAGTAAACATAATTCTCCCACATATTGCTCACAACTTTAGTATAATTAGTTTATTTTCATTTTTAGTATTTTATTTTGATTGCATCTTTAGTATTGGGTTAGTTGACTAGCAACTAATTCCGCCCAACTCCTCCAAAACCGAGATTTTTAATTGCTTTCATAAAAATATAAAAAATACAAAAAGAATCATCCCTCATCTGTAGACCTAGTCTTTAGGTTTTCTAATCCTAGCGACACTATTCCTAGCTGAACGATCAATCCCCCGGTACTTGTCATTATACTATACTACATCGATCAGGTACACTGCCTGGTGGGGGTTGTAAGCTTCTCAAGATCCCTTGAGAGGTAAAGCCTAGTGCAATCCCTACGCATCACAATTGCAAAGGAACATAGTAACATAGATTGAAGGGAATCTCTACTGAATAGAGACAGAATATCTGTACCTCAAACCGCTAATGAAGCCATATCAGAAAACATAAGAATCGGAAGTTACTCCTTCTTCAGCGAATCTACACGATTTAATGATCGGCTTAATGACTTATTTTAAATCAGGTTACTTGTTTTAGTCGGCTTTCCATTTTTAGTAACTTTCATTAATTCGTAAGTTTCCACTTTTAACAAGTTTCTCAAATTAGCAAGTTTCTATATTTAGTAAGTTTTCCCGAAATAGTAATTAAATACTTAAAGGTTATAATTGACAATTTAAGGGTTAAAATGACTAATATAATAGTTTAGAGTTAAATATGTCAATTTAGTAAAGTTTAGGGCCATAAATGTAAATTATCAAAATTTATTATTAAAAATGTCAAATAAATTATTTTAAGGTTTATACTATAATTTTACATTAAAAGGATAATTTAAGACCCCGTCATTTCATAATTTATTTACACGCACTCTCAACATTAATTTCGACCGCGATGACCAAAAATATGATTATTCACATGTATAATTGATGTACGTGGGGATCGCACCCTCGCAATATGTTTTACCTCTCGAGGGATCTTGAGAAGCTTACAACCCCCACCAGGCAGTGTACCTGATCGTTGTAGTATAGTATAGTGACAAGTACCGGGGGATTGATCGTTCAACTCAGAAATAATGTCGCTAGGATTAGAATGCCTACTAAACTAGGTCTAGAGGTGAGGGATGATTCTTTTTGTATTTTTATATTTTTTTGAAAGCAAGTAAAATATCAGGTTTTGAAGGAGTGGGCGGAATTAGTTGCTAGCCAACTAACCCAATTAACTACAAATGCAATCAAATTAAAATAAAAGAAATGAAAACAAAACTAATTATACTAATGTGGTATAAACAATGATGAGGAAAGTTGTGTTTACTTAGATTTCATTACTCCCTAGATATCTTTTACAGGTTGATAGCTTGTTACAATTGCACGGATGACGAGTCATATTCCTTAATACTAGTCGTAGGGCCGTGTACAATATTCCCTAACTCTATAGGATCCTACTTCACTCCTATATCGAGCCATTAGAAGCTCCTAACATGGGATCATTAGAATTCTCCTACGCATTAAATACAACCAAAAATTGTAGTACACCTCCGATCATGTTTCTTAAGACGTTCAAGCAAGTTACCAATGCAAGTCTGCCAGTTTTCTTAAGCCTAACATCGAATACAATCATCCGTAACAATTATAAACAAACAATCAACCCATAATCAACATCTAGGTTTTACTACATCTAAGCAAACACAAAAGAAATCTAGCCTAGCATGTTAAATCGAAGATAAGCGTAAGATATAATCAAACAACACATAGACATATTGAATGATTTGAAAGAATACTTATCTTTAATTGAACATGAAAGATTCAAGGGGTTGGAACCCTTGAAAAAGTAACTAAATTCAGACTAGGGTTTACTCCCTCAAAGTTTTTCACTAATGAATGAAATTTGGAAAACTATATATTGATTACACATCGTGACGGCGTCATGTATTAGATTGTGATGCCGTCAACTCGCCGCCATATTGAAATCGTATTGCCTAGATCTATTTGTGACGCCGTCATGTAGGATTTTCCTTTGGGCCGTCACTAATACTTGGACCCCTGACGGCCTTGGGTGACGCCGTCATCTCCTAAGCTTAAAAACTCTTTGGATCGTCACGTGTATTTTCCATATCCACCTCTTTTGTAACTCGTGATGCCGTCATGTGGAGAGCCTTGACGCCGTCAGGTACTGCTCCAACAAGGAAAATTGAGACTTTGCCATTTTCTTCACTTTTATGCTCCAAAAACGTCCAAAATGCTTCCTTTTCCAGATTTCTCTCCAAAAGTACCTAAAATGACAAAAGGAACGATTTAGAGCAATATTTGATCAAATAATCACGAATTTGGGCTTAAATGACCCCTTAAAAGTGGTACACTTTTTGCCTCATCAAATACCCTTACACTTGAGATTTGCTTGTCCTCAAGCTAATGCGCATTTATTCTAATCAAAATACAAGTTAGGGGGTCATTTAACACTAATATAAAAGTAATTACAACAAATAATCGTTCTACTGAAAACCAAAGACAAGCACGGAGGTCATACACTAGCACCTCACAAATAGTATTTAGATACTCACATCTCTCGGGTGTAATAAAGTATATATCACAATATGGAAATGGAAAACATCTCTCACTACCTGTCATAGCAAAATAGATTACCATAGGCTTGGGAATGGATCAAACCTCCACCACTTGGCGTAAGCACCTAGGATAAACTATCAAAGAGGTCTTTTAAAGGGTTATAACGTTAGGTGTAGGGATATGGAAAAACACGGTTTTGTTGGATAAAGGTAATATTTACTGGTGGCGAGTTAATCATCTTGGTTAATTACATATACAATATGGCGTTTCTAAGCCAAGACTAGACTCGACATAAGCTAATGAATCAAAAATAACAAAAACATAAAATGAAACGGGATGGTAGTCCGTATGTTTTTCTCTTTTCTTTTTCTATATTTCTTTTTCTTTTTCTTGACTTTTCGATTTTTTTTTTTTTTTTTTTTTTTGCATACACTCTTACACTACCATCCAAAGTAATACATCATAGGGAATGTACATTCCCCTTACACTTGACTTTTTACATACTTTACAATCAACTACTCTAATGACTCGAATCAAGATACTCAAAACACATGGAGTACTTTTAAATATTAACGCACATATGGGGGTAATAATTGACGTCATCCCTATTACTCCATTACAATAGTACTTTACCCATGAGTCCCAATCGTCCCATAACAATATGTACAAGATATAACTTGACTTAGCAACCATGTAATCAATTAGACAACTAACTAAGGGTTTAACAATTGGTGTAACAATAATGCACTAAAGATGAGTGCATACAAGGAAGGCTAAGGCGACTTGGGTGTACATTTTGGGGTGGATTGTAAACAATTTTTATCTTTAAGTAAAATGCTTAAAGTTAGAAACAAAAAAGATAGGCTCGGAGGGGTGTACTAGGGGTATCGTGTACTAAAAATGAGTACAACGCTAAGGTGTGGGAAAAATTAATTGACTTTACTAGCCAAGTAATATGACTTAAATGGTCAAGTAATTATGATACGGGTTTAACACAAGGGTGATCCTAATGCCTCTTATCATGTAGCAAATCCTACTACACGAATGTAGTCTCACTAGCGGTCTCGGGATGCATCACTAACGCAAGTTCTAGACTCTAAATGCTACCGGTACACTCATAAGCACTAATAATGAATGCTTTTCCTATCAAATCTAAAGGCGAACCTCACATATTTGGGTGGAAAATTTTTCTGAATGGTACGGTTTTGTGCTAGTCATACAACTCCTATCCATGAGACGCTTGCTAAGGCTAAAGTTTCACTCCTAAATGTTGTAAAAAATTTTATATTTGGCGCTAAAATTACACTAACAAGTATTTCTCTTAGTTTTATTACACACCTACCATCAAACAAACAAACTCAAGTGTAATTGTATCCTATAAGGTATCATCGTTTACCCTCCCCTTACACTTAGGATGAACATTGTCCCCAATGTTCAATTAAAGGATGTAAAAGTAAAAACAGGTAAAAGAATAAAAACAAATACTCCCCTGATTCGTTCGATGTGGATAGTGTGGCAACAAGGTTAGATCTTCCTCCAAGAAAATGAACATTCAAAGCTTCCCTTCCAGAAATATAAATCATCTTCTTGTCATATATAACTTGTTAAACCTGAGAAAACAAACAAGGCAACCTCGCATAAAATCGGCGGCAATCTATATATACTAACAAGTCCTAGAAAAAACAATTTAAGATATAATGCTTGTGGAATGAATGTTTGCAGATTTCCTGGAGTTTATAAAACTAAAGAATTAACAAAAACTTTAAGGCTCCGTTAGAAAAACAAAACTCGAAAAATTTCCAGAATTTTACACATGACGCCGTCAGGAGTTAACTCCCTGACACTGTCAGAAGTGACCTGCAGAAATCTTTACGTTAAGTTTCCGGAAAATTTCTGGAAAAACTTATGTCCTACTTCCTGGAAAATCCTGCAAAACATCATTAGGACTCGATACAAGCATTTGACTCTAACAAATACTAATACACATGCTCATTTAATATTGTGGCGAATCATGATCAATTTCGTTCTTATAAACAAATTTGTGGTTTCCCCTTACACTTAGCTTTTGAAAAATACCTTTATATGAAGTTAAGACGAAGTTAAACAACAAAATAAAGCATTTTCACAATTTTAGTTTGAAACATGATCTACCAACAATAAAAATAAAGCATGTATACTGAAGCAAATAACAATCAAACAATTAAAAATCACACAAAACATGGGTTGCCTCCCAAGAAGCGTTTTTCTTTATTTACGAGTCTTGTAGCTAGACTCAAGGTCATGGGCAATTACGTGACCTCATCATTGGTCTCATTCTCTAAGTCATCTCCAATCTTAGTTTTGTATTCAGGACCTAGTTGCAAACATTCCTTGTAGAAACCAAGTATTCTACTCATGACATAATCTACTCCTCTACGTCTATCCTCATCATTCCTATAATAAACCGCTTGCTTGTGTTCCTTTTCTATGTTTGATAGAAGGCGGTATTGTTCAATCTTATAGGGCGTTTGGTAAGCAATCTCATCGTTCTCTTCCTTGAATCTAACTATCCCTAGGGACGGGTCATAACTCATCTTAGAGGCTTCAACAAACGGTTTTCGGAACACTACTTGACTTAGGCAACCATCTATCGCCGGACGAGTATCCTCTACTATCACAAAGTCAGTAACATAAGTGAAGTTTCCTACAAAGACATGTAATCCTTTCACTCTTCCTACAAAGTTGCTCATCCGATTCGTGTTGGTCATCATCCTATATCCAAGTTGCTTCTTCATTACCCAATTATAATAGGTCCTAGTCATGATGTTTATAGGAGACCTAAGATCGATGTAAGCTTTCCACACATGCATATTCCCAATGTTGCATGGTATGTTGATCTTAGAGGGATCACCTACATTAATAAGGGGTGAACCAAGGATGTATGGTGTCTCGGGACCATCGAATAGATCCTTGTGATATTCCCGTTCTTCCTTGGTGGGTAACTTATCAAAGTATTCTTCTACTTTTTCTACTTCCTCTAACTGTTCTTCCTTAATATTCTCAACTTCCTTATCCTCATCCCTAATCCCGGTTTCTATTCCAACTTCATCCTTGTCACTTTCTTCTATATTCTTATCTATTGGCTTAATGGTGACAACGTTGAGAAAGTGGACTTGTTTGGATGACGGAGGGTCCTTAATTTGGATTCCACTACTAGTGTCCCTAGTGTCCTTCCTAGGTGTAGTTAGCACTTGGTTGTTGAGGGCTTTCAACAAGATGTCAATCTTATTGGTCATCTCCGTTTGTTGTTGATTGAATTCGGTTTCAAACTTAGCTATGCGAGCTTCTTGAGATGCCATAAACTTGGACATCAACCCTTCAAGATTATTGGTACTACCATAGTTATAGGAAGGATTGTTGTTGAAAGTACGGTTAGAGGGTGGACCGTTTGGTTGATAACGATTAGATGGATTGGAAGAATTGTTTTGGGGCATGTTTTGGTTTTGTTTCCACCTAAGGTTCGGGTGATTTTTCCAAGACGGGTTGTAGGAATCTCCGTAAGGGTTTGGCTCGGGTTTGAAAGTGTACCACTTGTCTCCGCTTCGTCGGTACGCAAGAATGCGTAATCCGCAAAAGCTTGTCTGGGGAGTTCCACACAATCACGAGTGTCATGGGGACCACTTCATAATTCACATGAAGAAGTGATTTTGTTCACTTGGCTTGAAGGCTTAGGAGCTTCGTAGGATTTCATGAGAAACTTGACTTGGTCCTCAAGTTACATAATCCTACGGTCGGGAGTGCTAGAATTGTTCGAAGGCAAGGATATTGCCTTGACCGTTTTGTTCAAATCACGGGGATCATTCCAACTTTCGTTGTCATAGAGAGCAAGATCTTCTATGAGTTCCCATGATTCTTCCGCACTTAGATCACATAGCTTGCCACCGGCCGATTGGTCAATGGTTCACCTTGTGGAGAGATCGATATGGTCATAGAAGATTTGGACTTGGAGCCAAAGATCTATGCCATGATGAGGGACTTTTTGGAGTAAGTCCTTGAAACAAGTCCATGCTTCATATAGAGTTTCACCTTGACGTTGTTGGAACATCAAGATATCATTTCTAAGTTTGGTAGTTCTCCCCGGTGGAAAAAATTGAGCAAGGAAACGAGTTGTGAGATCATCCCATGAGGTGATGGATCCCACGGGTAAACGTTCAAGCCATTGACTAGCTTGATCACGTAGAGAGAATTAGAATAGGCGTAATCGGGTCGACTCTCTAGTTACAACATCAAGGTCTATGGAATCTACGATTTTAAGGAAATCCTTGAGATGTTGATTAGGATCTTCGGAACGAAGTCCATGGAATGCACATCCGCTTTGCACCAACCGGATGGTGTCGGATCGCAAGGGGGACACATTGGCTCCTTGAGTGAACTCAATAGTGTTTCGATAGCCTTGGTGGCTAGGTCGGGAATACTCTCCTAAAGTTCGGGGCCTAGGAGGTGGGTTTGCAAGTGGTGGGTTTTGTGGGTGGTTTTGTCGTGGTGGGTTGATGGGTTCAAAGATGTTACCACCTTCCATGATGTCAGATCGTAAAGGTTACAAACAAAGACACGAAGAAATGAGATAGACTAAAGAAAACCTAGAAAATATATAAAAATAAAACCTTACTAGAAAGGAATCTAGCAAGTAGACCTAATAAAAAGAAATCCCAACCTAGACAATAACTATTCCCCGGCAACGACGCCAAAAACTTGATGTACGTGGGGATCGCACCCTCGCAACAGGTTTTACCTCTCAAGGGATCTTGAGAAGCTTACAATCCCCACCAGGCAGTGTACCTGATCATTGTAGTATAGTATAGTGACAAGTACCAGGGGATTGATCGTTCAACTCAAGAATAGTGTTGCTAGGATTAGAATGCCTACCAAACTAGGTCTAGAGGTGAGGGATGATTCTTTTTGTATTTTTATATTTTTTTGAAAGCAAGTAAAATCTCGGGTTTTGAAGGAGTGGGCGGAATTAGTTGCTAGCCAACTAACCCAATTAACTACAAATGCAATCAAATTAAAATGAAAGAAATGAAAACAAAACTAATTATACTAATGTGGTATAAACAATGATGAGGAAAGTTATGTTTACTTAGATTTCATTACTCCCTAGATATCTTTTACAGGTTGATAGCTTGTTACAATTGCATGGATGACGAGTCATATTCCTTAATACTAGTCGTAGGGCCGTGTACAATATTCCCTAACTCTATAGGATCCTACTTCACTCCTATGTCGTGCCGTTAGAAGCTCCTAACATGGGATCATTAGAATTCTCCTACGCATTAAATACAACCAAAAATCGTAGTACACCTCCGATCATGTTTTTAAGACGTTCACGCAAGTTACCAATGGAAGTCTGCCAGTTTTCTTAAGCCTAACATCGAATACAATCATCCGTAACAATTATAAACAAACAATCAACCCATAATCAACATCTAGGTTTCACTACATCTAAGCAAACACAAAAGAAATATAGCCTAGCATGTTAAATCGAAGACAAGCGTAAGATATAATCAAACAACACATAGACATATTGAATGATTTGAAAGAATACTTATCTTTAATTGAACATGAAAGATTCAAGGGGTTGGAACCCTTGAAAAAGTGATAAAATTCGGACTAGGGTTTATTCCCTCAAAGTTTTTCACTAATGAATGAAATCTGGAAAATTATATATAGATTACACATCGTGACGGCGTCATGTATTAGACTGTGACGCCGTCAACTCGCCGCCATAATGAAATCGTATTGCCTAGATCTATTTGTGACGCCGTCATGTAGGATTTTCCTCTGGGCCGTCACTAATACTTAGACCCTGACGGCCTTGGGTGACGCCGTCATCTCCTAAGCTTAAAAACTCTCTGGATCGTCATGTATATTTTCCATATCCACCTCTTTTGTAACTCGTGACGCCGTCTTGTGGAGAGCCTTGACGCCGTTAGGTATTGTTCCAGCAAGGAAAATTGAGACTTTGCTGTTTTCTTCACTTTTATGCTCCAAAAACGTCCAAAATGCTTCCTTTTCCAGATTTCTCTCCAAAAGTACCTAAAATGACAAAAGGAACGATTTAGGGCAATATTTGATCAAATAATCACGAATTCGGGCTTAAATGAACCCTTAAAAGCGGTACACTTTTCGCCTCATCAATAATTACACATACACACGTGTCTCATGAACCTTATACACAACTCATATTTATCCCACACGACATAACATTTCACATTCACGACACACCTTTACTACCCATGAAATGAAAAAAAACCGAACACACCTTTGGTTAACACCTTTCTTGACCTTTATAAATAACGTGACCCTTTGACCCATAGTTTCAAAATTATTGATTCGACTACGCATCTAGTGACGAAAAATTCTAACATGTTTAACTTAGTTTATTATAGTAAAACCTGACTTAAATGTAACTTGAACTTCTATGGATCAACACTCTAAACACATCACAGCCACCAAGACATAATCAATCCCATACATGCATAAATCTAGTACATATACAACACACAAAATACCCATGCACACCATACGTAAATATATAACCAACGAGTACCCTTTTATTTTATATTTTCTCTTGCATGTTTATCGATTTGAACCGCCATAATCCTTTCATTAAACAATTACGTATGACATTCTCTTTTAAATCCCATTCGAGTACATATAATCAGGTCATGGGTTTTCTTTTAGATGTTTCAAAAATCATACGAAACAAACATGTTTTAACACTCTTTAAACACCATTTGAAACTGTTGTAGTTGCGGGTTTCGAAAAATAAGTATCTTGTTCTCATACGATTAATTAGAGTCGACCCACGGTTTGTTTAAAAATCGAACGTACTCTTCCAAATGTTTAAAGCCGATTACACACGTCTAGTATTCTCGTAGTGATCATGATTTTATGTAACGTTTTTGTATTCGATTATCAAGACAAAAATAGGGTCGAATCAGAAAACACAAGGAGATAATTATGGAACAAGGATGGCATTATACCCGCGTAGTCGTGTCACGAAGAAGAAGATAGTACACAGTCGACACCAATGGAACATCATCACCACGATCAGGTGTGAACCCTCGAACAACAGCAACTAAAACTCACACGGAAAAACCGCTTGTCGAACAACATCACTCACGTCTAGACCACTTTATCACACAGTAACACGACCCAAGTCCAACCTCCTTTTTGCACAGCTTGGTTCGACCAGGATAGAAAAAAAACAAAGATAATGGCCGCCAGTTTTTATGTTGTGGTTATCTAGGGTTTTTCTTATTTTCTGTTTTGTTAACTTGTGTGTGTGTCGTAAAAAAAGAATATGTGGGATCCTGTCATTAATAAAAATGTGTGAGGATATTTTCAAAAGAGGCAAGTACCAAAATTGAGGAGTAATTCAAGGAGACCAAATATAAATTGCAAATCACGAACCTAAATGCGTTTTACAGTTCCATTAAGTCGTGTACATTTTTATTTTATCATAAATTTTTATTTATTTTCATAACGTACATGGTTCAAATATTAACGTTTAGACACTTAGGTTATAATTATCATTCGTATTTCAAAAGTTTTAAATTAAAGGGTATTTTGGGTATTTTATGCGTTCAGAAAATCTGGGTTTTACAATATTATTTTTAGATTTGTGATATTCATTATCATGTTCTTTTTTTATGTTTTATTTTGATGCAATTGATATAAAACACTGGTGCAGTGGGTGTATACGATTCGATTAGTTTATGCATAGTTTGCTTTTTGATGTTTTTAATATAAGCTTACTCATAGTAGGTGTATAAAACACTGATGCAACAAGCGTATATGGTTTTGTTACGCTAAGTGTAGTTTACTTTTGAGGTTCTTAATATATGGGTGTGCATAGTAGTTGTATAAAACATGGATCTATTAGTTGATTAAGGTTTTTTTAGGTTACGCATAGTAGTTGCATAAAACATTGATCCGCTAGTCGTTTAAAAATATGCATATATAACTTATAAATAAGCATTCCCAAACACCCACCCTCCTGAACATTCATTTTGTTGTGTTCAAAACTAGTCAAAGTGATGGATTAATAGCTAATTTATTGTTTTCTGATAATTTGACAGGGATTCATTCATGTAACATCTGTAATTGACGATGATGAAGACTTGCCTTCAACACATTCAGGTCTCAGCAATTTATATCGAGAAGCTATAAGGGCAAGAAAACTACACATCATCTCGAGAATATGTTATCAAAAAGTACTTCCGTGGATGGTTTCACCAGAAAGAGCCATACGATGCTACGACACAGTTTCAGTTAGCTAAAAACTATCTCTGCACAGACATGGTAAAGCGCCTATTTTACTTCACATCTTTGCTTGGAACCAAGAAGTGACCTTGTTAGGAAACACTAATCTCAGGACTCAAATTCACCCGCCAATCGCATTAAATGTCCACTATCACTTTTCAAAGTCTTTTTTTATAAACTTTGACTTTAAATATTTTTATGTGTAATATATAATACTTGATGCAATATATATGAATAAATTGAGTTTTAAATGTATTTTCGTTAGATATAATTTTTATCAAGTATTATATAATACAAACAAAAATATTTACGGTCAAAGTTGAGGAAAAAAGATTCCAAAAGTCAAACGTGGACATTTAATATGGGACGGAAGGAGTATTAGTTATATTTAGTTAATGTGCTATGGACTTGGTAAAGAAATGTAAACCAAAGTCCATTTTCAAAAGCCCATAGAAAGCCCATCCATTAAGCATGTGATGGAAATGTAAAAGACATATACCTAGTCATTTGTATGTGTGCGTCAAGGTGTATGTGTGTGTTTTATTAATAAGAATTCTCTCTTCCTTCTCTCTACTTTCTCTCTCTAAGTTCACACATATATCTCTTGTTGCTACCATCTTATACGTACCATATATAGTGATAGAGTTGATATATCTATGGTCCTACAAGTAGTATCAGTCACCTAACAATGATTTAGGTGTGTTTGTGTTTCATTTTTTGTGCTGAAACTTCAAAAAAGTTGCGTCTTTTACTATAAAAACATGTGCTTTTCATAAAAATTTTCAATATTTTTCATTTTATTGTTTAAAGTTGTTGTCTTTTGTTTAGATCTTGTGCTTATTTGTGAGTTTTATTGAGAAACTAATAAAAAACATGTCAAAGTTATTACTTTTCATTTTACCAACATTTAGTCACGTATAAACTTCTTCAAAGTTAGTTATAAACGTTAAAGGTCTAAACTTTATTGAAAGCTAAGTGATTTTAAAGTGTTTCGGTCAAAAGAATTGCTTTGGAAACGTTAAACGGGTGAAAAAACAGGTTTTTGAAGTTTTTGGAAATCCATCAAACTTGTAGTTTAAGGGTTCATCAAACTTGAAAATTAGGTTTCATAGAACTTTCATAGAACTTACAAGTTTAGGGTCTCATTGAACTTCATCAACGGAACTTCTTCAACACGATTTGGGGCTTACTCAGTACTTTCCTTGATTGTATAAACTTGTGAGATACTTCGACTAAGGGAAAATCTTCTAGCTTGTATAAGTTAGATAGATCATAGAACTTGCAAATTTCATAGAACTTGCAGTTTTCATCGAACTTACGACTCAACAAGACTGAAGAATCCAACGTGCTTTACACCTAACGACTCAACATATCTACAACACCCTTTTGACAAGAAGAAAGAATAAGATGCACTTCAGTGATATTGGACGAGAATAAGATTAGATCCGAGAGTTTGAAGGTAGGATACACCATTTCTTCTTTGGTGGTGACTCGGTGCGAGTCAACTTATGTATAACGAGTTGACTTTCCTCACTTTTGGTTAGGTTTTAGGTCTAAACACATGTGGGTTAACATTTTAATAACTAAAAACATGAATAAGTCAAAGTTTGGTATCGAGTGTGTGTGTGTGTGTGTTTGTTGTCGTGTCGAGGCCCAACCGTGAGCTGCATTATGGTTGATTTGATTCTCGTGTCGAGCTTATGCGTCGTTGTGCGATGTTACCTTGTTGTCGATATTCGTGTTTGATTCGATTTGGGGGTTTAATGATTTTGAGACCGAATTTAGATGTAGGAATTTGATTAAGTTGAGTTAATTGAAGTTGTTGTTGTTGTGGGATTTTGGCCGAGAAGAATACAAGGGCCTATTTGGTTTTTGTGGTGTCGAGAGGATGAAGCCGAGACCCTCATAGTCTTGGCATGATGATGATGGTTTTGGGTTGTGGTTGTTATTGTTGGGTTGTTGTTATTATTGTTGGATAGAACTTAGATATGGTCGGACTTGACTCTTGGTTAACGTGCAGTCGGATCTAGGGCCGTTAACTTTATCACACCTCCAGAATCGGGTCCAGCGGAAGCATACATGTAGCTGGGGGTGTAACTCGATTGGTATCACAAGACAAGTACAAAAATGTTTTACACTTCAATCATTTAGAATAAAATAGTTTAATCAAAAATGTTGAAGTTACATTGTTAAAAGTAGTGCGGAAGTAGGCCCTTAAAATAGTTTAAAACGGTCCCCAAATGAATAATCAGAGTCTTCTATGACCATGCCATGCCCTGCCAGAACCTCCTGTAGCGTGCCATTGCTTAAAACCTGAAAATACATGCTAAAGTGTCAACACGAGGTTGGTGAGTTCATAGAGTCTTGTGAAAAAGAATGTAATGCATATAAATAAAGATTTCCCAGCAAAGGCATCGTAATTCAGTAATAAGGTTGATGCAAAGGCATCGTAATTCAGTAATAAGGTTGATGCAAAGGCATCGTAATTCAGTAATAAATCACTAATAAGGTTTAAAAAAACCATCAGTATATAACTTTAATCGTATGTACAATAGCCATAAGTAAAAAGTAAAGTAATAAGATTTCAGTAATAAAATTTACATTGGCTCTTAAGCTCATGACCCCGAAGCTAGACGTTACTTGGCCCCAAATGAATGTTTACTAGACACTCTAAAGATATTAGAAATGAAATGCATCCGTAATTCCGTTGGAGCAACCCAAACACGGATGGAGGAGTCACCCTCAATAGATCTATTCACTCACTCTCGCTTGTAGATTAATTAACGGTCCATGATAATAAAGGGGACTTGTCAAGACGTGGTAATAAGGCAACTTAAACAATGTAAGGAATTTAATACTTTGGCATTGTACAAAAATAATTAGAGCACCGTATTCTCCCCCAAAAGTAATTCAAACCGTATAAAAGTATAAAACAAGTATTTAAGCATGTATCTCCCCCAAAGAGTTTATAAAGTAATTAAACAAGTAAAAGTGGGGCTATGACTCACCTGGTGCAATAGCTACGATGAAAAGTGGATACACTGAAATGAGGCATGATCTCTAACCGCAACCTAATATGAATGATATGGTCTAATGTAAGAAATGAAATGATGCTACACATGCAAATACGTATGTTATCGATACCACTCGTTAGTTTTGAAAATAACGCTTATCGTCGAAAAATACGTTTTTGACGTCTCGTTAAGTTAATAAACACTTCCCATGTAAATACGTTGAAACGGTACTCCACGATCCTCGTTTGGTGTTTGATCGGCAAATATAAGGTTTTCGTCGTAAAATGACACTTTTCATAACTTGAAAATATGACCAAAATGGTCTCGCAAAACTAGTCGCGAAATAGTGAATATTAAGAGTTAGGAAAGAAGCTCAGTAGTTTTGAGAAGATTTTCACCATATATAAAAAGTCACAGAACTGAAGTTTGTCTATACGGGTCTCGATCATAAAGGAAAATAGACGTCAAGTGAGGTGTTTGGGCTGTTTTGGCAGATTCTGGGTAGTTTTCGGGAAAGTTTGGAAGACCATAATTTATTCGTTATAAATCCTTTTGACAAACGGTTGGATGTTTTGAAAACTAGTGTGGGTGAACTAACTTTTTGTCATTGATGTAAAGTTTCCAGAAATGAGTTTATCAATGAGTAGATTGGCTCTCAACCTGGTCACTTGGCGAAATGGTTAATACTTTGGAAATTTTTTTTAAGTGTTGGGCTGAAGGAAAATATTAAAATCGTCTAAAATTCAAACGCTTGTATCTTGGTCGTTATAGGCTCGTTTTCTACGTTCTTTATATCCCCGGAATTGTATTGACATATACTAGTATATTTTTAATAGTTCGGTTCCTCTAGGTTACGTCTAACACCTCGATTTTACCCATAAAAATCGTGTGACAGCTTACTATTTTTAGAAAATAATAGTTTTCGTCGTTAAACTTGCAAAAATCATATCTCCTTCGTTATAAACCCGTTTTAATCCGTTCTTTCGCCCACGGCTTCGTTTTTGAAAGTATTTTCTGATTCTCAAGCCCAATGTTACCCGGAAACCCCTGAGTTTTCTATATTTGGCGTTTTAGGACAGTAGCTTATATATTGTTTCAAAAATTGATTTTCCTAGTTTGTAACTTGTTCAAATCTTTACCAAACTACTCCAAATCAACTCCACAAGTACTCAATCCTACCATACACCTTCTTAGGGTGTCATGGGTTCCTAGTCTTCACCAAAAATGGTGGATCTCATGAGATTGCTAATAAAAATTATAGATCTATGTTTATAAAGGAAATGAGTAATAAGTGGTATGTCTAACATGAATATTTGTATGTTTTGCCAATATAACTTGATAATACATCATGTAACTAGTGAAATGAAAGTAGGAGATGATGAAAAAAAAATAACACTTGAAGCTTACTTGATATATATGGAGTTTGGAGATGATTTGATTAATAAACCTAGGTTTTCATCACAAAACCCAAACAAGGAATGAAAGTAGAGCTTGATTATGTCTTGATCTTGAAAAAATAATGGATCTTTGTTGTGTTTTTATGTTTGGTCGTGGCCTAGGAAGTGAGAAAAGGGAGAAAACCTCACTTTTTGATTCTTGAAAATGAATATGAATGTGTTATGTGTGTTTATGTATGAAAATATCTAGTTTATGGCATAATGGTAATTAAGTAGTCAAGTTCAAGTAAAAGTCTTGTATACATACACTAGGATGTTGATTGTAGTGTATTTGAGGTAGAAAATTGAAAGTTTGCTTGGTATTATCTAGTTTACGGAGTCAGTTTTGGTTCCGTTAATCGCTAACCGTAAGGTGTTAAACCGCGAAACGTAAATCCGGGTATCGTAAAAATATGAAACTTGAAAGAATGACTAAACTTGTCAAAATAATCCATAAATAAATATAAAATGAATGGTAAGTTCCATCAGGTTGCTTAAACGCTGTTAAAACTGGAAACGCAGGTCTAAAACGCGTAATTCGCGTAAAACGCTGAACTGGAAAACGTAAAATTCCAAAACTTTTAGAATTGTCGTAAAATGAGAGAAAATCATATTTCTATTGTTTATAGTGTTTTATTGACATATCGGGATGCTGGAATGACGTTTAAACCCAAAAGTAAATCTCGGACACGGCTTCATGATATTTGCAGAAATGAACCGACGAGTGCCAAACTCTCGGATTATCGTTAAAATAGTTTAACTTACGAGAATATGAAATAAAAATTTCGGAAATGAATAGTGAAAATGAATAGTAATAGTGAATAGTAGAAATGAATAGTAACTTTCTGAAATAAAAAATGAAATTTCGACGTTTGAAAAAGGACATGAAATTACGAGTTGTGACATTCTTCCCCTCTAAAAGGAACTTCGTCCCGAAGTTCAGTTTGTGTTGTACTCTAGAGTGGTATTGGTGAAAAGATGATAATATCCGAGAATTCCAGCGAACTTTCATAATAGGAATTCGACTTCGCTTCAACAGTTCAACCTTACAGTCCATGATTTCTATTGGTTCTCCTACAAGGTTTAGGTTTTTCATTGGTTGAATTCCTTCCAATGGAATCATGAGTGACTAATCTGAAAGTCATTTCTTGAGATTTGGAAAACGTGAGACATGTTTGTGTAACCTAGTGTTCTCTAACAAGGGTCAAGTCTGACGGCCAATAGGCCTACTCTGTCTGAAATATTAAATGGTCCAGTGTATATCGGGTTTAACATTTCTGAATTTTTCTGAATGGTATCATGCCTTTCCTAGGCAGAACTTTCAACATAACCCTGCCACCAACTTGAAATTCTAATGGTTTACAACTTATCGAACTTGTAACTGATTCTTGATTTGTAGGAAATTCCTGGTTATTTCATGAATGCTTACTGGACTAGTGAGTTGGGCTTTTCCAAATTTCACTCCGTCAATGGATGTTGGCACTTCGACCATAGAGTGCCTCAATTGGTGTAGTCTCTATGCTCGTGCGGTAACTATGGTTGTAAAGGAATCTGATTTATGGCAAATGGTTAGTCCAACCATTTCTAGAGTCAATCACTCATGCTCTGAGCATATCTCCCTATGTTTGAATCGTTCTCTAATTCTGACCATTGGTCTGTAGATGATAGGTGGTGTGGTTCCAAAGGAATCTTAATGTAATCGCTATGAGATTGAGGTGAATCAAATTCCTCTATTAGGAATAATTGAAATGGATATCATGAATCTTGTGGTAAAACTTACAAGGTTAAGCCCGTCAAAGGGTGTTGTTGAAAATAATAGATTAGGATAAGGTTGTGATCCTCCGCAGGATGTCATGAATTGAGTCTTTCTACACCTACGATGCTTAGTCTCCATTACTAAGATTTTCCCCAAGCTCTATGTCATCAAATCACAAAATCCTAAATGTATAAGTGATGTAATATAGTGATTGATTTTCAAAGTTTGTTTTGAGTTTGTGTGTTTTGTTCATAAACCTTCCCTGAATAAATGAATTTACAACTTTAAGCAAACGGCTTTCCAAGTAACATTTTTCTTGATGTTTCAAAATTTAATAGTTATGCAAGATAGGACAGTTTTCAAATTTCCTAACATTCAATAGTTTTATAAAAGATTAACCAAAAGGAATTTGCTTATCAAAATAAGTGCCTCAGAAAAGTATTGGTTACAAGATATATGTTTTGTATAAATGTAGTTTGGAGAAAAATCCATTTAAAAGTGAAAGTATTAAGAGGATAAAATAGCCAGGTATGTATGTCTGCATAATTGCATAGGTGTCTAACATGTTTGAATAAAGAATATTGGTGAGGACATGTTCAATCTATAGTCTTGGTTAAGAGGTTGGATTTATCTCTATGGTGTTGCTTAGTGAGCACTCGTATCTAGACAAATCCTGTAATTCAGTCAAGCCAATACTTTCTATATGGTAGAATTTTTGGTGATTAGGCCAGTGATAGTGGTTCGAATTGTTTTGTGTTATCCTGAGATTTCTGTTGAGTTATGAATGGTCTTAATGTACCGAGAGATTCTCCTTATAGATGGTATGGAAAGTCTTTCCTAGGGAGGTCATTGATAATATCCACTTATCAATATAGGGAGTAGTGAGTGATGAGTGGCATAGGAAACTATATAGTGTCAGCTAATTCCTTATATATATATGGGGATGGGAAAGGGAATGATAGTGATGGTGAGAAGGGAAAAGACTGTGACAACTGCGACAAAATGAGGTTATGATAAAAGAAAATACTGTGATATAAGTGTATCGTGCATAGACGTGAATGTTCATGAGATGAGATGACCAGTTGACGTGTTTCCAGGCGGCGGTTCACGAAGTGATAAAAAGTATGAATGTTCTGACAACGAGGGTATACACACACATAAATGAAACATTTGGAAAATGAGTTGAGAATTTATTCCAGACAAAATTTTATTATAACCATTCTCAGTGTTGCAAAATTCATCTCTGAGTCAGACATAGGTGGTCAGCCTATATCTCACTATCCCGGGTTGAATATAGATGACCAGTCTATATTCCACCGAGGTTCCATGAATTTTGAAATACTCAGCTCAGTCATACTAAGACTATGTCCTTCACAAATACCAAGACGTTCTGAAAGACTAAAGCAGGTGACCAAACTCGAGGTCAAATGATGAAACTACGCAAGGAAAAACATAATGCGGTGACATATATGATACATGAGCATGCTTATATGAAAGAAAATTATAGTAATCAACTAGAATAAGTGAATATAATATACCAGATAATGAGACACAAATCTCATCACCAATGTCAGCAACTAACCACAAATGAGGCTTCAGCTTGGCAGGCTAGCATGTGACGGTCATAGGGTTAAGTTTTCGTAAAAGTAGCTATAGTCTAGGTTTTAAAAACACTTAGTTCGCTATAGCCAAAGCTCTGATACCAATCTGTCACACCCCCAGAATCGGGTCCAGCGGAAGCATACATGTAGCTGGGGTGTAACTCAATTGGTATCACAACACAAGTACAAAAATGGTTTACACTTCAATCATTTAGAATAAAATAGTTTAATCAAAAATGTTGAAGTTACATTGTAAAGAGTAGTGCGGAAGTAGGCCCTTAAAATAGTTTAAAACGGTCCCCAAATGAATAATCAGAGTCTTCTATGACCATGCCATGCCCTGCCAAAACCTCATGTAGCGTGCCATTGCTTAAAACCTGAAAATACATGCTAAAGTGTCAACACGAGGTTGGTAAGTTCATAGAGTCTTGTGAAATAGAATGTAATGCATATAAATAAAGATTTCCCAGCAAAGGCATCGTAATTCAGTAATAAGGATGATGCGAAGGCATCGTAATTCAGTAATAAGGTTGATGCAAAGGCATCGTAATTAAGTAATTAATCAGTAATAAGGTTTATAAAAACCATCAGTATATAACTTTAACCGTATGTACAATAGCCATAAGTAAAAAGTAAAGTAATAAGATTTCAGTAATAAAAATTACATTGGCTCTTAAGCTCATGACCCCGAAGCTAGACGTTACTTGGCCCCAAATGAATGTTTACCAGACACTCTAAAGATATTAGAAATGAAATGCATCCATAATTACGTTGGAGCAACCCAAACACGGATGGAGGAGTCACCCTCAATAGATCTATTCACTCACTCTCGCTTGTAGATTAATTAACGGACCATGATAATAAAGGGGATTTGTCAAGACGTGGTAATAAGGCAACTTAAGCAATGTAAGGAATTTAATACTTTGGCATTGTACAAAAATAATTAAAGCATCGTATTCTCCCCCAAAAGTAATTCATGTTGGATCGATGTACTCTGATCAAACTACTTTTGTAGCTTGTAAAAGTTTAATAATATTAAGTAAACTTAACACTATTAATATTGAAACACTGTTTAACCTTGTAAAGTATGCGGAATCTACTAACACAAAGCTTAAGAAGAACTTTTATATTAACCAAACTTTGAACCTGCTTTGTTACACAGTTTCACTAACAATCCCTAACTATTTATCGACTTTGAACAACTCTAAAACTTATAAAACTTATATCGACTAATACCCCTTAAGGCTCTTTATATAGATAACCTTAAGTCGGTTTACAACATATAATCCTTGAACGACAAGTCATTATCCCTAACTAATTCTAGAATATTCGTTCAATAATACACATTAATCCTTAGCTAATATTGCACATAAGTCCTTGTTTCCTTCAAAGTACTTTAAGCATTCTTTAGTAACAGCAGTACTTTGACTTTTACCTTCAGCGGTACTTTGACTTTATTCTTCATGCAGCAGTACTTTGACATACAGAAGTACTTTGATATTATATATCCCAACAATCCTCCCCTAACTTGAACTCCACTTGCTTAATTTCAAGTTTCTTTGTTATCTTTAATCTTCAAATCTTTAATCATTCAGAAAGATTGTTTCTTTATTTCTTTGTCTTCTATCTGTCATGTGTCAGTACTCTTCATCAGCATCTTTTCTTTCAATAAATCTTCCCAGCAACTCAGCAACTTTTTGGTACAGTAATCATCAAATCTTTAAAAGTTTCATACTATTCTCATCACTTCCAGGTGTGTTAACTCCTATGAGAGGTGAATCATTGAAAATTATGATTTTTAGCAAATCATCAGCTATCAATGGATTTGAGTAGTCTTTACCAATAGCCGTTTGCTTTTGGACTAGTTAGTTCTTTGATATCAATCATGGTGAACTAATTACCAAAAATGGATTTTCCACAGCCTTTACCACAAGCCATTTTTCCTTGTGGGCTAGCCAACTCTTTACTTATACAGATATGGTGAGTTGAAACAATACAATTTTTAGTAAATTGTCAACTAAAAATGGATTTGATTATCACATCAGAGCCGTACCCTCATGATGAGTCAAACTCTTTCTTGTCTGTTAAACATGGTGAGTTGATTACCATTTGTTGTGCAGTATAAATACTAACACCATGTGTTTCTTTTCAAATCCTTTTACTTTTCTATTAAACATCAAAACATTTTATTTTATCTTAAAGGACTTATACTGGTTTATATCAGCAAGCAGTACTTTGTTAAAGTACTGTTTGTCTTTGCAGTACTTTGAAAAATACTTATTTTACAAAACAAATCATACCAGTATTATGCAATATTACTCTTCAGACTTGACCCATCTGATAAATAGCTTAATAACATCCAAAGCTACCTCAGATTCATCTTCAAGTTCCATTCCATGATCCAGCATTCTGAGCATAATTTCTCTAATCAATGGATATCTCCTCTCAGCAAGCGTATGAATCATGGTACCATCTTCCATCTCTAGTGTATGAACTCCTGATGACTCAAAGAATCTCCATCTTGTGATTTCCCAATTCTCTTGATCATTCCACAGAGGATCAACACTTGTTTCTTCAGTTTCCCAGATGGTAATTAAGTCTCCAAGCAAAATTAATCCCACTCCTGAAGCTTCAATCTCTGCATAGTATGTCTGCACTTGCACATATAAGTCATACAAATCTGTCCTTGTAATACAATGCAACACATCCCATAACATATTGAATGTTGTGAAGCTTTCATCTTCTCTGTTGAACATAAGATAATTCCCCTCTTTTGATTCAACCACAGAGAATGAGATTATCTTGGACTTCTTTCCAGAATCTTCAATCTTCTTATTCTCAAAGTCTACAACTCTGAAATAGTTTCTAAGTTCATCAACTGTGTCTTCATGAATCATCTTCAATCTTTTTGATAGTTGATCATCTTGAACTAATTTCTTTCTTTTCAATCTCCTTTGCTCAGCTTGTTCCTTTCTGATATCTTCTAATTTCTTCTTTCTATCAACTTCCATGGGTACAAATTTTTCTACTTCTTTTTTGATATCTTCTTGTACTTTATCCCACAGAGCTTTCACTTCTGGATACCTCATTCTATGTAAATTCTTGTGTCCTCTTTTTCTCAAGAAACTTATCATCCAGTTCGTCTCCTGAGCAATAGTCATTGGCTTCTTTGTAATTGGCCTACTAACTTCTGCCAAATACTCAGCATCATACTCAGCTTGTTGCTTTCTAGCAAGCTCTTCATCCTCTGCAATTTTTAGTTCTCTGATCTGAGCAAGAGAAAATTTCTTTTTTTTAGTATCTTTCTGAACCTTTATCCCTTTCCCTTTATCTTTGGGATCCAACTCTTCAGATTCAGAAGTACTTTCAACAACTAGTTGTGCAGGCTCAGAAATATGTACACCTCCTGCAGGTCTATCCATATTGATCATAATTTGAGCAATTGTTTCATCATCACTTGCAGTATGCACTCTTACTTCTTCTTGCTGTACAAAAGTAGAAGGACCAGCTTCATCTTCATAATTCATTGTAGAAGGTCCAGCTACAGGAGTTCCAATAGCAGCAATGCCTTGTTCAGTAGTACCTTGCACAACAGTATTTTCAACAAAAGTACTTTGAGCATTATTTCCTTCTAAATCAATTTCTTCTGTATCACCACTTTTCACATCCTCATTCTCATCTTCAAGATTAATTTGCTCTGTCTCATCACTTTTTCTTTCAGTACTGTCTTGAGCAACATTTTCATCTTGATCATTCTTTTCCTCTGAATATTGAATTATATCATCATCTCTATCTAAATTATCATCCTGATTCCTCCCCAATTTGATAGATGATGATTTCCTATGCCTCCTCTTGGATTTAGAATTCTTCTTTTTAGACTTTGGCTTCTGAGACTGTTTCTTTTCCTTGACATAAAGCCTAAAATTCTGAACAAAAGGCCAAACAAATTTCTTCAACCTTCTGAACTTCTGTCTTAGCTTCTTGATTTCTACAGCCTGAGTTTTAACAGTTGTCTTCATCTTCTCCAATTCCTTAGTCAAATCAGAAAAACTCATAGCACCTTCAATTCCCTCATCTCCTCCAGGTGTTTGAAACCCACCTGTGGAAGTATAATCATTGGGAGTAGGTACCTGTGTATCCTCTGAAGCAGTACCTTTAGAAGAAGTACTTTGTGGAGAAGTACCTGGAGCAGAAACATATTTATCCAAGGAAGCTGACACTGAGGGAGTCCTTTCACTTGAAACACCATGCTGAGGGGAAATAATAGGTGGTGTAGGGGTATGTACTGAGGCAGAATGCTCAGCAGAATCAGGTTGATCATCATTATTAGAATGTGCAGAACCACTATTGTTTTCTTCATCCCTAACAGCTTGAGCTACCTCTAACATATAAGCATTGAGAGGTGTATTCCTACCCGAAAAATTTACTCCCTTATGAGACATAAAAGTAAACACTTTAGGTGGCATCCTAATGGTAGGTACATAATCTTGAGGTTTTGGTATCCCATCTAATGGATTCTCTAAAAGTAATTGAACAAATCTAGGATACATGAGAAAAGGTTTGCCAGCCATAATATGAGTAAGCATACCTTCAAGGATCATGTATGAGAAATTGAAAGGTTGATTTGTAATAAGACCAACAAAGGCAGAAGCTATGGAATGGCTAAACTAATCCCAAGCAGTACTCTTTGGACTCAAACAATGGAGCAAAACATGTATAAGAAATTTCCAATGAGGACTAACCATAGCTTTCTGAAAAGTAAGCCTATTCAAAGGTCCTTCATACCCAATGTCTCTGAGTGTGTTCCAAATCTCTTGTTTACCAAACAAAACAGAGCCTCCTTCATCATCAAATAACAGAGCCTCTCTGATTGTTGCTTCTGTGACACGAATAGCTCTCCCAGCAACTATAGCAGTAATAATATCCTCTCCATCTTCAACCTGTGACCTTGCTGTATCCCAAAACGCTTGTATCCAAGGTCCAATAATCTCTGGGTTGACTAGGATTGAGTAACAGATGTTGGTTCCAGTGAGAAAGTCAATAATTCCATGAAAGTCAAGGTTATCTTGGGTTTTCTCAATGTTTGCTATCATGTTATGTTTGGTGTTGGTTCGTCGATTGGCCATGGTGATTAGGTTTAGAGAAAGAGAAGTAATGATCGGTGAAAAGTATGAATGAGTTTATGTAACAAGAAAGGTGAATAATGGTGAATAAATAAGAAAAGATATGAGGTACATAAGTATAAGATACAAAAAAATCACGGTTAATTAATAATTTTACCGTTATTTTTGGAAGTGATTATCCCCATATCTTTCGAAAGTTTGTTAGCCGCAAATCTGACCGTTGGAACAGTATCTGACACGTCAGCGTACCCTTAATAGCACCAAGCAGTACGTTCCATAAAATATGGAGCAGTACCTTCCCACACAGCATGTTAACCAAAGTACTTTCCCAAAAAAATATCTTGAATGTTTGACTGTTTGACCAAAACATCTTTGAAAGTCAACCATGAGTAATTACTATCTCCCCAAATTAAATCCCAAAGCTACCATGGTAAGTGAACTTCAATACACTTCATTAAATGCTGATTTACCTTTACTTTGCTTATAAAAGCAACTTCACCAACAACAAATTTCATTCATCTTTTTCTTCACTATCAGAACACAAAAACTAATAAACACAATGAGTCATATTCCTTTTATCAACAACTCCTCTGACTCTGAGGGCTCCACTGATTCAGAGATAAGCTACTACTCTGATTCTGATTTTGAAGATCCAGGATGGTTAGACTACTTCCCTCCCCATGTTCAATGGATGAGACCCAATGAATCTTCCTCATCAGTAAGTGTTGCAAACTCTTCCATAACTGATGCAGCCAGCACTACCAACAAAAAGCCCAAGAAGAAAAAGTCCGTCCCTGGTTCATCTCTGGCTAATGAGCTTCCACATGCTTTGAATCAAGCCCTGGAATCTGCAATACAGAACATGAAGTGGCCTGCCCCAAGGAAAAAGAGACCTCCCAAACAAGTTCTTGGCCTGGCTTGCCCAAGAAAGTAGGCTTCTTTTGATGACAAGAGAAAAGCTGCTCAAAAGGGAAAGCATAACTATGAGGGCAAGGGAAAAAGGCCTATAGAGTAGGTGTGTAAAGTTTGGTAGTAGGTTGTGGTAGATGTTGGTTTGTTAATCTTGTGTTGTCTGTGTCTGTGTCAGTAGCTTGGTAACAACAATGATGATGTATGAACTTTCTGAATGGTTGTTGTAAGAACTTGCAGAATGATGAATAAAATCTTTTCTTTTGAATGATACATGTAGCCTCCCCTCAAATAATGACTAACTAATAACTATTAATGCCTCCCCTCAAAAATAGCTTACATATTAATCATGCCAATACTCACAACTAAAAAGGTAAATCTTGAAACATCAAAGCCCTTTGTGAGTAGATCTGCTACATTATCATCAGTATGAACTTTAACCACATTGATAAGCCTGTGTTCATAGCAATCTCTTATAAAGTGATGTCTAATCTGAATGTGCTTGGTCTTGGAATGATACACTGGATTCTTGACAATACAGATAGTACTCTCATTATCAATGTTGATAGGAGTATTTTTGAAATTGAATCCATAATCCAAAAGCTGATTCTGCAACCAAACTACTTGTGCACAACAATTTGCAGCAGCTACATATTCTGCTTCTGCGGAAGAAGTTGCTGTAATTGTTTGCTTCTTACATTGCCATGACATTAATCTACTTCCAAGGTACTGGAATCCTCCAGTTGTGGATCTTCTGTCATAGTTATCTCTAGCATAATCACTGTCTGAAAAAGCTTGGAGATGGAAAGGTGAATCTCTAGGATACCATAAGCCTAGCTTAGGTTGTTGCCTAAGATACCTGAAAATTCTTTTGACAGCATTCAAGTGGGATACCTTTGGATGAACTTGATGTCTTGCACATAAACATACAACAAAAGTAATATCAGGTCTTGATGCAGTTAAATACATGAGACATCCAATCATAGACCTGTAAAGTGTGACATCAACATCTTCTCCTTCTTCATCTTTTCCCAAAGGTTTGTTAGTATCCACTGGTGTAGATGTAGGCCTAACAGTTGTGAAATTGAATCTCTTAAGAATATCTGCAACATACTTATCTTGACAAATATATATTCCACTGCTTGACTGTTGCACTTGTAGTCCCAAGAAGAATGTTAATTCTCCCATTGAACTCATCTGAAACTCTTTCTGCATAAGATCTTCAAATTCCTTCACCATAGATTGCTTAGTAGCACCAAAAATAATATCATCTACATACACTTGGACAAGCATTATATCCTTCTTATCTCTCTTGATAAACAAAGTCTTGTTAATAGCTCCTCTCCTATAACCATGTTGTAGTAGAAAATGGGAAAGTATTTCATACCATGCTCTTGGAGCTTGATGAAGGCCATACAGAGCCTTGATTACCTTATAGACTTTGTTTGGGTGTGCAGGATCTTCAAAACCAGGAGGCTGTTTGACATAAACTTCTACTGTAATTTTGCCATATAGAAAAGCACTTTTAACATCCATTTGATATACAGGAAATCCCATATTAGATGCAAAAGCCAAAAATAGCCTGATGGCTTTAAGTCTTGCCACAGGAGCAAAAACTTCATCATAGTCTACTCCTTCTTCCTGTCTATATCCTTGAGCCACTAACCTTGCCTTATTTTTTATAACATTCCCTCTTTCATCTCTTTTTACCCTGAAGACCCATTTAGTTCCAATCAGTTTCTTTCCATCAGGTAAATCACATAATACCCAAACTTCTTGAAGTTTAAACTGTAGGAGTTCTTCTTGCATAGCTTACACCCAACTTTCCTTGGCTAGTACTTGTTTGATATTCTTGGGTTCTTCCTGAGATAGAAAACAAGCAAATAAACACAACTTCTGATCCTTCTGATTCACCCTGTTTTGCTTGTAGATAAAACTAAGTAAAGAAGTATGTTGTTGAGACATATTCTTAGCCTTAGTCCTTGTGAGCACCCCTGAAGCTGAGGGTCCAATTATGTTGGTAACAGGATGAGTTTTGTGAATTCTGAGAGTAGGAGTTGGTGAGACTTCAAGATTATCTTCCAAATTAGTTAAATCAGGATTTTCATTAGAATTTGAGAAAATGCCTTCTTGATCCAATTCATCATCAGTATCTTCTAAAGTGATCTGGTTTGGATCATCAGTATCTTCTAAGTCAGGCATATTAAAATCATTAACAACATCAATATTTATCCAATTTGAAGTATCTAAAGGTTGAAAAGTACTTTCAAATGGATTAGCAGTACTTTGGGGTAAAGTGCTGGCAGTGCTGTTTGCCTTCTTCTTTTCTACTTCATAAGCTCTCCTTTGTTCATCTTCATAAGACTTAGCCATTGTTTCTTGAAAAAGCATCCTAGAAAGTTCATCTTGAATGGCTTGATCTTCATCAGATACTGGGATTTTTGGTGGAACAGTACTTTGAGGATCAACAGTACTGTTAGGTTTAGCAATACCTTGAGGCTCAGAAGTACTTTTCTTTTCTTCATTGGCATTATCATTTGGCTCATCTTCAGATCTTAAATTAACATCATGAACAATGTACTGTGCTTCTTCTTCAGTGGGAGCAGCTTGATTTTCTTCCCTTACAGGTACATAATTCATTGATGAAGACATTAAATCAAGATCAAACATCCAATCAGGACCTTTACCTTTAGAGTTTTCTTGTTCTTCCAGAAAATCAACATGAAGACATTCTTGAACCTTTTTGGTAGCCCTGTTGTACACTCTGAATCCTTTGCTATTGGTACAATATCCCAATAAATATCCTTCATCTGACTTCTCATCAAATTTGCCCAAATTATCAGCAGTGTTTAAGATGGTTAGGGGACATCCAAAAGGTTTCATAAACTTGATGCTTGGCTTCTTTCCCGTGAGTAACTCATAAGGTGTCTTCATTTGAGGTTTAGTCACTGATACTCTATTCAAAACATAACAAGCAGCACTTACAGCCTCAGCCCAGAATGGAACAGGTAATTGAGAGTCTGCAAGCATTGTCCTTGCTGCTTCTATAAGAGTTCTATTCTTTCTTTCTGCAACTCCATTTTGCTGAGGAGTTCTAGCAATACTGAAAACTCTTTTAATTCCATTCTTGGCACAAAATTCATCCATTAGCTGATTCTTGAACTCAGTCCCATTATCACATCTAATGCCTCTAACCTTGAGTCTTAACTGATTTTCAAGTGCTATTATTAGATCATGAATAGCATCAAAAGTTTCATCTTTAAAGCATAAAAAGAAGACCCAACTACATCTGCTACAGTCATCTGTTACAACCAAGCAGTACTTCTTCTTGTTCAGACTAACAACTGAAACAGGTCCAAATAGATCCATGTGCAGCAATTCCAAAGGCTCTCTAATGGTTTTCTCAGCAATCTTCTTACAAGAAGCCTTGTGCTGTTTACCCTTCTTACAGGCAAGACATGAGTGATCATTCTTGAATATTTTAGAAGGTAAACCTCTAACTAGATTACCTATAACCAGCTTATTGATGTTCTTGAAATTGACATGCCCCAATCTTCTGTGCCATTGATGTGCTTCTTCCATAGTTGCTCTTGCAATCAAACATGTTGCTCTTTTAGCAGAGTTTACATTCTTTAAGTCTATGCTGTACACATCATTAGTTCTTGGTGCTCTCAGCATCACCAAGTTTCTATCTTCTAACTTGAAATCAGGAGAAAGTATAAGACATTCTGTGTCAAAGAATAACACAGGGTACTTCCTATCACAAATCTGAGAGACTGACAAAAGATTGAATTTGAACTCCTTCACATATCTAACATCTTCGAAATCAATGTTTCCTGCCTTGATAGTTCCTTTGCAAGTTATTCTTCCTCCATCAGGATCATTCCCAAATGCAACTTTTCCTCCAAAATAAGCTTTAAAATCTGACAAGAGCTCATTTTCTCCAGTCATACTGCCAGAGCAACCACTATCTACAATAAGATGATCTTTAAGCTCCTCCTCTGGGTTGCCCTGCATTCACATGAAAAAGGTTAGTTATTTTTAGGAACCCAAGCCATTACTGACTTGTGTTCCCCTTGTGGAGTGACATACTCAAAATTTTTGAGTATGTAATCACCACTGTCTTTGAAAGCATGATCAAGAATTAAGGTTTTTGTTTCCAAAACTGTTGTTTTATCATGATCAATTTTCCCTTTTTCACCCTTAACCTCTGAAAGTACTGGTTCTACCCCAGCAATACTTTCTTTCTTAACCCATTTAGTTGTAACTTTAGGAGTTGGGTTCTTGGTTCTTGCATCTTTTCTTGTGTTGTTGATGAGGCAAAAAATGATCCGTTTTTAGGCGGTCATTTAAGCCCGGAATTGAATTTATTTGATCAAATATTGCCCTAAATCGTTCCTTTTGTGATTTTAGGTACTTTGGGAGTGAAATCTGGAAAAGGAAGCAATTCGGACGTTTTTGGAGCATAAAAGTGAAGAAAACGCCAAAGACTTAATTTTCCATGCTGGGAACAGTATGTGACGGCGTCAAGAGTAAGAATTTGATGGCGTCAGGAGTAAAGATCATGACGACCCAGTACAGAAATGAAGGCGTCACAAAGTAGAGCGTCAAGAGTTAAAAGTGTGACGGCCTGGAAAAGTGGACAACATGACGGCGTCAGATGTAGATCAAGGCAGTCCGAGGATTATTTTGGCGGCGAGATGACGGCGTCACCCATTTGTTCTTGACACCGTCAGACTCTATTATCTATATATAGTTTTCTAATTTTCATTCATTAGGGAGGAACAAGTTTGGAGAAACCCTAAGGCCGAACCATATACGAATTTTACAGCTTTTCAAGGGTTTTCAACCCTTGAATGCTTACATGTGCTATTGAGATAAGTGTTCTTTTAATTCAATCAATATGTCTATGTGTTGGTTGTCTATATCTTGTGCTTGTCATGATTCCACCATGCTAGGCTAGATTTATCTTGTGTTTGCTTAGATCTAATGAAACCTAGATGTTGATTACTTGTTTATGGTTGTATTGGATGAATGATTTCAATGTTAGGCTTAAGAAAACTGGCAGATCTCCAAATGGTAACATGCTTGAACGTCTTAGGAAACATGAACCGATGTGTACTAGGTTTTATTGGTTGTATTTAATGCATGAGTAAATTCTAATGATCCCATGTTAGGAGCTTCTTGCAGGCTCGACATAGGAGTGAAGTAGGCACTCATAGGATTGGGGAAGTAAGTACGCCACCCCATGAATGGTATTAAGGAATACAATCCGTCATCCACGCAACTATAACAAGTAATTAACGTGTAAAAGATATCTAGGGAGTAGTGAAATCTAAGTAAACACATTTCTCCACTTATTGCTCACAACCTTAGTTTAATATAGTTTTATTTTCATTTTTAGTATTTTATTTTGATTGCATCTTAGTATTGGGTTACTTGACTAGCAACTAATTCCGCCCAAAATTATTCAAACCCGAGATTTTAATTGCTTTCAAAAAATATAAAAATACAAAAAGAATCATCCCTCATCTCTAGACCTAGTCTTTAGGTTTTCTAATCCTAGCGACACTATTCCTAGCTGAACGATCAATCCCCCGGTACTTGTCACTATACTATACTTCAACGATCAGGTACACTACCTGGTGGGGGTTGTAAGCTTCTCGAGATCCCTCGAGAGGTAAAGCCTGGTGCGATCCCTACGCATCAAGTTTTTGGCGCCGCAGCCCGGGGAATAGTTATTGTCTAGGTTAGAATCTCTTTTTATTAGGTCTACTTGCTAGATTCCGTTCTAGTAAGATTTTATTTTTATTTTTAGGTTCTCTTTAGTCTATCTTTTTCTTCGTGTTTTTGTTAGTAAATTAAATTCATTGACTATTTCGTTGACCATTATGGAAAACGCGAATCCACCCCTTTCCCCTAGAGAAGTGGCTGTGTTACGTAAACAAATTGAGAGTGAGATTAGGGAACTTAGGGAGCTTAATAGGTTGATTAAGGTTGAGCTCGACCATGCATTTAGTGACCTAGCGACCGCCTTGTATTCAAATGAGGACCTAGGGCCTAATGATTTTGTGAATATCGCTGAGGAAGTTGAAGAGGGGGAAATAGATCTGAAGCTAAATGATTATTTTAATCTATACCCCACTAAGGAGAGAATGCATATTATAATAATCTTATTGATAACCCGCGATATCCTTTTACTATAATCGAACCTAAGATAAAGAGAGGCGACCCTAAGAATGCTAAGATACCATGTATGATTGGGTATAGACACGTTGACAATGCTTACATTGACTTCAAAGCTCCAATCAACATTATGTCCTCAAGTGTTTATAATGATATAGTGAAAACAAGACTTGAACCTAGAAGAGATCCCAAATACCCCGGTGGAGTTTGTAACTTTGTCGGGAGAGTTAAAGGTCTACATGTCTTTGTCGGAAATTTCACTTTTGTTACCGACTTTATGATTGTGGAAGATCTTGCTAATGTTATTGATTGTCGATTGTCCAATGTTGTGTTTGGCAAACCGTTTGTTGAGGAGTCAAAGTTAGAATATGATGAGATAGAAGGGACAATCCGATTTGCAAGTAACACCGATAGGATCACTTATAGGATGCCTAATAGAATGAAAGAATTTCGCTTTATATCCCGATTTGATAAGGATAACGTTGGTGCTTTTGAGGACATCAATGAAGAGGATAAGAAAAAGGGCATGGATTATGTATGGGAAAAGAGGAGTCTTTTCTACAAAGATTGCTTGGCTCTAGGACCAAAGTATAAAGTCGATAAGGAATTTCCCATAGGATTATAGGAGCGATTGATAAAAAGGTTATTGGTTTCTACAAAGAACATTTACAATCAGAAAGTGAAACCAACGATGAGGTCACGTAGTAACCCATGACCTTGAGTCTAGCTACAAGACTCTTAAATAAAGAAAAGCGCTTCTTGGGAGGCAACCCATGCTTTGTGTGATTTTTATTTTGTTTGTTTGATTGTTATTTGCTTCCGTATGCATGCTTTATTTTTATTATTGGTAGATCATGTTTCTAAATTAAAAAGTGGAAATACTTTACTTTTTTGTTTGGCCTAGTCTTAACTCCACCTAAAAGCATTTTTGCAAAAGATAAGTGTAAGGGGAAACCCCAAATATGTTTTTAAGAAATAAACCGATCATGATTCTCCACAATATTAAGTGAACATGTATATTCATATTTATTAGAGTCAAATGCTTGTATCGAGTCATAATAAAGTTTTGCAGGATTTTCCAGGAAGTAGGACCAAGTTTTTCCAGAAATTTTCCGGAAACTTAACATAAGAATTTCTGCAGGTCACTTCTCACGGCGTCATGAGCTTGCTCTTGACGGCGTCACGTGTAAAAATCTGGAAATTTTACCGGTTTTGTTTTTCTAATGGAGTCTTAAAGTTTTTGTTGAATTATTAAGTTTTATAATCTCCAGGAAATCTGCAAACTTCATTCCACAAGCATTATATCTTATTTTGTTTTCTAGGATTTAGTAACTTATGTAGATTGCCGCCGATTTTATGTGATGTTGGCTTGTCTGTTTTCTCAGGATTTACAGGTTATGTATGACAAGAAGATGATTATTATTCTGGAAGGGAAGCTTTGATTGTTCATTTTCTTGGAGGAAGATCTAACCTGGCCACCTTATTATCCATACCGAGCGAATCAGGGGAGTATTTGATTTCATTCTTTTTACTTTTTCACTTTTACATTCTTTACTTGAACATTGGGGACAATGTTCATCTTAAGTGTAAGGGGAGGGTAAAATGATGATACCTTACAAATACACTTTCGCTTGAGTTTGTTTTTTTGACGGTAGATGTGTAATAAAACTATGATAAATACTTGTTAGTGCAATTTTAGCGCCAAATTTAAAATTTTTTACAACATTTAGGAGTGAAACTTTAGCCATAGCAAGCGTCTCATGGATAGGAGATTGTATGACTAGCACATAACCGTACTTTCAGAAAAATTTTCCACCCAAATATGTGAGGTTCGCCTTTAGATTTGATAGGAAAAGCATTTACTATTAGTGCTTATGAGTGTACCGGTAGCATTTAGATTCTAGAACTTGCATTAGTGATGCATCCCGAGACCGCTAGTGAGACTACATTCATGTAGTAGGATTTACTACATGATAATAGGCATTAGGATCACCCTTGTGTTAAACCCGTATCATAATTACTTGACCATTTAAGTCATATTACTTGGCTAGTTAAGTCAACTAATTTTTCCCACACCCTTAGCGTTGTACTCATTTTTAGTACACGAAACCCCTAGTACACCCCTCCGAGCCTATCTTTTAGTTTCTAACTTTAAGCATTTTACTTAAAGGAAGAATTTGTTACACCCCACTTAAATGTACACCCAAATCGCCTTAGCCTTCCGTGTATGCGCTCATCTTTAGTGCATTATTGTTATTTGTTAAACCCTAAGTTAATTATCTAATTGATTACATGGTTGCTAAGTCGAGTCATATCCTTGTACATATTGTTTTGGGACGATTGGGACTCATGGGTAAAGTACTTATTTTATGGAGTAATGGGGAAGAACATCATATTATTACCCCCGTATGTGCGTTAATCTTAAAAGTACTCCAAGTGTTTTGATTTTCTTAATTCGAGTCATTAGATTAGTTTATTGTAAAGTATGTAAAAATTCAAGTGTAAGGGGAATTTCTATTCCCTATGATGTATTAGTTTGGATGGTAGGGTAAGAGTGTATGCAAAAAAAAAAAAAAAAAAAAAAAAAAGAAAAAGAAAAAGATAAAAAAACATACGGACTACCATCCCTTTTCATTCTATGTTCATTTTATGATCTTGTTATTTTTCATTTATTAGCTTAAGTCGAGTCTAGTCTTGGCTTAGCAACACCATATTGTACATGTAATTAACCAAGATTGTTAACTCGCCACCAGTAAAGACAGCCTATATCCAACAAAACCATGTATTTCATATCCCTACACCTAACGTTACAACCTTTTAAAAGACCTTTTTGATAGTTTATCCAAGGTGCTTACGCCATGTGGTGGAGGTTTGATCCTTTCCCAAGCCTATGGTAATCTATTTTGCTATGACAGGTAGTGAGAGATATCTTCCGTTTCCATATTGTAATTTATACTTTATTACACCCGAGAGATGTGAGTATCTAAACACTATTTGTGAGGTGCTTGTGTATGACCTCTGTGCTTGTCTTTGGTCTTTAGTAGAACGATTATTTGTTGTAATTACTATTATATTAGTGTTAAATGACCCCTAACTTGTACTTTGACTAGAATAAAAGCGCATTTGCTTGAGGACAAGCAAATCTCAAGTGTTAGGGTATATGATGAGGCGAAAAATGATCCGTTTTTAGGGGGTCATTTAAGCCCGGAATTGAATTTATTTGATCAAATATTGCCCTAAATCGTTCCTTTTGTGATTTTAGGTACTTTGGGAGTGAAATCTGGAAAAGGAAGCAATTCGGACATTTTTGGAGCATAAAAGTGTAGAAAACACCAAAGACTTAATTTTCCATGCTGGGAACAGTGTGTGACGGCGTCAAGATTAAGAATTTGACGGCGTCAGGAGTAAAGATCATGACGACACAGTACAGAAATGAAGGCGTCACAAAGTAGAGCGTCAAGAGTTAAAAGTGTGACGGCCTGGAAAAGTGGACAACATGACGGCGTCAGATGTAGATCAAGGCAGTCCGAGGATTATTTTGGCGGCGAGATGACGGCGTCACCCATTTGTTCTTGACGCCGTCAGACTCTATTATCTATATATAGTTTTCTAATTTTCATTCATTAGGGAGGAACAAGTTTGGAGAAACCCTAAGGCCGAACCATATACGAATTTTACAGCTTTTCAAGGGTTTTCAACCCTTGAATGCTTACATGTGCTATTGAGATAAGTGTTCTTTTAATTCAATTAATATGTCTATGTGTTGGTTGTCTATATCTTGTGCTTGTCTTGATTCCACCATGCTAGGCTAGATTTATCTTGTGTTTGCTTAGATCTAATGAAACCTAGATGTTGATTATGTGTTGATTACTTGTTTATGGTTGTATTGGATGAATGATTTCAATGTTAGGCTTAAGAAAACTGGCAGATCTCCAAATGGTAACATGCTTGAACGTCTTAGGAAACATGAACCGATGTGTACTAGGTTTTATTGGTTGTATTTAATGCATGAGTAAATTCGAATGATCCCATGTTAGGAGCTTCTTGCAGGCTCGACATAGGAGTGAAGTAGGCACTCATAGGATTGGGGAAGTAAGTACACCACCCCATGAATGGTATTAAGGAATACAATCCGTCATCCACGCAACTATAACAAGTAATTAACGTGTAAAAGATATCTAGGGAGTAGTGAAATCTAAGTAAACACATTTCTCCACTTATTGCTCACAACCTTAGTTTAATATAGTTTTATTTTCATTTTTAATATTTTATTTTGATTGCATCTTAGTATTGGGTTAGTTGACTAGCAACTAATTCCGCCCAAAATCCTTCAAACCCGAGATTTTAATTGCTTTCATAAAAATATAAAAATACAAAAAGAATCATCCCTCATCTCTAGACCTAGTCTTTAGGTTTTCTAATCCTAGCGACACTATTCCTAGCTGAACGATCAATCCCCCGGTACTTGTCACTATACTATACTACAACGATCAAGTACACTGCCTGGTGGGGGTTGTAAGCTTCTCGAGATCCCTCGAGAGGTAAAGCCTGGTGCAATCCCTACGCATCAGATGTAAGGCCTTCTAGGTTTGTAGTAGTTGAACCTCCTAGGTCTTACACTTGAGTGTTTGCTAGAAGCATCTTGGTTAGGGAACTTTCTATCAGTACTTTGTGAAGGTACTGAGGGTTTGGAGTATGACCTTTTCTGATGAGGGTACCTATAGTCTTTTGAGAAATTACTATGGTTAACCCTATTTGTATAATTCCAAACTGGTTTGTTTTCCCTATGACTTGGTTGTGCAGTTCTAGTCTTTGGATATTTACTTAAGTATTCTGAATGATAATCACAGTCTTTAATCAAATGATGAGGACTATAACATACATAACAGACCTTTGGACCAATATCCCCAAATCCCCTTCCATAAGATTTTCTAAAATTAGCAGTATTTTGAAAGTATTTTCTTTGAGGTACTGCTGAGTGATCAGCAGTACGTCGAAAAGTGTTTGAAGATACTGCTTGTTTTGAAAACTTGTTTTCATAAACCTTAGGTGCTTCAACAGACTTTTCTAAAGTTTCAGGGTTAGATTGACTTTTAAGCTTTTTCCTAAACTCTAGATTATCTACACCATAACAGTCAACATCTTTTCTAGGTAGTTGAAAGCTACCTGGGGGATTAGGAACTGCATTATATCCCTTTTCTTTCTTAAATACAGGAGGTGTTGGACTAGGGTATTCCTCATCACTAGAAGTGTTTTCATCTAGACTTATGAACTCTTCATCACTAGTGGAGGTATCTACTGTAAGATTTAGTTCCTTGCCCTTAAATGGAATGCCTTCATTGCTATCATTATCATAACCTAGGCCTGTTTTAATATTTGATGTTCTTTGCTTTTCAACAAATTGAACATGTGACACACCTGCTTCATTCCACACAACAAGTTTTTCTAACAACTTATCCCTTTCAGCAGTCACTTTCTCTAGTTCAGACACCTTACATCCTAGTTTCCATTCACTTAACTTAACTAGGTAATCCTGTTGTTTATATGTTTCAGCCCATGCTACTTCATTGTTTTCATGTGTAATGATTTTGGCCTCCATTGACTCTAAAGTCAATTGATAACCAGTTATCTCAGCCACTAGCTTTTTGAAATTTATCTCTTTCAGCTACATATTCACTAAGTAACTTTTGATACATATCATTGCACTTAGAGCATACCTCAGAGCTAGTGGATGAACTTGGTGAAGCAGCTACCATAGCAAGCTGAACAGGTGCTTCTTCAAACTCCATGCTCCAATCAAAGCTTCCTAGACCATCTCTTGACTCCAAAGCAGCATATCCAGGCTCTTCATCAAATGCTGTGCTCCAGTCTTCCAATGCAACCATTGAATAGGTCACAGGTTCATCATCAAACTCATTGGACCAATCAATCTCTGAAAAATTCTCTTGAGCAACCAAAGCTTTTGGTTTTGGTTCAGTAATTGGAATCTCTTTTCTTTCAGGCTTGGGTGGTTCAATCATCTTGTTTGCTTGAAACTTTGCAAATTTGCATTCCCTTGCAAAGTGACCAGTCCTTAGACAGTTGAAGCACTCAATCTTGGACTTATCAAATGTTATTCCTTGTTTAGCTCTGAAATTGATGCCTTTTCCTGTCTTATTCACATACTTCTTGATCCTTGCAGTGAGCATGGCAACTTGCCATCTGATATCAATTTCTTCCAAAGCATCATCATCTATTTGCAATACATCTTCTTGATAGGTGACAGGTAGAGATGCTTGTTGAGCAAAGAATGAACATAGAACTTCATCTGAGGTAGGGGTAATTGATTGTGATGAATTGGTGGTGACCATAGTTGTACATGGAGCCTGTGTTTCAGTCACAGTACTTTGAACAGGATAGGCAGTACCTTTGTTGGAAGTACTGCTTCTGTTTTCAGAAGAGACAAAAGCAATGTTTTGGGGTTTCTGATGTGTGCTTGAACCTGTAGTACCATTCATCTCATGCTCATACACCTTCAGATTGTTGTAGAGATCATCAAAGTCCATAGTATCCAGCCCTGGTTGTCCTCTGATCATAGTAGCAACTACATGCCATGCTGATGGCAAACTTCTCAAGAACTTCAAATTAGCATCTTCAACTGATGCCTCAGCATCATATAGTTCTAGCATACTCAGAATATTTTGGAATCTTTCATAAGCAGAATCAAGACCTTCTCTTTCACCAACAGTGAAAGTTTCAAATTGTTGCTTCAGCAAATTCCTATGCATCTTCTTGGAAGCATCATTACCTCCAAACTTCTTCTTTATTGCAGCCCATAGTTGTTTGGCATCCTTGGCATCATGAAACTTTAATAAGTGACCATCAGGAATAGCAGAAAGCAGTATGTTGAGAGCTTTGTCTTGATTTCTTTTGGTAGCAGCAGGTTCAGTTGGTTTAGGTGGTGTTGGTTGTCCAGGTACCTCTACTGGTTCATCAATTTGCATGTTACCATTGACAATCACATCCCACAGTACATGGTCTGTGATGGCAATGTACTGCCTCATCTTCATGGCCCATAAGTCATATTCTCCCTTCTTAACAATAGGGATTCTAACAGCAGTGATTGAGGGAGCAGGTGCAGCTTCTGTCGAAATCTTGAAGGGTTTGTAGTGAAATCGGTTTAAAGGTTTATCTTCTTAATCAGAGTTTCCAACACAAGCTCTGATACCACTTGTTGGATCGATGTATTCTGATCAAACTACTTTTGTAGCTTGTAACACTACTAGAAAAAGGTCTATCCTTGACTCGCATTTTATGATGCACACAATATAATGACACGCAAAATTGTAAGTCATAAAAAAACTGTCATAAATTGTAAAATCTGAAGACTAGACGACAGGCATTTTTGCGTGTCATAAAATTCGTGTCATATCTCAAATTTTTTAAAAAACACGGACCACAAAAGCTTGAAAACTTTCAAATCCCCTTTTATTCATTATTTCAAGAAGATATATCAGATCTCATCTTCTCTCTCTCAAATGTTCCATCCTTCCCTCAACAACGGCAGCAACAACAACAAGAGTGTTTGTTTGTTACCAATAGTACAAGGTAACGCCACTATTATATAGCACCAATAGTACAAGGTAACGCCACTATTCACAAAACACCAGATCCATCTGCTACGGTTAGGGTTTATTTATATTATCATAGATCGAAAACCCTAGCTAATTGTTTGAATTGTATAATATAAATTCATTTGATTTGATTGATTGATGCAGGCAGGATGGGCCGGTATACTATATAATAGTGGCGTTACCTTCTACTATTGGTGCTATTGCTTTAGCTCTTTTTCATATTTACAGACATCTTTTGAATTATACTGAGCCCACTTACCAGCGTTATATCGTTTGCATCATTTTCATGGTCCATGTAAGTGTTTTTTTTAGTTACATTTCATTTGTAGAAACATTGCGCCTGTATTCTCGTATTATAGATTCAATTTAAGTTAGATAAGCATTTGTTCATTTGTAGAAACATTGCGTCTGGGTTTGATATAATGTGGGGCGTTATTAGTGTTTAGTTGTTCAAAGATATAAATAGGACAAGCAAGTTCTAATGCCGTATGGAATGAACTGACTGTATTTTTGTGTGTGTAATTCTGTTATAGATGTAATTAAGTTCGATACTGAAATTCCCCTAGTTGATAAGCATATGTTCATGCCTTATCATCACTACACTATAAATAGTATGTATGGTGCTAGTATACAACCAACTCTTTGTCTGAAGAGCATTTTGTTATCATGTGGGGCATATAGTATACGGATGAGTACTTGACAAATTTAAGCATTTGGGATGCTTTTTATGAGGACTTGTGGTAGGTAACATATGTTGTATGTGTATATGCCGTAATCCTGGAAAACCTATCAACTTTTCAAATCTGCTACTGTTAGGGATGCATGTTAGGGAGAATTATGACTTTTGGTTTATATTGATCGGGCTCTAGTTTCATTTTACGTTATGAGTTTAAAAAACTGGGCAATTTCATATCTCGAGGCAAATATTTAGCTAAGCTTCCTTTAAGGAACCAACCATATTTTAGTGTAGCATGGAACATTACTCTTTTAACTTTAGTGTGTTCTTGAGAGAATATAGTGTTTCCCATTGTTAAAGCTTACTGTATCATAGAGGTTTAAATGGTGGTTTGTACCTCTATGTTTTAGATTGTCAATTAAACCATTCCAGAAGGGTGATTATCTTGTTATCGATTGAAAGTATTTATATTTTTTAGTATAAGCTTCAATTCAAGGTTGCGTTTCTTCTAATATTTTGGCATATTTGATAAATGGTCTCCTGAAATTCTGCCCTTTTAGATTTTTTTTGCATGTTTTCGGACCATACAGTGATTTAAGTGTTGATGTTTTATGTTTTTTTGCTTCTGTACAGCCACAGACGACAAAGGGTGTGTTTGTTGTCTGATGTTGCGACTCACACCACAGCCCTACTTGAGTGCGTTTGGTTTTGGTCTCGGTTAAAGAAAAACACAAGAGTGTTTGTTTGTTACCTGTTGTAGCAGCCCACCCCAAAGGGTGTCGTTGGTTGGTGTCATTTATCGACTGGAAGGAAAACCACCTATGGTGGTGATTCTTTGGCCTGGTACTCTTAGGGCTTAGGCTATACTACTATTATCTAAACTACATTACATGTTAGTATGTTACTATTACAGAGGCATTTGCTTCCTGTTTCCTTGATGCGGATATAGCAGAAGATGGAGTATGTTTCTTTCCCAGACCTCTATTTCTTAATGCTACTTTCGTCATGTTACCATGTTTTTCTCAGTTACGAGCTACTCCTTAAGTTTTGTAGTTAAATTCTTGTTTTCACAGTTACTTGCTGATACATTGGGAGAACCTATCGAGGGATTAGCTGATGTGGGGGACAACTTTCCCGACATATGTGAGGATGACCTTTTAGGTAACTATATGTTCTCTTCGATATATGATATATCTGTATTCTTTCATTTCCTTAAGCTTCTCTGACATGAGAGATGAAAGTAGTATAGTTGAAAAGTCAAGCTCAAAAGGATCAGATCGAATGTGGAACCAAGATGATGATAATCGTAAGACCAAGGCTCAAAATGATAAAATAGGGAGAAAACATAGGCCGTGGTCAAATCCCGAAGTTTTAAAGCTGATCCAGGGAGTATCTAAATGTGGTGTTGGGAAATGGGTGGAAATGAAAAAGTTGTTTTTTAAAGAAAGTCCTCATCGGTCATCTATAGATTTGAAGGTATGTTGCCCTCCCTCATTTCAGTTCTGAATCTACATAACCAGCGTTCATGTTGTACTTTGGGTTTTCAGGATAAGTGGCGAAATCTTTTAGCAGCAAGCTGCAAATCAGAATCTGGCAAAGTAAGGGTAAGCTTGCATTCTAAAGTCAAAATTTATACATTTGACCTCAAAGGTCAAACTGGTCTAATTTTGACACGTGTTATGGTTTGTATAGGGCGAGTGTGCATTGCTCCCACCCGATATCTTACTTCAGGTCAGGGAGCTCTCAGAGATTCATCCTTATCCAAGGAACCAGCAACAGAAGATGAAAGAGTTTAAAACCAGGTCAAGCTCCTCTTCCAACTCTGAAAACAACATCTGGTCTTCCACCTCTGAAGATAACATCTGGCCAGTGTGGGGTATTTAGTATACTCCAAACTTTTTTGGTTACAACCTTAGAAAATAGTATCATACTCCGTATCTGATAGTTCAAAGATTACTTACACCCTTTTGGCCGTTAGCTAATGGTCTGTTTCTGTCAAGTAAATTTAGGCCTTAGCATAGAGTATCCTACATGATTATCATTAAGCCTTATTGGTTTAATTTTGTTTCTGATAGCATTGACTTTGATATTTGACATTTGTAATATTTGTGTTTCATTGACTTTGATATTTGACATTTGTGTTTTTAATTTTGTATTATCAGGTTTTTAATTGTCATTTAATAGAAAATTAGGAACTTGAAAAAATTATTTAAAAAAAAAATTAGGTTATGACACGCAAAAAGGAGAGTCATAAAACGTGGGTCATAAGTGCGCGTCATAGAGGGATGACGCACAAATGCGAGTCATGAAGATTTATGACTGGTCCATCCTTGACTCGCATTTGCGCGTCATAAGACCTCTTCTTGACTCGCATTTGGAGTCAAGGATAGCCCTTTTTCTAGTAGTGTAAAAGTTTAATAATATTAAGTAAACTTAACACTATTAATATTGAAACACTGTTTAACCTTGTAAAGTATGCGGAATCTACTAACACAAAGCTTAAGAAGAACTTTTATATTAACCAAACTTTGAACCTGCTTTGTTACACAGATTCACTAACAATCCCTAACTATTTATCGACTTTGAACAACTCTAAAACTTATAAAACTTATATCGACTAATACCCCTTAAGGCTCTTTATATAGATAACCTTAAGTCGATTTAGAACATATAATCCTTGAACGACAAGTCATTATCCCTAACTAATTCTAGAATATTCGTTCAATATTACACGTTAATCCTTAGCTAATATTACACATAAGTCCTTGTTTCCTTCGAAGTACTTTAAGCATTCTTCAGTAACAGCAGTACTTTGACTTTTACCTTCAACAGTATTTTGACTTTATTCTTCATGCAGCAGTACTTTGACATACAGAAGTACTTTGATATTATATATCCAAACAATTCAAAACGTATAAAAAGTATAAAACAAGTATTTAAGCATGTATCTCCCCCAAAGAGTTTATAAAGTAATTAAACAAGTAAAAGTGGGGCTATGACTCACCTGGTGCAATAGCTACGATGAAAAGTGGATACACTGAAATGAGGCACGATCTCTAACCGCAACCTAATATGAATGATATGGTCTAATGTAAGAAATGAAATGATGCTACACATGCAAATACGTATGTTATCGATACCACTCGTTAGTTTTGAAAATAACGCTTATCGTCGAAAAATACATTTTTGACGTCTCGTTAAGTTAATAAACATTTCCCATGTAAATACGTTGAAACGGTACTTCACGATCCTCGTTTGGTGTTTGATCGGCAAATATAAGGTTTTCGACGTAAAATGACACTTTTCATAACTTGAAAATATGACCAAAATAGTCTCGCAAAACTAGTTGCGAAATAGTGAATATTAAGAGTTAGGAAAGAAGCTCAGTAGTTTTGAGAAGATTTTTACAATATCTAAAAAGTCACAGAACTGAAGTTTGTGTATACTGGTCTCGATCATAAAGGAAAATAGCCGTCAAGTGAGCTGTTTGGGATGTTTTGGCAGATTCTGGGCAGTTTTCCGGAAAGTTTGGAAGACCATAAGTTATTCGTTATAAATCCTTTTGACAAACGGTTGGATGTTTTGAAAATTAGGCTGGGTGAACTAACGTTTTGTTATTGCTGTAAATTTTCCAGAAATGAGTTTATCAATGAGTAAATTGGCTCTCAACCTGGTCACTTGGCAAAATGGTTAATACTTTGGAAAATTTTTTAAGTGTTGGGCTGAAGGAAAATATTAAAATCGTCTAAAATTCAAACGCTTGTATCTTGGTCGTTATAGGCTCGTTTTCTACGTTCTTTATATCCCCGGAATCGTATTAACATATACTAGTATATTTTTGATAGTTCGGTTCCTCTAGGTTACGTCTAACGCCTCGATTTTACCCATAAAAATCGTGTGACAGCTTACTATTTTTAGAAAATAATAGTTTTCGTCGTTAAACTTGCAAAAATCATATCTCCTTCGTTATAAACCCGTTTTAATCCGTTCTTTCACCCACGGTTTCGTTTTTGAAAGTATTTTCTGATTCTCTAGCCCAATGTTACCTGGAAACCCATGAGTTTTCTATATTTGGCATTTTGGGACAGTAGCTTATATATTGTTTCAAAAATTGATTTTCCTAGTTTGTAACTTGTTCAAATCTTTACCAAACTACTCCAAATCAACTCCACAAGTACTCAATCCTACCATACACCTTCTTAGGGTGTCATGGGTTCCTAGTCTTCACCAAAAATGGTGGATCTCATGAGATTGCTAATAAAAATATAGATCTATGTTTATAAAGGAAATGAGTAATAAGTGGTATGTCTAACATGAATATTTGTATGTTTTGCCAATATAACTTGATAATACATCATGTAACTAGTGAAATGAAAGTAGGAGATGATGAAAAAAATAACACTTGAAGCTTACTTGATATATATGGAGTTTGGAGATGATTTGATTAATAAACCTAGGTTTTCATCACAAAACCCAAACAAGGAATGAAAGTAGAGCTTGATTATGTCTTGATCTTGAAAAAATAATTGATCTTTGTTGTGTTTTTATGTTTGGTCGTGGCCTAGGAAGAGAGAAAAGGGAGAAAACCTCACTTTTTGATTCTTGAAAATGAATATGAATGTGTTATGTGTGTTTATGTATGAAAATATCTAGTTTATGGCATAATGGTAATTAAGTAGTCAAGTTCAAGTAAAAGTCTTGTATACATACACTAGGATGTTGATTGTAGTGTATTTGAGGTAGAAAATTGAAAGTTTGCTTGGTATTATCTAGTTTACGGAGTCAGTTTTGGTTCCGTTAATCGCTAACCATAAGGTGTTAAACCGCGAAACGTAAATCCGGGTATCGTAAAAGTATGAAACTTGAAAAAATGACTAAACTTGTCAAAATAATCCATAAATAAATATAAAATGAATGGTAAGTTCCATCGGGTTGCTTAAACGCTGTTAAAATTGGAAACGCAGGTCTAAAACGCGTAATTCGCGTAAAACGCTGAACTGGAAAACGTAAAATTCCAAAACTTTTAGAATTGTCGTAAAATGAGAGAAAATCATATTTCTATTGTTTATAGTATTTTATGGACATATCGGGATGCTGGAATGACGTTTAAACCCAAAAGTAAATATCGGACACGGCTTCATGATATTTGAAGAAATGATCCGACGAGTGCCAAACTCTCGGATTATCGTTAAAATAGTTTAACTTACGAGAATATGAAATAAAAATTTCGGGAATGAATAGTGAAAATGAATAGTGATAGTGAATAGTGATAGTGAATAGTAGAAATGAATAGTAACTTTCTGAAATAAAAAATGAAATTTCAACGTTTGAAAAAGGACATGAAATTACGAGTTGTGACAAACTTGTTATTGATATTGATGATATTGAACTTGATATTCTGTATGTGATGTTTTGAGCCACTTCGGTGTAACCGAGACTTTGTAGTCTCGGCTTGACCCCGACAAGCCGATACATGGAACTTAGACTTTATTTGGACATTATGATGTTATGGTTAATTAGTGAATCGAGAGTTGACAACTGGGAACTTGTGATTCGAAACGGATAATAACTCAAAAATATATTATTAGGAATCCTTATAAGAAAATAGAAATGGAAATGAATGATAACAACTAATACGAAAAATATTAATTGACGAAAACTCTTTTGTTATTTTATATTTGACGGAAAAATTATAAAAAAAATACAACATTTTAAAAGAAACATTTTAAATTAATGAGAATTATTAAATGTTTTGAGGACATGAATTCCGAGAAATACCATATTAGGATTATTAAATTACTTGTAGGATTATATATCTTTTTGGTTGATTAATTGGTAGTCGGTTTGCTTGGAAATTTTGCAACATTGGACTGGGAAATATACGGTGACGAGAAATATTATAGTAAAACAAATTGTAAAAAGTCGTCGCCTAAATTACTTTGGAAATGAAATTTACTAAAGTATTTTGACATGAAATAACAAATAAAAAGGGACAAATTATGCCAATGCTCATTCTAATATATAAACAAGAATATTTTACGAAAATCAAATGGGATTAAGGGAATAAACTGATGACTACCAAACCCTCGACTACTTATGTTTATTAGGTGTAATACTTGTGAGTTAATTCCGTCGTCACTTGTTTTGGAGTGTGTTCACTTGAGTCAATGTTGGGTCGCCACTGCACACACGATGATACCACACACTAGTAAATGGATCTAATAAGGATATTTTGGAATTGTAAATGGAAAAATATTGGGGATAGTTAACTTTTGGAAACTATAGCGGTTCTTTTTAGAATACACTTAAGACAAGTTTTATATTATTAGGTTGTGTCGAGTTCGTTGTGCCATGCTGTCATAGTTGATGTTGTGCTAATCTACCTTTGAACTGTTGTGTTGTACTTTGGTTTGGTTGTCGTGCTAATATGCTCCTGATATATTTTGTGATTGTGCATTACTGGATTGAGGTGAGTTTCATAGCACCACTCTTACTCATATACTGTATTTAAAATTTGGGGTGGCAAAACATGCTCAACTATTTTTACATGGACCTACTATTACTGCTTTTTGATTTGCTAAACTGGCTAAGGTTAGGTATGCATTAGATCTTGTCTTAGACAAGGATAGTAATACTACGTATTGCTATATCGTGATGCTTGGCTAAGGTCAGATTTTCCTAGAGCCTTAGTGTCACGTCATTACGAGAGAGGGATCTTGTGCCCTTTCGTTTTGATGCTGAATTGTTCATGATGTTTGATGTTATGTGGATTTTGGTGATTTATATCTATCTTAGCCCAGTATAGCAATCTACTTACTCTTGGTCCATCTCTATTACTGTTTTCTTAAACCTATGAACTCACCAGCGTTAGTTGACCCTTTTAGGAAGTTTTCTCAGGTGATTAAGAAAGATTATTGTTGATGATTCCTGTTTGGAGGATTGGCAAGCGGCATGGCTAAAGGATCAATTCAAACTCTGATAATGATTTTCTAAAGGATCAATTCAAACTCTGATAATGATTTTGGGGACCTATTTTATGCTTTCTTTTGGGCTTACCTTTAAATATTTGAACAAATGTAAACTTGTGTTTGGATTTTAAATATTTTATTTTAACGGATAATGTTATCTCATTTTCCTATGCTTGCGTTGTGTACCAATCACCATAGCATCCCGAAAGCTTGATTAAGTCTTCCGCTATACCAAATTTTGTGGGTGTTACAATGTTTAACAAACCTACAATAGAATCACATTAATTTTTCTTATAAAGCAAACAATCTAACCTAAATTGAGATTGAAATGGTTAGAAAAGACAATCTAACCTAAATTGAGATTGAAATGGTTAGAAAAGACAACTGAAGCTAAACCACCATGTAATTGTTTAGTTACGATCATCTTTGTTTATAAAATTTTCTTGCGCTTCAATTTAATCTGGTTTTGGTTCAGACCGTTCAAGCCATAAAGATTGAACGACTGCAACAACAGGTAAAACAAACCAAGGTCACACAAGTCTTTCCATCAAGATCTGATATCTCAATAGGCAATTTTATATAAACCTAACTTAAACATCAAAATTCCATATTTCTTTAACATATTCTTCAAATTTTGCTTATGCACTAAAACTTGTGTAAATATCAACCTTAGACCTAGATAAAATATTTGTTTTTACATTAGGTAAATATAAATTTTTCTGATAATACAACGTGTAAAAAGTGCAAACTTAGTAGAAAAACTAATTAAAAATGATAAAAAAAAAATGAAAGTGGTCTTTTAGTTTTATGGTTAATTACATTTACACCCATGAATGCTATATTTGTAAGCAAGTATCAATTGCACCGCGGTAGTCCGGTTGCTAGAATTTTATTGGGTATCTTTTCTCCATTTATCAATTTTTGTGTTTGCATATCAATATTTACATATGATATGTGTTGGGTCACTGAATTACCCAAGCTTCCTCTTTCTAGGATTTGAACATAAAATAACCAAAGTGTTTAATATCCGTAAATATCTTCAAGTCACTGAGTGAACAGTTGCTCAGTGAGTCATCTTCAAGATGCTTAGACCGAGCCTAAGAAGAAAGGTTGTCCAGTCAGCGAGGCGGAACTCAGTGGGTGGCATCTAAGCCAAGAAGAAGATGATGGCTTCAGTGAGGATGACAATAACTCACTGAACCCCTAGGACTCCTCAACAGCTACTGAAGACCTGCAGACTGAAGAATGGGCGGGACGAAGCGGGAAAAGTTTGAATGTTTGAACAGGTGTCCCTATCGACCTGAAGTCAACTTTCCCTGAAAGGCATCAAGTCAGGATGGTGTCATCACTGTGCACTAGAAAGGCACATTATCCTTTACCCAATATAGTCTATTGTAACAGAGACAAAATAGGCAAGCATTTTGTCTCTACTAGCTTAGGTCATCAATTTTCCTTTTTTAGTAAAGTTGTAATTCACTTGTGTATAAATAGATAGCATAAGTGAGGAGTAAAACTTGAGAAGTTTGTGCAATTAATGCTTAGACATTCACAAACCTCTTTTACTCCTCCAAAGAACAATATAGTTCCTGAGATAGCTCAGTAGGACCATTTAGTTGTCACTCAAACTTTGTTTGGGTTTAAAAAGGAGTCATACCACACTTGTCATTTTCAATCCCAAGTGTTATTCCGTAAACACTTGGGTATAATTCTTTTTGATTAACTTCTAATAAAGGATTAAACGTTGAAAAATATTGTCTCTTATCTTTACGTTTCTTTGTTGTTCATCATCTTTACATCTGTGTTAAAAGTCATTGAACTTGGTTAGATTAACTCTTTAGTTAATTATAACTTAGTAAACGGGACCAACAAGTAATATCAGAGCCTCTGATTTCTAAAACTTTTCAAAAATTGTTTTCAAAACGTAAGAGTGCTCAAAAGTTTTTAAAATCAAGATCCCACCATGGCTGACATTGATGTTCCCCAACTTGTCGATAAAAAGGGCGGAAGTTATCTGCTACTGCCCCTAGACTTGAAGTTGGAAAATTCAACAAGTGGAAAAAGCGCATGCTTTACTACTTGAATGGGATGGAACCATACTACATTAAGCTTATTAATGATGGTCCATATGTCCCTAAAACTGCTCAAGGTTTTTTCAAATCTGAAGCTCAGTGGACCCAAGATGAGAGAAGGGTGGTCAATCAAGACCAACGCCTGAAAAGCATCATTATATCTTATCTTCATGACGACATAATGGAATCATTCATCAACTGTCCCACTGCCAAGTAGATATGGACTGACTTCGTTCACAACTATGAAGGACCCTCAGATACCAAGGAAAACAGGATCATGGACCTGAAACTTGAGTACAACACTTTCAGGGCCAAAGATTCTGAAAGTCTGTCAGAGACCTATACCCGGTATAAGACCCTCCTCAATGAACTGACCAATGATGGTGTTACCTTGTCTAAGCATGAAATTAATGTTGGCTTTGTCAACAGTCTCCCTGAGAAGTGGTTAAACTTCTCTCAGGGTCTTAGAAATGCTAATCATATTAAGAACCTTGAGCTCCCTGAGATTTATGGGAAGTTTGTCTATAAAGACAACCTTATCACCAAGAGATACCCTGGTAAAGCTCAAGAGACTAAAAAGACCCTAACCTCCTCACCCATATCTACTACTTTCTATTCCAATGGTGTTTTGCAGGATTTTCAAGATGGATCAGATGATGAGGTTGATGAAAGAACAAGTGAGGAGTACCTAAATGATTTGCAAATTGAATTTCATGAAAGGGCACTTCTTGCTAACTCAAAAAGATTTATCAAAAGAAACAAAAATTGTGTAAACTCAAAAGCAAATGACAACACTGAATGTTTTAAATGTGGTAAAAAAGGTCATTTTGCAAAAGATTGTTACTAAAAAACAACCTCTGAACCATCTTACAAATTCTCAGGAAACAACTCCTTCTTAGGAACAAGCAAGTTTCAACCAAAATTACTTCAATCTAGTCAGTCTTTTCTAAATAAGATTGAAAAAATTCCTCAAAAAGATTTTGAAGCCAAATATAGAAAGGCCAACCAAACTTGCTCTTCTTGAGTCATCCTCCTCAGTCACTCAAACACCTCAGGCTCCGAAACCTGCTCAGGCTAAAAACAAGGGGCTAGTTGCTGAAACATTTGATTGGGATAAGGAAGAAGTGTCCTCTGAGGATGAAGAAGTTCATATCAGTGCCCTGATGGCTCTCTCTAAAGACAACAAGCATGATGTGGGAAAGAGTTATGCAAGGAATGGGGAGTAGGTGAGCATCACCATGAGAAAGGTAAACGTCTTACTGTCTATAGATGATGATTGTGATTGGAAATCTTACTTAGATTATATAAATGCTGATCTTAAGAATGTTGAAGAGCAAAGATTAAACTTGTTTTCAAAATTTAACAAACTGAGTTTTGAATTAAATCAGTGTAGGGATGAACTCCTTGCTTTAAAACAAGCCAAACTTGAAAATGTTTCACTTCAAATTCAAAATTCTGAACATGTAAAACAAAATCAAGCTCTTTAGGAAGAACTTAAGAAAGAAAAGGCTATCATTTGGAAATGGACTCAAAAGAACCCCAAACTCTTTGACACACTGAGTCTCACACCTAGTACCAAAAAGGCTACTTTGGGTGAAGACCAACTCACTGAAGTGTCCAGGGAGAGTAACCATGCAACAACCTTTCTATCAACTAAAAAACTCTCTAGCAAAGAACTTGCACCAAAATCCAGTGATTGGATTGAAAGAGTCAATCCTGACAGGAAAATGCCAAACTTCAACACTGGAAGAATTTTGGAGCCTGAATGTCAAGCTATTAAGGAAATGCTAGGAGTCACTTATGAACCCAGTAGTACTGAGTCCATCACTGAGTCTAAGTCAAATTCACAATCACCACTCCCTCCACTGAAACAACTTCAGGGAGCTGCACCTAGTTCATATCTTGCACTATCAGTCTATTAACCACATTCTCCCAAGGAGAAATCAAGCCCAGGAATAACTATCCTTAAAAGACCTACCTCATTACCTTCTGAAACCCACACACCTTCAGCATCCACTGAAGTGAAACCTGAAAGCACTGATTCCAAGTATGATCAGTTAGCTGAAGTTGTCAGGAAGTTGAGTGAAAATATTGAGTCCACTGAAAAATTCTCTGACTCAAAATCTAAACAAGCAGCAACTTCCTCAAGTTCTTCCAAACCAAAATCCACATCCAGACCTTCAGTGAGATGTGAACTTTGCAATCATCCAAATCATTCCACTGATAATTGCTACAAAATCTTGTTCTACATGATATGAAAGCAAGAGGACCACAGGACTTCTGATTACAACTCTCACTCTGTTTCTCTAAAAGCACAAGGTCTTTACAAAACACAAGGCTATCAGTATGCCTCATATTCCAAATAGAGACAAAAGGCTAAGCCTGGGTTCAATGATCATCTACCTGATGATTGAATGATGAACAATTGTTGTAACATGATTGGTCCCAAACGGTCAACCTAAATTGACCAGGTGAATGGTCAACCAAGTCAAACGTCTCAGACCAAATCTCCGTGGAAGTATAGGGTTTCCCCGGGTCGTTATGTCCCAGCGAGGTGTGGATTGTAATCAAAACGGGTTTGTAATCGGGTGAATTTGGACAGAAAGGGGTTGTGAATGATTACACTACGAGGTGAGGAATGAAAATAACTTAGAAACACTATATTAACATTTACTGATAATCAGATACACTAAAAACGTGAACTAAGTCTAAAAACGCGTTCGTTTGATTTAAAGTTACGTTAACGTACGAAATAAAACGCGAGTTTTATAGAAATAAAATACCTACGAACATGAAAATTACATTTTTAAAATCCTAATGATAAAAGAAAATTTTTAGAAAAAGAAAAATAATTTTTACACTATTTAATTAATTACTATTAATTAATTACTATTTATTAATTACTTAATAATATTTAAAATACACTAAATATGAATTTAAGCTAGAAAAATGAAAATTTAATTCTAAAAATTATAAAATAATATAAAAGTAATTTTAAAACTAAAAATATATTTTTCCTACTTTTTCTCTATTTATTATTAATTAATTTCTATTTATTAATTACTTAAAACTAAATTAAATTAAGAAAAATAGAAAGTGAACAGTGAAAATTATGAAAAATTTCCTAAAATTATTTTATGACATATAAAACCTAGGAAAAATATAAAAAAGTACTGTTGTTAAGTAAAAATTAATAAACCTAATTAATTATCTAATATTACTTAATTATTATTAAACTAATACTAATTATAATAAATACTAAATGGAAGGATAAAAATCTGAAAAAATTCCTACAAATACTTTAATATACTAGGAATTTAAGAAAAATATAAAAACATACAAGTACTTAACAAAAATTTAAAATAAAATATTAATAACCTAAAGTACATTAAATAGAAGCTATCACTAAAAATTAAATTTGGTTTTTTCTATTTTTTTCTTTTACAAACCTGTTAAAATACTGAAAATATGAAACTTTTATGAAAAGACTTTTTACAAAACTCAAAAATAAGCCAAATGCAAGCTTATTAGCTTGACAGTACACTAAATAAGCTCAAATGGGTTTAATAAGTTTGAATAAGCTGATACAAAAGCTAATAAGCTGAACCAAGGATACAATAAGCTTCAAACAACATAACCAACTCTGGAGCAAGCTAAATCAAGAGGAAAACACAACTAAAGAAGCCAAAATTCCAAATAAGCAAATCTAATGCTCACTAAAAAATACACAGGCCTGCAGGCTTATTAAAGGACACTATGAGCTTATCAAATAAGCTCAAAAGCAAAAAATAAGCATGGAACCTTCAAGAATGGCACCAGGGCTTTCCAAAGAAACAACGATCTCTCAGTGGGACCCACAATAAAGCTCACATCAAGCTTATGAAATGAGCCCTTCACACTGATTACTCAGGGTGACTGATCAAATGAATGCTTTTTGAAGGCATGAAATAAGCAAGAAAATGAGCAGAGAAATGAGATAAAAGCTCATGAACATGTATTCAGACAGAAGGGCTTCTTATAGAAACAGATATCAAGACATAAGCTTCAGACACAAGCTCAAAATGGGCTTGTGTAACCCACTGTGTGGGAGAGCAGGCTGCTGATGTGCAGGTTCAGGGGGGTTCCGCGCACCTAAATAAACCACTAATCAAGCTTTAAATTGAAAAGCAAAAACAGAAATAAGCAGCCAACACTACTAACTGACAACAAAACTAAAGTTAGAACCTAATCCTAAACCTAAATTGTCTAAATTTAGGAATGAAGAGGGGGTTGAAATGGTAGGCTGCTGATGGCAGTGGTAAAAAAAAAAGGGCAAATGGTGGGGGTTTTTGACTAGTTAATTCCTACTACTAGATGCAAACTGAAGGCACTATCGTATTTTGAACTACTTGAGCTAACTAGGACAACCAAAGCTCCTTACATCTAATAATTCGATTAAAAGCCGAGTGAGGTTTTTCAAATCATGAAATTTAAGAACCCCTCATACAATCTATGAAACTAATGAAAAATGCAAAAAGTAAATACAAAACTACTAACATGTTTAAACTGAAGCTGTTACAAATAAATTTGAACAACCCAAGAGGACTGTTTGGGCTGCATCAAGTACAAATAAACTATCAATAAGCTACTTCAAATCTAGATGAGCTAAAACTAATGAATATTATGCTACAAACTAATAATATAATCAGAAATCCAGGCCTAATTCTAACCTAAACTATCTAAAAATTAAACTGCAAAAGGAGCTTATGAACTGGTGTGCAGGGCTATCGAATGAACAAACAGGCTACTTAGGGACTGTAATAAGCTACTAAAAAAAATCTTAAAAATAAAGTAAAAATATAGGCCTGAAGTCGAGCTGCTAAATAGGCTACAAATCAATTTTTATGTCATAATTCGTAAAATTGAGTGAATTAAAAATAGTGATCAAAGGCTGTTTGGGACTAGGTAACATCCGATGAAAACAGTTTGCTAACATGGGCCAAAATGGACAAATTGACCTACCATAGTCAACTACCAGATATACTACAACTAATTAACCTAAATGGATTAAAAAGAAGCAAGTAACACAGCTAAATGGGCAAAATACTAAACCTATCCTAGTGGCTTTTTACAAGAAATAGTGGTGAACTTCAACCTAGGGAAATCTAATCAAAAGTGCGCAACGCTACAGGATTATGCTAGGATTTACTCTAAAGCTATAACTACTGATGATGTAAAGAAAATTGAAGTTCACAATTTAGTTAAAAACAAGTTTAAGCAAGGAGGACTCCTTATGCCAAACACCCCTTAAAATGGTAACTGATGAGATTTTCAACAAACAAACAATGTCAGAAGCCAAAGCTTAATGAAAAGATTGTGAGACAAACTATATCTAAACTAAATTAACAACATTAGGCAAAGCAATAAACATTGTATAAGCATAAATATAAAGTAGCAGCAATGGTAAAAACCTGAAACTCTTATTGAATTTTAAAAAAGAGTACAAAAGACTTTTAAAACTAAAACAATACTCAAAATCATACTTGACTACTACTAAAACCTATTTTTACTACTTCTCCTACTGCCTTATAACATTGGCTACAAAAATACATTTATACTACTGATGATATAAAAAAAAGATTCCATCTCTTTCCTGCTCCATGTACTTTCCCATCTTCATTCTACACCCTTGGATGAATAAATTTGATCCTGACCCTCAATTGGGATTTTGGTGGGAAAAAGGGACAAAACATTTGGCAGTTAGTATTTTGGCATGGGGGGCAAGGTTTGGTTTTTTGTGGTGGAAAGGTGAAAGTAGGGGTGGAGTGTGGGAGTAGTGGTGATGATGGAGTGTTGGTGTTGCAGGCTATGGCAGGGGGAGGGTTCACGTGAGGAGGGAAGGTGATTAGGGTTTGACCAATTGACCAAGGGTTATAATAAAACGGGGTGTGTGATTATATTGGGGGTGGGCCGGTTGTGGAGTGGGCTTGGGGTAGTTTTGTTATGGATTGGGTGGGATTTGGGTAGTTTTGTTATGGATTGGGTGTTGGGGTAATGTTGGATTTGTAGTGAAATAACAAAATGGTCCTATTAGGTTTATTAATAAGTGCAAGGACCCAAATGTAACTTTCTAAAAATTTAGGGGTGAATTCTGCCAACATGCCAAAGTTTGTTCAAGGGACCTTTCTTGCGAAATAACACAATGACCAATAATGGTATTTTCCAAAATTTAAATCCAGGGACCAAATGTGTCAATTTTCAAAGTTGAGGGGCCTGTTTTGCCAATTTGTGAAACTTTTTATCCAAGGATTAATTTTGAACAAGTTTGATTTCCCAAAGACCAAAGTTGACTTTTCTTTCATTTTAAACCTTCAGGGACTAGTTTTGTCAATTTTTGAAACTTGAGGAACTAAAACTGCCAATTATGCAAATTTTGTTCGTTTTTCGTTTGTTTTTGCTCATTTTGCATCTAAAACATATAAAACATAATTTTGAAATATTTTCAGTATTTTGATGCATTTCTGAGTGTTTTTGTATGTTTTGGCAGTTCAGATACGATAAAAATGATGAGTATTTACACACTCATCATAACATCTGTGGAGACCCCTCTCATGACGACAGAGGATATGACAAGGTCATTCAAGCCAGAAGAAACACCACTTCCAGCACTTCTCAGTCTACTGAGTCTTCAACTACCACAAAATGTAAAACACGTGGAAGCTCAGTTCACTCTACTTCAGATCATGATTCTTTAGCTAAGTTCAAAAAGTCCCTGAGGACTAAGTCCACTAGGAGGTGGGTTAACAAGAAAAACTAACCCAGTTTACTATTTGTGCAGAAACACATCAGGGATCCTGCTTGGCACCTCGACAGTGGATGTTCAAGGAGTATGACTGGTGTGAAGAGTTATCTGCTCAAATATGTAGAAGAACCAGGACCCAAGGTAGTATTTTTTGACAACTCATCAGCTCCCACTGAAGGTTATGGTTCAGTAGACTGCAATGGTATAGTTTTTACAAGAATAGCTTATGTCAATGGTCTCAAGTACAATCTGATAAGTGTGAGTCAACTATGTGATGCAAAATACATAGTTCAGTTTGATGACAAGAGAGGGACCATCTTTAATGCCAACAAGGAAGTTGTGTTGATTGCTCCCAGGAGGGATGATGTTTATGTTCTAGACATATCATCCCTTACTCAAAATGGGACTTGCCTCTTCTCTAAGGCAAGCGAGACAATCAACTGGCTCTGGCATAGGAGACTCTCTCATCCCAATTTCAAAAGCATCAACAACCTTGCCAAACAAAACAAGGTTCTTGGCCTTCCATCCCTGGTGTATACAAAAAACAAGCCATGTTCTGCTTGTGAAAAAGGAAAACACCATAGGGCATCTTTCAAAACCAAACAAACCTTCTCCATCAAAAGCTGTCTTCACCTCCTTCACATGGATCTCTTTGGACCTATTAGTCCAATGTCTATCAACCATGAGAAGTATACTCTGGTCATAGTGGATGAATACTCAAGATACACTTGGGTTTACTTCCTGACCAAAAAGAGTCAGGCAGCTGATACAATCATGTCCTTTGTCAGGAACATTGAAAATCAAAATGATGTCAAGGTGAAAAAAATAAGAACTGAAAATGGTATTGAATTCAGAAACCAGGACCTTGAGTGTTTTGTGATGAGAAAGGTATATCTCAGAACTTCTCCTCTCCTTATACCCCTGAACAAAATGGAGTAGCAGAAAGGAAGAACAGGACACTCATTGAGGCTGCAAGGACAATGTTGAATGGCTCAGTCCATTCAAAACACTTTTGGACTGAGGCAATCAAAACAGCCTGCTATACTCAAAATAGGTCCATCATTGTGAAAAGGCACAATAAGACTCTTTATGAGATATTCAAATGGAGGATCCCTGACATCAACTACTTCCATGTATTTGGGTGCCTTGTGTTTATTCATAATCACAAGGATCACTTGGGTAAATTTGATGCCAGAGCTGATGATGGATATTTCCTGGGACATTCTCTTATCTCCAAAGCCTTCAAGGTGTTCAACACTAGGAGACAACAAACTGAGGAAACCTATCACATCACTGTTGATGAGAGCACTGAATCCATCAGGTTCTCTAACTCCTCAGTTGAGGAAATTGGTATTGATGACTCATCAAGATACCCTCCTGATGAGTATCATCCTGAAAGCAATGCTTCCACTCAATACCAAGCTGATGCAGATATTTCATACTACATCATTCCTCACAATTTACCTCAACCAACCATCAGTGAAGTCACTGATACACAACAAGTCTCCAATGAGACTACACCCACTGAACCAACTATTCAGGAACCCTTTAATCAAATTGTTAACCTTGAGGTCACTGATGATTTAAATCCTAAAACATCTCAGAATCCTATGACTGAACCCACTCCTCCAATAAATCAGGCTTCTACAAGTTCTAATTCCTATCTTAAACCTCAGGATAGCTGGACTAGGTCCAAAACAATTGAACTTGTAAACATCATTGGTGAACCCACTGAAGGCATGCTTGCTAGAAGCATGGCTGCTAAACTCAAGGCAGCCTTAGCCAATGTATGTCTCTATGTAGACTTTCTCTCTGACATAGAGCCTAAGAATGTCAAAGAAGTCCTGACATATGAAAGTTGGGTTCAGGCTATGAGAGATGAATTGGAACAATTTGACAAAAACAATGTCATGACCCTAGTTAAATGCCCTCAGGGTGTTTTAGTCATAGGAATGAAGTGGGTCTTCAAAAACAAGACTGATGAGAATGGTACAGTCATCAAAAACAAAGCTAGACTTGTTGCCAAAGGATACAATCAACAGCAAGGTATTGATTATGAGGAAACCTTTGCACCAGTTGCTAGAATAGAAGGCATTAGGATCTTCCTAGCCTATTTAACATACATGAACTTTAAAGTTTACCAAATGGATGTTAAAAGTGCCTTCCTGAATGGTAACATTAAAGAAGATGTCTATGTGCAACAACCTCCTGGCTTTGAAAGTAGTGAATTTCCTAACCATGTCTACAAGCTTAACAAAGCTCTTTATGGACAACAAGCACCTAGGGCATGGTATGAAACACTTTCAGCCTTCCTGATCCAAAATAAGTTTGTCAGAGGAAGGATTGACAACACCCTGTTCATCTATAGAACAAAAAGTGATGTCATCCTTGTTCAAGTATATGTTGATGACATCATCTTTGGCTCAGCAAGTTACAAACTTTGCAAACAGTTTGAAAAACTGATGACTATTAAGTTTGAAATGAGCATGATGGGTGAACTCACTTACTTTCTTGGGCTTCAAATCAAACAAACTAATAAAGGCATATCCATTTCTTAAGAAAAGTACCCGAGGAACCTACTAAAGAAGTATGAGCTCACTGACTGCTCTTCAGTAAAAACTCCTATGGTTCCTCCAAACAACCTTGGTCCTGACCTCACTGGTAAACCAGTGAATCAAACCCTATATAGAGGAATGATAGGGTCCCTGATGTACTTACTTGCCTCAAGGCCTGATATCCAATTCTCAGTCTGCCTATGTGCTAGATATCAGTCTAAACCAAAAGAGTCTCATCTCACTGCTGTCAAGAGAATCATCAGATACCTGAAGGGTACACCTAACCTTGGTTTGTATTACCCCAAATGTTTAGGGTTTGATCTCAAAGGATACACTGATTCAGACTATGTAGGCTGTAATATGGATAGAAAAAGTACTTCGGGATCCTGCCATGCCAATTCCTTGGTGTTAAACTCGTGTGTTGGAGTACAAAGAAGCAACAGTCAGTGGCCATGTCCTTAGTAGAAGCTGAATATGTGGCTGCTGCAGGGTGTTGTGCAAATGTACTATGGATGAAGAGTCAACTCAGTGACTATGGCATTCAGTATAAGATGGTACCTATCTTTTGTGATAACACAAGTGCCATAGCCATCTCAAACAACCCTGTGCTTCATCAAAGAACCAAACACATTGACATAAGATACCATTTCATCAGGGACCACATCATGAATGGAGAAATTGAATTACATCTCATCCCCACTGAGTATCAGTTAGCTGATATCTTCACAAAACCCCTGGATGAACGCACTTTCACCAGACTGAAAGTTGAATTGGGCATGTTGGACATTGAATCAGGCAACTGATTAAAGTTGTTCCAACCTGATGTAAATTCTCTTAGGTCCCTGAACAAACCCATTTCTCAGTGATGTGCATTTCATCATACTCACTGATCACCCATACTTGAACATCAACACACTGAATGTAAAATCATTCAGGGGGCTCAAGATATCAAATGACATTAAACACCTAACTAAATGCTCTAAGTACTTAGTTAGTAAATGTCCCAGGTTGGTAACTGATTTCTATTAAATATAGGAATATATGTTACTTACACAACTGGCATCCATATCTTGGGCCCCCACATCTACCTCACCAATTCCACTGAGCATTAAATGCTCTCACTCACATAATTATATATTTGCAAAAGTGTCTTTTGCAGGCCCCCACAACTGTTCATCTAATCATGTTGCGAGAAAAGAGGGGTAATGGGAATCGTGCATTTAATGTAGATACCAAACCAATATTATAACACCTTTCAAATTAATTTCAAATCGTTTGATATCCGCAACACTTGCAAACCCTAATTCATTCCCTATAAATACCCCACAAAGAAAAACACACACACGCTTTCAAAACATTAAAAAAAACCTCCGCCAAAATTTTTTCTCATCACAAAACTGTGTGTGTTCTCTCTTAACCTAAACCTTTTTTTTTCAAAACCAGACCATTTTTCTCACAATGGCTTCTTCTAAAGTCATAAAATACGCTCTCAATGTGGAATTCCAAATTGAGAGCGTAGACCTTGATTCGCGGTTTTATGTGATATCAATGATACATACAAAGTAGACGTGGGATAATCTACTAATCAACCCTTGTGAAAAAGGCTAACTTGCAAACCCCGTGAATACGATATATATATGTGATACTGGGCAAGTGATCACCCGGGTCGTGTCCCAACGAGGTGTGAATGGAGGAATATCATTTGAGGTTCGGAATTAAAGTTCTTGTAAGTATTTGATAATGAAATATTTGGTATTGTGAAACGATAATTTAAAGCAATAGAATTTAAAACGTATTTAAAACTATAGACTAGTATTAAAACTAACGTACAAGCGAGAAATAAAAAGTGAAATCTAAGTACGGCTGGTCCTACGGGCATACAACTAATTTACCTTGGTACTAGATGAAAAAAGAAAATTTAGGGAAAAAGAAAATTAATTATTGAATTAAAAGTCTTTTTGTTATTGATTAAATACTAATTATCACTAATTAAATCCTAATAAATACTAAAACTATCTTAATAAATCTAAAACTTTTTTATTAAAATACTACAACTATATATTAACTTAAGAAAAATACTATGAAGGGGTGCTAAGTACAGAATTAAGCAGAAAATAAGCAAACAAAAGCTTAAGGGCTTAATTAAGAAAAACAGACTACAAGTGATTAAATATTCAACTAAGCATGCTGTAACAAGGAAGAAACCATGAGCAGATGGTATATGTTTGGTGTGGTGGGCTGAATAGCGTGGGTTCAAGTCCCTCCCATACCAGTTTTTGCAAACATTTTCCTTTCAATTATTTCTTTTAGCAAAATCTTATAACAGCTAAAATGAGAGACTTCTTGTAAAATAACTTTTGATGAAAGGCTTTTGAAAAGCTTATATAAGCTGAAAAACCCAACAGATGGTTTATTTAAGCCAGAACGAGGTTTAGAAACAAGTAACTTTACAAATGGTTATATAAGCTAAAGCTAAAACAAACTACAACTCAAGCTATCCTTAAAGCAATCCAACTAGCTTAGATAAAACGTGAAAACCACAACTAACAAGCTGGAAACAACCTTTGAATAAGCTCAACAATCTTAAAAATTAACAGATATGAGGCAATGCTATAACGCGATATTAACAAACTTTGCTATTATCACAGTACCTATAAGCTTACTTGATGTAAATTACAGGCTGAAACCAAGACAAACATACAATAACATAATCTTTAAACAAGCCAATCACTACAATTACCAACAAGTATCGAACAGTGACAAAGAAATTGCAACAGATGGAGTTTCCAAGTTAACGTGATATTAAAGAGACTAGCAACTATCACAACAACTTTCAAACTAAAATAATCAAAACACAAGCTTAGACCAAAGCAAACATTAACTTACGTAATTTCAAACTATCATCCTAACAACAATTAATGAACGAAAATCCCATAGGGACAGGAAATCAACAAGGTTCGAATAGTAGCAGAAATGTGCAGCGAATAGGCAACTATGGGGCTAAAATCAAGCAAGCAAGCAAGCAAGCATGTAAATGCAAACAAGTGAGACATATAATAAGCTGGTACTGGTGGCTTTTCAAAACAACAAGAATCAAGCAAAATGCTCAAGTGGTGAGCAAGATATGGTCTATAAAAAAAGGGGCCAGAAGTGAAAAAACTTGGTGCATGGCAACAAAAGGGTTAAACAGGCCGCTTTGGGCTCGATTTTACCTACGCAAATGATTTCCAAAACTGGCTTTTCTTATTGATTATGAATTAGAAGCAGCAAATAAACACTAAACATCAAATTTTATCCATATCTAATCACAACTGAATCCTAAATTTTACCTAGAAATATGTCGTAGTCTAACTGTTATGGAAATTTTGACTTTTCATGACTTCCTACAAGTTGACTAAAATGAGTTTCTTAAGATCCTAGATGAATAGATGAATTATACTAAGCTATATTAATAGTAGTTAAAGCAAGCTAAGCAAGTTTTAATCCTAATATGAAGGTTATGCTATCTGATATACTAACAGTAGGTTCAGGCTTTTCACTTAAAAGTTATCTTGACTTTTTAACTTAAGAGTTGCAAGATTTAAGTCTTGTTCACCCTCTCTGAACCTAAAGTAAGCTTAATGAGGTAGAAACACATATTAAATAATAACAAAATATCCAAAGACAAATTATGCAAATCAAACTAAAACTTGAGAAACTATTAAACAAAATATGAAACCTCAAATAAGGGTGAAACAAGCTGCTACATACACCTAGTTTATCAGCAATAAGCTTGGGTGTATCCCTCTTGCTATTCCTCAACGGGTAACTTTCAGTACTTTCCATGATCTTAAGTTAAAGTAACCTGCAATACCTTTATTTTGTCTCCATACGTTTATCCTTTCGTTCTATACTTATGAAGGCTTATGAGAATTTAAGAAAACATTTGAAACATTAAGTTAGCATATACAAGATTTCTTACTGAAACTTCGATTTTATATTAAAACTGAAAAAATTGATGTAAGGAATTATTGAAGATACTGCTGACTAATACTACTGACAGGTTCCTGCGGAAGCCTAGAGAGTTTCTGCTGATGAATGGTTCCTGCGGACGGATAGAGATCCTACGGATAGAGTTAAACCGTGGATAGAACTTATGTATTTTAGGACAAGATATGTAGAATATCTTTTATTAGTTTATTATTATTCGTTTCTTGTAAGAAAGGTTAGGGTTTCCAATAGTATATAAGGAACCCTAGGTCATTGTAATACGTACAAGTTTTCATAACATTATTAGTGAAAGTTTATTGATCCATAGAGGATCAAGTTTAGTATAAGTTTGTTTTTATATTCCACAATAATTACAAGCTCACAAAGATTATCTCACTTAGTCTTACTGGTGATTACATTAGTAGGCTAACGATCTATTGGCTCGTGATCTATCAAGGAGTAGATCCCAACAATTGAGTACAAGACCAATGCTAAAAGCTTAAGAACTTAAATTGACTTTAAAGAAAAACATATTACAACTAAAAGAAAAATAAAAAAATAAAGGAAAAACTGCCCTACAAGGCTTACAACTAGCCTATTTATAAGAAAAATGACCATGGGACTTCAATCCTTTGTGCTTCTTTTGTGAGAGAAAACAACTTAGACAACTGTTTTGTGCTTGTTTTGGACAAATCCCAGTCATTGGCTTGCTGGTGGAATGATCACATCCCTTCAATTGGTTTTGGGTGCCAAAAGATGAGATGGATTGCCAGCGTGGAAACAAAATATCTCATGGGATCTTCTGAGGCGGCTGGAGTAGATACGTTGGGAGGAAGAGAGGGGACAATATGCTGGGGGGTTGTGGGATATGCTGGATCTGTTGGGAGGATGTGGAGATTTTTGTCTGGTTTTGTGATTTTGTTCTAGGAAAGAGGGAAGGGAAATGTTAGGAACATATTTTATTTATAGAAAGTGTCGGTCATTAATATTATGTAATAGGTTGCGTTAGAATATAATTATGATTAAGTTTTAATAATGTTTTCATGTTTTTATAAAGTCTAAGGGCTAGTTATGTAAAATGGTCAAAGTTATGTGAAGCCCTAGAATACAAGTATAAATACTCATGTAAGGCCTCATTTTGAGGTTGGTTCTCTTAGTAATAACATAGTCTCATATTTGACACACTAGGAGTTCCCTCCCACTTTCTCTCTCTACTTACTTTCTCTCTCTAGATTTAGGCAAGATTCTTAAGTGATTAAGGTTGTTCTATGGTCCTACAAGTGGTATCAATCGCCTAGGGATAATTTTAGGTTGTTTTAGATTGTTTTTGGGTGAATATCTCGGATCAGGTACTGTTCATTAGCGTTTTATCGAGTTATGAACTGGTTTTAGCGAGTTAGGATTGTTTATTTATCGAGTTAGGTTTGTATCGAGTTATGCAGTTCGCGAGTTAGCCAATCATTAGCGAGTTAGCTAATACCTTATCGTTTATCAAGTAAGGTTCTTTGTGTTTAACACCTAGGGGAAACTATACTCAATTTATTTCTAGTTACCGAGTTAGAAGTTTATCGAGTTAGTAACTACAAACCTTATCGAGTTAGAAACTGCAAACCTTACCGAGTTACCAAGTCTTTACCGAGTTAAGCACTTCAAAGCTGTTTACCGAGTTAGCAGTTTTACCAAGTTAGCAGCTTTACCGAGTTAGAACATATAATAGTACCGAGTTAGATAATATTGTTGCTTACCAAGTTAGCAGACTGTTTTATCGAGTTAGTAAACCAAAACAAAGCTTTACCGAGTTAGCAAAAAAAAAAAATAATAATAATAAAATAAAAAATAAATAAATAAAAAAAAGAAAAAAAAATTGGCGGGAAAATTTGAGTAAAATTTATTTTTTCCAGGAGACTAAACGTTCAATTTTTACGCGAGATTCAAATTTTGGTATAACGTTGAAATTTTTGACCCGAAATTCAAATTTTTATGCCAAAATTCAAATTACATTAATTTTTCTTATAAAGCAAACAATCTAACCTATATTGAGACTGAAATGGTTATAAAAGACAACTGAACCTGAACCACCATGTAACTGATTAGTCAAGTTCATCGTTGTTTACAAATTTTTCTTGCGCTTCAATTTAATTTGGTTTTGGCTCAGACCGTTCAAGCCATAAAGATTGAACGACTGCAACAAATGTAACCCCCGATACTTTTTCTAAACCTATTACTAGCCAAAATATTTATTTTCGTACCTGAGACACATTAAAACTTTTATTTGTGATTATTTGGGTTTGAGAAACGTGAGATATAATGGAAACGAGAACTTTATTCCTTGATTGACTCAGCATAACCTAGAACACTCGAATTGTATTGCATTTGCCAAATTATTTGAATTATTTTGAGTTTTGGAAAAACTATGAAGTTTATGCATGATTTTATTGGAAAAATTATTTCGTGAACAATGGTGCAAGTTTCGTAAATTTTTGAGTCCGTTTGCTATGTGGTTCGAGCCCCGGAGTGTTTATTGTTAGAAGTTTGTTTCGTTGACAACCTTGGTCCCCAGAATATCACCCTCCACTTACCCTACACTTTCAATTAATACCAAACCTACCCTATACTTATTACACCATATATATACCCACAACTCACCCAATTCTTCATTTTTATTTAAATAAAATACACACACTCCACCAAATTCTCTCTCTCTCTCTCTATCTTGAATATCCGGCCGCCGCCCCCTAGCCGGAACACCAGCAGTTTTTGGCGACCGCCACCGGAAAAATTTCCGGCCACCCATCTTCTTACACCATCTTGTAGATCGGGACATCCCCGACACCACCGTACCACACCCACGACCCCAAACACCCTGTATCACCCTCATTCGCCACCACCGCCGCGACCATCACCACCGAGAGTCTCCACCACCACCACCGTCCTTCCTACCACCGGTATAGCAACACCTCGCCACCCCTTTTCTTATTTTCTTTTTAATTTTGAAAACCCTAGTTTTATATTTTTAAATAAATCCGATTTTAATATTAAAAGTTTTATAAAAATGTTTTTGATATGTTTTTAAACCCAAAACTCGTGTGGATTCTTGTTGTTTTCGACTTGGCCGCGACTCAGATGAACTCACCGAGTCAACTCGTGACTCGGTGAGGGTTGTGAGATTTATTATTGTTGTTGTTTGATATTAATGACGAGGGGAGTATATTTTTGTGTTTGGATTTGATATCGAGGGTCCGTTTGGTTTTGTTGTGTCTCGGCAGCCAAGAGCCACCACCACCGAGCCTTGGGTGGTGGTGGGGAGGGAGTATTAATATTATTGTTGTTGTCGTTTGAGTATCTGGAGTAGTTTGGTTGAGTTTGGCTTGGATTTGGCTTCGTTTGGGTTGAGCCGAGGAGACGGGTGAGGCTCGGGTTGGATTTGGTTTAGTTCCGGGATTATTTGTGTGACTTGGGTTGATTTTGGAGTTATTGAAATTGTCGTGATGATTATTTTTGAGTATTGTTTGATTTCTAGTCTCGGGATATTGATATGGGCTAAACGGTAACTAAAATAATAAAATGGATAATATATAAATATGAAACCTAAAATAAATTGTTATAGTTAAGTGGATTTGATATCGGACATGATTCCGTATTATGACATTGTGAGCTTGATTTGGACGTATTGGATATACGGCCTTGGTTATTTGGATGTTATGGACCCTTTGGTACACGATCCGGTAGGGTACGTTAGGCCCGTAAAGATCTTAACGTACCTGGAACCCGAACAAATACAAAATGGTCGATAAAACCTAAACAACTAATGGACTACGCGAATGATATATCCAATCATATATATATATATATATATATATATATATATATATATATATATATATATATATATATATATATATATATATATATGTATATGTATATATATTAATATAGTTTAAAAATAAAGAGTCGTTGACTCGGGAAATGTTATATAAACGGGCAGGTCATGCCGAAATTTTATAAAATTCTTTATAAACTTAAATTATTTTACCAAACATTATCATTATTTCAAAACCTTTTATTTCAATATTATTTTGGGGAAAACGGGTAGAAATACGAGACTTATTGTTACGTATTATTTATTTATTTCATTTGAGTGAGTTTTTCACATTCTTTATTTCTTTTCTTTTCATTTCTTTTCGTCGATTTTCTTCGAGGAGTTCTTTCGTCTTTCTTGTGCATTTGGTTGATTCGCCTACTTATTTCTTTTCTAAACTTTCTTGTCTCCCACACGAGAGTTTACGAAATCTATTTCTTTCAATTGTCATTGTATTTATAAAACTTTTACTCAAGCATTGTTTATTGAGATATTCGAGTATAGTTCTAAGTTATGCCATTTATATTGATTAGGTTGTGCTGAAGTTCATTTGCTATGACGCATTATTTGATTGGTTACTATATCTCGTTTCCTGCTACTATTGTTAAGGTGTGATTCATAGCCCCGCTTTTTATATTTTAATTGTTTATAAACCCATGGGGTGAGACACATGCTTTAAATGTTTTCTGAGAACAAGTATTTTTGGTATGCTTTTCCTGAATGATATATATTCCTGACGATGTGCTAAGTAGCTTGTCTTGTCGGAAAGACCCTCAGATCATGAGCCATTAATCACTTGCGATTGAACACAAACTTAGTTTATAGGCCTACAGGATTGACCATCCCATTCGTAGTTGTCAAGGGCTTGACATGCGGGTGTACTACTTTCGATTTTGCTGGATATTGGCAAGTACCCGGCCTCGGGGGCACTTATATTATGAAATTCCGCGGTTATTTTTATGTTAGTACAGTGTTACTGACGATTGGTTTGGTTAACGTTTGTGTGTCATGAGCTTAGTAACATCAACCGTATGTATGCACTGGGATGCCTCTACATATTGGGTGTTACCTTGATTACCCTGGTATTAGCATTTGTTGCTTATATCATATGATTAAAACCCTTGTGCTCAACTTTATTATTTTAAACCTATGGATTACACTCAACCTTCGTGTTTACTTTTAAGATGTGTTTCTTAGGTACTGCTACAAATTAGTTTTGGAGCTTTATGATATGGGCTTGGCGGAGTGGCAAGGTCGATGGAGTCTTTCTGTCAAGGCAGCTTTATTATCTTTACTATATTTACTTTCATATCATTCGTAAAACCTTGGTGTGTCTTACTTATTTCCGCTGCTAAACTTTGTTAAATGTTTTCCGCTGCTATACTTTGTAAACTTTCCGCTGCAAACTCTATTTTATTATTTCCGCTGCTACTTTGATTTAAGATTCCTTGTACTCTAAATGGTTTATAATTCGAATGATATGTTTTGCAACATTTATAAACGTCCCTTGTTGTGGTTGTTAGCTATAAATGTGCTTGGTTTCTATTTGCGTAGTGCCCCCAGCATGTTAGCTGCCGTATTTTGAGTTGGGGGTGCTACAGAATGGTATCAGAGCACCGTTTATAGAGAACGAGCTCGTACTCGACTATAAACTTTTTCCTGGAGTCAAAATGTTTTGAGACAGAAAGCTGACAGCCCTCCGTGCCACTTCGCGCCCTGGTATTCTTTTAAACCTTATATATATATATATATATATATATATATATATATATATATATATATATATATATATATATATATATATGTTTTATATTGAGATTGGTTTGGACTTTTCCACTATCATGCTTTGGCTTATAAAATGGTTTTCCGCGAAAATTTGGCTAGTGTTTTTATGTTTCCTTATACTCTTGTAGAGTATCATGTCTGTCCCAGTTCCCCGTGATCAGGTTCCAGTCCCACCCGTTGTTGACCCATTGCCTTTAGGTGATGATGTTGAGTTGGATGTTGATCTTGGTTTAGATGATGAGGTAGGTTTAGAGGATGAGGTTGATATTGAGGAAGATGGAGATGAGGAGATGGATGACGATGATGATGGCGAGGAGGATAGTGATGAGGAATTTATGGAGGAGGATCAGGATGTTCCACCGCCGCCTTCGCCTGTTGTGTCGGATGTGACTTATGAGTCGGATACGTCTGAGGCATTAGGATACGCACTTGAGGCTGAGGTTACTTCTACGCATGAGATTGGTGAGTCATCGGCAACAACCCGTGTTACTCCGTCAAAGCTTAGAGCTGCTATGAGTCGTCTGAGGCAGGATGTAGAGTGGTGTAGGAATAGTCATAAGAGTATCACTAGGCATATGAGCGATAGGCAGACTGAGGTTGCAAAATTGAGGAGAGAGGTTCAGGATGATAGGAGAGCTGCAGGAGAGATGTATATGGAGCTTCAGAGGCAGGTGGAGAGGTTGACTTTTTTGGAGCGGATGAGTGTTGCATTTCAGGAGCGTATGGATTCGCTAGATAGGAAAATGGTTGAGTTGGAGAAGATGGTTGATAAGTTGACCATGAAGGAGGTGTTCTTGGACATTGATAGTCGACACTATCGTACTAGTATCAGCGAGTTATGGAGTGAGTTGCATGAGATGCAGAGACAGGCCTATGCAGAGAGGATGACCCGCCTTAGGTCCTATGACAGCATTGATGTGATGGCTATGTATGGAGATCGTTCAGGAGATCAGTGATTGGATCATTTATAGTAGTTGGTATCTTAATGGTAGTTTACCTAGTATATACTAAACTGAATTCTTCAGTTGGTAGATTTTATTCGAAACTTGTACTTGTTTTGCATATCTTGTAAGACCAATGTCAAGTATGAAATCTATGATGTATTATGGTGATGTACTATTATTGATGTTGACTTATGCTATATTATGATTTTATTCATGTGATGATGCTTTATCTTGTGATATGATTCTGACACGTTAATCAAATACTTACAAGTGTTGTGCTTTGTATTGATTGATAGAATTATGCCACCTAGGAAGATGAGCCCCGCTGCTATTCAGCAGATGATTGATGAGGGTGTTGCTGCAGCGCTTGAAAGGTAAGCAGGTGTTCCTCAGAATGTTGGACCGGCTAGAGCTCAAGCTGTTCCCAACAACCATTTCTGCACTTTTAAGGAATTCATGGATTGTAAGCCTATTACCTTTAAGGGAACTGAAGGAGCTGTTGGATTGACTCAATGGTTTGAGAAAGTGGAATCGGTGTTTCATAGGAGTATTTGTACTGAGAACAATAAGGTGAAGTATGCGACAGGCACATTGTTGGAGCATGCCTTGTATTGGCGGAATGCTTATGTTCAGGAAAAGGGAATGGAGGAAGCTTATAATACTTCATGGAAAGATTTCAAGAAAGCTATGGTTAAGAAGTACTGTTCTCGTAGTGATTTGAGGAAGTTGGATACTGAGTTCTATTATTTGGCTGTGAAGGGTTCTGATCTTACTATTTATGTGCGACGTTTCCAAGAGTTGAAGGTGTTTTGTGCTCACATGGTGCCCGATAATGTGAAGTTGCTAGAGAAGTTTATTGGTGAATTGCCTGCAAGTATTCAAGGGAATGTGACGTCGTATAATGCTGAGACATTGGATGACACTATTAGCATGGCTGAACGCCTTATGGATCAAGTGACTAAGCGTGGCGCTGTTCAAAAAAGTTGTGGAAAACTAGAAGGGGGGGGGGGGGTTGAATAGTTTTACATCAATTTAGATTTTAAAAACTTTGTTTTATAAAAACTTCGATACAAGATTAATTGTAAAAATCTACTTAATCTAAATGATCAATTTTACTTTTTTATGTGTATGTATATGTTGTATCTTTTTAGGTTATTTATAAAAACTTTATTTTGTGAATGAACCTTTTATTTGAACTTTGTGTGAAATCAATTTTAGCACAATATCACAAGCTACAACTAGATGCAAATATATATGAGTATGTAAACAATAAAGATGTAAATGTAATAATGAAGAAGAGATGGAAAGATCAAACCAAGACACAGCGGATTTATAGTGGTTCAGCTACAAGGTCTCCTTCCTTGCCCTACTCCACTCCCCGAGTCTCCTACTCGAGAGCTTTCTTCACTAACACAATGAACTCCCTTTTGGCGGAGAAACCTTACACAACTTTTGATTACACCGATTAACGACACTAAGGTAAATGTCGAGTCCTAATAGTAGCTAGAACCAATCTCACACCACTACACACCTTCTTCACAACTTATATACACCACCACTACTACGCTACTTCTCACACCTTCACAACTTCTTCTTCACAACACAACTATTTCTTCACTACTTTTATTCACGACTACTAACTCACCTAGATCTATCAATTACACACCTTCTACACCTTTACAAATAATTTACACAACACCTAACAATATACACAGCTCTTCAATACTTCTAAACAAGATGTTGAAGAAGTATTCTTCCCTTGCACTTTGAATGAGGATGGATTGTATCACTTGAAAACAAGAACTAATATGTTTATGATCAAAGGTTTTAGGAATATGATTTGAGAGAATTAGAACAGAAAGTTTTTGTGCAAAAGGTGATGAAAAATTTTAGATTTGAACCAGTATTTATAGGCAAAAGATTCTGACAGAGGAGCGTATGCCGGCCCCCTTTAAATTAAGGGGGCTGCCCATGTGAAATGGCCAGTATCTTTGTCTTTTTATTGGGAAAGTTTATTTTGTGAAAATTTAACTGAATTTGGTTAAAAATTTGAATTCATATATTTATTATGAAATAAACATTTTCCTTTAATTACCAAAAGTGTTTTTCTTAAATATATAAAATGTTTATACCATTTTATATAATTTGTAATTAGTAAATAAACCTTCCTTTGATCATAAAATGTATTAGACACTTGTTTATTCATACCTTAAGTGAATTAGTTGGATATAATGATATTTTGTCACTAAATACTTATTTACATAATGATTTTACGTTTAATGAGTTTATATTTTGTGATCGTCAAAACATAGGGATATCGAAAAATATTAATAACGTTTTTACGCATTATTTATATCAACAATCTCCCCCTTTTTGATGATTACAAAATCTAAACTCATTAAATCAAAAATTATTATATATGCAAGTATTTAGTGAGTTTTGTATCACTTCTCCCCCTTTTTGTAAACATCAAAAAGGTTGTCCCGAAGATGGATGAGCTCCCCCTTGATGTGTACTCCCCCTCGTTTAAAGGTTACAAGACAAGTCGAGAAATGGAATGCTTGCAAAAATATTTAGAACATACAATATATATGCATGCAACAATTGTATATATATGAATAAAACAAGCAATATAAGCATGGAAGGAAACACTTCATTAATATGGATAAAAATACAAACATCATACATCTAAGATGCATGAACAATACAACAATATAACTAATACAACTAATAAACCAAAACTCTAATAGAAATGTTTTTCCTAGAGCTTGTTCATCAAAATGGTTAAAAACAATTTTATTTTCCAACCATGAGCCATGCTTATTTTGGGAGGAGCAAAGTTGTAGGTGGAGATGATAGGGTTGATGGAGGTGTGTTTGATGGAGGTGGAGGTGTGGTTGATGTTGGTGGTGGAGGTGTGGATGTTTTTGGTTGAGGTTGATGAAGCAAGCTTTCAATATATAAAAACATGTAACGGATTTCATCTCTTAATCCAAAGATGATGGTTCGGTTATGGATGCAACAAAGGCAAGTATCACCATGGGCTTCAAGTAAGCTCCATGGGATGGGATTGTAATTTGGTGGATTGAGTAGTGATGGTGAAAATTGTGCATCAAGAGGTGTGATGGGTGATAATGAAAGGGTGATGTCTAAGGTTGCATTTTCAAGAGGTGGTGGTGGTGGAATTCTTGGTGGAGGTGATAGATGAGTGTTGATGTAGTCATTGATGGATGATGATGATGGTATGGAAGAGGTGGAGGTTCCATGTGTTGATGGTGTTTTGGATGGTGCATTTGGAGCACTAGGAGATGAGCATTGAGGTGGTGCTGATGGAGTGGTATTGTCTTCATTAGTTAGATCAATAAAGAGTTGTTTTGGTGGAATGATAACAAGTTTTTGTTTCTTGGCTATGTTTGAGGTGGTGGTTTTTGGTGATGACATGATGAATTGGTTGAGGTTGATGATGATAATGGAGTGTGGATGAAGGTGTAAAGGGTTATATAGCATGAAATCATGTTTAGAAATGGTATTAATTAGAAATTGCATTGTTAGATTCCAAAATCAGTTTAGTTTTTAAGGGAAATGGTAGCTGGGACTAGCAAAAGAAGTCACAAGTTGCAAAAGAAAATAGTGTAAAAACTGTTCCACATGGCCGGTCCCCTTAATTCATGGCCGCCCCCCTTAAAATTAAAGGGGCTGCCCATGTGAATTATGGGGGCCGCCCATCTGGTGAATTCCCAGACGACCAAATTTCAAAAAATTTCTAAAAGTGGTTTATTTTGGTTTTGTGTTTGCAGCAAGCTCTATGGGAACATTTTATTTTAGTTTTGGTCTATTAGAGAAGCATATATATAATCATAAACTAATCATGCAAACATGTATCTACACTAAAGAGAAAATCATGCATAATAGTCAATCAAATTATATTAAAAGAACACAAGACACATTCATTGATTGTTTAAATAGATTATGTTGAGAGCATAATCATTAGTACATAAGCATATAAATATATGCTTTTCAAGCTAACTACACTAGATAATATAAAGTTGCCAACTTGAGGTCTCTTGGACTTCCTTGGGATACAAAAGGTTTGTGAGGAATTTATTTGGTGATGTGAAACGTAAACATAAAGTTTAGTTGTTTGATGGAGAAGGATATGGTGTAGGATATGGAGCGGAAGCGGTGGATCTCATGATGTTGTATCGTGTCAAAGGTGGTATTGGATGAGGACGAGTGAGAAGATACTCAATCCAAGAGATATCTTCACTCAAGTAGAGGATTTATTTTTGGAGGAAGATGCAACAAGGGCAAAAGTGAGTGTGATTTGTAACTTGGTCCAAATTGAGAGAGTGGGGTAAGCAGTTTGCATAGGGTGATGATGGAGGTTGCCCTTTGTTACGTTGTGCACGATGCATAGCAAGGAGATTACTAAGATCATGGATTTGGTTAATTTCTTCACGGAATTTTTGTTTTTCCGTGGTAATGTGGAGTGAATCAGTTGGTGGAGTTGGATGAATTGGTGTTGTGTAGTTGGAGTTGTAGTTTGATGATTGACCAAAGTGATATGGATCGTTATAGTTGGATGGGAATTGAGATGTATGGTTTGGGATGAAATTGGATGTTTGGCCAATGTGGTAAGGTTTGTAGAGTGGTTCAAAGGAGTGTCCTTGTGGGTTTGGAGTGTAGTTTAGAAAGTAAGTGTTTGGGGATGTTGATTGATAACCAAATCCACTTGTTGAGATGGATTTGTTTCTAGGGCTTTGTTTCTTTCTCCATGTGGGCTTTTCAGTCATCCTTGCTAGCTTAGAGGATTTTGATTTTGATTTGTTGGGAGAGGTCATGATGGAATGGTTAAGTAAGGATATGTGATAAGGAGAGGTATTTATAGTGTGATGATGATGTGTTTATGGAAGGATAAAGTAGTAGAGGATTTACTAGACAAAATGTGTTTGTGATTTTAGGGAAGTAAGGAATCAAAATAGGGTTAAATGGGCTAAAAAGCAGAAAGCAAACGGGAAACCTCGACCATCAGGTGGCCGGCCCCCTTAAAATTAAAGGGGCCACCTTTGATAATTATGGGGGCCGCCTAGAGCTTGGTTCCCAGATTGCCAGAAAAGGTTTTTGACAGAAATTTTTCCAGAAAGATCTTTGTTTGGAGGTTTGGTTTTGGGCAAGTCCATCTCTTTAGGCAACTTAATCAAGTATTATCTTAATGCAGTTATGCAAGAAAAGTATGCATGTAGGCAACTAAGCATATAATATAGTTTTCATGCAAGAGAAATAATGATAAAGAACAAATAAACAAGTTATGTATCCTAAGGTAACAAAATAAAGTATAAGGCAACTTAGTGAGGGAGAAACTAACGATGGAACAAATGTGACCAAGTGACACTTGACATTTTTCTAGTGTGTGCCTATATGCAACAAATGTGGAGATGCGATTGCTTCGACTCCTAATGCAAAGAAATACACGTATCCTAAGAAGCAATCCAAAATCTCCCTGATGTTATTAGTTGAACTCACGATTGTCAAGAATATATATTTGATTATATATTAAAACAATTACACGTGTAGTATCAAACATGATTTCTTGAGAAAGCGTTTTCCGCATTATTCAACAATGTGTTTAAGAAAAGTTTTTGAGAGGTAGTGTATAGTCAAAGAGAAATTTCATTAAGAGGATTTGTAATTAAAAGATTTTAATGTTAACAAAGCATTTTAATCTTGTGGAAAGCATTTAGTTATGAAAATTTTAGACTCGATTTGAAAGAACCAAAATGATGTTATGAAGAAATTGAAGTAAAATACTTAATGATGATTATGACCAAAATTTGATGAAATGTGTTACGAATGACTTACAATATTTGTTGCTAAAATGTGAATAGTTTACATAGATTGACTTTTTAAAGAAATTATGCAATATAAAGTTCTCAATCTTCAATTTTTGTGTGAAGTAGATGTCTAGACTCAAGAATGAAGAAGATAGAATAAAACAATTTTATGCAATAATTTATTTATGAAAAATCAATAGAATTTTGTCAATTTGCTCCATCATTCCTAATCCTAAATGCTAGTGATAAAGTTGTACATGCTAAAAGGGTTTAGTGACTATATCCTTAGTGTAAATAATACAATAAGCAAAATAATCACACTAACATGCAATTAACAATCTTGGAAATTTACGTTATAATAAAAGAGAGAACGTACCTTTTGTCTTAAAGAGAATTAATTCAATAAGACATATGAGAGAGTGAAAAGAGGAAGCAACGAGTACCAAGCAGATCGTAGAGAGAAGGCAATGTAATAGAGAACCCGTAACGAGATAACATCAAAGTATTGCAAGCAGGTTCTTGAAGCATAAACACGTGAAGATTCAAATGCATGTCTCAATAGATCGTCAAGCTTCACGTATAAGCAAGTGTGCCAATCCACATGATTAAGATACCTAACATGTAAAACAACTTGGTACCCAAAGTCTTATGGGTCCTAGATGGTTAGTCCCAACATCCATTGCATTTAAAATGCATATGGTATTGATGTTGTTAACAAGTACAAGAATTTCTTATCAATATGTTTTCATACAATGATAATGTCCTTCTTGTCTCAAGAGATAAACAATTGTTATGATTAGAGTAATTTTCTAAATATCTTCACTAGGTTTTACAAACTCTATTTGCTTTGATTTATTTGTCAACGTATCATTAGCATTAAATCCTAATCCGGTTTTGTCACCAAAAGTCTTTTGAGTATTAAGTAAGTATATTAATGATTTGGAGCTATTTTCAAATTTAGCAAGTATTTTTCCTTTTTCAAAATGTTCTTCGGTAAATGTTGAAGATTCATTTTTAAACGTGATATTTGAGTTTATGTTTTGAAGTTACTTTCTAATTTTGAAAATTCTAATATGAATTGATCATAGCAAAAATGTTTGGTTCCGGATTGTACCTCATTTGGGGCTTTATATGCTTCACAATCTTCACATGCTATATACCGATCCTCTTCATCTTCCATGTCGCTCCAAGTTTCATTTATAATATTTCTTCGGATTTGGCTCATGTAATCTTCGTCATTAATACCTTTAATGACCATGTTTGACTAGTAGCACTTGTATTTACATCAACTAAATGTTTGTTTATTAAATTTTCTAGAACAATTAATTCTTGTGCAACATCAAGTTTATCATCTTTGGCTCGACATTTCCATTGCTGAAAGTTTAAAAAACATTTCCAAATATCATTTGCCGTTTTACAAAAGAATACCCTTTCATATTCAATTCCAGGTAGGGTTTTATATGTAACACCCCCAATTCATGGTTGCAGCGGAATTCAAACTGGGTGTTACTCGACGGCACAATAGTCACAATAATAGAAAACGAACTCCAATTGAGTCGTTTTAAAAGATTTATCATTCAAATTGTATAAATATCAGAGATTACAAAATGAGGTCCCAATTGGTTCCATGTTTACAATGTATAATAAATGAGTTTTGAATGATAATAAAATTTATAGCCCTCTTGAGTATCCGTGCCCTTCCGTACCATCCTTGATCGTCATGAACCTGAAATACATGCTTGAGAGGTCAACACAAAGGTTGAGTGATATTCATAGAGTTTGTTTAATGTTTGAACACAATATGTTGGTAGTGTGAGCTAATCAGACTCATACACATGTTTGGAAAACAAAGGTGGGCTACGTTGTTATACGCCCATAAAATGTATTATACACTAAGCTTATGACACCAAAACGTTAACGTGTACCAATATCAATCGGCGGTTTTATCCCGGTAGGTATGTTGCTGGCATACCCAGGTCTCAAATATTAATGCATTTGTATGAATGTATTCACTACAAATGGGATTCGTCAATCCCAATAGGCCTATTCACAATATTTGCGCTCACTATTGCTAGTGATTAAATGGTTCATAATAAGGGATCTCGGTTTAGCAAGGTTGGTACTTAGTGATAATAAAACAATCAGGCAAGCATACAATTTAAAAACATTGTGCTCGGTTAAAAATAGCATGTATTCCCCCCAAGGGTTTGTAAAACAATTAAGTAATGGAAAGTGGGGCTATGAACTCACCTTGAGTTGGATGATGTATAATGAGAATGATAGATATGCCGTAAGAACTTCTACAAGCAACCTAGAATAATTGTTACAACTTAGGTTTGGAATAATGTCTAAGGAAACATAAACATGCCAATATATGTATGTCTTGCACTTAGTCCATGATGTGGTATGATGTATAATGTAAGTCGTTGAAAGAAATGATTCATGAAACATGTATGTCTTGTATATCGTTTACTACCGTTCGGGCCGACATAATTTAGAAGTCATGTTAGTAAGCGTTCGAGGAGCCAGGACACTTTAACTCGTAAATCCACAACTCAACTCGACGGCTTACATAATGAACTCCTCACATGAGGCTCCCTACTATTGTAGTAGTTGATGAAATATATAGATATAAGTTTTGATCCGAAAAGTTACATGTCCGATACTTGAATAAACTTAGGAAAGTTTATTTGTACATGAAGATTGTTATTAGGAGTAGTTTCATAAGTCTTGTATGACCATTTTCTCTTTGTAATATCTCATGGTTCCTTTTTAAGTGAAGTAGATTCAAATTGCTTGTTCAAGTTCTCGTCAACTCTTTGTTTCATGTTTACGCCTATGTAAGTTGGTATGGTCATTTCGTCATGGCCTAGCCATGACCTTTGGTCCTTGTTTCAAGGTCATGAGACACAACCTTGGCTCTAGCCATGGTTGTGGTCTTGATTATAGGTCATAAGACCTCTTGTTCCTTTCAAAGTATAACCATAATCTTGTGACTTTCGCCTAAAAATGGGCTGTTTAGAATTTGAAGAATTTTATCACTCGGAAAGTGTTTTTAGGTCTCGAGCTTCTATTTGCCTGAACGAAAACGTCGTTCCGGACAACTTTCGTGTTTTAACTTTTTTATGAATCGGACCAGAAATGGGACTTTCAAAACCCAAATTTGATCAGAATGGTATTTGGCAGTTTGCCGCAAAGTTTTGGTAACTTCAAATGGGCGTAACTTTTGACTCGTATACTCGTTTTAGATGGTTCAAATTGCTATGGTTTCCTTGTTAAGTCCTCTACTGTAATATGTAATGATCCAACATCATATCTTTACCATTTTGATCAGGTCTTACCAAGAAAGTCACTAGTTTACTTGTTTTAGTAACTTGTCTTAACAATCAATTACAATAACTTGTTTTGTTCATTTTTATACATCATGGACATGCATACAAGACATAATATAGCATGAATAATAGGTAAATAACATGAACATGATTATTTAACAAGAAGCAAGTTAGGGTTTGCTTACAACTTGTGAAGAAACTAACTAGAACCAAGATCAAGACCAAGAACCACTACTTAATCTTCCAAAACCTTTCCAACCATAGCCATGCTTCCATACCAAAAACTCTATCTTATAATCCTTTGATAAATACTAATCTATCATAAAAACAACCTTGAGTAAAAATCTTCACTAGGAACACTTGGAAATTTGATGAGTTTTTGTGGTGATTTTATAGAGTTTTATGGTTGAAAGGTGTTAAGGATCAACTAGGAACTATGACTTGAACTTGTGATGGATTGAATGAGCAAGATCAATGATCAAAATGGTGCATTTAGATGGTTTTGGGTCGTTGGTATTGAAAGAGAAAGGAAGAGAATGAGTCTCTTTTATGCTAAAAATGAGGAGGTTACATGTATTAGGATATTTTGCTAAACTTGGAGACCAAGTTGTACATGTGTAAGGATCTAAGGCATGAAGGGTCAAGATTAAGCCACAAGTGTGAAACCCCCCTCCTAGTGGCGGTTCATATGCTTGGGGAACAAGGTGTGGACTTTTGATGATATTATCCAAGATATCTAGAATGTTTTGACTCCGTAAAATGCAAACCGTAAGTTGTTACGTCACAAAACGTAAAACCGGTTATCGTAAAAATACGAAACTTGGAGGAATGATTAAACTTGTCAAAATACTCCATAATAAAATATAAAATGAGTGGTAGGTTCTATTTGGGTGGTAAAACCCTGCTAAAAAACTGGAAACACGGGTCTAAAACGCGTAATTCGCGTAAAACGCTGAACTGGAAAACGTAAAATTCCAAAACTTTTGGAATTGTCATAAAATGATAGAAAATCATATTTCTATTGTTTATAATGTTTTATGGATATATCGGGATGCTGGAAGGACGTTTAAACCTAAAAGTAAATCTCAGACACGGCTTTGTGATTTTTGCAGAAATGATCCGACGAGCGTCAAACTCTCGGATTATCGTTAAAATAGTTTAACTTACGAGAATATGAAATAAAAATTTCTGAGATGAATAGTGAAAAGTGAATAGTAAAAGTGAATAGTAAAATTTCGAGAATAAAAGTTAACCTGAAATTGTGAATTGTTACATTATAAATCATTAGTTTGGCTTTGGTATTTTTATCAATGTTTGTTTGAGTGTAATTGTGTTGTTTTTTCAAAATCCGTTTTTGTTTGAATATCACCAATTGAAATGAAGTGCCAAAGATCTTGATCTATTGATTTCACATAATTTTCAAATTTATTTTTCCATTCACTAAAATTCTCATTTTCAAAATATGGTGGTTTAAATGTCATTTTTCCTTCTAAATATTTTTCCGATTCCATAGACCGATTACAAGTTTTAAAATACAATTTATTTTAAAAATCTTGTTTAACGTAGCTCTGATGCCAATTCTGGAAAACTAGAAGGGGGGGGGGGTTGAATAGTTTTACGTCAATTTAGATTTTAAAAACTTTGTTTTATAAAAACTTCGATACAAGATTAATTGTAAAAATCTACTCAATCTAAATGATCAATTTTACTTGTTTATGTGTATGTATATGTTGTATCTTTTTAGGTTATTTATAAAAACTTTATTTTGTGAATGAACCTTTTATTTGAACTTTGTGTGAAATCAATTTTAGCACAATATCACAAGCTACAACTAGATGCAAATATATATGAGTATGTAAACAATAAAGATGTAAATGTAATAATGAAGAAGAGATGGAAAGATCAAACCAAGACACGGCGGATTTGTAGTGGTTCGGCTACAAGGTCTCCTTCCTTGCCCTACTCCACTCCTCGAGTCTCCTACTCGAGAGTTTTCTACACTAACACAACGAACTCCCTTTTGGCGGAGAAACCTAACACAACTTTTGCTTAAACCGATTAACGACACTAAGCTAAATGTCGAGTCCTAATAGTAGCTAGAACCAATCTCACACCACTACACACCTTCTTCACTACTTATACACACCACTACTACTATACTACTTCTCACACCTTCACAACTTCTTCTTCACAACAAAACTATTTCTTCACTACTTCTATTCACGACTACTAACTCACCTAGATCTATCAATTACACACCTTCTACACCTTTACAAATAATTTACACAACACCTAACAATATACACAGCTCTTCAATACTTCTAAACAAGATGTTGAAGAAGTATTCTTCCCTTGCACTTTGAATGAGGATGGATTGTATCACTTGAAAACAAGAACTAATATGTTTATGATCAAAGGTTTTAGGAATATGATTTGAGAGAATTAGAACATAAAGTTTTTGTGCAAAAGGTGAGGAAAAATTTCAGATTTGAACCAGTATTTATAGGCAAAAGATTCTGACAGAGGAGCGTATGCCGGCCCCCTTAATTGTGTGCCGGCCCCCTTAAAATTAAGGGGGCCGCCCATGTGAAACGGCCAGAATCTTTGTCTTTTTCTGGGGAAAGTTTATTTGGTGAAAATTTAACTGAATTTGGTTAAAAATTTGAATTCATATATTTATTATGAAATAAACATTTTCCTTGAATTACCAGAATTGTTTTTCTTAAATATATAAAATGTTTATACTATTTTATATAATTTGTAATTAGTAAATAAACCTTCCTTTGATCATAAAATGTATTAGACACTTGTTTATTCATACCTTAAGTGAATTAGTTGGATATAATGATATTTTGTCACTAAATACTTATTTACCTAATGATTTTACGTTTAATGAGTTTATATTTTATGATCGTCAAAACATAGGGATATCGAAAAATATTAATAACGTTTTTACGCATTATTTATATCAACAAAAGTAATCACTTTGACAACAAGAGGAAATGGGAAGATAATAGAAAGAGCAACAACTATAACAACCCCAACAACCGCTACAACAACAATCAGTATCGTAACAACAATCACCATCACCAACAGAATAGGAGACAGGAGACTGTTAAGGCATTTGTGGCTACACAAGGAGGAGCGAATGTTGGACAACAAACTCTTTGTGGGAAGTGCCACTAGGTTCATACTGGACCATGTGCTGTGAGATGTATGAAGTGTCAAAAGGTTGGTCACGTTTCAAGGTTTTGTAAGAATAAGGTTGTGGCGATAGGAGCAAATGCCCAGCCTGTGGTTACATGTTTGGGATTTGGAGAGCGTGGACACTATAGGGGACAATGCCCGAAGAATGCTGGACAAAGAAATGTAGGTGCTCGAGGTAGAGTGTACGTGATCGAAAATGGAGAGCCACATGAAGATCCGAATGTTGTCACTGATACGTTTCTTCTCAACAACCTTCGTGTTAAAGTTTTGTTTGATTCGGGTGCCGATATGAGTTTTGTGTCTTCTAAGATTGCGCCGTTACTTCGACTTACCGCTACTCTATTAGACGTTAGCTATAGTATTGAGTTAGCTGATGGTAATCTAGTTGACACCCGCACCGTGATCCGTGGTTGTACCCTTAATCTGTTAGATCACCCGTTTAGTATTGATTTGATGCCAATCGAACTCAAAAGCTTCGACGTGATAGTTGGAATGGATTGGTTATCCAAGAATCGAGCGAGCATTGTTTGTGGAGAATGAGTTGTTCATATCCCTCTCAATGATGAGATCTTGATTGTTCGAGGTGATAGGAGTGGAACTCGCCTGAACATTATATCATGTCTCAAGACCATGAAATACCTTGAGAAAGGATGTCACGCATTCCTAGCACACATGGCTAAGAAGGAGTCGGGAGAGAAGCGACTCGAGGATGTTCCTGTAGTGCGTGAGTTTCCTGAAGTATATCCTGAAGATTTTCCGGGACTTCTGCCAGCCCGACAAGTGGATTTTCGTACCGACTTAGTTCCAAGAGCTGCACATGTTGCACGTGCACCATATCGTTTAGCGCCATCGAAAATGGAGGAGTTATCTAAGCAATTGCAAGAGCTGTTGGATAAAGGATTTATTCGACCGAGTTCTTCGCCCTAGGGAGCTCCAGTGTTATTCGTGAAGAAGAAGGATGGAACATTTAGGATGTATATCGACTACCGAGGATTGAATAAGTTAACCGTGAAGAACCGTTACCCGTTACCGAGGATTGATGATTTATTTGATCAATTGCAAGGATCGAGTTACTACTCTAAGATTGACTTGAGGTCTGGTTATCACCAACTCAGGGTTCGGGAAGAGGATATTCCCAAGATAGCATTTAGGACCCGTTATGGTCATTATGAGTTTCAAGTTATGCCTTTTGGTTTGACCAATGCGCCTACAGTGTTCATGGACCTCATGAACCGAGTGTGCAAGCCTTATCTAGATAAGTTCGTGATAGTCTTTATCGATGATATTTTCATCTACTCAAAGAGCGAGGAAGAGCACAAACAGCATTTGGCTACGATTCTTAAGTTGCTCAAGGACGAGCAGTTGTACGCAAAGTTCTCTAAGTGTGAGTTTTGGATTCGGAAAGTTCAAGTTTTGGGTCATGTGATTGATAGTGAAGGATTACATGTGGATCCCGCTAAGATTGAGGCGATTGAGAAATGGGCAACGCCAGTTAACGCCACAGAAATTCGTCAATTTCTAGGATTGGCTGGGTATTATAGGAGATTCATCGAGGGATTCTCCAAGATATGTAAACCGTTAACTGCATTGACTCACAAGGATAAGAAGTACGAATGGGGAGAGGAAGAAGAGAAGGCATTTCAGACTTTGAAGCAGAAGCTTTGTAGTGCACCAATCTTGGCTTTGCCAGATGGAGTAGAAGATTTTGTGGTTTATTGTGATGCCTCGTATCAAGGGTTAGGAGCAGTTTTGATGCAACGAGAGAAGGTTATAGCATATGCTTCCCGACAACTTAAGACTCATGAAGAGAAGTATACCACTCATGATTTGGAGTTAGGAGCCGTGATTTTTGCCCTTAAGTTGTGGAGACATTATCTTTACGGTACTAAGTGTGTTGTCTTTACCGGCTGCAAGAGTTTACAGTATATTTTGGATCAGAAGGAGTTGAATATGCGACAACGACGATGGTTGGAGACGTTGAGCGATTATGATTGCGAGATACGATACCACCCTGGAAAAGCTAATGTTGTAGCTGATGCATTGAGTCGCAAGGAACATTTAAAACCATTACGCGTTCGAGCTTTAGTTTTGACGATTAACTCGAAATTACCCACTCAGATTTTGCAAGCACAAGAAGAAGTCGTGAAAAAAGGAGAGCTTAAGGAAGAGAAAGTTGATGGGATGATTAGAAAGGAGAAACTTGAGAAACGTTCAGATGGAATTTTGTGTTACAAAGGAAGAAGTTGGGTACCTTTGTTCAGAGGACTGAGAGACTTGATTATGCTCGAGTCTCATAAGTCAAAGTATTCTATTCGCCCAGGATCTGACAAGATGTATCAGGATGTGAAGAAGTTATATTGGTGGCCCAATATGAAAGTTGAGATTGCAGATTATGTCCGTAAGTGTCTTACGTGCGCCAAGGTTAAGGCTGAACATCAGAAACCGTCTGGTTTACTAGAACAACCTGAGATCCCAAAATGGAAATGGGAAAGAATAACAATGGATTTTGTCACCAAGCTACCAAGGACTTCGACAGGATTCGACGCTATTTCGGTAATAGTCGATCGATTGACTAAATCCGTACACTTTTTGCCAATCAAAGAGAATTACAGCATGGATAAGTTGACCAGGCTTTACGTAAAGGACATTGTATCTCAACATGGAGCGCCAGTGTCTATTATCTCAGATCGAGACGGCAGGTTTACTTCGAACTTTTGGAAGTCACTTCAAGATTCGTTTGGTACGAACCTTGACATGAGTACCGCTTACCATCCATAGACCGATGGTCAAAGCGAGAGAACCATCCAGACTTTGGAAGATATGTTGCGTGCATGTGCGATTGATTTTGGGAATGGATGGGATGTCCATTTGCCTTTGATTGAGTTTTCCTACAACAATAGTTACCACGCGAGTATTAAAGCCGCGCCGTTTGAAGCACTCTATGGTCGGAGACGACCGAGAAGATTGCTCAGATTAAAGACCGATTGAAAGTTGCTCGTGACCGTCAGAAGTGTTACGCTGACGTGAGACGTAAACCCCTAGAGTTTTAGGTAGGACATAGGGTTATGTTGAAGGTATCGCCTTGGAAAGGTGTGATCAGGTTTGGTAAGAAGGGAAAGTTGAATCCCCGTTATATAGGACCATTTAAGATTGTGAAGAGGATTGGTCCTGTGGCATATAAGCTAGAGTTGCCACCGGAGCTCAGTAAAGTTCACCCTACTTTCTACGTGTCGAATTTGAAGAAGTGTTTGACCGATGAGACCGCTGTAATTCTCCTTGAGGATATTGAGATTGATGAGCAATTGCATTTTGTTGAGGAGCCCGTTGAAATCATTGATCGCGAGGTTAAGCGATTGAAGAAGAGTCGTATTCCTCTTGTGAAGGTTTGTTGGAATTCCAAGAGAGGACCAGAGTATACTTGGGAACGGGAGGACGAGTTTAAACGCAAGTACCCAAATCTTTTCAAAGCCAGGACTGGCAACTCAAACTAAATCCGGGACGGATTTCTAAATAAGATGTATGTGATGTAACCTCCGGTACATTTTCTAAACCTATTACTAGCCAAAATATTTATTTTTGCACCTGAGACACATTAAAACTTTTATTTGTGATTATTTTGGTTTGAGAAACGTGAGATATATTGGAAACGAGAACTTTATTCCTTGATTGACTCAGCACAACCTAGAACACTCGAATTGTATTGCATTTGCCAAATTATTTGAATTATTTTGAGTTTTGGAAAAACTCTGAAGTTTATGCTTGATTTTATTGGAAAAATTATTTCGTAAACAATGGCGCAAGTTTCATAAATTTTTGTGTCCGTTTGCTATGTCGTTCGAGCCCCGGAGCGTTTATTGTTAGAATTTTGTTTCGTTGACAACCTTGGTCCCTAGAATATCACCCTCCACTTACCCTACACTTTCAATTAATACCAAACCTACCCTATACTTATTACACCATATATATATATATATATATATATACCCACAACTCACCCCATTCTTCATTTTTATTTAAATAAAACACACACACTCCACCAAATTCTCTCTCTCTCTCTCTTGAATATCCGGCCGCCGCCCCCTAGCCGGAACACCAGCAGTTTTCGACAACCGCCACCGGAAAATTTTCCGGCCACCCATCTTCTTACACCATCTTGTAGATTGGGACATCCCCGACACCACCGTACCACACCCGCGACCCCAAACACCCCGTATAACCCTCACGCGCCACCACCGCCGCGACCATCACCACCGAGAGTCTCCACCACCACCACCGTCCTTCCTACCACCGGTATAGCAACACCCCGCCACCCCTTTTCTTATTTTCTTTTTAATTTTGAAAACCATAGTTTTATATTTTTAAATAAATCCGATTTTAATATTAAAAGTTTTATAAAAATGTTTTTGATATGTTTTTAAACCCAAAACTCGTGTGGATTCTTGTTGTTTTCGACTTGGCCGCGACTCGGATGAACTCACCGAGTCAACTCGTGAATCGGTGAGGGTTGTGAGATTTATTATTGTTGTTGTTTGATATTAGTGACGAGGGGAGTATATTTTTGTGTTTGGATTTGATATCGAGGGTCCGTTTGGTTTTGTTGTGTCTCGGCAGCCATGAGCCACCACCACCGAGCCTTGGGTGGTGGTGGGCAGGGAGTATTAATATTATTGTTGTTGTTGTTTGAGTGTTTGGAGTAGTTTGGTTGAGTTTGGTTTGGATTTGGCTTCGTTTGGGTTGAGCCGAGGAGACGGGTGAGGCTTGGGTTGGATTTGGTTTACTTCCGGGATTATTTGTGTGACTTGGGTTGATTTTGGAGTTCTTGAAATTGTCGTGATGATTATTTTTGAGTATTGTTTGATTTCTAGTCTCAGGATATTGATATGGGTTAAACGGTAACTAAAATAATAAAACGGATAATATATAAATATGAAACCTAAAATAAATTGTTATAGTTAAGTGGATTTCATATCGGACATGATTCCGTATTATGACATTGTGAGCTTGAATTGGACGTATTGGATTTATGGCCTTGGTTATTTGGATGTTATGGACCCTTTGGTACACGAGACGGTAGGGTACGTTAGGCCCGTAAAGATCTTAACGTACCTGGAACCCGAACAAATACAAAATGGTCGATAAAACCTAAACAACTAATGGACTACGCGAATGATATATCCAATCATATTTACTTATATATATATATATATATATATATATATATATATATATATATATATATATATATATATATATATATATATATATATATATATATATATATATTAATATAGTTTAAAAATAAAGAGTAGTTGACTCGGGAAATGTTATATAAACGGGCAGGTCATGCCGAAATTTTATAAAATTCTTTATAAACTTAAATTATTTTACCAAACATTATCATTATTTCAAAACCTTTTATTTCAACATTATTTTGGGGAAAACGGGTAAAAATCCGAGACTTATTGTTACGTATTATTTATTTATTTCATTTGAGAGAGTTTTCCACATTCTTTATTTCTTTTCTTTTCATTTCTTTTCGACGATTTTCTTTGAGGAGTTCTTTCGTCTTTCTTGTGCATTTGGTTGATTCGCCGACTTATTTCTTTTCTAGACTTTCTTGTCTCCCACACGAGACTTTACGAAATCTATTTCTTTCAATTGCCATTGTATTTATAAAACTTTTACTCAAGCATTGTTTATTGAGATATTCGAGTATAGTTCTAAGTTATGCCATTTATATTGATTAGGTTGTGCTGAAGTTCATTTGCTGTGACGCATTGTTTGATTGGTTACTATATCTCGTAACCTGCTGCTATTGTTAAGGTATGATTCATAGCCCCGTTTTTTATATTTTAATTGTTTATAAACCCATGGGGTGAAACACATGCTTTAAATGTTTTCTAAGCACAAGTATTTTTAGTATGCTTTTCCTGAATGATATATATTCCTGACGATGTGTTAAGTAGCTTGTCTTGCCGGAAAGACCCTCAGATCATGAGCCATTAATCACTTGCGAGTGAACGCGAACTTAGTTTATAGGCCTATAGGATTGACCATCCCATTCGTAGTTGTCAAGGGCTTGACATGCGGGTGTACTACTTTCGATTTTGTTGGGTATTGGCAAGTACCCGGCCTCGGGGGCACTTATATTATAAATTCCGCGGTTATTGTTTATGTTAGTACAATGTTACTAACGATTGGTTTGGTTAACGTTTGTGTGTCATGAGCTTAGTACCATCAACCGCATGTATGCACTGGGATGCCTATAGATATTGGGTGTTACCTTGATTACCCTGGTATTAGCATTTGTTGCTTATATCATATGGTTAAAACCCTTGTTCTCAACTTTATTATTTTAAACCTATGGATTACACTCAACCTTCGTGTTGACTTTTAAGCATGTGTTTCTCAGGTACTGCTACAAATTAGTTTTGGAGCTTTATGATATGGGCTTGGCGGAGTGGCAAGGTCGATGGAGTCTTTTTGTCAAGGCAGCTTTATTATCTTTACTATATTTACTTTCATATCATTCGTAAAACCTTGGTGTGTCTTACTTATTTCCGCTGCTAAACTTTGTTAAATGTTTTCCGCTGCTAAACTTTGTAAACTTTCCGCTGCAAACTCTATTTTATTATTTCCGCTGCTACTTTGATTTAAGAGTCCTTGTACTCTAAACGGTTTATAATTCGAATGATATGTTTTGCAACATTTATAAACGTCCCGTGTTGTGGTCGTTAGCTATAAATGTGCTTGGTTTCTATTTGCGTAGTGCCCCAAGTATGTTAGCTGCCGTATTTTGAGTTGGGGGTGCTACAACAACAGGTAAAACAAACCGAGGTCACGCAAGTCTTTCCATCAAGATCCGATATCTCGATAGGCAATTTTATATAAACCTAACTTAAACATCAAATTCCATATTTCTTTAACATATTCTTTAAATTTTACTTATGCACTAAAATTTGTTTAAATATCAACCTTAGACCTAGATAAATTTTTTGTTTTTATATTAGGAAAATATAAACTTCTCTGATAATACAACGTGTAAAAAGTGCAAACTTAGTAGCAAAACTAATTAAAAATGGGAAAAAATGAAAAATGGTCTTCTAATTTTATGAGAAATTACATTTAAACCCATGAATGCTATAATTTTATTGGGTATCTTTTCTCAATTTATCAATATTTGTGTTTGCATATCAATATTTACATATGATATGCGATCTCTGTTTATATTGTTTTTGTAACCATTCAATTATGATATTTGCAAACATCATTTACATTTATATCTTGATATTGCGTTCACAGTGTTGTGTTTTTTTTTCTCTTACCGCGGATACTTGAGGTTTTTTGACCCAACTTATTATGACTTAAATATGAGAAATAAGCCATAAACTAAAAAATTGCCAAAAATATATTGACGTCTGAGATATAAGCCAACTCAAATAAGCACATAAGCCCCGAAAATTAGCTTAAACAAACACTCCCAAACTATGAAATATGGATTTTTGCATTCTTTGAGGATCATTTATCGGTTAGCTTTTGTTTTCGTATCATATAGTTAGTTTTGGTACCATTCGGTCATGTTAGACTATTATCTCATTGATATCTAGAGAAAACTAGTTCACCATCTTTGCTCTCAATCAAAAATTTTAATTTTACTAATGATGTGTAATTTCATACATTTTTTAAGGGTCGTTTAGCCTCTAAACTCGTGTACTTTTGATCATATATTGCCCTAAATTGCTTCTATTTGAGTTTTAGATACTTGGGAGTGAAAATGCCAAAAATTTACAAGTTTTGGGCTTGATTGGATGATGAACGATGAAAGACAACAAATTAATCAACGCGACCATCATCTTTGATGTGCTCAAGGAAGTGTGCACTCCACACTTCCCTAACTCACAACCGAGTATGATATGAATCCCATAGGTCTCTAGTAAATCGCAATTACCTAAAATATTTGATGAGCATAAAATTACCAACATATAATTGTTACTTTTGTAGTGGAGTGATCAATCAATGAGTTAGAATTTACAAAATCACCATTTGGTAACAATCAAAGTTATTTTAGAATTTCGCATTAACTTTGTTAGAGTTTTTAGAGCTTTGCTTTATTGCCAATGTTTGTTTTAGAATTTCGCATTAACTTTGTTAGAGTTTTTAGATCTTTACTTTATTGCCAATGTGTATATGCGTATTTTCGTTAATAATAGGATGAAAAGGATTTACATGTTAAAGTTATCATGATTTTCGGTTTATACAATCCTCAAATTAGATGACATCGAGTCTTGTTTTTGGTTTCATTTTAACTACGGTTGTATGGACATACATGTGACCTTAAGTATATTTGGTGGTAATTTTCGACAGCCCACAGATTCTTGAATAAATATGAAAAAGGTTAAATAATGTGAACACAAAAATAATATGCCAACACATTAATGAGAATTCTATTTCTAGCTCAGGATTAATCGGGTAGTTGTCCACTGTTTAATGTGTTGAGATAATATTGCAAAGCTCTTTATGTACTAATACATGCATTTACAAAACTTATGCAACACAAAATCTATTAGGAAATTTATATAATTTTCAAAACTTTCATAATAACTTTATCATTTATGATTTATCTATTGACCAATGTTAGAAAATTTAATAGGTTCATAAACCACAACTACATAGTAATATACATCTTAGCTGTTATGCGAAAAAGTGGTTGAGGTAAATGACAAATAAATAGTTACATTTGTGATTTAGCTCTTTACTTTGTTATTTACTTTTTTTAGTTGTTGTTATTTAGCTCTGAAATTTGTTAAGGCTGTGCTACATTTGGATTTTTCAGGGTTTTTAAGACTTCAAAATTTGCTGTGAAGAGCATATCGGGTAAAGAAGGCGAAAATGGAGTGTTCTTTCTCTTCATTCTTTTTAAAGACTTCAGGTATTTTATTGATTTTTAATATTCGAAATACACAACTTCTATAAATTTATTATGATTTGAAAAGGTTTTTTTGCCCTGATTGGTCCTGGAAGGTCAACTAAGTTAACCAATGTGAGTGGTCAACCAAGTCAAACGTCTCAGACCAACTAACCAAGGAGTACAGTGAATCCCCGGGTCGTTATGTCCCAGCGAGGTGTGCAATTGTATTTGAAAACGTTTAAAGTGATCGGGTGATTTAACAGAAAGGTCAGGATTTTGATTATTATGATTACACTACGAGATTATGATTGAGAATAGCTTGGAAACACAATATTAACAATTACTGATGATCAGATAACCTAAAAACGTGAGTTAAACCTAAAAACGCGCGTTTAAATTTAAAATAAACTCGAACGCGCAAAATAAAAAGTGAAACGGGAGCAAATAAAGTCCAACGAATATGAAAATTATATTTTTACAATCCTAATGATAAAAGAAAATTTTTAGAAAAAGAAAATTAATTTTTACACTATTTAATTATTTATTATTAATTAATTACTAATTTCCTAATTAATTTTAATTATTTAAATTACACTAAATTATAATTAATTATGAAATTTAACTAGAAAAATGAAAATTAAATTTAGAAAAATCTAAAATATTATAAAACTAATTTTAAAACAAAAAATCTATTTTTCCTACTTTTTAATTAATTATTACTAATTAAAAACTAATTATATTAATTAAACTATTTAAACTAAATTAAATTGTTATAAATACTAAATGAAAATTAGTGTTGACATAAATAATGTCTTAAAACATTGTTAGCATATTAACAATGTCTCTATGTTTTGATAATTACAAAGCATAAACTCATTAATCTAAAACTTATGACGTAAACAAGTTTTTAGTGCTTAATATTTGTCTTTGCTTCCATATCACTTAAGGTATGAATAAACAAAGGGTTTATTACATTTCATGATCAAAGGAAATTTTTTTTCTAATCACTAAAATTTTTATAAAATGTATTAAACATCTTATATCTTTTACAAAATTACTTTTGAAATTAAAAGAATATGTTTAATTTATTATAAATATATGATTTCAAATTTCTAACAAAAAATGGCAAATTCTATCCAGAAAAATATTCCCCACTAAAAGACAAGAAAAACCAACGTTCGGAAGGGGCGGCCCCCTTAATTCCTTAGGCGGCCCCCTTAGTCATTAAGGGGACCGGCCACTAATTAAGGGGACCGACCACGCTCCAGAACAGTATTTTTCTCCCCTATAAATACTGGTTCACTCCTCAGAATTTTCTCACCTTTTGCACTTCTAAACTTTCTGATCTAGATCCAAATCTCTATTCTCTTATCCTTTGATCATAAGTGTATAATTCTTTGTTTCAAAGTGATCCAACCTTCATCCTCTCAAGTGCAAGAGAAGAATACTTCTATCCCTCAAGACAAGAAGTATTACAACTTGTTGTGATCTCCACATCCAAGTTGTTGGTGCATCATCAAAGATCATTTACATTATTCTTTGTGAAAATTGTTGTGAATATTTGATTGTAGATAGTTGTGCTAGATATAGATTGTGTGATTAGTTAGTAGCTTGATGTGAAGAAGAAAAGCTAGGAACTAGATTGGTGTGAAGAAGATACGTTTGGAGTAGTTAGTTGTGAAGTAGATTGATTTGAAGAAGTTGTGTAGAAGTTGTGACTTAGGTGTGACGAAGTTGTGGTGTGTAAATTGGTGTGTACGGTTTTCTCCGCCATAAGGGAGCTTGTTGATATAGTGAAGAAAACTCTCGAGTTAGGTACTCGGGGAGTGGAGTAGGGCAAGGAAGGTGTCCTTGTAGCCGAACCACTATAAATCTCTTGTCTCGCGGTTCGATCTTTCCATCTCTTACTTTTTTCATTACTTATCATTGTAATATATTGTGTAGTGTTAATTGTTTATATTGTACAAGACTTGAGATCACATATTATCGAATCTAAGTCTTTAAAAGCTAAGTAAACTCTAAAACTAATTTTGTAACGAATTAAAAAGACGTAAAACTATTCAACCCCCCTTCTAGTTTTCCACAATTGGTATTAGAGCCACGTCTAGCAAGATTTTTAAAATATATTGTATTTTAAAACTTGTAACGATCTATGGAATCTGAAAAATATTTAGATGGACAATCTATGCAAAGACCACCACTATTTGAAAGTGATGGATTTTTATATTGGAAAAATAGATTCGAAACATATGTGAAATCAAAAGATCTTGATCTTTGGCATATTATTACCTTTGGTGATTTTCCTCTTATTCAATATAATGTTGAAACTAAAATGAATGAAATTGTATCTTTTGAAGAACAAAATGATGATTTGAAAAAGAAATTAGCAAAAAATAATGAGGCTAAAATGGTAATTTATAATGCGTTACCACGCAAAGAATATGAAAGAATTTTTATGTGTAAAACCGCCATAGAAATTTGGGATTCTTTACTAATAACTTACCAAGGTAATAGCCAAGTCAAAGATAATAAAATAGATCTTCTTGTACAACAATATGAACAATTTACGATTCCGGAAAAGGAATCAATTGATAATGCTTTTGCTAAGTTTAACACTATCATCACAAGTTTAAAAGCACTTGATGACACATTTTCTAGTAAAAATTGTGTTAGGAAATTTCTTAGGGCATTGCATCCAAAATGGCGAGCTAAGGTCACAACAATTGAAGAATCAAAGAACTTGATGACGTTATCACTAGATGAACTAATTGGCAACTTGAAGGTTCATGAAGAAATCATAAGAAGAGATTCGGAAACGGTCAAAGTCAAGAAAGAACAAACCAAATCCATTGCTCTAAAAGCCAAAAAGGAACCTAGTGATGATGATGATGATTCAAGTGACGAAAGTGAAGACGAAGAATATGCAATGGCCGTAAGAAAATTCAAGAAATTCTTCAAGACACGAGGAAGATTCACTAGATCATCACGAGACGAAAAAAAAGCATTCCAAAGGAATAGAAGTGACAACTACAGGAAAAGAAAGTGCTTTAGATGTGGAAGTCCTAATCATCTCATTGGCGAATGTCTAAAGCCACCGGGTTATGAAAATCAAGGTGCTTTTGTTAGTGGAACATGGAGTGATAGTGACAAAGAAGAGGTTGAAAAGCCAAGAGAAGAAAAGTGTTTTATGGCAAAAGAAACCGACGAAATATGTTTAGGAATTGACTTGGAACCTGACGAATGGATCAAAGATAGCGGATGTTCGAGGCACATGACGGGGAACCGCAAGCTATTCTCTACATACAAGGCATACAATGGAGGTAACGTTATTTTCGGTAGTGACTTACGTGGAAAAATCATTGGCAAAGGTACGATTTCTCAAGACTCACTTACTATTGAAAATGTAGAGCATGTAGATAAATTAACATATAACTTGCTTAGTGTAGGACAAATATGTGATAATAAATGTAGAGTCACATTTACCGAAGAGGATAGCGAAATAGTTAAGAATGGAAAAATTATAGGTAGAGGAATTAGGAAAGGAGGCATATATGTTATGAAACTAGGAAACAAACCTGAGGATAGGATATGCCTAACGACCCTAGATGAAAACTCTACATTGTGGCATAGGAGATTAGGACATGCTAACATGCAACAAATACAATCTTTGGCCTCTAAGGAATTAGTTAGAAATTTGCCTAATCTAAAATATGACAAGCATTTTTGTGATGCATGTAAAATTGGAAAACAAGTCATGCTAGTCACAAAGCTAAGAATATAGTATCCACTACTAGGTGCCTAGAATTATTACATATGGATCTTTTTGGTCCATCCGCTGTGCGGAGCTATGGAGGAAACAAATATACCTTAGTAATAGTAGATGACTACTCACGATACACTTGGACTAGGTTTTTAAGTGACAAAACCCAAGCCTTTGAAAAATTCGAAATATTTAGTAAAATGATTCAAAATAAATTAGGATGCTCAATAGTTTCCATTAGGACGGACCATGGTAGGGAATTTGATAACGAAGTACAATTCGGAAAATATTGTGAGTTAAATGGAATATCTCACAATTTCTCCGCTCCTCGTACTCCTCAATCAAATGGCGTAGTAGAAAGAAAAAATAGGTCACTACAAGAAATTAGTAGAACTATGTTAAATGAACTATCCATCCCACAAAAATTTTGGTGTCACACCGTAGATACATCAACTTATATTTTAAATAGGGTATCAATTAGAAGAATTCTAGGAAAAACTCCTTATGAGTTATTAAGAGGTAGAAAACCAAACTTAAGCTACTTTAGGGTATTTGGAAGTAAATACTATATTTTAAACACTAAGGACTATCTCACTAAGTTTGATCCAAAATCATATGAAGGAATATTTTTAGGATACTGACAAAATAGCAAAGCATATATAATACTTAACAAACACTCCATGAAAGTAGAGGAATCATTAAATGTAACATTTGATGAAACACCACCACCTCCTAAAACGTTACCTTTAGAAGATGATGACTTAGTCGAAGATGAAGCTATTGAGGTTAGTAAAACAAAACCCATAGGAAATGATAATGAAGACATTCACTTAGAAAATAACGAAACTGTTAATATTAAAGAATCTAGATCACATCCATTAGATAATATAATAGGACATCTTAACCAAAGAACCCTTAGGTCACAAGCCCAAGATAAAAACAGTTTCTTTTGTTTCCTCTCAGCAATAGAACCTAAGAATATTAGCGAGGCTTTAAAGGATGAAAGTTGGGTTATAGCTATGCAAGAAGAATTAAATCAATTTAAGGCAAATGATATTTGGGAATTAGTCCCAAATCCAAAGGATATGACCATCATAGCAACCAAATGGGTATATAGGAATAAGTTAGACGAGAATGGAATAGTTACTAGGAATAAAGCTAGGTTAGTTGCCCAAGGTTATAATCAACAAGAAGGAATTGATTATGACGAAACTTATGCCCCCGTAGCTAGACTAGAATCGATTAGGATATTACTTGCCTATGCTTGCGCCCTAGATTTTAAGTTATTCCAAATGGATGTGAAAAGTGCATTCCTTAACGGTTTTATCAATGAGGAGGTATATGTGGCACAACCTCCAGGATTCATTGACTTCGCAAAACCTGATTATGTTTATAAGTTAAAGAAAGCTTTGTATGGACTCAAACAAGCTCCCAAAGCTTGGTATGATCGATTAAAAGCTTTTCTTATTAAACATGATTATTCCATGGGAATGGTAGATAAAACTCTTTTCACTAAAAGGAAAGACCCAAATCTCATCATTGTCCAAATATATGTTGATGACATTATATTTGGATCGACTTGTCAAGACATGTGTGATGAATTTGCCAAAATCATGCATGATGAGTTTAAGATGAGTATGATGGGTGAACTTAACTTCTTCCTAGGATTACAAATAAAACAATTAGAAGATGAAATATTTTTTAACCAATCTAAGTACATTAAGGAAATGCTTAAGAAATTTGGCCTAGAAGACTCAAAACCCATGAAAACTCCCATGTCTACGGAGGTAAAGCTCACAAAGGACGATGAAGGTGAGTCTGTAGATAACACCAAGTATAGAGGAATGATAGGTAGTTTACTATACTTGACGGCAAGTAGACCCGACATCATGTTTAGTGTCTGCCTTTGTGCCCATTTTCTAGAGGATCCCAAAACCTCTCACCTAGAAGCGGTTAAGCGTATCTTCCGATATGTTAAAGGCACTATACACTTAGGATTATGGTATCCTAAGGAATCCGGCATAGAAACCATTGTCTATGCGGATTCGGATCATGCGGGAGACTACGTAGATAGAAAGAGCACTAGCGGTATTTGCACGTTTATGGGATGTTGTCTAACGTCTTGGTTTTCGAAGAAGCAAACCGCTCTTGCTATTTCTACCACCGAAGCCGAATATGTAAGCGCCGGAAAGGCATGTCAACAAGCACTATGGATGAAACAAGCTCTCGTAGACTATGGCATTAGGTTAGAAAATGTCCCCATTATGTGCGATAATAAAGGTGCGATAGATTTAAGTAAAAACCCGGTGCAACACTCTAGGACTAAACACATAGAAATACGTCACCATTTTCTTAGGGATAATGTACAAAAAGGAAATATATCTATAGAAAAGGTTGCATCGGAAGACAACATCGCGGATATATTCACAAAACCCCTTAAGCGTGAATTATTCAACCACTTGCGTTTAGGATTAGGAATGATGGAACAAGTTGACTAAATTATATTGAATTAATTCAAATTTATACTTGCATGAAATTTATTTTTCTTTCATTTCACCTTTTCTGAGTCTAGAAATCTATTTCGCACAAAACTAAAGATTGAGAAGATTTATTTTCTTTGCATAAACCTTTTTGTAAAACTCAATCAATTTTCTCTAAAAATTATTCTCACAATCTAGGAATCACATGAAGATCATTTTCCTTGCATTGTTGACTAATTCTAAAAACATTGTATTTCAAAATCATGCATAAACTCTCATGTTGATATAAATAATTGACTGAAAACATTATTCATATCTTCCGATATCTCTATGTTTTGATAATCACAAAACTTAAACTAATCAAACCAAAGATCATGACGTAAACACGTATTTAGTAATAAATAATCACTTTCACCAACAAATCACTTAAGGTATGAATAAACAAAGTGTTTAGTGCAATGTATGATCAAAGGGGTAGTTAATTAATTAACACAAAGTTTATTTAATCATATAAACATATTATATATTTTTGAAAAACACTTTTGGTAATAAAGAAAAATATTTTAATCATACTAAATATATGATTTCAAATATTTAACCAAAATCAGTTAGTTTTTCACCAAATAAACTTTCCCCACTAAAAGACAAGTTTTCTGGCCGTTACAGATGGGTGGCCCCCTTAATTATAAGGGGTGGTCCCCTTAATTTTAAGGGGGCCGGCCATGAATTAAGGGGACCGGCTACGCTCCTCTGTCAGATTCTTTTGTCTATAAATACCACCTTAAACCTGGATTTTTTCCTCACCTTTTTGCACAAAAACTTTCTGTTCTAGATCTCCATTTCAATCCTAAAAATCCTTTGATCATTTCATAAGCCTTTGTTTCCAAGTGATCCAAAGTCTCATTCTTTCAAGTGCAAAGAGAAGAATACTTCTATTAGAAGTATTACAACTTAGTATCATCTTGCTATCTAAGTTGTTTGTTTACATTTTCTTGTATATCTTTCATACTTTGGTGAATAAGGTGTATGTATTAGTTAACTAGATTTAGTTGAAGAATCTAGAATTGTTGTAAGTGTGAAGTGTAACTTGAAGTGAAGAAGAAGGGTTAGATAGTAGTGGTGATAGGAGATTGTAGCAATAGGATCTTGTAGTGAAGAAATTAAGGATCTCTAGTGGAGAAGACTAGAAGACATTTGTAGATTGAAGTTGTGAAGACATTAGTGGCTTGAAGGTGTCAAGACACTAGTGCATTGAAGTTGTAAAGATATTAGTGACTTGAAGGTGTCAAGACATTAGTACTTTGAAGGTGTGAAGAGAATAGAAGATTGGTGTATAGAAGATTGGTGTGTAGAAGATTGGTGTGAAGAAAATAGTTGATTGGTGTGTAGATTGGTGTGAAGATTGGTGTGTAGATTGGTGTGTAGATTGGTGTGAAGATTGGTGTGTAAATTGGTGTGTATATTGGTGTGTACGGTTTTCTCCGCCATAAAGGAGGTTTTTGATCTAGTGAAGAAAACTCTCGAGTAGGTGACTCGGGGAGTGGAGTAGGGCAAGGAAGGTGTCCTTGTAGCCGAACCACTATAAATCCTTTGTGTCTCGGTTTGATCTTTCCATCTCTCACTCTTTGATTTATTACTTACTTGCATTTCACACATAGTCATAATTGATAGTATTGTGCATATGTTGATTTCACATAAAGATCAAACTAAAATTCATTCATAAAACTAATCTTACAAAAACCAACCTAGTACATATAATTATATTTATACACTACTACACATATATATGCTTACATAAAATATATGAAATTGTATATTCTTTCCAAACATTATACATAAGCATTGTATATATAAAACCTTTAATAAATCTTGTATTTATACTTTTGTAGTTAAGTGTTTTGAAATTGTACATTATACATAAGTAGTATTTATACAAAATCATAAATTAACTAGTATATATATTTATGTATTAAAGTGATTTGAAAGTTTTATCTTAGAAACTATCTTTTATAAAATAAGCAAAACGAAAAAGACGTAAAACTATTCAACCCCCTCTTCTAGTTTTCCACAATTGGTACCAGAGCCACGTCTAACAAGTTTTTTAAAATATACTGTATTTTAAAACTTGTAACGATCTATGAAATTCGAAAAATATCTAGAAGGAGAATTTACGCAAAAACCACCATTATTTGAAAATGATCATTTTCTTGAATGGAAAAATAAATTTGAAAATTATGTGAAATCAATAGATCTTGATCTTTGGCATATTATTTCAATTGGTGATCTTAAACTAACCAAAATGGATTTTGAAAATCAATATAATAATCTTCAAATAAAAATTGATAAAAATACTAAAGCTAAATTACTTATTTTCAAAACTCTACCAAATGTTGAATATGAAAGATTATTTCCTTGTAAAACCGCAAATGATATTTGGAAATGCCTTTTAAAGTTTTACCAAGAGAAATGTAAAACCAAAGATGATAAACTTGATATTGCACATGAAATAGTTACTCTAGAAAATTTAATAGATAAATATTGAGTTGAAATAAACACATGTACTACTAGTTCAAATGTGATCATTGAAGGTACCAATAATGAAGAACACATGTGTCAAATCCGAAGAAAGCATGTTAATAAATCATGGTGCAACAAGGACGATAAAGACGATGTAAATACGGAATACGTGAACATCCTAACAAATGTTAATACAAATAGTGATGACAAGGATTACATGCTCCAAGATCCAAGCAATACTACAAACAAAACATGGAGCGACATGAACAATGGAATTGATCACCGTATAGCGAGTGAAGATTGTACAAGTACAAATAAGGTACAATTCAAAACCAAACATTTTTGCTATGATCAATTTACATTAGAATTTTCAAAAATGGAAAATAACTTCAAACACTTTTGCAACATTGACTCAAAAATTATTTTTAAAAATGAATCTTCAACATCCGCTGAAAATAACTTTGAAAAAGAAATAATTTTAGAAGACAAAATGTCTAGACTTGAAAGTAATATTGAAATTGATCTTGAATGTAAAAATTGTCAAGACTATAAACATGAAATTAAAATGGAAAAGGAAAAAGCTAAAATATTGGCAAAATTCGAAAATAGTTCTAAATCTTTAAAATATCTACTTAACATTCAAAAGTCATTTTATGATAAAACCGGATTAGGATTTACGGCAGATGAGTATTTGACAAATACATCAATACAAATAAAATTTGTTAAACCTAATGGAAAAATTTAGAACTATTATTATTTACATCCATTGATTATTTCTCTAGTCAAGAAAGTTATTGTTTGTTTGTTAAAACAAACAAATAATGAATTCTTGTACTTCTCGACGACATCCTCTTCATATGCATTTAAGTGCATTGGATGTTCGCTACTAATCAACTCGGACCCATGAGAATCTGGGTACCAAGCTCTCTGTCATGTGTAGGTAATTAACGATCAAAGGAACTACTACTTTTTGGATCGCTCTATTCGCTTTCTTTCATTTGATGACCATTGACTTTATGGTGTGTTCGTTACTACCTCATGACGAAGGATTCTTGTTCTACCAATCTTAATCTGCACGACTTGTGATGATTGGTGCGACCGATAGTGTTTCTATGATCAAGTCTCCTTGATCCTTTTTGCATTGGGATATTACTTCGCTTCTTCTACTTGCTTTGGGGAAAACCTTCTTGACGTTTTATATTGCTCTCATGACCACTCTTAAAGAAGAGCTGGACCTGAGGTAAGTTTTCTTTTCAAAAACTTGCCTACATTACATTAAGATAGAGTATGCTTCAATTAGTATATCAATATGTTTTAATTTGCAAGTTGCTATGCTTTTAGATCATGAATACCAATATATGCATACATAACATTAGGATAATTAACCCTCTTATTGCTATGTCTATTATCATTTATTTTAGTTTTCATCTATATTGATAATCTTCTATGATCTAGAATAGAATACTTACCATTTGTGCTATATGATCTTACTAGTTGCATTAATAGATGTGTTATAATTAAGACTTGCTAGTGACTCAATATTACAATGTGTCTTGTATACATGCATATATACATATGTCTATATTGCATTCATTGATGATTTTCTTTGTCCTTTCCTATCTCATTGCATTTAGATGTTCAATGTCTACCATATCTCTCTCACATCTTTAGTTGCCATTAGAGATGATTACATGTGACAATGGGCTGAATCGATTCTCTTGAAGTATATCTTTCACCTGAAATTTCTTGATTATCAAAATCAATACATCATATTTAAAAACTTCTCTCTTTGAGTTAAAACCCTTCGAATATCTATTTTATGCTTTTTCGAACAACATGCTTAATCATAAGCTATCATAACATTATTTTGATCTTTATCAAAGCAGAAACATTTTTCTTTTTGAAACAAAACAAAATTTGTTTTATTAGGATACAAACTTGAATGTATTTCAAAACATTAAGCCAAGTATTAGTGAATCAAGAAAACTTCATATTTGGTAATCTTCGATAGGTAAATTTAGGAACTCGATTTCTTCTAAAAGGAGAATGACTACTGGAGAATCTATTGACTAGAAATTCAATTTAACCTAACGGTTGAATTGCTTCTATGTGAGAAGTTGGGTGTGTGTAACCCGTAAAAACAGTCGTGTTTAGCCTGAATTGAGCACCACTAGTAATAGTCTCATACTCATTCTCCAACTTGATTAAATTGCACTTCCTATATATACCTAACGCTAGATTACTTTTATGAACCTTGCTTCTCATTAGATTCTTTCGTTCCCAGATTTATGGCATTAAGTGAAAACTTACTTTCAAACATTGTTGAATAAAACTAAAAACATTTTGTTTAAAATATTATTATTTTCTCACATATGTCATAAATTTTTTTGTGAAAATGACATCCACAATCTAATCAAATCATTTCATGAGAATCATGGTTTGCCCATATGGATCTTGTTTGTAACAAGTCTTGAAGTTCATATAATCATATCTTCCCACTTGTTTATCATAAGCAATCTTAAATTTGTTTGCACTAATCCTACTTACCATTATCTTCATATAGTTGCATACTTAACTAGTTTGCTTTATTGCTTCCTTAGTTACCAAACTTAATTGAAATATTAGTAGATAACATGATTATTAGGAATTAATTGTTCACTCTAATCATTTCTATGATATTCTCTACATTCATGAATAGTATGCTCTATATAGCCTCAAGAGTTGAACTTACTTGAATCCAAATCCAAAAACACAACCTTTTTGAAAATTTTCTGCCAAAAACCCATTTCTGGCATTCTGGGAATCACCAGATGGGCGGCCCCCTTAAATCATAAGGGCGGCCCCCTTAAATTTAAGGGGACCGGCCTCCATTTAAGGGGACCGGCCATCTGATGGTCGGGGATACTGTTGTCTTTATCACTTTTTGACCCATTTCAACATATACTTCCCAAAATTCACAAACATATTTTGTCCCATACTATCCCTCAAATTTTCCTTCCTAAACCACATTTCTCATACACTATAAATACTCTCCTCCCACCATTAATGCCATCACACCCAAACATGTCATCTTCCAACAACCAAAAACCAAAGATTTCAAGAACCGCAAGGATCTCCGTCAAACCCATTTGGAGGAGGAAACTTGATTCTTGTCATAACCCTTGTGATGTTGTTTCAAGTCAACCAACAACTCAACCTCAAACCCACTCAAATGAGTCATCCCACAACCTATCTTCCACTAATACCCTCATTAATGCTTCCTCTTTTGATGAGCATGCTCAATCCCAAAACAACAATCCCAACATCTCAATCAACACTTCACATATTGCTCATTCAACAAAGACATCATCCACTCATGAAGAACCTCTTCCACCCATATCATGTTTTCATGATTACCCAAGCTCAAACATGTTTCCACCACCTAGAGTACCACCACCACTTCCTACAACCTCACATGCCACTCCAATGTTGCATGTGCAAACCTTCACCCAAGACAACTATCATGCTCCACCACCATCACCTTCCTCCGAACACTTGAAGTTCGTTGAGGAGCTAAAAGAGGCACATGAGCTTAGTGCTCTTTTAGCATTACATCTTGCTCAACGCAATTTGGATCCACCACAATCAAGCTCACCATCATCACCACATAACAAAAACCAACTTGAGAAGCATGTTAACAATTGCCCTTGTTGCATCTTCCTTCAACAACAAACCATTGCTTTGAATGAGCACTTCACTTGGATTGAGTATCTTCTTAATAGATCTCAACAAACCCCATCACTTGAACAACATCACAACCCTCAACCAACAAACTCCACTTCAAATCCACCACCTCCAAGCTCTACAAACTCACCAACACCCATGGAACCAAGAGTTTACCTCCACTAAACCACCAAGCATTTGATATGCTTATGTTTTCTCATTTTCAAATAAAACTCCTCAACCATTTTGGGATTCAAGAAAGTTTGGTGACACTCCTTGTTGGCACTATAGGATGTTCTATGTTATTTAGAATTCTATTTGTATTGCCTTTGTAACAATGATTATGGGTTGACATAATCATTTCTCTATTATTGAATGGTTTAATATATGTTTCTTATTCCCTTGTGCCATGATTATTACTTGTTAATATTATGCTATATGTATTTGCTTGTGCCATGCTTGTGCTTCTAATATTTTTCTTGCAAGAATTACTTTCTCAAAACCTTGGTGCCCTCAAACGAGGGGGAGCATACATCAAGGGGGAGTTTTCTACCCGTTTAAACTTCTCTCACGAAGCTTATTCGGCCTAACCTTTTTGATTCTACAAAAAGGGGGAGAAGTGAATGTAAACTTACTAAATACTTGTCTAAATATTAATTTTTGGATTTAATAAGTTTAGGTTTTGTAATCATCAAAAAGGGGGAGATTGTTGATATAAATAATTGACTGAAAACATTATTCATATCTTCCGATATCTCTATGTTTTGATAATCACAAAACTTAAACTAATCAAACCAAAGATCATGACGTAAACACGTATTTAGTAATAAATAATCACTTTCACCAACAAATCACTTAAGGTATGAATAAACAAAGTGTTTAGTGCAATGTATGATCAAAGGGGTAGTTAATTAATTAACACAAAGTTTATTTAATCATATAAACATATTATATATTTTTGAAAAACACTTTTGGTAATAAAGAAAAATGTTTTAATCATACTAAATATATGATTTCAAATATTTAACCAAAATCAGTTAGTTTTTCACCAAATAAACTTTCCCCACTAAAAGACAAGTTTTCTGGCCGTTACAGATGGGCGGCCCCCTTAATTATAAGGGGCGGTCCCCTTAATTTTAAGGGGGCCGGCCATGAATTAAGGGGACCGGCCACGCTCCTCTGTCAGATTCTTTTGTCTATAAATACCACCTTAAACCTGGATTTTTTCCTCACCTTTTTGCACAAAAACTTTCTGTTCTAGATCTCCATTTCAATCCTAAAAATCCTTTGATCATTTCATAAGCCTTTGTTTCCAAGTGATCCAAAGCCTCATTCTTTCAAGTGCAAAGAGAAGAATACTTCTATTAGAAGTATTACAACTTAGTATCATCTTGCTATCTAAGTTGTTTGTTTACATTTTCTTGTATATCTTTCATACTTTGGTGAATAAGGTGTATGTATTAGTTAACTAGATTTAGTTGAAGAATCTAGAATTGTTGTAAGTGTGAAGTGTAACTTGAAGTGAAGAAGAAGGGTTAGATAGTAGTGGTGATAGGAGATTGTAGCAATAGGATCTTGTAGTGAAGAAATTAAGGATCTCTAGTGGAGAAGACTAGAAGACATTTGTAGATTGAAGTTGTGAAGACATTAGTGGCTTGAAGGTGTCAAGACACTAGTGCATTGAAGTTGTAAAGATATTAGTGACTTGAAGGTGTCAAGACATTAGTACTTTGAAGGTGTGAAGAGAATAGAAGATTGGTGTATAGAAGATTGGTGTGTAGAAGATTGGTGTGAAGAAAATAGTTGATTGGTGTGTAGATTGGTGTGAAGATTGGTGTGTAGATTGGTGTGTAGATTGGTGTGAAGATTGGTGTGTAAATTGGTGTGTATATTGGTGTGTACGGTTTTCTCCGCCATAAAGGAGGTTTTTGATCTAGTGAAGAAAACTCTCGAGTAGGTGACTCGGGGAGTGGAGTAGGGCAAGGAAGGTGTCCTTGTAGCCGAACCACTATAAATCCTTTGTGTCTCGGTTTGATCTTTCCATCTCTCACTCTTTGATTTATTACTTACTTGCATTTCACACATAGTCATAATTGATAGTATTGTGCATATGTTGATTTCACATAAAGATCAAACTAAAATTCATTCATGAAACTAATCTTACAAAAACCAACCTAGTACATATAATTATATTTATACACTACTACACATATATATGCTTACATAAAATATATGAAATTGTATATTCTTTCCAAACATTATACATAAGCATTGTATATATAAAACCTTTAATAAATCTTGTATTTATACTTTTGTAGTTAAGTGTTTTGAAATTGTACATTATACATAAGTAGTATTTATACAAAATCATAAATTAACTAGTATATATATTTATGTATTAAAGTGATTTGAAAGTTTTATCTTAGAAACTATCTTTTATAAAATAAGCAAAACGAAAAAGACGTAAAACTATTCAACCCCCCCTTCTAGTTTTCCACAATTGGTACCAGAGCCACGTCTAACAAGTTTTTTAAAATATACTGTATTTTAAAACTTGTAACGATCTATGGAATTCGAAAAATATCTAGAAGGAGAATTTACGCAAAAACCACCATTATTTGAAAATGATCATTTTCTTGAATGGAAAAATAAATTTGAAAATTATGTGAAATCAATAGATCTTGATCTTTGGCATATTATTTCAATTGGTGATCTTAAACTAACCAAAATGGATTTTGAAAATCAATATAATAATCTTCAAATAAAAATTGATAAAAATACTAAAGCTAAATTACTTATTTTCAAAACTCTACCAAATGTTGAATATGAAAGATTATTTCCTTGTAAAACGGCAAATGATATTTGGAAATGCCTTTTAAAGTTTCACCAAGAGAAATGTAAAACCAAAGATGATAAACTTGATATTGCACATGAAATAGTTACTCTAGAAAATTTAATAGATAAATATTGAGTTGAAATAAACACATGTACTACTAGTTCAAATGTGATCATTGAAGGTACCAATAATGAAGAACACATGTGTCAAATCCGAAGAAAGCATGTTAATAAATCATGGTGCAACAAGGACGATAAAGACGATGTAAATACGGAATACGTGAACATCCTAACAAATGTTAATACAAATAGTGATGACAAGGATTACATGCTCCAAGATCCAAGCAATACTACAAACAAAACATGGAGCGACATGAACAATGGAATTGATCACCGTATAGCGAGTGAAGATTGTACAAGTACAAATAAGGTACAATTCAAAACCAAACATTTTTGCTATGATCAATTTACATTAGAATTTTCAAAAATGGAAAATAACTTCAAACACTTTTGCAACATTGACTCAAAAATTATTTTTAAAAATGAATCTTCAACATCCGCTGAAAATAACTTTGAAAAAGAAATAATTTTAGAAGACAAAATGTCTAGACTTGAAAGTAATATTGAAATTGATCTTGAATGTAAAAATTGTCAAGACTATAAACATGAAATTAAAATGGAAAAGGAAAAAGCTAAAATATTGGCAAAATTCGAAAATAGTTCTAAATCTTTAAAATATCTACTTAACATTCAAAAGTCATTTTATGATAAAACCGGATTAGGATTTACGGCAGATGAGTATTTGACAAATACATCAAAACAAATAAAATTTGTTAAACCTAATGGAAAAATTTAGAACTATTATTATTTACATCCATTGATTATTTCTCTAGTCAAGAAAGTTATTGTTTGTTTGTTAAAACAAACAAATAATGAATTCTTGTACTTCTCGACGACATCCTCTTCATATGCATTTAAGTGCATTGGATGTTCGCTACTAATCAACTCGGACCCATGAGAATCTGGGTACCAAGCTCTCTGTCATGTGTAGGTAATTAACGATCAAAGGAACTACTACTTTTTGGATCGCTCTATTCGCTTTCTTTCATTTGATGACCATTGACTTTATGGTGTGTTCGTTACTACCTCATGACGAAGGATTCTTGTTCTACCATTCTTAATCTGCACGACTTGTGATGATTGGTGCGACCGATAGTGTTTCTATGATCAAGTCTCCTTGATCCTTTTTGCATTGGGATATTACTTCGCTTCTTCTACTTGCTTTGGGGAAAACCTTCTTGACGTTTTATATTGCTCTCATGACCACTCTTAAAGAAGAGCTGGACCTGAGGTAAGTTTTCTTTTCAAAAACTTGCCTACATTACATTAAGATAGAGTATGCTTCAATTAGTATATCAATATGTTTTAATTTGCAAGTTGCTATGCTTTTAGATCATGAATACCAATATATGCATACATAACATTAGGATAATTAACCCTCTTATTGCTATGTCTATTATCATTTATTTTAGTTTTCATCTATATTGATAATCTTCTATGATCTAGAATAGAATACTTACCATTTGTGCTATATGATCTTACTAGTTGCATTAATAGATGTGTTATAATTAAGACTTGCTAGTGACTCAATATTACAATGTGTCTTGTATACATGCATATATACATATGTCTATATTGCATTCATTGATGATTTTCTTTGTCCTTTCCTATCTCATTGCATTTAGATGTTCAATGTCTACCATATCTCTCTCACATCTTTAGTTGCCATTAGAGATGATTACATGTGACAATGGGCTGAATCGATTCTCTTGAAGTATATCTTTCACCTGAAATTTCTTGATTATCAAAATCAATACATCATATTTAAAAACTTCTCTCTTTGAGTTAAAACCCTTCGAATATCTATTTTATGCTTTTTCGAACAACATGCTTAATCATAAGCTATCATAACATTATTTTGATCTTTATCAAAGCAGAAACATTTTTCTTTTTGAAACAAAACAAAATTTGTTTTATTAGGATACAAACTTGAATGTATTTCAAAACATTAAGCCAAGTATTAGTGAATCAAGAAAACTTCATATTTGGTAATCTTCGATAGGTAAATTTAGGAACTCGATTTCTTCTAAAAGGAGAATGACTACTGGAGAATCTATTGACTAGAAATTCAATTTAACCTAACGGTTGAATTGCTTCTATGTGAGAAGTTGGGTGTGTGTAACCCGTAAAAACGGTCGTGTTTAGCCTGAATTGAGCACCACTAGTAATAGTCTCATACTCATTCTCCAACTTGATTAAATTGCACTTCCTATATATACCTAACGCTAGTTTACTTTTATGAACCTTGCTTCTCATTAGATTCTTTCGTTCCCAGATTTATGGCATTAAGTGAAAACTTACTTTCAAACATTGTTGAATAAAACTAAAAACATTTTGTTTAAAACATTATTATTTTCTCACATATGTCATAAACTTATGTGAAAATGGCATCCACAATCTAATCAAATCATTTCATGAGAATCATGGTTTGCCCATATGGATCTTGTTTGTAACAAGTCTTGAAGTTCATATAATCATATCTTCCCACTTGTTTATCATAAGCAATCTTAAATTTGTTTGCACTAATCCTACTTACCATTATCTTCATATAGTTGCATACTTAACTAGTTTGCTTTATTGCTTCCTTAGTTACCAAACTTAATTGAAATATTAGTAGATAACATGATTATTAGGAATTAATTGTTCACTCTAATCATTTCTATGATATTCTCTACATTCATGAATAGTATGCTCTATATAGCCTCAAGAGTTGAACTTACTTGAATCCAAATCCAAAAACACAACCTTTTTGAAAATTTTCTGCCAAAAACCCATTTCTGGCATTCTGGGAATCACCAGATGGGCGGCCCCCTTAAATCATAAGGGCGGCCCCCTTAAATTTAAGGGGACCGGCCTCCATTTAAGGGGACCGGCCATCTGATGGTCGGGGATACTGTTGTCTTTATCACTTTTTGACCCATTTCAACATATACTTCCCAAAATTCACAAACATATTTTGTCCCATACTATCCCTCAAATTTTCCTTCCTAAACCACATTTCTCATACACTATAAATACTCTCCTCCCACCATTAATGCCATCACACCCAAACATGTCATCTTCCAACAACCAAAAACCAAAGATTTCAAGAACCGCAAGGATCTCCGTCAAACCCGTTTGGAGGAGGAAACTTGATTCTTGTCATAACCCTTGTGATGTTGTTTCAAGTCAACCAACAACTCAACCTCAAACCCACTCAAATGAGTCATCCCACAACCTATCTTCCACTAATACCCTCATTAATGCTTCCTCTTTTGATGAGCATGCTCAATCCCAAAACAACAATCCCAACATCTCAATCAACACTTCACATATTGCTCATTCAACAAAGACATCATCCACTCATGAAGAACCTCTTCCACCCATATCATGTTTTCATGATTACCCAAGCTCAAACATGTCTCCACCACCTAGAGTACCACCACCACTTCCTACAACCTCACATGCCACTCCAATGTTGCATGTGCAAACCTTCACCCAAGACAACTATCATGCTCCACCACCATCACCTTCCTCCGAACACTTGAAGTTCGTTGAGGAGCTAAAAGAGGCACATGAGCTTAGTGCTCTTTTAGCATTACATCTTGCTCAACGCAATTTGGATCCACCACAATCAAGCTCACCATCATCACCACATAACAAAAACCAACTTGAGAAGCATGTTAACAATTGCCCTTGTTGCATCTTCCTTCAACAACAAACCATTGCTTTGAATGAGCACTTCACTTGGATTGAGTATCTTCTTAATAGATCTCAACAAACCCCATCACTTGAACAACATCACAACCCTCAACCAACAAACTCCACTTCAAATCCACCACCTCCAAGCTCTACAAACTCACCAACACCCATGGAACCAAGAGTTTACCTCCACTAAACCACCAAGCATTTGATATGCTTATGTTTTCTCATTTTCAAATAAAACTCCTCAACCATTTTGGGATTCAAGAAAGTTTGGTGACACTCCTTGTTGGCACTATAGGATGTTCTATGTTATTTAGAATTCTATTTGTATTGCCTTTGTAACAATGATTATGGGTTGACATAATCATTTCTCTATTATTGAATGGTTTAATATATGTTTCTTATTCCCTTGTGCCATGATTATTACTTGTTAATATTATGCTATATGTATTTGCTTGTGCCATGCTTGTGCTTCTAATATTTTTCTTGCAAGAATTACTTTCTCAAAACCTTGGTGCCCTCAAACGAGGGGGAGCATACATCAAGGGGGAGTTTTCTACCCGTTTAAACTTCTCTCACGAAGCTTATTCGGCCTAACCTTTTTGATTCTACAAAAAGGGGGAGAAGTGAATGTAAACTTACTAAATACTTGTCTAAATATTAATTTTTGGATTTAATAAGTTTAGGTTTTGTAATCATCAAAAAGGGGGAGATTGTTGATATAAATAATTGACTGAAAACATTATTCATATCTTCCGATATCTCTATGTTTTGATAATCACAAAACTTAAACTAATCAAACCAAAGATCATGACGTAAACACGTATTTAGTAATAAATAATCACTTTCACCAACAAATCACTTAAGGTATGAATAAACAAAGTGTTTAGTGCAATGTATGATCAAAGGGGTAGTTAATTAATTAACACAAAGTTTATTTAATCATATAAACATATTATATATTTTTGAAAAACACTTTTGGTAATAAAGAAAAATGTTTTAATCATACTAAATATATGATTTCAAATATTTAACCAAAATCAGTTAGTTTTTCACCAAATAAACTTTCCCCACTAAAAGACAAGTTTTCTGGCCGTTACAGATGGGCGGCCCCCTTAATTATAAGGGGCGGTCCCCTTAATTTTAAGGGGGCCGGCCATGAATTAAGGGGACCGGCCACGCTCCTCTGTCAGATTCTTTTGTCTATAAATACCACCTTAAACCTGGATTTTTTCCTCACCTTTTTGCACAAAAACTTTCTGTTCTAGATCTCCATTTCAATCCTAAAAATCCTTTGATCATTTCATAAGCCTTTGTTTCCAAGTGATCCAAAGCCTCATTCTTTCAAGTGCAAAGAGAAGAATACTTCTATTAGAAGTATTACAACTTAGTATCATCTTGCTATCTAAGTTGTTTGTTTACATTTTCTTGTATATCTTTCATACTTTGGTGAATAAGGTGTATGTATTAGTTAACTAGATTTAGTTGAAGAATCTAGAATTGTTGTAAGTGTGAAGTGTAACTTGAAGTGAAGAAGAAGGGTTAGATAGTAGTGGTGATAGGAGATTGTAGCAATAGGATCTTGTAGTGAAGAAATTAAGGATCTCTAGTGGAGAAGACTAGAAGACATTTGTAGATTGAAGTTGTGAAGACATTAGTGGCTTGAAGGTGTCAAGACACTAGTGCATTGAAGTTGTAAAGATATTAGTGACTTGAAGGTGTCAAGACATTAGTACTTTGAAGGTGTGAAGAGAATAGAAGATTGGTGTATAGAAGATTGGTGTGTAGAAGATTGGTGTGAAGAAAATAGTTGATTGGTGTGTAGATTGGTGTGAAGATTGGTGTGTAGATTGGTGTGAAGATTGGTGTGTAAATTGGTGTGTATATTGGTGTGTACGGTTTTCTCCGCCATAAAGGAGGTTTTTGATCTAGTGAAGAAAACTCTCGAGTAGGTGACTCGGGGAGTGGAGTAGGGCAAGGAAGGTGTCCTTGTAGCCGAACCACTATAAATCCTTTGTGTCTCGGTTTGATCTTTCCATCTCTCACTCTTTGATTTATTACTTACTTGCATTTCACACATAGTCATAATTGATAGTATTGTGCATATGTTGATTTCACATAAAGATCAAACTAAAATTCATTCATAAAACTAATCTTACAAAAACCAACCTAGTACATATAATTATATCTATACACTACTACACATATATATGCTTACATAAAATATATGAAATTGTATATTCTTTCCAAACATTATACATAAGCATTGTATATATAAAACCTTTAATAAATCTTGTATTTATACTTTTGTAGTTAAGTGTTTTGAAATTGTACATTATACATAAGTAGTATTTATACAAAATCATAAATTAACTAGTATATATATTTATGTATTAAAGTGATTTGAAAGTTTTATCTTAGAAACTATCTTTTATAAAATAAGCAAAACGAAAAAGACGTAAAACTATTCAACCCCCCCTTCTAGTTTTCCATATCTCACATAAATTATCAAGGTATATAATCTAATATATGTCTTTGACATTCGTGATTGAGCAAAAATTGAATCAAGGAGATAATTTGGATTGTTTCTTAGGATCGTTATTTCTTTTTGCTTCTAGGAGTCGAAACAATCACAACTCCACATTTGTTGCATATAGACACTCACTAGGACAAATTCACTAATAATGGTGTCATCTTGATCCATCACTAGTTTTTCACTCAATAATTGCCTTTGCCTTTAATCTAAGATAGGTGCCTTAGGAAGCTTAAGTGTGCTTGCCTTTACTTACCTCCTATTGCTTATTATGTGTTGATTATTTGCTCCTTTGCCTATGTGTTTTTGCATGCATGCTATATCTTGATTAGATTAGATTCTATATTGCCTAAGAGAATTGAAGTTGCTTGAATTCTAATCCAAACACATAACCTTTCTGGAAATTTTCTGCCAAAAACCCAATTCTGGCAACCTGAAAATCACCAGATGGGCGGCCCCCTTAATCATTAAGGGGATCGCCCCCTAATTAAGGGGACCGGCCATCTGATGGTCGGGTTTACAGAATCTTTTTTGCTTTTTAGCCCATTTCAACCTACATTTCCCAATTTTCACCAACACAATTTGTCCTAATCTCCCAAACAAACTTTATCCATCCATAAACACACAAATCTTACACTATAAATACCTCCAATCCTCAAGACTCTTTACTCATCCCTTCATGGCTTCTCCAAACAAACCCAAACCAAAAGCCTCAAGGCTTGCAAGAATGACGGAAAAACCCGTTTGGCGAAAAAAAAGCCCTCGAAACAAATCCATCATAACAAATGAAGTTGGAAGTCATTCAACACCACCAACCACTTACTTCCCAAACTTTCCACCAAATTCACAAGGACATTCATTTGATCCTACTTACAAACCATACAACATTGGCCAAACATCCTCCTTCATGCCAAATCACTCACCTCATCCTCAAATCCCTTGTAATGATCCATACAAGGTTGATCAACCATCCCACTACAACTCCAACTACACAAACCCAATTCATCCATATCAACACAATGACTTTCTCCACATTACCACGGAAAAGCAAAAGTTCCGTGATGAAATATCACAAATCCATGATCTTCGTGATCTCAATGCCATGCATCTTGCACAACGCAACAAAGGGCAACCTCCATCATCACCCTATAACAATTACCTTCCTCACTCTCTCAACTTGGATCAAGTTACAAATCACACTCACTATTGCCCTTGTTGCATCTTTCTCCAAAAACAAATCCTTTACTTGAGTGAAGATATTTCTTGGATTGAATATCTCCTCACTCGACCTCATCTCATTCCACCCCTAACATGATACAATATCGTAAGGGCCACCTCTTCCGCTCCATACCTCACTCCATATCCCTCTCCATCTAACAACTAAGCTTGATGCTTATGTTATCCTTCAAGCAAATAAAACAATCAACCATGAGTTGCAAGCAAGTCCAAGTGCTCTTTCTAGGCAATATAGGACTATGTCTTTTCACTTGTTTTATTATGATTAATATGCCTTAAGCATACTAAATGTTGTAATGCTTTCTATGATGCTTGAATGAATCTATTTTTATAACTATTGCTTTGCATGTATATTTGCCTTGCTCTCTTCAAATATTTTGTGTAGCCAAGATTTCCATAGCTTATTTCCTTGGTGCTCTCAAATGAGGGGGAGTATACATCAAGGGGGAGCTTTAACCTTTTTGATTCTACAAAAAAGGGGAGAAGTGAATGTTAAACTCTAAATTCCTTGTCTAAAAATTATTTTTTAGACCTAATGAGTTTAAGGTTTTGTAATCATCAAAAAGGGGGAGATTGTTGACATAAATATTGTCTTAAAACATTGTTAGCATATTAACAATGTCTCTATATTTTGATAATTACAAAGCATAAACTTATTAATCTAAAACTTATGACGTAAACAAGTTTTTAGTGCTTAATATTTGTCTTTGCTTCCATATCACTTAAGGTATGAATAAACAAAGGGTTTATTACATTTCATGATCAAAGGAAATTTTTTTTCTAATCACTAGAATTTTTATAAAATGTATTAAACATCTTATATCTTTTACAAAATTACTTTTGGAATTAAAAGAATATGATTAATTCATTATAAATATATGATTTCAAATTTCCAACAAAAAATGGCAAATTCTATCCAGAAAAATATTCCCCACTAAAAGACAAGAAAAACCAACGTTCTGAAGGGGCGGCCCCCTTAATTCCTTAGGCGGCCGGCCACTAATTAAGGGGACCGGCCACGCTCCAGAACAGTATTTTTCTCCCCTATAAATACTGGTTCACTCCTCAGAAGTTTCTCACCTTTTGCACTTCTAAACTCTCTGATCTAGATCCAAATCTCTATTCTCTTATCCTTTGATCATAAGTGTATAATTCTTTGTTTCAAAGTGATCCAACCTTCATCCTCTCAAGTGCAAGAGAAGAATACTTCTATCCCTCAAGACAAGAAGTATTACAACTTGTTGTGATCTCCACATCCAAGTTGTTGGTGCATCATCAAAGATCATTTACATTATTCTTTGTGAAAATTGTTGTGAATATTTGATTGTAGATAGTTGTGCTAGATATAGATTGTGTGATTAGTTAGTAGCTTGGTGTGAAGAAGAAAATCTAGGAACTAGATTGGTGTGAAGAAGATAGGTGTGGAGTAGTTAGTTGTGAAGTAGATTGATTTGAAGAAGTTGTGTAGAAGTTGTGACTTAGGTGTGACAAAGTTGCGGTGTGTAAATTGGTGTGTACGGTTTTCTCCGCCATAAGGGAGCTTGTTGATATAGTGAAGAAAACTCTCGAGTTAGGTGCTCGGGGAGTGGAGTAGGGCAATGAAGGTGTCCTTGTAGCCGGACCACTATAAATCTCTTGTCTCGCGGTTCGATATTTCCATCTCTTACTTATTTCATTACTTATCATTGTAATATATTGTGTAGTGTTAATTGTTTATATTGTACAAGACTTGAGATCACATATTATCGAATCTAAGTCTTTAAAAGCTAAGTAAACTCTAAAACTAATTTTGTAATGAATTAAAAAGATGTAAAACTATTCAACCCCCCTTCTAGTTTTCCACAAGTAGAAATTGTAAAACTTTTTCTATAAATACCTTATAATACCTGAAACTTAGAAAAAAATATATAAACTTATGAGAGCTTATAAAATAGCAGTACAAAGATTTCTTTTTGATTTTTTGTTAAAACTAATAAAACTAAAATTAATATTTATAAATAGTAAATGAAAAGTGGTAAAGCTGGAAAAATTAACACAAGTACTATGTGGAAGCAAGACCCTGAGAAAAATAAGAGGTGGGGGGAATTGGTACGGATAAGCACAGAAATAAGCTAAAACAGCTTATATGGACAAAAAGGGAAAAAGTGGTTAAAAGGAATGGGGTGTGATGGAATAATGAAAAAAGTCCCTAGGGCACTTGGCATCCAGGTACTCACTATCACTCCCAATAAGGGGGAGGTCTCAGGTTCGACCCCTGCCTCCCCTTTTTTTGCAATTCATTTTCTTTTTTCAATTTTTTTTTTTACAAAACAACTAAACAATGAAAAATAGCAAACTTTAACAAAAATAACTTTTATAAAAATCTAAAATAAGCTGGTTGCAGGCTTATAAATCTCTCAGATAGCTTTTTAAGCTAAAATAAGGATTTTCAGGAGACAAAGCTTATCAATAAGCTACAAATTAAGAACCAAAACTGAAATAAGCTAAAGGCAATTGAGATAAACTTAAATGAGGCCAAAGAAAAGAGAAAATGAAACTAAATAAGTTAAGACTAAGCAATAAGCAGATCCAAATCCACTCAGAACCAACATGTCTATAGCAAACTGCAGGCCTTGATTAAGCTAGGGGCACAAGCTCATAAGCCAAAAATAAACCTTGATCCTACAAGCCAGGTGTATGGGCATCTCAAAGAGTAAATAAGCTCTCGGTGGGACCCACTGAGAAGCTTAAAAAGAGCTTGTGAAGTTGTCCCTAATACACTGATGAGTCAGTGTATTAATTGAAATGGGAAAATGTGCAGGCTCAAAAGTAGCTTATCAAATAAGCTAAATAGATCAATATATGCTTGGAACCAACAATAATGGCTACTAAGCTTTACAAAAATCCAAATAACACCAGCTAAATCCAAGTAGTGAGCTTTTGAGGAGCTTATAAATATGCTCTCTTACACTGAAGACTTAGTGTAAGGATTTGAGTGGGTCAACATGGATAAGACAAAATAAGCACTTAAATGAGATGGAAAAGAACAAACAAGCATACAATTACGAAACTAGCTAGAAGAGCTTCTAAAATCAACAAGTTGCACAAGCTGAAGCTAATTAAAGAAGATTATGAAAGCTTATGAAAGAAGCTAGTGAGACTGTGCATAGGGGAACTTTTCAGAAATAAGGCTAAAAGAAGCCATGTTTTAAGCACTATAATAAAATCCTAAAAATAATTAAAAATATGCATAATAAAGCTGAGCTTCCAGAGATTGAAAATCCAAAAGCTCAAATCCTAACACTAATTATTAAAATCATGAAAATTCTAGCAAGTTTTTTAAAAACTAAGAAACTTGTAAATTTGACTTTTAAGAAAATGAACCTATGTTGACTTTTGTGAGATTTGTATGATCCTAATCTACTGAAAAGTAGTAATAAGCTATTTGATGATGGAATTAAGCTAATACACTACTTCTAAACCTAAAAATGATCACTATGCCCTCTAAATTTCTAACAGTTAAAGAAAAATGAAGAATCAAAAGAGATTTTGACTTTTCTATTAAGAACTAGTAAACTTAGACTCTAGCAACCCGAAATATGCATATCATAACATTTTTCAATCATACACAACACCAAAAACACCTTGTGGCCCCAAGGATTCAGCAAATCCAAACACTCCTTATTAGTACATCTGCTTTGAGATTTTTGGTGTTTAAGGTGAGATAAGTTGTACTGCTGACTTTAATAAACTAATTATGCTATTTTCAATGTGATTAAGCCAAATATGAGCAGCGATCATCAATACATTATGCTATAACTAATTATACTAACTAAGATAGTTAACCATCAAAATGCATGAAATTGAAAATCAAATGGACAGATGGACACATTTAAGCAATAAAACAACTTTAATTTACTGAATAAACAATGATGAACACAATTAAACACCTTCAAGCAGTTCTACAGTGATATTGCAAAAATTGAGAAAAATGGGTCACAAATTGCTCCAAGCATATAACTAAGGTACCAAGATCATTTCCAACCAATCTAATACTTCCTACGAAGTCCTAATACCACTGCCATCAAACATTTACAGTGCTCCTTGCATTATTGATTTCCTTCTTTTGATTTTATTATTATTTTTGATATTTTCTTTATTTTTTTTATTAATTTTTGATGAAACTGAAACTTGCACTAAAACTTAAACATTTGAACTGAAAATTTATATTATTCAAGAGAGAACACATTACAAACTAAGAGTTTAGTGAAATTAAAAAGTTACATTAAATTTGAAATACACTAAAATTAAGCTAAAAATTACACAGCCTTTTTCCAGCTTCCATGCTCCATTTATAGCTCTGAATTAGGGTTTAGGGCACCCTTTTGTCCTTTCCAAGCAACAACAAGGACCAATGGATGAGAAAGATTTAATCTTGGCCGTTTAACATTTTGGCGCCAAAATTCTTTTGGCTTCTTTCTTCTGATAACTTGTGCCAGGGTTCAATTCTTGGACTGGGTGTTTGTTCGGTGTAGGGGTGATGATGGAGGAGGGGGAAGTGGGTTGGTTATGATAAATTAGTAGGGGAGTAGCAGAGATCACGGGTTGGGAAGGAAGATGGAGGGGGTCAAAGTTTGACTTGTGGTTTGACTGGGTATTAATAAAACGGGGTTTTATTATTTAAGGTGTTGGGCTTTTGGAGTACTTGGGCTTGGGGAGATGGGCTTGGATTAATGGATTAGATTTGTGCAATATCTTAGGTCCGTTTGGTGTAGAAGTATTATAACAAGGACCACTTTTGCCATTTTCTGAAAATTAGGGGTGTATCCTGCCATCTCCAAAAAAATATCCAAGGGTTGGAATTGCCACATTTGAAGTTCCCAAGGACCTTGATTTATAAATTTACCATTTAAAAGTGCCTAGGGACTAAAACTGGCAAAACTCAAAGTTGAGGGGCCTGTTTTGACAATTTCACAAACTTGATATCCAGGGGCCAGAAATGACAACTTTGAATAATACCAGGACCTTGAATGATAATTTTCCATTTTTGAAATTCCAAGGGGCCATTTTTGCCAAATTTTAAACTGCAGGGACCAATCTTGTAATTTTTCCAAAGTTTTTACCCATGGACTATATTTGATAATGTTTGACTTTTAAATGCCTTGGGTTGACTTTTCTTGCAAAACAAGTGTTCAAGGACTAGTTTTGTCAATTTTTGAAAGTTGAGGGACTGAAACTGCCAATTATGCAAACTTTGTTCGTTTTTATTTGTTTTAAAACATTTTGCATCTGAAACATATAAAACACAATTCCTGGGATAATTTCTGTATTTTGATGCATTTCTGAGTGTTTTTGGATGTTTTGGCAGTTCAGATACGATAAAAATGATGAGTATTTACTCACTCATCAATCCCCCACACTAAACTATTGCTAGTCCCTTGCAATCTTTTGAGAAAACTTAATGGATTTGAATCTCTTTACCAAAAGCTATTACTTCTGGAGTAGCCAAATGTTTCAGTTCAAGCAAGAACCATGGTACACCGATAACCATATGATTTTGAGCAAACCACAAGCTATCAACGGATTTGATTTGTCTTTACCAAAAGCCGTTTGCTTCTGGACTAGCCAACTCTTTGATGGAATAGAGTCATCATCTTGGTGAGTTGATTACCAATTATGGCTTTCCAATGCCTTTACCACAAGCCATAACCTTGCGGGCTAGCCAACTTTTTTACTTTTTAGGATATGGTGAGTTGAACACCATACAATTTTGGGCAAATTGTAAGCCATAAACGGATTTGAGATATCTTTACCAAGAGCCGTTTGCTCCTGGATTAGCCAATCCTTTTGCCATTTAGACCTGGTGGACTGATAACCATAAAATTTTTGAAACAAAGTGATTTTTTTTATTTTTTTTTAAATTTTGGTCCAAAAACGGGGGTACTAGTGGATATAACGTGATAAAATTCGCTAGAATTCCCCCCCCCCCCCACACTTAGAATTGAATATTGTCCTCAATATTCAAAGTCCCGGCTATTATGCCAACTCTTTGAACGTAAAAAGATAATATTATAAGCTAATTGTGGGAACATCATTTTTCATTTTTCACTTTATTTATATGTACATACAACACACAATTTTTTTTTCAAAGATATATACATTGCAAACAGCTGCAGGGGACAGCCACTCCCCCACACTAGGGTGTTAGAAAATAGAAAGAAGTCAGAGACATGGGTGAAAACCCATGTTAATGCTACTGTTTTTGTTTACCGAGTCGCTAGCTTGACTCGATCCCCGAATTCAATTGTCCTTGGGGAAAGTTTAGAGATCCGGGACAACCATGGATGGTATGTCCTCTCCAAAGTAATGTTTCACACGATGCCCATTCACTTTGAAATTTAGTCCATCAATTTGAGATAATTCGATGGTGCCATAAGGATAAACCTTTGCAATAGTGAATGGGCTAGTCCAACGGGTATTTAGCTTTCCCGAGAAGATCTTGATTCTAGAGTTGAAAAGAAGGACTCGGTCACCAACGTTGAAAATGCGGTTCTTGATTTTTGAGTCATGAATCTTCTTTGTCTTTTCTTTGTAGATCAAAGAGTTCTCATAAGCTTGATCACGAAGTTCATTTAATTCATTCAGTTGAACTTTCCGATGATCACCCGAAGTTTTGAGGTCAAAATTTGCATGCTTGAGGGCCCAATAGGCTTTGTGCTCAAGCTCGATCGGTAGATGGCACGTTTTCCCGTACACAAGCTTGTAAGGCGTTCACCCGATGGGTGTTTTGTACGCTGTACGGAAAGCCCAAAGTGCATCATCTAATTTATCCGACCACGATGCACGATTTTCACCTACAGTTCTTTCCAATATTCTATTAATTCCTCGATTGGAAACTTCTACTTGTCCACTTGTTTGAGGGTGGTACGCAGTAGAAAGACGATGAGTTACGCCCTACTTTTGCATGACTTTATCAAATTTGTCATTGCAAAAATGCGTACGACGATCACTGATTATAGCACGTGGAGTTCCAAATCGAGCAAAAAGAGCTTTTAAAAACTTCACAACAACTCGGGAATCATTTGTGGGTAAAGCTTTCGCTTCAACCCATTTTGACAAATAGTCAACAGCCACGAGTATGTACTTGTTTCCATGAGATGACGGAAATGGCCCCATAAAATCAATACCCCATACGTCAAAGATTTCACAAACTTGAATTGCATTTTGTGGCATTTCATTCTTTTGTGAAATATTCCGTGACGTTGACAAGCGTCACAGGATTTGACCAATTCTTGGGCATCCTTATAAATCTTGGGCCAATAGAATCCGGAATCAAACACCTTTTTGGCGGTGTAGTTAGGATTATGGTGTCCCCCCGTGGGTCCAGCATGGCAAGCCTTGAGAATTTCAGTGGCTTCTTGACCATAAACACACTGCCGGATGACTTGATCCGCACAGATTTTGAACAGGTAGAGGTCTTCCCAGAAATAGTGTTTCACATCTTTAAAGAACTTATTTTTCTGTTGGGATGACATCCCTTTCACAACAAAGTTACCCGCATGGTAGTTTGCAAAATCAGCAAACCATGGGGTAATAGAATCACCACGAAAGGCAACCGCATTGAGTGTCTCGAGAGGGAAGGTTTCATTAATTTCCTTCTTTTCGAAGACATCTAGATGGGGGTTTTCCAAACGGGAGAGATGATCAGCAGCTAGGTTCTCAGCTCCTTTTTTATCACGAATTATGATATCAAATTCTTGCAGGAGGAGAACCCAACGGAGTAGCCTTGGCTTTGCATCTTGTTTTGCAAATAGGTACTTCAAAGCCGAGTGATCCATATACACTATGCTTTTGGTCAATATCAAATATGGCCGGAATTTTTCGAAGGCATACACCACTGCTAATAATTCTTTTTCAGTGGTGGTGTAATGACTTTGAGCCTCGGTCATTGTCTTACTGGCAAAGTGTATTGGCTGAAAGTGTTTTAGTTTGCATTGCCCCAAGACTGCCCCTATTGCATAATCACTAGCATCACACATAAGTTCAAAGGGCAAGTCCCAATCGGGGGCAACAAGAATCGGTGCCTCAGTAAGCTTTTTCTTCAAAGTTTCAAAAGCTTCTATGCACTCAGGTGAGAAGATAAAAGGAGCATCCTTCTCGAGGAGGTGGGTCATAGGCCGGGCGATTTTTGAGAAATCTTGAATAAACCTACGATAGAAACCGGTATGACCCAAAAAGCTCCTAATACCTTTGACGGTAGTGGGATGAGGTAATTTTGCAATGACATCAATTTTGGCTTTGTCAACCTCAATCCCATTCTTTGAAATTTTATGGCCGAGGACAATGCCCTCTTTGACCATAAAGTGACTCTTCTCCCAATTGAGACACAAGTTTGTGTCTTCACATTGTTTCAGCATATTTTCCAGGTGGGAGAGACAAGATTAGAACGAATCCCCAATGACCGAAAAGTCATCCATGAAGACCTCCATAGTTTTCCCGATCATGTCAGAAAATATGGACATCATGCACCTTTGGAACGTGCGCGGTGCATTACATAAACCAAATGGCATACGTTTGTAGGCAAAAGTTCCATAGGGGCACGTGAAAGTGGTCTTTTCTTGATCCTGCGGATCAATGGGGATTTGAAAGTATCCCGAGAAACCATCGAGGAAACAATAGTACTCATTCCCCGCTAATCTCTCGAGCATTTGATCCATGAAGGGTAGAGGAAAATGGTCTTTATGGGTGTCTTCATTGAGTTTTCTATAATCTATACATACACGTCACCCCGTAACCAAACGAGTTGAGATCAACTCGTTTTCCTCATTGGTGACAACAGTTATGCCACCCTTCTTAGGAACACAATGAATGGGACTCACCCAAGGACTATCAGATATAGGGTAAATCAATCCAGCATCAAGAAGTTTTAGAACTTCTTGTTTGATAACTTCGTGAATTTTTGGATTTACCCTCCTTTGATGTTGTACTGCGGGTTTGAAGTCAACCTCCATTAAGATTTTGTGCGTACAAAAGTCCGGGTTAATACCCTTAATGTCGGAGAGTTTCCAAGCAATTGCTTGCTTGTGTTACTTCAGAACCTTTATGAGCGCAGTTTTCTCCTCATCATTCAATTTTTTAGCGATTATGACGGGTAATTTATCATCACCCTCCAAGAATGCGTATTCAAGACGAGGGGGCAAGTCTTTGAGCTCAACCTGAGGAGAATCATCAGTTTTTTCAACATATTTGATCTCCTCTTTATGAAGTTCTTTTGGAGGAAGAGGAGGAGATGGGTCTTCATTTAACAATTCTTCTAGAAAAAGAATGTCCCCCTCAGGATCAAGATAGTCTTCATCAACTTCATGCGAAATTGAACTATCTTGAGCAAGAAAAGCCTCAACATCTTCCAAAAAGAAGTCACTTCCCTCAAAAGGAGTGAGAGAAGGGGAAGAGTCGGCTATAATAGGCTCAGAAGATGGAGTGGGACTGCTACTCGGAAAATAACCAATAATTTCTTGAGAGTACTCCTCAGAAGCAACATCAATGACATCGATTCGGTTAACCGATTCAGCGTCATAATTTGAAGAGTACCTCGAAGTTTGATCAAGGTTAAAGCTTACTACTTCATTACCAACACGAAGAGTTATTTCCTCTTCGTGCACATCGATTAGAGCACGGCCCGTTCTCAGGAATCCTCTTCCAAGAATGAGAGGAACCCTTGGATCAGCATCGAACTCAACAACAACGAAGTCGGCGGGAAAATGGAACTTTCCTACTTTCACAAATACGTCCTCGGCAATGCTAAGGGGACGAGTAATGGATTGATCTGCAAGCTCAAGAGTCATGCAGGTAGGAGTAAGTTCTGGAAGAGAAAGTTCTTCCACACTGAATTAGGCATCAGGTTGATGCTAGCACTAAGATCGGCCAAGGCGAAGCATTCAACCATCCCTGGAAAAACACATGGAATGAGAAATTTTCTGGGGTCTCCAAGCTTCTTAGGAAGATTCTTTAAGATAACTGCTGAGCAATTTTCGTTCAATGGAGTCTTTGCCATTTCGTACAGTTTTTCCTTTTTGTAACAAGTTCTTAATCATTGATGAAAATTTGGGCATCAGGATGATAGCATCCGCAAGGCTTACGTAAAAATGCAAATCTTGAAAGATTTGATAGAACTTATCCATTTGGTGACTAGCCTTTTCACGGAGCTTTTGCTCATTAAGTCGTGATGGGTATGGTATTGAAGTTTTGGATTTAGGGTTTTCAACAGGAGTTGTTGGTGGTTTAAAGACAACTCCAGGTTTTGGCACGGTTTCTGGTACAACCTGAGGATGGACGTGTGCGGTACTTCGTGGGCTAGTAAATTGCACCTTGTCCATTGTCACCTCAGGCTCACGTTCGACTAGCTTGGGAGGAGAAGAAAAGGTAGCAGGAGCTTTGGGTCCATCATAGGAAACACCACTTCTCGTTGTGATCGCTTTAACATCGCCCCTCGGATTAGTGATTGTGTTGCTAGATAAAGTAGTACCTGAGCCCGAGGGTCGATCATTTAAAGACTTCTTAACAAGGTCTGCGATCTGAGCCATCATCACCCTATTCATTTCCTCCTGAGATTTCATGAATTGTCTCAACAACTCATCAGATGATGGCCCAATTGGAACAATAGCTTGAGTGTGGTTAGGAGGAGCTTGGTTAGGGAAATTCTGAGTAGTTGGAGTGATGGCTTGATTTTGATTGGGAAAATTCTGGGCCCGGTTGTTTTGATGGGAACCGTGGTTTTGAAAATTTCCCTGATGTTGGTTTCCATGTCCATGAGAATTGTTTCCCTGATAGTTGTTTTGGCCTTGGTTTCGATTGTAGTTTCCTTGATTTTGGAAACCTTGGTTTTGGTTATGATGGAAACCTTGGTCTTGGTTCTGATTGACATTCCCTTGGTTTTGGTAACCTTCGTTCATTCGATTCTGATTTTGGTTCTGGTTACGGTTTTGGACATTAGGGTTTTGATTGAATTCGGGAGGTCCAAGGAAATTGTTAGAACGATAGCTTAGAAGATTGTGGTCCCCTTGCGGTTGGTATCCATTACCTCCTGAATTATAGGAACCTTGAGCAGCATATACGTCCTCTTGAGTGTAGCCACCGGTGGCTGGACACTCGGAATATGAATGTGGACCTCCACAGGTTTCACAACTTTGATTGACGGCCTTGGCTTGTAGATTTTGGACTTGTTGATTTTGGATACTTTGGTTCATCATCAATATAGCTGTAGCGAAATCATCCATCTTTTTAGTGAGGACCACTATTTCAGAAGATGCTGGAGTGACAGACTTACATGACTCTTCCCTCTCAGCTGAGGAATCCAAGAAATTATGGTGGGCACTCATGTTTTCAATGAGATCATAGCACTCTTCGGGACGCCTTTTCATAAAGGTCCCACCCGCAGCAGCATTGAGAATATCACGGTGTCTCAATGTTAACCCATTATAGAAAGTATCTATTTGGGTAACAAGTAACATGTTATGGTTAGGACACCGATCAATTGAGAGCTTATAGCGTTCCCATGCTTCAAACAAAGACTCTTCGGGATGCTGACGAAAGTTACTAATGTCATTTCGTAACTTGGTAACCATGGATGGTGGAAAGTATTTGGCTAAAAATTTAGTCACCATTTCTTCAAAAGTGTGAATCGAATTCTTAGGAAGTCGATCAAACCATGCAGTGGCATGATGGGTTAGAGAATAGGGGAAAAGAGATAGACGAAGGGCATCATCGGAGACACCATTCTGTTTCATGCTTTGGGTGACGGTAAGAAATTTATCAAGATGCTTGTTTGCATCGTCACCAGGTAAACCATGAAATTGGCACGAATTCTGGACTTGTTGTATCATGTGATGCTTAAGTCCAAAATCAGTAGCCGCAATGTTAAGAGGGGCAATGGGTCCACCTCTTCCTAGCATCGTGGGTTGACACAACTCCTCCATCGTTCGGAGATCAGGAGCTGCATCATCCTTGGGTGGTTCTTGGTTATCGTCCATTTTCGGAACTGGATCCTCAACAATAGGACGTAACTCAGTTACGTTTATCAGTTGACGATTTTGTTTCGTTTGTGAGCGAGTGCGCATGCATTAACAACAAAATTTCAATAAAACAAGATCGAGGCAAATCAACAGTGAACTTAAACCAATAATCACAAATGAATGGCTTCTTTGAAAAAGGTACACCACTCACAAAGATAAAAAGGCAAGTTTTAATCTTTTGTTTGGGAACTTATTATGTTCACAGCCCCAGTTGGTAGGTGTTCTGCCCTGGTTTGCGACGGTTGATTTTTATGTAATTATTATTCACAAGAAATGACGAATGTTTTTGGGTTTTTGTGTATGGGTGAAAAACTTTTGGACAATATTTTTGGTATCGTTTCGTTAACCAAAATCGTATTTCTTCAAGAATCACCTTAAAAGAAATGCGATATAGAAAACGTTACGACTTGTTTTGTTTGTTTTTGATTTTTTTGGTGTTGTTAACACTTTAGGAAAAGTGTTAATGACATTTTTGTATTATGATTAAGATTTACAAAAGGTGTTGGTGTTTATACAATGATGAATGAAAAACCACTAATCTCTAAAAAACGTTTTAGATACGCAACAACCTCCCCGACAGCGGCGCCAAATTTTAATTGGTCCTGGTAGGTCAACTAAGTTAACCAATGTGAGTGGTCAACCAAGTCAAACGTCTAAGACCAACTAACCAAGGAGTACAGTGAATCCCCGGGTCGTTATGTCCCCGCGAGGTGTGCAATTGTATTTGAAAACGTTTAAAGTGATCGGGTGATTTAACAGAAAGGTTAGGATTTTGATTATTATGATTACACTACGAGATTATGATTGAGAATAGCTTAGAAACACTATATTAACAATTACTGATGATAAGATAACCTAAAAACGTGAGTTAAACCTAAAAACGCGTGTTTGAATTTAAAATAAACGCGAACGCGCAAAATAAAAAGTGAAACGGGAGCAAATAAAGTCCTACGAATATGAAAATTATATTTTTACAATCCTAATGATAAAAGAAAATTTTTAGAAAAAGAAAATTAATTTTTACACTATTTAATTATTTATTATTAATTAATTACTAATTTCCTAATTAATTTTAATTATTTAAATTACACTAAATTATAATTAATTATGAAATTTAACTAGAAAAATGAAAATTAAATTTAGAAAAATCTAATATTATAAAACTAATTTTAAAACAGAAAAAATATTTTTCCTACTTTTTAATTAATTATTACTAATTAAAAACTAATTATATTAATTAAACTATTTAAACTAAATTAAATTGTTATACATACTAAATGAAAAGTAGAAATTGTAAAACTTTTTCTATAAATACGTTATAATACGAGAAACTTAGAAAAAATTATAAAAACTTATGAGAGCTTAAAAAATAGCAGTACAAAGATTTCTTTTTGATTTTTTTGTTAAAACTAATAAAACTAAAATTAATATTTATAAATAGTAAATGAAAAGTGGAAAAGCTGGAAAAATTAACACAAGTACTATGTGGAATCAGGACCCTGAGAAAAATAAGAGGTGGGGGGAATTGGTACGGATAAGCACAGAAATAAGCTAAAACAGCTTATATGGACAAAAAAGGAAAAAGTGGTTAAAAGGAATGGGGTGTGAAGGAATAATGAAAAAAGTCCAGGTACTCACTATCACTCCTAATAAGGGGGAGGTCTCAGGTTCGACCCCTGCCTCCCCTTTTTTTGCAATTCATTTTCTTTTTTCAGATTTCTTTTTACAAAACAAATAAACAATGAAAAATAGCAAACTTTAACAAAAATAACTTTTATAAAAATCTAAAATAAGCTGATTGCAGGCTTATAAATCACTCAGATAGCTTTTTAAGCTAAAATAAGGATTTTCAGGAGATAAAGCTTATCAATAAGCTTCAAACTAAGAACTAAAACTGAAATAAGCTAAAAGCAATTGAGATAAACTTAAATGAGGCCAAAGAAAACAGAAAATGAAACTGAATAAGTTAAGACTAAGCAATAAGCAGATCCAAATCCACTCAGAACCAACAGGTCTATTTAGCAAACTTCAGGCCTTTATTAAGCTAGGGGAACAAGCTCATAAGCTAAAAATAAACCTTAATCCTACAAGCCAGGTGTATGGGCATCTCAAAGAGTTAATAAGCTCTCGGTGGGACCCACTGAGAAGCTTAAAAAGAGCTTGTGAAGTTGTCCCTAATACACTGATGAGTCAGTGTATTAATTAAAATGGGAAAATGTGCAGGCTCAAAAGTAACTTATCAAATAAGCTAAATAGATCAATATAAGCTTGAAACCAACAATAATGGCTACTGAGCTTTACAAAAATCCAAATAACACCAGCTAAATCCAAGTAGTGAGCTTTTGAGGAGCTTATAAATATGCTCACTTACACTGAAGACTCAGTGTAAGGATTTGAGCGGGTCAACATGGATAAGACAAAATAAGCACTTAAATGAGATGGAAAAGAACAAACAAGCATACAATTATGAAACTAGCCAGAAGAGCTTCTAAAATCAATAAATTGCACAAGATGAAGCTAATTAAAGAAGATTATGAAAGAAGCTAGTGAGACTGTGCATAGGGGAATTTTTTAGAAATAAGGCTAAAAGAAGCCATCTTTTAAGCACTATAATAAAATTCTAAAAATAATTAAAAATAAGCATAATAAAGCTGAGCTTCCAGGGATTGAAAATCCAAAAGCTCAAATCCTAACACTAATTATTAAAATCATGAAAATTCTAGCAAGTTTTATAAAAACTAAGAAACTTGTAAATTTGACTTTTAAGAAAATGAACCTATGTTGACTTTTGTGAGATTTGTATGATCCTAATCTACTAAAAAAGTAGTACTAAGCTATTTGATGATGGAATTAAGCTAATACACTACTTCTAAACCTAAAAATGATCACTATGCCCTCTAAATTTCTAATAGTTAAAGAAAAATGAAGAATCAAAAGAGATTTTGACTTTTCTATTAAGAACTTGTAAACTTAGACTCTAGCAACCCTAAATATGCGTATCATAACCTTTTTCAATCATACACAACACCAAAAACACCCTGTGGCCCCAAGGATTCAGCAAATCCAAACACTCCTTATCAGTACATCTGCTTTGAGATTTTTGGTGTTTAAGGTGAGATAAGTTGTACTGTTGACTTTAATAAACTAATTATGCTATTTTCAATACATTATGCTATAACTAATTATACCAACTAAGACAGTTAACCATCAAAATGCATGAAATTGAAAATCAAATGGACAGATGGACACATTTAAGCAATAAAACAACTTTAATTTACTGAATAAACAATGATGAACACAATTAAACACCTTCAAGCAGTTCTACAGTGATATTGCAAAAATTGAGAAAAATGGCTCACAAATTGCTCCAAGCGTATAACTGAGGTACCAAGATCATTTCCAACCAACCTAATACTTCCCACGAAGTCCGAATACCACTGCCATCCAACATTTACAGTGCTCCTTGCATTATTGATTTCCTTCTTTTGATTTTATTATTATTTTTGATATTTTCTTTATTTTTTTTATTAATTTTTGATGAAACTGAAACTTGCACTAAAACTTAAACATTTGAACTGAAAATTTATATTATTCAAGAGAGAACACATTACAAACTAAGGGTTTACTGAAATTAAAAAGTTACATTAAATATGAAATACACTAAAATTAAGCTAAAAATTACACAGCCTTTTTCCAGCTTCCATGCTCCATTTATAGCTCTGAATTAGGATTTAGGGCACCCTTTTGTCCTTTCCCAGTAACAACAAGGACGAATGGATGAGAAAGATTTAATCTTGGCCGTTTAACATTTTGGCGCCAAAATTCTTTTGGCTTCTTTCTTCTGATAACTTGTGCTAGGGTTTAATTCTTGGACTGGGGTTTTGTTTGGTGTAGGGGTGATGATGGAGGAGGGGGAAGTGGGGTGGTTATGATGAAAGTAGCAGGGGAGTAGCAGAGGTCATGGGTTGGGAAGGAAGATGGAGGGGGTCAAAGTTTGACTTGTGGTTTGACTAGGTATTAATAAAACAGGGTTTTATTATTTAAGGTGTTGGGGTTTTGGAGTACTTGGGCTTGGGGAAATGGGCTTGGATTAATGGATTGGATTTGTGCATTATCTTTGGTCCGTTTGGTGTAGAAGCATTATAACAAGGACCACTTTTGCCATTTTCTGAAAATTAGGGGTGTATCCTGCCATCTCACAAAAATATATCAAAGGGTTGAAATTGCCACATTTGAAGTTCCCAAGGACCTTGATATATAAATTTACCATTTAAAAATGCCTAGGGACTAAAACTGGCAAAACTCAAAGTTGAGGGGCCTGTTTTGACAATTTCACAAACTTGATATCCAGGGGCCAGAAATGACAACTTTGAATAATACCAGGACCTTGAATGATAATTTTCCATTTTTGAAATTCCCAAGGGCCATTTTTGCCAAATTTTAAACTGCAGGGACCAATCTTGTAATATTTCCAAAGTTTTTACCCAAGGACTATATTTGATAATGTTTGACTTTTAAATGCCTTGGGTTGACTTTTCTTGCAAAACAAGTATTCAGGGACTAGTTTTGTCAATTTTTGAAAGTTGAGGGACTAAAACTGCCAATTATGCAAACTTTGTTCTTTTTTCATTTGTTTTTAAGCATTTTGCATCTGAAACATATAAAACACAATTCCTGGGATAATTTCTGTATTTTGATGTATTTCTGAGTGTTTTTGGATGTTTTGGCAGTTCAGATACGATAAAAATGATGAGTATTTACACACTCATCATGCCCCTTTTTTGGTTAGGTATATGGATCTATTAAAGAATTTCACTTTTCCTTGTACAATCTCTGTGTTTATTCAAATAGCAAGATTTTCCAAAACTCTATTTGAATGTGGTCATTTTGCATTTTTTTTTAACCTGTTGTGAGTTTTCTAAGGACTTTATCAATTATTTTTTGCTTACAATCTGTTAGTAGTCTAAAAAAATGGATTTTCTTATATATGGATTTTATGTTACATTGGTTTTACGGATGATAAAAAACTGTACATGGAAATCAGTGAATCTAGTGCAACAATTAGAGTCAAACAACATAATATAAATTGGAAAGTAAAAGAAGGAAGTTAAACGATTTCTGTGAGTGAAAGATGATCCAATGCAATTTTACTACTGCAATTCGACGTGAAATAGGATTAATTGACTTGTGAATTCTTAAAGCGGATTTGAGAATTATTTGTTGTTTTCTTCGATAAGTTAATTAAAGAATCTTTGATGCAGTCTCCATACACATTTAACTAATATGTTCACTGTTGTTTTTCAGTTATTGTAACTACCCGATTTTCACTTTAATTGTAATTTGGACACATTTGGTCCAGTTTCCTGATAAAGATCGTGCATGTTTATTAAAACATAGTTGTTGAAAGATAAGCTAAGGGCTTATTCTGTAATATTGCAATTCTTATTTCTTTTGTTTTTTTATTTATTTACAGGTATTACTCTAGTTGAGGGACTGAAGGTGAATTGTTGGAAAGATGAAGGACTGAAGGAGCTCAAGTATCTTAAGTCAGAATTCAAGGCTATATAAGGATCACATTACCTCATTTAGTAGTAGTTCTGATAAGGGTTTACTGTGTGCGATCTACACACAGTTGTTTTCTGAGTTGTTAGTTTGATTCTGTTTGTATTAAACTTTTCTTTTTCTTTCTATTGTAAAAACATAATGAATCAACCATGGGGTGGTTGGTTGGGTTGATTCTTAATAAAATCTGTTAGTTTGTTTTGATTTGATCATAGCTTTGTATTTTTAACATGGTATCAGAGCCAGGTTGGCTTTGATACAAAGATTTTGATCTAAATCAATTTTTTTTTTTTTAAATTAGGGTTCAATCGATTTGGGGGTTTTCTGTTTTTCAGTCAGATCTTACTAGACCTTAGTAGTATTCAATCAAATATTGGTTGAATTGATTGTTTTGGGTATCAATTGAAGGTCAATTGATTATTTCAAATTTTTAGGGTTTTCCCAAAATTTTTGGTTTTTTTGTGGTGTATTGTTTAGAGATTAACTTGTGTTAATTGGTCTTGTTTTGATTCAAGATCTTGTTTGGTCTGTGTGTCTTCAAGATTAGGGTTTATTGTATCAAACCCTAATCCAGGATTAGTGTTTTCTTGATCTGTTTTTCATAATTAGTTTGTTTGATATTATTGTTTGTTTAAAAAGGGGCTTATAACTGTCTTCTAATTTTTGTCTTGTTTAAATTTCAGGTACTTTGATTCTGGATTTCCGCTGCTTGTTGTGTTTTGGTTACTTGAGCTTCTTGATCAATTTTGTTGGAGTTGCGTGCTCTGTAATACCACTCACACTCTATCTCTTAGGTTTTTTTTTATAGGTTTTTAGATATTGCATGTGACGAAGTGTAGGTCCAAGGGATTGTTTGTGTTGGAGTTGATTGATTTTGGGATTACTTGTGATTGTTGGTGTTATAAGGTGTATCTGTTTTTTCTTTTGTTTTGTTTTCTTTTTGTTTCGTCATTATGGGTAATGATGATGAAGCTGGGGGATCAAATGTTAACAAACTTGATCAGTTTGATCCCATGTTCTTGCACAATAGTGATACAAGTGGCATTCCTTTAATCAGTTTTAAATTGGAAGGCCCAGAAAACTATAAAGTTGTCAGCTGCAATTAAATTAGCTATTCATACTAAAAATAAACTTGGTTTTATAAATGGTAATATACCTAGACCTACTGATACTGTTTTTTTGCAAGAACAATGGGATAGATGTAATTCTGTGGTTCTTTCTTGGATTCTTGGTTGTGTTTTTCAAGATGTGGTTATGGGACAAATTTTCTCTGATAATGCTAAAACTGTGTGGGATGAATTGGCTAAAACATACAATAAAAAAGATGGTTCCATAATTTTTAATATGCATTATAAAATTCATTCATTTACTCAATCTGGTGTTCCTTTGTCTGAATACTATCTCAATTTTAATGCATTATGGAGGCAATATGACTCCCTTGTGGATTTGCCTGAATGTACTTGTGATGGTTCAGACAAACTCAAGAAACATAATCAACTCATCAAGTTGATGCAGTTTCTTATGGGTTTGGATGAGGTATATGCTCCCATTAGGAGTATTATTCTCACCACTGATCCTATACCTGATGTTAAGAGTGCTTTTGCTACTCTTTCTAAAGATGAGTCTCATAGGAGTACTCCATCTCAGTCAGGTTCTAAGTCTGATAACTCTGCATTTGCATCTAAATCTAATCAAAGATTTAATGATTCGTCTGTGAACAAAAGTGCTAATAATAATAATAACTCTCAACCTAGAAGGCTAAATAGGCCTAATTTGGTCTGCACTCATTGTAAAAGGAATGGACATACTGCCGATAGATGTTTTGAACTTGTTGGCTATCCTTCTAATTTCCAAAAGAAAAATGGTACTAATCAAAACAATGCTAGTAGCAATTCTGTTTCAGGGCATAAGGATAGGCCTGCTGGTTCATCTAATTCCTTCACAGATGATCAATATCAAAGGCTTATGGCTTTGATCAGTGATAAATCTGGATGCAGTAGTATGCCTGCAAACATTGTAGGTATTAGCTGTGTTATTAGCTTTAGTCAATCTAAGTTTTTTAATCATAATACCAACATAAGCTCTTATAAAATGTATATTGGTTGGATCATTAACTCTGGTGCAAGTCAACACATGACTTATACAGTGTTAAACATGTTCAATGTGATTGATGTATCCAACTTAAATATGACTGTTGGTCATCCTAATGGTACTAAAGCTAAAGTTACACATATTTGAAGTTTAAAATTAACAGATAAATTGGTCATACATGATGTCTTGGTTGTACTAGGATATCAAGTCAGTTTGTTGTCTATTCACAAGCTGAATAAAAACAATAAATGTAGAGTCATTTTTTATGAAGATGTTTGTATTCTTCTGGACTCTGTTCTAAGGACCCAGATGAGGACTGGTAATCAAAGTAATAGGTTGTACTTTCTAAATACAGGTACAAATCTGAATAAATGTAATAACTCTCAAGTTTGTTGTTTTTCAAGAACTATTTGGCATAATAGGCTTGGTCATCCTACTGATCAAGTTCTTAACATACTTAAACACAAACTTAAAATTGAAAAAGATTCTAAAGTTGATCCTTATGAAGTGTGTCATAAGGCTAAACAAACTAGAGACCCATTTCCTTTAAGTGAACATCAAACCACTGAAGTTGGACAGATTGTTCACTTAGATGTTTGGGGTCCCTATAAAGTTCAAAGTAGAGAAGGGTATAAGTACTTTCTGACAATTGTTGATGACTTTTCTAGAGCTGTTTGGGTGTTTCTATTAAGGAGGAAAACTGAAGTTTATTCACACATTGTAACTTTCTATAACTTGATTAGAAATCAATTTGGTAAAACTGTAAAAGTTTTTATAAGTGACAATGGTACTGAATTTGTGAATCAGAATATGGATAAGTTTTGTAAAGAAAATGGTATTCATCAACAGACTTCGTGTTCTTATACCCCTCAACAAAATGGTATAGCAGAAAGAAATCATAGACACATATTAAATGTGGCTAGAGCCCTCATGTTTCAGGGGGGATTCCTTTGAACATGTGGACTGAGTGTGTTCTAACTATTGCTTATTTGATTAACAGGACACACACGTCTGTTTTGAATGGAAAGTCACCTTATGAAATGATATATAAATGTGAACCTAATCTCTCTCTTCTAAAAGTGTTTGGTTGCTTGTGTTTTTCAACTGTTTTAAACAATTTTGACAAGTTTTCTTCAAAGTCAGAGAAATGTGTTTTTTTAGGGTATTCTTTTGATAAAAAAGGTTTTAAATTGTTCAGTTTGGAAACAAAAAAGATTTTGTACTCAAGAGATGTAAAATTTTATGAAACTGTGTTTCCTTTTAAGCATAGTTCTGAAAAATAAAATTATGAGTTTCATTTTCAAAATACTAATGGTCAAAACTTTTTTAACTCTGGCCTTGGATCATCACATGATCCCTATGATGATAAGAGAGAGAAAGAATCTGTAGAAGAACCTGAAAAACAGATTCCTGAACGAAGTGAAGGCCTAAACCAACCTCCACATGGAGGCTCATCTGATGATATCATAAAGGATGAGGTGGTGCATCCTGATATCACAGTTGATGTGAACAGTGGAGGTGAGGAAAATGCAACACTTGAAGAAAATGATAAACTATCTAAGGGTGATGATGATTACTATCAAGAATTTAATGATATGTTTCATGATGTTGTGGTAACACCTGAAAGAACGACTAATATGAGAACTTATACTAGAAAGTCTAGTAGAAAAACTAGTCAACCAGTTAAACTTAGTGATTATGTGTTGAATAGTAAAGTTAAGTATAGCATTGATAGAACTGTGAATTATAGTAATCTTAAAAAAGAAAATTATGTGTTTTCTACCAATCTTAATAAGATTGTTGAACCAAAAACATATAGTGAGGCTGCTAAAAATCCTAAATGGATTGATGCTATGGATCTTGAAATAGAAGCTTTACACAGAAACAACACTTATGAAATTGTTGAACTCCCTGCTAGGAGAAGAGCAATTGGTTGTAAGTGGGTGTGGAAAATCAAATATGATTCTGATGGGAGTGTGGAAAGATATAAAGCCAGGCTTATTGCCAAAGGCTATAATCAAAAAGAGGGTATAGATTATGAGGAAACATTCTCACCAGTTGTCAAGATTGTTACTGTAAGAATTATTATAAGTATTGCTGTACAAAATAGTTGACCTTTATATCAACTTGATATAAATAATGCTTTTTTGTATGGTGAACTTGATGAAGATGTTTACATGCAATTACCTGAAGGGTATTTTGATAAAAATGACAAAAGAGTGTGCAAGTTAAAGAAATCCTTATATGGTTTAAAGCAAGCTCCTAGAAAATGGAATGAAAAATTAACTAGTGTGCTTAAAGAGAATGGTTTTCATCAAAGTAAAAGTGATTTTTCTTTGTTTACTAAGTCTGAGAATAATGTGTTCTTAGTTCTGCTTGTGTATGTAGATGATATTGTTATTACAGGTAACAATGTTACTGAAATTGAAAAAGTTAAGCAGTTTCTGAGAACCAAATTTCTTATAAAAGATTTGGGAAAGCTCAAGTATTTTTTGGGTATTGAGGTGTTAAGTGATGATACTGGATTGTGCTTGACACAAAGAAAGTATTGTTTGGAGTTACTTAATGAATTTGGTATGCTTGCATGTAAACCTAGTAAAACTCCTATTGAATTTTTTAATGTGTCTAATAAAAATAAGCTTAAAAGTATTAATAAAGATGAGCATTTGCTTGGTGTTAATAACTATCAAAAGTTAGTTGGAAAACTCATTTTTTTTACATTGACTAGGCCTGATTTATCTTATGCAGTTCATTGCTTAAGTCAAGCTATGCATAGTCCTATGCAGTCTCATTTAAAATTGGCTTTTAGAGTTCTTAGATATCTTAAAGAATCCCCAGGCAAAGGAATATCTTTTAGCAAAAGTAATGATTGTGTTATGAAAGTGTTTGTTGACTCTGATTGGGCTAAGTGTAAGATTACTATAAAATCAGTAACTGGTTTTGCTGTTTATCTGGGCAATAATCTCAATTCTTGGAAGAGTAAGAAGCAATCTGTGTTGTCTAGATCTTCTGCTGAAGCAGAGTTCAGGGCTATGTGTAATGTGACTTCTGAGATTATGTGGATTTTGAAAGTCTGCAAAGATCTTAATGTGCAGGTTAATACACCTGTTGAGATTTTTTGTGATAATAGCAGTGCAACGCAGATTGCTGCTAATCCAGTGTTGCATGAAAGATCAAAGCATTTTGAAATAGATCTCTTCTTTATAAGAGAGAAAATTTCAGATGGTGTTATCAAAACCATTAAAGTAAAATCTGAAAATTGCTGATATTTTTACAAAAGGGTTAAGTGTTGTTGAACACAGAAAGTTTTGTGACATGATGAAGTCAAGGGATTTCTATAAGCTTTAGCTTAAAGGGAAATGTTGAAAGATAAGCTAAGGGCTTATTCTGTAATATTGCAATTCTTGTTTCTTTTGTTTTTTTATTTATTTTCAGGTATTACTCTAGTTGAGGGACTGAAGGTGAATTGTTGGAAAGATGAAGGACTGAAGGAGCTCAAGTATCTTAAGTCAGAATTCAAGGCTATATAAGGATCACATTACCTCATTTAGTAGTAGTTCTGATTAGGGTTTACTGTGTGCGATCTACACACAGTTGTTTTCTGAGTTGTTAGTTTGATTCTGTTTGTGTTAAACTTTTCTTTTTCTTTGTATTGTAAAAACATAATGAATCAACCATGGGGTGGTTGGTTGGGTTGATTCTAAATAAAATCTGTTAGTTTGTTTTGATTTGATCATAGCTTTGTATTTTTAACAATAGTTCTATTTCCATAAACCGATATCACAGTGTGCAAGACACAACATATATAAGTCAATGAAACATAGAACTACAATGATTTATCTTTTTCATGGGGAAGTTTATTTCAGTAATTACATTTTAGGTACTTAAATAGTCTATGTATCCCTCAAATATAAGCTTATTATAGATACTCAATTATCTCCACATACTAACTACAGACATATTACATGTTTTGCCTACTCTATTATTTGAGTGCTCAGCATCAACAACAATTATGTTTGAGCTATACATTAATACTAGATGTCACTAATCAATGTGAGTTTCGTGTTGATTTCCAAAACTGAGATGTATCCTAGTATCTTGTTTTAAGTGCTGAGTGTTTCCCGAGGGTTATGTGAATATTTTCATATTGATTCTATATGTATGTTCATAGTCGTGTTCTAGCATACGATTTCATGCATGTGTCATTAATGTTGTAATGGGCATTGGATCCGGCTTGCTAATCTAACTAAAGTTAACGCGGATTAGCACAAAGCTTCCCGATCTTCAGTTTACAAGATCAATTTCTATATAAGATTTGTATCTAATTACATTCATAGCTTTTTAACTCATTAAGGATACAGCTCATGCGCATTGTTTGCTATTAAGAATATTATATTGTTCACGGCATCATCGAATGTGGTATTTTACATACAAACGCACGAGCTCGCTAATTCGTTATATATATCCCCTGTTATGAAAAATAGATATGTTCTAAGAAAAAAACCAAGTAAGACGAATCACAGACCATAATGACGAGCTATGAGCTATTGAAAATTGTATAGTCTATGTTAAAGTTTAGGTTTTAAGTAGCTTCCGTAGTATATTGACTCTTAAATTGAATAACGATCAGCGATGTTTCAGTTATCCTTTCAGTCAAAAGATTTTAGTGAATCTTGAGGTTTTTAGTGATACATTAAACCTTCAGCTCCATAGAAAAGATAATAGCATATCTAAATTACTTTTCAGATCATGACATACTCACTTTTCCCTATTAGATTTTATTTTTCTAGGCATGCATTTTTACAAGATTATCCATAAACTACAGAAGTTAAACTCATTTGTTTTGTGATCATCCTAACAAACAATTATCATCGCTTTTTTAAATCCTATGTCAGCAAATAATGGACCATCTCAAGGACATGGCCATTAGGTACCGGGACTTAGCCGAGAGAAAAATTGTAGAATACGATTACATTGGAGCTAAAAAAACTTTGCCAAAAAGCAAAAGATTTTTTCGCTGGGCTGAGTTTATTGTCAACATTCATTACAGTTATAGACATTTATCTCTCTAGCGAGAAAATAGTCGATGATGAACCAGATTGGTAAGGGATTCTTGGGCTGGAAAAATCAGCTACACCTGAGAAAATATGTGAAAGATTTAACAAACTATACAATGATATCAAGCTTGAGGAAGATTCAGTGATTGGTGTAGAAGGAGCCAGAGATATTTTAGTGGAGGCTTGCGCTGATCTGACAGGAACATCTTCTTGGATTGAGTGCCCCAGGTGTCTGCATCAGTTTAGCTATTACAAGGAAAGATTGAACAAGGAAATTTCTTGCACTGGCTGTGGTGAGTTTTTCAAATTTATTTCACATATATCTAAGTCCCCGAAGGAAACTGCAAGCAGCAGTTTAAATGAGGATGATAAGAGATCAATCAATCGTGATTCTGTTAAAGGGCATGCTAACAAGATCAGAAGGAGCTCAAGGACTATTGTGCGACCATCAAAGTATAAGGACTTCACTCGTTATAAGGACTTCATTCGGTTTTAGTTAGTGGGTAACAATGATGCATAAAATCTGAATCAAATGACCAAGCAAGTTTGTAAAGTGTTTCTTTGCTATAGTATCTTAAATGTTTACCTGGTTAGTTGACTATGTACAAATGGTGACTTGCATATGTGTTTGGTTGTGTCTTACAGATGCTATTCTGATGTTACATTTTGCTCAATTTTTTGAGACTGTGGTTTCTATTAAACAGCTGAACCTGTAGACTCCGGCTGCTGATGATCTAAACACCTTTTAAAATTATAGTGGTGGTGTATTTTAGACAAAACTTTTGGTAACATGTGACCACTGAGGTACACACTATAGTATAGTCAAAAAGAAAGTTTAAGTTAATTAATGCAGAAAATGTATTTCGTTAAGGTAAAATTTCGGATTAATTTAGTGTTAATTATATGCATTTTTAATATAAAAGGATAACAAGTATTATTTGAATATGCCCCAACATGTGCCCCGTTTGATAGATTGACTTAGGTTAACGACGGTAATATATGTTATCGGTATATTGTCTAAAAATGTGAAAGAACTCTTAATGACTATTTGCCCAAAGAATGTGATGTTTCTCTTTGAAGAGGATGGTAACTTCATCACTCTTCACTATTGCAATTTTAGTGAAGTTGTGTTTGTTGATGGAATTTGATGAAACTCATATGGCGATCAGAAATGGGCAGTTTAACAACACTCATGTTTTGCAATGCCCTGAGGCGAATTAAGGGACGCAAATTGGTGTTTTTGAGTTTTCTAATTTGCAAGAATATCTGTTTTAGTTAGTTTATTTCCTAGATGTGACTTATCTGGGTCTTAGGTTTATTAGAGAGTGGCGTTAAGTCTTTTTAAAAGCATTGTTAATTATCTTATAAAGTTAGGTGACATATATATAAATCTCTTTTTTAAAAAGACGACCTACATTTTCACACTTTGTCCTAAATATCCACCATACTGCGATGGGATTGAGTCTTATCGATTCACCAAGACAGCCCCTTGGTTTTAGGATGAGGTTTATAAACATTTTTTAAAGAATGGGGTCAAAATTATCTAAATCTGTCTTAAACTTGAAAAGTAGATAAGCTAAATCAAATTTTGATATTGGAAAATAATAAATGATGGTGTCTGAATTTTCTTGTGTGATTGAAAGTACATGATTAACAAACCCACAATAGAATCACATTAGTTTTTCTTATAAAGCAAACAATCTAACTGTTGGGAATTATTCTATCAGTTACCACGGCTAGTGAAGATATTACAACTGCAGGAGATTGTACTTGCAGTGGAAACTCATTACCACTGCAAGAACAAACATTACCACTGCTTGCATAATAACTGTTAGAGAAACGCGCTTAGATAAACATAGAAAAGATATTGTGTATATCTTATTCTATTAGTATTATACTTATCTTGTACAAGAGGACTCCTTGTTGTATAAAAGGAGATCCTAGGTTATAGTTAGAATATCTCTTTCTAATACGTTTTCTAGAGCTTCAAGGTGTAACCCTAGTGATATCTCAGATCACTCGTATTATTATTATTAATAATATTGGAGCTAGTTGTTTTGTTACATTCATTGTTCATACATAAAACTGTTTCACTTACAATCAATCTTCTAAGTATCATTAAGTAGATTCCGCATACTTAGTGATATCACTCAAAGTATCATTATTAACACAAGTTCAAGGTGTTCACGATCCAACAAGTGGTATCAGAGCAAGGTTTTGATATTTTGATTTAGAAGATCCTATGGCAGATTCAAAAGAAACAATGGAGACAGAAACAAGCCAATCAAACATTGCTGCAAAGCTTCCCAAGCTTAAAATTAATGACTTTGAGATGTGGAGGCTTATGATTGAACAATTCTTTATGGTTCAAGACTACACATTATGGGAGATAATAATGTGTGGAAATTCATTCAAACCTGGTACAACTGTAGAGATGGTTGGTGACAAGCCAGTAACAAAAGTAAACACTGGTCCTGTTACTAATGAAGAAAGAAACCAACTAAAGAATGATTTGAAGGCTAGAGGTTTGTTATTGATGGCTCTACCCAGAGATCAAGTTCTGGCTTTTACCAAATACAAGTCTGCAAAGACCCTCTTTGATGAGATCTGTGAAGTGTTTGGTGGTAATGACTCTACCAAGAAGACTCAAAAGACTTTACTGAAGCAGACCTATGATAATTTTGGTTCAACAGGCAATGAATCTCTTGATAGCATATTCACAAGGCTACAAAAGATTGTTACTCAGCTGACTGCTTTTGGAATTGAGGTGGAAAAAGAAGACCTCAATCTTAAATTTCTAAGAAGTTTACCTGCTGAGTTTGATACCAATGTTGCTGTATGGGAAGATAAGTCAGATCTTGAGACCATGAAGCTTAATGATGTGTACAATAACTTCAAAGTTATTGAACAAAGATTAAAGAAAGCTGGCAAGTTAAAAACAAGTTCTGCAAGTGTAGCACTCATATCATCATCAGGTAATGATAGTTCAGATGATGAAAGTGATAGTGATGATGACAGTGGTAACATGATTGTTTCCACTGGTAATGGAAATGTTTCCACTAAGAGCTCAAAGAAACAGATTGCAGGACTAAGTGATGCTACTTTCTATGCCTTTATATCAAGCCATGTGGGTGGTTCAATCCTCAATCATGAGGACTTGGATCAAATTGATGAAGATGATATGGAGGAGATGGACATCAAATGGCAGGTAGCATTACTCAGCTTAAGATCAAAGAAGTTCTGGAAAAAGACAGGGAGAAAGATACATATAAGTGGTGATGAGACTGCAGGTTTTGATAAAAAGAAGGTGGAGTGCTATAATTGTCACAAGAAGGGGCACTTTGCAAGAGAATGCAGAAAACCAAGGAAATCTGACAATAAGTCAACTTGGTACAAGAAGAACAAAGAACCTACAACAGAAGAGCCAAAGGTGCTATTGGCTATTGATGGAGTGAGCTTTGATTGGAGCTTTATGTCTCAGAATGGAGAAGATGATTCAGAATCTGCAATGATAGCCACTGAGCATGCACTCATGGCTTTCTCTGACTCTGAGGTACATACTGATAATGCTTGTTCTAAAAACTGTAAGGCTGTAAAAGAGTTAGAGATCTCTAAAGCTAAATATGAAGAACTGATGCTAGATCTACATCACACTAATTATAATTTAGCAAATCATAAAAGAGGTCTAGGTGTTTTAGAAAAACAGATAGAGCATTATAGGGCTAATGAATCTAAGTTCAGTGATGATATTGCTGTTTTAAAAAGAGACTTAGATTTTTATCTTGAAGTAAATAAAGCTCTTCGGGAAGAAATGGAAAAAGTTAAAAAGGCTAGTGAGAACATTCAGATAACTAAGCAAACACTAGACCATCAATCCAAGAGCATTGACAAAATTTGGGAAGCCCAAGTTGTGAGCAAAGCTAAATCAGGTCTTGGATACAAATCTGTTCCACCACCTCTAAGAGGTGTTCCAGCACCACCTGGCATTGATCTAGCTCACACAGGCTTAGAAGAGTTTCAGGATCCACCCATGACCTATGGACCAAAATTTGTTAAACCAGTTGAAATTGAAAAGGTTCAGGTTGAGGTTGAGACTTTTGATAGTGCTAGTGACTCATCTCTTAAAGATGAATGTTTGAATGTTGAGTCTAAAACTAGTGTTACTGAAGATGTTAAAGTTGAGGAAAGAAAAAGTATTCCTGTTGAAGTCAAAGAGAAGCCTAGGACACTGTCAAATTTCACTAGGTCTACTACTAGGTATGCAGAAATGTACAGGGATAGGCCTAAATCTCCTAGAGGGAACATGAGAAGTTGGAATCATGTTAAAACTAGGCAGTTTGGTAGTGACTTTGTGTTCAACAATAAGGCTTGTCATATATGTGGTAGCTTTGACCATTTAGCTAAAGACTGTACCTACCACATGGGAAGAAGGGAAGTTTTTACAAGGGTGAATGGATCTAATTTTAATAAATTGACTCAACCAAACCCCCTAAGCAAGATGGTTCCCAGGTCTGTTATGCTTACCACTGGCATTAAACATGTTTCCACTGCTAGACCAGCAGTTACCACTGCCAGAAGTAATAACAGAGTTTATCCTAAGTCCCCTGTCACTTCTTTTGTTAAATCTTATCAAACAGGGAAAAAGACTTATTTTGAAAAGAATGATCACAAGAATCACATGTGGAGACCTAACTTTTCTAATCCAGCAGTTTCCACTGCTAGGCATGCAGTTACCACTGCAAGACCAAATGTTTCCACTGATGTTCATAAGAAAAGGGTAAATTTGGGAAAAGCTGTTAAGGCCTCAGCTCGTTGGGAATGGAAACCAAAAGGAACAACAAACAATCTCAATGGTGTATCAATGACCTTTGATAGATACAATTATATTGATACACGAGGCAGATCCAAGTCATTTGTGGCTTGGGTCCCCAAAAGGTACTAATTCCTTTATGTTGTGTGTAGGGACAGTCAAAGATTACAACTGATTATGAATGACTTGATGATATTTTCTGTGATTAACTAATATGTTTTCAAGTTGTTTGGTATATGTCTGTTCTGCAAATGTTAATGAAATTGCAAGAAGTGTGTTGCAGTCACCAAGAGGTGTAGCCAAGGAATGTGATCTAATAAGCTGAATTTAGTCTCTATTGCATACATAGTAATGCTGAAGGTCTTACATATTGAGCAAATTAAGAAGATCTTTTCATTCATTTCAAGACATAAGTTACAGCTTACATTCAAGGTTCCAACTGGATTACAAAGATTATTTCTAATACATTTGGCTAATTGTGTACTACTAGCTTCTATCAATTATTACATAATACTTGAGGCTATGACAAGTACAATGAAGAAGCTGAAGATGAAAATGGAAAAAGAAGAGAAGGAAGACTGTGAAGATGCTCAAGTACCAAAGTCAAGAACATACTCACAAACTTTGGTCCTTGGCAACATTCATCAATCATTTATTTCTGCTTCTCCTTTCCCTTATGTGTGATTTGAGCTTTATTGCTCTGTCCAATATGTTCTTGATGCAGAAGACAAGGTTCTGGAGCAGGAAGATCCACCATCATGTTTGATGATGTTGGGAGAGATGGATCCTTCTTACTTGATCTTGGTTGGGATCTCTCTGGTGTGGAAGGAGGAAGAAAGGTTGGATCTTCATTCTCTTCCTCTGAAGATTCTTCATCAGATGTCCAGATGAAGGGAGAGACAAGCTCAGCAGGATTTGTATTACGGCTTAATTCACCCTCTATGTGTGCATTCCAATTTTTGTCTTCTACATCCCATCGTTTCTTTATCCCCCTTTCAAAATCAGAACCTTCAAGTCCCCATGGATATGGTGGTATCTCTTCTTCTGATGTTGGAACAGAAGAGTGTTGATCAGAAGACTCAGGGTTTGATGACATGATTTTTGAAGATAATTGGTTTTAAAATTTTGTTGTGGGATATTAGGGTTTGACAGATTGTTGATGACTGAAATGTGGTGTTATGGAGGAGGTTATATAAGCAAAGATTAGGTGTTATGCTAATTAATGAAGGATATTTACTTCCATCTGTTTTGGTTGGTTTGAGAAGTAACTGTGGTTTGACTTTTGGGAAGATATCTTTGTGTATAGTAACTTGGTTAAAAAGTTACTTGGGTTAATATTTGTGAGTTAAGATGAGACTTATTTTGTGATGTCATATCTCATTGGAGTTATAAGGTGTGTAACTTAGACACACAACAAATGGTTATTGATTCACCATGTCTAACCCACATAAGAATCAGCTAGTCCATAAGCAAACGGCTTCTGGTAAAGACTTATCAAATCCGTTGATAGCTGATAGTTTGCTAAAAACTATGATAAGAGCAGCACATTTTACATGTTTTACTTACCACTGCTCTTTGAAATTTTGTTGATTTTTACCACTGCAAGTTCATTGTTTCCACTGAAAGTGTAAATTTTACCACTGATGAACTAGCCGTTACAACTGTGTGTCAGTAATCTTATTTTTTACTAGTCGTTACCAAAATAACTGTCTTTCCTTATTAATAGGGTTAATATTTTTGGGAATTATCTACTTACCAAATTGTATTTCTTAAAGATACATCTTTCTATAGATAATTCTTCATCCGCGTTTTTCTCAAAACCCTATTAGTATAAATTGATTTTATACGGCCTGCTTCTTATTCACGATTACTAACACTTTTCTCTCTCAAATCACAAAATCATGGCGTCTCTCAAGTTTGCAGATGAACACAATCAAGTGGCTTACCTTCAAAAGTCAAACGACAAGAGTGGACCTATTTTTCATCAGATTGTGGACTTCCTAAACACAACTCATATAAGGTATGCCTTAACTATGAATCCCACAATCTTTGTTTCTCAAATCAAACAGTTTTGGAACTCTGTGGAGTCCATTACCCTTGAACAGGGAGACATACATGAATCTGTGGAAGCTCTTAGAGCCACAGTGGATGGGGTAACTATTGATGTTACTGAGTCATCTTTAAGGAGAATTCTCCAATTAGATGATCTCAATGGTATCATCACATTACCTAATTCAGACATATTCAAATATATTGCTTTGATGGTGTATGATACATCTGACCAAAAAGTAACTTTTAAGAAAGGATGTTTTTGTCCCCATTGGAGATTTTTAATACATACTCTGTTGCATTGCCTAAGTCCTAAGAAAACTTCTTATGAACAATTTGGATCAACCATGGCTTACCCTTTAGTTTGCTTGGTTTCTGATAGGACTTTCAATTTTTCAAAGTTTATATTTAATAACATGAAAGGCAATGTAACAAGTTCATAAAAATTTTTGATGTATCCAAGGTTTGTGCAAGCAGTGTTAAATGAATTTCGACTGCAAAATCATGATAGGATTTATGACACTCCATGTCTTAAGCCAAAAGTATTTCAAAACATGTGTAAGGCTTCAGATTTTTGGAATGGAGTGACTCATCCTCTTTTACCAAACATGCTTGCAAAGACTTCACAGGTACAGGGTGAAGATGCAACAATCCCAGTTGTATCCCATCACACACCCACTATTATTGTTCCTCAAATTCAACATATCCCTGCTGTAACTCACACTTATGAGAGAAGGTCTAAATAGCCAACTTCTTTCATCTCAACATTGCATGTTGCTGAGCCTTTTGGTGTAGGCACAAGCAGTGGTGGTTCAAGGCTTCAATCTAGTCCAACTAGAGAAGCGCCTGAATCAATGCCTTATGATTCACCTCTCCCAACAAGTAACACAGTTGGAAGTGTTGAAGGCAGTGTGACACTAACTGAATTGATGGAATTATGTACCAAATTAACCAAACAGGTTCAAACTCTGGAGAAAGATCTGGCACTGACCAAAGTACAACATGCCACAGAGTTGAATCTATTGAAAACTGAGATCCAAAAGTTACAGGCTGAAGTTGTGGATCTCAAGAAGAAAAGACATGTTCAAGTTGTGGTTTCTTCCCCATCATCTTCTGATGGTCTTTCTGCAGGTTCTGGTTATGCTTTGGGAACTTCTTCCAAACAGGGGAGGAAAACAGATGCAGAAATTGAGGGGAGGAGTTCTAATTTTGAAGATATGGATGCTCAAGCATATGATGATGTAGCTGAGATTGAGGGGAGGAAGTTGGATAAAGATTTGGTTATTGAATCTGCTCAACACTTTTGCACTGAAGCAGAGCATGTTACCACTGATCAAATAATTTCCACTGCAAGTGAAAAAGTTACCACTGATGTTCCATTACTTACCACTGCAGAGGAAGATGCTGCCAGAAAAAGATCAGTTAAAGGTAAAGCAATGGTACTTGATGCAGAACAAGTTCTTACAAGGAAGATTTCTAAGAAAGATCAAGCTCAAATTGATTTTGATGCAAGATTAGCAGAACAATTTAAAGCTGCAGAAAGAGAAAATATGAAGAAGCAAAAGGAGATGGATGTTGCTAGTTTTATGGAAGCACAGAGACTAGGTAAACTTGAAGAAGTAATGGCACAACCACTCTCAGTTATTCCACCAACTATCTTACATGAGAAACCCCCTATGTTCTCATATGTGCTGTCAGATGAAGAAATTGAGCATATGATTAAGCATGATCCAGTTGTCAAGAAGAAAGCTATTGAGCTTGTTGGTAACAAGTCTTTAACTGAAGAACAAAGAACAGCTCAGTTGATTGATTTCATTCAAATGAAGAATCAACAAGCACTGGATGAAATTATTGGAAACTTCAGAAAAGGTCAAAAGAAACAAAGACAACCTACAAAGGCACAGATCATTCATGAGATGAAAGTATATTGCTGCCATGTTGGAACTTGGAAGATGGCTGACTTCAAAGGTATGTCTCATGAAAGAATTGAAGGTATCTACTACAGAGTTAAAAGGCAAGATAGTACCTTCAAACCTATTGATTTTGAAGAAGTTGAAAGATTTAAACTAAATAAAAGGAAAGCTTCAATAGTTGAAGATCATGTCACTAAAAGAATGAAAGCTCCTCAAGAGAATGAATCTCAATCTGAAAAATGTGTAGAAGATCCACTGAGTGAAATTATCATTGTTGAAGAAGAAGATTTCTATCCAGATCATTCACAATCAAAACATCAAATTATTGATTGGGAAGTGTACACAGCAAAGAATTTTGCTCCCACTTGGAAAATTATCAGACTAGGAGGAGAATCTTCATCATTCATTCAGTTTGAAGATTTACTTAAAGCATGTGACAGAGATGATCTTGATACCCTTTGGAAGCTTGTAAATGAAAGATTCAAGGCTGATACTCTCAAGGATATGAAAGAAATGCAGCTCTGGGTTGACTTGAGAAGATTATATGAACCAGATCTTAATGATAAGTATTGGAAGTTTAATTCATCAAACTTGAATACTACATGGACATATTTTGATAAATGTGAGGTTCATCATGTTTCTACAACAAATAATGTGGATGTGTTTATGTTTGCTGAGAAGGAATATCCACTTAAAGCTACAACTTTGTCTGCTATGTTGATGTCAAAGTTAAGAGTGTATGCAGATAATGAGAAGGTTAGAGCTTTGATTCAGAAGATTAAAGATCAAAGTGTAAGAGCTGATAAAGGATTAAGAAAAACAAGATAAGTGTTTGGAAGAATTCCCATATCCTCAGGTTTATTGTATACTTGAAGAAACTTATTGATTTACACATAAATCATAAGTTTAGGGGAGGATTGTTAGGTATTATTCTATCAGTTACCACGGCTAGTGAAGATATTACAACTGCAGGAGATTGTACTTGCAGTGGAAACTCATTACCACTGCAAGAACAAACATTACCACTGCTTGCATAATAACTGTTAGAGAAACGCGCTTAGATAAACATAGAAAAGATATTGTGTATATCTTATTCTATTAGTATTATACTTATCTTGTACAAGAGGACTCCTTGTTGTATAAAAGGAGATCCTAGGTTATAGTTAGAATATCTCTTTCTAATACATTTTCTAGAGCTTCAAGGTGTAACCCTAGTGATATCTCAGATCACTCGTATTATTATTATTAATAATATTGGAGCTAGTTGTTTTGTTACATTCATTGTTCATACATAAAACTGTTTCACTTACAATCAATCTTCTAAGTATCATTAAGTAGATTCCGCATACTTAGTGATATCACTCAAAGTATCATTATTAACACAAGTTCAAGGTGTTCACGATCCAACACTAACCTATATTGAGACTGAAATGGTTATAAAAGACAACTGAACCTGAACCACCATGTAACTGATTAGTCAAGTTCATCGTTGTTTACAAATTTTTCTTGCGCTTCAATTTAATTTGGTTTTGGCTCAGACCGTTCAAGCCATAAAGATTGAACGACTGCAACAACAGGTAAAACAAACTGAGGTCACGCAAGTCTTTCCATCAAGATCCGATATCTCGATAGGCAATTTTATATAAACCTAACTTAAACATCAAATTCCATATTTCTTTAACATATTCTTTAAATTTTACTTATGCACTAAAATTTGTTTAAATATCAACCTTAGACCTAGATAATTTTTTTTTTTTTTTTTTTTTTTTTTACATTAGGAAAATATAAACTTCTCTGATAATACAAAGTGTAAAAAGTGCAAACTTAGTAGCAAAACTAATTAAAAATCGGAAAAAATGAAAAATGGTCTTCTAATTTTATGAGAAATTACATTTAAACCTATGAATGCTACAATTTTATTGGGTATCTTTTCTCCATTTATCAATATTTGAGTTTGCATATCAATATTTACATATGATATGCGATCTCTATTTATATTATTTTTGTAACCATTCAATTATGATATTTGCAAACATCATTTACATTTATATCTTGATATTGCGTTCACATTGTTGTGTTTTTTTTTTCTCTTACCGCGGATACTTAAGGTTTTTTGACCCAGCTTATTACGACTTAAATATGAGAAATAAGCCATAAACTAAAAAATTGCCAAAAATATATTGACGTATGAGATATAAGCCAACTCAAATAAGCACATAAGCCCCGAAAATTAGCTTAAACAAACACTCCCATTCTATGAAATATGGATTTTTGCATTCTTTGAGGATCATTTATCGGTAAGCTTTGGTTTTCGTATCATATAGTTAGTTTTGGTACCATTCGGTCATGTTAGACTATTATCTCATTGATATCTAGAGAAAACTAGTTCACCATCTTTGCTCTCAATCAAAAATTTTAATTTTACTAATGATGTGTAATTTCATACGTTTTTTAAGGGTCGTTTAGCCTCTAAACTCGTGTACTTTTGATCATATATTGCCCTAAATTACTTCTATTAGAGTTTTAGATACTTGGGAGTGAAAATGCTGAAAATTTACAAGTTTTTGGGCTTGATTGGATGATGAACGATGAAAGACAACAAATTAATCAACGCGACCATCATCTTTGATGTGCTCAAGGAAGTGTGCACTCCACACTTCTCTAACTCACAACCGAGTATGATATGAATCCCATAGGTCTTTAGTAAATCGCAATTACCTAAAATATTTGATGAGAATAAAATTACCAACATATAATTGTTACTTTTGTTGTGGAGTGATCAATCAATGAGTTAGAATTTACAAAATCGCCATTTGCTAACAATCAAAGTTATTTTAGAATTTCGCATTAACTTTTTTAGAGTTTTTAGAGCTTTGCTTTATTGCCAATGTTTACTTTAGAATTTCTCATTAACTTTGTTAGATTTTTTAGAGCTTTGCTTTATTGCCAATGTGTTTATGCGTATTTTCGTTAAGAATAGGATGAAAAGGTTTTACATGTGAAAGTTATCATGATTTTCGGTTTACACAATCCTCAAATTAGATGACATCGAGTCTTGTTTTTGGTTTCATTTTAACTACGATTGTATGGACATACATGTGACCTTAAGTATATTTGGTGGTACTTTCGACAGCCCACAGATTCTGGAATAAAGATGATAAAGGTTAAATAATGTGAACACAAAAATAACATGCCAACACATTAATGAGAATTCTATTTTTAGCTCAGGATTAATCGAGTAGTTGTCCATTGTTTAATGTGTTGAGGTAATAATGCAAAGCTCTTTATGTACTAATACATGCATTTACAAAACTTATGCAACACAAAATCTATTAGGAAATTTATATAATTTTCAAAACATTCATAATAACATTTTCATTTATGATTTATCTATTGACCAATGTTAGAAAATTTAATAGGTTCATAAACCACAACTATATAGTGTTAGGAATACAATTATTCCTATAGAAGACTCGGTCACCTAATTATTGTAATAGCATTGAGTTAGCTCGTAGTTACTTTAGTTATTAGTTAGAAGTAGATTAAGTAACATCGTGGAAGAAGGACGGGTCTTTACCCACTGTATGCCTGATCCACAGCCCGGGTGTGGGCGTTTTATCATTTATTTGTTAGGTAGTATATATACCCCTCTCCACATGTGGAGAGGGTTGGACCTTCTCACAATTTCAATCTAACATCTCATTTTTCTCTCAAGGTTCCAAACTCTCTTTCTTTACTCCTCCTCCTTCACACTCAACACCACACACACCAACACTATTATCTTGTTTGTGACTTAAATTGTATCCTACAATTGGTATCAAGAGCCAAGGTTTCATCTTAGGGCCTTGGTGAATCTTATTTGGTGTGGTTTTGTGAGTTTGAAGTTTTTCTTTCTTGAAAACATCTTGGTGTGATTTTTTTAGTGTTATTAGACGTGTTAGAGATGTACTTTTAAGACCCTTGGTGTTAGTATAACATTGTACTTTAGCTGGTTACACTATATCATACGTTTATTTGACGTTTGGATTGGTTTTGAGTAGTTTTTCTTATCTGCGGTTAGCTCCACTGCCCTAGTTCTTAGCTGCGATTTGCTTCTGGAGTTTGTGGTTAGTTTGTCTGCGTTTACTAATTTGGGAATACAGACAAATCGCAAGGAAAGTGACAGATTTGGACTATTGCAGTCTACGATTAGCTCATGCGGTTAGGTGGTTTGCGGTTTGGTCTTTGTGGTTTGCTACTGTGGTTTCCTTTTCCTGCGATTACCACACTTGAGGTTTTGTTCTTTCTACGGTTTGCTTCTCTCTGTGGTTTGTGAGTTGCGTGTAACTCACCTTGTGGTTTGTGACTTGCGTGTAATCCACCCCAAATATTATTACGGGGTCAAACCCCCGGTCAAACACCACCTCCCCTGTTCACTTTCCCTCTCCCCCCTCACACAGCTAAAACCATGGTGGTTTTGATACCACCTGTCCACCACCTCACCACCAACTCTAAAAATTCACACCCCTTGTCCCCCCTTAGTCACCACTAAACCCCAAATATCTTTAATTAATCTCAAATTGCTCCAAGTTACCTCAACTGACACACCACGTTTTCCCGCCAAAATATCTTGAAGGCCAAAAAGTCATGGAAAAGATTAAAACTCAAGTGGGATTTGCTCAGAGACAGCCTGGAAGTCAAGAATATCTATAAAGAAGGGAAGAGAAGCAATGTAGAAGACTACCTAGTTTAATTTTAATTAATGTATGTCGATTAGTTAAGCTTTTCAATTTCCAGTGTATCTTTAATCTTTCAAAGTATATTTTCAGCATTCTAAGTGTATTTCAAACCCTTTTCAATAATCAATTCTAGTTTATGTACTTGAATTCAGTTTATGCTTATTTCAAATTCAAAAATCTCAATTTGAATTAAAATTGTTTATAGTTGTTATGATGGACTGATTAGCTCATATAGGTTCCCTTATAGCTTCTATAAGCTAGTAGAAACTATTTAAAATCAGTTTAAGTCTAAAAAAAATAAAAAATAAAAATAGAATTAAATAGAGAAAAATAAAAAAATCAAGAAGATGAAGCAAGAAGGTGCAAGCTGAGCAATTCTGGATCAAATATGGTTTAGTGGGTCTGTGGAGACCTATTAGGGGTGTTTCTTGTTCCTGGTTCACTTGATCTCAGTGTGCTTTACCCATTATTTCACGCCTCGTTGGGATTTAACGATCCGGGGAAACACTAAACTCCACGGAGTATTGGTTTAGACTGTTTGACTTGTTGACCATAACTTGGTTGATATTATCTGACCGTTTGGAGCCAATCACAATACGTTATGGTGATTGTGTTAGATGAATTTGCCCTTTGCGAATTAACCCGAATTATGTGATTTGGAAGTGATTTAAGGTGTTTTTGGGTTTTTGTTTTCGTCACAGCAGTAGCAGAGGAAGGGGAGTATGCAAAAGTGGAGTGTTTGGGAATAGGAACAAGAGGAAAAACGGGTTGCAGTAATCAGATCGCCGGCCCCCTTAAACATTAAGGGGGCCGCCCTTCATTTGGCTGCCGGTCCCCTTAAACATTAAGGAGGCCGCCCTCCAAAATTTTTATTTTTCATGTTTTGGTTTCTGGAAAGAACATGAAAATATTTATATATATATTAGATTTATATTTAATCAAAAATACGTTGGAGAGTATTCGCACAAAAGGGATTGCTTGACATTTTTACTTGACATTTCGTCAATTAAATTTTCTTGATTATTTCGGATGAAATTCATCAAGTTGTCAAGTGGACGAGAAAGTTGTGGAAGGTTCATAGGTATATATATATATATATATATATATATATATATATATATATATATATATATATATATATATAGTAAGGGCTTATAAGACGAGAATATAGGAGGGAGACGTATGCAACGGAAGCCGGGAGTTTGTTTCATCCATAGATTTTTCGACTCATCTCTCTTCATCAGCATGAGTGTTGTTGAACATTAAAGTTCAATAAGGCAAATGGGGGAAAGAAAGGGTTCGTAAACGAACAATTTCTAGTTCTAGAAAATCAACAAATGAATTTTCTAGGTTATATGATCCTTGATGTAACTAAGTATATATATATATATATATATATATATATATATATATATATATATATATATATATATATATATTTAGATATAGTATAATTAGATAAGTATATATATATATATATATATATATATATATATATATATATATATATATATATATATATATATATATGTATAGATATAAAAACTAGAAGAAACAATGAGCTAAAAAAAATTACATAACAACTAGATACTAAACTAAGCATGCATTTCTTGGCGAGGAAATAAAAGGAAATGTGTACCTTTCGTCTTCAACGCGTTTATCTTCAAAGTCTTCAAGGAATAGTCCGAACAAGAGGTGACATCAAAAGTTTCCATGTTTGAATGGCGAATATTTTTACGTTGGTCCCCATTGTCTCATTTGACCAAAGTTATTTGATCCGAACATGTTTTGTATTTGACTTGGGTGCATATATGGTGGAAACATTCCCCACAGATTGAAGTTCCACATTTGTTGATTATTGTTAAAGTTTCGTCTATTTTGGTTTGCTCTTGGTTGAGGTGTTTTAGGTCTAGGGTAAGAATTATTTGGTTTCCTAGGTGGTGGAGTTTTAGATCTTGTTTTAGGTTTGGACAATCCTACTTCGGTTTTTAAAGATGGTTTATAAAACGGTTTTATTTCTTCATTACTAGAGATAGGTATTTTCTTATCATTTATGAGTATATACTTAGGATTTGATTTTGAAGGTTTTTATTCCTTGAGTTCACTTTCAAATTTAACATTTTTAATTTCACTTGTTGAAGCTTCAGTTGAGTTAAATCCTAAACCGGTTTTATCTCCGGATACTCTTTGAATAATTATAATTTTACTAAGTGAGTTACTACTATTTTCAAATTTATCAAGTTTGCAAGTTTCTTCCCTAAGTTTGTTGTTTTCACTTTTAAGCTCTTGGCATAATTTACATTCTTCAACAATTTCTTTACGTTTTTCAAGTTGATGTATTTTAATTTTTAGTTCTAGTACTTCATTTTCTAGTTGGTTGTTTATGTATTTTAGTGATTTGTTTTTAGCCATTACTTGTTGTCCTAGTTTGCATAATCTATTGTATTCACTATCTAAATCTTTTTCATCTAATGATAAGTTTTCATCACTAAAGTATTCGGTTTCGGAACGTACCTCACTTGATGTCTTAGCCATGAGACACTTTTCTTCCTTTGTTGTTTCTTTCTCATCTTCATCGCTATCACTCCAAGCTCCTCCAACAAACGCTCTTTGATTTTGATCTCTTGTCATCATTGGACATTTTCCAATGAGGTGATTTGGATCACCACACTTGAAACACTTTCTCTCATTCTTACTATACTTGTCATCATTATTCTTTTGAGGTGCTCTCCTTTCATCGTGTGGTCGTCTAACGAATCTTCCTCGCCTTTTGAAGAATTTCTTGAAATCTCTTACGGCCATGGCATATTCTTCGTCATCGCTTTCGGAAGATGAGCTATCTTCGTTGTTGGATTCCTTTCTAGCTTTCAAGGCGATTGACTTGCTTTGCTCTCGTTTTCCTTTAACCATTTCGGAGTCCTTCTTTATAATTGCTTCGTAGACTTTCAAATTTCCAATTAATTCATCAAGTTGTAGTGTTGACAAATTCTTTGATTCTTCAATAGCCGTCACTTTAGCTCGCCATTTTGGGTGAAGAGCTCTAAGAAACTTCCTAACAAAATTCTTACTAGAAAAATTCTCATCAAGTGCTTTTATACTTGTGATGATAGTGTTAAATCTAGCAAAAGCATTATCAATTGATTCCTCTTCCGGAATCATAAACTGCTCATATTGTTGAACAAGTAGATCTATTTTATTATCTTTGACTTGATTATTACCTTGGTGAGTTATTAATAAAGAGTTCTAAATTTCTTTTGCGGTTTCACACATAAAGATCCTTTCGTACTCTTTACGTGGTAGCGCATTGTAAATAACCATTTTTGCTTCATTATTTTTAGCAAGTTTTTTTTTAAATCATCATTTTGTTTTTCAAAAGGTACGATTTCATCTTTCTTAGTTTCGGGGTTATTTTGAATAGGTAAAAAGTCACCATTGGTAATAACATGCCAAAGATCTAGATCTTTTGATTTCACATAAGTTTCGAATCGATTTTTCCAATATAAAAATCCATCACTTTCAAATAGTGGTGGTCTTTGCATAGATTGCCCTTCTAAATATTTTTCAGATTCCATAGATCGTTACAAGTTTTAAAATACAATATATTTTAAAAATCTTGCAAGACGTGGCTCCTGATACCAATTGTGGAAAACTAGAAGGGGGGGGTTGAATAGTTTTACGTCTTTTTCAAATTTATAAAAACAAGTTTGTTTTAAAAACTTCGATTCGAGTTTATGTGATCTCAATACTTGCACTATATGAACAATTATATAGTAACTAACTAACTAACTAACTAAGCTAATATAGTAAAGGTAAATAAGTAAGTAATGAAAAGAGTTGGAGATATCAAACCACAACACAAAGATTTATAGTGGTTCGGCTACAAGGTCACCTTCCTTGTTCCTACTCCACTCCCCGAGTCACCTACTCGAGAGTTTTCTTCACTATGTCAACAAACTCCCTTATGGCGGAGAAAACCTTACACACCAATTTATACACCACAACTACGTCACAACTTCTACACAACTTCTTCACACCTATTTACTTCACACATATCTTCTTCACACCTTTCTTCTTCACACCTATCTTCCTTACTACAATCTACTACACACCTATCTTCTTCACTTCAATCTACTATACACCTATCTTCTTCACAACTACACTACTTCACTACTAATCAACTTCTACTTCCTACACAACTTCTATTTCTTCTAAACTACTTATTACAAACACAACACAACTTCACAAATATATATATATATACACAATACACAACTACTCTTCAATACTTCTTGAACTTAGTTGTAGAAGGAGTGTTCTTCTTTTGCACTTTGGATGAGGATGGATGAGAAGGGATTGAATCACTTGAAACAAGGATTAATATACAAATGTTCAAAGAGTTTTGGAGGATGTTTAGAGGGTTTGAGATCTGAAAATTTCGTGCAAAAGGTGAGAAAAATTCCAGATTTAAGGTGGTATTTATAGGCAACAAGTTCTGACAGAGGAGCGTGGCCGGCCCCCTTAAATCAAGGCCGCCCCCCTTAAAATTAAGGGGACCGCCCCTTATAATTAAGGGGGCCGCCCAACTGTAACGGCCAGAAAACTTGTTTTTTAGTGGGGAAAGTTTATTTGGTGAAAAACTAACTGATTTTGGTTAAAAATTTGAAATCATATATTTAGTATGATTAAAACATTTTTCTTTATTACCAAAAGTGTTTTTCAAAAATATATAATATGTATATATAATTAAATAAACTTTGTATTAATTAATTAAATACCCCTTTGATCATGAGATGTATTATGCACTTGCTTATTCATACCTTAAGTGATTTGGTTGGATATAATGATATAATCTAGCTTAATACTTGTTTACGTATTAATCTTTCGTTTGATGAGTTTACATTTTGTGATCGTCAAAATATAGAGATATCGAAAAATATAAATAACGTTTTCATGCATTATTTATGTGAACAACAATCTTTTCAATCAAGTGTCTCTGCTAGTTCAACATTTCAGGGCTGCACTCCCATCTTCTAACAATCAACTCAGAATTTCTTCCAGTCCACGTCATCAGGCTATTGTGGAAGATGGAAAAGTAATGGTGCAAAACGTTCAGGGAAGACAGAATGTGAATCAAAGGAATGCTGTGCGGGGTAACTTTCAGAACAGAGTTGGAAATGTGAATCAAGGACAAGGAAGGCAACCAAAATGTTACAACTGTGGGGGTCTAGGTCACATCGCCAGAAATTGCACTCAGCCAAAACGTCCTCAAAACTCAGACTACTTTAAGGACAAAATGTTGCTTATGCAAGCTCAAGAGAATGGAGTAGTGCTTAATGAGGAAGAATTGGCATTTCTTGCTGGGGATAATGGAAAGACATTCGATGATGATGTGGATGAACAACCAGTTCAGGATTTAGCTCTTAATGATCCAAACATCTTCCAAGCAGAAGATTGTGATGGTTTCGACTCAGATGTTGATGACGAACCCACTGCTCAGACAATCTTCATGGCTAATTTATCATCTGTTGTCTCACCCACACAACAATCTGATCGATCCAAATCATCAATCATATCTGAGGTACTAAAATTATATGATATATGTGCTAACAACGATGAACAAAAGACCGTCAATGATATACGACAAAATAATGTTCGTGAATCAAATGAGGCTGAATTGGAAACCATTAATGTGTTCCCAACTGAGCAACATTCGGATCACGATAGTATTTCTGACGTATCTTGTGGAAAGTCTTCTGTTGTAAGTGATAATGATGTGATGCATAAACAAACGATATATAACGAAGTACAACAAACTGACGTTGTTGAATTAGATACTGCAAATTTAGGAAATAGCAATATTGTCCCATATGAACAATATGTAAAACACAACGTCGAGTCTGTTGTGTCAAGTAATATATATTCTGTTTATGTCGATATGTGTGAATTGGATGAGTACACTGCTGTTGCACCTGATGACACCCTAGCCACTAGGATAAATACTCTTAAGGATCAAGTAAGGTTCTATGAACAATGTGCAAAATTTAAGCTAACAGAACGTGAACAAAAAATGGAATGGCAAATGCATGCTTACATCACTGAACAAAATTTAAAGGAAATGGCCTTTAAACAAGAGATTAAATCTTTTCAAAATCAACTTGATCGTGTTCTTAAGGAAAAACACGAAATTCAGGATAGTTTAAATCTCCTAAAATGTGAATTTCAAGAAAAGGAAAAGAAACTATTAAACGAATTTGCCAACCTTAAGCAGTTGAAAAACAAACTTGAAAACAAGTTGTATGTTCAAGGCCAAACATGTCAAACAGCTCAAATGATGGAAAAGCACATTAAACTTCGGGATAAGCATAGTGATAAGGATTTAGGATTGCCTAAAACAAACTTCCTTAAGAGCGTTAGAGCCTCTCAACCTGCCCTCTATGATGCTAAGGTTATGCTTACTCCCAACCATGAACCACCAAATAGTTGGTCCGATAAAGAATTGGATGAACTTGATTCTGCCGATAAAGAGAGATTTGATAAAAAAAATGAAGGATCCAAAGTGCATTAAACACCGTGTCATTGTTAAGCCCCATGATTATTTTGAACAAAACCGAGTGACTGTTTTTGCACCTCAAACTAAGTTAACACCAGAACAGGTATTTTGGCCCTTAGACATTGAGAAAATAAAAGCTGAGGAAATTAAGGCCAAGACATCCCAAAAGTTAGCTGCCCCAACGGTGTATTCCCCCAATACACCGATGCACTTAGTTCAGTTGTCACTTCCCACGCAATGTAAAATTCTTATTAGCATTTATGTCCAGTGTCAAATGTTCACTGATTTTGATAAAACATGCAAAAAGAGAATCACACCAACCGGAATCACTGAGGGTGAACGAGGATTTAAGTTAACCAAAGAGTGTTACTTAACTGAAGTCATCCCATTTTTTAAACAAATCAAAGAACATTTTGCGGGTTTACGACAATCCCTTGATGTTGAGCTTAAGGAAATGAAAGAAGTGTTTAAAAATGTGGAAAACGAGTGTAAACAAAAAGCAATAGATCTTCAGCATAGTGAAATTGCCAGAAAAAATATTCTCATAATGAATGACAACTTGATTACTAAATGTATTACACAATATGTGTTTTACACTGCTACAGATTCTTCTCTTAATGCTTGTCAGTTTCATGAAATGTCTATTGCTTTGAATAACCTTCACAATCGTGTTGTTGAGCTTGAGGGGGAGAATTTGAAATTACTTGAAAAAATTCAAAATGATGATCATGACAACATGGTCAAGCATCTTTCTAAACTAGAAGTTGATAATCTTAATTTACAATTAAAATATCAACATTTAGAAGAAAAAATGAAAATATCAAAGGCCAAGACATCTTCTGATGCTCCGGAATTTGATGCATATTTTGAATTAGCTAAAAGGGATGAAAAAATTCAAGCTCACACGAACACGATCAGGTTATTGAGGGCTCAAATTGCCCAATTGAAGTCTCCCATGAATGTCGTGATCGACACCCATAAACCAATGTCTGCAGATTCTCATAACTTTCAACTTCAAAACACAATCAACTTACTTCAACATGAAAATGATTGTTTTCAAGCTAAAAATTCTAAAGTTAAACAACATTACAAAGAGTTACATGATTCTATCAAGATCACTCGTGATAAAACCAATGAAAAAATAACCTCTTTGCTTAATGAAATTGAGAATCTAAAGACAAAGGTGAAAGGGAAAATGCCGATGACGGAAAGTGACAATATCAATTTTGTGGTTTGTAATTAGAAAAAGTATGCATGTGTGGCTGTTTTTATTCCTCTTCCCCTTAAGAACAATGAGCTAGTCCATAGTGATTACCTTAGACATGTTAAGAACTTCCTTGACATGACCCGTGAAACCATTGAAGAAGATAGAATGGTAAGACCATCTGATAACTCCCTATCGGATGTTTGCTTTCTTACCAAGAGGTAACAAGAGTTGTTAGAATATGCCATAGGTACGTGTCCCAAGATTCCCAACATGCGTGATAAAAATGGCACATCCTCATCTAGGAATTTGAAGAAGCATGTTACTTTTGATAAACCTTTGGCTAGTTCTAAGCATAGCACATCACCTCCTAGAAACCAAAAAACTGTGCAACAATCTAATGTTCCCATCGTCAATTCTACATGAGTAATCAATGCCACTAAAGCTAGCGGGTCAAAGCCTAAAGGCAATACAAGGAATGATAGGACTTCGCCTGCTAAGAGTGATCAAGGGAAGAAAGTAGAAGACCACCTTAGGAACAATAAGATTGATTTGAATGAAAAGAACCGTGTTGATTCTAGTATTTGCGTTAAGCGTACTGTAATTAATTCGAATTCCAATGCTACTTGTAAGACTTGTAACGGTTGTTTAATTTCTGGTAATCATGATGAATGTGTTGTGTCCTTTCTGAAATCCTCTTATAAATCCCCAGTTAAATCTGCTAAGACACAAAAACAGGATAACAATACTTGGAAAGCTACAGGAAAGGTTTTTAACATTGTAGGATATCAGTGGAAACCTACTGGAAGAAAATTCACTCTAGGAAACCAGTGCCCATTGACTTACATGCCAGACCCTAAGTCTTTATAGGTTAAGAGATGGAAGGCTACTGGTAGAAAATTCCCTTTAGTGACCCAATGCCTTCATAGTAAGACAACCGCTTCCATTAGCATCGATTTATCTGTGAGAACCAATGAAAATACTAATCCTGTATCTCTTAAGTATGCATGTCCTAACCTATTGGATCCCAATTACACTTGGGGATCCATGTTTTTCAGTTATCCATATCTGTCTGGTTTCAAATGCAGGTCGTACAAATCGTCCTGTGGTATTTGGACTCAGGCAGCTCAAAACATACGACTGGGGATCGCTCTCGGCTCAGAAATTTCGTGAAAAAGTTTATCGGGACAGTTAGATTCGGAAACGACCACTTTGGGGCTATTATGGGGTATGGTGATTATGTGTTTGGTGATAGTGTGATTTCAAGAGTTTACTATGTGGAAGGACTTGGGCACAACTTATTCACTGTTGGTCAATTCTATGATTCTGATCTCGAAGTGGCCTTCAGAAAACACACATGTTTCGTTAGAGAATTGGACGGAGTTGATCTCCTTAAGGGAAGTCGTGGTACTAATTTGTATACCATCTCTATTGAAGACATGATGCGGTCCTCTCCCATTTGCTTACTTTTTAAGGCCTCAAAAAGCAAATCATGGTTATGGCACTGTCATTTGAACCACTTGAACTTGGGCACCATAAATGAGCTCTCTCGCAAAGTTCTTGTTCGAGGCATGCCCAAATTGAAGTATGAAAAAGATCATCTCTGCTCATCATGTCAATTAGGTAAAAGCAAGAAACAAACTCATAAACCAAAACCTACCAACTCCAACACCGAAGTTCTCCATACCCTTCACATGGATCTGTGCGGACCGATGAGAGTGCAAAGCTTCAATGGGAAAAGATATATTCTTGTTATTGTGGATGACTATTCAAGATTCACATGGGTGAAGTTTTTAAGATCCAAGGATGAAACTCCTGATATTATTATCAAAATCATCAAGCAGTTGCAAGTAAGGCTCAACAAAACTGTTAGGATCATTCGCACAGACAATGGAACTGAGTTTGTTAACCAACAACTCACCCAATTATATGAAAGTGTCAGCATCAGTCATCAGAAGAGTATTCCTCGAACTCCTCAACAAAATGGAGTTGTTGAAAGACGGAATCGCACACTAGTTGAAGCTGCTCGCACTATGCTGATATTCTCAAAGACACCAATGTTTCTATGGGCGGAAGCCATTGCTACTGCTTGTTACACTCAAAATCGGTCATTGATACATCCTCTCCACAAAAAGACATCGTATGAGCTGGTGCATCTCAAAAAGCCTGATCTCTCCTTTCTTCGCGTATTTGGTGCCCTGTGCTATCCAACTAATGATAGTGAAGACTTAGGGAAGCTTAAAGCTAAGGCTGATATTGGGGTATTCGTCAGATATGCGCCAGATCGAAAGGGGTACCGAATCTACAACAAAAGAACCCGACAAATCATGGAAACAATCCATGTCATGTTTGATGAGCTGACGGAGCATACGGCTTCAGGACACACCAGTTCCCTCATCAAATCTTTTATCTCCTGGACCAATCAGTTCAGGACTTGTATAACACTGCAAACATGTCACTCCTTATGTTCCGCCTACGTGTGAAGAATTGAAGAAGTTATTTGACCCCATGTTTGATGAGTACTTCGAGTCGTAGCAACCTCAAGCTCCTGAACAACAAGATGCAGAACCTAATGATATGGCTGTAGATGTTTCTCATGTCACAAATGATCCATCCACTTCCATCTCACTTGATCAGGATGCTCCAGATTTTAGCAAATCACAACATGTGTCAAATGCACTTTCATCCTCTGAACGTCAAGAAGCGACAGCAGATAATTCATGTGAAGACAATCCTGTTGCACCTCCTGAAGATGAACCATTTGTTAATGTATTCGCTCCCGAACCCTCCAACGAAGCTTCATCATCAGGAGAATCAAATTCTACCATATCAGTTCACTATCCTCAACATCATGAACATCTCAGAAAATGGACCAATGATTACCCAATTGATAACATTATAGGTAATCCCTCACGACCAGTGTCCACAAGAAAACAGCTTGCTACCGATGCCCTGTGGTGCTTTTTCAATTCCGTTTTATCAAAAATCGAACCCAAAGACTTCAAGGATACACTTACCAAAGTATCCTGGTTCACTGCCGTAATACCCACATTCTCATCACATATTAAATTACCAAATTGCCCCTAACAATTAAAATTTCAATAAAACACTTATAAAAATATAAATTAAATCCCATAAAATTATAAATGCACAACATATGAACACTAATATTTTTGTAAATGCTTCTTCATCATTTTAAACATTGTAAAAAAATGTTTGTGAATTACAAAATATTAATTGGGCTGATTTAATTATAATTACAAACTGAAATTTGCATTTAAAATTAAATAAAATTAAGATAGACACAAGTTAATTTGGGAAACTTATAAAAATCAGGAAATATGTTTATGGGACATTATTAGGGCCGAAATTACTTCCATCTAATTTCATATTACATGATTCTCTTTATTTCTTATTAGGGCCGAAATTACTTCCATCTAATTTCATATTACATGATTCTCTTTATTTCTTTCCCATTTAACACATTTTCCTAAACCCTAAACACATCAAAAATCACACCAGCGGCTCAAAACTTTCTGGAGGCTCTTGATCATTTTTCCTGGTCGTGTTCTAATTTATAGAAGGTGTGAAAAATAGTCTTGACACTGCTGGGTCGATCATGTGGGCTGGTGACATTTTTGGTTCGATTTTATGCTAGCCGAGAAGGAGAAATGTGATTCTGCTTATCCTCACGTTCGAAATTCTTTCTGGTAATTTTATATCATCCTAAATATCATATATAACTTGTAGTAAATGTTGAATTCTGTCAATTCAAGCCATATCGATCGTACGTAATTTTGGTAACATAAAACCCTAAAAATGACTATAAATCAAAAACGGTTGTAATTTAATTTTGTGTGGCTTCCTATTATTTTTCACAGCTCCTATATATGTCGTATAACTTGTATAAAATGGGTGTTTTGATGTTCGAAGTGAGAAAGGCATTTTGTGGATTGAATTGTAAATCAGGTTTTAATTAAAGGGTTTTTAAAGAAAATAAATATGATCGGGGTTAGGGTTAGGGTTTATATGATTGAAAATATGTTTTAACACTGGTTATGATTGTGTTATGATTACCTTGTGATTGGGAAAATTCGTTCAAGGTTTATTGGAATTTAAAATGGTTAACTATATGGATTTTTTTTATAACTTCAAGGGGTGTTTTGTAATTTATTAAACTCAAAGTTATTTTTGTACATTGTTATAAGACCTGGGATTTTCTTATAAAATATAAACTCAGGGGGTTAAGTGTAATTTTTTATATTAAGGATTAAAATGGTTTAAATAAATATTTCATATATATTTTATATCCGAATTGTAAATAATTAAAGTAAAGGGTAAAAATGGTAAATTCTGGAAACATGAGGGTATTTCTCTACTTAATGTATTTAAGGGTGTAATGCGTAAGTTTGGTAATTTAAAATGTTTATTTGTAATTTCTATAATTATAAAGGTATAAATTGTATTTATTTTAATTAAAGGACTGAATTTGTAATTTATGAGTGTTAAGGGGCTGTTTTGAATAAATATTATATTAAGGGCTGAAATGGTATACTTTTGATAAATTAAGGGTTACAAGTGTTAATTCAAATTAAATGTGGTTGTAATTGTAAATTAAATATTAAGGAAGAACTCGGTTGTAAATAATATAACTTGAGGGGTTTAAATTGTAACATTTGTATACTTGAAGGAATTAAATAGCATATGTGGTTAACATTTGTATAAAATGTGGAAATTTGGATAATTACACTTTAAACCTTCAACTTTGTAATATTTGAATCTAGAAACCCTAATCTTGGAAAACTCGTATAATTTGAAATCCTTAACTTATCTAGTTATGGGAACTTGTTAAAATGATAAAACTAATTATACTGAATATGACTATAATTGGAAAATTGCTAAAATGGGATTTTTGCTATTTATGGAAACCAGTTAATTTTGGAAAGTACTATTTATGGAAACCTCTAAAGGTGGAAACTTTCTAAATAAGGAAACTTACTAAAAATGGAAAGATAACTACAAAAGGTAACTTACGTGATTTGGACTCTTCTTAATTCGAATCCACTCTCTTCTAGGTTGGTGAAGGGGGAATGACCGTTCTCTTTTCATTTGGTCTTGGTTTGTTTTGATTCGGCAAAGGTACAGATATTCCGTACTCTTTCAGTAAGAGTGCATACTTTCTCTCTCTTGACTTTGTCTTTGACTTGATTAACATGTTATGACTTCCGTTTGGTCTTGGTTATGATCCTTCGTACTTGGTCCTATGATTGATGGGTTCCACCGGTATTTGTGATCCTATTGTTATTCATTTGGACTCTTGTGGTATGGTCTTGACATGACTCGTTCGATAACCTTTCGTGACCTCAACCTTTGAACCCTTGGGGGACATTGAATGTTCTTTGGGATATTATAACGGGAGGTGAAATCTCTTTTCTTAAAGTTATGACATGGAAACATTTAAAGGAGAAATTATTTTATAACGACACTTTTAATGTGATTTAAGACTAATCTTATATGGGATTTTATAAATTCATGAAGACCACTTTAAAAGAATATTTTGTGAAAACCGTTATTAAAAAATCACCTTTATAAATGTCATCTTTTGGAAGATCTTTTCTAAATGAACTTTTGTTATAAACCTTTTAAATGGGATTGTACTACGAACCTTTTTAAACAAGTGATGGGAACCTACTAAATTGATCTTTTGTTTTAAACTCTCATTATGACCCTTTTGATCATGAACTATGGGACTTTGGAACTCGGAATAATAAACCCTGTGGATTGGAACATTGGCTTTGACCTCTCCATTTTGACCCGTTGATATCACATCTTTGATTGATCCCTTGATATAGATCCTTTGACATTGATCCTTGATATTAATCCTTGATATTGAACTTTGATATTGAACCTTTAACATTGAACCTTTGATTATGACTTGGCACTTATACTTGATATTGAACCTTGACTACATGACCCTTCAGTATTTACCCAGGTATTACTTGTTGTGGAGTAGCCACAACCATAGCATTGATGCACCAATGTTATGTACTCTAGTGTGGTTGGAGAGATGTACCACACCGTCCCTGATTATTGTTATCAACTACTGCTATGATTGTTATTGGCCTGCAGGGGCGTATGGATGCATCCTAGATTTGATTGATTGAGTGATTGATTGATTGATTGTGACTATTGTATTGACTACATTGATATATGCTACATTGATTGGTGACTGGGTGTGCGTGCATTGCTACCCCTCACATATTGGGAGCTAGCTACTCCATATTGGGCTTCTATTGTATTGTATTGATTGATTGATTGGGCTTGGGGAAAATACTAAAATCCATATATATTACATCTTACATCTTACACTTAACCTTTATACTTAACCTTTGACAACCTTTGGCTATCCATTGACACCATATGTAAACTATCTTCGTGTTCCTTTGTTTATCATATCTCTTTTGTATTGTATTGTTACTCGTTTGATATCTGTTCACTGAGCTTTGTAAGCTCAGCCGCATTTCTTTTCCTGCGGCAGGTTTAGTAGGAAGCTGAGTTATGGATGAAGGTTTTGCTTTTGGGCTTAGAAGACTTCACCATGTTAGATACTTGCTGGACTTAGAGATGATTAGAAGCATCTATGTTGGGCTTAGATTATTTTTGTCCTTTTGTACCTTGTATTTTGATTAGTTTTCTTTTGTTATCTTGTAAGTTTGAATTAGTATTGTATCTCCGTTTCACTTGTGTTCTGAATTGACTCCATAATGTTGCACTTTAGCCCTTCTCGGGTTGGGGTGTTACAATTATGGTATCAGAGACAGGTTTGGATCGGCGGATGTAACATCTGTAGAGCTTAGGCTATGACCTGTGAGTTTTGGACCATTAGGTTTCCACTATAGGAACATAGGAAATCGCTTTGAGAACTTACCTTAGGAATTACCTTCATGAACTTAAGTTTTGACCAGTAAGGAATGGGTAGACTTTAAGATTCTGCTTATGTATCTTTGCTTCTGCACTACTCTGATTTGTGTCTTACGTTTAGCTATGCCTTTTGGAATCGTCTTTTTTGGAATTAGAAATCTCTGCACCATCTAAGTTTATCACTAGTTTGAAGGTATTTGAGATTGCATGGTAATGCATGACGCTATATTGATTTTCTCTTTGATTTCTGATCTATTTGTTAGTCCTTTTGATATCTCTTCTGACCTTCTGAGAACTTCCATGACGATGATGTATTGGATGCACTCTATTATCGCCTCTTACTTTTGGTAATCATTTGTAAGTTTCCCGACGTTAATTGATTTTGTTTTATCCATCTTTGTTCCCTTGAGAAGTCCGGTGGTGTTTAACCACGAGTATAAGAGTATTTCTTTTCACTTTGAACGATAAAAGTTTGCTAAGTTAATCTGCCTTTCTTTGGAAAGTCAACTTCGATTTGATCCTGATATGAGTTTGATTGCTTAAGCATTCGAGATGCTGACGATTGTTATGTTATGTCTCACTTTTGGTGTTTTGAATTATTTTGAAAATCTTTACCATGAATTCCGATCATTAAACTTTTTCTATCATCATTGCCTTGGAGGCTCGTATGTTACTTTCGCGGTTGTGAAGTACTCTTGCACCTATTTTGTCCACCAAGAAATGAACATTTCCGTGTGAATTATGTTTTGGCACCCTGAAATTTCGGATATGATTCTTGTTGAACTGCCAAGTTTTCCACCGGAGGATGGAGCTGGATAGAACCAGAAGATGACTGAAAATGGTAACTATCCTGGAGAGTTGATGACATACCCCGCAAGACGGAAGAGTGGACGAGCAGAACGCAGGTACCTGGTCAAGACGGTGAACCTGGAGCTGATAAAGAACATACAGTCTCACTTCCCTATTCATCTTGGTTGTACTAAGATGAATTAAGAGGGGAAGCGGACTGGATGATGAGGAGATTGAAGATCGTACTAGAGATTCATTGCTCAGTCATATTCCAAGAAGAACTGCAGAAGGCTTGAGGAAACCAAACTCAAGTTAATGATTCCGTTTCACTCTCAGATTGGAAGATGGACAAAGACTGACTACTCGGACATAAAAAGATTCTGAAGGGACGACTTCTTGAAGCGAACTTTATGATGGAAGAATTGATGCCTTGGCGACATGTTTTTTTTCTAATGATGATTGTTTGACTTTTTTTTACGTCTTTTCGAGTTTCATTTGTTTTGCCGACATCGTTTTGTTATTTTGAATAGGGATAACCCAGGAGTTAGTTGGACTGTTAGGTGGATTTGTAGATTTATTTCACTGATTGAGATAAAGTATGACCATCATGAGGGCATATTTATATGATGATAGTATTATGACGCCTGGCCAACGTGATAATACTTACATCATATAACGTGCACTTGTTGTGTTCATAGGATGTCTTGAGAAGTGCCTTAGTAGAGACTTAGATTTCTATTCTCGTTTGCGACGATCTGCGAATAGTGAGACTTTAGGATTCTTTTGAACTATACATTTGATCTACCTTATCGCCGTACTGTTTGGTATGTTTGGTTACGCGTCACGCGATTGTTTGACTTCTATGTCTTGATAAATCCTAAGTTCCGTTGTAAAGCTTTCCGCCATTTGATATTATCGATCAACTTATCTTCTACCTATATGGATTTGATTCATTACTATTAAGAGCTACACCTATGCCTTACTATGTATACACTCCTCATATTCGATGGAATCATTTCATGATGATCTGTTATGAGTTAAAATATGAAGTTTTGTGTTCTGAATCAAGATCTGTCGTTTTATGAAAATGCCTTTGGAAGATTGTATTGAAGACGAAACTATTGGAAAATCTGAAGAGTTAAACTGATATATATCACCTTCATGATGCTACCATTCGATACATTCTCATCTGATCAGTTCAACTCCTTGTCCGCGAATGGAATACCCACCCAATCCTACATCTTCCTGTGAATAACTTTTAAGGATATACGATTTTCATCTGTTGTGTTCGGTATGTAATTCTTTTGATGTGAATTCTTGTGACGTGCCTTCTCTAGGGAAACCGAAACCACCTTTGAATCGTTAAGATCAAGTATTAGGAAACAAGGTCACTCTATTCATTGAAATTCTTTAAGTCTGAAATAGTGCGAGTTAAACTACTCTTTTTCTGTTCGAAATTGGTGTACCTTCGTTTTGTTTTGCTACCTTCTTCTTTTTCAATTTTCGCGGACGAAAATTCTTTTGAGGGGGAGTTAGTTGTAATACCCACATTCTCATCACATATTAAATTACCAAATTGCCCCTAACAATTAAAATTTCAATAAAACACTTATAAAAATATAAATTAAATCCCATAAAATTATAAATGCACAACATATGAACACTAATATTTTTGTAAATGCTTCTTCATCATTTTAAACATTGTAAAAAAAATGTTTTTGAATTACAAAATATTAATTGGGCTGATTTAATTATAATTACAAACTGAAATTTGCATTTAAAATTAAATAAAATTAAGATAGACACAAGTTAATTTGGGAAACTTATAAAAATCAGGAAATATGTTTATGGGACATTATTAGGGCCGAAATTACTTCCATCTAATTTCATATTACATGATTCTCTTTATTTCTTATTAGGGCCGAAATTACTTCCATCTAATTTCATATTACATGATTCTCTTTATTTCTTTCCCATTTAACACATTTTCCTAAACCCTAAACACATCAAAAACTACACCAGCGGCTCAAAACTTTCTGGAGGCTATTGATCATTTTTCCTGGTCGTGTTCTAATTTATAGAAGGTGTGAAAAATAGTCTTGACGCTGCTGGGTCGATCATGTGGGCTGGTGACATTTTTGGTTCGATTTTATGCTAGCCGAGAAGGAGAAATGTGATTCTGCTTATCCTCATGTTCTAAATTCTTTCTGGTAATTTTATATCATCCTAAATATCATATATAACTTGTAGTAAATGTTGAATTCTGTCAATTCAAGCCATATCGATCGTACGTAATTTTGGTAACATAAAACCCTAAAAATGACTATAAATCAAAAACGGCTGTAATTTAATTTTGTGTGGCTTCCTATTATTTTTCACAGCTCCTATATATGTCGTATAACTTGTATAAAATGGGTGTTTTGATGTTCGAAGTGAGAAAGGCATTTTGTGGATTGAATTGTAAATCAGGTTTTAATTAAAGGGTTTTTAAAGAAAATAAATATGATCGGGGTTAGGGTTTATATGATTGAAATGTGTTTTAACACTGGTTATGATTGTGTTATGATTACCTTGTGATTGGGAAAATTCGTTCAAGGTTTATTGGAATTTAAAATGTTTAACTGTACGGATTTTTTTTATAACTTCAAGGGGTGTTTTGTAATTTATTAAACTCAAAGTTATTTTTGTACATTGTTATAAGACCTGGGATTTTCTTATAAAATATAAACTCAGGGGGTTAAGTGTAATTTTTTATATTAAGGATTAAAATGGTTTAAATAAATATTTCATATATATTTTATATCCGAATTGTAAATAATTAAAGTAAAGGGAAAAAATGGTAAATTCTGGAAACATGAGGGTATTTCTCTACTTAATGTATTTAAGGGTGTAATGCGTAAGTTTGGTAATTTAAAATGTTTATTTGTAATTTCTATAATTATAAAGGTATAAATTGTATTTATTTTAATTAAAGGACTGAATTTGTAATTTATGAGAGTTAAGGGGCTGTTTTGAATAAATATTATATTAAGGGCTGAAATGGTATACTTTTGATAAATTAAGGGTTACAAGTGTTAATTCAAATTAAATGTGGTTGTAATTGTAAATTAAATATTAAGGAAGAACTCGGTTGTAAATAATATAACTTGAGGGGTTTAAATTGTAACATTTGTATACTTGAAGGAATTAAATAGCATATGTGGTTAACATTTGTATAAAATGTGGAAATTTGGATAATTACACTTTAAACCTTCAACTTTGTAATATTTGAATCTAGAAACCCTAATCTTGGAAAACTCGTATAATTTGAAATCCTTAACTTATCTAGTTATGGGAACTTGTTAAAATGATAAAACTAATTATACTGAATATGACTATAATTGGAAAATTGCTAAAATGGGATTTTTGCTATTCATGGAAACCAGTTAATTTTGGAAAGTACTATTTATGGAAACCTCTAAAGGTGGAAACTTTCTAAATAAGGAAACTTACTAAAAATGGAAAGATAACTACAAAAGGTAACTTATGTGATTTGGACTCTTCTTAATTCGAATCCACTCTCTTCTAGGTTGGTGAAGGGGGAATGACCGTTCTCTTTTCATTTGGTCTTGGTTTGTTTTGACTCGGCAAAGGTACAGATATTCCGTACTCTTTCAGTAAGAGTGCACACTTTCTCTCTCTTGACTTTGTCTTTGACTTGATTAACATGTTATGACTTCCGATTGATGGGTTCCACCGGTATTTGTGATCCTATTGTTATTCATTTAGACTCTTATGGTATGGTGTTGACATGACTCGTTCGATAACCTTTCGTGACCTCAACCTTTAAACCCTTGGAGGACATTGAATGTTCTTTGGGATATTATAACGGGAGGTGAAATCTCTTTTCTTAAAGTTATGACATGGAAACATTTAAAGGAGAAATTATTTTATAACGACACTTTTAAAATGATTTAAGACTAATCTTATATGGGATTTTATAAATTCATGAAGACTACTTTAAAAGAATATTTTGTGAAAACCGTTATTAAAAAATCACCTTTATAAATGTCATCTTTTGGAAGATCTTTTCTAAATGAACTTTTGTTATAAACCTTTTAAATGGGATTGTACTACGAACCTTTTTAAACAAGTGATGGGAACCTACTAAATTGATCTTTTGTTTTAAACTCTCATTATGACCTTTTTGATCATGAACTATGGGACTTTGGAACTCGGAATAATGAACCCTGTGGATTGGAACATTGGCTTTGACCTCTCCATTTTGACCCGTTGATATCACATCTTTGATTGATCCCTTGATATAGATCCTTTGACATTGATCCTTGATATTAATCCTTGATATTGAACTTTGATATTGAACCTTTAACATTGAACCTTTGATTATGACTTGGCACTTATACTTGATATTGAACCTTGACTACATGACCCTTCAGTATTTACCCAGGTATTACTTGTTGTGGAGTAGCCACAACCATAGCATTGATGCACCAATGTTATGTACTCTAGTGTGGTTGGAGAGATGTACCACACCGTCCCTGATTATTGTTATCAACTACTGCTATGATTGTTATTGGCCTGCAGGGGCGTATGGATGCATCCTAGATTTGAGTGATTGAGTGATTGATTGATTGATTGTGACTATTGTATTGACTACATTGATATATGCTACATTGATTGGTGACTGGGTGTGCGTGCATTGCAACCCCTCACATATTGGGAGCTAGCTACTCTATATTGGGCTTCTATTGTATTGTATTGATTGATTGATTGGGCCTGGGGAAAATACTGAAATCCACATATATTACATCTTACATCTTACACTTAACCTTTATACTTAACCTTTGGCTATCCATTGACACCATATGTAAACTATCTTCGTATTCCTTTGTTTATCATATCTCTTTTGTATTTTATTGTTACTCGTTTGATATCTGTTCACTGAGCTTTGTAAGCTCAGCCGCATTTCTTTTCCTGCGGCAGGTTTAGTAGGAAGCTGAGTTATGGATGAAGGTTTTGCTTTTGGGTTTAGAAGACTTCACCATGTTAGATACTTGCTGGACTTAGAGATGATTAGAAGCATCTATGTTGGGCTTAGATTATTTTTGTCCTTTTGTACCTTGTATTTTGATTAGTTTTCTTTTGTTATCTTGTAAGTTTGAATTAGTATTGTATCTCCGTTTCACTTGTGTTCTGAATTGACTCCATAATGTTGCACTTTAGCCCTTCTCGGGTTGGGGTGTTACAACTGCTATGCAATAAGAAATCCATGAGTTCGATCGCCTTGATGTATGGGAATTGGTACCACCACCTGAATATTCAATGATTATTGCTCTCAAATGGATTTTCAAAGTTAAGCTTGATAAGCATGGTGATGTGTTGAAAAACAAGGCTCGGTTAGTTGCGAAAGGATACAGTCAACAAGAGGGTATTGACTTTGAAGAATCATTTGCACCAGTTGCTCGTATTGAGGCCATTAGAATCTTTCTTGCCAATGCTGCCAACAGCAACATGATCGTTTATCAAATGGATGTTAAGACTGCCTTCTTGAATGGGGACTTAAAAGAGATGATTTATGTTACTCAACCTGAAGGTTTCGTGGACCCAGAAAGACCAAATCATGTATATCGCTTAAAGAAGGCACTCTATGGTCTCAAACAGGCTCCTAGAGCTTGGTACGACACATTTTCCAAGTTTCTCATTGCAAATCGATTCACCAAGGGTGTAGTTGATCTTACCTTGTTCACTAGGAAGACTGGTAACAACCTACTTCACATTCAAATCTATGTTGATGATATCATCTTTGCATCATCTGATTCCAAGGAATATGATTGCTTTGCTACGAAAATGAGTTCCCAGTTTCAAATGTCTATGATGGGACAAATGTCTTTCTTCATGGGGTTACAAATCTCACAAAACCCGAGCGTCATCTTTATCAATCAAGCCAAATATGCTAGTGACATCCTCAAGATGTTTGGCTTTGATTCAAGTGACACAGTTGATACACCTATGGTTGAAAGATCCAAACTCGATGACGACTCAGCAGGTGTAACCATTGATCAGACCAAATACAGAAGCATGATTGGATCTCTCATGTACCTCACAGCAAGTAGGCCAGACCTTCTTTTCGCCGTATGCATGTGTGCCAGATATCAATCCAAGCCCACCAAAAAGCACTTGGAAGCAGTTAAGAGGATATTTAGATATCTCCAAGGGACGATCCACATGGGTCTTTGGTACCCTAAAGACAATGCAATGGCTCTCATGGCCTACTCTCATGCTGATCATGCTGGGTGTCAAGATACTCGCAGAAGCACTTCTGGAGGTGCTCAATTCTTGGGTGAGAAACTTGTCAGCTGGTCATCCAAAAAGCAGATGTGCACTTCAATATCATCCACAGAAGCTGAATATATAGCTATGTCCTTGTGCTGTGCTCAAATTTTGTGGATGAAATCACAACTATCAGATTATGGGTATAACTTCAACAAAATTCTGGTGTATTATGATAACAAAGGTGCCATTGCTCTGTGTTGCAACAATGTCCAGCACTCCAGAGCCAAGCATATAGACATTCGTCATCACTTCATCAGAGAACAAGTAGAGAAAGGGATAGTGGAACTCTAATTTGTGAGAACGGAGTTTCAGCTGGCTGATATATTCACAAAGGCTTTTTCTCAGGAAAGATTTCAGTTCATTCTCCCACGACTTGGGATGAAGAGCCTCACTCCAGAAACTCTTAGGTCTCTCCAAGAAGAGAATGATGATTGAAGGATTAGCTTCACATATATAAGATTTACCAAAAGGAAAATAGAAAAATATAAAACCTATAAAAACCATAAAAAATCTGAAAAACCATAAAAATCCAAAAATATTCTTCGCACGACATTTCTCTTGTGTAATCAATATTATGTACGTTTCTAGAAATGTCATTCGACAATGACACGGAATCATACATATGCTTGAGCAAGAGTTTTTCGATTTTTGAATAAAGTCTTTTTCTAAAACATGTCGATTCTCAAAACATTCTTCAAAATTATGGCTTACAGTCATTTTAGGCTGTAACCCGGACTTCAAAAAAATGGCTTGCTATTACTTCAGATAGCAGCCCATTTTTCAAAATGGGGGAAACACGTCGCCAAAAAGACGGTTGTTCCTTTTACCGGGCGAAGTTCATCCAGGCATGGATTACTTTACATCCGTGCACCCTCGATCTAATGTACGCTTCAGTGCATTATTTCTTGATAAAGAAGAAAAATCTTCTTTTTATCGCCAAATACTTTCCGTTCTATGATTTTTCTGGAATGTATTTGTGCAAAACTTGGTGGTACCATGAGATTTTGATTGAAAATCAAATTGAACTCAAAATTTTGATAAGATTTTTCACTCAATCAATGACATCATTTATATAAGCTTTAACATCCGTCATTGATTGAGGGGGAGAGTGATTTCTCAAAATTTTATGTATCGTCAAAACTCTCTACACTATGTACAAAAAGCTTGCAATAATACAATTTGTGATGGTTATGTGTCAAAATGGGAATATGTTCAAAGAGTTTTCGTTAAAACTTCAAACCTTTTGTAAACTCATCAAATCTGACACATAACAACCTCCCTCACTGATTGAGGGGGAGCAGAAAAGGTTCCTTTTATCAGAAAATATTAAAAATTAACTGCATTTATCTCCCAAACGTTTTCTAACTTATTTAAATCAATTGGGATCCAAAATCTCAAAAGATTTGAAATTTTTGATCGGGGGAGAGAATGTGATTTAAATATGAAATCTGATAATCAAATGTGATCTTTTGGACTCAATAATAGGCTCCCACATATGTGCTAAACTCTTTCGAATATCGATGCACATATTGAGGGGGAGCAAAAGGCGTTGGTGGAAGTAATACCAAAGACCGACCATTTATCTTTATGTATGGAGTTATAAGGATGGTTGAGGTTAGGTATGAGTTCCCATGATCCACCAATACCGGAAGGATCTTCCCAGGGACAATCCATAGATAGATTAGAAGTCCTTAGGAATGATTGAAAAAAGGAGAAAAGTGAGAAAGGGAAGAGTGCGGACTGAGATAGAGCTAGGACTGGAACAAACCCAACAAGGTTCTAGTGATGAAGTCTCGGTAAGCACTGAAGGGGTTGAAGAATGAAAAAGAAATGAAAAGAAAAAGGGTGAAAAGAAATAGCCCTCCATATATTCAACCTTAGGGCAGAAACCGGGTTCAATTCATAAGCTACTGGCGGTTACTAAGGTAACACCGGTATTGAAGACAAGACGTCATGGACCCAGTGACGCACTGCAGTAAACTTCCTAACCACTCAAGTTCTCTTAAAAGAACTTGTTTCATTCTCACGGGGAACCCTGTGCAATGTATTGACCGCTCATTGCGAGCTATGTTGATACCTAAAACAGGAGACGCCTCCCCAGTCTCCAGGAGCGGATCAAAACGCACTATTGAGTCTAGAGCCATGAGATCATCCATAAATCTCGATAGGACACATTCCAAATATGCTTATTGTTTCACACAATGTGGAAAATAAGATAAAATATTTAGAGTCCTACGCATTATCCTTGTGGTATTGCCAGAACATCCGAGTGATATATAAATATTCACGATGAAGATGGAAATCCTTCTAGAGCGAACATCTTTCAAGCTCTTGGTAGGTGACATGTGAGATCCATCTTGGATCAATGATCAAGTGACAACTGGAAAGCAACGATGGTGCGATTCAACATTAAATCAAACTTGTTCCAGGATATGGATTGACGGATACTTTTGCTAAAACCTTTCAATGTGCTCACAAACTAATTTTTCGAGCACATTGTTTGTGTATAATCTTTCAAACAAATGTATTTTTTATGGAAATCTGATTCAAAGCTTAAAACTCTCGTCGTGTCTCAAAATGTTTATCATATGATATGCGAGTGATTTCTATAAATCAATTTCTCATCAATCCGTGAATATTTATTCACCGATTCACTCTATCGTGTTGTTTGCCTTGAGACGTTCTGGTATGAGAGCATGCTAATTATAAAGATTCCGAAGTGGATTCTTTGGAATATTCATTACTACAAGCTAGAAATTCCTGTCAAGGAGAGTCTTCTTTAAAAGCGACTCTACCTGATCACAGGTCAGTTTTCACAAAACCGGAGGGTAGTCTGTCCTCGCAGAACGAATGATAAAGCCATATTCGTTCTCTATCTTTATTACTAACTGTTTTATTTTAGGGACACATATAAAGATGTTGATGGCTCCTATTTCCAGCTGAATCGGGTCAATCCATACCTCATGCTCACTCACCCTCCTCTCTATCAATGACGATGAGAGACTTGCTACAACAAATGTTGAGAGACTACCAACAACGTTTCCGCAACTCTGATGAAAAAGTCTCCTGATCCACAACCCTGATGTAAAGTCTCCTGATCTAAAAGGGTGTGAGCATGATGGTCCTTAAGTCACTACATCACATGAAGGCAATACGACAATGGATGAGCTTGGAGATTTACTGTGGCTGATGATCTCAAAGAAGCTCAAAGATCACACATCTCAAAGGAACTCCAAATCACAAGTTCATTGCTTGATGTACAAAGTGTGCTGAAAAGTGAAGAATCAGAACCTACGAGCGACAAAGACTTAAGAATGCTTAAAGATCAAAGAGCTCAATTTCCAAGGTGACCTCGCTTAGGGGGAGATTGTTAGGAATACAATTATTCCTATAGAAGACTCGGTCACCTAATTATTGTAATAGCATTGAGTTAGCTCGTAGTTACTTTAGTTATTAGTTAGAAGTAGATTAAGTAACATCGTGGAAGAAGGACGGGTCTTTACCCATTGTATGCCTAATCCACAGCCTGGGTGTGGGCGTTTTATCATTTACTTGTTAGGTAGTATATATACCCCTCTCCACATGTGGAGAGGATTGGACCTTCTCACAATTTCAATCTAACATCTCATTTTTCTCTCAAGGTTCCAAAATCTCTTTACTCCTCCTCCTTCACACTCAACGCCACACACACCAACACTATTATCTTGTTTGTGACTTAAATTGTATCCTACATATAGTAATATACATCTTAGCTGTTATGCGAAAAAGTGGTTGAGGTAAATGACAAATAAATAGTTACATTTGTGATTTAGCTCTTTACTTTGTTATTTACTTTTTTTAGTTGTTGTTATTTAGCTCTGAAATTTGTTAAGGCTATGCTACATTGGGATTTTTCATGGTTTTTAAGACTTCAAAATTTGCTGTGAAGAGCATATCGGGTAAAGAAGGCGAAAAAGGAGTGTTCTTTCTCTTCATTCTTTTTAAAGATTTCAGGTATTTTATTGATTTTTAATATTCGAAATACTCAACTTCTATAAATTCATTATGATTTGAAGAGGTTTTTTGCCCCTTTTTTGGTTAGGTATATGGATCTGTTAAAGAATTTCTCTTTTCCTTGTACAATTTATGTGTTTATTCAAATAGCAAGATTTTCCAAAACTCTATTTGAATGTGGTCATTTTGCATTTTTTTTAACCTGTTGTGAGTTTTCTAAGGACTTTATCTATGATTTTTTGCTTACAATCTATTAGTATTATAAAAAATGGATTTTCTTATCTCTGGATTTTATGTTACATTGGTTTTACGGATGTTAAAAAACTGTACACGAAAACTACTAAATCTAGTGCAACAATTAGAGTCAAACAACGTAATCTAAATTTGAAAGTAAAAGAATGAAGTTAAACGTTTTCTATGAGTGAAAGATGATCCAATGAATTTTACTACTGCAATTCATCGTGAAATAGGACTAATTGACTTGTTAATTCTTAAAGCGGATTTGAGAATTATTTGCTGTTTTCTTTGATAAGTTAATTAAAGAATCTTGGATGCAAACTTCATACACGTTTAACTAATATGTTCACTGTTGTTTTTCAGTTATTGTAACTACCCGATTTTCATTTTAATTGTAATTTCGACACATTTGGTCCAGTTGTCTGATAAAGATCGTGCATGTTTATTAAAACATAGTTCTATTTCCATAAACCGATATCACAGTGTGCAAGACACAACATATATAAGTTAATAAAACATAGAACTACAATGATTTATCTTTTTCATGGGGAAGTTTATTTTAGTAATTACATTTGAGGTACTTAAATAGTCTATGTATAACTCAAATATAAGCTTATTATAGATACTCAATTATCTCCACATACTAACTACAGACATATTACATGTTTTGCCTACTCTATTATTTGAGTGCTCAGCATCAACAACAATTATGTTTGAGCTATACATTAATACTAGATGTCACTAATCAATGTGAGTTTCGTGTTGATTTCCAAAACTGAGATGTATGCTTGTATCTTGTTTTAAGTGCTGAGTGTTTCCCGAGGGTTATGTGAATATTTTCATATTGATTTTATATGTATGTTCATAGTCGTGTTCTAGTATACGATTTCACGCATGTGTCATTAATGTTGTAATGGGCATTGGATCCGGCTTGCTAAACTAACTAAAGTTAACGCGGGTTAGCACAAGGCTACCCGATCTTCAGTTTACAAGATCCATTTCTATATAAGATTTGTATCTAATTACATTCATAGCTTTTTAACTCATTAAGGATTTAGCTCATGCGCATTGTTGGCTATTAAGAATGTTATATTGTTCACGGCATCATCGAATGTGGTATTTTACATACAAACGCACGAGCTCGCTAATTCGTTATATATATCCCCTGTTATGAAAAATTGATGTGTTCAATTAAAAACACCAAGTAAGACGAAGCACAGACCATAATGACGAGATATGAGCTATTGAAAATTGTATAGTCTATGTTAAAGTTTAGGTTTTAAGTAGCTTCCATAGTATATTGACTCTTAAATTGAATAACGATCAGCGATGTTTCAGTTATCCCTTTAGTCAAAAGATTTTAGTGAATCTTGAGGTTTTTAGTGATACACTAAACCTTCAGCTCCATAGAAAAGATAATAGCCTATCTAAATTACTTTTCAGATCATGACATACTCATTTTTCCCTATTAGATATTATTTTTCAAGGCATGCATTTTTACATGATTATCCATAAACTACAGAAGCTAAACTCATTTGTTTTGTGATCATCCTAACTAACAATTATAATCACTTTTTTATATCCTATGTCAGCAAATAATGGACCATCTCAAGGACATGGCCATTAGGTACCGAGACTTAGCCAAGAGAAAATTTGCAGAATACGATTACGTTGGATCTAAAAAACTTTGCCAAAAAGCAAAAGTTTTTTTTTTGCTGGGCTGAGTTTATTGTCAACATTCATTACGGTTATAGACATTTATCTCTCTAGAGAGAAAATAATCGATGACGAACCAGATTGGTACGGGATTCTTGGGCTGGAAAAATCAGCTACACCCGAGAAAATATTTGAAAGATTTAACAAATTATACAATAATATCAAGCTTGGGGAAGATTCGGTGATTGGTGTAGAAGGAGCCAGAGATATTTTAGTGGAGGCTTGCGCCGCTTTGACAGGAACATCTTCTTGGATTGAGTACCCCAAGTGTCTGCATCAGTTTAGCTGTTACAAGGAAAGATTGAACCAGGAATTTTTTTGCACTGCCTGTGGTGAGTTTTTCAAATTTATTTCACGTATATTTAAGTCCCCGAAGGAAACTGCAAGCAGCAGTTTATATGAGGATGATAAGAGATGAAGCAATCGTGATTCTGTTAAAGGGCAAGCTAACAAGATCTGAAGGAGCTCAAGGACTATTGTGCGACCATCAAAGTATAAGGACTTCATTCATTATAAGGACTTCATTCGCTTTTAGTTAGTGGGTAACAATGATGCATAAAATCTGAATCAAATGACAAAGCAAGTTTGTGAAGTATTTCTTTGCTACTGTATCTTAATGTTTACCTGGTTAGTTGACTATGTACAAATGGTGACTTGCATATGTGTTTGGTTGTGTCTTACAGATGCTATTCTGATGTTACATTTTGCTCAATTTTTTGAGACTGTGGTTTCTATTAAACATCTAAACCTGTAGACTCCGGCTGCTGATGCGCTAAACACCTTTTAAAATGATTGTGGTGGTGTATTTTAGACAAAACTTTTCGTAACATGTGACCACTGAGGTACACACTATAGTATAGTCAAAAAGAAAGTTTAAGTTAATTAATGAAGAAAATGTATTTGGTTAAGGTAAAATTTTGGATTAATTTAGTGTTAATTATATGCATCTTTAATATAAAAGGATAAGAAGTGCTATTTGAATATGCCCCAACATGTGCCCCATTTGATAGATTGACTTAGGTTAACGACGGTAATATACGTTATCGGTATATTGTCTAAAAATGTGAAAGAACTCTTAATGACTATTTGCCCAAAGAATGTGATGTTTCTCTTTGAAGAGGATCGTAACTTCATCATTCTTCACTATTGCAATTTTAGTGAAGTTGTGTTTGTTGGCGGAATTTGATGAAACTCAGATGGCGATCAGAAAGGGGCTGTTTAACAACACTCATGTTTTGCAATGCCCTGAGGCGCATTAAGGGACGCAAATTGGTGTTTTTGAGTTTTCTAATTTGCAAGAATATCTGTTTTACTTAGTTTATTTCCTAGATGTGACTTATCTGGGTCTTAGGTTTATTAGAGAGTGGCGTTACGTCTTTTTAAAAAGGCGACCCACATTCTCACACTTTGTCCTAAATATCTACCATACTGCGTTGGGATTGAGTCTTATCGATTCACCAAGACAGCCTCTTGGTTTTAGGATGAGGTTTATAAACATTTTTAAAAGAATGGGGCCAGAATAATCTAAATCTGTCATAAACTTGAAAAGTAGATAAGTTAATCAAAATTTGATATTGGAAAATAATAAATGGTGGTGTCTGAATTTTCTGGTGTGATTGAAAGTACATGATTAACAAACCCACAATAGAATCACATTAATTTTTCTTATCAAGCAAACAATCTAACCTATATTGAGACTGAAATGGTTATAAAAGACCACCATGTAACTGATTAGTCATGTTCATCGTTGTTTACAAATTTTTCTTGCACTTCAATTTAATAAGTTCTTGGCTCAGACAGTTCAAGCTATAAAGATTGAACGACTGCAACAACAGGTAAAACAAACCGAGGTTACTCAAGTCTTTCCATCAAGATCCGATATCTCAATATGCAATTTTATATAAACCTAACTTAAACATCAAATTCCATATTTCTTTAACATATTCTTTAAATTTTACTTATGCACTAAAACTTGTTTAAATATCAACCTTAGACCTAGATAAAATTTTTGTTTTTACATTAGGAAAATATAAACTTCTCTGCTAATACAACATGTAAAAAGTGCAAACTTAGTAGCAAAACTAATTAAAAATGAGAAAAAAATGAAAAATGGTCTTCTAATTTTATGAGAAATTACATTTAAACCCATGAATGCCAGAATTTTATTGGGTAACTTTTCTCCATTTATCAATATTTGTGTTTGCATATCAATATTTTCATATGATATGCGATCCCTGTTTATATTATTTTTGTAACCATTCAATTATGATATTTGCAAACATCATTTACATTTATATCTTGACATTGCGTTCATAGTGTGGTGTTTTTTTTCTCTTACCGCGGATACTTGAGGTTTTTTGACCCAGCTTATTACGACTTAAATGTGAGAAATAAGCCATAAACTAAAAATTTTCCAAAAATATATTGACGTATGAGATATAAGCCAACTCAAATAAGCACATAAGCCCCGGAAATTAGCTTAAACAAACACTACCATACTATGAAATATGGATTTTTGCGTTCTTTGAGGATCATTTATCGGTTAGCTTTTGTTTTCGTATCATATAGTTAGTTTTGGTACCATTCGGTCATGTTAGACTATTATCTCATTGATATCTAGAGAAAACTAGTTCACCATCTTTACTCTCAATCATAAATTTTAATTTTATTAATGATGTTTAATTTCATACGTTTTTTAAGGGTCATTTAGCCTCTAAACTCGTGTACTTTTGATCATATATTGCCCTAAATTGCTTCTATTTGAGTTTTAGATACTTGGGAATGCAAATGCCGAAAATTTACAAGTTTTTGGGCTTGATTGGATGATGAACGATGAAAGACAACAAATTAATCAACGCGACCATCATCTTTGACGTACTCAAGGAAGTGTGCACTCCACACTTCCATAACTCACAACCGAGTATGATATGAATCCCATAGGTCTCTAGTAAATCGCAATTACCTAAAATATTTGATGAGAGTAAAATTACCGACATATAATTGTTACTTTTTTTGTGGAGTGATCAATCAATGAGTTAGAATTTACAAAATCGCCATTTGGTAACAATCAAAGTTATTTTAAAATTTCGCATTAACTTTGTTAGAGTTTTTAGAGCTTTGCTTTATTGCCAGTGTTTATTTTAGAATTTCGCATTAACTTTGTTAGTGTTTTTAGAGCTTTGATTTATTGCCAATGTGTTTATGCGTATTTTCGTTAAGAATAGGATGAAAAGGATTTACATGTGAAACTTATCATGATTTTCGGTTTACACAATCCTCAAATTAGATGACATCGAGTCTTGTTTTTGGTTTCATTTTAACTACGGTTGTATGGACATACATGTGACCTTAAGTATATTTGGTGGTAATTTTCGACAGCCCACAGATTCTTGAATAAAGATGAAAAAGGTTAAATAATGTGAACACAAAAATAATATGCCAACACATTAATGAGAATTCTATTTTTAGCTCAGGATTAATCGGGTAGTTGTCCATTGTTTAATGTGTTGAGGTAATAATGCAAAGCTATTTTTGTACTAATACATGCATTTACAAAACTTATGCAACACAAAATCTATTAGGAAATTTATATAATTTTCAAAACTTTCATAATAACTTTATCATTTATGATTTATCAATTGACCAATGTTAGAAAATTTAATAGGTTCATGAACCACAACTAATATACATCTTAGCTGTTATGCGAAAAAGTGGTTGAGGTAAATGACAAATAAATAGTTATATTTGTGATTTAGCCCTTTACTTTGTTATTTACTTTTTTTAGTTGTTGTTATTTAGCTTTGAAATTTGTTAAGGCTGTGCTACATTGGGATTTTCAGGGTTTTTAAGACTTCAAAATTTGCTGTGAAGAGCATATTGGGTAAAGAAGGCGAAAAAGGAGTGTTCTTTCTCTTCATTCTTTTTAAAGATTTCAGGTATTTTATAGATTTTTAATATTCCAAATACATAACTTCTATAAATTTATTATGATTTGAAGAGGTTTTTTTTTGCCCCTTTTTTGGTTAGGTATATGGATCTGTTAACGAATTTCTCTTTTCCTTGTACAATTTATGTGTTTATTCAAATAGCAAGATTTTCCAAAACTCTATTTGAATTTGGTCATTTTGCATTTTTTTTTAACCTGTTGTGAGTTTTCTAAGGACTTTATCTATTATTTTTTGCTTACAATCTGTTAGTAGTATAAAAAAATGGATTTTCTTATCTCTGGATTTTATGTTACATTGGATTTACGGATGATAAAAAACTGTACATGGAAACCACTGAATCTAGTGTAACAATTAGAGTCAAACAACGTAATATAAATTGGAAAGTAAAAGAAGGAAGTTAAACGATTTCTGTGAGTGAAAGATGATCCAATGCAATTTTACTACTATAATTCGACGTGAAATAGGATTAATTGACTTGTGAATTCTTAAAGCGAATTTGAGAATTATTTGTTGTTTTCTTCGATAAGTTAATTAAAGAATCTTGGATGCAGTCTACATACACGGTTAACTAATATGTTCACTGTTGTTTTTCAGTTATTGTAACTTCCCGATTTTCACTTTAATTGTAATTTGGACACATTTGTTCCAGTTGTCAAAGATCGTGCATGTTTATTAAAACATAGTTCTATTTCCATAAACCGATATCACAGTGTGCAAGACACAACATATATAAGTTAATGAAACATAGAACTACAATGATTTATCTTTTACATGGGGAAGTTTATTTCAGTAATTACATTTGAGGTACTTAAATATTCTATGTATCCCTCAAATATAAGCTTATTATAGATACTCAATTATCTCCACATACTAACTACAGACATATTACATGTTTTGCCTACTCTATTATTTGAGTGCTCAGCATCAACAACAATTATGTTTGAGCTATACATTAATACTAGATGTCACTAATCAATGTGAGTTTCGTGTTGATTTCCAAAACTGAGATGTATGCTAGTATCTTGTTTTAATTGCTGAGTGTTTCCCGAGGGTTATGTGAATATTTTCATATTGATTCTATATGTATGTTCATAGTCGTGCTCTAGCATACGATTTCATGCGTGTGTCATTAATGTTGTAATGGGCATTGGATCCGGCTTCCTAATCTAACTAAAGTTAACGCATGTTAGCACAAGGCTACCCGATCTTCAGTTTACAAGATCCATTTCTGTATAAGATTTGTATCTAATTACATTCATAGCTTTTTAACTCATTAAGGATACAGCTCATGCGCATTCTTCGCTATTAAGAATGTTATATTGTTCACGGCATCATCAAATGTGGTATTTTACATACAAACGCACGAGCTCGTTAATTCGTTATATATATCCCCTGTTATGAAAAATAGATATGTTCAAAGAAAAAGACCAAGTAAGATGAAGCACATACCATAATGACGAGATATGAGCTATTGAAAATTGTATAGTCTATGTTAAAGTTTAGGTTTTAAGTAGCTTCCGTAGTATATTGACTCTTAAATTGAATAACGATCAGCGATGTTTTAGTTATCCTTTCAGTCAAAAGATTTTAGTGAATCTTGAGGTTTTTAGTGATACATTAAACCTTCAGTTCCATAGAAAAGATAATAGCCAATCTCAATTACTTTTCAGATCGTGACATACTCACTTTTCCCTATTAGATTTGATTTTTCTAGGCATGCATTTTTACAAGATTATCCATAAACTACAGAAGTTAAACTCATTTATTTTGTGATCATCTTAACTAACAATTATCATCGCTTTTTTATCTCCTTTGCCGGCAAATAATGGACCATCTCAAGGACATGGCCATTAGGTACCGGGTCTTAGCTGAGAGAAAATTTGCAGAATACGATTACATTGGAGCAAAAAAATTTTGCCAAAAAGCAAAAGATTTTTTCGCTGGGCTGAGTTTATTGTCAACATTCATTACGGTTATAGACATTTATCTCTCTAGAGAGAAAATAGTCGATGACGAACCAGATTGGTACGGGATTCTTGGGCTGGAAAAATAAGCTACACCCGAGAAAATATTTGAAAGATTTAACAAACAATACAATGATATCTAGCTTGGGGAAGATTCAGTGATTGGTGTAGAAGGAGCCAGATATATTTTAGTGGAGGCTTGCGCCGCTCTGACAGGAACATCTTCTTGGATTGAGTGCCCCAGGTGTCTGCATCAGTTTAGCTGTTACAAGGAAAGATTGAACCAGGAAATTTTTTGCACTAGCTGTGGTGAGTTTTTCAAATATATTTCACGTATATCTGAGTCCCCGAAGGAAACTGCAAGTAGCAGTTTAAATGAGGATGATAAGAGATCAAGCAATCGTGATTCTGTTAAAGGGCAAGCTAACAAGATCATAAGGAGCTCAAGGACTATTGTGCGACCGTCAAAGTATAAGGAATTCATTCGTTATAAGGACTTCATTCGCTTTTAGTTAGTGGCTAACAATGATGCATAAAATCTGAATCAAATGACAAAGCAAGTTTGTAAAGTGTTTCTTCGCTATTGTATCTTAAATGTTTACCTGGTTAGTTGACTATGTACAAATGGTGACTTGCATATGTGTTTGGTTGTGTTTTACAGATGCTATTATGATGTTACATTTTGCTCAATTTTTTGAGACTGTGGTTTCTGTTAAACATCTGAACCTGTAGACTCCGGCTGCTGATGCTCTAAACACCTTTTAAAATGATTGTGGTGGTGTATTTTAGACAAAAATTTTGGTAACATGTGACCACTGAGGCACACACTATAGTATAGTCAAAAAGAAAGTTTAAGTTAATTAATAAAGAAAATGTACTTGGTTAAGGTAAAATTTTGGATTAATTTAGTGTTAATTATATGCATCTTTAATATTAAAGGATAACAAGTGTTATTTGAATATGCCCCAACATGCGCCCCGTCTGATAGATTGACTTAGGTTAACGACGCTAATATATGTTATCGGTATATTGTCTAAAAATTTGAAAGAACTCTTAATGACTATTTGCCCGAAGAATGTGATGTTTCTCTTTTTGAAGAGGACGGTAACTTCATCAATCTTCACTATTGCAATTTTAGTGAAGTTGTGTTTGTTGGCGGAATTTGATGAAACTCAGATAGCGATCAGAAAGGGGCAGTTTAACAACACTCATGTTTTGCATTGCCCTGAGGCGCATTAAGGGACGCAAATTGGTGTTTTTGAGTTTTCTAATTTGCAAGAATATCTATTTTACTTAGTTTATTTCCTAGATGGGACTTATCTGGGTCTTAGGTTTATTAGAGAGTGGCGTTACGTCTTTTTAAAAGCATTGTTAATTATCTTATAAAGTTAGGTGACATTTATATAAATCTCTTTTTTAAAAAGGCGACCCAGATACTCACACTTTGTCCTAAATATCTACCATACTGCGTTGGGATTGAGTCTTATCGATTCACCAAGACAGCCTCTTGGTTTTAGGATGAGGTTTATAAACATTTTTAAAAGAATGGGGTCAAAATAATCTAAATCTGTTTTAAACTTGAAAAGTAGATAAGTTAATCAAAATTTGATATTGGAGAATAATAAATGATGGTGTCTCAATAGAATCACATTAATTTTTCTTATAAAGCAAACAATCTAACCTATATTAAGACTGAAATGGTTATAAAAGACAACTGAACCTGAACCACCATGTAACTGATTAGTCAAGTTCATCGTTGTTTACAAATTTTTCTTGCACTTCAATTTAATAATTTCTTAGCTCAGACCGTTCAAGCAATAAAGATTGAACGACTGCAACAACAGGTAAAACAAACCGAGGTTACGCAAGTCTTTCCATCAAGATCCGATATCTCAATAGGCAATTTTATATAAACCTAACTTAAACATCAAATTCCATATTTCTTTAACATATTCTTTAAATTTCACTTATGCACTAAAACTTGTTTAAATATCAACCTTAGACCTAGATAAAATTTTTGTTTTTACATTAGGAAAATATAAACTTCTCTGCTAATACAACGTGTAAAAAGTGCAAACTTAGTAGCAAAACTAATTAAAAAAGGGAAAAAAATGAAAAATGGTCTTCTAATTTTATGAGAAATTACATTTAAACCCATGAATGCCAGAATTTTATTGGGTAACTTTTCTCCATTTATCAATATTTGTGTTTGCATATCAATATTTACATATCATATGCGATCTCTATTTATATTATTTTTGTAACCATTCAATTATGATATTTGCAAACATCATTTACATTTATATCTTGATATTGTGTTCACAGTGTTGGGTTTTTTTTTCTCTTACCGCGGATACTTGAGGTTTTTTGACCCAGCTTATAACGACTTAAATGTGAGAAATAAGCCATAAACTAAAAAATTGCCAAAAATATATTGACGTATGAGATATAAGCCAACTCAAATAACCACATAAGCCCCGAAAATTAGCTTAAACAAACACTACCATACTATGAAATATGGATTTTTGCGTTCTTTGAGGATCATTTATCGGTTAGCTTTTGTTTTCGTATCATATAGTTAGTTTTGGTACCATTCGGTCATGTTAAACTATTATCTCATTGATATCTAGAGAAAACTAGTTCACCATCTTTACTCTCAATCATAAATTTTAATTTTATTAATGATGTTTAATTTCATACATTTTTTAAGGGTCATTTAGGCTCTAAACTCATGTACTTTTGATCATATATTGCCCTAAATTGCTTCTATTTGAGTTTTAGATACTTGGGAATGCAAATGCCGAAAATTTACAAGTTTTTGGGCTTGATTGGATGATGAACGATGAAAGACAACAAATTAATCAACGCGACCATCATCTTTGACGTAATAATGCAAAGCTCTTTATGTACTAATACATGCATTTACAAAACTTATGCAACACAAAATCTTTTAGGAAATTTATATAATTTTCAAAACTTTCATAATAACTTTATCATTTATGATTTATCTATTGACCAATTTAAGAAAATTTAATAGGTTCATGAACCACAACTATATAGTAATATACATCTTAGCTGTTATGCGAAAAAGTGGTTGAGGTAAATGACAAATAAATAGTTACATTTGTGATTTAGCTCTTTACTTTGTTATTTACTTATTTTAGTTGTTGTTATTTAGCTTTGAGATTTGTTAAGGCTGTGCTACATTGGGATTTTTCAGGGTTTTTAAGACTTCAAAATTTGCTGTGAATAGCATATCGGGTAAAGAAGGCGAAAAAGGAGTGTTCTTTCTCTTCATTCTTTTTAAAGATTTCAGGTATTTTATTGATTTTAAATATTCGAAATACACAACTTCTAAAAATTTATTATGATTTGAAGAGGTTTTTTTTGCCCCTTTTTTGGTTAGGTATATGGATCTGTTAAAGAATTTCTCTTTTCCTTGTCCAATTTCTGTGTTTATTCAAATAGCAAGATTTTCCAAAACTCTATTTGAATGTGGTCACTTTGCATTTTTTTTTAACCTGTTGTGAGTTTTCTAAGGACTTTATCTATTATTTTTTGCTTACAATCTGGTAGTAGTATAAAAAAATGGATTTTCTTATCTCTGGATCTTATGTTACATTTGTTTTATGGATGATAAAAAACTATACATGTAAACCACGGAATCTAGTGCAACAATTAGAGTCAAACAACGTAATATAAATTGGAAAGTAAAAGAAGGAAGTTAAACAATTTCTGTGAGTGAAAGATGATCCAATGCAATTTTACTACTGTAATTCGACGTGAAATAGGATTAATTGACTTGTGAATTCTTAAAGCGGATTTGAGAATTATTTGTTGTTTTCTTCGATAAGTTAATTAAAGAATCTTGGATGCAGTCTACATACACGTTTAACTAATATGTTCACTGTTGTTTTTCAGTTATTGTAACTACCCGATTTTCACTTTAATTGTAATTTGGACACATTTGGTCCAGTTGTCTGATAAAGATCGTGCATGTTTATTAAAACATAGTTCTATTTCCATAAACCGATATCACAGTGTGCAAGACACAACATATATAAGTTAATGAAACACAGAACTACAATGATTTATCTTTTACATGGGGAAGTTTATTTCAGTAATTACATTTAAGGTACTTAAATATTCTATGTATCCCTCAAATATAAACTTATTATAGATACTCAATTATCTCCACATACTAACTACAGACATATTACATGTTTTGCCTACTCTATTATTTGAGTGGGTCAGCATCAACAACAATTATGTTTGAGCTATACATTAATACTAGATGTCACTAATCAATGTGAGTTTCGTGTTGATTTCCAAAACTGAGACGTATGCTAGTATCTTGTTTTAATTGCTGAGTGTTTCCCGAGGGTTATGTGAATATTTTTATATTGATTCTATATGTATGTTCATAGTCGTGGTCTAGCATACGATTTCATGCATGTGTCACTAATGTTGTAATGGGCATTGGATCCGGCTTGCTAATCTAACTAAAGTTAACGTAGGTTTGCACAAGGCTACCCAATCTTCAGTTTACAAGATCCATTTCTATATAAGATTTGTAACTAATTACATTCATAGCTTTTTAACTCATTAAGGATACAACTCATGCGCATTGTTTGCTATTAAGAATGTTATATTGTTCACGGCATCATCGAATGTGGTACTTTACATACAAACGCACGAGCTCGCTACTTCGTTATATATATCCCCTGTTATGAAAAATAGATATGTTCAAAGAAAAAGACCAAGTAAGACGAAGCACAGACCATAATGACGAGATATGAGCTATTGAAAATTGTATAGTCTATGTTAAAGTTTAGGTTTTAAGTAGCTTCCGTAGTATATTGACTCTTAAATTGAATAACGATCAGCGATGTTTCAGTTATCCTTTCAGTCAAAAGATTTTAGTGAATCTTGAGGTTTTTAGTGATACATTAAACCTTCAGCTCCATAGAAAAGATAATAGCCTATCTAAATTACTTTTCAGATCATGACATACTCACTTTTCCCTATTAGATTTTATTTTTCTAGGCATGCATTTTTACAAGATTATCCATAAACTACAGAAGTTAAAATCATTTATTTTGTGATCATCCTAACTAACAATTATCATCGCTTTTTTATCTCCTTTGCCAGCAAATAATGGACCATCTCAAGGACATGGCCATTAGGTACCGGGACTTAGCCGAGAGAAAATTTGCAGAATACGATTACATTGGAGCAAAAAAATTTTGCCAAAAAGCAAAAGATTTTTTCGCTGGGCTGAGTTTATTGTCAACATTCATTACGGTTATAGACATTTATCTCTCTAGAGAGAAAATAGTCGATGACGAACCAGATTGGTACGGGATTCTTGGGCTGGAAAAATCAGCTACACCCGAGAAAATATTTGAAAGATTTAACAAACTATACAATGATATCAAGCTTGGGGAAGATTCAGTGATTGGTGTAGAAGGAGCCAGAGATATTTTAGTGGAGGCTTGCGCCGCTCTGACAGGAACATCTTCTTGGATTGAGTGCCCCAGGTGTCTGCATCAGTTTAGCTGTTACAAGGAAAGATTGAACCAGGAAATTTTTTGCACTGGCTGTGGTGTGTTTTTCAAATTTGTTTCACGTATATCTGAGTCCCCGAAGGAAACTGCAAGCAGCAGTTTAAATGAGGATGATAAGAGATCAAGCAATCGTGATTCTGTTAAAGGGCAAGCTAACAAGATCAGAAGGAGCTCAAGGACTATTGTGCGACCGTCAAAGTATAAGGAATTCATTCGTTATACGGACTTCATTCGCTTTTAGTTAGTGGGTAACAATGATGCATAAAATCTGAATCAAATGACAAAGCAAGTTGGTAAAGTGTTTCTTTGCTATTGTATCTTAAATGTTTACCTGGTTAGTTGACTATGTGTAACAATTCGCATTTTCGGATTACTATTCATTTTTACTATTCACTTTTACTATTCACTTTCACTATTCATCTCAGAAATTTTTATTTCATATTCTCGTAAGTTGAACTATTTTAACGATAATCCGAGAGTTTGACACTCGTCGGATCATTTCTGCAAAAATCACGAAGCCGTGTCCGAGATTTACTTTTGGGTTTAAACTTCGTTTCAGCATCCCGATATGTCCACAAAACACTATAAACAATAAAAATATGATTTTCTCTCATTTTACGACAATTCTAAAAGTTTTGGAATTTTACGTTTTTCAGTTCAGCGTTTTACGCGAATTACGCGTTTTAGACCTGCGTTTCTAGTTTTTACAGCGTTTAAGCAACCCGATGGAACTTACCATTCATTTTATATTTTATTATGGAGTATTTTGACAAGTTTAGACATTCTTTCAAGTTTCATATTTTTACGACACCCGAATTTTCATTTCGCAGTTTAAAACTTTACGTTTAGCGATTAACGGAACCAAAACCGACTCCGTGAACTAGATATTAACAAGTTTCCTACATACTCATCCACCATGTGCAGCCCCCCCCCCCCCCCTCCAAATATCTAGTCAACTTGACCAATTATTTACAAAAATGCCATTGGATAAGATTTTTCTACATAAACACAATTAACACATCATATTTATTTTCAAGAATCATAAAGCAAGGTTTTCTCCCTTTCCTCTCCTCCCTAGCCACGACCCAAATTGAAAACATAAGCAAGATCCATCAATTTTTGAAGATCAAGACATAATCAAGCTCTACTTTCTTTCCTTGTTAGGGTTTTGTGATAAAAACCTATGTTTCTTAGTCCATTTCTCATCAAACTCCATATATATTCAAGTGTTTTTTTTTCATCATCTATTACCTTCATTTCATTAGTAACATGTTGTATTTTCATGATATATTGGTTAAATATGCAAGTAGTTATGTTATATATACCACTTTTCAAGTATTTCTTAATTATTATGAGATTATAATTAACCTATGATTATCCCCATGAAACCCACCAAGGTTGGTGATGTTTAGGAACCCATGACACCTTAAGAAGGTGTATGGTAGGATTAGACTAGATTTGTGGTGATTGGAGTGGATTTGGACAAGTATTAAACAAGAAAAATGAATTTTAGCCACTATATAAATGTTGCTGTTCCATTTTGTAAAATCCAGAAAAATCAGGGGATTCCGGGTAACTTTGGGCTAAAGATTTAGAAAACACTTTCAAAAACGAAGCCGTGGGCGAAAGAACGGATTAAAACGAGTTTATAACGAAGGTGATATGATTTTTGCAAGTTTAACGACGAAAACTATTTTCTGAAAATTATACTTGCTGTCCCACGATTTTCAATGGGCAATCTGAGGTGTAAAACTTGATCTAGCCATCCCGACTTATCAAAAATATGTTAGTATGTTGTCCCACGATTCCGGGGATATAAAGAACGTAGAAAACAAGCTTATAACGACCAAGATATACACGTTTCAAAATCGGCGAAACTCTATTTATTTCCATCAGCTTTTTAGCAAAATATTACTAAGTATAGAAAAACAGTTTTTGTAATACATCATGTTGAGAGCCAATTTACTCATTCATAAGCTCATTTTTGGAAAATTTAAATCATTTATAAAAAGTGAGTTCACCCAGCCTAGTTTTCAAAACATCCAGCCGTTTGTCAAAAGGATTTATAACGAACAACTTATGGACTTTCAAACTTTTTCCGAAAACTGCCCAGAATCTGCCGAAACAGCCCAAACACCTTACTTCATGGCTATATATCTTTATGATCGAGACCTGTATGGACAAACTTCACTTCTGTGACTTTTTAGATGAGGTGAAAGTCTTTCTAAAACTACTGAGCTTCTTTCCTAACTCTTAATATTCACCATTTCGCGACTAGTTTTGCGAGACCACTTTGGCCATATTTTTCAAGTTATGAAAAGTGTCATTTTACGTCGAAAACCTTATATTTGCCGATAGAACACCAAATAAGGATCGTGGAGTATCGTTTCAACATATATACTTGGAAAGTAGTTTTTATAACTAAACGAGACATCAACATGTATTTCAACGATAAACCTTATTTTCAAATTACACGAGTGGTATCGATAACATACGTATTTGCATGTGTAGCATCATTTCATTTCTTACATTAGACCGTATCATCCATATTAGGTTTCGGTTAGAGATCGAACCTCATTTATGTGTATCCACTTTTGTCATCATAGCTATCGCACCAGGTGAGTCATAGCCCCTACTCTTTTTATACTTGTTTTAACTCTTTGGGGGAGATACATGCTCAACTACTTGCTTACTTGTACAGATACTCAAAACATTTATACTTGATTACATTTATACTTGATTTCATTTATACTTGATAACACTTATACTTGATTGCATTATACTTGATTTCATACATACATGATTGATACATGCACAAATACTTACTTGATACTTGAAACGTTGATAACTTTTATACTTTGGGAAATGGCACCCAGTAATCATACATACATGATTGTGAAACTTACAGTGGCTCCAAATTAAGTTGTTGGATGACCATTGAGACATACATACAAACGTGAGGTCTTCGGAGATGAAGTGTAGACTCACGACTAATTGCTTAACTGTTGTGATGAACTTATACATGTTTTACTCATACTATATATGTTAGCAGTGGGTTGTGAACACACAGGTTACAAGTCTCTTATGGCGGGACTTGCAACTGAGTGGATTTACGATGCATTTGCTGTGTGATCATTTTCTATAGACGTTTTTTTTGTTAAACAAACTCTATGAACTCACCAACCTCGTGTTGACACTTTAGCATGTATTTTCAGGTTTTAATCATATGGCACGCTACTGGAGGTTTTGGCAGGGCATGGCATGGTCATAGAAGACTCTGATTATTCATATAGGGACCGTTTTAAACTATTTTAAGGGCCTACTTCCGCACTACTTTTAACAATGTAAATTCAACATTTTGATTTAACTATTTTATTCTAAATGATTCAAGTGAAAACCATTTTTGAACTTGTGTTGTAATACCAATTGAGTTACACCCCAGCTACATGTATGCTTCCGCTGGACCCGATTTTGGGGGTGTGACACTATGTACAAATGGTGACTTGCATATGTGTTTGGTTGTGTCTTACAGATGCTATTCTGATGTTACATCTTGCTCAATTTTTTGAGACTGTGGTTTCTATTAAACATCTGAACTTGTAGACTCCGGCTGCTGATGATCTAAACACCTTTCAAAATTATTGTGGTGGTATATTTTAGACAAAACTTTTGGTAACATGTGACCACTGAGGCACACACTATAGTATAGTCAAAAAGAAAGTTTAAGTTAATTAATGAAGAAAATGTATTTGGTTAAGGTAAAATTTTGGATTAATTTAGTGTTAATTATATGCATCTTTAATATAAAAGGATAACAAGTGTTATTTGAATATGCCCCAACATGCGCCCCGTTTGATAGATTGACTTAGGTTAATGACGGTAATATATGTTATCGGTATATTGTCTAAAAATTTGAAAGAAATCTTAATGACTATTTGCCCAAAGAATGTGATGTTTGTCTTTGAAGAGGATGGTAACTTCATCACTCTTCAGTATTGCAATTTTAGTGATGTTGTGTTTGTTGGCGGAATTTGATGAAACTCAGATGGCGATCAGAAAGGGGCAGTTTAACAACACTCATGTTTTGCATTGCCCTGAGGCGCATTAAGGGACGCAAATTGGTGTTTTTGAGTTTTCCAATTTGCAAGAATATCTGTTTTACTTAGTTTATTTCCTAGATGTGACTTATCTAGGTCTTAGGTTTATTAGAGAGTGGTGTTACGTCTTTTTAAAAGCATAGTTAATTATCTTATAAAGTTAGGTGACATTTATATAAATCTCTTTTTTAAAAAGGCGACCCGCATTCTCACACTTTGTCCTAAAAAACCACCATACTGCGTTGGGATTGAGTCGTATCAATTCACCAAGACAGCCTCTTAGTTTTAGGATGAGGTTTATAAACATTTTTAAAAGAATGGGGTCAAAATAATCTAAATTTGCCTTAAACTTGAAAAGTTGACAAGCTAAATCAAATTTTGATATTGGAAAATAATAAATGATGGTGTCTGAATTTTCTGGTGTGATTGAAAGTACATGATTAACAAACCCACAAAAGAATCACATTAATTTTTCTTATAAAGCAAACAATCTAACCTATATTGAGACTGAAATGGTTATAAAAGACAACTGAACCAGAACCACCATGTAACTAATTAGTCAAGTTCATCGTTGTTTACAAATTTTTCTTGCGCTTCAATTTAATAAGGTCTTGGCTCAGACCGTTCAAGCCATAAAGATTGAACGACTGCATCAACAGGTAAAACAAACTGAGGTTACACAAGTCTTTCCATCAAGATCCGATATCTCAATAGGCAATTTTATATAAACCTAACTTAAACATCAAATTCCATATTTCTTTAACATATTCTTTAAATCTTACTTATGCACTAGAACTTGTTTAAATATCAACCTTAGACCTAGATAATATTTTTCTTTTTACATTAGGAAAATATAAACTTCCATGCTAATACAATGTGTAAAAAGTGCAAACTTAGTAGCAAAACTAATTAAAAATGGGAAAAAAATGAAAAATGGTCTTCTAATTTTATGAGAAATTACATTTAAACCCATGAATGCTAGAATTTTATTGGGAACTTTTCTCCATTTATCAATATTTGTGTTTGCATATCAATATTTACATATGATATGCGATCTCTATTTATATTATTTTTGTAACCATTCAATTATGATATTTGCAAACATCATTTACATTTATATCTTGATATTGCGTTCACAGTGTTGGGTTTTTTTTTCTCTTACCGCGGATACTTGAGGTTTTTTGACCCAGCTTATTACGACTTAAATGTGAGAAATAAGCCATAAACTAAAAAATTGCCAAAAATATATTGACGTATGAGATATAAGCCAACTCAAATAAGCACACAAGCCCCGAAAATTAGCTTAAACAAACACTCCCATACTATGAAATATGGATTTTTGCATTCTTTGAGGATCATTTATCGGTTAGCTTTTGTTTTCGTATCATATAGTTAGTTTTGGTACCATTCGGTCATGTTAGACTATTATCTCTTTGATATCTAGAGAAAACTAGTTCACCATCTTTGTTCTCAATCATAAATTTTAATTTTATTAATGATGTTTAATTTCATACGTTTTTAAGGGTCATTTAGCCTTTAAACTCGTGTACTTTTGATCATATATTGCCCTAAATTGCTTCTATTTGAGTTTTAGATACTTGGGAGTGCAAATGCCGAAAATTTACAAGTTTTTGGGCTTGATTGGATGATGAACGATGAAAGACAACAAATTAATCAACGCGACCATCATCTTTGACGTGCTCAAGGAAGTGTGCACTCCACACTTCCATAACTCACAACCGAGTATGATATGAATCCCATAGGTCTCTAGTAATTCGCAATTACCTAAAATATTTGATGAGAGTAAAATTACCAACATATAATTGTTACTTTTGTTGTGGAATGATCAATCAATGAGTTAGAATTTACAAAATCGCCATTTGGTAACAATCAAAGTTATTTTAAAATTTCGCATTAACTTTGTTAGAGTTTTTAGAGCTTTGCTTTATTGCCAGTGTTTATTTTAAAATTTTGCATTAACTTTGTTAGAGTTTTTAGAGCTTTGCTTTATTGCCAATGTGTTTATGCGTATTTTCGTTAAGAATCGGATGAAAAGGATTTACATGTGAAAGTTATCATGATTTTCGGTTTACACAATCCTCAAATTAGATGACATCGAGTCTTGTTTTTGGTTTCATTTTAACTACGGTTGTATGGACATACATGTGACCTTAAGTATATTTGGTGGTAATTTTCGACAGCCCACGGATTCTTGAATAAAGATGAAAAAGGTTAAATAATGTGAACATAAAAATAATATGCCAACACATTAATGAGAATTCTAATTTTAGCTCAGGATTAATCGGGTAGTTGTCCATTGTTTAATGTGTTGAGGTAATAATGCAAAGCTCTTTATGTACTAATACATGGATTTACAAAACTTATGCAACACAAAATCTATTAGGAAATTTATATAATTTTCAAAACTTTCATAATAACTTTATCATTTATGATTTATCTATTGACCAATGTTAGAAAATTTAATAGGTTCATGAACCACAACTATATAGTAATATACATCTTAGCTGTTATGCGAAAAAGTGGTTGAGGTAAATGACAAATAAATAGTTATATTTGTGATTTAGCTCTTTACTTTGTTATTTACTTTTTTTAGTTGTTGTTATTTAGCTTTGAAATTTGTTAAGGCTGTGCTACATTGGGATTTTCAGGGTTTTTAAGACTTCAAAATTTTCTGTGAAGAGCATATCGGGTAAAGAAGGCGAAAAAGGAGTGTTCTTTCTCTTCATTCTTTTTAAAGATTTCAGGTATTTTATTGATTTTAAATATTCGAAATACACAACTTCTATAAATTTATTATGATTTGAAGAGGTTTTTTTTTGCCCCTTTTTTGGTTAGGTATATGGATCTGTTAAAGAATTTCTCTTTTCCTTGTCCAATTTCTGTGTTTATTCAAATAGCAAGATTTTCCAAAACTCTATTTGAATGTGGTCATTTTGCATTTTTTTTAACCTGTTGTGAGTTTTCTAAGGAATTTATCTATTATTTTTTGCTTACAATCTGGTAGTAGTATAAAAAAATGGATTTTCTTATCTCTAGATCTTATGTTACATTTGTTTTATGGATGATAAAAAACTATACATGGAAACCACTGAATCTAGTGCAACAATTAGAGTCAAACAACGTAATATAAATTGGAAAGTAAAAGAAGGAAGTTAAACAATTTCTGTGAGTGAAAGATGATCCAATGCAATTTTACTACTGTAATTCGACGTGAAATAGGATTAATTGACTTGTGAATTCTTAAAGCGGATTTGAGAATTCTTTGTTGTTTTCTTCGATAAGTTAATTAAAGAATCTTGGATGCAGTCTACATACACGTTTAACTAATATGTTCACTATTGTTTTTCAGTTATTGTAACTACCCGATTTTCATTTTAATTGTAATTTGGACACATTTGGTCCAGTTGTCTGATAAAGATCGTGCATGTTTATTAAAACATAGTTCTATTTCCATAAACCGATATCACAGTGTGCAAGACACAACATATATAAGTTAATGAAACACAGAACTACAATGATTTATCTTTTACATGGGGAAGTTTATTTCAGTAATTACATTTGAGGTACTTAAATATTCTATGTATCCCTCAAATATAAACTTATTATAGATACTCAATTATCTCCACATACTAACTACAGACATATTACATGTTTTGCCTACTCTATTATTTGAGTGGGTCAGCATCAACAACAATTATGTTTGAGCTATACATTAATACTAGATGTCACTAATCAATGTGAGTTTCGTGTTGATTTCCAAAACTGAGATGTATGCTAGTATCTTGTTTTAATTGCTGAGTGTTTCCCGAGGGTTATGTGAATATTTTTATATTGATTCTATATGTATGTTCATAGTCGTGTTCTAGCATACGATTTCATGCATGTGTCATTAATGTTGTAATGGGCATTGGATCTGGCTTGCTAATGTAACTAAAGTTAACTCAGGTTTGCACAAGGCTACCCAATCTTTAGTTTACAAGATCCATTTCTATATAAGATTTGTATCTAATTACATTCATAGCTTTTTAACTCATTAAGGATACAACTCATGCGCATTGTTTGCTATTAAGAATGTTATATTGTTCACGGCATCATCGAATGTGGTATTTTACATACAAACGCACGAGCTCGCTACTTCGTTATATATATCCCCTGTTATGAAAAATAGATATGTTCAAAGAAAAAGACCAAGTAAGACGAAGCACGGACCATAATGACGAGATATGAGCTATTGAAAATTGTATAGTCTATGTTAAAGTTTAGGTTTTAAGTAGCTTCCGTAGTATATGACTCTTAAATTGAATAACGATCAGCGATGTTTCAGTTATTCTTTCAGTCAAAAGATTTTAGTGAATCTTGAGGTTTTTAGTGATACATTAAACCTTCAGCTCTATAGAAAAGATAATAGCCTATCTAAATTACTTTTCAGATCATGACATACTCACTTTTCCCTATTAGATTTTATTTTTCTAGGCATGCATTTTTACAAGATTATCCATAAACTACAGAAGTTAAACTCATTTATTTTGTAATCATCCTAACTAACAATTATCATCGCTTTTTTATCTCCTTTGCTAGCAAATAATGGACCATCTCAAGGACATGGCCATTAGGTACCGGGACTTAGCCGAGAGAAAATTTGCAGAATACGATTACATTGGAGCAAAAAAATTTTGCCAAAAAGCAAAAGATTTTTTCGCTGGGCTGAGTTTATTGTCAACATTCATTACGGTTATAGACATTTATCTCTCTAGAGAGAAAATAGTCGATGACGAACCAGATTGGTACGGGATTCTTGGGCTGGAAAAATCAGCTACACCCGAGGAAATATTTGAAAGATTTAACAAACTATACAATGATATCAAGCTTGGGGAAGATTCAGTGATTGGTGTAGAAGGAGCCAGAGATATTTTAGTGGAGGCTTGCGCTGCTCTGACAGGAACATCTTCTTGGATTGAGTGCCCCAGGTGTCTGCATCAATTTAGCTGTTACATGGAAAGATTGAACCAGGAAATTTTTTGCACTGGCTGTGGTGAGTTTTTCAAATTTATTTCACGTATATCTAAGTCCCCGAAGGAAACTGCAAGCAGCAGTTTAAATGAGGATGATAAGAGATCAAGCAATCGTGATTCTGTTAAAGGGCAAGCTAACAAGATCAGAAGGAGCTCAAGGACTATTGTGCGACCGTCAAAGTATAAGGAATTCATTCGTTATACGGACTTCATTCGCTTTTAGTTAGTGGGTAACAATGATGCATAAAATCTGAATCAAATGACAAAGCAAGTTGGTAAAGTGTTTCTTTGCTATTGTATCTTAAATGTTTACCTGGTTAGTTGACTATGTACAAATGGTGACTTGCATATGTGTTTGGTTGTGTCTTACAGATGCTATTCTGATGTTACATCTTGCTCAATTTTTTGAGACTGTGGTTTCAATTAAACCTCTGAACTTGTAGACTCCGGCTGCTGATGATCTAAACACCTTTCAAAATTATTGTGGAGGTATATTTTAGACAAAACTTTTGGTAACATGTGACCACTGAGGCACACACTATAGTATAGTCAAAAAGAAAGTTTAAGTTAATTAATGAAGAAAATGTATTTGGTTAAGGTAAAATTTTGGATTAATTTAGTGTTAATTATATGCATCTTTAATATAAAAGGATAACAAGTATTATTTGAATATGCCCCAACATGCGCCCCATTTGATAGATTGACTTAGGTTAATGACGGTAATATATGTTATCGGTATATTGTCTAAAAATTTGAAAGAAAGCTTAATGACTATTTGCCAAAAGAATGTGATGTTTGTCTTTGAAGAGGATGGTAACTTCATCACTCTTCCCTATTGCAATTTTAGTGAAGTTGTGTTTGTTGGCGGAATTTGATGAAACTCAGATGGCGATCAGAAAGGGGCAGTTTAACAACACTCATGTTTTGCATTGCCCTGAGGCGCATTAAGGGACGCAAATTGGTGTTTTTGAGTTTTCTAATTTGCAAGAATATCTGTTTTACTTAGTTTATTTCCTAGATGTGACTTATCTGGGTCTTAGGTTTATTAGAGAGTGGCGTTACGTCTTTTTATAAGCATAGTTAATTATCTTATAAAGTTAGGTGACATTTATATAAATCTCTTTTTTTAAAAGGCGACCCGCATTCTCACACTTTGTCCTAAAAAACCACCATACTGCGTTGGGATTGAGTCGTATCAATTCACCAAGACAGCCTCTTAGTTTTAGGATGAGGTTTATAAACATTTTTAAAAGAATGGGGTCAAAATAATCTAAATCTGTCTTAAACTTGAAAAGTAGATAAGCTAAATCAAATTTTGATATTGGAAAATAATAAATGATGGTGTCTGAATTTTTTGGTGTGATTGAAAGTACATGATTAACAAACCCACAAAAGAATCACATTAATTTTTCTTATAAAGTAAACAATCTAACCGATATTGAGACTGAAATGGTTATAAAAGACAACTGAACCAGAACCACCATGTAACTGATTAGTCAAGTTCATCGTTGTTTACAAATTTTTCTTGCGCTTCAATTTAATAAGGTCTTGGCTCAGACCGTTCAAGCCATAAAGATTGAACGAATGCAACAACAGGTAAAACAAACTGAGGTTACACAAGTCTTTCCATCAAGATCCGATATCTCAATAGGCAATTTTATATAAACCTAACTTAAACATCAAATTCCATATTTCTTTAACATATTCTTTAAATTTTACTTATGCACTAAAACTTGTTTAAATATCAACCTTAGACCTAGATAATATTTTTCTTTTTACATTAGGAAAATATAAACTTCTCTGCTAATACAATGTGTAAAAAGTGCAAACTTAGTAGCAAAACTAATTAAAAATGGGAAAAAATGAAAAATGGTCTTCTAATTTTATGAGAAATTACATTTAAACCCATGAATGCTAGAATTTTATTGGGAACTTTTCTCCATTTATCAATATTTGTGTTTGCATATCAATATTTACATATGATATGCGATCTCTATTTATATTATTTTTGTAACCATTCAATTATGATATTTGCAAACATCATTTACATTTATATCTTGATATTGCGTTCACAGTGTTGGGTTTTTTTTTTCTCTTACCGCGGGTTTTTTGACCCAGCTTATTACGACTTAAATGTGAGAAATAAGCCATAAACTAAAAAATTGCCAAAAATATATTGACATATGAGATATAAGCCAACTCAAATAAGCACATAAGCCCCGAAAATTAGCTTAAACAAACACTCCCATACTATGAAATATGGATTTTTGCATTCTTTGAGGATCATTTATCGGTTAGCTTTTGTTTTCGTATCATATAGTTAGTTTTGGTACCATTCGGTCATGTTAGACTATTATCTCTTTGATATCTAGAGAAAACTAGTTCACCATCTTTGTTCTCAATCATAAATTTTAATTTTATTAATGATGTTTAATTTCATACGTTTTTAAGGGTCATTTAGCCTCTAAACTTGTGTACTTTTGATCATATATTGCCCTAAATTGCTTCTATTTGAGTTTTAGATACTTGGGAGTGCAAATGCCAAAAATTTACAAGTTTTTGGGCTTGATTGGATGATGAACGATGAAAGACAACAAATTAATCAACGCGACCATCATCTTTGACGTGCTCAAGGAAGTGTGCACTCCACACTTCCATAACTCACAACCGAGTATGATATGAATCCCATAGGTCTCTAGTAATTCGCAATTACCTAAAATATTTGATGAGAGTAAAATTACCAACATATAATTGTTACTCTTGTTGTGGAGTGATCAATCAATGAGTTAGAATTTACAAAATCGCCATTTGGTAACAATCAAAGTTATTTTAAAATTTCGCATTAACTTTGTTAGAGTTTTTAGAGCTTTGCTTTATTGCTAGTGTTTATTTTAGAATTTTGCATTAACTTTGTTAGAGTTTTTAGAGCTTTGCTTTATTGCCAATGTGTTTATGCGTATTTTCGTTAAGAATAGGATGAAAAGGATTTACATGTGAAAGTTATCATGATTTTCGGTTTACACAATCCTCAAATTAGATGACATCGAGTCTTGTTTTTGGTTTCAATTTAACTACGGTTGTATGGACATACATGTGACCTTAAGTATATTTGGTGGTAATTTTCGACAGCCCACAGATTCTTGAATAAAGATGAAAAAGGTTAAATAATGTGAACACAAAAATAATATGCCAACACATTAATGAGAATTCTATTTTTAGCTCAGGATTAATCGGGTAGTTGTCCATTCTTTAATGTGTTGAGGTAATAATGCAAAGCTCTTTATGTACTAATACATGCATTTACAAAACTTATGCAACACAAAATCTATTAGGAAATTTATATAATTTTCAAAACTTTCATAATAACTTTATCATTTATGATTTATCTATTGACCAATGTTAGAAAATTTAATAGGTTCATGAACCACAACTATATAGTAATATACATCTTAGCTGTTATGCGAAAAAGTGGTTGAGTTAAATGACAAATAAAAAGTTACATTTGTGATTTAGCTCTTTACTTTGTTAAGGCTGTGCGACATTGGGATTTTTCAGGGTTTTTAAGACTTCAAAATTTGTTGTGAAGAGCATATCGGGTAAAGAAGGCGAAAAAGGAGTGTTCTTTCTCTTCATTCTTTTTAAAGATTTCAGGTATTTTATTAATTTTTAATATTCGAAATACACAACTTCTATAAATTTATTATGATTTGAAGAGGTTTTTTTGCCCCTTTTTTGGTTAGGTATATGGATCTGTTAACGAATTTCTCTTTTCCTTGTACAATTTCTGTGTTTATTCAAATAACAAGATTTTCCAAAATTCTATTTGAATGTGGTCATTTTGCATTTTTTTTAACCTGTTGTGAGTTTTCTAAGGACTTTATCTATTATTTTTTGCTTACAATCTGTTAGTAGTATAAAAAAATGGATTTTCTTATCTCTGGATTTTATGTTACATTGGTTTTATGGATGATAAAAAATTGTACATGGAAACCACTGAATCTAGTGCAACAATTAGAGTCAAACAACGTAATATAAATTGGAAAGTAAAAGAAGGAAGTTAAACGATTTCTGTGAGTGAAAGATGATCCAATGCAATTTTACTACTGTAATTCGACGTGAAATAGGATTAATTGACTTGTGAATTCTTAAAGCGGATTTGAGAATTATTTGTTGTTTTCTTCGATAAGTTAATTAAAGAATCTTGGATGCAGTCTACATACCCGGTTAACTAATATGTTCACTGTTGTTTTTCAGTTATTGTAACAACCCGATTTTCACATTAATTGTAATTTGGACACATTTGGTCCAGTTGTCTGATAAAGATCGTGCATGTTTATTAAAACATAGTTCTATTTCCATAAACCGATATCACAGTGTGCAAGACACAACATATATAAGTTAATGAAACATAGAACTACAATGATTTATCTTTTACATGGGGAAGTTTATTTCAGTAATTACATTTGAGGTACTTAAATATTCTATGTATCCCTCAAATATAAGCTTATTATAGATACTCAATTATGTCCACATACTAACTACAGACATATTACATGTTTTGCCTACTCTATTATTTGAGTACTCAGCATCAACAACAATTATGTTTGAGCTATACATTAATACTAGATGTCACTAATCAATGTGAGTTTCGTGTTGATTTCCAAAACTGAGATGTATGCTAGTATCTTGTTTTAATTGCTGAGTGTTTCCCGAGGGTTATGTGAATATTTTCATATTGATTCTATATGTATGTTCATAGTCGTGTTCTAGCATACGATTTCATGCATGTGTCATTAATGTTGTAATGGGCATTGGATCCGGCTTGCTAATCTAACTAAAGTTAACGCAGGTTAGCACAAGGCTACCCGATCTTCAGTTTACAAGATCCATTTCTATATAAGATTTGTATCTAATTACATTCATAGCTTTTTAACACATTAAGGATACAACTCATGCACATTGTCTGCTATTAAGAATGTTTTATTGTTCACGGCATCATCGAATGTGGTATTTTACATACAAACGCACGAGCTCGCTAATTCGTTATATATATCCCCTGTTATGAAAAATAGATATGTTCAAAGAGAAAGACCAAGTAAGACGAAGCGCAGAACGTAATGACGAGATATGAGCTATTGAAAATTGTGTAGTCTATGTTAAAGTTTAGGTTTTAAGTAGCTTCCGTAGTATATTGACTCTTAAATTGAATAACGATCAGCGATGTTTCAGTTATCCTTTCAGTCAAAAGATTTTAGTGAATATTGAGGTTTTTAGTGAAACAATAAACCTTCAGCTCCATAGAAAAGATAATAGCCTATCTAAATTACTTTTCAGATCATGACATACTAACTTTTCCCTATTAGATTTTATTTTTCTAGGCATGCATTTTTACAAGATTATACATAATCTACAGAAGTTAAACTCATTTATTTTGTGATCATCCAAACTAACAATTATCATCGCTTTTTTATCTCCTTTGCCAGCAAATAATGGACCATCTCAAGGACATGGCCATTAGGTACCGGGACTTAGCCGAGAGAAAATTTGCAGAATACGATTACATTGGAGCAAAAAAATTTTACCAAAAAGCAAAAGATTTTTTCGCTGGGCTGAGTTTATTGTCAACATTCATTACGGTTATAGACATTTATCTCTCTAGAGAGAAAATTGTCGATGACGAACCAGATTGGTACGGGATTCTTGGGATGGAAAAATTAGCTACACCCGAGAAAATATTTGAAAGATTTAACAAACTATACAATGATATCAAGCATAGGGAAGATTCAGTGATTGGTGTAGAAGGAGCCAGAGATATTTTAGTGGAGGCTTGCGCCGCTCTGACAGGAACATCTTCTTGGATTGAGTGCCCCAGGTGTCTGCATCAGTTTAGCTGTTACAAGGAAAGATTGAACCAGGAAATTTTTTGCACTGGCTGTGGTGAGTTTTTCAAATTTACTTCACGTATATCTGAGTCCCCGAAGGAAACTGCATGCAGCAGTTTAAATGAGGATGATAAGAGATCAAGCAATCGTGATTCTGTTAAAGGGCAAGCTAACAAGATCAGAAGGAGCTCAAGGACTATTGTGCGACCGTCAAAGTATAAGGAATTCATTCGTTATACGGACTTCATTTTCTTTTAGTTAGTGGGTAACAATGATGCATAAAATCTAAATCAAATGACAAAGCAAGTTTGTAAAGTGTTTCTTTGCTATTGTATCTTAAATGTTTACCTGGTTAGTTGACTATGTACAAATGGTGACTTGCATATGTGTTTGGTTGTGTCTTACAGATGCTATTCTAATGTTACATTTTGCTCAATTTTTTGAGACTGTGGTTTCTATTAAACATCTGAACCTGTAGACTCCTGCTGCTGATGATCTAAACACCTTTTAAAATTATTGTGGTGGTATATTTTAGACAAAACTTTTGGTAACATGTGACCACTGAGGCACACACTATAGTATAGTCAAAAAGAAAGTTTAAGTTAGTTAATGAAGAAAATGTATTTGGTTAAGGTAAAATTTTGGATTAATTTAGTGTTAATTATATGCATCTTTAATATAAAAGGATAACAAGTGTTATTTGACTATGCCCCAACATGCGCCCCGTTTGATAGATTGACTTAGGTTAACGATGGTAATATATGTTATCGGTATATTGTCTAAAGATTTGAAAGAACTCTTAATGACTATTTGCCCAAAGAATATGATGTTTCTCTTTGAAGAGGATGGTAACTTCATCACTCTTCACTATTGCAATTTTAGTGAAGTTGTGTTTGTTGGCGGAATTTGATGAAACTCAGATGGCGATCAGAAAGGGGCAGTTTAACAACACTCATGTTTTGCATTGCCCTGAGGCGCATTAAGGGACGCAAATTGGTGTTTTTGAGTTTTCTAATTTGCAAGAATATCTGTTTTACTTAGTTTATTTCCTAGATGTGACTTATCTGGGTCTTAGGTTTATTAGAGAGTGTCGTTACGTCTTTTTAAAAGCATTGTTAATTATCTTATAAAGTTAGGTGACATTTATATAAATCTCTTTTTTAAAAAGGCGACCAACATTCTCACACTTTGTCCTAAATATCCACCATACTGCGTTGGGATTGAGTCTTATCAATTCACCAAGACAGCCTCTTAGTTTTAGAATGAGGTTTATAAACATTTTTAAAAGAATGGGGTCAAAATAATCTAAATCTGTCTTAAACTTGAAAAGTAGATAAGCTAAATCAAAATTTGATATTGGAAAATAATAAATGATGGTGTCTGAATTTTCTGGTGTGATTGAAAGTACATGATTAACAAACCCACAAAAGAATCACATTAATTTTTCTTATAAAGCAAACAATCTAACCTATATTGAGACTGAAATGGTTATAAAAGACAACTGAACCTGAACCACCATGTAACTGATTAGTCAAGTTCATCGTTGTTTACAAATTTTTCTTGCGCTTCAATTTAATAAGGTCTTGGCTCAGACCGTTCAAGCCATAAAGATTGAACGACTGCAACAACAGGTAAAACAAACCGAGGTTACACAAGTCTTTCCATCAAGATCCGATATCTCAATAGGCAATTTTATATAAACCTAACTTAAACATCAAATTCCATATTTCTTTTACATATTCTTTAAATTTTACTTATGCACTAAAACTTGTTTAAATATCAACCTTAGACCTAGATAAATTTTTTTTTTTTTACATTAGGAAAATATAAACTTCTCTGCTAATACAACATGTAAAAAGTGCAAACTTAGTAGCAAAACTAATTAAAAATGGGAAAAAAATAAAAAATGGTCTTCTAATTTTATGAGAAATTACATTTAAACCCATGAATGCTAGAATTTTATTGGGTAACTTTTCTCCATTTATTAATATTTGAGTTTCCATATCAATATTTACATATGATATGCGATCTCTATTTATATTATTTTCGTAACCATTCAATTATGATATTTGCAAACATCATTTACATTTATATCTTGATTTTGCGTTCACAGTGTTGGGTTTTTTTTCTCTTACCGCGGATACTTGAGGTTTTTTGACCCAGCTTATTACGACTTAAATGTGAGAAATAAGCCATAAACTAAAAAATTGCCAAAAATATATTGACGTATGAGATATAAGCCAACTCAAATAAGCACATAAGCCACGAAAATTAGCTTAAACAAACACTCCCATACTATGAAATATGGATTTTTGCGTTCTTTGAGGATCATTTATCGGTTAGCTTTTGTTTTCGTATCATATAGTTAGTTTTGGTACCATTCGGTCATGTTAGACTATTATCTCATTGATATCTAGAGAAAACTAGTTCACCATCTTTGTTCTCAATCATAAATTTTAATTTTATTAATGATGTTTAATTTCATACGTTTTTTAAGGGTCATTTAGCCTCTAAATTAGTGTACTTTTGATCATATATTGCCCTAAATTGCTTCTATTTGAGTTTTAGATACTTGGGAGTGCAAATGCCGAAAATTTACAAGTTTTTGGGCTTGATTGGATGATGAACGATGAAAGACAACAAATTAATCAACGCGACCACCATCTTTGACGTGCTCAAGGAAGTGTGCACTCCACACTTCCATAACTCACAACCGAGTATGAAATGAATCCCATAGGTCTCTAGTGAATCGCAATTACCTAAAATATTTGATGAGAGTAAAATTACCAACATATAATTGTTACTATTGTTGTGGAGTGATCAATCAATGAGTTAGAATTTACAAAATCGCCATTTGGTAACAATCAAAGTTATTTTAAAATTTCGCATTAACTTTGTTAGAGTTTTTAGAGCTTTGCTTTATTGCCAATGTGTTTATGCGTATTTTCGTTAAGAATAGGATGAAAAGGATTTACATGTGAAAGTTATCATGATTTTCGGTTTACACAATCCTCAAATTAGATGACATCGAGTCTTGTTTTTGGTTTCATTTTAACTACGGTTGTATGGACATACATGTGACCTTAAGTATATTTGGTGGTAATTTTCGACAGTTCTTGAATAAAGATGAAAAAGGTTAAATAATGTGAACACAAAAATAATATGCCAACACATTAATGAGAATTCTATTTTTAGCTAAGGATTAATCGGGTAGTTGTCCATTGTTTATTTTGTTGAGGTAATAATGCAAAGCTCTTTATGTACTAATACATGCATTTACAAAACTTATGCAACACAAAATCTTTTAGGAAATTTATATAATTTTCAAAACTTTCATAATAACTTTATCATTTATGATTTATCTATTGACTAATGTTAGAAAATTTAATAGGTTCATGAACCACAACTATATAGTAATATACATCTTAGCTTTTTTGGTTAGGTATATATGGATCTGTTAAAGAATTTCTCTTTTCCTTGTACAATTTCTGTGTTTATTCAAATAGCAAGATTTTCCAAAACTCTATTTGAATGTGGTCATTTTACATTTTTTTTAACCTGTTGTGAGTTTTCTAAGGACTTTATCTATTATTTTTTGCTTACAATCTGTTAGTAGTATAAGAAAATGGATTTTCTTATCTCTGGATTTTATGTTACATTGGTTTTACGGATGATAAAAAACTGTACATGGAAACCACTGAATCTAGTGCAACAACTAGAGTCAAACAACGTAATATAAATTGGAAAGTAAAAGAAGGAAGTTAAGAGATTTCTGTGAGTGAAAGATGATCCAATGCAACTTTACTACTGCAGTTAGACGTGAAATAGGATTAATTGACTTGTGAATTCTTAAAACGGATTTGAGAATTATTTGTTGTTTTATTCGATAAGTTAATTAAAGAATCTTGGATGCAGTCTACATATACGTTTAACTAATATGTTCACTGTTGTTTTTCAGTTATTGTAACTACCCGATTTTCAGTTTAATTGTAATTTGGACACATTTGGTCCAGTTGTCTGATAAAGATCATGCATGTTTATTAAAACATAGTTCTATTTCCATAAACCGATATCACAGTGTGCAAGACACAACATATATAAGTTAATGAAACATAGAACTACAATGATTTATCTTTTTCATAGGGAAGTTTATTTCAGTAATTAAATTTGAGGTACTTAAATAGTCTATGTATCCCTCAAATATAAGCTTATTATAGATACTTAATTATCTCAACAAACTAACTACAGACATATTACATGTTCTGCCTACTCTATTATTTGAGTGCTCAGCATCAACAACAATTATGTTTGAGCTATACATTAATATTAGATGTCACAAATCAATGTGAGTTTTGTGTTGATTTGCAAAACTGAGATGTATGCTAGTATCTTCTTTTAAGTGCTGAGTGTTTCCCGAGGGTTATGTGAATATTTTCATATTGATTCTATATGTATGTTCATAGTCGTGTTCTAGCATATGATTTTGTAACAATTCGCATTTTCAGGTTAACTTCTATTCCCGAAAATTTCACTATTCATTTTTACTATTCACTTTTTACTATTGACTTTCACTATTCACTCCTAAAATTTTTAATTCATATTCTCGTAAGTTAAACTATTTTAATGATAATCCGGGAGTTTGACACTCGTCGAATCATTTCTGCAAAAATCACGAAACCGTGTCCGAGATTTACTTTTAGGTTTAAACGTCATTCCAGCATCCCGATATGTCCATAAAACACTATAAACAATAGAAATATGATTTTCTCTCATTTTACGACAATTCCAAAAGTTTTGGAATTTTACGTTTTCCAGTTCAGCGTTTTACGCGAATTACGCGTTTTAGACCCGCGTTTCCAGTTTTAGCAGCGTTTAAGCAACCCGGTAGAACTTGTCACTCATTAAATATGCTAAGATAGGTTATATTAATAAGTTTTAACATATTTATAAGTTTAATATTTTTAGGATACCCGATTTTAAGTTTCATGACTTAACGACTTACCGTTAGCGATTACCGGGACAAAACTCACTCCATAAAAGAAAGATATTATCAAAACACGTAACTAGTCATCCAAGATAGGCATTGAACGAAATTTTAAGCCACATGGGGCATTTTCTTGGTCACTAAGTTAAGGATAGGAAGCTTACATAGGAAGCTAAACATTTTGCAAGTAAACTTGGCCACTAAGTCTTGGAAAATATCCTAAGTCTCTAACCTCCTCAAGGAAACTTCCTAGGCACCTTCCTAACCTCCTATTCATGCTATAAATACAAGCCTAATCCTTTCCTTTCTCTTCATTCCAAATGCCCAACAACAAATCCATAAACCATGATCCTTTGATTTCTAAGTTATAAGTTACATACCAAAGTTGAAGGCATAGTTCGTCTTTACATGAATCAAGAGTTTGTTTGGTGATTCCATGGTTGAATTAGGAGCTACACAAGGTAGTTAGGGGCTGAACACATAAGGTTCTTACAAGGTTAGACCAAGCCTAGCAAGAGTTAGCAAGGGTAGTGTTGAAGGATTGGAAGCTAGGGTTTTCGATTGAAGGATTTAGATCTTGTCTTAGTTCATGAGTTCCCTTTTCATTAAGGCCAAAAGTTGTAAGCAAACCCTAACATACTTTCTTACTCAATATCATTTTCATGCTTATTATGTTTCATTCATTCTATATATGGTCTTTGTGTTATGTTCATGATGTATAAAAACTATTAAAACGAGTTTTGGAAACTATATATTAACTTATGTTAAGTAAACAAGAAAACTTGTGACTTATATTGAGAACCACGACCAAAATAGTATAACCATGATATGAAACACTTACCTACTGTTATATAGGACTTAAAAAGGAAAACATAGCAATTTGAATCACCTAAAACGAGTATACGAGTCAAAAGTTATGGTCAAAAGAAGTTAGCGAAACCAAAACGCCGAAACTGCCTAAAACAAGCTGTAAACATTCTGACCTTTTTGAAAGTGCCACTTCTGGTCCGATTCATCAAAAAGTTAAAACATGAAAGTTGTCCGGAACAACGTTTTCGTTTAGAAGCTAAAAAGCTCGAGCCCTGAAAACGCTTTACGAGTGATATTTTTCTTCAAATTCTTAACAGCCCATTTTTATACCAAATGACCATGTAATAGTTATGGTTAATTGAAACCAAGAGGTCTAATGACCTAAAGCCAAGACCACAACCATGGCTAAGGCCAAGGATGAGTCTCAAGACCATGGTAGCAATGACCAAAGCCACGGAAAGGCCACGGCTAAAGACCTTATGGCTTTCTAAGTCGAAAACATAAACTAGAGAGTTAATGGCAACATAAACATCCAATTTAGATCTACTCCATCCAATGACCATGAGACTTTACAAGTAATATTCATACTAGACTCAAGAAACTCATTGTAATAATAATCTTCATCCAAAAGTAAACTTTCCTAATTTTATTCAAATAATGGGACATGTAACTTTTCGGATCAAAAACTTATATATATTTTATCAAATACTACAATAGTAGGGAGCCTCATGTGAGGGGTTCATTAAGTAAGCCGTCGAGATGAGTTGTGGATTTATGAATTAAAGTGTCCTGGCTCCTCGAAATTATGTCAGCCCGAACGGTAGTAAGCGATATATAAACTTTACATGTTTCATAAACCATTTCTTTTCAAAGACTTACACTATACTAAGTACTACATCATGGACTAAATGCAAGACATATATAGGCAATTCTTCATATTCTTTACTCCAATCCTAAGTCGCAACATTCTATTATAGGTTGCTCGTAGAAACCTTCACGATTTGACAATCACATTCACTACTTGCTATATAACTTAAGGTGAGTTCATAGCCCCACTTTCCATTACTTAATTGTTTTACAAACCCTTGGGGGAATATATTCTATTTTAAACCGAACACAATGCTATGAAATTGTATGCTACCTGATTGTTTTATTATTACTAAGTACCATCCTTGCTAAAACCAATATCCCTTATTATGAACCATTTAATCACTAGTAATAGTGAGCGCGAATATTGTGAATATGCCTATTGGGATTGACGAATCCCATTTGTATTGACTAAGTTCAAACAAATGCACTATATTTGAGATTTAGGTATGACAGCAAAGTACCTACCGGGATAACTCCGCCGATTGATATTGGTACCCGTTAACGTTTTGGTGTCATAAGCTTAGTGTAATAATAATAACTGTTTTGTTTTCCAACCATTGGTGTGAGTCTATAGCTCACACTACCAACATATTGTGTTCAACCATTAAACAAACTCTATGAATATCACTCAACCTTTGTGTTGACCTCTTAAGCATGTATTTCAGGTCCATGATGATCAAGGATGGCACAGAAGGGCACGGATATTCAAGAGGGCTATAAATTTTATTATCATTCAAAAACTCATTTAATGTAATTTGTAAACATGGAACCATCTGGGACCTCATTTTGTAATCTCTGATATTTATATAATTTGAATGATAAATCTTTTAAAACGACTCAATTAGAGTTCGTTTTCTATTATTGTGACTATTGTGCCATCGAGTAACACCCAGTTTGAATTCCGCTGCATTCATGAATTGGGGTGTTACAGATTTCATGCATGTGTCATTAATGTTGTAATGGGTATTGGATCCGGCTTGCTAATCTAACTAAAGTTAACGCGGATTAGCACAAGGCTACCTGATCTTCATTTTACAAGATCCATTTCTATAAGATTTGTATCTAATTACATTTATAGCTTTTTAACTCATTAAGGATACAGCTCATGCGCACTGTTTGCTATTTAGAATGTTATATTGTTCACGGCATCATCGAATGCGGTGTTTTACATACAAACGCACGAGCTCGCTAATTCGTTATATATATCCTCTGTTATGAAAAATAGATATGTTCAAAGAAAAAGACCAAGTAAGATGAAGCACAGACCATAATGACGAGATATGAGCTATTGAAAATTGTATAGTCTATGTTAAAATTTAGGTTTTAAGTAGCTTCCGTAGTATATTGACTCTTAAATTGAATAATGATCAGCGATGTTTCAGTTATCCTTTCAGTCAGAAGATTTTAGTGAATCTTGAGGTTTTTAGTGATACATTAAACCTTCAGTTCCATAGAAAAGATAATAGCCTGTCTAAATTACTTTTCAAATCATGACATACTCACTTTTCCCTATTAGATTTTATTTTTCTGGGCATGCATTTTTACAAGATTATCCATAAACTTCAGAAGTTAAACTCATTTGTTTTGTGATCATCCTAACTAACAATTATCATCGCTTTTTTATATCCTGTGTCAGCAAATAATGGACCATCTCATGGACATGGCCATTAGGTACCGGGACTTAGCTGAGAGAGAATTTGCAGAATACGATTACATTGGAGCTAAAAAACTTTGCCAAAAAGCAAAAGATTTTTTCGCTGGGCTGAGTTTATTGTCAACATTCATTACGATTATAGACATTTATCTCCCTAGAGAGAAAATAGTCGATGACAAACCAGATTGGTACGGGATTCTTGGGCTGGAAAAATCAGCTACACCCGAGAAAATATTTGAAAGATTTAACAAACTATACAATGATATCAAGCTTGGGAAGCTTGGGAAAGATTCAGTGATTGGTATAGAAGGAGCCAGAGATATTTTAGTGGAGGCTTGCGCCGCTCTGCAGGAACATCTTCTTGGATTGAGTGCCCCAGGTGTCTGCATCAGTTTAGCTGTTACACGGAAAGATTGAACCAAGAAATTTTTTGCACTGGCTGCGCTGAGTTTTTCAAATTTATTTCACATATATCTGAGTCCCCGAAGGAAACTGCAAGCAGCAGTTTAAATGAGGATGATAAGAGATCAAGCAATCGTGATTCTGTTAAAGGGCAAGCTAACAAGATCAGAAGGAGCTCAAGGACTATTGTGCGACCGTCCAAGTATAAGGACTTCATTCGTTATAAGGACTTCATTCACTTTTAGTTAGTTGGTAACAATGATGCATAAAATCTGAATCAAATGATGAAGCAAGTTTGTGAAGTGTTTCTTTGCTATTGTATCTTAAATGTTTACCTGGTTAGTTGACTATGTACAAATGGTGACTTGCATATGTGTTTGGTTGTGTCTTACAGATGCTATTCTGATGTTACATTTTGCTCAATTTTTTGAGATTGTGGTTTCTATTAAACAGCTGAACCTGTAGACTCCGGCTGCTGATGATCTAAACACCTTTTAAAATTATTGTGGTGGTGTATTTTAGACAAAACTTTTGGTAACATGTGACCACTGAGGCACACACTATAGTATAGCCAAAAAGAAAGTTTAAGTTAATTAAGGCAGAAAATGTATTTGGTTAAGGTAAAATTTTGGCTTAATTTTGCATTAATTATATGCATCTTTAATATAAAAGGATAACAAGTGTTATTTGAATATGCCCCAACATGTGCCCCGTTTGATAGATTGACTTAGGTTAACGACGGTAATATATGTTATCGGTATATTGTCTAAAAATGTGAAAGAACTCTTAATGACTATTTGCCCAAAGAATGTGATGTTTCTCTTTGAAGAGGATGGTAACTTCACCACTCTTCACTATTGTAATTTTATTGAAGTTACGTTTGTTGGCAGAATTTGATGAAACTCAGATGGCGATCAAAAAGGGGAAGATTAACAACACTCATGTTTTGCAATGCCCTGATGCGCATTAGGCATCGTTAAGGGACGTAAATTGGTGTTTTTGAGTTTTCTAATTTGCAAAAATATCTGTTTTACTTAGTTTATTTCCTAGATATGACTTATCTGTGTCTTAGGTTTATTAAAGAGTGACGTTACGTCTTTTTAAAAGCATTGTTAATTATCTTATAAAGTTAGGTGACATTTATATAAATCTCTTTTTTAAAAAGGTGACCCACATTCTCACACTTTATCCTAAATATCCACCATACTGCAATGGGATTGAGTCTTATCGATTCACCAAGACAGCCTCTTGGTTTTAGGATGAGGTTTATAAACATTTTTAAAAGAATGGAGTCAAAATAATCCAAATCTGTCTTAAACGTGAAAAGTAGATAAGCTAAATCAAAATTTGATATCGGAAAATAATAAATGATGGTGTCTGAATTTTCTATTGAGACTCAAATGGTTATAAAAGACAACTGAACCTGAACCACCACGTAACTGATCATTCAAGTTCATCGTTGTTTACAAATTTTTTTAACTCATTTTTTTTGGAGGAAACATTTTTAAAAATCATACTATTTTTCTGTCTTTTTACTTTTCTTTTCTTTCTTAAGTGCTACTAAAAAACACAACATTTTGTGTTTCTTTTCATTTTCATTCCTTGTTTGCCTTAAGTGATACTCGAAAACAAAGTGTTAACGTCTTAATATAGTATACTACTTCCCTCCCAATTTTATTTTTAACATTTTTTAAGTTGTCATAAATTTAATTGTACATTTTTAAAAATAGATAAAAAAATTTAGATCAAGTTTACAATATTAACTAATTTAAGTTATTGTTACAACCTTTAAAGAAGTAATAAATTAATTAGTTCAGTGTAAAACTTTCGTCTGTAAAAAGTATAAAAGACAAACTTGCAATGATTGTGTTTTTCTTAAACTGTGTATTTTGTGTTGGTGAATAATCATTTTGAGACGGATTGGAAAGAGTATTACTAACGAAGTTGTATTAAACCATGCGTGTTACGGTGTTAGATCAACAATCTTGTCATATTATTTATATTTACGGACCTGAAGTTAAATATATTAATAAAACAAAATATACAATAATTAACAGATTAAGAATTGGTTTATTTGTTAACTTGTTATAATTGTTATGGAACTTTTTTCATATGAAATAACAAGTTGAAGAATAGGTTAAGAGCCATTGATCAAGCAATATGTTTCAAATTTAAATATTACTGTAAAAAGTACTTAAATTATCATTATTAGGCTTATAATCTTTTTTAAGAAACATGGTCTTCAATATATATTTAAAAATGGAATACTTGAGTAACATAAAAAAAAAAAGCAGAATAAGCCACTAAAGATCATCAGTGATAGTTGTTTGGCGGTGATTGGTTTCAACATCCATATCAACTAACGAAAGGTGTGCCAAGACACAATATGTGGGAACTCCTAATCATGTAACATTTTGTGATCTTACATGAAGTATCTAAACAATATCCAGTCTAATGCTGTTAAGTTCGAGATTCACTTGAGATTTTTTTGTCTTTGCAAGATCAAGATCATAATATCCTATCATTTTGCCATGTTTTGTAAACAAAGGATAAACGAGTGATGTAGTGCGCAATGTATGCTATTTGGTGTTATATTTATGTTTTTATATCTAGCTTGGTTATATTGCATTTTAAATGTGAATATGTTTTAATAGACAACTATAATATATGAAATATTATTGGTGTAATTGAGTTCAAAGAACTAATTAGTTAGCTTTATGGGGTGCAAGTGAGTTAAGATGCTTGGAGTTAAGATGTTTGTAAATTGCTTGAGTTCGGCTCAGAAAAACTAGACTCTTGGTTGAGTCTGAGCTCAAGCTTTAAATGAAGGTCGTTGCATAAATGGCCTTAATCTCCAACTTCAAGTATCGATCATGCTCGATTAGGCTTGTCAGCTTAAACGAGCTCTTACTTATATAACATATATATACTATATAAGTATGTTAAACAAGCTAAGTTGGAGCTCAAATTATCCAATACTAAATGAGTCAAGCTCGAGTATCAAAAATACTTGACTCGGAAAGCTCATGAGACTTATCAAGTTTGTCTTCTTTTACGTTCTTATCTTTTAAATTTCATGTTTTTTGATCATTTGGTGATTAATACACGAGGCTAAACACACAATAACACTCCCATTTGTAAAGGTTGGTTAATTTTTACCTTTTTGTATATGTATATTTATATCTTGTTTGTGTAACACCTCAAAATATAAAGTTTAGTAATATATATTTTAATAGTATGTATGAGGTTTTAGAAAGTTACTTATTTCATTTAGTATTTAACTAAATAAGGACCAATTATGCAAATAATTAACGGAAATGGACCTTCTATGTAACGGATTTAACGAAAGGACTAACGATGCAAAAATTAAGATGTTAAATTACATATTTACCCTTGAGGCTCTATAACCCCAAAAGTCTAGATTTCACTTCATTGTCACACGTGTATTGCTATGTGTTTACCATAACAATTTGGAGGGAAATGCCTAAGTATCTATACATGAAGTAACATCACAAGAGAATGAAATCCTCTCATATTCATGTGAACATAAGAGGTAAAGTTGTGCATGTTCTGATTGTACATTTCCATTATTGCAAAATATTTATTTTATTTAATTCAAATTGTAACAATCGTGATTTTAGCAGGTTAGTTAGACTTATAGCCTTGAGTTATCTAACTTTGTTTGGTGTGGTATGGGTAGATATATGGGTATATGTGTGTTATTGTGTGTTATTGTGTGATTAGTACTTTAGAATAGCACTAAATCCCTTTGCGTTGTGGTTGTCATTGTGATTTTTGGAAATGTTGATTTTGGGAAAGTTCATTTTGATCACCTTTGTGGTGTAGAAATGACTTGTGTATATTTGGTGTTTTGTGGTTTTGCGTAACGAGTCTTCGTTCAAGTATTTGAGCGTTAGTAAGTTACGGGAAGGTTGTTTTCATGAGAAATGTTTATGGAGTGTGTGAAATTCTATTTTTGGAAACTTTATTTTGAAAATGGATATTTTCCGGTTTGTCGTAAAATTAAGGTTTATCGCGAAATACGTTAGGTTTCGATATGGGAATACATAAAATATGAAAAGTATGAGGTTTTGAGTGTAATAAATAAATTTAATAAAAAAAAAAAGATATTTAGGTATAGGGGTGTTCGGCCGAATGGGTTATGATGAGGCGAAAAAAGATCCATTTTTAGGGGGTCATTTAAGCCCGAATCCGACTTTATTTGATCAAATATTGCCCTAAATCGTTCCTTTTGTGATTTTAGGTACTTGGAGAGTGAATTCTGGAAAAGAAGCCATTTCGAACGTTTTTGGAGCATAAAAGTGAAGAAAACGGCAAAGTCTCTATTTTCCATGCTGAGAACAGTGCATGACGGCATCAAGAGTAATGCCATGACGGCGTCAAACCTCAAGAATTAAAATCCGTAGTTCATGAAGGCGTCAAAAGTTTGCATGACGGCGTCAAAGTCCCAAGAATAAAATACCGTGGTTGATGACGGCGTCACATAGGCCGTCATAAGTAGATCAAGGCCGTCCGAGGAAGTATTTGGCGGCTAGAAGACGGCGTCACACCATTGCTCTTGACGCCGTCACCTCGATTTTCCTATATATAGTTTTCTAGTTTTTACATTAGAAAAAAAAGGGGAGAAGTTTTGGTGAAACCCTAAAGACGAATTTGGTGGAACTTTTACAGGTTTTTCAAGGGTTCCAAACCCTTGATACCTTGCATTGTAATTGAGATAAGTGTTCTTCTAATTCAATCAATATGTCTATGTGTTGGTTGTCTATATCTTGTTCTTATCTCAATTCCATTATGCTAGGCTAGATCTCTTTTGTGTTTGCTTAGATCTAATGAAACCTAGATATTGATTATGTGTTGATTACTTGTTTATTCTTGTCTTGGATGAATGATTTTATATGTTAGGCTTAAGAAAACTGGCAGATCTCCAAATGGTAACATGCTTGAACGTCTTAAGAAACTTGAACCGAGGCGTACTAGGTCTTTATTGGTTGTATTTAATGCATGAGCCACTGTTTACAATCCCTATAGTTGTGCTGGGTCATGGTGTAGGAGGAGATAAGAGCTCATAGAATTGGGGAGTTATGTATGCCACCCCATGAATGGTATTAAGGAATACAATCCGTCATCCATGCAATTATAACAAGTAATTAACGTGTAAAAGATATCTAGGGAGTAGTGAAGTCTAAGTAAACACATTTTCTCCAAATACTGCTCACAACTTTGTAATAATTTAGTTTAATTTCATTTTCAGTATTTTATCTTAGTTTTGGGTTAGTTGAATAGCAACTAATTCAGCCCACTCTTCCAAAACCCGAAATTTTAATTGCTTTCTAAAAAAATATAAAAATACAAAAATAATCATCCCTCACCTTTAGAACTAGTAATCAGGCTTTCTAATCCTAGCGACACTATTCCTAAGCTGAACGATCAATCCCCCGGTACTTGTCACTATACTATACTACAACGATCAGGTACACTGCCTGGTGGGGGTTGTAAGCTTCTCGAGATCCCTCGAGAGGTAAAGCAAGGTGCGATTCCCACGCATCAAGTTTTTGGCGCCGCAGCCCGGGGAATAGTTATTGTCTAGGTTAGAATTTCTTTTTATTAGGTCTACTTGTTAGACTCCTTTCTAGTAAGATTTTATTTTTATTTTTATTTTTAGGTTCTCTGTAGTCTATCTTTTTCTTTGTGTGTTTGTTCGTAATTTCCATTAACTCTTCCGTTCACCATTATGGAGTACGCGAATCCACCATACCACCAACCACAAAGGCCATTCTACCCTATTGACATCTCGAATTTCAAACAATATCGAGATGAACCCATATATGATGCATTGACTCGTTTTAAAATTTTACTTCGAAAATTCCCTCATCATAGTTTCTCTTTAGCATCCCTAACCGAAACCTTTTACTATCGTGTCAACCGATGTGACCAAATGTGCATTGATGATTTTGCCAATGGGGGCCCTAGGGAATTAAGTGCTGAAGAAGCATGGGATACCATAGAAGACTGTACCCGATATTATTATAGAGTAGACAACCCAACAAACAACATCACAAATCAATCAAAAACAAGTTTGAAGGAGCAAACAGGAAGTTTGTCTGGGGATGATTACTCAGGGATACCTGTGTGGATGTCACCTAAAGCCATAGTACAAAACAAACACATAGGTAATCTAGGTACAATGGAGGATGAGGTGGACAATTTAAGCCCACAAACTACCTCACAAGTCCTACCATCATTTGAGGCACATACACCGCCCGTGACTTACCCGGAAGAAGTAGAAGAGACTATAGGAACCCCAATTGAGGTAGAACCTTTGGACCAAGCACCACTAGAGGATATAGGTTTGAACACTTGTAGTGATAACCTTATTCCTAGTTCTAGGGAAGTTCCTAGTTTTAATGAACCGGAGCCTCAACCAAAACCATTACCTAATCTTCCATCCTTGGATGAAGATTTAGGAATTGAAATAGGTCCCGATCCACCCATCAAACCATGTAGTCCGGGTAGTTTTATGTTGAAGGTAGTAGACCCCAAGCCATGTAGAGAGGAAGCCAATATAGGAGTGAACCATGACCTTACATACATACATCACCCGTTTATGAGTGATCACAAGAAACATTATGGGTTTAAACCGGGTTTATTAGGTCAAGATGGATCCCCAACTAGTAATCTCTTGAAGTTGATTGATAATGATCCCTTTCTAGGAAAAAAGCTTAATCCACCCATTGACCCAATTGAATTAGGTAAGGTTATGATGATAGGAGTACACCCGTTTGAGCATATAATTCATCCACCACTCTTCCCTCACGTGGCATATTTCCACCCTAAGGGTGTGTATCGCTACTTTCACCCGCACTTAATCCTAAGTGTAGGGAAAACCTCCCCTATTTCCATTAAATAAGGGTAGAGTCAGGCTCGTGACTCGAACAAAAACAAGCGCTTCTTGGGAGGCAACCCATGTTTTGTGTGATTTTATTTGTTTGTTTGTTATTTGCTTCCGTATGCATGCTTACTTTTTATTGTTGGTTGATCATGTTTCTCAATTAAAATGTGGAAATACTTTACTTTGTTGTTTTGGCCTAGTCTTAACTCCACCTAGAAGTATTTTTGCAAAAGATAAGTGTAAGGGGAAACCCCAAATATGTTTTTAAGAAACAACCCGATCATGATTCTCCACAATATTAAATGGACATATATATTCGTATTTGTTAGAGTCAAATGCTTGTATTAAGTCATAATGAAGTTTTGCAGGATTTTCCAGGAAGTAGGACCAAGTTTTTCCATAAATTTTCCGGAAACTTAACATAAGAATTTCTGCAGGTCCATTCTGACGGCGTCAGAGTTTTACTCTTGACGGCGTCAGGAGTTAAAATCTGGAAATTTTACCGTTTTGTTTTTCTAACGGAGTCTTATGGTTTTTGTGAATTATTAAGTTTTATAATCTCCAGGAAATCTGCAAACTTCATTCCACAAGCATTATATCTTACTTTGTTTTCTAGGATTTAGTAACTTATATAGGATGCCGCCGATTTTACGCGAGGTTGTCTTGTCTATTTTCTCAGGTTTTACAGGTTATGTATGACAAGAAGATGATTTATATTCTGGAAGGGAAGCTTTGATTGTTCGTTTTCTTGGAGGAAGATTTAACCTGGCCAACCTATAATCCATACCGAGCGAATCAGGGGAATATTTGATTTCATTCTCTTTACTTTTTCACTTTTACATTCTTTACTTGAACATTGGGGACAATGTTCATCTTAAGTGTAAGGGGAGGGTAAAAATATGATACCTTACATATGCACTTTCGCTTGAGTTTGTTTTGTTTAATAGTAGATGTGTAATAAAACTATGAGAAATACTTGTTAGTGCAATTTTAGCGCCAAATTTAAAATTTTTTACAACATTTAGGAGTGAAACTTTAGCCATAGCAAGCGTCTCATAGATAGGAGGTTGTATGACTAGCACATAACCGTATATTCAGAAAAATTTTCCACCCAAATATGTGAGGTTCGCCTTTAGATTTGATAGGAAAAGCATTCATTATTAGTGCTTATGAGTGTACCGGTAGCATTTAGATTCTAGAACTTGCGTAGTGATGCATCCCGAGACCGCTAGTGAGACTACATTCGTGTGGTAGGATTTACTACATGATAAGAGGCATTAGGATCACCCTTGTGTTAAACCCGTATCATAATTATTTGACCATTTAAGTCATATTACTTGGCTAGTTAAGTCAACTAATTTTTCCCACACCCTTAGCGTTGTACTCATTTTTAGTACACGATACCCCTAGTACACCCCTCCGAGCCTATCTTTTCGTTTCTAACTTTAAGCATTTTACTTAAAGGAAGAATTTGTTACACCTCACTTAAATGTACAACCAAATCGCCTTAGCATTCCGTGTATGCGCTCATTTTTAGTGCATTATTGTTATTTGTTAAACCCTAAGTTAACTTTCTAATTGATTACATGGTTGCTAAGTCGAGTCATATCCTTGTACATATTGTTTTGAGACGATTGGGACTCATGGGTAAAGCACTTATTTTATGGAGTAATGGGGAAGAACATCATTTATTACCCCCATACGTACGTTAATCTTAAAAGTGCTCCAAGTGTTTTGATTTTCTTAATTCGAGTCATTAGAATAGTTAAATGTAAAGTATGTAAAGATTCAAGTGTAAGGGGAATTCCCATTCCCTATGATGTATTATTTTGGATGGTAGGGTAAGAGTGTATGCAAAAAAAAAAAAAAAAAAAAAAAAATCGAAAAAAATCAAGAAAAAAAAAAGAAAAAAAAACATACGGACTACCATCCCTTTTCATTCTATGTTCATTTTATGTTTTTGTTATTTCTCATTTATTAGCTTAAGTCGAGTCTAGTCTTGGCTTAGCAATGCCATCTTGTACATGTAATTAACCAAGATTGTTAACTCGCCACCAGTAAAACTTCCTTTATCCAACAAAACCGTGTAATTCATATCCCTATACCTAACGTTACAACCCTTTAAAAGACCTCTTTGATAGTTTATCCTAGGTGCTTACGCCATGTGGTGGAGGTTTGATCCTTTCCCAAGCCTATGGTAATCTATTTTGCTATGACAGGTAGTGAGAGATATCTTCCATTTCCATAATGTTATATTACTTTATTACACCCGAGAGATGTGAGTATCTAAACATTATTTGTGAGGTGCTTGTGTATGACCTCCGTGCTTGTCTTTTGGTCTTTTGTGGAACGATTATTTGTTGTAATTACTTTTATATTAGTGTTAAATGACCCCTAACTTATCTTTTGAGTAGAATAAAAGCGCATTTGCTTGAGGACAAGCAAATCTCAAGTGTAAGGGTATATGATGAGGCAAAAAATGATCCGTTTTTAGGGGGTCATTTAAGCCCGAATCCGACTTTATTTGATCAAATATTGCCCTAAATCGGTCCTTTTGTGATTTTAGGTACTTGGAGAGTGAATTCTGGAAAAGAAGCCATTTCGGACGTTTTTGGAGCATAAAAGTGAAGAAAACGGCAAAGTCTCTATTTTCCATGCTGAGAACAGTGCATGACGGCGTCAAGAGTAATGCCATGACGGCGTCAAACCTCAAGAATTAAAATCCGTAGTTCATGAAGGCGTCAAAAGTTTGCATGACGGCGTCAAAGTCCCAAGAATAAAATACCGTGGTTGATGACGGCGTCACATAGGCCGTCATAAGTAGATCAAGGCCGTCCGAGGAAGTATTTGGCGGCTAGATGACGGCGTCACACCATTGCTCTTGACGCCGTCACCTCGATTTTCCTATATATAGTTTTCTAGTTTTTACATTAGAAAAAAAAAAAAAAAAAAAAAAAAAAAAAAAAAAAAAAAAAAAAAAAAAAAAAGTTTTGGTGAAACCCTAAAGACGAATTTGGTGGAACTTTTACAGGTTTTTCAAGGGTTCCAAACCCTTGATACCTTGCATTGTAATTGAGATAAGTGTTCTTCTAATTCAATCAATATGTCTATGTGTTGGTTGTCTATATCTTGTTCTTATCTCAATTCCATTATGCTAGGCTATATCTCTTTTGTGTTTGCTTAGATCTAATGAAACCTAGATATTGATTATGTATTGATTACTTGTTTATTCTTGTCTTGGATGAATGATTTTATATGTTAGGCTTAAGAAAACTGGCAGATCTCCAAATGGTAACATGCTTGAACGTCTTAAGAAACATGAACCGAGGCGTACTAGGTCTTTATTGGTTGTATTTAATGCATGAGCCACTGTTTACAATCCCTATAGTTGTGCTGGGTCATGGTGTAGGAGGAGATAAGAGCTCATAGAATTGGGGAGTTATGTATGCCACCCCATGAATGGTATTAAGGAATACAATCCGTCATCCATGCAATTATAACAAGTAATTAACGTGTAAAAGATATCTAGGGAGTAGTGAAGTCTAAGTAAACACATTTTCTCCAAATACTGCTCACAACTTTGTAATAATTTAGTTTAATTTCATTTTCAGTATTTTATCTTAGTTTTGGGTTAGTTGAATAGCAACTAATTCCGCCCACTCTTCCAAAACCCGAAATTTTAATTGCTTTCTAAAAAAATATAAAAATACAAAAATAATCATCCCTCACCTTTAGAACTAGTAATCAGGCTTTCTAATCCTAGCGACACTATTCCTAAGCTGAACGATCAATCCCCCAGTACTTGTCACTATACTATACTACGACGATCAGGTACACTGCCTGGTGGGGGTTGTAAGCTTCTCGAGATCCCTCGAGAGGTAAAGCAAGGTGCGATTCCCACGCATCAGGTTAAAACAAGGGAAAAGGAAGACGAATTTGAGCCCAATTACAATTCTAACTTAAGGTAATTATCCACTAATAATATAAATACAAAACCAAGACTCCCAAACCCTTTTTCCAGCAAAATTTAGTCGACCACAAGGAGAATCAAGGAGAGAAAATTAGGGTTTTATAGTTTTCAAGCAATAATAAAGAATCGAGGTAAAATCCTTAAACCCTATGTGTAATTAATTAATTATTGTTATGATTCATGTAATATTTATTATGATGGAATCTAGGGTTTATATACTTCTGTAAATTAATGAAGTAAAACATGTTAGGATCATTAGTTGTTAATAATATGGTAATTGGTTAAGGGAATTGAGTGTAAAACGCGTTAGATTACGTGTTAGGGTTTGGACAGAAAACTATGGCTGTAAAGATGTGAGTGTAAATAACAGATGGTGAAGAGTTACGTCACTAATTTTTGGTTTAAATTGAAGTTTAATGAAAGAGCTGTCCAAAAAGTCCAGCCACGATTGATTTCAAGGTCGTGAAGTTGGTCTTTTGATTTTTCTTTGTTAAGGTGTCAAAGCTGTCAAACCGGTACAGAATGTGGGTAAAAGTTTGATAGTGAATTGTGGTTGTAAAAGTGGTATTTAGACTAGCCCTTCTGGAATAGTTAAGTCTTAGGTTATCTTAGACTACCACGAAAATGATTCGCGAAAAAAACTTGTAGAAGTATTTTATTCTAATTAAAACTTTTTGGTGTGCGTTCAGATCCGAATTTGGATAGTTGACAAGTTTGATTTTCTTTTGAGTGCTTGTGAGTGTTATTGGTCCATGGCCTTCTGGGATTAGCTTTTATGCTTATGAGATACCGTGGTAAATTTTAGGTGTGAGTTGTTGAGTTTTTTTTTTGTCATGATTTCATGTGGGCGAATTTACCCAAAAAATTCTGCGTTTTCTGATTTTAAAAGTACAAGGGATTTAGTGGGTGTTAGGTTATGGTAGTGGTTAGTATGGTGTCTAGGAGATCCATGGTGGGTCATATGAGTTTTAGACATCCATCATACGTGTATTACATGGGTTGTAGCTTTTAGCTTGACCTTGTGTAATGTGGATTATTTTTGTGTGTTATAGATTGTGAATTGTTTTTGTGGAAGCTGCAAGGTTTGAGGTGAGTTCATAGTCCCATATTTTTACATTGTTTTAAACTTGGGATGGGAATGATGCTTGTCTTAAATGGTTTGAATTAGTGTGATTATGTGTGTGTGTGTGTGTGTTAAAGAGCTTGGACTTATAATGTTATCGTATGTATGCTATATGTGAATGACAATGTTATGTTGTGTGATTCTGTGTGGTCCAATTGGGAGGGTGCTTACCCTGTTGCTCGTGAATACGACCTAATTGGAGAGTAGTACTCCTACTCACTTTTATTCTGTGTGGTCCGATCGGAAGGAATTAATTACCCATTATTTGGAGCGGGGGTCACGTTTTGGCCCGGATATTGTGAATTTGGATCGGTGGGCACGTTCCGCCGATGGTTGCCTTTTGTGTGATGGTTGGTTTATGAACATATGTAGCTTGTATGATAACTATAATTATTTGTCCAACTATATTTTATAATCACAGTGATTTTGGTTGCCTAGCGTGTATGAGTCTTAAACCTATGAATCTCACCAACGTAATGTTGACATTTTAAGCATCATTTTCAGGTGAGCATTCTAAGGCCAAAGTTGAGGGCAGCAATTAGGCGAGACTTAGTTGCATATGGAGACTTTACTTATGTTTTGGGATTTGACTTTACTTGGATTTGGTTTTGATACATTTATGTTTTTCGTTTGGTACTTTCATGTCTATTGAAGATACCTTTTGGATTATTGTTTTGGTTATTTATTTTGGGGTATTGTTACAACACTGTGTGTTGGTACATTACTCTATTTAGGTGCATGTAGTTGTTCTCTATGTAGACACCAGGTGTTGTGATGATATCCATGAAGTTACACTGATAACGCTCAAAATTAACATGTTTTTATAAGCGTTATTAGTGTTTTTATGTATGTTATTTGGTTGTTTTTATATGCTTTTGCTACTAAATTGTATCAAAGTATGTTTTTGTAGCATATGTATCCAAATGCAGGAAAAATGGAGAAAAAGTGAAGAAAATGAAGTATACGCGATTACACGAAGATTCCCGAGCTCAAAAGTCCAATCTGTGAAGTAATTCATATAAGAACCTAAGTTTTGTCATCTCAAAGTTCCAAGTTTAGAAGTTAATCAAGTTTGGATAGTGCATAAAGAACTACACAAGGAAAAGTCAAAGTCCAAAGAAGCCAGGATTTACCATCCGATCGGTTGGAGTTTAACCGATCGGATTGCCATTATGACCATTTTCCATCCGATCGGTATCAAACCGCAACCGATCGGATGGCCACTTCTGCATGTTTTTGCCAACTTTTGTGCACGAATCTTGGTCTTTTGTCCCATGGTTCTAGGCCCTTCTTAGTGTCTTACTATCCAAGTTCAAGCATTTAAGTCCCTATTCATTACCAAGAGTGTTGGACAAGCCTATAAGGACCTCAAAACTGCATAATTCAAAACACCATTGAAGATACCATTTACTCTCATTACTACACACAATTATTATCATCTTCTAGCTCTCTAAGGAGGAAAATTCGTGCAGACGGAACCAGGAACTTTGGAGGACCAAGGAAGCAACATTTGGAGTCCGAAAACCTCAAGAAATCATCACCAACACTTAGGTTATCAATACCTTGTCATTTGTTATCAATTTCAAAGCATTGTAAGACTTATAACCATGGATTCTAATGCTAAATATTCTGAGTTTATTTGCATGTTTGCTATGAGTGGCTAGTAATCTTTTTACACTTGTTTTGATGATGTTTTATACTTAGTGATAGTTATGATTGTGATAACATGTTTTAATTCAATTTCAAGTCAATCCTAAGAACCAATTGTACCTTAAGTTTCATCGTGACATTTGTTTAGCCAAGGTTAACTAATTGATAATAGTTTCAAAGGTCGAAAGATTTGTTATTACTCAACTAGTTATAATCATTTGTCTATGAATGATTGTTTTTCACCATAATTATTCTTGACTAAACAAAGAAACAAGAAGTATGATTGTAATGAGAATGCTTTTATAACATCAAATCGGATTGTTTATAAACTTTTAGTAGGACGAAAGTTTAAATATTTATAAACAATTGTGACCTTTTTGTCTATGAAGAGGTTACCTTTTGTATTGACCATTTCATAAGAGTATTTGATTTGTAATAAAAGTTTGTCTTGTGTTTAAGATATCCACCATACCTTATGAACCTTGGATAGATCTTGAATTGATTGGTTTACACCTAAAGCTTGTTTTTATGAACTAAAATCTTGACGAAGGTTTAACTTGTAGAAACAATAGATTAGATCACCATCTAATTATCTCAACCAACATGTCATCAAAAGTTATCACAATCATGTGTGTCATTAAGTAGAAAACTAGTCTAAACAAGTGTAGTTTTTAATTTATTGAATTTGCTTATTATCTTATTTGCGTACATTAGAGATTAACTTTTAAACTTATATTTTGATTCACTCACAAATCCCTGCGAACGATCCCGACTTACCATCATATCTTGCTATAACGGACGAGTACACTTGCTCGTATGTGTTGTTTCTAGATTTGGTAACTCATCCTTATAAATTTAAAACTTGCACTAACAAATAGCACATCAAGTTTTTGGCGCCGCTGCCGGGGATTTTGATCGTGTTTCTTTAAGTTTTAAAAGTCCGTTTCTTTTCGTGTTCGTTTTATTAAAAAATAAATAAATAAATAAATAAAAAATAAAAAAAAAAAATCCGTAACATCCATCCGATCGGATTCACTTCCAGCCGATCGGTTTCCCACATTTTTAATTTTACCGTAGCGTCCATCCGATCGGATTGATATCCAACCGATTCGGATAGATTTTTCTGTTTTCAATTTTTTTTATTTTCTTGTTCTTTTGTTTAGGTAATTGACTCGATTCTCTTGATAGTTGTATGAACACTCGTTCTACTACTAAAAAGCTTAGTACACCTTTATCCGATCCCGAAAGTTTGTTTCGTAAGAAGAGATCTTCATCTATTCTTAATTGGTTTGATAATCTTTCCAAAGAACACCCGATTTCTAATCTTTTTGAACCAATACCCATGGCTGACGATTTACCCATGTGGGTCGCCAATAGAACCGTATCACCCACTCCTGGAGCTGCTATTGTTGTCACCGACCTTGGTGAAAACTTTACCATTAAAGGTCACCATCTTTCTATGATAAAAGACTGTCAATTCGATGGCCGTTCGCGGGCCGATCCGCACAAACACATTGCCGAATTCATTGAAATTTGTGGAATGTTTCGTTATGGAGATACTAATGTCGATGCTATCAAGCTCAAACTTTTTCCATCATCACTCGCCGGAGATGCCAAAGTATGGTATAACGAATTAACCCCAGGAACTATTAATACTTGGGAGGAGATGAGGCAAGCTTTTGTAAGCCGATTCTTTCCACCTGCCATGTATGATAGACTAATGGGATAAATCCGTGCTTTTTCACAAAATCCTAATGAATCTCTTGTTGAAGCTTGGCTTCGCATGAAAGATTTGCTTTGAAGTTGTCATGGTCATAATTTAGGACGAGGAACAATAATCCAAATATTTTATCATGGTCTTGATGAAGCATCTCAAGCAATCCTTGATGCCGGAGGAATTTTCCTTTACAAAACACCTAACGAGGCATATCAACTTCTTGAAGATCGAGTACTTCTTAAACTCGATTGGTCAAAAGATTCCAAAACCAAACCTATATGGAAAACCGTTGCTTTTTCCGAAAGTTCAGATAATTCAAAACTCATGGACAAAATAGAAGCCTTGTCTTCTAAAATGGACTCGCAATACAAAGATATAAAAGGAGAAATGAAAGAAATGCGAGATGGCTGTAATAATTGTGGAGGAAATCACACATCATCCGAGTGTGATGACCAACCTATGAATAGACCCAACGAAGGGGAAGCCAATTATGTCCAAGGAGGATATCGTGGAGGAGGTTTTCGTGGTAATTATTATGGAAGAAGTTCTGGAAATTGGCAAGATCGCCAACAAAGGGATAATAACCGTGATTTTCAACCTCGAACAGACAATCCAAACCCAACAAATTCAGATAAAAAGGAAGAATCTGATTACGAAAAAATGATGCGAGAATTCGTAAATGCTCAAAGAACCACAAATGAGTTTGTAAAAACCCAATTTTTCAATCTCAAAACCAAAGTTGAGCAAGGTCAGAAAAATCATCAAGCTTTTATCCAGGATCTTGAACAAAAATTTGGTAGACTTTCTGATCAATTTTCTTCTCAAATTCCTTGTACATTACCAAGTAACACCCAATCCAATCCAAAACCATCTGGATCAAACGATAAGAATTATCGTCCACCACAAAACAGAAATGAGCATATCAATGCTGTATTCACTCGAAGTGGTCTCTCATATGATCCACCACCCATTCCGACCGATAACACTCTTATTCAAGATGAGGAGGAAGAAGCTGAAGAAGAAGCAGTTGAAGAAGAACCAACCCAAAAACCAACTGTTCCACCAATAAAGCCTTATACACCGAAAATACCATATCCACAAGCCCTAAGAAAAGAGAAAAGAGAGGAGCGAAATAAGAAGTTTTTAGAGATGATCAAAGAAGATAGAATTAACGTACCACTCGTTGATGTACTAGCTGGAATGCCCAATTATGGGAAATTTTTGAAAGAACTTCTTAAAAATCGAAACAAGTTAGAACAAATTTCCGCTACCATTCTTAATGAAGAATGCTCTGCTATAATTCAAAACAAAATTCCACCAAAACTTGGAGATCCCGGAAGTTTTCTTATACCATGTACATTAGGAAACAACATCACATGTGATGCTTTAGCCGATTTAGGTGCAAGTATCAATTTGATGCCCTATTCGTTGTATTCTAAACTTTCCATCAATAGATTGAAACCTACTAAGATGAGTATAAGATTAGCCAACCATACATACCAATATCCTGTTGGGGTTGCTGAAAATATGCTTGTTCAAGTTGGTAAATTTGTTTTTCCTGTGGATTTTGTCATCTTAGAAATGGAAGAAGATAGTCGAGTACCCTTAATCTTAGGAAGACCTTTCTTAAACACTGCTGATGCAATGATTAAAGTTAAAGGTAAAGAACTCAGTCTTGGAGTAGGAGAAGATCGAATCACATTCTTAATCGATAAAGCAATGAAATATCCAAATTCCAGTGATGACACATGCTATAACATCGATGTAATTGATGAAGTCACTGAAGAAGAATTGGATGCATTACTTGACGATTCGAAACCATTCATGACTACTTCAGAAAAGATTAGTGAAACAGATTCTGATAAAGAATTTGAGGAATTCATGGAAGTTAAATTAGAAGAAGAGGAAGAAGAGAAATTTGAAGATATCACTAAGAAAGATCAATTGAAAATCAAATCATCTCTAGAAGAACCACCCATTGATTTGGAACTCAAAATCCTTCCCAATAATCTCGAATATGCTTACTTAGAAGAAAATTCACTTCTTCCAGTAGTCATATCGTCGTTGCTCGAAACAAATCAAAAAGAAAGACTCGTTTCTATTCTTAGGATGCATAAACGTGCTTTTGCGTGGAAAACTTCTGATATTCCAGGAATTAGTCCAGATTTTTGCAAACCCAAAATTAATTGTGAAGAAGGTACTAAACCCGTTGTAGAAAGACAACGTCGACTCAACCCAAATATGAAAAAAGTTGTTAAGAAGGAAATCATCAAACTTCTTGACGCAGGAATTATTTATCCTATCGAGGATAGCCCATGGGTGAGTCCAGTTCATTGTGTTCCAAAGAAAGGAGGAATGACTGTAGTGACAAACGAAAGGAATGAATTAGTTCCTACTAGAACTATCACTGGATGGCGAGTATTTATTGATTACAGAAAGCTTAACAAAGCCACCAGGAAAGATCATTTTCCTTTACCGTTCATGGATCAGATGCTCGAAAGATTAGCAGGAAACAAATACTTTTGCTTCCTTGATGGTTTTTCGAGATATTTCCAAATTCCTATCGATCCAGCCGATCAAGAGAAAACCACATTTACATGTCCTTTTGGAACCTATGCTTACCGGCGTATGCCTTTTGGTCTATGTAATGCACCTGCAACTTTTCAAAGGTGTATGCTCGCAATATTTCAAGACATGCTTGAAACATCTATGGAAGTTTTCATGGATGATTTTTCAGTTTTTGGTGATTCTTTTGAAACTTGTCTTTCCAATCTCGATAAAATACTTGAGAGATGTGAAGCTGCACATCTAGTTCTTAATTGGGAAAAATGTCATTTCATGGTAACTGAAGGAATTGTGTTAGGACACAAAATATCAAGTTCAGGGATGGAAGTAGACAAAGCTAAAATAGATGTTATCACCAAATTACCACCACCAACTAACGTTAAAGCCGTTAGAAGTTTTCTAGGACATGCTAGTTTTTACCGCCGATTTATCAAAGATTTTTCAAAAATATCACATCCTATGACTAAACTTTTAGAAAAGGATTCTGTATTTGATTTCAATGCTGACTGCATTAAAGCTTTCGAAACATTGAAAAGTCAATTGACTAGTGCCCCAATTATGGTTGCACCTAATTGGTCACTACCATTTGAAATCATGTGTGATGCAAGCGATTTCGCTGTTGGAGCTGTTTTAGGACAACGTGAAGGAAAACATTTTCGTCCTATATACTTTGCTACTAAAACACTCAACAATGCTCAACAAAACTATACGGTTACGGAGAAAGAATTATTAGCCGTAGTTTTTGCATTCGACAAATTCAGATCTTATCTTGTGCTTTCAAAAACGATAGTTTTTACCGATCATTCCGCACTCAAATATCTGTTTAACAAACAAGATGCAAAGCCGCGTCTTATCAGATGGATTTTATTACTACAAGAATTTGATATTGAAATAAAAGACAAGAAAGGAGCAGAAAATCTTGCAGCAGATCATTTATCACGTCTCGAGAATCCGAATTTGGAAGAATTAAAAGAAAATGAAATTAATGATTATTTTCCAGAAGAAACTCTCATGACGATAGATAAAGATGATGATGAGGAAATACCATGGTTTGCAAATTACGCAAATTATCTTGCAGGAGATATTCTTAAAAAAGGGATGAGTCACTACCAACGTAGTAAGTTCTTTTCAGAACTAAAACACTATTATTGGGAGAAACCTTACCTTTTTAAGATGTGCAAGGATGGAATGATACGTAGATGTGTTTCGGGTGTCGAAACAAGAAAAATTCTTGATGAATGTCATCATGGCCCAACTGGGGGACATTATGGTCCTTCCACTACAGCTAGAAAAGTTTTTGATGCTGGATTCTATTGGCCTACAATTTTCAAAGAAGCATATACTCTTGTTCATAACTGTGATGCGTGCCAAAAATCCGGTAACCTTTCTCGAAGAGACGAAATGCCTCAAAAGAGCATTCAAGTCTGTGAAATATTCGATATTTGGGGAATTGATTTTATGGGACCCTTCCCTAAATCACACAAATACGAATATATTCTCGTTGCAATCGATTATGTTTCCAAATGGGTTGAAGCTGAAGCTCTTCCTACAAACGATGCACGAGTTGTTGTCAACTTTCTCAAAAAGCTTTTTGCTCGCTATGGAATTCCTAAAGCTTTAATAAGTGATAGAGGATCCCATTTCTGTAATAAACAAATGGAGAAAGTAATGAAACGATATGGAGTTCATCATCGTTTTGCTACAGCTTATCATCCACAAACTAGTGGTCAAGTCGAAAATACCAATAGAACTATAAAAAGAATACTTGAAAAAACGGTTAAAGACAATCCTTCCATTTGGTCAAGGAAATTAGACGACGCTCTATGGGCATTTCGTACGGCATATAAGACACCAATTGGTACGACACCATACAAACTCTTGTATGGGAAAACATGTCATCTACCGTTCGAACTTGAACACCGTGCTTACTGGGTGTTAAGAAGCTGTAATCCTGATTTAAAAATAGCTGGAGAAAAGAGATTTTTGCAATTACATGAACTTGATGAGTTAAGGCTTCAAGCTTATGAAAACTCCAAACTATATAAAGCAAGAACCAAAGCATACCATGATAGAAAGCTGAGAATTCAAAAACAATTCAAAGCTGGAGATAAAGTTCTGCTTTTCAATATGAAATACAAGTTTAAAGCTCCAAAACTCAAACCAAAATGGTTTGGACCATATGTAGTGAAACATGGATTTCCATCAGGTTATGTTGAACTTTATGACAAACATAGTGGAAGTTTCATTGTAAATGGGCACCGAATTAAACTCTATTATGATAAGGAGCAATTAAACGTGATTTCTAATGAAGAAATTTCATCCGAATTTGAATATGAAGCTATCACATTCATGGCTCCACACAAGGAAATGGTTCCTTGGGCATACAGTAATGGTTTTTCTATGATGCTCTTCCTAGAGCATGGGAAAATGTTAAATTGGAAAACATAGATGAAACAGGAGAGGGAATTATGATAGGAAATGTGTTGTATATCCCTAAAAGGAAACATAACACTAAAACTTCATAATCTATTTCGAAGTTTGAGTCCGGCTGAGGACTCGTTAATAAAACAAGCGCTTCTCGGGAGGCAACCCGTGTGTTTATTTTTATACCCCAAAGTTTTACCACTTCGTCGAACTTAAGTGTGGGGGTGTGCCACTAATTTGAATAAAACTGCAATGCTTTTTGTTTGTTTGTTTTTGTTTTTAATAATGCAGGTGTTGATTGCAAGAAACAGAAGATTGGATAGAAACATAACATCGAATATCATGGTTTATTCTCTCATTTTCCCTACTTTCATACTTTTTCGTTTATCACATTGAGGACAATGTTTAACTTAAGTGTGGGGGGGTAAGTAGGTAAAATAAGAAATTAAGTCTAATATCGATTTAATTTTTAAATTTTGTTTGTCTTTATAATCTAGTTGTTTTCACGCTTTTAGGAATAATTAATTAGAATAACTGGATCAATCCACTGGTAAAAATTGGTAATTTTTGAAAAATTTGAGATGTGTCCCGATTAATATTGCAATCCATTTCTGGGATCGATAACATTTTCTAGCACATATTATAACCCTTTCCACTAAATTGTGAGGATTTGAGCCTATTTCATATCTAGCATACATCTTTTATGCTTGAATCTTTTGTTATGAGTGTGCCGGTGATTTTATTTATTCTAGAACTTGTACATGTAAATCATTACGAGACCGTTGTGAGATTACATTTTTGTAATATAAGTATACATGCATGATAAGAGGCAACCTTAGGATTTTAACCAAATAGCCTTCATTATTGATTTTTAGCTAGTCACATTGATTAGTTAATTTCTAATTTTTAACCCTTTTGTTAGCGTTCATTTTTTGCGCTAGATACCCTTAGTTACACCCTTCGAGCCATCCTTTTCGTTTTTGATAAATCCAGAAAAATACAAAAAGATTTTACACTTTAAACCTTAGCCTAACCCTTGTCAAAGTCTAAATGGTGGGTTGCTAGTTGCTTGGTTGTTGGAAAGTTTATGATGATTATTAGTGAGCCACACTTCACCAATTATGTGTGTGCCACTCCGACAAAGACGGAGACTGCAGCTTCTTATTTGTATTGTTGTGGTGATGCTTATGCGAAGTGTGGGGGAATTCTTAGTTTTATTTGCTAAAAAAAAATAAAATAAAATAAAATAAAGTCATCGCAACTATAAGGTGACAATTATAGCAAATGTGCTATATATGTGAATAAAGAAAATTTTGTGATATGTTGTTAGCCAATGTGCTACGTATGAAGAATCTTGTTATGGCGAATCGATGTATCGAAATTAGAAGAAGAGGAAGATTGTAACTATAATCATTTACGGGTTCGTGGTTTGTTTGGTGACTAGCAACAATGAGACTTAGACTCGATTTTATTTTTCTTTAAAACCAGTTTCATAAATATTCCCATGCCTTATCCCTACCCTTACCAAATTACTTTATCCATATGGATATTGTAATGGCTTTGTGAGAATGTCAAGTGCAAGAATATTGTAGTGACCATCCGGTTTTTGAGTAATCAAGAACTCGCGCCAGTAATCTATTGTGTTTTTGTATGAGATGTTTGAACATAAGCCTGGTACAACCCGAAGCCTTACATTACAACCCGAATAAAAGACCTCTTTGATATTAGATCATGACTGAGCAATGAGTGTGATTTCTCTTATATATACTCCACTTCTTAAATAAATGAGTGATTGAGTGAATTATACTTCGTTCCTTTTTCGTGAGGTGTTTAGAAATGTTAATCAAGCAAGAAAATCATTGGGTATTGTCAAACATCTCGATTTTTCACCATTCAAGCTTAAAAATGATGAATCTTATCTTGTACTTGTACCTGGTGGATTTGCATCACATTTTTCTAATTATTTTTGGTTACCATGTGGATATTTAGTTTTCTTCTAGATTTGCTTGAAGACAAGCAAAGTTTAAGTGTGGGGGATTTGATAACGCTCAAAGTTAACATGTTTTTATAAGCGTTATTAGTGTTTTTGTGTATGTTATTTGGTTGTTTTTATATGCTTTTGCCACTAAATTGTATCAAAGTATGTTTTTTGTAGCATATGTAGCTAAATGCAGGAAAAATGGAGAAAAAGTGAAGAAAATGAAGTATACGCGATTACACGAAGATTCCCGAGCTCAAAAGTCCAATCTGTGAAGTAATTCATATGAGAACCTAAGTTTTGTCATCTCAAAGTTCCAAGTTCAGAAGTTAATCAAGTTTGGATAGTGCATAAAGAACTACACAAGGAAAAGTCAAAGTCCAAAGAAGCCAGGATTTACCATCCGATCGGTTGGAGTTTAACCGATCGGATTGCCATTATGACCATTTTCCATCCGATCGGTACCAACCCGCAACCGATCGGATGGCCACTTCTGCATGTTTTTGCCAACTTTTGTGCATGAATCTTGGCCTTTTGTCCCATGGTTCTAGGCCCTTCTTAGTGTCTTACTGTCCAAGTTCAAGCATTTAAGTCCCTATTCATTACCAAGAGTGTTGGACAAGCCTATAAGGACCTCAAAAGTGCATAATTCAAGACACCATTGAAGATACCATTTACTCTCATTACTACACACAATTATTATCATCTTCTAGCTCTCTAAGGAGGAAAATTCGTGCAGAAGGAACCAGGAACTTAGGAGGACCAAGGAAGCAACATTTGGAGTCCAAAAACCTCAAGAAATCATCACCAACACTTAGGTTATCAATACCTTGTCATTTGTTATCAATTTCAAAGCATTGTAAGACTTATAACCATGGATTCTAATGTTAAATATTCTGAGTTTATTTGCATGTTTGCTATGAGTGGCTAGTAATCTTTTTACACTTGTTTTGATGATGTTTTATACTTAGTGATAGTTATGATTGTGATAACATGTTTTAATTCAATTTCAAGTCAATCCTAAGAACCAATTGTACCTTAAGTTTCATCGTGACATTTGTTTAGCCAAGGTTAACTAATTGATAATAGTTTCAAAAGTCAAAAGATTTGTTATTACTCAACTAGTTATATTCATTTGTCTATGAATGATTGTTTTTCACCATAATTATTCTTGACTAAACAAAGAAACAAGAAGTATGATTGTAATGAGAATGCTTTTATAACATCAAATCGGATTGTTTGTAAACTTTTAGTAGGATGAAAGTTTAAATGTTTATAAACAATTGTGACCTTTTTGTCTATGAAGAGGTTACCTTTTGTATTGACCATTTCCTAAGAGTATTTGATTTGTAATAAAATTTTGTCTTGTGTTTAAGATATCCACCATACCTTATGAACCTTGGATAGATCTTGAATTGATTGCTTTACACCTAAAGCTTGTTTTTATGAACTAAAATCTTGACGAATGTTTAACTTGTAGAAACAATAGATTAGATCACCATCTAATTATCTCAACCAACATGTCATCAAAAGTTATCACAATCATGTGTGTCATTAAGTAGAAAACTAGTCTAAACAAGTGTAGTTTTTAATTTATTGAATTTGCTTATTATCTTATTTGCGTACATTAGAGATTAACTTTTAGACTTATATTTTGATTCACTCACAAATCCCTGCGAACGATCCCGATTTACCATCATATCTTGCTATAACGGACGAGTACACTTGCTCGTATGTGTTGTTTCTAGATTTGGTAACTTATCCTTATAAATTTAAAACTTGCACTAACAAATAGCACATCATACACCCGCGCGTTTCCGCCGTGGCGGGGTGTGACACAAATGTCCAATCATATCATGCACAACTTCACCTTTCATGCTCAAATGAACATTAGAGGATCCTCATCCTTCCAGAATGGTTTTGATGAACTATAGTATTGAAATTGATTGAAAAAAGGAGTTCCATCATGTTCTTGGTTTAATTTCCCATCAAAGGTAAGTGGTGAAATTCTAGTTTTAGTTTGATGTTCATAGATGAAATTTGGGGGTTTTGAATGATAAATGTGTTAATGATGATTTTAACCATAAGTATGAGGTTATGCACATCACTGAAGATAATAGACAAAGTTATCATATTTTATGATTTAGGGATGATTATGTTACATAATTAGAAAAGTAAATGTTTAGATATTATGAGTTAGTTGATGATATTGATGACTTTATTATGGTTATGATGTTGAATGAAGTGTTTGGCACAAGGTCTTAAAGGAGAGCAAGTTAGTAGAATTAGATGAAGTTTATGTGTTAACAATGTAGTAGCAGGTTCTTAAGATGATAGAATGTATATCAAGTGTTTATGTGGTCTCGGAAGTCCAGTGAATATAAGAGGATCACTTAAACCAAATAAGGTGAGTAACAATTTAGTAGTTTTATTCATGTTATTATGTATGTCTCATGATTAGTGAAAAAGTTTAGCAAGTACATGAGTATGACTAGATGTAGTGGAACCATAAATGTTATTTTGTATTTCAGAAGTTCTAAGTATAGTCTCAAGTGTTGCGGAATGGTACGCTACAAAATTTGACAAAGTGCGGGTTTAAGCTTCGGCAACCCTATACGGCGTATAGACAAGTGTTTATATTGCGTATAAAAGATTTTATGGTGGCAAATTAGAATAGCAATCAAGTATGAACAGGTACACGAATAGATTATTAGTTATGTTCGAACAAGTAGCTAATGATAATATAACTAGAGCTAGTCAGTCATGTTAACGTTAGTTTGATAATCAGTTTCAGGAGTAGTTTCGGTTCAGATTCAGTTGTAGATATAATTGTGCTTAAATTGCAACAGAGAAACTCCCATTTAGTTTATGCTAATATGAGATTGGATTAGAGATCTCTCACATGGAGCATGTAGTGTATTGGGCACAAATGATTCAGTTATGACACTTTTCCGTAGTTCAGGACCCGTATTGCATCCGCGCAAGAGGGCATAGGTCGCATATGAGTACTCGCAGTCTTTAAGGGAATTTCTATATTCAGTAGTAAGTCGATTCAGATATCACATATCAACCTTAGACCTAGATTAAATTTTTGTTTTTACATTAGGAAAATATAAACTTCTCTGATAATACAACGTGTAAAAAGTGCAAACTTAGTAGCAAAACTAATTAGAAATGGGAAAAAAATGAAAAATGGTCTTTTAATTTTATGGGAAATTACATTTAAACCCATGAATCCTAGAACTTTATTGGATATCTTTTCTTCATTTGTCAATATTTGTGTTTGCATATCAATATTTACATATGATATGCGATCTCTATTTATATTATCTTTGTAACCATTCAATTATGATATTTGCAAACATCATTTACATTTATATCTTGATATTGTGTTCACAGTGTTGTGTTTTGTTTTTCTCTTACCGCGGATACTTGAGGTTTTTTGACCCAGCTTATTACGACTTAAATATGAGAAATAAGCCATAAACTAAAAAATTGCCAAAAATATATTGACGTATGAGATATAAGCCAACTCAAATAAGCACATAAGCCCGAAAATTAGCTTAAACAAACACTCCCATACTATGAAATATGGATTGTTGCGTTCTTTGAGGATCATTTATCGGTTAACTTTTGTTTTCGTATCATCTAGTTAGTTTTGGTACCATTCGGTCATGTTAGACTATTATCTCATTGATATCTAGAGAAAACTAGTTCACCATCTTTGCTCTCAATCATAAATTTTAATTTTACTAATGATGTGTAATTTCATACATTTTTTAAGGGTCATTTAGCCTTTAAGCTTGTTTACTTTTGATCATATATTGCCCTAAATTTCTTCTATTTGAGTTTTAGATACTTGGGAGTGCAAATGCCGTAAATTTACAAGTTTTTGGGCTCGATTGGATGATGGACAATGAAAGACAACAAATTAATCAACACGACCAACATTTTTGATGTGCTCAAGGAAGTGTGCACTCCACACTTCCCTAACTCACAGCTGAGTATGATATGAATCCCAAAGGTCTCTAGTAAATCGCAATTACCTAAAATAGTTGATGAGAATAAAATTACTAACATATAATTGTTACTTTTGTTGTGGAGTGATCAATCAATGAGTTAGAATTTACAAAATCGCCATTTGGTAACAATGAAAGTTATTTTTGGCTTTCGCATTAACTTTGTTAGAGTTTTTAGAGCTTTGCTTTATTGCCAATGTGTTTATGCGTATTTTCGTTAAGAATAGGATGAAAAGGATTTACATGTGAAAGTTATCATGATTTTTGGTTTACACAATCCTCAAATTAGATGACATCGAGTCTTATTTTTGGTTTCATTTTTACTACGGTTGTATGGACATACATGTGACCTTAAGTATATTTGGTGGTAATTTTCGACAGCCCATAGATTCTTGAGTAAAGATGAAAAAGGTTACATAATGTGAACATAAAAAAATATGCCAACACATTAATGAGAATTCTATTTTTAGCTCAGGATTAATCGGGTAGTTGTCCATTGTTTAATGTGTTGAGGTAATAATGCAAAGCTCTTTATGTACTAATACATGCATTTACAAAACTTATGCAACACAAAATCTGTCAGGAAATTTATATAATTTTCAAAACTTTCATAATTACTTTACTATTTAGATTTATCTATTGATCAATGTTAGAAAATTTAATAGGTTCATGAACCACAACTATATAGTAATATACATCTTAGGGGTTATGCGAAAAAGTGGTTGAGGTAAATGCCAAGTAAATAGTTGCATTTGTGATTTAGCTCTTTACTTTGCTATTTACTTGTTTTAATTGTTGTTATTTAGCTATTAAATTTGTTATGGCCGTGCTACATTGGGATTTTTAAGGGTTTTCAAGATTTCAAAATTTGCTGTGAAGAGCATATCGGGTAAAGAAGGCGAAAAAGGAGCGTTCTTTCTCTTCGTTCTTTTTAAGATTTCATGCATTTTATTGATTTATAAAATTCGAATTACACAGCTTCTATAAATTTATTATGATTTGGATAGGTTTTTTGCCCCTTTTTGGTTAGGTATATGGATCTGTTGAAGAATTTCTCTTTCCTTGTACTATTTCTGTGTTTATTCGTATAGCCATATTTTCCAAACTCTATTTGAATGTGGTTGTTGGAAGAAATCCAACAAACAGGTTTCTAGAGCGAAAGCACGATTCAACAACTACTCCAACAAGACCTCGATTTTAAAGGTTCACTGCTGATTTTAATTGCTTTTAATTTGTGCTGCTCTGACAAATTTATCTTTGCCTTGCACAATTTTTATGTTTAACCATATAGCCAGATTTTTCAAATTTTATTCAAATGTGGTCATGTGGCAATTTTTTTATAACTGTAGTGAGTCTCAACTTGACTTCTCTTAGTGAGATATTTTGTAAGATATTATCTAAATAATATCTAGTTGATGACTAGGTACATGACTAGGAAAATGTATTAGTCAAAAGGTTGTGCAGGTATCAGGAGTGAATAGTCAAAATGAATATTGAAATCCCGAGGATGAATAGTAACTTTTCCGGGAATGAATAGTAGTAACCCAAAAATGCGAATTGTTACAGAATTAGCCCATGTAGTTTCAATAACATATTCATTTAATGTATAAGATACTCATTAAGGCAAATCAATTTGCACTAATGTAACAAATAGTCCTTAACTTATGCAAGTAGGATGCCATGTGTAATTTATCTCTTGGCTGTCTCTTGCATTTTGTCCGTGACGGCCTTGGTGACGCCGTTACGTGTAAATCCTCCAAAAACATTATGGCGCGTCACGTGTAACCTGATTATCCACCTCTTTATCAATGAGTGACGGTGTCACATGCAAATCCTGACACCATCAGGTACCAAATTCAGCATGATTTGGAGACTTTGTCGTTTTCTTCACTTTTTCGCTCCAAAAATGTCTAAAATGCTTCCTTTTCCATATTTCTTCTCAAAAGTACCTAAAAAGATAAAAGGAACGATTTAGGGCAATATTTGATCAAATAATCTCGACTTTAGGCTTAAATGACCTCCTAAAAGCGGTACACTTTTCGTCTCATCAAATACCCTTACACTTGAGATTTGCTTGTCCTCAAGCAAATGTGCTTTTATTCTAATCAAAATATAAGCTAGGGGTCATTTAACACTAATATAAAATTAATTACAACAAATAATCGTTCCACTTCAATCAAAACAAGCACGGAAATTATACACTAGCACCTCACAAATAGTGTTTAGATACTCACATATCTCAGGTGTAATAAAAGTATATATCACAATATGAAAATGGAAGATATCTCTCACTACCTGTCATAGCAAATAGATTACCATAGGCTTGAGAAAGGATCAACCTCCACCACTTGGCGTAAGCACTTAGGATAAACTATCAAAGAGGTCTTTTTAAAGGGTTATAATGTGAGGTGTAGGGATATGATAAACACGGTTTTGTTGGATAAACGCAATCTTTACTGGTCGCGAGTTAATCATCTTTGTCAATTACATGTACAATGTGGCGTTGCTAAGCCAAGACTCGACTCGACTTAAGCTAATCAAAAACTAACAAAACATAAAATAAATATAAAAGGAAAAGGGATGGTAGTCCGTATGTTTTTCCTCTTTTTCTTTTTCTCTCTTTTTTTTTTTTTTTTTTTTTTTTTTGCATACACTCTTACCCTACCATCCAAAATAATACATCATAGGGAATTTGCATTCCCCTTACACTTGAACTTTTACATACATTACAATCAACTATTCTAATTACTTGAATCAAGATAATCAAAACACTTGGAGTACTTTTTAAATATTAACGCACATATGGGGGTAATAAATGATGTTCTTCCCCATTACTCCATTACAATAGTACTTTACCCATGAGTCTCAATCGCTCCAAAACAACATGTACAAGATATGACTCGACTTAGCAACCATGTAATCAATTAGACAATTAACTAATGGTTTAAACATATACCAATAATGCACTAAAGATGAGTGCATACAAGGAAGGCTAAGGCGATTTGGGTGTACATTTGGAGTGGATTGCAAACAAATTCTTCCTTTAAGTAAAATGCTTAAAGTTAGAAACGAAAAAGATAGGCTCGGAGGGGTGTACTAGGGGTATCGTGTACTAAAAATGAGTACATCGCAAAGGTGTGGGAAAAATTAATTGACTTTACTAGTCAAGTAATTACGACTTCATTGGTCAAGTAATTATGATACGGGTTTAACACAAGGGTGATCCTAATGCCTCTTATCACGTAGTAAATCCTACTACACGAATGTAGTCTCACTAGCGGTCTCGGGATGCATCACTAACGCAAGTTCTAGAGTCTAATTACTACCGGTACACTCATAAGCATCCTTTCCTAACAAATCTAGGGGCGAACCTCACATATTTTGGGTGGAAAATTTTGAGTGGTACGGTTTTTTGTGCTAATCATACAACTCCTATCTATGAGACGCTCATTAAGGCTAAAGCTTCACTCCTAAATGTTGTAAAAAATTTTAAACTTGGCGCTAAAATTGCTCTAACAAGTATTTCTCTTAGTTTTATTACACACCTACTATTGAACAAACAAACTTAAGTGCAATTGCATTCTCTAATGTATCATCATTTACCCTCCCCTTACACTTAGGCTGAGCATTGTCCCCAATGTTCAATAAAAAGGATGTAAAAGTAATGAAGGTAAAAGAATGAAACAAATACTCCCCTGATTCGTTCGGTGTGGATAATGTGATAACATGGTTAAATCCTCCTCCAAGAAAATGAACGTTGAAAGCTTCCCTTCAGAAATATAAATCATCTTCTTGTCCAATATAACCTTTTAAACCTGAGAAAACAATCATGGCAAACCTCGCGTAAAATCGGCGGCAATCTATATATATATATATATATATATATATATATATATATATATATATATATATATATATATATATATATATATATATATATATATAAGATATAATCCTTGTGGAATGAATGTTTGCAGATTTCCTGGAGTTTATAAAACTAAAGAATTAACAAAAACTTTAAGACACCGGTAGAAAAACAAAACTCGCAAAATTTTTCAGAATTTTACACCTGATGCCATCAGGTTATAATCCTGACGCCGTCAGAGTGTTCTGACAGAAATCTTATGTTAAGTTTCCGGAAAATTTCTGGAAAAACTCATGCCTTAATTCCTGGAATTCCTGCAAAACATCATTATGACTCGATACAAGCATTTGACTCAAACAAATACTAATATGCATGTTCGTTTAATATTGTTGTGGTCCATGTTCAAGCTCGTTCTTAGAAACAAATTTAGATTTCCCTTACACTTATCTTTTGCGAAATACCTTTTTATGAAGTTAAGACGAAGTTAAAAAACAAGGTAAAGCATTTTCACCATTTATTTTGAAGCATGAGCCACAAACAATAAAAATAAAGCATGCATACGGAAACAAATAAAATCAAACAAACAAACAATCAAACAAATAAAACAAATAACGCTTGGATTGCCTCCCAAGAAGCGCTTGTTTTTTATTTACGACTCTTGTAGCTAGACTCAAGGTCACGGGCTACGTTTTCCTTTCCCACTTTTCAATCGATTCTCTTAACCTTTGAACTACTTCCATGTCAACTTTATACTTAGGCCCAAGGGTTAAGCAATTCTTATAGTAAAGGCTCCTCTTCTCCTAAACAAAATTCATTCCTTTATTCTTATCTTCTTCGTTAATGTCCTCGATTGCACTAATGTTATCCATATCAAGTTGAGGCACATAACGAAATTCCTTCATTTTATTAGGCATCCTATAGGTGATCTTATCGATTCCATTAGAAAACTGGACCGTTCCTTCTATTTGATCGTGTTTTAACTTGGACTCCTCAATAAACGGCTTACCTAATACAACATGGGATAAGCGACAGTCTATAACATTAGCCAAGTCTTCAACAACCAAAAAGTCAACGATATAAGTAAAGTTCCCAACAAAGACATGTAAACCTTTAACTCTCCCGACAAAATTACAAACTCCACCGGGGTATTTGGGATCTTTCCTAGGTCCGAGTCTTGTTTTTACTGTATCATTATAAACACTTGAAGACATAACGTTGATTGGGGATTCGAAATAGATGTAGGCTTGATCAATGCATTTATACCCAATCATGCATGGTATCTTCACATTCTCAGGGTCACCTCTCTTAATCTTAGGGTCAATCTTAACAAAATGAGGCCGCAGATTATCAATGAGATTGTTATAGTAAGCGATTTTCTCCTTAGTGGGATATAAATTGAAATAATTATCATCTAAATCCTCCTCTTCTTCTTCCTTAACATCTTCTACAATTGCCAAGTCATTGGGTTCTAGTTCCTTATCTAAGTCCATGGCTATTGCTAGGTCATTAAGCGCATAATCAAGCTCAATATCAACCAATCGATTGAGTTCTCTAAGTTCCCTAATCTCATTCTCAATCTGTTCACACAACAAAGCAACTTCGCTAGGTAAAAGGGGTGGATTCGCGTTTTCCATAGTGGCCAACGGAATAATCAATGAGGATTGTACGAACAAACATACAAAGAAAAGATAGACTAACGAAGACCTATAAAAATAAAAATCATGCTAGGGTTTCTCTGTAACACCCCCAAAATACCGCAGCGGAAGACTGTGTCATAGGGGTGCTACTTCATAATACAAAGAACAAGGTATAGAAAACGAACTCTAAATGAGACGTTTTGAAAAGTTACCATTCGATTAATAAATTCCGAGATACAAACTTGAGTTCCATAATACAATACATAAGAGTTTTAAGACATATCGAATGGTAAAGATAAAAGCATAAGTCTTCAAAACATGCCAAGCGACTCTATGCTCCATGCAACAGCTTATCATCTTACAGACCTGAGACAAACATGCTAAAGTGTCAACACAATGGTTGGTGAGTTCATAGAGTTTGTTTTAAAATAATTGAAAAGCCTTAAGAGAATGTTCGCACAGCAAAGGCATCGTGAATCCACTCAGTTGCAATTCCCGCCATAAGAGACTTGCAACCTGTGTGTTCACAACCCACTGCTAACATATATAGTATGAATAAGACATGTATAAGTTCATCAAGACAATTTAAGCAATTAGAAGTGAGTCTCTACTTCATCTCCGAAGACCTCACTTTTATGATGTATCCAACATTCGCAAATGTTAGGATGTATCAAAGACAACTGGGAGTCAATTCCCAAAGACAACTGGGAGCCACTTCCCAAAGACAACTGGGAGTCAATTAATAGAATAACGCAATTAAGTATAACGCAGTCATGTATGTAAGCAATCAAGTATAACACAGTCAAGTATAGACGTTTTGAGTATTTGTACAAGTAAACAAGTAGTTGAGCATGTGTCTCCCCCAAAGAGTTAAGACAATTATGAAAAGAGTAGGGGCTATGACTCACCTTAAGCTTAAGTGATGTGAAATCAAAGTGGTAGTCGAATCGTGAAAGTCTCTAAGAACAGCCTATAATAGAACGTTGCGACTTAGGTTTGGAGTAACGTCTAAGAATACGAAGAATTGCCCATATATGTCTTGCATAATGTTCATGATGTAGTACTTAGTATATAGTGTAAGTCTTTGAATATAAATGGTTTATGGAACATGTATAGGTTGTACATCTCTTACTACCGTTCGGGCCGACATAATTCAGAAGTCATAGAGTAAACGTTCGAGGAGCCAGGACACTTTAACTCGTAAATCCACAACTCATCTCGACGGCTTACTTAATGAACTCCTCACATGAGGCTCCCTACTATTGTAGTATTTGATAACAAATGTATAAGTTTTAATCCGAAAAGTTACATGTCCAATATTTGAATAAACTTAGGAAAGTTTATTAGTACATGAAGATTGTTATTAGGGGTAGTTTCATAAGTCTTATATGACCATTTTCTCTTTGTAATATCTCATGGTTCCTTTTGAAGTGAAGTAGATCCAAATTGTTTGTTTAAGTTATCGCCTAATTCCTTGTTTCATGTTTACGCCTAAGTAAGCTTATATGGTCATTTAGTCATGGCTTCGCCGTGACCTTGGTCATTTTTCCATGGTCTTGAGACTCAACCTTGGCTTTAGCCATGGTTGTGGTCTTGGCTTTAGGTCATTAGACCTCTTGGTCTTAGTAAATGATAACTATAATATAGTGACTTTGGTCTAAAATGGGCTGTTAAGATTTTGAAGAAATTTATCACTCGGAAAGCATTTTCAGGGCTCGAACTTCTTTACACCTGAACGAAAACGTCGTTCCGGACAACTTTCGTGTTTTAACTTTTTGATGAATCGGACCAGAAGGGTGACTTTAAAAAGCTAAATTTGATCAGAATGCTATTTAGTCAGTTTTGCCGTTTTGGTTTCGCTAACTTCTTATGGCCATAACTTTTGACTCGGGTACTCGTTTTGGGTGATTCAAATTGCTATGTTTTCCTTGTTAAGTCCTCTTTAACATTAAGTAAGTGTCAAATATCAAAGTTATACTATTTTGGTCGTGGTTCTCCATAAAAATCACTAGTTTGCTTGTTTACTTGTCATAAGTTAACATATGTATACCAATACTTGTGTTATCCATTTTTAAACATCATGAACACAATAACAAGAACATATATAGCATGAAAGGAACACAAAGAGCATGAAAATGATAATTAAGCAAGAAAGTATGTTAGGGTTTGCTTACAACTTTTGGCCTTAATGAAAATGGGAAACTAGGACAAGAACTAGGACTTTGTTTGAACAAGCTTTCCTCCTTTGCAACCTATGATAAACCGAGGTTATTTGAAGATTATAACGACGCCTTCTTGAAGTCCAAAGCTATTTGAAGATTATAACGACGTCTTTTTGGAGACTTTAAAGTTATAACAACTTTTCTTAGAAAATTTCCAAGATTGAAGATCAAACACTAGTTTTCTTTCAAAAACTAGTTAACTTTCTTACAAAATATAAGAAAAGTGCCTTAGGTTTTAGGACTTAAAGGTTATAAGAAGGTGTGGTGCAAGTTTTCTATGTGTTATTAGTTGGCTATTTATAGGATGAGAAAAATAGTTAACTATATATTGGGTTAGAATGTAACCATGGTTAATTTAGACACTTGTAACCATCCTAAAGATCAAGGGTCAAGATTTAGCCACCCATGGTGACTCCACCCCCAAATTGGCGGTTCCATAAGGATAAGATGACTAGATGATGAGTCTTGGTGCTATCTTGCTTAGTTTGTGCATTTTGACTCCGTAAAATGCAAACCGTAAATGATTAAGCCTTAAAACGTAAAACCGGGTATCGTAAAAATATGAAACTTGAAAGTATTGTTAAACATGTCAATATAGTCCATAATAAAATATAAAATGAGTGGTAGGATCTATCGGGTGCGAAAACCCTGCTAAAAACTGGAAACACGGGTCTAAAACGCGTAATTCGCGTAAAACGCTGAACTGAAAAACGTAAAATTCCAAAACTTTTGGAATTGTCATAAAATGATAGAAAATCATATTTCTATTGTTTATAATGTTTTATGGATATATCGGGATGCTGGAAGGACGTTTAAACCTAAAAGTAAATCTCGGACACGGCTTTGTGATTTTTGCAGAAATGATCCGACGAGCGTCAAACTCTCGGATTATCGTTAAAATAGTTTAACTTACGAGAATATGAAATAAAAATTTTTGAGATGAATAGTGAAAAGTGAATAGTAAAAAGTGAATAGTAAAAGTGAATAGTGAAATTTTCGGGAATAAAAGTTAACCTGAAATTGCGAATTGTTACAGTCTCTACCCCTTCAGGAAACTTCGTCCCGAAGTTTAGTGTGTCTAGGTCTCTTTTCTTAATAGCGGCATAATAAAGCTAAGTTTTTGAACTAGGATAGAATAATATGGTAGGATAAAGTACGTACCCGTTACGCATTGCGGGCTTCCTTAGCACCCAAATAGTATGCTCGACCCCGAGGTGGACTATCATTGTATTCACGCTTTGGGTTATTTGCTTCAAGCATTACTGCTAGAGTCGGGTTATCCAGTACTTGTCCCTGTGCCCTATTCAACTTAGGACAAGTATTTCGGAAATGGTTTGGGCTGTTGCACTCATGGCATGTCTTTTGGTTGTTTCCTATATTGTCCGCATTCGCCTGCCTTGTAATTGATTTACACTGACTTGCAAAGTGGCCAGACTTCTTGCAATTATAACACACAGGGCATGGTTCAGACCTTTGATGATGATAAGTGCATTTAGTACACTTAGGATGTGGACCCTCATACTTTTTCTGATCATAAACTGTTGCTGCAAATCCTCTTGCTCTCTTATTATCAACCATTGTACCCTTTTGCTCGCTCGATTCACCTGCTCCCTTTCTTTTATCACTAGTCTTCAAAGTTCCATTCCTAACCATCTCATCTGTTAGGGTCCCTGCTCTTAGTATTGCACTTTGAATTGTGGGAGGTTCGGTTGTTTTCACCATCCCACGAATCTCGGGAACAAGGCCATAGATGTACCTCTCAATCCTCTTGGATTCAGGGGTAACTAGATGAGGAACTAGTTTAGCTAGTTCATGAAACCGATCTGTGTAGGTTGCATGACCAGCCCCTACCATAGAGTGATGCCAAAACTCGTCTTCTAGTTTTTGCATTTCATTAACCGGGCAGTATTCTTCCTTCAGTAGTCCTTTAAAGTCGTCCCATGTCATGCCTACAGCTGCTTCTCTAGTCCTTGCTTGAATCTGCATGTTCCACCATGTCAATGCCTTTTCTGATAGCAAGCATGCAGAATATTTCACTCTCTGGTGGATTGCACAGTTACTAATGTCAATCACTGACTCCATCTTCTCGACCCATCGTGTATATGCCAATGCACCTCCTTTGCCATTAAACTCAATTGGTTTGCATGACGTAAATTCCTTATACGTACATCCAGTCCTATGGTTGTTGTTGTTGTTGTTGTTGTTGTTGTTGTTGTTATCATTCCTTCCTCCATTATTTGTAGCGTCATTTATGCTTCCGTGGTTTCCCGAATTGTTCATGTGATTGCCAACTTGTGTGACTATAGTGGGAAGTAGGTTTTGTAGTTGTTGGGCAAAAATGGTGGAGACATCTGGATTTCCACCAGCGTTACTAGGGTTACTAGTGTCGTGAGCATCTCCTCTACCTCCACGTCCACCAGTTCTTCCACTATCATTACTAGGGTTACTAGTGTCGTGAGCAGCTCCTCTACCTCCACGACCACCAGTTCTTCCACCTCTTGGTGTTGCTCCACCTCGGCTAGTGCTACGAGTTACTCTCTTTGGTGCCATGATATCTACAAGGAGGGACATTTTGTCGACGTCAGATTTGAGGTGATATTCCTAGACTACTTAGTTATAAATCTTGTCAATTTGAGTCAATCGTTGATTAATGTAAGCATGGTCATATATGTCTACGTGAGTCGTGACGCCTTTATAATTATGTTGGCCACCATAATTATAATTGCTTCCTTTCACACGTATACATATTTACCAGGCACACATAACTCAACAATTGGTACTACATAATTGGGTAGACTTTCTATCATCTGCTCTTAAGTTGTGAAAGGGGTAACATAGTCTGGGTATCTAGAGAAGGTGATATGACGAAATGGACAAGTCGCTCTTGTAGAAAGGTTTGAGTGTCGTACTAGGACATATGAACCACTTCTAGGTATTACAATCATATAAAGTAAGTATAAGGCAAATCATCAAATCTCTACAGGAAACTAATAACCTTTATTTAACTTAATCTTATGTCTTATCAAACAAGAACTGTCACAAGATTAAGTTAAATAAATAATTATTACTTAGCTCTAAATTTTTGATGACTTGACTAATGTCTGGGGTTTCTCCTAAACAAACAATTAGCAATAAGCATATGCACATGAAGTGTGTGTAAGGCAAAATAAAGAGAAGAGTCTTAATGTTCATATCAGTTATAGTCTAGGCACTTAAATGCAACCTAGTTCTCTATAACCAAGGCTCTGGTACCAATCTGTAACACCCCCAAAATACCGCAGCGGAAGACTGTGTCATAGGGGTGCTACTTCATAATACAAAGAACAAGGTATAGAAAACGAACTCTAAATGAGACGTTTTGAAAAGTTACCATTCGATTAATAAATTCCGAGATACAAACTTGAGTTCCATAATACAATACATAAGAGTTTTAAGACATATCGAATGGTAAAGATAAAAGCATAAGTCTTCAAAACATGCCAAGCGACTCTATGCTCCATGCAACAGCTTATCATCTTACAGACCTGAGACAAACATGCTAAAGTGTCAACACAATGGTTGGTGAGTTCATAGAGTTTGTTTTAAAATAATTGAAAAGCCTTAAGAGAATGTTCGCACAGCAAAGGCATCGTGAATCCACTCAGTTGCAATTCCCGCCATAAGAGACTTGCAACCTGTGTGTTCACAACCCACTGCTAACATATATAGTATGAATAAGACATGTATAAGTTCATCAAGACAATTTAAGCAATTAGAAGTGAGTCTCTACTTCATCTCCGAAGACCTCACTTTTATGATGTATCCAACATTCGCAAATGTTAGGATGTATCAAAGACAACTGGGAGTCAATTCCCAAAGACAACTGGGAGCCACTTCCCAAAGACAACTGGGAGTCAATTAATAGAATAACGCAATTAAGTATAACGCAGTCATGTATGTAAGCAATCAAGTATAACACAGTCAAGTATAGACGTTTTGAGTATTTGTACAAGTAAACAAGTAGTTGAGCATGTGTCTCCCCCAAAGAGTTAAGACAATTATGAAAAGAGTAGGGGCTATGACTCACCTTAAGCTTAAGTGATGTGAAATCAAAGTGGTAGTCGAATCGTGAAAGTCTCTAAGAACAGCCTATAATAGAACGTTGCGACTTAGGTTTGGAGTAACGTCTAAGAATACGAAGAATTGCCCATATATGTCTTGCATAATGTTCATGATGTAGTACTTAGTATATAGTGTAAGTCTTTGAATATAAATGGTTTATGGAACATGTATAGGTTGTACATCTCTTACTACCGTTCGGGCCGACATAATTCAGAAGTCATAGAGTAAACGTTCGAGGAGCCAGGACACTTTAACTCGTAAATCCACAACTCATCTCGACGGCTTACTTAATGAACTCCTCACATGAGGCTCCCTACTATTGTAGTATTTGATAACAAATGTATAAGTTTTAATCCGAAAAGTTACATGTCCAATATTTGAATAAACTTAGGAAAGTTTATTAGTACATGAAGATTGTTATTAGGGGTAGTTTCATAAGTCTTATATGACCATTTTCTCTTTGTAATATCTCATGGTTCCTTTTGAAGTGAAGTAGATCCAAATTGTTTGTTTAAGTTATCGCCTAATTCCTTGTTTCATGTTTACGCCTAAGTAAGCTTATATGGTCATTTAGTCATGGCTTCGCCGTGACCTTGGTCATTTTTCCATGGTCTTGAGACTCAACCTTGGCTTTAGCCATGGTTGTGGTCTTGGCTTTAGGTCATTAGACCTCTTGGTCTTAGTAAATGATAACTATAATATAGTGACTTTGGTCTAAAATGGGCTGTTAAGATTTTGAAGAAATTTATCACTCGGAAAGCATTTTCAGGGCTCGAACTTCTTTACACCTGAACGAAAACGTCGTTCCGGACAACTTTCGTGTTTTAACTTTTTGATGAATCGGACCAGAAGGGTGACTTTAAAAAGCTAAATTTGATCAGAATGCTATTTAGGCAGTTTTGCCGTTTTGGTTTCGCTAACTTCTTATGGCCATAACTTTTGACTCGGGTACTCGTTTTGGGTGATTCAAATTGCTATGTTTTCCTTGTTAAGTCCTCTTTAACATTAAGTAAGTGTCAAATATCAAAGTTATACTATTTTGGTCGTGGTTCTCCATAAAAATCACTAGTTTGCTTGTTTACTTGTCATAAGTTAACATATGTATACCAATACTTGTGTTATCCATTTTTAAACATCATGAACACAATAACAAGAACATATATAGCATGAAAGGAACACAAAGAGCATGAAAATGATAATTAAGCAAGAAAGTATGTTAGGGTTTGCTTACAACTTTTGGCCTTAATGAAAAAGGGAAACTAGGACAAGAACTAGGACTTTGTTTGAACAAGCTTTCCTCCTTTGCAACCTATGATAAACCGAGGTTATTTGAAGATTATAACGACGCCTTCTTGAAGTCCAAAGCTATTTGAAGATTATAACGACGTCTTTTTGGAGACTTTAAAGTTATAACAACTTTTCTTAGAAAATTTCCAAGATTGAAGATCAAACACTAGTTTTCTTTCAAAAACTAGTTAACTTTCTTACAAAATATAAGAAAAGTGCCTTAGGTTTTAGGACTTAAAGGTTATAAGAAGGTGTGGTGCAAGTTTTCTATGTGTTATTAGTTGGCTATTTATAGGATGAGAAAAATAGTTAACTATATATTGGGTTAGAATGTAACCATGGTTAATTTAGACACTTGTAACCATCCTAAAGATCAAGGGTCAAGATTTAGCCACCCATGGTGACTCCACCCCCAAATTGGCGGTTCCATAAGGATAAGATGACTAGATGATGAGTCTTGGTGCTATCTTGCTTAGTTTGTGCATTTTGACTCCGTAAAATGCAAACCGTAAATGATTAAGCCTTAAAACGTAAAACCGGGTATCGTAAAAATATGAAACTTGAAAGTATTGTTAAACATGTCAATATAGTCCATAATAAAATATAAAATGAGTGGTAGGATCTATCGGGTGCGAAAACCCTGCTAAAAACTGGAAACACGGGTCTAAAACGCGTAATTCGCGTAAAACGCTGAACTGAAAAACGTAAAATTCCAAAACTTTTGGAATTGTCATAAAATGATAGAAAATCATATTTCTATTGTTTATAATGTTTTATGGATATATCGGGATGCTGGAAGGACGTTTAAACCTAAAAGTAAATCTCGGACACGGCTTTGTGATTTTTGCAGAAATGATCCGACGAGCGTCAAACTCTCGGATTATCGTTAAAATAGTTTAACTTACGAGAATATGAAATAAAAATTTTTGAGATGAATAGTGAAAAGTGAATAGTAAAAAGTGAATAGTAAAAGTGAATAGTGAAATTTTCGGGAATAAAAGTTAACCTGAAATTGCGAATTGTTACATTCTCCAAAGTTCTCCTCCCCATGGTTACACTCTAATGAATGAAAAATCAAAAACTATATATAGATTTTTGGGTCTGACGGCGTCACGTGTAAGTTCTGACGCCATCAACTCGCCGCCATAAAAACTCTCGTATTGCCTAGATCCAATTCTGACGCCGTTATGTGTAATTTATCTCTTGGTCGTCTCTTGCATTTTGTCCATGACGGCCTTGGTGACGCCGTCACGTGTAAATCCTCCATAAACATTCTGGCGCGTCATGTGTAACTTGATTATCCACCTCTTTGTTAATGAGTGACGGCGTCACATGCAAATCCTGACGCCGTCAGGTACCAAATTCAACATGATTTGGAGACTTTGTCGTTTTTCGCTCCAAAAACGTCTAAAATGCTTCCTTTTCCAGATTTCTTCTCAAAAGTACCTAAAATGACAAAAGGAACGATTTAGGCAATATTTGATCAAATAATCTCGACTTTGAGCTTAAATGACCCCCTAAAAGCGGTACACTTTTCGTCTCATCAATAGATAATGTAAGAGAAAACATGTTATCATGTGACTTTACCTCATCCACAAAGTTATGTAGGTGCCTGATGGGGTCATGAATTAGAAGAAACTAAATTTTTGCTTTTGGAAGCTGGATATTTGGCATATGTCGTCTGATAATTTAAAAATATAAAAAATCGTTACACATTTGACAGTTGTTAGTTTTATATTTGGCTGGCCCTACTTGATTATTCATCTTACCTGAGTTTGCGCATACCATTTCAGCTTTTATACATTTTGAGGCCTAATTGAGACCAGAAGAAAACACACATGTTGGAGCTTCATCATCTCTAAACAGCCCTCTAAATGAAGTAACATCAAAACATGTATACTTTGACTGTGAAGCATAATAATATTTATGGATAACATAACTGAAAACATATCTAATTAAGAAAACCGGCATTAAATTTACATACCTTATTAAGTATTATTGAACATGAATCCACCATAAACCGAAAACAATCTACGGGCAAAAAACCCCTCAAAACTGAAACCCAAACTCCTCTATTTTGATCAACCATAGTTGCAGTCTACGTTTAATATTCCGGCGAAAAAAAATAAAATAAAATAAAATAAAATAAAAAAATCAAAACCCTCGGTCTTCTATTTTGACGATCTCACACGTGTTCTATGAGAAATATCTGGAAAGTCTGAGATTATCAAAGTATAAGGAGGCAAAATTTTGGATTGGGCCGGAGATCTTGCGACATCTACTTTAGGTTTATGGGCCATAGAAAAAAACAAATAGCCCACGATGATGAACGACACCGTTTATGATGACAAATTACTATATATATTAATTAGCATTCCATATGATGCTGTTCCATGAACAGTAAATCATGTGGGCTTCCCGCTTTTTTTTCGGCCTGATCCAATCCCATTGTGAAACTGATATACCACCGCCTCCTTCATCTATCTCCAGAACTCTCTCCATCCATTCATCTCTAGAACTCTCCTTCATCTATACCACCACCTTCATCACTCTCCAGAAGGTTCATGAGATTCCTCATTCAATCAATAAGGTTTGATCTCTAACTCAATTTAATTTAATTAATGCCAAAAAAATTAGGTTTCTGATGACCAAATTTAGGGTTTATTGATTTTGCATTGTAAAGATTGATTTTTTGTTTAGATTGGGTTTAGTTGAATTGGGTCTTAATCTTTTTGAGCTAAACTATGATTATGATACACATTTGACCTGATGTCTCAACAGGTGAGGAAGGAAAAAGCTCGCTATGATAGGTTGTTGGATAAAAATGGAGATTGGAATGTTTTTTGAATCGGGTCAAGACCCATTCCTTGGATCAGCACGCATTGTTTTGCAGGTTAATTTACTTAATGCTAATTTGTTGTCTATTAGAGTTTATTCATAGATTTTGTATCTGAAATTTGACTTTTGAGTATTCTTGGAATTTAAGAACAGGTGTTGTCGTATTTTGTTCGGGTTTGAGTAAGTTTTTCTATTGACATTCACCCCCTTTTTAGGTCTTCAACGAGTGTTCAGTAGCCACGAAGGGGTGAAAGCTACTCGACTGTAATGTAAGTGGAGGCGGGGGCTGTTGCCGCCTGATTTAAGTATAGTTTCCCTATAAATGGCTACTTATGAATTTTATGTCATGTTTGGTTTTGATTGGTAAAAAACCTGTTGTTGCTATTGGTATCGGTTTAATATTTACTTTCTTTGTTTGGTTTAATGTTTATATGGTTTTTCTAGGTATTTTTTTCGATGCCTAAGATATCGACCTCTGATTTGATGGATTTAGTGGTAGACATCTCAGAATCAAACTCAAGGTAAGTTTTTTTTTTTTTTTTCTTTTTTTTTTTTTTTTTTTTTTTTTTTTTGTGACATCTGTTTTTGGTGAACCATTTTTACATTCATTTGTGAAGGATGTAGGATGTGATTTATTGTGGAATTTGTCAATAGGTTTTAGAAATTTTGGGCCTTTTGCTGATTTATGTTGTTGGTGACTCTAGCCGCATGAAACAACATTCATCTTCTTAAAAGGTTTGTTTACATTTACTTTATGGCAAATTTTTAGATCTCGACTTGATTTAGGTTTGTATTAGGGGTGTTTGGGGATTTTTTTTTTTTGGTTATCGTGTTTAAATATGCTATTCGGTTGCTTGCTGCAGTCAGATACCTGACAAAGGAAGTTCCCGGCGAAAAATAATGAGGCAAAAACGAAGGTTGCATCATAGGATGTTAAGAGATATGTTGAAACACTAGGTCATCGAAATGCTAATTTCTAAGACGGTTTGGAAATAGCGTTTCATCATCTATTTAATAGTGTTCTTTTCTGTTTTTTTACCTGTGCAGGACTTTTGTTGCACAGAAATAGGTTGGCGTAGAATGTAATCATTCCTCTGTGTGGTCAGGATAATTGGACACGATCATCAGTTGCAGGCAAGTGGTTACAAACCTTGCGCTGCTCTTAAGTTAATGTTGCTTTAACTGTATTTTTTTTACTCTTTTAAATAGTACAACTGTTTTAGAATGCCTTATTTTAACCTAGTGGTAGCTGCTACTATTGTAGGTACACACGGACAATGAACAACGGGTTGTTCCACTTCACATTCAAATGATTGTCGCGCACAGGCTACCAGACAAGGTCATTTGACTATTGATTTGTAACATATTATGAGTAATATGTTGCAATTACATTTATTCATTATCATGTCCTTTTAGATTGTATTACTACATTTGAATTCCTTATAGTAATTCACTGATAGCTACTCTCATTGTAGGTGCACATAGACAACAAATGCCGACTTATTCAAGCCCACATCAGAATACTCGCCACACGTATTCAGTCACACAAGGTTATGCAACTAATGCTTCATAACATCTTATGGATAATAATTGCAAAAATAAAATAAAATAAAAACATTAAAAAAAATAAAAAATAAAAATAAGAGCGTAAATCTTTGTCTATTTATTGGGCAAACACGAAAACATGTTTCTTATAATAGTCAAATAACACGTATCAAATACTAGAAGCAGACCATGTTACACTTCACAGCTATTTTTTTCCTCTTTCCATGTCCTCTGAAATTGTGCTCTCACTTTGGAACAGCCTATACTAACTCAATGACAATTGCTACCATTGTAGGTATGAGTACACGAGAAATGGCAGATTGTTAGAGCTACCATCAGAATACTCGCCATGCATATTCTGTCATACAAGGTTATGCAACCACCGCCTGCTAACATGTTATGGGTAATATTTGAGAAAAAAAAAAGTGGTCATGCTAATTCCAGATATTCAATATTTCCGGTTCAATCAAAGCCGGATGTTTATCAGGAATTTTTTACATCATTTGTGTGTTAAAAACTGGTGCAGAACTACAAACCTGACACTTTACAGTTACAACAGCTCTGAAAGGTGAACCATACAAACACAGGCATGAGTCTGCATTATTTTTATATGCTTTGATTTATATTTATAGATGTGCATATTGGAACTGTGATTTTGTTGACAAATATGATGTAACCACTATTGCAAATATAATAAATCTTAACTATCTTTTTCTGTTAGAATCGGGACCTCAAAGATGACACTAAGACGCACAGGAGGTTCTGGATCGAGAACTCAAAGATGACACTAAGACGCGCAGGAGGTTCTGGATCGGGAACTCAAAGATCACACTAAGACCAGCAAGAGACAAGCCTTTGATCCTAACAGCAGGTAACACTCATCACACTACATTATTTTCTTATATTTGGTGATTGCTAAGATAGTGTTTAGGGTTGCTTATTAAAACTGTAGCTTTCTTTATTGTACTTATTTTCAAGATAAATACTTTGTTGATCATATTAGTTTTAGTTGAATGTGAAAGGTCTTAAGATTAGATGCGGAGCAAAAGTTTTAAATTAAAACATGGGTACAGGTTTTTTAAACTGGGTTTGGGACAATGGTCCAACCTGTTTCGAGTCAACAAAGTTTATAAAGTTGTAAACATTCATAGACATCTTTTTTTATTTTTCCTTTTCGGTAAAAAGGGACGATACCTTAAAGTTTTTTATTTTTATGCGCCAGACCCAATAGAAAAAAGCATATAACCCAAATTGACCCATTCTTATGTGCATATCCTTTATTTTTGGCGCGTTCAACTAATGTTTTTTATACATCTTTAGAGCAATAAGTCTTACCCATAATTTTTGTTCGATTTTAGTTTTCGGCAAATCGAATTATGTCGTATTGAATCTGATTCCCAAGAATGTTCATTGACATATAAGGGATTAAGTGTGAAAACTCTGATTTTGATGGTAATAATCCGCTAGCATTTTAATTTTGCAAAGTTGCAATATCAGATAGTTTTCGCTTATTTTTCTAATTTTTTATGGCTTTCAACAGTGGATTACGCTTTCCATTTCAATAGTTTTGATTAAAAAAAAGGGTAAGTTCAAGTCTACATAGAATATAAGTAAAAAAAGAAGGAATAAAGTTTTAAACCTTTTTACAATTGAAACTTTCAATTAGTTAGTTACATGGTGTTGGTGCAACATGCTGTGAAAAAAAAATGTTAAAGTAACTTTTTTTCCTACTGGTCTTTGTGCACAGTCTGTGAATATTCTCTAACCATGTGTGAACCTGGATATATGTAGTAAATTCGTGCTGGATTTGTGGCAAATGACTATGTGTACAATTGGCTACTTAAAAAATAAAATAAAATAAAATAAAAAATAAAAAAACCAACTACGACGTCCCGCCGCAACGCGGCGGACCGATGCCCGACTTGTTATATATATATATATATATATATGGAAGGGATCCAGTAAGAAGAAAAACTAAAATAGGAAGAATAAGAAGAATTTCTAGCCACACATTTCAAATAGGAGGGAGAATTTTAAGAGGAGATGCATCTATTTTTATAGGTGCATCTGAAATAAGTGGTTGTGGTTTCTTCTTATCATTCTTATTTTAATTTTTCTTCTTATTTGATCCTAACTATATATATATATATATATATATATATATATATATATATATATATATATATATATATATATATATATATATATATATATGGAAGAGGTTGGTTCATGAGAAAAGTTTATTTTGGTAGAAAAGTGAGAAAAGTGTACAAATCACCCCCTTATTCCCCTCCTTTTTTTCACACCAAACTACAGGGACCTTATTGTATTTTACTTTATTCTTTAAGGGAGGGTTTTGTATATTCGAACATTTCATATAAAATACCTATTCTTTTCATTTTTTTTTTTCTTTTTCTTCTTTCTCTAACACCACAACCTGGCTTTTTTTTCTCTCATTTCCAGATTCACGAAATCACGACCACAAGATTCACGAAATCATATCTTTTTATCAGATTCAATAAGCTATGTAACTGATTTCGTGTTATCAGATTCAATATCATTTCATCATAAATTATCAAATCGAAGATCAAATTAAGGTATGTAACTGATTTCGATTATATTTTTTCTATTTTTGCTACTTCAAATCAAATTATAAAACTTATAGATATGTGATTGTTGATGTTTTATCTGTGTGGATTTTTTTCATATTGAGTTAGTAAGGTTTTTTTTTTTTTTATTATTTTTTTTTTTTTTTTTTTATGAAATTTGATTTGTTAATCATCATCTGTAACACCCCCAAAATACCGCAGCGGAAGACTGTGTCACTGAGGGTGCTACTTCATAATACAAAGTACAAGTTATAGAAAACGAACTCTAAATGAGACATTTTGAAAAGTTACCATTCGATTAATGAATTCAAAGTTACAAACATGAGATTCCAAAGTATGATACATAAATGTATACAAAATGTTTTGAATGGTAAATGATAAAAGCGTAAGTCTTCAGAATATGCAGCTTGACTCTAAGTTCCACGCACTAGCTATCGCCTTACTAACCTGAGATAAACATGCTAAAGTGTCAACACAATGGTTGGTGAGTTCATAGAGTTTGTCTTAAAACAGTTGAAAAGCCTTAAAAGAATATTCGCACAGCAAAGGCATCGTGAATCCACTCAGTTGCAAGTCCCGCCATAAGAGACTTGTAACCTGTGTGTTCACAACCCACTGCTAAAAATATAGTATAATAAAGACATATATAAGTTCATCAAAACAGTTAAGCAATTAGTCGTGAGTCTACACTTCATCTCCGAAGACCTCACGTTTATGATGTATCCAACATTCGCAAATGTTAGGATGTATCAAAGCCTCAATGGTCATCCAACAACTTAATTTGGAGCCATCGGAAGTCTCAATGGTCATCCAGCAACTTAATCTGGAGCCACTGGCAGTCTCAATGGTCATCCAGCAACTTAATCTGGAGCCACTGGAAGTAGCACAATTTAGTATAACGCAGTTAAGTATAACACAGTCATGTATGTATGAAATCAAGTATAATGCAATCAAGTATAAGACAATCAAGTATAAAACAATCAAGTATAAATGTTTTGAGTATTTGTACAAGTAAGCAAGTAGTTGTGCATGTATCTCCCCCAAAGAGTTAAAACAAGTATGAAAAAGTAGGGGCTATGACTCTCCTTAAGTCTATGTAATGAGAAATGAAAGTCATAGTCGAATCGTGAAAGTCTCTAAGAGCAGCCTATAATAGAACGTTGCGACTTAGGTTTGGAGTAACGTCTAAGGATACGAAGAATTGCCTATATATGTCTTGCATAATGTTCATGATGTAGTACTTAGTATATAGTGTAAGTCGTTGAATATAAGTGGCTTATGAAACATGTATAGGTTGTATATCTCTTACTACCGTCCGGGCCGACATAATTCAGAAGTCATGGAGTAAACGTTCGAGGAGCCAGGACACTTTAATTCGTAAATCCACAACTCATCTCGACGGCTTACTTAATGAACTCCTCACATGAGACTCCCTACTATTGTAGTATTTGATAACATATATATATATAAGTTTTTATCTTTAAAAGTTATATGGTCTTTAGCCGTGGCTTTGCCGTGACCTTGGTCATTGTTACCATGGTCTTGAGACTCAACCTTGGCTTTAGCCATGGTTGTGGTCTTGGCTTTAGGTCATTAGACCTCTTGGTCTTAGTAAATCATAACTATTATATAGTGACTTTGGTCTAAAAATGGGCTGTTAAGAATTTGAAAAAAATATCACTCGGAAAGCGTTTTCAGGGCTCGAGCTTTTTGTTGCCTGAACGAAAACGGCGTTCCGGACAACTTTCGTGTTTTAACTTTTTGATGAATTGGACCAGAAGGGTGACTTTCAAAATGGCAGAATGCAAAACAGTAGGTACCAGAGCCTTGGTTATAGAGAACTAGGTTGCATTTAGTGCCTAGACTATAACTGCTCTAAACGTTAAGACTCTCCTCTTTATTTGCCTTACACACACTAAATACGCATATGCTTTTTGTTAGTTATTGGTTTAGTTCCACGCTGTTAGATGATGTGACTTTAGTATGATAAGGAACCCCAGAGATTAGCCGAGTCATTAAAAACATGGAGCTCAGTAATAACTAATTATTTAACTTGATCTTGTGACAGTTCTTGTTTGATGAGACACAAGATTTGAGTTAAATAATATTATTGCTTAGCTTTAGGGATTTGATGACTTGATTATCTTACTATCGGCCTCAGAAGGCGGATTTTGTGTCGGAAATTCTTAAGTAGGATGATTTAGAATCTCCTTATTTAAATGGATTGGGACGCCTCTTCATTTAAATAAAGAAATTGTAAATCACCGAACCATAAGTTTATGAGACCTTACTTACATAAATTTGGACGCTTCTTTATGTAAGTAATGTGTTATAAATAAGTGGGCTTAATTGTAGCCGATACGACTCCTTAACCAGAACCTTAGACGAATCAGAGTAAACACCACTATATTAGAGATCCTGAATTCTCTTAGACACACCGTAAGTAGTTAACAGCAACTAAACTTCGGGACGAACTTCTCCTTAAGGGGTAGAGACTGTAACAATTCGCAATTTCAGGTTAATTACTATTCCCAGAAAATTTTACTATTCACTTTTACTATTCATTTTTCCCGAAATTTTCCAGAAATTTGATTTTTGTTTCTTGGCCTCGAGTGATAAATCATTTCTATGGCAAATTAAAAGTTTGACATTCAGCAGATCATTTTCGTGAAAGTTATTAAGGAATTACACGTTTTAGGGTAAAACGTCATTCAAAAATTCTACGCACAACGAAACTCGACCGCGTTAAGTGACCCCGCATCAGAAAAATGTTTGACACACTCATGATTTATTTGAGAATTAATCATGACTGTGAAAAACATGACCAAAATAAGCCTCGGCCGTGAAAAACTTGAATTTTCAGTTTTAAGCTTTTTTACTCAGCCGTAACCTTAGCCTATACCTACACCGCATTTCTAAGACAATTTGAGTTTTCAAGTTATTAGAATAAGTCAACATATTTTTCCCTCCTCCTTTGACCAAAAATCATTCCTTGATTTTATAAATCATTCCTTGATTTTTAGGCTTACGGTTTTAAGTTTAAAGACATTAAATACCAACCGACACTAGACAGAGCCCAGCCTAGACATTATAAGCCATTTTAAGTCATTAGTATCCTATTAGAAAAGTTACATTTTACTTTTCTCAATTTTACGCAACTTTCGTACGTTTTACGTATTACGCGTTTTAGACCCGTGTTTCCAGTTTTAGCAGGGTTTGAGCACCCTAATAGAACCTACCACTCATTTTATATTTTATTATGGAGTATATTGATAAGTTCTAGCATATTTATAAGTTTCATATTTTTAGGATACCTGGTTTTACGTTTCGTGACTTAACAACTTACGGTTAGCAATTTACGAAGTCAAAACTAGTTACATAAGCTTGGATAATATCATCAAAAGTCCACACTTGCTCCCCAAGCCTTATGAACCGCCATATAGGGGGGGGATTCACACTTGTGGCATGATCTCATGACTTTAGCCATTAGATCAATACTTATTTACAACTTGGTCACCAAGTTTAGGTAACTTTCCTAGTTATTTCCTAACCTCCTCTTCATAGTATAAATAGCAAGCTCATGTCTTCCTTTCTTCACCACCAAAATGCCAGACTATTAAATCCTAGCACCATGATCCTTTGATCTTCAATATACAAGTTACACTACAAAGTTCAAAGTCTTAGTATTCTCTACCTAGTTCTTAAGTTTGTTTGGTGATTCCATGGTTGAATTAGGAGCTACACAAGGTTACTAGGGCTGAAGTTAAATGGTTTTCACAAGGGTTAGATCAAGGCTAGCAAGGGTTTCAAGAGTTATGGTGAAGGGTTTGCAAGCATAGGTTTAGTGTCCTAGTTCATACTTGACTTCCTTTCTTAAGAGAAAGCCAAAAGTTGTAAGAAACCCTTATACACTTTCTTGCTCAATATCATTTTTATGCTTATTATGTTTCTTTCATGCTATATATGGTCTTTGTATTGTGTTCATGATGTATAACAACTAGTAAAACAAGTTATGTATATATATGTTAACTTATGGTATTTAAACAAGTAAACTAGTGACTTTTATGGAGAACCACGACCAAAATAGTACAACTATGATATTTGACACTTACTTACTTTTAAAGAGGACTTAACAAGGAAAACATAGCAATTTTAATCACCCAAAACGAGTACCCGAGTCAAAAGATACGGCCAAAAGAAGTTAGCAAAACCAAAACGCCGAAACTGCCGATACCTACTGTTTTGCATTCTGCCATTTTGAAAGTCACCCTTCTGGTCCGATTCATCAAAAAGTTAAAACACGAAAGTTGTCCGGAACGACATTTTCGTTCAGGTACAAAGAAGCTCGAGCCCTGAAAATGCTTTCCGAGTGATATTTTCTTCAAATTCTTAACAGCCCATTTTTAGACCAAATTTACTATATAATGATTATAATTAGATGAGACCAAGAGGTCTAATGACCTAAAGCCAAGACCACAACCATGGCTAAAGCCAAGGTTGAGTCTCAAGACCATGGTAACAATAACCAAGGTCACGGCAAAGCCACGGCTAAAGACCATATAACTTTTAAAGATCAAAACTTATATATATGTTATCAAATACTACAATAGTAGGGAGCCTCATGTGAGGAGTTCATTAAGTAAGCCGTCGAGATGAGTTGTGAATTTACGAATTAAAGTGTCCTGGCTCCTCGAACGTTTACTCCATGACTTCTGAATTATGTCGGCCCGAACGGTAGTTAGAGATATACAACCTATACATGTTTCATAAACCATTTATATTCAAAGACTTACACTATATACTAAGTACTACATCATGAACTATATGCAAGACATATATAGGCAATTCTTCGTATTCTTAGACGTTACTCCAAACCTAAGTCGCAACGTTCTATTATAGGCTGCTCTTAGAGACTTTCGCGATTCGACTACCACTATCATTTCTCATTACATAAGCTTAAGGTGAGTCATAGCCCCTACTCTTTTCATACTTGTTTTAAACTCTTTTGGGGAGATACATGCTTAAACTACTTGCTTTCTCTTTTACTAAATACAATTTTACTCATATGCTATGCTATACTTTTATACTCTTAAACATGATGTGTAGTTTTATTACGATATGTGCCTTAATGTGTTAAACCTATTCTATGCGCTATATTCTTTAACTACTGTTTAACTCCTGGATGGAGCCGATGGAGAGGTATTGATAGTACTATCGGGCTGACGCCCCCACCATTGCCATATATTCCTGGCCTTGGGTGAATATAATCCAGCTTTGAAGCATTTGTGCTTATTCTTGTCAAGAGGTTCAGTAGGCAGTGATACTTTACATTAAGCGTGCATATATCGTATACACATATATCGAAATCATACTATATGTTAGCAGTGGGTAATAGAATACTAATGACTTAAAATGGCTTATAATGTCTAGGCTGGGCTCTGTCTAGTGTCGGTTGGTATTTAATGTCTTTAAACTTAAAACCGTAAGCCTAAAAATCAAGGAATGACTTATAAAATCAAGGAATGATTTTTGGTCAAAGAAGGAGGGAAAAATGAATAGTAAAAGTGAATAGTAAAAGTGAATAGTAAAATTTTCCGGGAATAGTAATTAATCTGAAAATGCGAATTGTTACAGTCTCTACCCCTTAAGGAGAACTTCGTCCCGAAGTTCAGTTGATGTTAACTACTTACGGTGTGTCTAAGAGAATTTGGGGTTTCAGGATCTCTAAAATAGTGGTGTTTACTCTGATTCATCTAAGGTTCTGGTTAAAGAGTTGTATCGGCTACAATTAAGCCCACTTATTTATAACTCTTTACTTACATAAAGAAGCGTCCAAATTTATGTAAGTAAGGGATCATAAACTTATGGTTCGGTGATTTACAATTTCTTTATTTAAATGAAGAGGCGTCCCAATCCATTTAAATAAGGAGATTCTAAATCATCCTACTTAAGAATTTCCGACACAAAATCCGCTCTCTGAGGCAGATAGTAAGATAATCAAGTCATCAAATCCCTAAAGCTAAGCAATAATAGTATTTAACTCAAATCCTGTGTCTCATCAAACAAGAACTGTCACAAGATCAAGTTAAATAATTAGTTATTACTGAGCTCCATGTTTTTAATGACTCGGCTAATCTCTGGGTTCCTTATAATACTAAAGTCACATCATCTAACAGCGTGGAACTAAACCAACAACTACCAAAAAGCGTATGTGTATGTAGTGTGTGTAAGGCAAATAAAGAGGAGAGTCTTAACGTATATAGCAGTTATAGTCTAGGCACTAAATGCAACCTAGTTCTCTATAACCAAGGCTCTGATACCAATCTGTAACACCCCCAAAATACCGCAGCGGAAGACTGTGTCACTGAGGGTGCTACTTCATAATACAAAGTACAAGTTATAGAAAACGAACTCTAAATGAGACGTTTTGAAAAGTTACCATTCGATTAATGAATTCAAAGTTAAAAACATGAGATTCCAAAGTATGATACATAAATGTATACAAAATGTTTTGAATGGTAAATTATAAAAGCGTAAGTCTTCATAATATGCAGCTTGACTCTAAGTTCCACGCACTAGCTATCGCCTTACTAACCTGAGATAAACATGCTAAAGTGTCAACACAATGGTTGGTGAGTTCATAGAGTTTGTCTTAAAACAGTTGAAAAGCCTTAAAAGAATATTCGCACAGCAAAGGCATCGTGAATCCACTCAGTTGCAAGTCCCACCATAAGAGACTTGTAACCTGTGTGTTCACAACCCACTGCTAAAAATATAGTATAATAAAGACATATATAAGTTCATCAAAACAGTTAAGCAATTAGTCGTGAGTCTACACTTCATCTCCGAAGACCTCACGTTTATAATGTATCCAACATTCGCAAATGTTAGGATGTATCAAAGCCTCAATGGTCATCCAACAACTTAATTTGGAGCCATCGGAAGTCTCAATGGTCATCCAGCAACTTAATCTGGAGCCACAGGCAGTCTCAATGGTCATCCAGCAACTTAATCTGGAGCCACTGGAAGTAGCACAATTTAGTATAATGCAGTTAAGTATAACACAGTCATGTATGTATGAAATCAAGTATAATGCAATCAAGTATAAGACAATCAAGTATAAAACAATCAAGTATAAATGTTTTGAGTATTTGTACAAGTAAGCAAGTAGTTGTGCATGTATCTCCCACAAAGAGTTAAAACAAGTATGAAAAAGTAGGGGCTATGACTCACCTTAAGTCTATGTAATTAGAAATGAAAGTGGTAGTCGAATCGTGAAAGTCTCTAAGAGCAGCCTATAATAGAACGTTGCGACTTAGGTTTGGAGTAACGTCTAAGGATACGAAGAATTGCCTATATATGTCTTGCATAATGTTCATGATGTAGTACTTAGTATATAGTGTAAGTCGTTGAATATAAGTGGCTTATGAAACATGTATAGGTTGTATATCTCTTACTACCGTTCGGGCCGACATAATTCAGAAGTCATGGAGTAAACGTTCGAGGAGCCAGGACACTTTAATTCGTAAATCCACAACTCATCTCGACGGCTTACTTAATGAACTCCTCACATGAGGCTCCCTACTATTGTAGTATTTGATAACATATATATATAAGTTTTGATCTTTAAAAGTTATATGGTCTTTAGCCGTGGCTTTGCCGTGACCTTGGTCATTGTTACCATGGTCTTGAGACTCAACCTTGGCTTTAGCCATGGTTGTGGTCTTGGCTTTAGGTCATTAGACCTCTTGGTCTTAGTAAATCATAACTATTATATAGTGACTTTGGTCTAAAAATGGGCTGTTAAGAATTTGAAGAAAATATCACTCGGAAAGCGTTTTCAGGGCTCGAGCTTCTTTGCACCTAAACGAAAACGGCGTTCCGGACAACTTTCGTGTTTTAACGTTTTGATGAATCGGACCAGAAGGGTGACTTTCAAAATGGCAGAATGCAAAACAGTAGGTATCGGCAGTTTCGGCGTTTTGGTTTTGCTAACTTCTTTTGGCCGTATCTTTTGACTCGTGTACTCGTTTTGGGTGATTCAAATTGCTATGTTTTCCTTGTGAAGTCCTCTTTAACATTAAGTAAGTGTCAAATATTATAGTTATACTATTTTGGTCGTGGTTCTCCATAAAAGTCACTAGTTTACTTGTTTAAATATCATAAGTTAACATATATATACATAACTTGTTTTACCAATTTTTATATATCATGAACATAATAACAAGACAATATATAGCATGAAAGAAACATAATAAGCATGAAAATGATATTGAGCAAGAAATTTTAATAGGGTTTGCTTACAACTTTTGGCTTTGTAAGGAAAGGAAGTCAAGTATGGAACTAGGACACTAAACCTATGCTTGCAAACCCTTCACCATAACTCTTGTAACCCTTGCTAGCCTTGATATAGACCTTGTGAAAATCATTTAACTTCAGCCCTAGTAACCTTGTGTAGCTCCTAAATCAACCATGGAATCACCAAACAAACTTGAGAACTAGGTAGAGAATACTAAGACCTTGAACTCTTATGTGTAACTTATAGTTTGAAGATCAAAGGATCATGGTGCTAGGGATTTGTTGTGTGTCGTTTTTATTGATGAAGAAAGAAAGGATAATGAGTTTTCTAAGTCATGTGTGATCATTTATATAGGCTAGGATGAGGAGGTTAGGAAAGTGCCTAAACTTGGTGACCAAGTTGTAAATAAGTATGATCTAATGGCTAAAGTCATGAGATGAAGCCACAAGTGTGAATCCCCCCCCCCCCTAAATGGCGGTTCATAAGGGATAAGGGTGACTAGATGATGACTCTTGGTGCTATCTTGCTTAGTTTGTGCATTATGACTCCGTAAAATGCTAACCGTAAGTTATTAAGTCACGAAACGTAAAACCGGGTATCCTAAAAATATGAAACTTATAAATATGTTAGAACTTATCAATATACTCCATAATAAAATATAAAATGAGTGGTAGGTTCTATTGGGGTGCTCAAACCCTGCTAAAACTGGAAACACGGGTCTAAAACGCGTAATACGTAAAACGTACGAAAGTTGCGTAAAATTTAGAAAAGTAAAATGTAACTTTTCTAATAGAATACTAATGACTTAAAATGGCTTATAATGTCTAGGCTGGGCTCTGTCTAGTGTCGGTTGGTATTTAATGTCTTTAAACTTAAAATCGTAAGCCTAAAAATCAAGGAATGACTTATAAAATCAAGGAATGATTTTTGGTCAAATGAGGAGGGAAAATGAATAGTAAAAGTGAATAGTAAAATTTTCCGGGAATAGTAATTAATCTGAAAATGCGAATTGTTACATCATCTTTGTTTATAGATGCACCGATTTTAAGAGTTTATTAACATGATTCATTGTATAGGATAGTTATTTTGAAATGAAATTGAGAAATAAATACATGAAAAAACATGTTACAAAAAACTACACACCAAGTGTTTGATAAAATGTCTGAATGAGATTTTATAACCACGAAGCATTAAATTTCCACTGTTATGCTCTAATTATTGTGAATAGATTTTAGTTACACTTTGATGCCCTAATTAAGTTAGGCAATAGGATTTTAGATTTGGATGAAAGCACTCGCTAAGACAATTGACATCAGGTTTGTTGCTACTGTATGTATAACCACGTCACCATAACATGTGCTATGACATTAGGTTACATGTTTTAGCTATTATATACATACAATAGCAAAAACTTGTCAATTTTTTGAAATTCATTGTTTTTAAAAACACTATTTGCAATACACCGAGTCCTTGCACTCGCACTCCCGAAAGCTGATACAGCCAAAGCGGGTTTTTTAGTATTAGATTTATACTGAAAACGAACAAGTCCGTTAGGAAACACGAAGATATCACTAGTTTCAAGTGTCTCATTTGTAAAGTGTATTTTTTCTATCAACAAATCCAACTTGTAATGAACCATGGATCACAAATAGAAGCTCACTGGCACGAGGGTGGATGTGAAGCGGATTAAGAGAGCCAGCAAAAACTCAAGAATATCATAGGAAACACTTTGACCAAGGAGACCCAAGAACTCATTTAAGGTATCTTTTACGACTGTAAAATTTGTTGGGTAGGTGGCATAAACTGTTGATCACAACCAAAAGAATGAATTTGTGGTTAGAATTTGTTAGCACTTAGCATTGACTATATTTCCCCTTATTATACTTAAGATTATAAATATATATCATATTGAGGTTTGCTATTTGTACACCTCCAACACCTGGTGGAAACTCTGGTTATAAAAAAGTAATGTATCATGTTTGGTGATGTATCTGATCCCTGTAACGTTTAATATTTTAGGCAAAAGATAAGGATGGTAAAGGTCCATATATTTAGCTAGTATACATGCATGTTTATAATAGTCATTGCTTTTCATGATAACTAATCTATGTATTTGAAAATTCAAATCTAGCTTTTTTAATTAGAATTAGTGCCAGCATCTTACGCGATGTCCTATATCAACTTAGATTATTGTCAAATTTCAAATGGAAAGTTATTTGTCTAAGTATTAGAAGTCAAATTAGGACACATGATATGGAATAGCGTTCTTTGACAAATTTGACCTTTTTCTCAGCAACTAATTTAAATAAGATATTTGAATTAGTTGAAATAGGCTTCATATTCACACTTGTTTCTGTGCAGGTGCTTGTTAATCAACCGAAAGGTGTTGCCCTAGCTATACATAATTCAATATCAGAGTTGAGTGAGAAGTGAACAATATCTCCACCAATCTTGCTCAAATGACAAATTACCATGGAAGATCTACCTCACTTGTATGACAAAGCACCGTAAGGACTATGGTAGTTGTGTTGTACCTTATTTGCTTTTTTTCTTAATGATTAGAAAATATTTTAAATGCTCGTTCGAGTACTAAACTGCACATTTGATGTCTGAGTATCAGAAGTCAAATCAGGACACATCAGATAGAGCTTCGTTTGATTTATATATGAAATTCATACACTTGACCAAATGGATGCACTAAAGTTCATCAAATAGATGCAGCAAAGTTGCATCATATTTTATCATGTTTCCCTTTTGTGCGTAATTGTTGTATTTTACGAATGTTTTCTACAAATGCATATAGTTTACTGATATTGTACTTTTATGTTTGACAGTGTCTGGAGTGGATGCTAAAGTGCATAACCTAATACAGAACATGGAACGTTCATACATAAAAGTTATCCCACTTTTGAAACCGACGCAAAGGCATTGGTTTTGAATAAGTGTAACACTAAAAGTAGATAATACTATTTATATCTTGTGTTGTAAACTCCCTATAAGAATATATACAATCTGTATAGATATTTATATTTGTGGTTTTAATATAATTTTGTTTCTTTATCCCGTTCATTGCTATGGAATGTTGTTATCAGTGGATGATGTAACAGGTAGTATCTCAGTAGTCTTTCTTTGAAGGCTCGTCAACTTGAATCTTTTCTTGGTGGTTAACCATGTTTGTCTTATCGTTGTTTGGAGCTGCCTTTTAAGTCAATTTCATGAACCTAAAAGTATTGTACTTGTTTTGCTTTAATGATACAAACGGATTCTCTAAGGACATCAAACGGATGCACTAAAGTTCCTCGTACAGATGCACTAAAGTGCCTCAAACAGATGTACTAAAGTATTATATGAGAATGAACACATCCATTAATGTAAATGATAAACAAATGCGTTTACCGAATGTAATGGAGATGAATGGCTAGGGCTATATATTAAAAAAAAAAAAAAAAAAAAAAAAAAAAAAAAACATTTTGTACGGTTGGGAGTAAAAAATATAAACCTACAAATATAGTTGAACAAAAAAATATCAATGAACATACAAAGAACTAGTAAGGTAATGAGCAAATAAATCTTATTATAAACACAAAAAGTAAGCACGGGAACAAACCAAAACCAAAATACTGAAAATACTTTTGTTGTATAACTAAAACACTGGATATTAGTGTTGTTTAACGACCTATTCTAACCTATTACCTAACCCACCCAGCTCACCCATATTTCTAACCTCTAGATATTAGTGTTGTTTGTGACATTTCCAGCAACCTTTTTAGATGTTGGTTCGAGCAACAACTGGGCTGGACTTTCAGATAAGTTTGCTAGTCGGCCTCTAATGTCACCATAACGACTCTTTATCAACTCCTCGAGTTCCACATCACTTAACCTTTGACCAATTTCTTTGACCTCAAAATGGAAAGTAGCCACAATTCCATCCAAAGAACAAGTAAATAGTGAATACCCATCTGGTACCTGAAAATTAGATTTAGAACAATTATATATATCACAAAATATGAAAATAATAATAAAAAACTGAAGTTATTTTAGGTGAGTTATAAATTTACCAAGATAAGTTGACAACGCTTTGAGTAAAGAAATGTTTAGTAACAAAAAGAGAGCGAGCACTTGCAGTAGTCCAGACAGTAATGGTCTGGTCTTGAATTCCAATAGCAATAACATTGTACGGTTGGGATTTGTGTCCACTATTCTGTATGATTCCATTAATCGCTCACCCTGCAGAACCATCTTTCGATTGCTGGCTATTTGTCGGGTTCCTTCTAAACATAGAATGATTAAACTTTACCACAATAATAGGAACGTTGTGCCGTAAAAAGTCAAATGTAGCTGTCCAGTCCCCCTCGTTCTAGAACAGGTGCTGAATGTCTTGGCTTTTGAAAACCGTGGGTCATAGTTATAAAGTGGCCGCAAGGAGATCACCCGAGCCGCCTAAAGAAAGTAGATCCAATCTGCAGGAGACAATTAAAAAGTCCAAATAAATAAGATGTAAGTACAGTATCATATAAGAAAATAATAATACAGTAAACAAGTTGATTTAGATTATGTTCATCTTTAATGGGTCAACCCAGTTAACAAAATAATAGCTTAAAAAGAAAATTTTGTTTACATGATATCCATTCATAAGAAGCTTTATATTTTGCTCAGAGCATACAACCTTCTTTGTATCATCGTTCATTCTCTCTTTACAGTATCAAACTCTTCCTTCATTACGAGCAACTGCCTTCTGTGTAGCAAATTAAATGGTGAGTTGATAGTGAACATAATCTTAATGAACAAGGCTTTTAATTAGCAATTACCTCATCAAACTACATGCCAATTTTTCCTAATTGTTTAGAGATACCGAAGAAAAGATCAATTTCCAAACAGATGCACTAAACATGTCCAAACAGATGCACTAAACATGCAAATGGATGCACTAATATGTCCAAACAGATGCACTAAACATGCAAATGGATGCCTTAATAAGTCCAGCATGCAAATGGATGCATTAAATCTCAAAGATACAAACTTTACGTGTTTAAAATATAACACAAATTCTAAAATATTCATCCAAATCAGTATACGGTTAATGAATATTTAATGGTAATACAACACCTAGCGACAAGCCAACAAATAACATATAGAACCAATGTAAATAATAATTCAAACCAAATAAGCCCCGTAAACCACATAATACGAAACCGGATAAGATCAAACATTCAATGATCACAACTTTTAAGCAATACTAAACTATATTCCAACAATCATTAAAAAAACATCAACATGAATAATCTCAGCAACACTCTCATTCCTACACCCCAAACCTTGGAAAACGGGGTCATAAACCTCAAAGATATTAAACAGTAATTATAGCAGCAATCAACAAGTAACATATTAAACTAAAATAAAGCCTGTAAATCACATAACACAAAACCACATAGCATCAAAACATTCAAAGATCACAACTTTTAAACAAAACTTACAAAATGTTAAAAAAAAAAAAAAGCATCAACCTGAATAAGCAATACTCTTCTGCCTACTCCTTAACCCTAACCCCGGCAACCCTATAAGCCCGTTTCCGCCCCACTCGGCCCCACAACCACCACCACCTAAAACCTTCCCATTCACCTTCCTCCTTTCCCCAATAGCACTCCCCCCCCCCCCCCCCACTTCCACAACCACCCCCTAACCGCTGCGAATCATTACTCACTAATGCTCTAATCATTACTCACTGATGCACTAATCATACATTCAAACTCACTAATGCCCTAATCATCACTCACTGATGCTCTAATCATTACTCACTGATGCTCTAATCATTACTCACTGATGCCCTACTCATACACTCATACTCACGGATGCCCTAATCATTACTCACTGATGCTCTAGTCATTACTCACTGATGCACTAATCATACATTCATACTCACTGATGCTCTAATCATTACTCACTGATGCACTAATCATACATTCATACTAACTGATGCCCTAATCATTACTCACTGATGCTCTAATCATTACTCACTGATGCCCTAATCATTACTCACTAATGCTCTAGTCATTACTCACTGATGCACTAATCATACATTCATACTCACTGATGCTCTAATCATTACTCACTGATGCACTAATCATACATTCATACTAACTGATGCCCTAATCATTACTCACTGATGCACTAATCATACATTCATACTCACTGATGCCCTAATCATTACTCATTGATGCTCTAATCATTACTCATTGATGCAATAATCATACATTCACACTCACTGATGTCCTAATCATTGCTTACTGATGCACTAATCATACATTCATACTCACTGATGCCATAATCATTACTCAGTGATGCTCTAATCATTACTCATTGATGAACTAATCATACTCACTAATGTTCTAATATGTTCAGTTATGCACCAAACATACAAACATTTAACCTGATGCGGCAACCACTAACACTGATGCCCAAATCATACTCACTGATGCTCTAATATGTTCAACGATGCACTAAACATATTTTGATGCACTAATCACATAAACACATGCCGTAACAAGTCATTTGATGCCCTAATCATACACACTTGATGCGCTAACGTTTCGCGATGCTCTAATATAACAAAAATATGCACTAAATTAAATTTCTTATAATCTAATCATATACACTTGTTTACATAATGTTTATACTAATGCACTTATTCATAGAAAAAAATGCTATAACATATTATTTACTCCGATGCACTAAAGTATAATTTTATACATTATTCATTAAATGATGCACTAAAATAACCAAAAAAAAGTCTGTAATTAAAACTAACAGTTTTCGGATATCTCTGGTTTGATTTCAATTTTCTTCTAGTGTTCGACGGATGTACGACGGCAATGATTGAGTGGTGGAGATGATGCCGGAAATGATGACAGTGGAGATGATGACGGTGGAGTGGTGGAGATGATGACAGAAATGATGATGGTGGCGATGGAGATGGTGAGAAGCGATTGGTGATGTATTTGTTGAGTGTTTTGTATATGATGTATCAGAGTATGTGGTGGTGTGACGGTGACGGCGGCGATGGTAGTGGTGACGGCGTTGATGGTGACGGTGTTTGGATCGGTGTGTTTGTTTGGGTAAGGCCTGTATGTTGTATCTAGATTAAAAAAGACCGGTCCTTCTTTTTTTTAGTCTTTTTTTTATTTTTTACCCTAAACTTTCAATTGTTATCAAATTATACCCTATAACTTTTTTTTCACTTTTCTATATAGTTATACTTTTCTCTAGAACCCTACCTTATATATATATATATATATATATATATATATATATATATATATATATATATATATGGAAGGGATCCAGTAAGAAGAAAAACTAAAATAGGAAGAATAAGAAAAATTTCTAGCCACACATTTCAAATAGGAGGGAGAATTTTAAGAGGAGATGCATCTATTTTTATAGGTGCATCTGAAATAAGTGATTGTGGTTTCTTCTTATCATTCTTATTTTAATTTTTCTTCTTATTTGATCCTAACTCTATATATATATATATATATATATATATATATATATATATATATATATATATATATATATATATATATATAGTAATGAACTATTTGAAAAGGTCAAAAGGATGTACTTCCATGGTCATTTGAATCCCTTGTTATTGTAAATGTAAAGTTTGACTTGAACGATCTAAAATATGATCTCTTTATTGCTAGGGGGTTTACGATAGGCCAGCCCAATTATGAAAGTCCAATCTAGAGTGTGATTTATCACATGTTTTAATGTTTTGGCAAACCCAAAATAACCAAGAAAAAAAATTTTGTATTGCCACAGATCTAATAATGGTCATCACTTTTAGGGATGATTTAAGATTTATGCAAAAAGTTTGTTGTAAAAGTTATATAAAACCCATCCTCTCATGGATGATTAATGAAAAGTGTTGCAAAAACAATCATGTGAAATGGATGACAAACTTTCAAAATACAATTTATTTAATGACAATATTTATAAGGTATAAGACCAGAGCTTTAAAACTTTATAAGCTGTTAATTTTTTTTTTTTTTTTTTTTGAAATAAAACTTTATATTAACCAAACTAAGAACGGCACATATCGCTCCTCGATAATGAGGTGAGTTCAGAGGGAAATAAAACATCCCACAAAATACATTGATTCGAAGAAAATGCTACTTGAGAAGTCCAATGAGCAGGTTGATTGTTTACTCAACTAGTCCAAGAAAAGCCAAGTTGCAGGTTCTTCGACCATGTACGAATATCATCCATAAGAGCACCTAGACAAGCAGAAAAAAAGATGGTATATGTGGTGAAGTTAAGTTAGAACTCGGAGGGGTGTCAGTTTGATTTGGATCACAAAGTATCATTTATCTATTGATATTTTATACTGAGTAAGTGGTTTTAGAAACATGTAATTGTAGACTTAGGGCTCACTAGGTTTAGGGTTCAAGATTGCTTGTTCACAAAGCTATGTATTTATTATAAATACATATGCAATCTCATTTATGTAATAAAAAAAACCACGTCAATGAATATATTTTTGCTATTTTACATGGTATCCGAGCTTTAGGTAATATCCATTTATCAAATTTATCATCCTCCGGTCATCGGCTATTCGCCGGTGATTGGGAGGGATCCTAGTTATTTTCCTTTTGTCTTTATTTCTATTAGAATTTTTTTTTTCATATTCAATGCATAAACCATAAACTCTAGCCGTAAAAAAAAATGATAAAGAGGCATAACTAAATGGACCTAAAAGTGAACCTAACGCATTGATGACTTGTACATTTATGCAATGTACAAGTCATTAATGCGTTAGGTCCCATTTAAATGGACCTAATTAGGCCCCTCTATTATCACTCAAAAAAAATGTGTTGAGTTACCTTCAACCAACCATATTTTTTTTCTTCCTCATCAGATTGTTTTAGTTGTTGAAGATCATTGTCGTTTTCGCAAATAGTTGGTCGCAAAATTGCCGCTCCTACCTAAAGGCAAAAGCAATCCATGCCGTAAAAAAATAATAATAATAATTAAAAAAAAAAAAAAAAAAAAAGAAGTCGTAAGCAATAATCAACTATGCCACTAAATATAATCATGTCTCCGTTCAACCAAACAACAAAGAAGATGATAGAAGAAAAAAAGAAGTGGCTTTCAACATATGTTTCAGTTTGTCCATTCGGAAGCCTCTCGTTCAAACTGCAGAGGAGTGTTAGATGACTAAGTTGCTTGGTCCAAACCTAATTGTAGGCTTAGGGCTCACTAGGTTTAGGGTTTAAGATTGCTTGTTCACAAAGCTATATATTTATTATAAATAAATATTCAATCTCATTTATGTAATGAAAAAAACCACATCAATAAATATATTTTTAATATTTTATAGTAATATCTTTGTTTCGAGATTAAATATCGTGCTAATTCACAAATCTATAATTTCGTAATGTTTATAATTTTTTTATAAAATTTTATTAACATTTTAATACTTACATAATTCTAATACCATGGATGCAAAAGGTTTTATATATTTTTTTCATTACGTGTTAATAGCGATTAATATTTTATATAGATTATTTATTATTTTTTTTTGGAACAAATAATTTGACTTTGTTTAACTATTAATATCATGTTCTCTATATTATGCATCTTTGGTGGCACATAATGACCCTTGAAAAAATATGTGTGGTTGTTCTCGTCTATTTATTTTCATCCACAGTAACCCATGAGATTGTGTCTTTATTTTTATATTTATATTCCTTTTAATAATAATTTGAAATGTATTTAATTTTAAACACTTGCGCGAGTTAAAATTATAAAAAGAAATAACATGAACCATTATTGAATACGGATAGTTAAATAATAATATTTTTCTGGATATCGTTACTCAATTTCATAAAAATTAATAACATGAATTGTTAGTATATGTGTATTCTTTTACATGACATAGTAACTCGTGTTTGTGGTTTTTTTTTTTTTTTTTTTTTTTTTTTTTGTATATATAGTTCCATGCAAATATATCAATTTAATATATATTGATAATAATATTTATAAATAACAACAACATATATATTACTAGCTTATAAGACCCGTGGAATCCACGGGTTTTTAGAAGAGATAGTGCAAAACAATGAAGAATTAGTGTCTAAACAAAATAAGGTAAAGAACACAAGTAAACCGGCTGAATATTTGATTTGAAAGGAATATGAAGTAATAAGCCAATGATAATATAGAGTACAATGTTTGCAACTAATAATGTAACAAACATCCGTGCACGTGAGCTCCAATCTTGACTGATGAGGCGAAAAATGAACCACTTTTAGGGGGTCATTTAAGCCCGAAATTGAATTTATTTGATCAAATATTGCCCTAAATCGTTCCTTTTGTGATTTTAGGTACTTTGGGAGAGAAATCTGGAAAAAGAAGCAATTCGGACGTTTTTGGAGCATAAAAGTGAAGAAAACGCCAAAGTCTTAATTTTCCTTGCTGGGAACAGTAGGTGACGGCGTCAAGAAGAAAATCTTGACGGCGTCAAGAGTAAATTGCATGACGGCCCAGTACAGATTTGACGGCGTCACAAGGTAGGGCGTCAAGAGGAAAATGCATGACGGCCTGAAAACACATAACACTTGACGGCGTCAGATCTGGATCAAGGCAGTCCGAGGAGTATTTTGGCGGCGAGATGACGGCGTCACAAATTTGTTCTTGACGCCGTCAGACCCTATTTCCTATATATAGTTTTGTAATTTTCACATTAAAAAGTGAGAAGTTTTGGAGAAACCCTAAGTACGAACTTGGTACGAATTTTACAGGTTTTTCAAGGCTTCTTAGCCCTTGATCCCTTTCATGTGTAATTGAGATAAGTATTCTTCTAATTCAATCAATATGTCTATGTGTTGGTTGTCTATATCTTGTTCTTGTCTTAATTCCATCATGCTAGGCTAGATCTATCTTGTGTTTGCTTGGATCTAATGAAACCTAGATGTTAATTATGTATTGATTACTTGTTTATGGTTGTTTTGGATGAATGATTTCGATGTTAGGCTTAAGAAAACTGGCAGATCTCCAAATGGTAACATGCTTGAACGTCTTAGGAAACATGAACTGATGTGCACTAGGTTTTATTGGTTGTATTTAACGCATGAGCCACTGTTTACAATCCCTATGGTTGTGCCGGGCATGGCACAGGAGGAGATAAGAGCTCATAGGATTGGGGAATTAAGTGCGCCACCCCATGAATGGTATTAAGGAATACAATCCGTCATCCACGCAACTATAACAAGTAATTAACGTGTAAAAGATATCTAGGGAGTAGTGAAGTCTAAGTAAACACAATTTCTCCACTTATTGCTCACGACCTTAGTATAATTTAGTTCATTTTCATTTTTAGTATTTTATTTTGATTGCATCTTTAGTATTGGGTTAGTTGACTAGCAACTAATTCCGCCCAAATCATTCAAACCCCGAGATTTTTACTTGCTCTCTAAAAAATATAAAAATACAAAAATAATCATCCCTCACCTTTAGAACTAGTATTTAGGTTTTCTAATCCTAGCGACACTATTCCTAGCTGAACGATCAATCCCCCGGTACTTGTCACTATACTATACTACAACGATCAGGTACACTGCCTGGTGGGGGTTGTAAGCTTCTCGAGATCCCTCGAGAGGTAAAGCCTGGTGCGATTCCCACGTATCAAGTTTTTGGCGCCGCAGCCTGGGGAATAGTTATTGTCTAGGTTAGAATTTCTTTTTATTAGGTCTACTTGCTAGATTCCTTTCTAGTAAGATTTTATTTTTATTTTTAGGTTTTCTTTAGTCTATCTTTTTCTTTGTGCCTTTGTTAGTAAATTAAAATTCATTAACTATTCCGTTGACCAATATGGAAAATGCGAATCCACCCCTTTCCCCTAGAGAAGTGGCTGTGTTACGTGAACAAATTGAGAGTGAGATTAGGGAACTTAGGGAGCTTAATAGGTTGATTAAGGTTGAGCTCGAACATGCATTTAGTGACCTAGCGACCGCCTTGTATTCAAATGAGGACCTAGGGCCTAATGACTTTGTGAATGTTGTTGAGGGACTTGAAGAGGGGGGAATAGATCCGAAGCTTAATGACTATTTTAATCTATACCCCACTAAGGAGGAGATTGCATATTATAATAATCTTATTGATAACCCGCGATCTCCTTTTACTATAATCGAACCTAAGATAAAGAGAGGCGATCCTAAGAATGCTAAGATACCATGTATGATTGGGTATAGGCACATTAACAATGCTTACATTGACTTTAAATCTCCAATCAACATTATGTCCTCAACTGTTTATAATGATATAGTGAAAACAAGACTTGAACCTAGAAAAGATCCCAAATACCCCGGTGGAGTTTGTAACTTTGTCGGGAGAGTCAAAGGTCTACATGTCTTTGTTGGTAATTTCACTTTTGTCACCAACTTTATGATTGTGGAAGATCTTGCTAATGTTATTGATTGTCGATTATCCAATGTTGTGTTTGGCAAACCGTTTGTTGAGGAGTCTAAGTTGGAATATGATGAGATAGAAGGAACGATCCGATTTGCAAGTAACACCGATAGTATCACTTATAGGATGCCTAATAGGATGAAAGAATTTCGCTTTATATCCCGGTTTGATAAGGACAACGTTGGTGCTTTTGAGGACATCAATGAAGAGGATAAGAAAAAGGGTATGGATTATGTATGAAAAAAAGGAGTCTTTATTACAAAGATTGCTTGGCCCTAGGACCAAGATATAAAGTCGATAAAGAATTTGCCCAAAAGATTATGGGGGCGGTTGAGAAAAAGGTGATTGGTTTCCACAAAGAATATTTACAATCGGAGAATGGAACCAACGATGAGGTCACGTAGTAACCCATGACCTTGAGTCTAGCTACAAGACTCGTAAATAAAGAAAAGCGCTTCTTGGGAGGCAACCCATGTTTTGTGTGATTTTATTTTGTTTGTTTGTTTGTTATTTGCTTCCGTATGCATGCTTTATTTTTATTGTTGGTATATCATGTTTCTCAATCAAATAGTGGAAATACTTTACTTTGTTGTTTTGGCCTAGTCTTAACTCCACCTAAAAGTATTTTTGCAAAAGATAAGTGTAAGGGGAAACCCCAAATATGTTTTCAAGAAACAAACCGATCATGATTCTCCACAATATTAAATGAACATATATATTCGTATTTGTTAGAGTCAAATGCTTGTATTGAGTCATAATGAAGTTTTGCAGGATTTTCCAGGAAGTAGGACCAAGTTTTTCAAGAAATTTTCCGGAAACTTAACATAAGAATTTCTGCAGGTCACTTTTGACGGCGTCAAGAATTAATTCTTGACGGCGTCACGTGTAAAAATCGGGAAATTTTACCGGTTTTGTTTTTCTAACGGAGTCTTATGGTTTTTGTGAATTATTAAGTTTTATAATCTCCAGGAGATCTGCAAACTTCATTCCACAAGCATTATATCTTATTTTGTTTTCTAGGATTTAGTAACTTATATAGGATGCCGCCGATTTTACGCGAAGTTGTCTTGTCTATTTTCTCAGGATTTACAGGTTATGTATGACAAGAAGATGATTTATATTCTAGAAGGGAAGCTTTGATTGTTCATTTTCTTGGAGGAAGATTTAACCTGGCCACCTTATTATCCATACCGAGCGAATCAGGGGAGTATTTGATTTCATTCTTTTTACTTATTTCACTTTTACATTCTTTACTTGAACATTGGGGACAATGTTCATCTTAAGTGTAAGGGGAGGGTAAAATGATGATACCTTACATATGCACTTTCGCTTGAATTTGTTTTGTTTGATGGTAGATGTGTAATAAAACTATGAGAAACACTTGTTAGTGCAATTTTAGCGCCAAATTTAAAATTTTTTACAACATTTAGGAGTGAAACTTTAGCCACAGCAAGCGTCTCATGGATAGGAGATTGTATGACTAGCACATAACCGTATATTCAAAAAAATTTTCCACCCAAATATGTGAGGTTCGCCTTTAGATTTGATAGGAAAAGCATTTACTATTAGTGCTTATGAGTGTACCGGTAGCATTTAGATTTTAGAACTTGCGTTAGTGATGCATCCCGAGACTGCTAGTGAGACTACATTCGTGTAGCAGGATTTACTACATGATAAGAGGCATTAGGATCACCCTTGTGTTAAACCCGTATTATAATTACTTGACCATTTATGTCATATTACTTGGCTAGTTAAGTTAACTAATTTTCCCACACCTTAGCGTTGTACTCATTTTTAGTACACGAAACCCCTAGTACACCCCTCCGAGCCTATCTTTTCGTTTCTAACTTTAAGCATCTTACTTAAAGGAAGAATTTGTTACACCCCACTTAAATGTACACCTAAATCGCCTTAGCCTTCCGTGTATGCACTCATTTTTAGTGCATTATTGTTATTTGTTAAACCCTAAGTTAACTATCTAATTGATTACATGGTTGCTAAGTCGAGTCATATCCTTGTACATATTGTTTTGGGACGATTGAGACTCATGGGTAAAAGTACTTATTTTATGGAGTAATGGGGAAGAACATCATTTATTACCCCCATATGTACGTTAATCTTAAAAGTGCTCCAAGTGTTTTGATTTTCTTAATTCGAGTCATTAGAATAGTTCATTGTAAAGTATGTAAAAATTCAAGTGTAAGGGGAATGTTCATTCCCTATGATGAATTATTTTGGATGGTAGGGTAAGAGTGTATGCGCAAAAAAAAATAAAAAAAAATAAAAAAAAATAAAAAAAAAACATACGGACTACCATCCCGTTTCCATTCTATGTTTATTTTATGTTTTTATTATTTTTCATTTATTAGCTTAAGTCGAGTCTAGTCTTGGCATAGCAACGCCACATTGTACATGTAATTAACCAAGATTGTTAACTCGCCACCAGTAAAACTTCCTTTATCCAACAAAACCGTGTATTTCATATCCCTACACCTAACGTTACAACCCTTTAAAAGACCTCTTTGATAGTTTATCCTAGGTGCTTACGCCATGTGGTGGAGGTTTGATCCTTTCCCAAGCCTATGTTAATCTATTTTGCTATGACAGGTAGTGAGAGATATCTTCCGTTTCCATATTGTAATTTATACTTTATTACACCCGAGAGATGTGAGTATCTAAACACTATTTGTGAGGTGCTAGTATATGACCTCCGTGCTTGTCTATTGGTCTTTAGTGGAACGATTATTTGTTGTAATTACTTTTATATTAGTGTTAAATGACCCCTAACTTGTATTTTGATTAGAATAAAAGCGCATTTGCTTGAGGACAAGCAAATCTCAAGTGTAAGGGTATATGATGAGGCGAAAAATGAACCACTTTTAGGGGGTCATTTAAGCCCGGAATTGAATTTATTTGATCAAATATTGCCCTAAATCGTTCCTTTTGTGATTTTAGGTACTTTGGGAGAGAAATCTGGAAAAGGAAGCAATTCGGACGTTTTTGGAGCATAAAAGTGAAGAAAACGCCAAAGTCTTAATTTTCCTTGCTGGGAACAGTAGGTGACGGCGTCAAGAGTAAATTGCATGACGGCCCAGTACAGATTTGACGGCGTCACAAGGTAGGGCGTCAAGAGGAAAATGCATGATGGCCTGGAAACACATAACACTTGACGGCGTCAGATCTGGATCAAGGCAGTCCGAGGAGTATTTTGGCGGCGAGATGACGGCGTCACAAATTTGTTCTTGACGCTGTCAGACCCTATTTCCTATATATAGTTTTCTAATTTTCACATTAAAAAGAGAGAAGTTTTGGAGAAACCCTAAGTACGAACTTGGTACGAATTTTACAGGTTTTTCAAGGGTTCTTAGCCCTTGATCCCTTTCATGTGTAATTGAGATAAGTATTCTTCTAATTCAATCAATATGTCTATGTGTTGGTTGTCTATATCTTGTTCTTGTCTTAATTCCATCATGCTAGGCTAGATATATCTTGTGTTTGCTTGGATCTAATGAAACCTAGATGTTAATTATGTGTTGATTACTTGTTTATGGTTGTTTTGGATGAATGATTTCGATGTTAGGCTTAAGAAAACTGGCAGATCTCCAAATGGTAACATGCTTGAACGTCTTAGGAAACATGAACTGATGTGCACTAGGTTTTATTGGTTGTATTTAACGCATGAGCCACTGTTTACAATCCCTATGGTTGTGTCGGGCATGGCATAGGAGGAGATAAGAGCTCATAGGATTGGGGAATTAAGTGCGCCACCCCATGAATGGTATTAAGGAATACAATCCGTCATCCACGCAACTATAACAAGTAATTAACGTGTAAAAGATATCTAGGGAGTAGTGAAGTCTAAGTAAACACAATTTCTCCACTTATTGCTCACAACCTTAGTATAATTTAGTTCATTTTCATTTTTAGTATTTTATTTTGATTGCATCTTTAGTATTGGGTTAGTTGACTAGCAACTAATTCCGCCCAAATCATTCAAACCCCGAGATTTTTACTTGCTTTCTAAAAAATATAAAAATACAAAAATAATCATCCCTCACCTTTAGAACTAGTATTTAGGTTTTCTAATCCTAGCGACACTATTCATAGCTGAACGATCAATCCCCCGGTACTTGTCACTATACTATACTACAACGATCAGGTACACTGCCTGGTGGGGGTTGTAAGCTTCTCGAGATCCCTCGAGAGGTAAAGCCTGGTGCGATTCCCACGTATCATTGACCAACTTTAAAAAGCAAATGCATGTAGTGGGAACTTGATGAAGTGATAAGGCCATGAGCATTTCGAGACAACCTAATAAAGTATAAAAATAGAGTGTAAGTAGAGCATTTGTGCGATTGATAAAACATGTAAAAAACAAAGGGATATAAGATGATATGAATATTCGTACATACCTCTTGAAACTTGATCATAGACCGTGAAGAACCTCTTTGTAGACTACGTTTGTAGTAGTCTTTGATAAATTACCATCTGCATCAGAAATAACAACCTTCAAACCTTTTTTGCTTTTGACACGTGAAAGAGCGACGTATAATTGTCCATGTGTAAAAACAGGACGTGGTAGATATAAACCAACTTTCGAAAGTGACTGGCCTTGGCTCTTGTTTATCGTCATGGCAAATGAAACTGACACAGGAAATTGTTTCCGCACGATCTTGAGCGGTAAACGTTTATCCGACAGCGTAATTTTCAACCTTGGAAGGATTACCGTATTCCCAAAATGTGTTCCATTGATTATTTTGGCTTGAATAGAAGTTCGTGTTAATTTAGTGACTTGAAGCCTTGTCCCATTACATAAACCTTGTGATTGATTAAGGTTTCTCAGCAACATTATTGGGACACCGACCTTCAATGCAAGCCTATGGTTTGGAACACCCGAAAATTTTAATCCGTTGATAAATTCCGGTGAAAAAATGGATTGATCTATAGCACCACCACGTTCAGTTTTATCTATGTTGTCACAACTAAGATAAACCATTTCCTCACCAGGAAAGTTCTTAAGCAAATGATCGTTAATAGTATCAACCACTTCATTCGTCGGAGCAAGAATGGACTGTTCCTGGAAATAGGACGGATCATCTATGTTATTCAAAAGGTTCGGGTAAGTGAAATCAATAACAGATTGTACCGGATCATCAGTTTCATGTATTAGAATATCTTCTGGTATATCTATCAAAACCTCCCCATCATGTGGCCCTCCAATCTCTCCATCTCCTACTTTCAATATCCAATCCACAAATTCCTTTATCTCATTTACATCTTCAGGCCGTGATCCAACAGTTAGGCACATGTTGGCAGTTAATTTTAAGACTTTGCAATGATCCCACAAGTATGATTGTTTTAAAGATGCACTTACACCTGCCTAAAATCGCCGCCAAATACTACAGTCATGTTACCAAATGGCGTATCACAAGTGTCGTACCTTTCGACAGCGAAGTTTGTTTTTGGTTAGCTAAAATTTCGTCGTCACTAAAGTCATCCAAATGGTACTCATGATCATTAGATTGATCAATAACTCTGTCATCATCTTGAGCAATTTCTTTAGCTGTAAAATCAACTAAATCATCCTTGACTTCATCTTTGTCATCATCAGTAGACTCATCAAAAAATTTCAACAAATTTTTCTTAGAAATAGAATTATGTTTATTCTTGCTTGTGCGCTTTATACACATAGGTGTTTCATCATCACATTCCTGACAAATATTTACACATGAGTCATGTGAGATGGTTGTATCACCACGTAAGTTAGTACGTAGTAGTGTTTAATAAATGTACATCTACTTAAAAAAATGTTCAAAATGTGAAATGGTAATTATCATATGTTCATACCTCATCTAAATCATGTGCAACTTCTTGTAAATCAGGATGAGAAGACACACTGCCAACATCATGGTTGTTTGTAAAGTGACCATCCTTTAGTAATCTTCGCCTTCTTTTTGTGACGGGGACAGGCTAAAATTCAAAGAAAAAATATTAGTTTATAAAAGTATAACAAAGGTTACAACATATATGATATGAAACACATACCACATCATCATCTGAAATGTCGATGACCGGTATTTTTTTTGTCTCAATGACGGGAGGGTTGGATGATTTGTTATTGCCTTCTTCATTGGTTGCATTTGGTGATTTTTTATTGGACATGGTTTGATAATATATATGTTTTTTGTTTAAGATGTATGTGATTGTATGCGATTTATAAAGCTTGATGATGATTAGCAAATTAGGAAAGGATATGTATAAACATATTTTCAAAATGAAATCGTGATATGAATATAAATTGTTTTGATTTTACTGTTTATTAAAATGATTATTTAGTTAAAACATAAAGTAGTTATTAGGAAAGGATATGAAAAATAATATATTTTAGATGTATATGTGATATGATTTCCCATTTTATGTTACTTGAGACAAACTTATTTGATACATACTTTGACTTTTAGATTGTTGATATGGTATTTAATTTTAGTATGTAATATTTGATTGATTATTGTTATGCGATAAAACATGTGATATGACTTTTAGATTGTTATGAAAGGATATGACTTTTAGATTCTTGATATGGTATTTAATTCGTATTAAAAGAATATAATTCCAATAATAGCATCAAAACCCAAGAGGAGTAAGTTATAAACCTTATTGAAAATGTTACTTGTGATTTTCTTCTTATTGACTAACATTGTAAATCTTGTTACTATTATTTCTTTGAATGTCAATGCAAAACTATATGTGCAATGATGATAATATTGTAATGGGCATTGTAAGTAAAATATCAAATGAAATGCCACTTAACATGATGAATTGTGCCTCCGAGAAGCCCTTCGATTCGCCTCCATCAAGACCACTTACTCATCTGTTTGTTTCCCATCTTCTTAGTAGCCACATTTGACTGATTCTGGAAATATAAAAGTTCAAATGTTTATAAAAGCAGTTAGAAATAAGTATAAATGTTCAAATCATTCTTTGATAAATTGGTTTCTCCAAAAGGATACATTTACAAAATTCTGAAACTATACATTTGATCTTGTACAACAACTTTTCTACAAAAAAAATTAAAAAAAAAAAATCATTATACAGGCCAACTATAGACTTTCTTGGACTTCAGTTATGTTCCATCCATTGGGCCATATGCTTATTCGACCAAGTAGAGTAACCTGCAAAATTTAAAGCTCACAAGAAAACTTGTACAGTATGCATGAAATGCCTGTTAAATAGTCATTAAGTTCAATATGCAGAATGAATAGGAATATTCCATCCAAAAAATACAATATCTAAAATCCAAATGAAACATTGTCCAAGCACCAAGTAGTGATGCATTATTCATAGCAAGACATAGTCCACACACAAAATAACTTCGAACGGCATCGCAAACGCCAGTCAAGAAAATCCAAAAACCAATATCACACAAAATAAATGTATATATGTGTGGAAATGCAACCACAGGTACGCATCATAAAAAAAACATGAAACTCATGTCGCGCCTCATTCACGGTTTCTCAACTTTGATTTGCTTATCGAGCACAAGCTTTGTCTTCTTGGTTGCACTATTTTCTTCTCCTTGAAGCAACTCATGCTGCTCCTCTACATCTGCCTTCCTCTTTTCTTGAGATGTCGTATCAGTAGATGACTGTTCCATATTTGCATTGACATTCTTTGGCCCAGCGTTGGGCGTTGTGTTTTCATCAGTCTGTGACTCCAAATCCTGCAAATAATAATAATGGATGGTTAAGGTGAATACTAATAAAAAATGGTTACATTGAATAATAATAAAAGGATGGTTTCCGAATGGAAAAAGTTGATGCAAAAAACTGTGGCATACTTGATATGATAAAAAAAAAGTAAGTATACTTACAAATGGCGTCACATCAGCAACCTTTGAACTGGTGGCTTCATTGTCAGGCTATGAACCAAAATACAAACATTGTATAAACACTTTATTTGAATTGTGCTCTGACTTGATTCTAATATAAATTTAAAGTGTATAAACAAAGGAAATTAAATTATTACCTTCCCGGGTGTAGAAGCTGAACAGACAGATTTGATCATATCAGGATCATTAGACAACCGCAGTACGTTGAAGACAGGCATTAGCTTCTCTTTGTTTTTGGCATCAATAGAAACCTTGAACACAAATGTCTTGTCAACAATCTCCATAATCTCCGGTGGGAAGAAACCATCAGACTACATAACAACAAACAAATGATTTTACAATTTAGTATACACACATTTAAAAAGAATGGAACAGTTGAAAATCAGTAATACCTTGCCATATTTTTCAACCAACTGGTATGCAGTTAGATTATTAAGAATAGCTTGCACTTCATCATTGAAAAGACAAACCGATACAGTGCCAGTTTCATCTTAAACCCTCACCTGTAAGCGGAACCTAAATAAAAAGATTATAAACACAGTAAGTTGACATAACTAAAATCGCTGAGAAAATCAATCTAATTTTGTTAATTAGTGGTGCATTTAAAGAATTTCAATAATCCAAATATGTTTATGACTATTACTATCAAGTGATTATCTATATACGATCATAACTGATTGAAATATTTACATGTCTTTTGTAGGTTGTTGGTCTAAATCAAGTGGCTTCAAAAACACTTCACTTTAATTTACCCATGCATACAAAAATTAAAGGGGTACCTCTGAATAAATTAACGTCAAGTTATGTTTACTTAAAAAATTGTAAACTCAGTGGGTTTTGATGGATGTCACTGTAGCTTTGCATTTTGAGCACCACCAGTCATTAGGACCACCATACGGTTTTGTGAGGGTATCGGATTCAAGGTCCACGATTTCTGTCGACTTGACCACCTTCTTTCTGCATGACCTGCATCAAAGATAATACCACCCTTCCTCCTCTTGGATAGCACATACACTTCCGACAATAATGGAAGGAACACCCTACATTCATGTATAACAATGTTATGTCATGTGTGAATAATGTTTTAAAGTAGGTAAATGGTGTTGATGGCTGGCATGTTTTGTTACCTGTTCAACATCCAACAGCTCTGCAATGTTTCTAAGAGGAAATTTGGTGACAAAATCATCTTTTGTCGAGTTCTTTGAAGCAGTTGAGATACGTGAAGTTGTATTCTGAGACTCCTCGGTTCCTTGAGCAGCAACCAAACTACAAATGATTTAAGATAATGGAGTTATGAAGAAACATATATTAGAATAAGATATAGGTTGAAAGAACGTCATAAAAGTTAGTTGTCAGATACATTTGCCTAAAAGCATCTACTTGTTGAAATTCCTGGCCGGGAATTGTGTCTTTGCCGTTGAAAAGGAACAACCTTGTTCCGTTAAACCCATTCTGGATGCCCATTTTGCCTGCGTATGAAGAAACATAGTTAAAAAGTATTATGCATTGTATACGCTTGAGTATACAAAATTCAAGAAACCTGACTTGACTATAATTAACAATAATATTTCACGTACCATCCCAGATTTTCATCATACCCAGGTGCAAGACTGCAATGATCTTTCCATGATCTTCGCATTTGTTCAAAAAGTCAGAGAATTCTTGAGCAAAAGTACCCCACAAGGTGCAACTTAGTTCAATGCCCCTATCAATATTAAGTTGTTAATTTCAAAGATGCATCTACTTAATGATAGTTTATATGTGCAAGTATTAAAGATATTAGAATGACTTACTCAGCATTAATAAGCGTGATGGGTTTTTTCTTCCCAGCCCTGCCATTCTTGTCATAGTTGTCAAGATCTTCACAGGCAACGACCTGGCCTATCACATCTGCATAATGTTACAAAAGTGTCATATGGTTTACATAAGAAAAGAATGTCTGACATAAACCAATGTATAAAATGCAATTTTAACAAATTTTCGGATATACATACCAAACTGGCCAACTTCCTCTGTTTTTAGACCAATAATGCTTGAAAAGGGTCGAAAGTCAAACCCATAAATTGATCCAGTAAAATCCAAACACTTTTCGATTAAAGTATTTGAAAGGAAGCTAAGACGCAGAGGTTTTGTGACGATACGAAACTTGGGTTGGATCTCCCCAAGACTATACCGCTACAGAGTGACAGCGTTGCCCACTTGTAATTGATGTTTGAAACCATTCACCAAAGCCATCCTAACCGTTGCTTGCATCCTTGTATTCTGGCGTACAAAAGGCATTGATATTATGACCGGAACAATACAACATGCAAATATAAATAACCATTAACCTTTAAAATGCAAAAACAACATTGTAAGGGAAGAAATATAAAGGGGAAAACTTGCCTGTTCATCCATAACAATCATCTCCATATTGATGACGTGTGGCTTGCTAAACATAGATTGCATCCAAGTACGAAGAATACGTACTCGTAGCTTGATGTTGTCCTTAACAGGTGATAAATCATTGATGTACCCAGAAACAAAGGTAAACATGGTTTGATTTGATATTGATCAGCGAGGTTTGTAATTGTGATGTGTACCTTTAGCCCCAAACCGATCCTCAATTTATAGCATCAAAGTTCCTACAATTACTGTTCTGATTAGTAGAAGGTTTTTAATATTTTGATTACCTTCCAAGATTAAAATCCATTTAAATATATCATAATACTAATTAAAAAAAACGGGGATTTAAACACAATTGTATATAGGGTTTTGATGATATAATATCAAAGATCCTAATTAGTTGAAAACATTTTATAAACCTAACTTACAAAGTTTTCCCCTAATTATTTTTAGGGTTTTGATCATATAATGATATAGTAAATTAAAAAAAATAACAAACACACAATTTCAATCAATCAATCAATATCAATACTAAGTTATAAAAGAATCAAAATCATTACCAAATAACAAAGGATGATTGGTGGTGTCTTTGGCTGATATCAATTTTGTTGCCGGAGAAACTCAAAGATATGATTTTAAAAAACAAATCAAAGGTTTATTTTGGGAGATAATTGTAACCGATTCCCGAATTCACATTAAATGAGAAACGCGTTGTGTCTTGAAGTGTTTAGGATGTTTTTAATGCAATGAAACAGAAGAGTTATCACAAAGACTTATTTGTTTAGAACGCTGAATCAAGATTGTACTTTACTAAAATATCAATGCCCTCTCCATCCAGACACATCAGCGCATTAAATTTTTAGACGCTTCAAAGGGTGGTACAAAAGTGCATTATATTAGAATACATAGATATATTCTTATAAAACATAAAATATAGGGCATAAAGCATATGGATATTTATTAAATTTACAAAGTTTTAAACAACGTGAAAGCTAATAAGTATATTTAAATTCATACAATCTATTTAATTTTAACATCTAAAATTTATTTATCACCTCTTATGTTTTAAGTTTTTCTTTTTATAAAATTGACGCATATGTTTTTATACACATTTTTTTTATTAAATTTAAATAAATTTGACCATATTGAAGCTAATTTTAACTTTTATTTGTTAATAGTATCGCTTAATTCAGGCACGTAAAGAGAATAGTGCACTCGTTTTTATCCAACTAAATTTTTCAATCTTCTTTTCCCACTTTTTTTGAAAATTACGGAGTAGTATTATATTAGAGATAATCCCAACTAGTAAGATCCATATTATGATCCATAATTCCGTACTAGACGAATGCCCGTGCATAGCAACAAGACTTTCTATTGGCAAATAGTTATAGTGATATTTTAGTTACACAAAATATTTAAGCAATAATAATAATAATAATAATAATAATAATAATAATAATAATAATAATAATAATAATAATAAAATAAAAAATGAAAAATTAAAGGGTATTTTTGGTATTTTAGAGGGGTACCAATAACTCATCCCATACTTTATGGCTATGTTTGGCAAAAGTAGCAGTGAGCTGTGAGCAGTATCCACAGCTCACTGCTCACCGCTCACAGCTTCATAAAAAAACATTGGAAAAATGAGTTTTCCTAAAAAATAGCAAAGCTCACAGCTCTCATACCAAACGAACACTAAAAATCAAAAAGCTCATTACTCACCGCTTATTGCCCCAAAAAGCTTTAAAAAGCTTTGCGCCAAACATAGCCTATATCTAACGGAATAAGTTTTGTAAAAAATCTTACCAATAGTATTGGTCAGTTCCCAAGTCTCGATAATTTAAGATTTTGAACTTTCGATATACCTAACACATCTGCATCTACAATTAGGGGTGTTATCGGGTCGGGTTGAATCGGATTTTATCAGGTTCTCAGGTTCGGGTCTAATCGGGTTTGGGTTATATTGTGTCGGGTTATTACGGGTTGCCTTGGCTGAAGCATCATATTTGTACTTCCTTTTTGTGTTAAGTTATGTGTAACATTATTTTTTTCTTATGTTAAGGCAAGTGCAAGAAATCTGTGGTTGCATGTTGTCTCTAATTTAATTATAACTATATTCAAAAAAATTTATTTATTTTTATTATAACAGCTCTTAGTGGTCAAATTCTTATATTATATCTTCTCATACCATTTTATATTATCTTTTCTTAGTAGTTAGTTAATCTTAAGGTATTTGTACATATATTATAGGGTATTTGTACATATATATTTTCAAGATTCATGTATGTTACTTCTATATTTTTTGGTTATGGACATTATAGTAAGCAAATAATCTATGGACACGGTTTGCATATGCCAACATTTCGATTTTAATATCAACATTTCCATTTTAATTATTTAAGTTTTCAACATTTACATTTTAATCTATACTACTTTATAATACATTTGGGACATGCTATAAATAGGAAGGCTTAAAATTCAGATTTAATATCTTGCCTATATTAGAAAGAAGTGTTTTACAAATACTAATAAATCAATACATCAATGTACTTAAAAGCCTTTAGTAGTAACATGCATTTAAAAACAAAGTTACAGCCCATTGCAAATTTCAAAACCAAAAGTAAATAGCCTGAAAATTAATTAGCCCATTTACAGCCCACTCGAAACATGACTTTATGGCTATTGAAAAATAGACTTTATGAAGTTATATAAAAGACCTGTAGTTATCCATGGTCAATACGTTACACATTGCAACCAATGTTATTAAATATAAAAAATTAAAACCTTCATAAATCTTACTCATTCAAGGTGATTAAATATGAAAAATCAAACGTCTAATTTAATATCAAAAACTAAACATCCAAAACCTTTGTCATATCTTGCCATAGCATTAGCTTCCCTCCCAAATATTAGCTTCCTTGAAATTAGCTTCCTTAACATTAGCCACTCACAGTATCAATCTAGCCCCTTTCTTGTAACACTATATAATGGCAACACACACCAAAACCTTTTGGTACCCAAACAAATAAACACGCACAACTTTCATGTGTTATAAGCTAAACATGAGCTATACCACCGTGAGCTGACCACCAGGAATGCCTCGAACTTGCTACAGTCCCTATCTCTTTCACCTACCTCAACACCTAGGGTACCCATCAAAGTTGAGTGCGAAACAACAATTGAGGTGAGCAATATGATGCTATATTTATCTATATATGTAATACCCACCCGTTGGGTTTCAAGGGTAACAATGCTTTTCCCTGAACGATTCAACGACAATATACAACATCAACATAAAAATGTTTATGTTTTGTCAAATACTAATGAGACTATTGCATTTGACGTTTTAGGTTGAAAGCGTTTTGAAACATGACCAGCAAACTTAGGATTGAGACGAGTAATCCCTGCACGAGAACGTGCGATCATGGGATGAGTAGATACAACAAGTGGAGGCGAAAGTGGTAAAAGAGGTGTTGATGCAAGAACAAGATCATTTGGTGGAGGTGGAGGTGATGCAGGGATATTGGTTGGTGTTGGTTCAGGAGCAATTGGTGTTGTGCTGATAATGGTGGAAATAAGATTGGAAGAATCTTCCAAAAAATCATATGAGGGGGTGGGTTTGGAAGGATGGGATTGAAACAGAAAAACCGTTTCATCAAAGGTAACATGGCGAGAGATGATAATTTTGTTGGTGTTAAGATCAAGACAATGATAGCCAAAATGATTGGTTGCGTGTCCCAGAAAGATTGCATGTGTGGTTCGTAGTCCTAATTTATGATTGGTATCGATATGTGGGTAACAAAGGCATCCAAAAACACGAAGAACACTATAATCAGGTGTAGCACCAAAAAGTCAGGTAAAGGGGATCTCATTATTAATGGTACAAGAAGGTAATATATTCAATAAATAAACAACTATATTAAGAGCCTCAGTCCAATAGTTTGGTGGTAAGTAGGCTTGAAACAATAAAGTACGAATAATATTATTTATGGTACGAATCATGCTTTCAGACTTTCCATTTTGTTGAGGTGTGTGAGGGCAAGAAAATCTAAATTGGATGCCATGGGTTGAAAATAATTTATGAAAGGCTGATGCGTGGGATTGCGCCTAAGCACAAGGTTTTACTTCTCAAGAGATCTTGAGAAGCTTGCAATCCCCACCAGGCGGTGTACCTGACCGATGTAGTATAGTGTAGTGGCAAGTACGGGGGATTGATCGTTCTCCACAGGGAATAGTGTCGTTAGGATCAAAACTTAATTAAACTAGGTCTAAAGGTGTGTGATGATTCTTTTTGTATTTTTATGATTTTTTAGAAAGCAAGTAAAAATCTCGGGTTTGAAAGAGTGGGCGAAATTAGTTTCTAGTCAACTAACCCAAATAACTACTAATGCAATGAAAATAAAATAACAAGAAAGTAAAATGTGGAGAAAAACAATAATGAGAGAAACGTGTTTACTTAGATTTCACTACTCCCTAGCTATCTTTTACTAGTTGATTAGTTTGTTACAATTGCATGGATGACGGTTATATTCCTTAATACCATTCATGGGGCCGTGTACGATCTTCCCCAACTTTATAAGCTTCTACCTCTTCCTATATCGAGCCGACTACTAGCTCCTAACATGGCCTCCTTAGTAGTTACTCATGCATTAAATATAACCAATTAATCGTAGTACACATCTGATTCATGTTTCTTAAGACGTTCAAGCATGTTACCAATTCAAAGTCTGCAAGTTTTCTTAAGCCTAACATCGAAATCATTCATCTAATACAATTAATAACAAACAACCAACCAATAATCAATAGCTAGGTTTCATTACATCTATGCAAACACAAAGAAAACCTAGCCTAGCATGTTAAAGTAAAGACAAGCATAAGATAGAATCAAACAACACATAAACATATTGAATGATTATTGGAAGACTTATCTTTATTAAAACATGGATGATAAAAGGGTGAAAAACCCTGTAAAATTCGACCTAGGATTTCTCCACAAGTTCTCCCAAAAGTCTCTTAAAATTCTCCTCTCTAATACACGAAAATTAGAAAACTATATATAGATTTTTAGGTGTGAAGGCGTCACGTGTTGATTTTGACGCCGTCAACTCGCCGCCAAAGAAATCCTCGTATTGCCTAGATCCAGATCTGACTCCGTCATGTGTTAATTCAGTCTTGGCCGTCACGTATGTTTTTGCTCTTAACGGCCTTGGTGACGCCGTCATGTGTAATCTCCCAAAAACATTCTGGCGCGTCTCGTTATACTTTTTATCCACCTCTTTGCCATAACGTGGCGCCGTCACATGCTATATGTGACGCCGTCAGGTACTATTTCCAGCTTGATTTGGAGACTTTGCCGTTTTCTTCACTTTTCGCTCCAAAAACATCTAAAATGCTCCATTTTCCAGATTTCTTCTCCAAATTACCTTAAATAACAAAAGGAAAGATTTAGGGCAATATTTGATCAAATAATCTCGACTTAGGGCTTAAATGACTCCCTAAAAGCGGTACACTTTTCATCTCATCAAATGCAGTATTATCAAACTCGCCACCATGATCACACTGAAACGATTTAATTTCACACTTAAACTGAGTATGAACATAACTATGAAACAACTGAAATTTAGAGAAAACATCAGATTTATTCATTAACGGATAAACCCAAACATACTGAGAGTAATGATCGAGAAACAAAACATAATACTTGAAACCAAAAAGACTCAGAATTGGGGATGTCCATAAATACGAGTGAACAATGTCAAAACAAGAAGTAACAGAACTAGACGAACTAACAAACGGAAGCTTCACATGTTTACCAAGCTGACAAGCATGACAAAGAATGGGAAGCTTCTCATTATTACAAGAAATAGAATCACTAGACACAAGACGCCGCAACACTTTACTCCCTGGATGTCCAAGTCGTTGATTCCATGTACACTGACTGGTAAGAAATGCTTAAGGAATGGGAGAAGGCTTCATAACAGGATAGAGATCACCCGTGCTATCACAACGGAGGAGTACCCGTCGAGTAAGGAAGTCCTTCACAGAAAAACCAAAAGGATCAAATTCAATAGTGCAATAATTGTCACGAACAAATTGACGCACATAAATAAAATTTTTGACAATGTGAGGAGTGATTAAAATATTATTTAAACGAAGAGGACGAAAAGGAGTAGACAAAATACTATGACCAGAGTTAGTGATGGGAATGAAACGCCTATCACCAACCGCAACAGACGGATAAATGCACTCATTAAGAATATAATGCACAGCATCATTAAGGTGAGAGCTCACACCTATATCCATATTCTAGTTGCCAGCAGCCGGTTCCTGAAGAGTGGTGGTATTAAAGGCATTTGGTAAAAGAGTCTCTTGACCCGAACCATGTGAACCTGATGGTAGTAGTTGACCCGGGTGAAAACCGGCTGGTGATGGTCCTTGCTGAACCATACCTGGACCAAACTGAACCCCAGGTTGTGAACCTGGAAACTGAACCCCCTGTGGTAGACCTTGAACCCCCTGCAACTACTGAGAACCTGCAGCAAACGGAACCCCCTGCACAACGTGAACCCCCTGTCGAAACAAACCTGTCACCCCAAACGGAACCCCCTCTGGTAGACCGTGAACTCCTTAAGCAACATTATGACCTGCCCCTGTGGTAAACCTTGAACCCCCTGTGGAAACACTTGGGCTGAATAGAGAGGCTGGGATTGGTATTGTAGTTGAGCCGGTCCATAAAAATGGTTAGTCATAGTATAAGCAACAGGAGATGTATTGGTAGTATAAGCAACAGGAGGAGTAGTTTGGCTAGGCGTAGAGGTAAACCCCAAATTAACCAACAATTATTGTAAGGTATCCATATCCGACATAGGAGATGATGAACCGGAAGTACGAGGGAGTAAAGTAGACTTACCATGAACACCATTGTGAAGATACCGACACGCTTCACCAAAACGACAATGACCTTTAGCAAAAAGAAAACAGGGTTTGTTCACCTTTTCCAAAGGATTAGACGAACGCCGAGCATTATTATTTGCTAATAGGACCATAGGAGAAGCGGATGTAGCATCCACAAGCGAGTCTTGAACCTTAGATTTCATACGCATCTCTTGCGTGGTCAATAAAGAACGAACCGTCTTGAGCTCGCGAAAGGGTTCCCTACTAGCAATAACTGTAGAAATCACATCATAGGTGTTTGGCAAGCCTTCAAGTGCGACGTAACAATATCGTCATTGCTAAGAGGAGAACCAAGACCGTTTAACACTGAAGCAATTGACTCAATTTTCTGAAAGTATGCATCAATTGTTAAGTCCCCAAGCTTCAAATTCCGTAGCTCCGCCTTTAAAGCCATAGCTCTTAGGCGTTTATTGTCTTGAAAAATCGTTGCAAGGTATACCCACGCCTCTTTGGTAGTTTGGGGATTAAGAACAACCAACAGCTTTTGAAGATTCGCTGTAAGTGTGGAAAAGAACCAAGACCGAAGAATCAAATCAACCTTTAGCCATTCCGGATCCCTGGTTGGTGGTGAAGAAGGTGTAGTAGAGGAGGACTCGGGTGGATCTACAAGATGGTCCAAGATACCATGAGGAGTAATTCATCTCATCAACATCAAGTTTGATGGGAACAAAAGTGGTTAGGTGATTCATAGCCATAAATTTATCTAATAAGGTGAGAACCGGTGCGGGGGGAGTCGTATCCGTAGTCATGGTGATGGTTTAGGGTTTAGTTATGTCGAGCAGTAGAGGAGCTTTAGTGTTAGGGTTTATAGAACCGAATGGTGTGTACTAATCGAACAGTAGCAGTAACAATCGAACAATAGCAATCAAACAGTAGTAGCAAACGAGCAGTTGGGGTTAGGGTTTATAAGCAATGGAAGCAGCAATCAAACTGTAGATTGTTTAGGTGAGTGTTAGGGTTTATGGAACAAACAATCAAATAGTAATCTTGTTGAATGAACAAACCAAACAGGAATCGGTTGAAGAAACAAACAAGTCGACAACACACAAGGTCGACAAACAAATCAAACACCCATCGACAACTCAGATGGCCGACAAACAAGTGGACAGAAACAGGGAAAAAAATCGACAGAAACTAAAGAAAAAATATGCGATTGATTATGGTTAGGGTTTGCGGAAGCAGTGATTGTGGATCGGTTTTAGGGTTGATACCATGTAAGATTTAGTAAATCGATTGTATTAAATGCCTCATAATGTTCGGTTACATGAGAATATATAAGACATAATATGGGCCAATATACATCACAGGCCTAATATCCTACTACTAATCTAATACAACCGTATAACATTTTCAATATTTCACTATTCAACATTTGACATTTTTCTTTTACATGTAGTTAAGATTAAGATAGTTATGTTACGGTAATCCAAAGATAATATGTAATTATATTATACTATATACTAAATCCCAAAAAAGTCAACGGGTCAAACTTGCATTTCTACAGTGCTTTGCATTTCTACAGTGTTCCTTGACTAGGGATGGCAATTGGGCGGGAAATTTCGGGGATCGTATTTACCATCCCCATCCCCGCCCCCATCCCCAACGGGGAATCATTTTGCATCCCTATCCCCGTCCTTAACGGGGATCGGGGATCCCCACGGGGATTCGGGGATTTTTGGCACTTATGAATTAAGCATGAAAGTTACATAACTAATCAAAAATATAAAGAATTGACATATAAAATGTCTTAAAAAGTCTACATTGTACATACTTGATATAATTAAAATGTCATTCAACTTTAAAGCATTACATATATTGAAACATCACATATATTATAAAAATATAGTGCATCGAATGAATGCATTTGGACAACAATTGGTCAGATAATACGTAGGCAGTGCTTAACATTTTAAAATATTTGATGATTTTGATCCATTAAATGTCACATATACATACAAATATACTTCAAGTATAATACTTGTCAAAACTCAATAACATATATATATATATATATATATATATATATATATATATATATATATATATATATATATATATATATATATATATATATATATGGAAAGGATCCAGTAAGAAGAAAAACTAAAATAGAAAGAATAAGAAGGATTTCTAGCCACACATTTCAAATAGAATGGAGAATTTTAAGGGAAGGTGCATCTATTTTTGTAGATGCATCTGAAATGAGTGGTTGTGGTTCCTTCTTATCATTCTTATTTTAATTATTCTTTTTATTTGATCCTAACTATATATATATATATATATATATATATATATATATATATATATATATATATATATATATATATATATATACACACACACACACACAAGTACATTTAGTATTAATATACATATAATTTATATGTATTTGTACATTAAAAAGTTCGGGTTCGGGTTCGGGTTCGGGGTCGGGGATTTATGCCATCCCTATCCCCGCCCCATCCGCGGCTTCATAATTTGGGGATTCCCCGTCCCCATCCTCATCCCCGGTCAACTCAGGGATTTTCCAGTCAAATCGGGTTTGGGGATCGGGTCCCAATGTATTGCATTTCTACAGTGCTTTGCATTTCTACAGTGTTCCTGGACTCCTTCAATAACATCTACAGTACAGTGCTGGGCTTGGTTTTCCTTTGGCCCAGTGCTTTGCATTTCTACAGTGCTTTGCATTTCTACAGTGTTCCTGGACTCCTTCAATAACATCTACAGTACAGTGCTGGGCTTGGTTTTCCTTTGGCCCAATGTATTACATAAAGTGGCCTAAAACAAATTACTCCCTCAGTCCCATATTAAGTGTTCGCAATGAAATCTTGAGATGTCTCAAAATAAGTGTCAATATTGTACCTTCCAACCAATAAGATGAGACTTTAGTGGGTAAAAATAATATTTGATTGGTGAAGAGTGTAGTTAATGGAATCTCTTGAAACTCTGTGCATTTTAAAAGTGGACACTTAATATAACACGGAAGGAGTATATCATTTGTTCGAGAAATAACAAATTATGCTTATAGATATGTCAACTAAGAGTTATATATTCATTATCTATACTGATCAAATGGGGCAGGATTAAAAACTTTAGCTAATTATTTCCACCTAACATATCAACAAAATAAACTTAAACATAATACTTTTGTATAACAACGTACAACTGCGGGGGCTCAACGGCTCGTTGCTAACAAAATTCATACCCAACTGAAGAAAACAGCAACTAAAGATTCGATTAAAATAAATAAATAAAAATGAGAAACACCACACACGAATTTCACATGAAACTTTAATAAAGTAAACACCACCGACTAGGACGGAAACGCTTAACAATAACAGAATTACAAATTTACACCTTTTATTACACGGACAAAACAACCGTGCTTAATTTATACTTGAAAACAATCGTGCTTAAATTCTACTTCAAAATCTACCTGACTCGTATGACCAACTTATCATCAACTTAACATATAATATCCTCACCGAGTATTTGGTCGACTTTCTATGATGTTGCAGCAGTTATGTCAACGTTTACTTCTTCATGATTTTAATATATCCACAATGGATGTGTGACTCCCACTTGGATCACGATTTGTTCAATCTCCCTCAAAATCATTTGAGATCAAATACTCCGTGAGGACATATTTGTTAAGTTGATGATATGCTGATGATACGAGTCAAGTACAATTTGAAGTAGAGATTCATTCTTATGAATCTATTTTTAACTCAATGACGTGAGTTGACTAAAATATGAAGATCGTCTCGTTCCTTTTTACGAAAATTGTATATCGAAGCATTCTGATCTTGTAAAGTCGTGCAAAATAATCTCATATCTCCTTTTGATATTTCCTTCTCTATGCTTAATAATACTCCACCTGTGGTTACACAAAGATTTGCAATAGCATTTTGGTCAGTCTCATGCCACTCAAAACAAAACCACAACAAATAACTAGACAAAAAAAGAAACAACAGAAAGAAAAAAACGTATTCCAATATGTAAAAAAAAGAAGGAACTTATACCTCTCTTTATTTGGTTCCCTTTGTAACAAGGATAAATTACTAATGTTACACCTCTAGTAACAAGGAGAATAATATCACATATTCTCTATTCTTGAGTACTATAGTGATTACATTTTATGGACGACGAATGAAGCTAAACTTCAATACCTTTTTATAGATCTAGATGGCAACTTGGTGGCCTCACAAAGTTGACAGCCTTTGCCGACCAATTATCAAATTATAACCACGTGCTATATATGGTCTTTGTCTCTTTGACCACCGTTCGTCCGAACAATTAAATTAAACAATGGTGTTCATGTGGGCTCGCTCTTTTATATTATTTGGTTTTGGCCATACACTCCTTGTTCACATATTATTATTATACTATCTATCATTTCACGATGGACCATTTTCCCAGATTTTATTAGAATACTATTTTCCCTCTTTGGGCCTGTGTTCTATTCTTTTGGCCCAACTTTGAACTTTCCCAAATGCTGGCCCCATACTCCATGACTTATATTTACTTTCGTACAAGATTTATCTCCTTCTCAAAGCTTCTATACCAACCGCCATACACAGCTGGTCTTGCCGTCATTGGAGCTAATACGGAAGAGTCAATAACGGATGGCGCTGTTGATGTTGGTAGCGATTCAGTAGCCTCGGTCAGATCTGTTGTTTGTGTGTATGACGTTGCAAGAGAAAGTACAAAGGGTATATTTCGTTTTTAGTTGTTTGCTTTCAGTATCAACCTTTATTTAGCTTTCATTTACGGAGTGATTCTAAGGTTTTGTTTTGGGGTGTGTAATATGTCGAATTTTTCCAGCAACAAATGGGTTTTGTTTCGGTTGTGCAATCATTATTAGTATTATTTTTTTTTTACTCATCAGCCTTTTGCTATTTTCACGGGTGGGAAAAAGTGACGCAGAGTACTTATGGGTTTGGAAGTATGTATGTTTTTTGTTACAATAGTTTTGATTAAAATCTGTGATTTAATGATTAAAGAAAAATTTTGGGTTTCGGTTATTTAGTTTTATTTGTCTGATTCATGACTTACAGGAATTATGATTTCTTTATGTATAATTAAAGCTTGGATTTTGATGTCTTAGGTGTTATGAATGACATCGAATAAAGTTTCTAATATGAGCGATTAAGAAGGTGGAGAGAGTTTTAATGGGAGTGTCTCAACCTGAAGAAGGAGACCATTAGTTTAAGATTAGCTGTTTGAAACCAAGTAAGTTCAACTGTAAATAACCAAGTTTTGGAATTATTCATTTTTAAAAGGAATTCCGTAAATGTTAACCAAGTTTTGGAAAAAAGTTTAAGGTTTTTTTTTTTTTTTTTTTTTTTTTTTTTTTTTTTTTTTTTTCAGGTTGGGTAGTACCGTAGTACTATGCACAAGCGGCGTTTTCTGAAACCTTGGATGAAAGAAACCTTCCACCCTTGGAAGAACTGCACAAGGTAATAATGGCATCTCTACCCTTATATAATTCAATTGATAAGATATCTTAAAACATACATCCGATTATGGTTTTACTTTTACAATGGATTATCAATTTTCTTGCAGATAATGATATGGACCTTAGTTTGAGTCTGGTGCATAGGAATCACACTCACGAAAGATAAGTAGCATTGACTAAACATAATAGGTACACTAAAGGGAGTCGCGCTCTGTACTAAAGGGAGTCGGTATAGCGGGCAATATAGACAGGGGTTATAGACAGTATAGATATATGCCAATATGTCACAATCATGGTTATGGTGTAGAGACATAGGTTAAAGGGGGTTGTTATAGAGGCCAGTGTACAATTTGAATGAATTGAGTGGATCACTTTGGGATAACATGAGACCTGCTGAGAGAAAGAAAGTTGAGGCATATTTCAACCAGAAAATTGGATGTTTGATATCAGAAATTGACAGAAAGACCCCTAACAAATATGCAGTAAGAAACATGGATCTTATACAAAGAATCAGTAGCTGGATCAGGGTACATATTTTTTTCCCAGGTTGTATTATACTATTTACATGTGATGAACTGATTGTCATTGGCTTATGTTGCGCTCTTGCAGTTCAGCAAAGAGAAACCAGGTACACAATCCAAACAAGCATCTACCATTCAAAAAAAGCATTTCCAAGATTGATGGAGAGAAAATTGCGACATAAAATTGGAATTACTGGTGGTAACAGGTAAACATATTGTTCATTAGTTGGAAATTGGGATTAGTTTTGTTATGCAAACCCACTGGTAGCTCTCAAGGGTCCGTGTTTTTTTTTTAAGTTAGCCAAATATTCATATTACTAACAATTGGAGAATGCATTATAATACAGCCCGATATCGAGTCATATGGATGGAAGGCGTCGGCATGTAGGGCGTTGTTACCTGAGATGCTCCAGGCTTCCATTAACCTCACCCCCGTGGTGGAGTTCCGCTCCAAGAGGGTAAACAATCAAATCTTCTTTGCTCCATCAAAATGAGTGCTTCCTTTTTAACTCTTTTACAAAATACACGATGCCGTTAAGGACAACAAATTTGTAAACGCCATAGGCTGAACTTTGTAAGCATTCTGTAGTATGTAGTGTATGTAAATATTGCCAATACGATGTTACTGTCAACGTTTGCCAATATGTGGCGTGAATAGTATACTTGAATTGATTGTGTTGATGGGAGGATTGCTTATATTTTACTGACTTGGTGATACTGTTGAAACAAATACAGGAGAATGATGTAAAGGACAAGTTATCACAGAAATCGGTCCTGGAAACATAATTCCACCTCCTCATTCAGACGAAGCTACAGTAAAAGTACGAGGTAAAACCAGAAACTCAGTCTACAACTGTCCGAATGGAGTAATTTGAAGACACAGGAGACGAAACATATGGCCGCAAGGCTAAAAAACCAAAGCATGACTAACGCCATAAAGACCTCCAGCCTGTGTCTCCAAACCAGGATCCAAAATGTCTGTGGTGTAAGTGACATTTTTAGGTAAGGAACAGCTCCTGTAGTATGTACAGTAAGTAGTACTAAGTTAGCGCAGTCCACTATGTAGTATGCAATATGATGTAAAAACCCGAACTCTTTTCTACTGGACATCAGAAGCAATATAAGTAGTAAGTTTACTGCAAGTGTTCCGTTTACCATTGCAGATTTTGCGATTGCAATAGCGCACAAAATGCAAACGCCCGGGTTCCTTCACCTAGTTACCACTCATCCTTCTTCACTCTCTATTAATAGTATTAATACTATAATATAATATTTTATCAGTTTTCCTTTTTTATTTTTTTTAATTTAATACTTTTTAAACATTAATTTTTTGTTACATATTTTTATAATAAAAACAAAATTATAAATAAAATATATATAAAAAACTAAAGAAAGTGAAAAACTTAAAGAAGGTATTGCTATCCATTTAACGGGATATTGGTATCCATTCCCATTTCGTTTATTATTGATATTTCTAAGTCCAATACTTCACAAATATGCACGAAAATTGCATGTCAAAGCAAGTTTTTAAAAACCAAATCAGACATTGAACCCGCCGTTCTACTGATTCGATGGTTCAACCGGTCCGACTGGTTATAAGAACCGGCCGGGTGACATTATAATTATGTAACACGTAATCTAAATTGTAAAATATATAAAAATGATAGCATATATCATGTTTCGATGGAAAAATGTAAGAAATTGTTTATGTTTGATACTATAATTGAATGTTTCTTTGAAAAATTATTAAATTATGAAATAAAATATAACTGATCGAAACATGGTTATTGTAGTATATACTATATCGTTATATTTATAATCGTTTGAGGTGAAGACTATAAATAAATTTATAAGTTGCTTTTGTTTGTAAAACTAAAAACCATAAAAATCAACTGATGAAACAAAGGGAAGAAAATGTTTGTTCAACTGTACCTCGCGTCTGAGAAAGACTAGACGGAGGAAAGAGCAAGGGGTGGAGCAGTGAGGAGACAAGGAAGGATTGTGGCCTCCTCATAAATTTGTTACTTAATGTAAATTTATATATTTTTATATGGTAAAACATATATATTTTGATCTTTGGCTCTTTTACAACACATAAATTAGTGTGTTGGCCTTTTTATAAAGATCTATCAAGCTTCGCTATTAGGTGTATAAAAATTGGGCTCACACGATCAATTTAGATAATGAACTACAACCATTTTGCTTTGAGACCCGGTTCACTCCGGTTGTTTGGTTTGAATCCGGTTTCTCCGGTTTTTATGAAATCCGCTAGTTTGTTAAGAGGCGGCTTAACCTGTCACATAAAACCAGTTGGATGGCCGGTTCTTGGTTAAACCGGTTTAAGCTATCGGTCCGGTCCAGTCTGGTCGTAAAAGCACTTAATCAAAGTTGATTGTCTCTTCGTTCCCTACAAAGTGACTGAAAACAAAAATAAGAATAGCCAACTTGTTAGAATTCAATAACCATGACAATCATATAAATCAAAGTGCACACGTATGCGGAAGCGTAGGATCAAGTATAACACATAAATATTAACTAAAACATAAATAAGAACGTACCGTGGTGATTCTAGCCCGAACAAGAATCAAAAGCAATTGTCTTTAACAATATGAAGAACCCTAATTAGGGTTTATATGGATCAATGATTAACCCCTTACCGTTTTGTTAATCGATCCCTTGATAACAACAAAAGTATGTTGTTACCTCGTTCTTGTACACACAAACTACCAACGAATAAAGGTTTGATGCAAGTAAACAAAACACTTAGTTTTTAGCTTATGGAAAATCGACCCAAACCCTAAGGTGGGGAGTGAACCGATCGGCCAAGAAGAAAGAAAACAAGGAAAAGATTTTAGGGTTTAGTGTGTGTGCACAAAAGATGTGAAACCCTAATCCTTGGCCTTGTATATATACTAGATGAATCTTGGGGAGCAAGCAAGGCATGGGTCGAAACCCATGGGCCTTAGATCGACCGGCCATACACCCATATGGGTGTTCCGGATCCTTCTTGCTTTCCAAATTACATTCTAGTCCTTATCTTTCGTTACTAATGATTGTTAGTCCATACGGTTAATAACTAACGATCATTTAGTCCATTAAGTGTTTATAAATATATATATACGATACATTTAACATATATATATTTATTATACATTATTCTTGTTTGTAAAGTGTGCAATCCCGAGGTCTCGGGTTCGATACTAGACATTTACATATTAATTATTTATCCATATATTTAACAGCTCCCACTTGGATATCTATTAATAGTAAAATGACATTGGTTAGCGTCTTGCAACACTCCAATGCCCCTAGTTCAATCCGAGCTAGGTTTTCTGGAAAAAACCTTTAATGATTCATCATTATAATTATCCTTTTGTTTCTAATACTACATTAATAAAGATGTGAGGTTCTTTATTAAATTTTTTGTTTCTCGTTTCTTTATGATTGAACAAAATTACCAAAACATCTGAACGTATTCCAGATAGACTTTGGGCGTGGCCACGCAAACATTTTGTCAACCCTACGAGGGGCCCAGCAGTATTAAACTTCTGAACAAATCAGAAGGAACAAATTCTCTCTTGACTACAAGAATAACCCATGTACTTTGCAACACTTCTGAAAACAACCCTTATGACTCCCTGTTACGGTGAGCGGTAGATTGCTTCACAAAAATGCACTACATCCATGACACTTATCTGGTATCTCAAGTCTGAGGATAACTTTAAATATGATTCTCACATTAAATATTAAATCATATTATTGGGATAAGTCCAATATTCAATTCATCGAATATCATGTGAAATTGGTATGTCAACGCATCAATATACTTTCAAGTATATTCTTAACCAATACTCAGATTTGTCTTAGTTTAATGATATTCCCATATCATTAATCGACAATGGACAATTTAGAACAACATAAGTTATTCACGGATTTAAACATGCAAATATAGGACACAATTTATTATTAATGAAAACAAACGTACTAAGTACTTTAATTCATTATAAATAATAATTGCTTAATGTCCTTTATCCAAACACTTAAATAGATCAATGCATGATAATTCTAGTTAATGAATCTTGTCTCAAGTAACAACTTGAAGACAACTATGCCTCAAGCAATGACAATCATTCTTGTTGACAAGGCATTATTTCAACTAACTTTGATCTATCCGAATTTTGAGAATACTTAATTCAAGAATTCAATAAGTAAAATTCTTGTATGTGTTCATCCAACTTTCTTGATATAGCCACATAATATTCATAAATGGTGTGACATCCTCAATCACTAATTTATGATAATCAAACTTCCAAACCTTTTAAAGTTTAAAGTATTCTAATTCTTTAATGTATAATGCAACTATGCTCTTAGTAAGCACAACTAGTTCTCATGGCCATTAACAAGGATAAAATCCTACCATGACTAGTTATTGAGTGTCATCTCAATTAAACCAGCATCATTGTATATTAAACACAATATGCTCTTAAAATTTCCGTAAACTTAATATCCATTGTGTAATGTTTAGGAGCTATTCCATTTTGAGGATCATTATTCTAATTTCAAACATTTTTCATTAGAATATCTATTACACAATTTATATACTAACTTTTAATTGGATATCAAATATTGTCAAATCATTAAGCACTTAAGCATGATACAACAATAATATAATGCACATGAAAATCCTTCAGTCAAACTTAGATTTATATTCATGTTCTATCTTTTCATAATATATATCCATTTTCTAAATGATATATTATGTTCTATTAGAATTTATTTACCGCACATGTTTATTTAATAATAAACTTTTGTTCCAAGGTTGTATGTTATATTTCCTAAATCTTTCAAGTAACGTTTCATTCCAAATTAAGTCTAACCTTTTACTTATATGGAATGTTACTCTTATATGTTATACAACATATATTATTTAGTAAATCATAACATAATACTCCCACTAGCTTTCTGGAATACTTAGAAATTACCTTATTTTAATTATAAACCTAAACATGGATTTAATAATTTATCATAAGAATAATCTCCTAGATGCATGCATTTATCCATTCATGGATTATTGCATTTTGTACACTTCCAAAGATTTGCATGAATTCATAAACTCCTTTTTGATTACTTATCGTCCTCGCTCAAGTAATTATTCAAGAAAGAGTTTTGATATTCATTGTCAAATTTCATATTCATATAAATATGACAATTAAGCATCTTTGTATCTTTAATGTGCTTAGAAAAGAGTATTCAATCATAGTTAATTGCTTAAGTATAATTAATAATCTTGTAATAAGACATGCATTAAGATATGTGTACAATTTTGTCCATATGATTTTTACACAAAGATTTAAACCACTAGGGTTACATAATCTTTGAATAAACTCATCTCCATTCTCTAACCATTAAGAATTAAGATAAACCAAATTTTAAATTTGAATATCTTTATGAACAGCATCTATAACATTCATATTATGAGTAATTTACCCAATTCATTATTTTGGTAATACTACATCATATAATCGTCAGTATATTCATTAAATATATGAGATATCCAAGTGGATCTATGAATGATAATTCCATCATCTTGAGGTTTATCATGTTAAGCCTCATCATGATTTTAACTAGTGTGGTTTTAGAAGATTATGTATCTTGTAATTCTATCTATTCAAGATAAAATACTCCCACTTGCCTTTAGCAATATAGAGACTGTCTATAACTACTTAGCAATTAGAGCAACAATCCAGCGTTCTCTTTTAGGACATTACAAATACATATTGATAGTTCTTTGTTAATAAACTTCATATAAGTAGCTTAACAAATTCAGAACTTCAATTTAAGACTTAATGTGATTCATCACATTTTATAATTCAATAACGTCTTATTAATCTTCTAGGAGTCTAATTGAGTATATTCAAGCCATACACAATTTCTAACCTTGATAACTTTTTGGAAGAAAAGAAGTCATAGTTATCTTTAATCAAACAATCTAACAAGAGTTTGATTCCCTAACTGAACATACTATCCATATGTGGTACTTCAATTAGAATTAATATTGTAAGAAGATCTAACAATATATATAAGATAACCATATTCCTGTTGGCATACTTATTTACCAACTAAGTCAACTTAATGGTATAATAGTATTTCCAAACCAATTGCATGCTTTATAACACAAGTACTTTTGACCAAGTCACTTCATGTTTATGTCTTATAAAAACATAAACTTGTTATAATCTCACTATACGTTATTAATCATTGATTAACTCAATGACTTCTTGTATATGTCTTAATTAAAAGACCATAACAAGCTACGTCTTACTTAATTATAAGTCTTGTAATACTTAGAAGACTTCATGTTTATAACTATACAATAAAATATAAACATGTATAATTAAAGTAATCATGAACACCATCATTTGGTTTCAATAATATTTTCAAGTTAACATACTGCTTCATTATTTATGTCATTCTAAGAATACATAATTATTGAAGTAGTATTAAATTACTTCATGCATTTATGTCATTCCAATAATACATAAATATTATAGTTGAAGTTGTCTTGTTATCATATTGACACATGTTCTAATAGATATCTAATTTAGAAACTGTAAATTATCCATGTAGGTCTCACGCATGCATGGAAATTCACCTTGTTGTTAATATTTAGTCTGCGTCTCACGTTTACTAAATTATAACACCAAGTGTTTCTTAGATTAGATGTATTAAATCTAATTAGAATTATAATCTCTTACTTGCAGTTAAGAGAATCCTTTAAATCATATTCTTATGTGTTGTACTTTGCACACAATGAAGATTTCTCCCACTTGTGCATTGAACAACACCATGTTACATTTAAACAACACGCACGCGCTTGTCAATGTGAACAATATGATTTGTGTCATTAGCATAACTAGTAGATATAGAGTTACTCAATCAATCAAGGAAACGTACATGACTATCCTTGAAAGTATTAGTGTCTATATTTGGAAAGTAATTACCTTGAGATAATCAAAAGATAATCTAAGTTATAATCAAGACAATAAGTCTTGTAACTCCCACTGAATTAGAGAACATAATAATAATCCCTTATTCATTCATAAGAACACAATACTCCCACTAAATTTGACAACATTGTAAATGTTTCATTAATTAGTGAAAGAAATAGTGTACTATTTACTTTCCTACATCTTTTAAGAAAACCCATTCAAACAATTATATAGGTTATAAAAGGATGTAATCTACTTCATAAATGTGATTCATCACATTCCAAATTATTAACTTGAAAAAGCTGGGCATGCAATTTCTTCCTGTATAGATCTACCATACCAACAATTGTATGTAGTATCTTTAAATGGTCAAATCAAAACAACTAGATAAAATAATCTAATTTGTCTTTTACCATTATGCAGTAATTAGTCTAGCTTCTAATTTAATAACTCATAAGGTGCATATACTCTTACTATTAAAGTTTGCTATGAGTTATGTATTTAGAATTTAGACAATTCTAATCATCCTATTATACCTTTCTCATTCATGAAAAGGAATAGGATTTAAGTCTCACACTTCTCGTAATGGAAAGAAGACTATATTTATTCTTTTTGTATATATTGACTCTAACCAAAAAAACCCAAACGGGTGTAGATCAATTAAAAGAATAACTTACGTTTACGGTTTTGAGTTGCATTAATACATTTAAAGAATTTACAAAATTCAATTTTAGTATTTTCGATAATTTATATTTCCAAGAAAATATAATACCCAAGGATATATTCATATAACCAACACATTTTCTTGAAAATCTAGGATCCAACTTTACATAGATTCCACCACATCAGTTGATCTGCTAGTGGTGAAAGTATAAAAGATGGTAATCTGTCGAACAATAATTGGCAAACACTTTTCCAATTCCTAGATCATTATGGGATTTACATCAAATTGATTCATCAATTTGTCATGTAAGCATGTTTCATCCCATCTCATGCCTTAAGCTCTAGGTCTCACGCATCAACTTAATTAAGTTGTCTAACTTAGAAACTGCAAATTCTCCATGTGTGGTCTCACGCACACTCGAAAATTTACCTTGTCATTAAAATTTAGCCTGCGTCTCACGTTTACTAAATAAAAACTTCAAGTGTTTCTTATAGTTAGATGGCATGTAACTTAAATTATTAAGGGTATTATGTTTTGATATGTCAATCAAAATTATGTACAAAGATGCATGCACTCATCTTTATAACACAAGTTTTCATAAAAACTTTTTATATTCAATTCGTGAAATTAATACACAAAGTTTTACTTGAGGTTTATGCCAAAACCCTAAGATGACTTTCTACAACATATGATTTTAAAAGTAATTCGTTTAAGACATATTCAAGATTGTGATAACCAAGGCAGACTCTAAGGCTCTTTTCAAAGCCTTCAAATCACGGTTATGAATATCATCTTAAAAGACTTAATTTTAAAAGCATATTTGCACAAAACATCATTCAAGCAAAAGTTTATGGATTCAATCTCAAAATAGTAATAAAGTTTGAATTTTGCTAGTCTCGACTGGGAGCTGATTACCGTGCGAATCGGACCACGATTGTCATAAGACCTTTGCAAGATTCTTACTTTATCACTTTAGGGTTTCACAATTATTAGTCCGTATTAATTTTCTTTATGAAAACAACCCTTTTATTGCTTACATCAAGTCCAACTAAAAACAATAAAACAAGTATCAAAGAAAATCAAACAAACAATAATAAATAAGTGAAACAATTAGCCACATGCAATCCGTATTAGAAAAGATCCTAATAAAACCAATTCTAGGTATAATAATGCATGTAATCAACTAAGGCCTTCCCCTCTTAATGGAGGTGAGCCACATACATTGACGAATCAATTGCGTAGGCCAAAGCTAAAAACACACCACATAGCATAAAAATTGATTTTAATATATATTGGAGTCTTCCCCAATTTAAGATCTATCTAAACATGTGAAAAATAAAAAAAGATCCATGACGAACATGCATGTAAGTCACGGATTAAAACCTAACAATTAGCAATTAGGTCACAAGATACGTTCAATTAACCGGTTAATGACCTAGGGTTTCTAGTGATTACACATAATCCAATAAAACCATAAAACCCTAATTAGGGTTTCATAGAAAAAACGACTCCCCCTCCCAAATTAGGGTTAGGGTTTCGAATTTAAAAAATAGGAAAAACCCTAGATCAATAAACATGTATCTAAAACAATTAAAGATCCGATTTTTATTACGTTTTAGTAATCAATTACATGTTATACATGGCTCGTGATGCCACTGTTAGAATTCAATAACCATGACAATCATATAAATCAAAGTGCACACGTATGCGGAAGCGTAGGATCAAGTATAACACATAAATATTAACTAAAACATAAATAAGAACGTACCGTGGTGATTCTAGCCCGAACAAGAATCAAAAGCAATTGTCTTTAACAATATGAAGAACCCTAATTAGGGTTTATATGGATCAATGATTAACCCCTTACCGTTTTGTTAATCGATCCCTTGATAACAACAAAAGTATGTTGTTACCTCGTTCTTGTACACACAAACTACCAACGAATAAAGGTTTGATGCAAGTAAACAAAACACTTAGTTTTTAGCTTATGGAAAATCGACCCAAACCCTAAGGTGGGGAGTGAACCGATCGGCCAAGAAGAAAGAAAACAAGGAAAAGATTTTAGGGTTTAGTGTGTGTGCACAAAAGATGTGAAACCCTAATCCTTGGCCTTGTATATATACTAGATGAATCTTGGGGAGCAAGCAAGGCATGGGTCGAAACCCATGGGCCTTAGATCGACCGGCCATACACCCATATGGGTGTTCCGGATCCTTCTTGCTTTCCAAATTACATTCTAGTCCTTATCTTTCGTTACTAATGATTGTTAGTCCATACGGTTAATAACTAACGATCATTTAGTCCATTAAGTGTTTATAAATATATATATACGATACATTTAACATATATATATTTATTATACATTATTCTTGTTTGTAAAGTGTGCAATCCCGAGGTCTCGGGTTCGATACTAGACATTTACATATTAATTATTTATCCATATATTTAACACAACTTGTGTTCTCTAAGATGATCAACTTGTTAATATATTAACAAAACTATAATGGAATACCATAATCGGACCTATCATAAAGTGACAAGTTGTGCATTTTCTTCCCATAACAAAGTGATCACATATGAACAGGTTATTCTAATATGTTTAGTGTGCGCCAATTTAGGTTCATGTATCTCTACCAATGCCGACACTTTTGACATTGGTTTTACACATGGCCGTACTATTGATTTGGGTGACCCGGTGCGAAATCACAAATGATGTCTCCATAAATCAAGAAAAGTTTAACAATTATAAAAAATAAAAAGTTCTTTGATATTACACATATTATTCCACGTATCTTACGTTTCAAAAGACATAAGCAATTTTGTTATGTTTTTAACGTGGAGATAGTTTGTCTTCTATTTTTTGTATGTGGCATTGTGACCCATATTTATTTCAAGTCTTTCACTCTTTTTGTATGTGGCATAAAGTTGTCTTATATTTTTTGTATGTGGCCCAGATTAACTTTGATAATATTTAACAAAGACACTAAAAATTCAAAACATTATCTATACTACTATATAATGTATTTGAGATTATTCTATAATTAGAAATGATTAAAAATTCAGACTTTTACTTACTAATTATGGAAACAACCACCCCTAACAATCACCCCCAACAATTTATAACCAACTCAACAACCACCCCCAACAATTTATAACCACCCCAACAATCACTTTCCACCACCCTACCTCCCTCCTCTTCACCCCAACAATCCACCCCCGCATCGCGCGGGCACCATTCTAGTATACTTAAATATGTATAAAACTATAAATATTAATGGATGTATACTAAATTGGACACCCCTTACAATGAGGGACCCTGTGCGGTTGCACCACTTGCATATGTTAATCGCCGCTACTGGTTTTACAGTAATTACATGTAAAGGTAAATAAATGCTCCTCGGTTTGAGAACGTGTAGGTTCCTTCAGACTGAGTAATAACGTCATTCGAGCACCTACACACATGAAAGACACACGTTAGTCTCGCTAGTTTGATCCCATTACCAAGCTTCGGCAGTAAGTAACAGGTTTGGACCGAAAGACTAAGTAATAAATGTGAGAGTAATGATTAATGAAAAATATTCAGTTGAACATTGAATGAGGTTAGAGTAGTTATACTACCTTAAACATTGTGTATGACAAGCTGGGGAAATGGTGAGCCGAGCTAGGCCTAGCCTAGGTGCTAGGCATCAGTCCACTTTGGGGATAACATTTCGTAATTTCTGGGCGTGGCGCCTCAAGCATTGTCCTTGGTACGGACTGTTGGGTAAATGGATAAAGAGTGTTCTTCTCGATCTGTTGTGGTCGTCTGATGTGTTCCTTCTCCGGACGAATACACCAACAACCCTCCCCCCCCCCCCCCACACACACACCCCCTCAGTTCTTGTATTATCGGTGAAATACTGATGATGCAATATGTTAGGTCATGATTTTACAACATAATCACTAAGATAGATCTAGAGAGAGAAAGAGGGTAGAGAGAGAGTGTGGAAGGAACCCTTGGATTGAAATGAAAGAGATGAAATTACTAGGAGAACCAACACCCTCAAAGGAGGGGTTACAAGACTATATATAGGGAAGGAGTAGGGCAACACTCCCTTCCTCCCTATCTTGAAAACGAAATGGGCTTAAGGCCCATGGGCTTGCTACATAAGCCTTAAGTTATAATAAACATACAAGCCTTAGCAACCTATTACAAGTAAATGACCGAGACTTGATAAATAGTAAAACTACGTTCCCAACAATCTCCCCCTAAGGGTCGGTCATCAAGGTTGCTTGACGTCTTCGTCTTAATCTTTGACTTTCAATGCTTTAGACGTCTTCTAAATCATTCATCGTTCTTTGTTCTTAGTTGATGTAGTTGTGATCATCTTATTACAAAATGTAATGACCGAGACTTGAATAAATAGTAAAAGTACGTTCCCAACAATCTCCCCCTAAGGGTCGGTCATCACGGTTGCTTGACGTCTTCTTCTTTGTCTTTGACTTTTGACTCGTATAACTTAAGACGTCTTCAAAAGAGAGTGGGTGTTCTTTTGCTTCATTGTTCATTGTTCGTAATAGATGTGGTAGTGATCATCTTATGAAGTTATCTGCCATGCGTCACTTCTGCGTCTGTGGTGGTCGTCGTCCATTCCAACATGCTCATACACCTTTGAACTTAGACATTCACATGCACGTAGTTCCCTTTCATTCACATAGATCTTTAGTCCTTAAACTTTGTAGATTCTTCTTTTTGGCGTAGAATCAAATTTTGAACATTGTGTTGCTTAGATCTTTGAGGGAGCTTTTGTAGACTTCAAGATGTATGTATGAGCATGCGGAATCAGTCTCCATGGAGATGATATGTCCCTGAAAGTAAACAGTTAGCAATAAACAACCGGTACTTATAGATAAGAAATTAGAAATTGTCAACAGCATAGTGTGAAGACTCCTTCTAACCCTTATCAAGGCCGTTCCCATATCAGATACTCCCAAAGGAGCTTACGAGACCTACTAGGTAGCTCAATGATTGGGTGAGTCGCTGGGGATCACTCCACGACTGTAGACCGCTAAAGAACCACCGCGAACACTAAGCGTAACCCTTGTGGGGTTACCGAAGTGACCTGCTGTCAGGGCTGTTTGATGTTGACCCTGGCAGGAATTTCCGTTCAATCATTGAGAAACACATATGTAATTCTCTCATAAACGTTCTCGGCAGATTGCTCAGATCTGCGAAGGACTCGATAATTTACAGCTGGTGCCCGTTGAAGTAGAACACCAGTTGTAGACATACTAAGTGTTCCTAAGAGATCTTTGATGTATCTCATGGCTCTAGACTCGATAAGTGCTCACTTAGGTTTCCTATACGGAGACTAGGGAGGGGTCTCCTGCTTCAATATCAACTATCTCTAAGAGATAAGTCGATAGATTACACTGGTTCCCCGTGAGAATGAAACAAGCTCTTTTAAGAGAACTTGAGTGGTTTAGAAGGTTTAGTGCATTGCGTCACTGGGTCCATGACGACTTTATCTTCAATACCGGTGTTGCCTTAGCAACAACCAGTAGCATATGAATTGAACCCGGTGTCTGCCCTAAAGTTGAACATATGGAGGGCTATTTCTTTTCACCCTTTTCTTTACTTTTCCTTTTAATTCTTCAACTCCTTCTTTCCCCTTTCATTCTTTTCTCCTTTTTTTTCGTATCATACCTAAGGACTTCTAATTCTAACTATTGGTGATGTCCTTGGGTAGATCCCTCCGGCTCTGGCAGATCATAGGACGGTTTTTCCTATCTTAATCACCTTATAACTCCGTGATTATCCGACAATAGCCAAGAAACCTTTGAAAATCTCTCAAAGTGTTTGTAATTGTCAAACATTTGGTTTAACACTTTGAGAGTTTTGTGTATACTTATGAAGGGCTCCCCCTTCACATGTGCTCATAAGTATTTAATAAATTTGCACATGCGGGAGGAGCAAGCACTTTTAGAATTGATCCACTTTCAGTGAACAAGACCGATTCGAGACACGCTTACATCACTAGTTAGACTAGCTTGAAGTTATTACCCGGCCTGGTCAAGTCCACAGAAAGTTTCTCGAAACGGTACATTTCTACTAAGACAAATCCTTTTCGAGACACGCTTACGTGGCTAGTTAAAGAGTTCCATTGTCAGCTTTTAGGTGACAACTAGCTCTAGTAACTAACTTGATGTTATTACCCGTCGAGGAAAAGTCTTTTCGAGTTTACTAACTTTTATGTTTCGTCAATTCCTGGGTGAATCTGAGTCTAGCTCGCATGAGATTTGACTTTTAAGCAACATTTAACTTTCATATTTTAATCACTTACACTTTTCTCCCCCTCAAAAATAGCATAATTAAACTGTGCAAAAAATGTTTCACAAAGTTAATGCTAATTCGAGGGGGAGAAAAGAAATGTTTTCGGCAAGGATTCCAAGTTAACCATGTTTAGACTTCAAATGGAAAAGTAATTAACCTTTAATGAGTAAAGTTCACAAAAGTCTTAAACTTAGGAAAAAGGACCTTGCATGGAAAACAAAACAGGCTCTAATCAATGTTTTCACAAATGTTCTCAAAAGTTTCACACGTAATTTAAAACGTCAACGAATCAGACTAACGATTTTTTCCTCAATTATCTCCATAATTGTGAGTTTCTAATTTCCTCATTGTTGTTGTCTAATCGTTCCCTAAATGTTTCAAGTGTTTTCAACGGTCAAAAAGGCATAATCAGAAACTAGGGTTTATGTAATTATCGATCAGGGCTTTCATTTTAATGTGCTTTGTCTAATTAACTAGTTTATATATCTTTAGAGAACACTAAAGAATGCTCAATTGGTGTGTTTGCTCGATTAGGAACAACATAGGTTTAGAATCATGTGATTTAGGGTTTTAGATGTCGATGTCTTTGCTGCTACTAAGGCATTTGTTTGTTCAATATTCCTGCATTTTGATGCTAACATGTGTGCTTAGACTCAACTCATAACCCCAAACCATAATCATAATTGGAAAATTTCGAGTGAAAGAATGAATTAATCTGTGATTTTGTGTGTTAATCTGAGAATTCTGAGCACTTAGGTTGATTTAGAATGAGATTTTTTTTATTCATCTTATACTTGTTTGTGCCTGATGCATTTTCTCTGTGTGTAAGTACATGTCATCCCATTGAAAGTCAATAAATTTCAACATTCGACAAAATGTTTCTTATGAAACATATTTTTGAGGTTAAAGGGCAAAATGTGTTTAAAGGCTAAACTAAAAGGATTCAAAATGGTGAGAAACAAATTTTTTCAAACTCTACACTCTTGTTTTACACCGATAAAGCAAGTGTGGAGACCAAAGCAAAGTCATTCTAAACCTTTCAAATTTCCAAAATCTGGAATGCTTTGGCTTCAATAAAAGAATGTCTCTGGTCTGAACATCCCAAATACCGGAAGTTTTCCATTCATCTCAAAATCAAATCTTCAAAAAGAACCCACGAGGTTCAACTCTAAAAGGAAATCTTCTTCTTCAGATTTTAAAACTCAAAAGAGAGACTCCGGGTATCAAACAACTTTCAACAGTAAAAGAGTTTTGAATTTCAAGCATTCTTTGTTGTATAATACTTGATTATGTTTTCTAAAACCTTGAGCAGAAACATCTCATGAATTTTCAAAAAGTATTTTAAAATACAATTCAAAATTCTGCTCAAGAAGACTATCTCTTGAATAAACTTCATTATTTGAGGGGGAGTATTTTGTTTAAAGAAAACTAATTTTGTATTAAAACAATGACTTGTGCACTCATTTCAGTGTACAACTCGTTTTTCAAAGAAAGGAAAGTGCCTTGCTAAATCATTTCTTAAAAACAAAACGTGCACTTTTCCTAAAAACAAGAAGCGAGTTCTCACACGAAGTTTTTCATAAACTTCTTAATCTTGAGCAAAATTTATTCAAAATTTTTCAAAAGGTTTTTTCAAAACTTTTCAAAATTTTGCTCAAGATTTTTCAAATCTTTACTTCCCAATTCGATACACAGTTTAAAAAATGTCAAAACACATGCTCGTTTTGAGGGGGAGTATTTTGAAATCAAAAGGCTTTGTCAAAATCATGTTTTTGGTTTGTGCACACATAACAGTGTATAACCCGTGCTTGTAATTTAAAGGACCCTGAGGTACGCATCAGTGCCTCAATCCTTATATAAAGAGCGAAGGCTTCTTACTTTTGAGTAGAATTAATCAAACATTTTCTAATTTTCATAATTCTGCTCAAAAGACAAGTATTTCACCTCAATGAGTATTCACTTGTTGAGGGGGAGCACTTGAAAAATTCATCGTTTAAAAACCAAAAGTTCTTGTTGAAATCTCCCCATAAGACTCAAAAAGCATATTTTAATCAAAAGTTTATCAAAAACAATATCTCATATGCTATTTTTGAGGGGGAGAAAAGTGTAAGTGATTAAAATATGAAAGTTAAATGTTGCTTAAAAGTCAAATCTCATGCAAGCTAGACTCAGATTCACCCAGGAATTGACGAAACATAAAAGTTAGTAAACTCGAAAAGACTTTTCCTCGACGGGTAATAACATCAAGTTAGTTACTAGAGCTAGTTGTCACCTAAAAGCTGAAAATGGAACTCTTTAACTAGCCACGTAAGCGTGTCTCGAAAAGGATTTGTCTTAGTAGAAATGTACCGTTTCGAGAAACTTTCTGTGGACTTGACCACGCCGGGTAATAACTTCAAGCTAGTCTAACTAGTGATGTAAGCGTGTCTCGAATCGGTCTTGTTCACTGAAAGTGGATCAATTCTAAAAGTGCTTGCTCCTCCCGCATGTGCAAATTTATTAAACACTTATGAGCACATGTGAAGGGGGAGCCCTTCATAAGTATACACAAAACTCTCAAAGTGTTAAACCAAATGTTTGACAATTACAAACACTTTGAGAGATTTTCAAAGGTTTCTTGGCTATTGTCGGATAATCACGGAGTTATAAGGTGATTAAGATAGGAAAAACCATCCTATGATCCGCCAGAGCTGGAGGGATCTACCCAAGGACATCACCAATAGTTAGAATTAGAAACTCACAATTATGGAGATAATTGAGGAAAAAATCGTTAGTCTGATTCGTTGACGTTTTAAATTACGTGTGAAACTTTTGAGAACATTTGTGAAACATTGATTAGAGCCTGTTTTGTTTTTCATGCAAGGTCCTTTTTCCTAATTTTAAGACTTTTGTGAACTTTACTCATTAAAGGTTAATTACTTTTGCATTTGAAGTCTAAACATGGTTAACTTGGAATCCTTGCCGAAAACATTTCTTTTCTCCCCCTCGAACTAGCATTAACTTTGTGAAACATTTTTTGCACAGTTTAATTCGAGAGATCATAGAACCTTTTGAAAACGAGTTTTTTTAATCCGAATGATGAAGAAACAATTTTCCTTTGAAGAATAATGATTAGGTGTGCAAACTTCATGATTTTGTGAAAAATTTTCTCCCCCTCAAAACATGTTCCATTTTGACAATGTGAAGCAAAATATGTTTTAATGTAGGAACATAGTTTTGAAGATTAGAAGTTTGTACACAGAGAAAGAAGATTCTTTTGCAGTTTTTGTATTTTCTTTATGATAGAATATTTACAAAAAAAGTTTGATGTTTGACTCTCTTAGTTTTTAAGAAAGTTTTGCAAATCATCTGGAGTCAAACACCGCATACCAATATGGTGAACTAAATCAACAAACCTTGATGGAGGTAATTATCTCGCATGTGAGCAGGATCCAAATTGCGTGTTGACAACTCAGTAATGTCAGGAATGAGTTGAGCCGGTGCAAACGGATTAAAGAACGCTTAAAGAACGCCTCTGGGTCATGCTCTGCGGTTTGTGGAACTGATTTAGGTATGGAGTCTTTAGCTGATTGTCGTGAGTTGGAAACGGTTTGTTATGCCGTTGTTGGAGATGCAATTAGAGGACCGTCTCTCTCAACAGTTGTAGTTGTTTGTTGAGGTGAATCAGGTGCTTGATTGTGATCAAGATGTGCAGCGGAAATTGGTGAGACCTCAGAAAGACGTTTTTCAATCGTATCATCAAACAATGGAGCAAACAAGGTTTCCACTTCCTTGCGGGTGAGAGACAATTGTTCAGCCGAAGAGTCTAGAAAGTTAGACGGTTGATTGCGGGTCCTAAGCTGTTGTGCTCAGAAACCATAACATTAAGCTCGGGTCCGAAACTGATTTGTTCCGAAGCCATTGTCATTAAGCTCGGGTCCGAAACTGATTTGTTCTGAAGCCATTGTGTTGAAGAATCTGCAAAGAAAGAAAGAAGAGACAAGAAAAACAGAGAACAAGGATCCCCAAGAGTAACTGGGTTCCAGATGTTAGAAGCATAAAGATGTAGTGTCAATTATCTTCTTGACACTCGAACACACTATATCAACGATTTCTTCTCTCTCCTCAGGGATAGATGTTGTGGGTTTCACATTAGTTTTGGTGCAACTGTCTAACATCTTTCCAGTAGGAATCCACCTAAGACCAATTGATTTGAAAATTCTACCCGTGGGTACCCACCTAGTGTTAGATCTAGGAGATGTTTTCCTTTTAGATGCAGTTGAATGAAATGTGGGAGCATCACTTCTTTGAGAAAACCTACGTCCTATGTTGATCCACTTCTTAGGTTTCTGACTTATGACTTTTGGTTCAACGGGTTTGTTTGTCTTAGTCGATTGAGCCTTTTCAAGTGAATTTCCCTTTTGAAGATATTTTAAAGCACAAACAACATGATTATTTACGCAACTACTCTTAGAAGCTATCCAATTCCTATTAGTTTGTTGATTACTCTTAGGTTTTGGTGTGCTACTACAAGCAGTGTTCTGTACTACAGTGGAAGGCATCACATGAGGTTTTGAACCTAGAATTCCATCCTTTTGAAGTAGCGCCTTTTTCCTAGCCTTTTCTAGATCATAGTTCTTGTACATGTCATATTTGCCATAAAACTCTTTACTTTTAATGCTCGTTTTAGACACTGTTTTCGAACTAATCCTAGATGAACCAGGTATAATCACGTGTTGAGATTTGGCAGACACAGATGCATTTTCCTTAGGCCAAGAATGTGGAGTGACTGGTTTTGTCAAATTGTTTTTCTCAACAACTTGGGAGGCAAACCGAGGTTTTGAAAATTTAGATCGTTCAGATTTAAATGCAGTAGGTTGTCTAACCACTGATTGTTTTCTGTTTCTTTGAGAAGTCGGTTTCCCCAAGATTGATGGTTTTGCAAAATTAGTATCCACACTCTGACCGGCCAGTCTTCTTAATTTGTTTTGCAATGCAGCATGTGCAAACACCTTTTCTTGAATTTGACCTTTTAAAAGCTCATTTTCTTTAACTAATGTATCCACACGTTTGCTTTGTTCATTCAAAAATTGACCATTGTTGCCTGAAGTTAGAGAATCGTTTTGCAATTTAAGTTCCAGTGAGATGCAATGTGCCTCCAGTTTTGAAAAATCTTTATGAAACTGGGCAATGGTCTTTTTGAGAAGAATGTTTTCTGACTCAAGAGTTTGGTTTGATGTTTCAGCCATTAGATTATCATGTAAAGACTCAGACTCAGAACGTTTGTCAAGACATTGTACAACATCCTGGTCAACCTCTCCTTCATTACTGAAGTTAGGTTGCTCAGATTGTTGTTTCTCATTTGCAGGCATAATATGATCAACAGTAGATTGTACCTCAACTATTTGTTCTGTGTCAATGTTGGGCTCTGAGTCATTGAAGGGTCTGATCTCTGCACTGTCTGCATCTGTATCATTCCCCAATCTTCCGTTGTCATCCTGCTCTTCTGATTCTGTCCCATTGCTTTCCACGACAACCAAATTAGCTTCCAATACATCAACTTTATGATCTTGCTCTTCTTGAGTCTGATTTTTACATCCATTCTCCTGTACATTCAATTCTCTTCCTCGTTTTTGCATCTCCAGTTCTTTGACAACACTCAGATGAAGTGATCTTTCATTAAGCACATATTCTAAGCAGCTCAGTCGTGAAACAAGTTGATGTCTAAAATCTTCAACCTCCATACTTGTGATATTCTCTCTCCATTCATTGCTTTCATATTTATAGTGTATGAGAGTTTTAAAATCGATGGTCACGAACCATTTGAACTGTGTCTTGAGCGCTCTAAATACTACCATGCAATCACTTCCCTGTTCAATTAGCTTTTCTAGTTGAACGATGTTTTCTTGGAGTTTCCTTTGAAAGGTAATTTGGTTCATTTCAGTTCCGAAGAATGCAGAAAAGGTACTCGAGGAAGGAAACTAATGATCTGAGAGAATCTTGCATTGAATCTTAACCGATTCAAAATGTGCTAAACATTTTTCAGTAGAATTGATGGCTCTTTTCTCAGCTTCAGTCATCTTACTCTCAAATGGGTCTTTAGAGTCATCAGAAGCATTTGTGTCGTATACTGGGTCAATATCATCCATGACACCCAAATTATCTTCCAATATTTTAACCTCATTGCCTACATTAACGACATCTGCAGTATTCCCAACAGTCCTTTCAACATTCCTTCCTTGTCTATCAACTCTTTCACCTTGCACAACAGCTTGATTCCTTATGTTAGAAGAAGAATGAAGACGGTTGTTTGTCTTGTTGGAGATTTTGCTGAGGGCACGAGTAATAAGTGCGAGTTCTTGATTCAGAATTTTGAAATCCTCATTGTCATCTTCATTGTTGATGACTGTTGCTGATGAGAATATTGGTGAGGAAGGTAGTTGGAAGAAGGTGATTGAGACGTTGTAGATGACATTGCTCTCCCCCTTGATTGTTGCGATGTAATCGAAAAATCAAGCAAAATGTCACACGCAAGGTCGAAATAGTGAATTCAGATTTTCCCTCCAAAAATTATTTGAAAAAATTTTCTCTCCCAAAATTTGAAAATCACTATGAAATGCAATTATAAGGTTGCAAGAAAAATTTGAGTTTCAAAAATTTTGCCGCCAAATTTCACCGAAAAAATTCGAATTTTGGCCTAAAAATTTGAATTTTGGGCCAAAATTTTCAACGTTATACCAAAATTTAAATTTCGCGTAAAAATTGAACGTTTAGTCTACTGTAGAAAACTTAGATAAGATGATGTGATTATGTTAATCTTTGGATCTTTTAAGGATAAGTAAAGGTATTAATTTAATTTGATTTGAAAACTTGAAAAAAGTTGTGTTCTAACTCGGTATGTTATTAGGTTCTAACTCGATAAGTTTGGAGTCTAACTCGGTATGTCATGAGAAAAGTTCAAACTCGGTATGTCATGAAAGTTGTCCAAACTCGGTGTATCATGAGTAAAAACCAAACTTGGTATGTAAAGAAATCAATCAAACTCGGTATGTTTTGAGGAAGTTTCAAACTCGGTATGTTCTGAAAAATATTTCAAACTCGGTGTGGTCTGTTTTAAGTCTAACTCGATAAGTTTTGTTGGGCAGAGTTTCCCCTTAGTATTAGCCACAAAGAACCTAACTCGATAAACGATTAGGTAAAAGGCTAACTCGCCAATTTTGAGTTCAAACTCGCTAAGTATGAAACTTCCAAACTCGGTAAGACTTATATCCAAAACTTAAAATCCTAACTCGGTATTGAATCCAAACTCGATAGAACTTAAAATCCTAACTCGATATTGAATCCTAACTCGATAGAAACTCCCCAAACTCGATAGAACTTCAAACTCGGCAGAATGCTCTAACTCGATAAAGAACACCCAAACTCGGTATGTATCCAAACTCGCTAGAAATTCAAATCCGACAGAATACTCTAACTCGATAGATAAAAACCCAAACTCGGTAAGTTTTTAGAAAAAAAACCTAACTCGCTAAGACTAAATATCCTAACTCGATAGATTCAGAAAAAACTCAAATTCGATGAACAGTAACCGTTTAAGCTTAAAAATCAATTTTAACACCTAGTTTTTCTACCAAATCAAACCTAAATCAACCTATATTATCCCTTGGCGAATGATACCACTTGTTAGGTCATGATTTTACAACATAATCACTAAGATAGATCTAGAGAGAGAAAGAGGGTAGAGAGAGAGTGTGGAAGGAACCCTTGGATTGAAATGAAAGAGATGAAATTACTAGGAGAACCAACACCCTCAAAGGAGGGGTTACAAGACTATATATAGGGAAGGAGTAGGGCAACACTCCCTTCCTCCCTATCTTGAAAACGAAATGGGCTTAAGGCCCATGGGCTTGCTACATAAGCCTTAAGTTATAATAAACATACAAGCCTTAGCAACCTATTACAAGTAAATGATCGAGACTTGATAAATAGTAAAACTACGTTCCCAACAATCTCCCCCAAAGGGTCGGTCATCAAGGTTGCTTGACGTCTTCATCTTAATCTTTGACTTTCAATGCTTTAGACGTCTTCTAAATCATTCATCGTTCTTTGTTCTTAGTTGATGTAGTTGTGATCATCTTATTACAAAATGTAATGACCGAGACTTGAATAAATAGTAAAAGTACGTTCCCAACACAATACTTAAATTATTATTATTATTATTATTATTATTATTATTATTATTATTATTATTATTATTATTATTATTATTATTATTATAGACGTGTCTTTTTTCAAATATCCCGTTATTGTACGTGTACTAAAAAAAATTAATCGTCTTTCCCATGACTACCACCTACTACCACCAAAACATCACCTAATAACCTAGAACAGTACGTTGTCTTTGCAATCACCAGCACCTAGTAACCCACAAGCCGAAAACCATTGTCGAAGATTATGCACAACTTACTAAAAAAGGATGTTGGCGGGGTGTGTGAGGTGGTGGTGGACTGGCGGTGGTGCATGTGGGGTGGGGTGGGGGTGTGGAGTGATGGTGGAGGTGCATGTGGGGTGGTGCACTACTACAGAAATCGTCAAATAGATCAGTTGAAAACCCTTAAAAAGAACGGTTTAGAACCCACTCTAACTAAGGGTGATCTATTTGAGCAAAAGATAAATAGATCGGTTCCTGACCGATCTTTTTATCCATACAAATAAGATCAGTTTATACATAACAGCCGATCTTTTTACTCTACCTGTTATTAAAAAGAAAAAAATTAGTTCTGGATTTTTCATTAAAGCCAAAATGAAAATATTTCAAAACAATTCATTCAATCTTGCCGCACAACTTTTCCAGAATTTCCGATGCAAGTGACTTCGACAAAAAAAACATCTAACTTTACAGATGGAAATAGTTTTAACCATTACAATGGTAGTTCACATTACATCAACAGTTCATCAATTACAAAAAATAATGCTCACATAATGACAACTATTACTTGATAAATTCCAACTCCAGTTCACATTCACTTCAAAGGTTGGGCCTGTTTAAAAATTTTCAATAGATACAAGTCACATAGAATAGATGATTCCATCCTCTTGTCTAACCGGACACAAATTAGCTGCGCAAACTCTATAGAAGGCGGCGGTTATGAAATCCTGCACAACAAAGCTATATCATAGTTATAACGAGGTGGGAAACCCACGCTTCGCGGCGGGCTGTTTTGCTAAGGAAGCAGTTTACGCTATGTTTGCTAACTGTTGTAAATTAAAGATTATAGTTGCAAACAATTAAATAACATTATAGTTGCAAACAATTAAATATCATATGTTTAGAGTAAAATAGTATACCACTGGACAAATATTATTCACCTTGAACTTAAATATTGATCATTGTCAGAGGCTCCCTTTTTGTGATATGATTTGACAAAGGATAGTAAGAATACGGTTGTCCGTCATTGCTTTGAAGGTCCTGTGTGGCTGTGTTAGTCGTGCATTCAATGCATTTTGAAAGAGGTCATGACTACAATTCATTTGAATAAGTTAAAAAATTATATTTCAAAATAGAAATAACATCTCACTATGAGGGCTGGCGCAACTCAATGAACCTGGATGTTCCAGATCGTTATTAACAACTTGTGCCTTCAGTACAACACCCTCATATCGTTATAAACAACCTGTTGGTGTAGTTGACAAATATCATTTGAAATGTTCCACATGTACTGATTTAGTGTCAAGCACTCTCCCCAGTCCCCAACTAACAGGTCCGAAAAGATCATAAGATGAATTGATACAGGGTGCCGAAATGTAAATAGGTACAAACAGCAGCCGTGGTTACTAACAACACTATTTTTTTAGCAATTGTATAACAGCTTTAGCCAAAAACTTTTTGTAACAGCTTGTGTCATTTATTTAAAGACATTCATATCGCCTTATTATTAGGAACATCACACATCTAATTGAGGGGCAAATATTGATAAAACTACGCTACAACACATATCTTTCAAAACCATAACACATTCGCAATTCATTGAGTAGAAAAAAAACAATACAAGAACCAGCAAATATGAATAAGCAAGTAACTCAACAATACTTAAGCTTATTAAACCAATGCTACCTCACCATTTATAACCCAACCACCTCCACCTCCTTTTTTCTAGAGTTAAACATATAAGCAGTAGGTAATATCATCCAATTGCCTGCAAAGATTATTGTTAGTACTTTTTCCAATTTCATACATTTTGTAAGCCATCACAAAGATTAGATATTTAAGCATAAAAAAGTCACACAATCGCAAAAGCCCCAAATTATTACTTTAATACACTTATTAATCAAAATCAAATCAGAAGCTAGGATAAGAAAATTAATCATTGAATATAAATGACAAGTGAACAAATAAAATTGCTAATAATAAGAACTTAACCTTATATAAATGACAAGTGAACAAATAAAATTGCTAATAGTAGTGGTTTAGTGGTGACTGGGGGTTTGTTGGTGATATGAGCGGCGGACATGGTGGTTATAGCGGTGGTTACATTGGATGACAATGGTGAGGAGGGTTATGGTCGGGGTTAGGTTTTGGTGGAGCGGCGGTGTTGTGCATTGGAGAAGAACAAGAGGGGAGAGTTTGTTAGGTAGGGTTTGGTGTGTTTTTGTTATGTGTGATGATAATGAGCGGGCTATGAAAAGTCAAAATGTAGAAAGGGGGGGATAAAATCCCGCTTAACTTATTTAGAACATCTCTTTGCTAAATGCCGATCTTTTTGTGTTGTTTTGCTCCAAAATAAGTTTTGGTATCTCAAGGCCCGCCCATTTTTACTAAATAGATCGGGTGTTAGGAAAAGTGATCTATTTAAAGTGATCTAAATGGCCTTTTGTGTAGTAGTGGTGGCGGATCGGTGGCGGTGATAAAGGTTGAAGAAAAGTCATTTGGATCGTGGATAAAAGAAAAATATGGTGTCTGGATTTGAGTTTTAGCGATGTGGAACAAAATGAAACATATTCTGGGTTTAGCCGGCAACCGTTTAAAAAACGGCTATATTAGCACGAATCTAAAAGTTCACGTATAAGATAAGTAGTTTTGTAAGTATGTCGGCGTATGTGCCCGAAGGGTTCACACCCTTCGGATCTTAGTCTTACCTTCGGCATACAACCCTCCGGATCATAGCGCTTCTCCGAAGGGTGGTCCGAACGTCATCATCCCAGATTTTCAGGGATCGTGTCGTCCACTTGGTCTGACACTTACTACTGTTTGCTCCTTCCCGAGGCAGGGCAGGTAAAGAATGAAGTAGTATAAATACCTCTATCTCATTTATGTCACACAACTAACACACACCTATTGCATTAACTCACACTCATCCTTTAACCTTCGTATCATATATACTTACTCTCACACCGGAGGTGGGTCTTGGGATAACACCCGGGGCGAGCCTAACGTGTGTTTCTTGTGTGCAGGACCAGTTCCGAAGGACCTCGCACGAGATAGAATCCCTTCACAAGATTTTACTTTAACAAATTGGCGCCATCCGTGGGACACGAAACCCATTCTACCGAAAGCAAAAATGACTGATCCACCTCCTCCCCTCTTTCACACTCCCCTCAACCAGGTCGGGGGAAGTGGAGTAAACAACAACCAGGATAATATTGAGAACCGTGGGAACCCGGAGGATGATTCCCCAAACCTCCAGGAATTGATCATTGGTCAGATGGCGTCTCTGACTGAGTTGATCAAGAAACACAATGCTCAAGGAGGAAATGAGCTCCAACCGATACGTTTGGACTTCGGCGACGATGGAAATAAGAACGGAAGGAGAGACAAGGCAGTTGAAATAGATGAGTTGAGCAAACCATTCAAAGAGGCATCACGCTCGCCGTTAACCCGCCGAATAGTGGAGTTTTCCGGAGATAATTACGTAATGCCCTTAAACATGAAGTTTTATGACGGGTCAACTGACCCGAACGATCATCTCACGAGGTTCGCAGGTGCAGCTAACCAAGGACAATGGCCAATGCCTACATGGTGTCTTATGTTCCAGCAAACTCTAGACGGGGCGGCCGGAGGATGGTTCGAACGGCTGGAACCCGGCAGCATTAACAGTTGGGGCGAATTAAGAGAGCAATTTTCTGCTCGTTTTTCTCTCCGGAAGAAATGCATCAAAGACCCCACTGAAATTACCAAGATTGTTAGAAAAGCTCACGAGTCATTGTTGGACTTCAAAGAGAGATGGACCGACGAAGCTAGCTACATTAGTGGCGTACCGGAAATCATGCGTATCTCGGCCTTCATGGGTGCTCACAAGTGCCCCGCCTTAGCGAAGAAATTTTGGGACAGAGTTCCTCGTTCGGTAACGGAAATGTTCACCCGGGTGGACAACTATATTAGGGCGGAGGAGGCGTATCGGAACACGGAGTTGCCTCGAGGCGAAGGGTTCGAGGCAAATAGAAAAAGAGGTTTCAAAGACGATAGGCCAAAGACTGAAAAGAGAAGTGACCCTCGACATAAAGACGCGTATCACCCTTATGTGGCCCCTAGAAGGGACCACAATCACCATGAATCTCATCATAACGACCGCAGAACGGTAGCGACTTTTAGGGAAGGTCCTCTCCGTTTCGGTCTCAACTCACTCGTGAAGCCCCCTAGAGAAATCCTCGCCACAGAACGTCATCTGAACTTGCCGGTACCTAGGCCTACTGGCAGTAAACCCACGCGGGAAAACATGGGGAAGTTCTGCGAATACCATAAAGAAACCGGTCATTTGACAAACCATTGCCGAGAATTGAAGAAGCAATTAGAAGCGGCGTTGGAATCCGGGAGACTCGATCATCTCCTGAGAGATTGGAAACAGAGAGATGCCGTCGGAGATAGAAGAGAGGACAAAGGAAAGGGCAAAGTTATCAACATGATACGGTCGTCCGGAGGAACAAAACGGAGGAATCATGACCAGGAGGAAAGCTGGATGAAAGCCCCAATTATTTTTCCACCGATCATGACGGAAGATTTGTCGGATGAACCTCTCATTATCGAAGGGGATATCAGCGGGTATCTGGTTCGCCGAATCTATGTGGATGAGGGGTCGGCATTGAACGTAATGTACGAACACTGTTTCAATAACCTTAGTGTGGATATCAGGGAAAGACTTAGGGAAACCAGTACATCACTCGTCGGTTTCTCCGAAGAAACGAATAGGCTGTTAGGAAAGATTGAGCTGGAAGTACGATTCGGTGACCACAACATGTACCGAAAGACAATGATGAGTTTCTGCGTGGTAGTTTCCCCGTCACCATACAATGTGATTCTAGGAAGGACGGGTCTAAAGGAAATAAGGGCCATCCCGTCCACCATTCACTCAATGATCAAGTTCCCCACTCCGAGAGGGATAGCCACTCTGAAAGCATGCCCATCGATGGTAGCTGAATGCCGGAAGATAGAGGAAAGACAGATTGCGGAAGAACACCGAACAGAAAGTCCGCAGGATCTAATTTCCGGAGAAGAAGGGGTGCCAGAAACAGAGGAGGTTTTGATAAACCCAGCTTACCCTGAACAATTGGTACTTATCGGAAGAGGCTTTTCGAAGGAGGGCCGAAGAAGCCTCATTGAATTGTTAAGGAAGAATGAAGATGTGTTCGCATGGCAACCGTCGGTTATGACGGGAGTCCCCAGATGTTTGATCGAACACCGTTTAAACGTGAATATGGCCGACACCCCGGTGGCACAGAAAAAAAGGAGCTTTTCGTCGGAAAAGAACCAAGTCATAATGAAAGAAGTGGAAGAATGGATGAGGGCGGGGATCGTTAGGCCCGTCAAATATCCAACCTGGATCTCCAACCCCGTTCTGGTGAAAAAATGTGACGGAAGCTGGAGGATGTGTATAGATTTCAAGAACCTGAATTCTTCATGCCCAAAAGACTATTACCCGTTACCAGAGATCGACTGGAAAATCGAGTCGGTTGTGGGCTTCAAATACAAGTGCTTTTTAGATGTGTACAAAGGCTATCATCAGGTTCAGATGGCCGAATGGGATGAAGGGAAAACAACATTCTACACGGAACAAGGTACATACTGCTATACCAAAATGTCGTTCGGACTTAAGAATGCGGGGGCAACATACCAACGGTTAATAGACTCAGCCTTCCAAAATCAAATAGGAAGAAATTTGGAAGCCTATGTGGATGATATAGTAATCAAAAGTAAGAATGAAAAAGAAATGTTGGCCGACATTTCCGAAACCTTTCACAACCTCCGGGGAATAAATATGAAATTGAATCCGAAGAAATGCTCCTTCGGCGTAGAAGAAGGAAAATTCTTAGGTTACATTGTGACATCCGAAGGAATAAGGGCCAATCCGAAGAAAACGACGGCGATAGCAGAGATGAAGTCTCCGTCCACTTTGAAGGAAATGCAGAGCCTGAGCGGAAAATTGGCAGCTTTGAACCGTTTTTTGGCTAGATCAGCGGAGAAATCTCTTCCATTCTTTGAAACCTTAAAAACCATTACGAAGGAGAACAAGGACGAATACAGGTGGACGGAGGCAGCGGAAAAAGCATTTCAATCACTTAAACAGGTGATCTTGGCACTCCCATTGTTGACTACTCCCAAGGTGAAGGAGATCCTGTACATTTACCTGGCGGCTGCCGGATGTGCAATCAGTGCCGTTTTGCTAACTGAGAGGGACGGGAGGCAGCTCCCGATTCATTATGTTAGCCGAACGTTGCAAGAGGCCGAGAAGAACTACTTACCCATAGAAAAATTGGCTTTGTCATTACTACATGCATCCAGACGTCTGAGAAGGTACTTCGAAGCACACCCAATCAAGGTCATAACTGATAAACCCATCAAGCAAGTTCTAAACAGAGCCGAAGCGTCCGGAAGGCTCACGAAATATGCCGTGGAACTGGGGGCGTACGATATAACGTATGTGCCGAGGAATGCCGTAAAAGGACAAGTACTCGCTGACTTCATCTCAGAGATATCAGTTGAACTTGAAAGAAAAGACGACGGGCAGGTGACGAGGGAAATATATGACGTATCAACGGAGGCCGAGTGGGTATTGTATACAGACGGAGCGTCGAGTAAGAAGGGTTCGGGGGCCGGATTAGTGTTGATTGGACCTTCCCAGATAGAACACACTTACGCGCTTCGTCTAAATTTTGAAAGCACCAACAATGAAGCAGAATATGAAGCACTTTTAGCTGGCCTACGTATAGCAAGGAAGATGAAGGTAGAGGCCCTTGACGTCAGAGTAGACTCCAAGCTGGTGGCAAGTCAGATAAACGGAGAGTTTGTAGCCTCAAAAGAAAGCATGATACAATACCTGGCCAAAGCAAGAGAGCACATCGGAATGTTCAAAAAGTTCAAAATCCGTAACATACCGAGAGCTCAAAACCAAAAGGCCGATGTTCTAAGCAAGTGAGCCTCTGTTGCATTTAACCATCTCACCAAAGAAGTTTTGGTGGAAGTTTTGGAAAAACCGTCGACACCGGAGGAAGAAGTAAAAGCCATCGTAGAAGAAGATGACAATTGGATGACACCAATCATCCGATGCCTACAAGACGGTATTTGGCCGGAAGACCCAAACGAGGCCAGAACTCTCTGGATGAAGATCCCTCATTATGTCATGGAAGGAGATGTGCTATTCAAGAAGACTTACCTAGGGCCAATGGCACGCTGTGTAGGGCCACTACAAGCAAATTACATCATCCGGGAAGTACACGACGGTGCGTGCGGCATGCATTCCGGACCAAGGACAGTTGTGGCAAAGCTCTTCAGGCAAGGATACTATTGGCCAACTATGCATAGAGATGCACGAGAGGAAATAAGGAAATGCGACGCCTGTCAGATTCATTCTCCAGTACCCAAGTTACCCAAGACCATGCTAACTTCTATCATGGCTCCGTGGCCCTTTTACGAATGGGGGATGGACGTACTCGGCCCACTAACGGAGGCTCCCGGAAAGGTGAAGTACGTAATTGTGGCAATAGATTATTTTACCAAATGGATAGAAGCGAAACCGCTGGCAAAGACGACGGGTAAGGAAGTAAAAAAATTTGTGTGGGACAACATTGTGTGTCGGTTCGGTCTCCCGGCTATCATTGTCACTGATAACGGGACAAATTTCGTGAACGATCCTTTCAAGAGTTGGTGTGCAAAACTAAAAATAAAACAGATCAACACGGCCGTCGCACATCCTCAGGCCAACGGTTTAGTAGAAAGGGCCAACGGAAGCCTCATGCACGGAATCAAAACAAGGTTGGGTAGGGCCAAGGCAGGTTGGGTTGATGAATTACCCAATGTCCTGTGGGCATACCGAACCTCCTTAAAAACAAGCAACGGTGAAACACCTTTTAGCCTTACATACGGAAGCGAAGCCGTCATCCCGGCCGAAATTGGAATGCCGACACATCGGACCATGATGTTCAATCCGGACGATAATGAAGCGGAGCAACGTCTTAACTTAGACTTGCTACAAGAAAGACGAGAGATGGCAGCAATCCGGGAGGCAAAGTACAAATCAAAAGTTGAACAATACTACAACCAACGGGTTCGTCCGGTGTCATTTAAGGCAGGAGATTTTGTTTACAGGAGAAACGAGGCTAGTAGAGTAGAAGGACAGGGGAAATTAGGCCCAAACTGGGAAGGTCCTTACCGGGTGGTAGAAGCATATCGCAACGGTTCATACAAACTCGAAGCAATGGATGGAAAAGATATCCCCCGAACATGGCATGCAATCAACCTCCGAAATTGTTTCCGTTAATTATAATGTAAGAACTTCAATTATGATATCCTATCTTCTCCGGCATCGGGGGAAGAAATTTTCCACTACTAGTTTATGTCTGGAACGAACGGGTCGTTACAATACACCATTCGGCCAACGGGTCGTTAAATTTACACCGTTCGGTAACAAAATTGAAAAAGTATTTCGTCCAAAAAACGGGTCGTTACATTACACCGTCAATCAAAAAATGGGTCGTTACAATACACCATTCGGCCAACGGGTCGTTAAATTTACACCGTTCGGTAACAAAAGGTCAATCAAAAAATGGATCGTTACAATACGCCATCCGGCCAACAGGTCGTTAAATTTACACCGTTCGGTAACAAAATGTCAATCAAAAAATGGGTCGTTACAATACACCATTCGGCCGACGGGTCGTTAAATTTACACCGTTCGGTAACAAAAGGTCAATCAAAAAATGGATCGTTACAATACACCATCCGGCCAACGGGTCGTTAAATTTACACCGTTCGGTAACAAAATGTCAATCAAAAAATGGGTCGTTACAATACACCATTCGGCCGACGGGTCGTTAAATTTACATCGTTCGGTAACAAAATGTAAAAAGTATTTCGTCCAAAAAATGGGTCGTTACATTACACCGTCAATCAAAAAAAATGGGTCATTACAATACATCATTCGGCCAACGGGTCGTTAAATTTACACCGTTCGGTAATGTTAAAATTGTTTAAGTGTTTCATCCAACACCATTCGTCCAACGGGTCGTTCAAGTTACACCATTTGGTAGCATTACACCGACAATCAAAAAAATGGGTCGTTAAAATACACCATTCGTCAAAAGTGCAAAAGATAATACATGCAAAAGATAAAACTGAATACATGCGTTCAAAACAAAATATGTTTCATCACGGACACATCATGTCCGGTATTCTAAATTACAAGAGTTTGAGACAGGTTGTCCGAATAAACATAATCACAAGAAAGCACTCTCATTTACTTTCTTATCCCCATCCTTCATATTGGAGGGTTCGGCAACAGTTACCACAGGAGTCTCCTTAACCGGAATGCTTGGTTCGGGGGGTCCAGAGCCCTCCGGCTGCAAATTCATTAAGTCCCCCAACGGTAGACGGTAAGACCCAGCCACCTTCTGCACATACGGATACTCGGCATCAAAAATTTTATTAAACTCAGCCTTCCACGTCGTCGGTGCATCTCGGTTAAGATTTTTCACTTGACTCAAAACCCTTTCGACATCCTCCTCCTTGCTGTTCACCTTAACTCCACCATCAAACTCGGCTTTCACGCCATCAATAAAGCCAGCGGTATAAGAGAGGCTGTACACTCGGCCCATGCTCTTCTTGTACTCTCGACTTTGAAAAAGTCGACGGCAGACAGCCGGAAGAAGTTCCTTTATCGTATTACGGCGAATGATTTCAGACTGGGCAAGCCTGGCTGTCAAGTGTTTATCTTGCTCCTTCAGCTCATTCACCTCGGAAGATTTATCGGCCAGTTGCCTTTCAAGTTCTCTGATCTTGGCAGCTTGGGAGGAGGCCGTTGAGTGCCACTCATTCTTCTCTTTCTCCATTTCCTCCAGCTGTTCAACCAAACCTTCCTGACGAGTGGACGCAGCGCTTACCTCATCCTCCAAGGCCTTGAACTCCTTGAACAACTGATCAAAATTCCTCATCTTAGCATCACGCTCTTCCTCAACCTTCTTGAGCCTCTCAGATAAACCGCCGCAACCCTCATGAACAGCCGTTAGTTCCCGGTGCTCTCGGTTCAACTGACTGAAGCGCTTCAGCAACTCGGCCTGGAGGATCACCCCGCAACCAACATTAATATAGGCTTGACAAACCAATTGGTTGTTGTTAAGTCCAGAGACAGCCTCTTCTTCAGCAGGGGTGGCAAGGTGGTCCATCATCTCCCGGCAAGCCCTAAAGGAGTTCATTCGAACATCATCCCGAAAGGTCCACCCGGGAACGAAGTATCCTCCGGTTTGATCAGAATTACCTGAAAAAGCATTTTAGAAACATCAGTTGCAAAAAAAAAAAAAAAAAAAAAAAAAAAAAAAAAAAAAAAAAAAAAAAAAGGACTAGGCTTGTCTTCAGATGAACGTACCGGGTTCTACCGGGGGGAACTTGTTTGAAGGCTCCTGGGAGTGAGAAGCATGATGTTCGGAATGAGCTGTATGGATGGACACATCTGCCAAAAGGAAAAAATAATAAATGAGAACAATATCTAAAAAGGAAAAGTAAGCAGATTACGTACCGTGGGAATGAGAGTTGGGGGGACGCTCCAAATTCTCCCCGTCATTTTGCCCTGCCCCTTCTCCGTTCTTAGCTGGGGAATTTTCCTTTTCCACTCCCTCCTCGGTTTGTGGTTCGGCTTGGTTGAGGGGAGTGACGTCTATGGTACCAGTTCCCGACGATACAACAACCTCCTCATCCAACATTTTCTTCCTACGCTTAGGAACAGCCTTAGTGGTCGGAGCAGGTTTTCTCTTCACAGTGGGTTGCTTCTCCCTCTGTTTCCTCTCTTTCTCCTCCCGAGCGGCTACCACCTCATCATCAGCAACCTCAACCACCTTCTGAAGATTGCTCTTTGCTGGAGGTTTCTTCCCCGGAGAAAGTGGTTTCGCTGTACGGTCCGGATGAACAAACCCCTCAGGAAAGGATTCCCCTCTGCTAACCACCGTTCCCTCCAAGTCCGGAAGCTCTAAATACTCAGACATGGTAATAACTACAAAAAAAAAGGGAGATAAGCAAATAAGTACAAAGCGGAATAAGTAATAAAAGCAGCTGATACAAAGTGAATAAATTACCATGCCCCCCGGCATCCTTAATAACAAGCCTATGCCCGGTAAACTGAAAAACCCTGCAAAGCCCATACTCGTACAAAAGACTTGAAGGAGTCTTCCAAAGAGCTATTGTCTTGCTAGCAATCTTCTTGGCATCACGCACAGAATAATTCTCCGGAAACTTGTCCTAAATCTTGGAATCTTTGTGCCTCCAAGGCATGGCATCCGGAATGGCCCTACGGTCTATCAAGAAAAAGAAGTCTTTCCAAAACTTCAGACCTGTCAATACCTCTTCGAAGCATTTCATAGCCCTCTTACCGGTTCGGCTCTCAAACGAGAACCAATGACCTTGCTTGCACAACCGATAGAAAACCCTAAAAAGGGGAACAGTTGGCGTAATATCTAGGCTATAGCACCGGACCTCGAAGAGAGTTACCCTATTCAGCCCTATGGGAACGAGTTGGGAGATATGCACCCGGAAATACCCTATAACGGCTAGAAGAAAAGAGGAAAAGGGAACCCTAACTCCTCCTAATTTAATCTGCTGAACATACAAACCTATCTTACTCTCCGGTAACTCGCTCATCGTCCAACCATCCGGTGGCAACATAGGATGCAAATCGGCTGGAATACCATAATCTCTACAAAGTTCATCTAATGTATGTTGGGATAACTTAGAGACATGAACATGCATATCGAACTTTCCTATAGGTTTAGCCCTACTGGTCGTGGGATTCTCATCCGGAACGTTCATCTCGCCGGGTTCACTAGCAGCCATGTAAAAAGAATGCCGAGGAGTATGTAAAAACAAGGAAAATTATAAAAAGTAGAACAACGCACCTCGGATGAAACTTAATACAAAAGATGAAAAACTCTCTGGCAAAATCAAGGTACGAATGACAAAAACAAGGCAGCAAGTGTGAAAGGAAAAGTTGGAACGCAATATTTATAGTGAGGGTGTGGGAGAACGTGAAACGTCGTACATCGTGCCGGTGACGTGGCAACGCTTGGATCGTCAGATCTTTGTGGCAAGAGATTAGTGGCATCCAGCTGTAGTCCACTGTGAATATTATATTGTTTTATTTCGGCCCATGGGCCACAATGGGCTAAGAGGTCTTGTGAGCCCATCGGCAAATCACAATCCTAGCGGTATATCAAGATCATCATAGACAAGTATTGAACCATCAATCTACAACCGATGCTCCAATACTGGGGGGGACATGTCGGCGTATGTGCCCGAAGGGTTCACACCCTTCGGATCTTAGTCTTACCTTCGGCATACAACCCTCCGGATCATAGCGCTTCTCCGAAGGGTGGTCCGAACGTCATCATCCCAGATTTTCAGGGATCGTGTCGTCCACTTGGTCTGACACTTACTACTGTTTGCTCCTTCCCGAGGCAGGGCAGGTAAAGAATGAAGTACTATAAATACCTCTATCTCATTTGTCACACAACTAACACACACCTATTGCATTAACTCACACTCATCCTTTAACCTTCGTATCATATATACTTACTCTCACACCAGAGGTGGGTCCTGGGATAACACCCGGGGCGAGCCTAACGTGTGTTTCTTGTGTGCAGGACCAGTTCCGAAGGACCTCGCACGAGATAGAATCCCTTCACAAGATTTTACTTTAACAAAGTACAAGTACTATGATAAGAACATTTTGAATAGGTATGTCATATGTGTTTATTGTATAGCTTAAATCCTTAATATTTTCACGACGTTAAAGTTAGCTATTGTTTGATATTTTTCTGTTACGAATATAGCCTATATATAGAGGCTTTTATCTATTCAATAACATGGGGGGTTTGGTGTTCGATTCTCTTGTTACTCTGCTATTTGTACAAACTCTACATGCATACTAAAATGTATACAGAAAACATGCAAAATAACTTTTTGTTTCTTAGGCACAAAGTGTATTAGATAAGTATAATACCCAGTAAATCATTTTGTTATAACTGTCTATGAAGAAAACTAAAAGTTGCACAAAAAGTGTTTTGGAAACAACCCGTGATCAGGCTATCAGCCTAGAAAATAAATTACCCTTTTGACCCATTGACCAACACGCCCGTTCATACAACATGAAATGGAATGCTCGTAAATTACCTGAGCTTGCCCTTTAATCCTTTTTAATCTAGCTGCAAGACCAAAAAGATAAATACACTTGTAAATGTTTACCATCTTAGGAAAACAAGACACGGAGTAATTCCTTACAATATTCTTTTCCATCTTTATTGTCACTAATCACCCTGTAGGTAAAATTGAATATCATATTACATTGAGACACGCCGTAGACTGTTATACAATTAATGTACACGCCCGTCGTATGGAACCATAAGAATATCAATATCGAGTACAACTAATGAATACACACAACATCATTTTCTTTTACGCAAAATCCTCAACATCCTTCGGTTGATAATGATGAGGTGGTATTTTCAATGGCCTGTTGGTTTTAGTTCACTGAAGTGTTTCATGTATTAAAAAGTTGTATTGACTAGCTCCTGGTATAAAAATTGTTACAAAATTCCTTATGCCCTTATTATTTATCTTTCCAAATTTAGTACTTTTGATGTATTTATGATTACTTGCAAATAATATTACATTACATACTATGTAACAATATATTGTATGACAACTAATTAAACAAAAAGCCACCTGTTTGCATCATTGAGTATTGTTCTCATCGTAACTTAAGAATGTTGATGTTGATTCCCCATACGATAGCATCGATAATTCATGCCCATACGTCACTGACTTGGTATTATTAGTCTGAGCCGCGGATGGAATATGAGACGTTCTTATGGCTTCTAACTCTACAGCTACTTCTTTCATTGTTGGCCTATTCTTTCCATTGAAATTCAGACATCGCATTGCGAGGTTAGCTACTGCGGAGAGCTCATCTCTAGTGCCTTCTTTAATAACCATTGCGTCAAATATAGACATAACACGTCCTTCTTCCATAGCCAACATAAAGTGCGTAGCCAAACTTCTATTTTCACCGAATCTAGTTAATGAGATTGGCCTTTCTCCTGTTAAAAGCTCAACCAAAACAACTCCAAAACTATAAACGTCACTTTTTTCAGTGAATTGGCTAGATTGAAAATACTCCGGGTCTAGATAGCCAAATGTACCTTTGACTACGGTTGTTAAGTGAGTTTGATCTAATGATACGAACTTTGAAGTTCCAAAGTCAGAAACTTTGGCTCTGTATTTATCATCTAAAAGTATATTAGCCGTCTTGATGTCCCTATGGTATACTGGAATGGATGTGGCTGAATGTAAGTAAGCAAGTGCTCCTGCAACCTCTGTTGCAATTTGCAGTCTTATGTTCAAAGACATTGGGTCCTCATCAGTCTCGCAGTGAATGCGATCATACAATGTTCCATTTGGGATGAACTCTGAAACTAGTAGAGGAACATCGGTCTCTAAGCAACATCCCAATAGTTTGACCACATTCCTATGATTGACTTGTGAAAGAATCACCACCTCATTGATGAACTGCTCTAGTTGACTTTCATCAACAATTTTTGATTTTTTAACTGCCACAATCCTTCCATCAACTAACATACCTTTGTAGACTGTACCTTGGCCTCCTCGACCAAGAACTCTGTTCTCATTGAAGTTGTCAGTAGCCTTCTCTAGTTGACGTGATGTGAAAAGTATGGTTTGATCAACTAAAGACGGGTCGGCTTCTTGTTGTTGTTTTAGAAGTAAACCGCCATTGCGTTTAAAAAACCTCTTTCTTCGTCTCCTTTCTTTTGTTTTCTTGATAAGTTTGTACAATATGTAGGTAATTGCCACAAGAAAAAGAACACCCATGCTTATGCTAACACCTGAATGCATGCAACAAAGTGACAAGTAAGTAAAGTCTTAGGAGAAGTTGACGACTCGTGTTCAGAGAATCTGCAGTTCTACAGTGTCTCTGATTCGGCTTAGAAGTTTGTAAATGCTAACAATGTTCTTCAATTACTAGTAACACAGTTTCACCTTATTTAAAATTTCTTTCTAGTAGCTAACTATGCTGACCACAGTATGTAGGTGATGAACACAATAAAAAGTAGACCCATGCTTATGTAGGAGATCAGCGGTGAACACAATAAAAAGTAGACTCATGCTTACGCTAACACCTAAACCAAGACCAATACACAAAAGTAAGTAGCCTTGAATTGAGAAAATGTTAATGATTCATGTCCAAACTATCTGGAATTCCAAATTAGTTATGCTGATAATGGAAGCTACTTAATTATAAAGAAAGAAAAGCTTTATATTTCCTTAAAACTATAATTGTAGTTATCACACTAGCTACATATCCTACCATTTTCTCTTCGTTATTTATAAGCATAGAGAAAAGACATTACCTAGAATAACACCCAACGACAATGTTTTTCTTTCATCTTTATGAGTGACCTCTTCATGAGTACTGTGGTAATAACAATGTAAGTTATCATATTTATAAATTGAGCCATCAATGTCGAATATTGTGTCATAGTTACAGTAACCCCCACTATTCTCGCACCTTGCACAGTCAACTGGCTCATCTCGATCTATATATATATATTTTTCTGGAGAAAGTTCCATATATATTAGAAAGAAGAAAAAAAAAGAACACTGGAAAACATGCAACTATGCAAGCAAAGAAATACTTTCTTTAAGAAATACATACCAACGCATCCATCGGTCAAATAATGGTTTCCTATGAGGTAGCTGTACCTGTACCTGTCATCACATTTCCAAGTATCCACTGAAGTACCATTACCCGGATCTACTTTGGGCATAGAGGGCGCATCTCCATTACAACAAGTTAATTGGTCTATATCACGGACTGAAAGGGTCCACATTAGTGCTGTTGAAGCATAAGAGCTGCTGCTCACTTCAGCAAATGATTGGCGAGAAAAGCTATCTTCATCATATAAATCGGCATGATTCACCAAAAAGGCCGACCCACAACCTCCATCTCCACCCAGCTGACTTTCTAAACCCATGAGAATCATCCTGTACGAATTTAGATAACTAGGAATTGTTGTTTGGCAACAATTGATGCCATTACATTTGTCTGTATCGATGAAGACAGTAGTATTAGTGTCATTCCTACGTGTGGTGGAACACCCGGTGAGCACACTACCATGATTGTCCATCATGAAAGCACGACCACAGTACCCCTCATAAACTAATTTATTGTGTGATTTGGAATACAGGAAGGGGCTGCTACCAAGATCCACACTCATACTCGTCTGACTACAATCAGAGAACTTTTGCATATTTACACTGACTGTCTGATTATCCAAGTCAATACCCAAGACTTCAAGGTGGTTGAGTGCAGACAGGTATGGCTTCGAGGATTTGCAATCAACAGTGTACCATTCGTTGATAGAACATTTTGCACCAATTCCAAAAGGATATGAAATCATAACGTTATTTCCGCATGTGACTTTGCACCCTGACTTGGCGTATTTCACAGTTCCTGTTTAATGAAAGGAAGGTAAGTAGGTAAAGGTTTAAATATTCTCTTTTTCCATAGAGAAGGGTGATAAGATTTATACCACAAACTAGAAAGAAGTGTTTTCGTTTTGTAACGAGTGTTATGTATATATGTTTGCGTGTTGCTGCAAAGTTTGACAGATATTTTTATTTAATAGTAAGCGTAACTCGATCAATGTGATAATGCCATGTTTTTGGTACGGCTTGAACAAACAATTATCGATGAAAATCAGAAAGAAGAAAATATAAAGCACGTTAGACAATAACATGCGGTGAATCTCAATGAATTATTGTATGATTATGGTAAAAACATGGTTGTAAAAGGCGTGCAAAGGCCTCGTAAAAGCGTGAGACTTGGTCATGCCATCACACCATGCGTTATGCCGTCTTATACTATGTCTTTTTATAAACTCGATATATATGAAATATAATATAAATATATAAATATTATTTATATTTTGTGCCGCCTTATAATACGTCTTATAAACGCAAAAGCTTCGCTTTAGCCGTTAAGACGTGAAGCTTGGTCATGCCGCCACGTCACGCTTCACGCTATTTATAACATTACGTAAAAACATTTATCACTTCATTTGCTATGTAGAGAAAAAAACCAAATGAGTGATGATCCTCCTAATTTCATGAAAGAATGGGACACTTGAATTGACGTTTGTCACTGGTTTTTTCTTTTTCCTTTTCATTTTTTAGTCACTGAGTGAAGGACAACATTTAAAAATAAAATAATAATAAAACCCGAGTCTATCAATAGTGCTATTGCGATGTAATGCAACCGTAAAAATTAATAGTGTGATACTGTTATGACGATGCATTATGCAATGCATGTACGATTTAATCATAACACATAAATTTACAAATGTAGTTTTCAAAAGAATTAGCTTTAAAATTAAAAAAGGACTAGCGGTGCAGCTTGTAGCCCGTTTGCCTTCAATCACTATGTAAATTCTATTTTGATAAAATAAACAAATGTTCTCAAAATGATAAAGAAAAGTTTCGTAAATTAATAGGATTTGACGAATTGTCTTATATTTGAATTAAAAGGTATTACAATATTTGGTCCATTTTGACCTTTGTTCGTAAACGTTAGCCTCCATACTTGGTTTTGTCATCAAGAACTCAAGAACAAAAAAATTGAATCTCCTTTTTGAAGTAATTGGTATGTACAAATGATTTTCTCCTCATTCTTTATAATTAATATTAATTTTTTTTATAGAAAATATAAACTGAATAAATTTTATTTAATCATCTTTGAAGGTGTTTGAAGCCTCATAATCATAGGTGTTCGTCGTAGATCATTGTGTGGTAAAAACCCAAATCTAAATGATGGGATGTAATTATGAGTAAAATGCTGTAAATTAACATAACAAACTTGAATTGATGAATTAAAATTAATCAAGTAATTATATCTATGGTTAGTTAGGTTAAAATATGGCTAGATTAAAAAATTTGTTGCTGATCAGATTTTGGGACCCTTGCATGTATTTATAACGAATGGTAAATTGGTAAATAAGCTTATTTTATCAGGTCTACTAGTTATAATGGCCGCACACGTGCGAGTTTTTTAAAAAATTTTGAATCATATATTTTTATTTATTAAAAAACAAATAATTTAATCTTTGTTTGATTTATGATGTTTAATTATAGTTTTTTTATTATTAAAGATTATTATTTAAAAATTGTAATCCTATTATTAATTGCATCTTATCTATATTTTTTGTATTTATCTTTTACTTGTGTTATGGATAAATATAAAATGCTACCTAATAATCTTTTTTTTTAAATAAAATAATCTTTTTTTAATAAAATTATTACTAAATAAGGTATGAATTATTTTTTTAAATAGAAGTTTTGTTTTATTATATAAAAAAATTTTCTAGAAAACAAACGCAAACACGATGCTGGAAATGAATATACTTTTGTGATCAAAATAAACAGATAAATACTAAATACAGAGTTACGTACCATATCCATCTATCAGATAAGGGTTCCCTTTGATTGTTGAGGTTCCATAGAAGGAGTAACAATACCAAGAATTCATCATAGTACCATTACCCAGATCCATTACAACTGAATACCAATCATAACCAGAACAATTTACTTGATCTTGGTCGGTGTGTGATAGGATCCATCGTAATGATGTTGGAAAATACGATTGATGAGATAAGTTGCTTCCTTCAGTGTATGAATTTTTATCCAACAAGTACGCAGACTGATACGTGCTTGAAGTTAAAGACCAAGTCCAAACGAAAGAGTCCAGTCTACATGCATTTAGGAAGAGGAGTGGACCACCACTTCATGCATTAGTCCCATGTTTATTTGTTAGTTTTGTTCCTAAAGTCTAGGAGATCATGCATTAGTCAGTTATTGTTTTTGCATTATAAATTATGTAATTTGCATTCTGTGAAGGAGGAAAAGAAAAAGAATGAATTAGTTCAAGAGTTAGTTCTTAGTTTAGTTATAGTTTAGAAGGAGAATAACCATCTCGAATCGGTTTCTATCAATGGTGCTTTCATCGACTTACTCGAAACCTCCAAGATGATGCCCACCTTCCCTACAAGAATCCATGACCTCCCTGGCCGACAATATATCCAAATTCATTGCATCTCAAACCGCATTCACCGCCCAACTCAAGATTAACATGGAAAAACATAAACAAACCTTAGCCTTCATCTCATCGATCTACCAGGCTAACCAACGAGAAACCAACACACCAACTATCACCACACCACACACTGGCACACAACAAGTTATCACACCACCACCACTAAATACCGAGAAACCTGAAATCACCTCGAAAGACATTTTCACTCAAAACATCACTACTACCGTCAACATTACTACAACCATCACCAAGACCGACATTGAGGTCACCACCTATACACCTCCCGTGTTGTCACCAATAATCCAACGTGATATGTTCACCTTCCATTCAACCAACATTCATCAAACCTGCGACTTTTCCACAGTGGAGGACAAGTTAGAAGCCAAACGTGTTCGGTTTTCGCCCTCACTCTTCATCACCCTTGGTTTTCGATGCATGAAGACATGTCATTCCGGTCACCAATGCTATCCACCAAAGTTTGTTTTTCTCCAAACCGAACCGAAACCACCTTGGAAATCACATGACACGCGGTACACCACTACGAGTCTTGAGGACAAGACTCGTTTTTAGGCGCGGAGTATTGATACGTGCTTGAAGTTAAAGACCAAGTCCAAACGAAAGAGTCCAGTCTACATGCATTTAGGAAGAGGAGTGGACCACCACTTCATGCATTAGTCCCATGTTTATTTGTTAGTTTTGTTCCTAAAGTCTAGGAGATCATGCATTAGTCAGTTATTGTTTTTGCATTATAAATTATGTAATTTGCATTCTGTGAAGGAGGAAAAGAAAAAGAATGAATTAGTTCAAGAGTTAGTTCTTAGTTTAGTTATAGTTTAGAAGGAGAATAACCATCTCGAATCGGTTTCTATCACAGACCCGCAAGCTCCATCTCCATCCATCTGCCTCTCCATACCTGTAAGATTCATGCTGTACGACTCCATATAATGAGGAATTGTTCTTTTGCAACAATTGATGCCAATACAGTTGCTTGTATCAATGATACCAGTAGTGGTAGTATCATTGCTACATGTGGTAGAACACCCGGTGAGCACACTACCATGATTGTCCATCATGAAAGCACTACCACAGTACCCCTCATAAACTAATTTATTGTGTGATTTGGAATACAGGAAGGGGCTTCTACCCAGATCCACACTCTTTGTCGTCTGGCTGCAGTTAGAGAACTTTTGCATTTTAACAGTAACTGTTCGATTTTTTAAGTCAACACGCAAGACTTCAAGGTTGTTGAGTGACGATAGATATGGCGTTGAAGAGTTGCAATCAACATTGTACCATTCGTTGAGAGAACAGTTTGCTCCGATTCCAAAAGGGAATGGGATTGTCACGCTCCCGCATGTATCTTTGCACCCTATCTTGGCGTATTTTTGAGCTGAACCCAATGTAGTTGATGAAAGGAGGATAACCAGCAGTAAAAAATGGTAAGCTTGAAATAACTTCATATTTACGTTTAGAAAAATGATATGGTTATTCATAACAGAAAATGGAAGGAATCATTTACGTTTATATATAACTGTAGCTATGATTGATAGGAGGATCTATTACGAAATTATCCGGAGACCTGAGAGTCTACGCCGTGAATGACAATCTTAAGCTTTGGAATTAATATCTGGGATATTTTCTAATAAAAGACTGCGATGGTTTGAAATTTTATTGTTTTGGAACTACTTGCTTCAGCATATAAAAGAATATCAGTAACTATTATTTCTACATGTACTGTAATATAAATGTCCATTCATGAATAACTTTTAGCAATATTCTTTGTGACATTCATTGGGCAGAAAAATCTAAATGCGTACTAAAAATGTTTGAAGTAATCTTGATCATGATTTTGTATGGAGACAGCACATGCCTTTAACTATTTGTTTCTTACAAAGTGGATCAATAAAGTATAATAACAAAGGGGTGTTCGTCTAAGCTTATTTTATAGTAAGCAGCTTATGGCTAGCATGAAATTGCCTTTGGAACAAAATGAATTTTCGTTTAAATCGACCCGACCCGTTTGGCTAGCCTAAAATTACCACTTTACCAATTATCCAACCCAGCTGTTTACATACCCAAAGTGAAATGACATACCTTGGGAAAACAGTGATAAAACCAAATGCTCCCTTAATCAGTAAAATGTTATCCCAATAAATAAACTATTAAAGAACAAATATATGGTGGGTAGAGGTCCAAATGTATGTACAGTCGTACAGAGACCCAATAGTCTACGCCGTGCATGATAATCTTAAACTTTGTAAATATCTGGGATATTTTCTAATTCCATGATTACGATGGTTTGAAATATTATTGTGGTGAAACTTGCTTCGATAATTTTAAAAAGTATCAATAAGTGTTATTTCTACATTTAAATTGTATGTCCATATTAAATTTGGAAAACATCGTATAGTATGTTGGTAACTGTTGTACGTAATTCATTTTGTGTTTCCAGTCGCAAAATTTATAATACTACTAGACAATTAACCGCGCATAGTGGCAATTATGTATAGTAGCGTTGATTTGTGTGTGCAACTTGTTTTTATGTATATATGGGTGGAGTAATGTAACACCTCAATTTTTACAATAATGGCTTTAAATATATTTTAAAGCTTGCCCATCAACCCATGTTATATTATTAAAGTTCCGTTAGTCAAGAGGACCTCTCATGAAAATAGGTTAATAAATGAAAAGGATTATCTTTTTGATAATTTGACTAACAGGGACTATCTTTGCCAAACTTTGAAAGTTATAAAATAAATTTCATATAAGCTCTTACTAAAAGCTTAAGAAGTTCAGCATTATCACATCATCTCATTCCATCCTCACGTCACACAAACTTTATAGAACACACATGATTAGGGTTTTGATTTTATCAAGTTTCAAGCAAGATTAAGCTAAGGAATTATCATATCAAGTGTTAGGCCGGGACGCGAATTCTACCATTTCCATGAAGCAATTCGAGGCATCAATTGTCACCAAGTTCTTTAATTAATATTTAGATGTTAGTATGTTACCCATCATGAGATAATGCTTAAAGTTCATGTTATGATACGTAAGAGGGGTTTTGGTAAAATTTAGAGTATTATGTCAAGTTGTGATTTTGGGAAATCACTAAGAATTGATGTTAATCATGTTGTTATGTTATGGGAAACCTCGGGTACCATAGTAAGATGATATAACACCATTTTTGTGGTGTTAAATTATGAAAAGTAAAGTTGAGTTTTATAATTATCCATGAACCAAACGCCCCCTTATTTTCTAGTAGATTCCAAACGCTAGCTTATGAAAGCTAAGATCATGTTCTAAATGAACTTCATATGTATGAAACGTTATTAGGTGATAAAAGTAAGCCGAAAACCTTTCGGGATCTCGGGAAGGAATATAAAGTGTTTCAGGTGAGTAACGTATGTAGTTTAAGAGTAAATACGGGTCTTTATGCGCCCGTAAGATATGATATACACATATCGTGTGATATTCATGATCATATTACGACGAGTGATAAATTCTATAACTCGTGCTACGAGTTCATGTTACCCAAGTTCGCGTTTGTGTTCATACGTACATCATACGATACCCAAGTGGGAGTCAAAACAATGGTTGATCTAGTCGAAAAGGAAGTAGAACTATAAATCCACACTTGTAACCTTTTATAGTTCTTCTTTCTTCTTGACGTTGATCTATCATGATTTTGACTCCCACTTGGGCCATATTTTGTTGATCTCCTTCTCGCCATCATGAAGCTCTCCCATGTGTAATGACTTGTGCTACCCGTTCTCCTTGTTCTTGTGTCGATTATCTTCTTTTAAAACGGTTTTTGCAACATCATCGAAGACCAAATACTCCTTCGAGGTTAAGTTGATGAAGAATTGATCATATGAATCAATTACTCTTTATAGTAGAAAGTTAACAACATTTGTTTTATTCTTATGATAGAGCAATGCTATTTGTTGACATAGTAAGATGCTTACTTCAGCTTCTTGCCCGTTGTTTTTATCATCTAGAATTTCACGTCAAATTTCTCTGTCCTTCGATTGTCCCTGTTTGTCAAATTATTACTTGTGATGTGACCTCAATTCCATGTCACTTTTTGCTATCAAATAGTACATGATCAATAGTTCTCTTTCAGAAATATATTTGGGTTAGCGTTACTCAACTATGTAGTGGATTGGAATACGTACCTAAGGATTGTGCTTTGAAGTATTACTCGATCTAAACAGATAGATGATCGATCATGACCCATGTGTTTGCTGTAATAATATTGTTTTAAAATGTAACAACTCTTTATAGCACTAACTTTTAAAACTCTGATCAAATTGTTAATAAGTTGTATTTTGAGTATCTGGTCATTCATTATTTATTGCATACACTGACTTGCTTTTTGTCATACAAAATTGTTCACGTTAAGTTGTAGCACAAAACATTCACAGTTTCTCTCTCTTTTTTAAGGAGATAAATGTTAAATTCAACCCATCGAATCTATGGTCTAAGAAGGCCGTATGTTGGAGCGCTGAAACATATTTCCAATCTATCAAAAGTTTGGAGATGTAAATTAAAACTCGGCTTACTTGCAAACTTATTTGACATATTTCTAAAGCAAATGGTTATTAAAATGTAGGAATTGATATACTCCTAAACCAAAGTAAGGTTACTGGAAGAAACAATATATTACTTATTTGTGTTGATATCAAGTAATCTTACAAGTAGCCTTACTTCTCAACAAGTAGCCTTACTTCTTTTTGGGTTGTGAGTTTATTGGTTTTATTTATATGGTCGTGACTTTGTTTTTAATTTTCTTATTTTTGTTTATTCTAGAATAATTAAGTTATCTTGTTTTACAAGATTAGTTTTCCTATAAATATAGGACTCTTGTCATTGTAATGGACATCTTTTGATCATTGATTATTAATAAACTTTGTATGTTTAAGAGTTTATCTCTTGTTAGGGTTTTATTCCCGCAAGGTGCGCCTTGGTTTCACCCTTATATTAGAGTTTATCTAAATTCGCTTTCGCGCATCCTGCGTTAGTTGGCATCAGAGACAGGTTGTATCCTGGTGGTAATTGGTGTAGAAGGTTCTACTTAAATTAATGTCTAGAGCTTGTTAGCATCCTAGATGATGAATGGTGTAAAAGATTCAAAAACTCATACTGTTGGTGGGGGTATGGTCTGGAGAGTACATGGATCATGGTTTTACAAAACCCATGAAAACACTTGACAGTTGTTACACTATGCTTGAAGAACTACGTTCCATGATTGTAGGTGGGGCATCAATCCACAAGAATCGCGAGGGTAGCAATTATGGAGGTTCAATAATTCGTCCAACTATAGGCGGATCTATTGACAACCGTAGGAGCAACCAATCCCCGTTCAAAAATAGGAGGGTGGATGAATGGGAGGAGAAGATGAAGATGGAGATTCGACTACCAACAATCAAATTGTTTCATTCAAAGGTTTTGATCAATAATAAAGTATTTTCTTTAATTATTGACAACTATGGTGTTAACAATTTGGTTTCAAGAAAATTGTTTAGTTATTTAAATTTACCAATTGAGTTTTGTCCGATTAGAAAAACACAAGTTTGTTTGGTTCCAATATCTATTAGTAAATCTTATAAACGTGAAGTGTTTTGTTATTTGGATGGTATGGAGGATTGTCATATTCGATTGGGGAAATTATGGCGACAAGATGTAAAACCCACATTTTCATATCATGATTAAATGACTAAAATACCCTCCAATTTGAAATTTTGAAGAATTAAGTACGTTTACCAAACAAGCCCGAAATAAAAAACGGTTATCGTACGATCACAAACAGGGACATGTAACTTCAAGTAAATAATATTTGAGCTACTACAACATCATGAGAACTCAAGAATATGAAATTTGGATTAAGAAACGAATATTGCACGTTACGTGACCTAACGGGTCAAAAGCCTTAAAACTTGTACACTACTTATAAAAATAAATACCAAATGGTGCTAATTTTCATTTATTGTCATTAAGGGTGATTTCTATCTCCAAAAATAGCACAAACCAAATTTTAAAGAACTTTCTTCCTCTCCTCTTCATTTGTACGACTCATCAACACCCCACCACCCCAAAACTTTGTTCTTGATCATTGAAAATTAATTTTACGTGTTCGTGGGAGAATTTGGTGCACATTGGAGATTGTTTGGAGGCTTTTGGAAGGCTTGTTCTTGTGTTTCTTGTCCCATTCGACCCATACATCATCCCTAAGAAGGGTTTGGTATTTTCTATTTTAATCTTGGTTTATCTCCTTGAATTCCTTTCATTACGAATATCATTATACGCAAGAATAAAAAAGATACGAATTGATATACATATTACACATAAAATCGACCCATGATAATTTTTATGAGAGAATTGATAAACTTTAATTACTTTGATGATATGATGATGATAACATGTTTATAATGATGATATGATATGAATTAGATAGTTAGTTTGTTAATTTTGGATTAAAAGGGGTAAAGGAATTAGGGTTTATGTCATTGTTGATTTGGGACAGATTTGTTAGCTGAATATGTGTGCATCATCAAATGAGTTTGGTAAATGGTTAATTCATATTTTTTGTTTGTAAACTCAGTTTAGGGTCCTAGTTAAATGTTCCAATTGGTTTGGAGGTGATTGATGTTGATTTGGTCATGTTTTTGAATTTTGTGCAATGATATGTCAAAACTGTGTTTTCAAAAATTAAGTTCAATCATGGTTTTTGATTTTTCATTTTCAAACCATAAGGAGTTAGGAGCTCTCCTTTTACTTGGATAATATTTGGGTTATTTGTGACTTCCTGGAATTTTTGTGGATTTTTCTAAGGTGTTTAAATGGGTTTGTTAAGTGCAAACTTTCTGCATGTTTGTGCAGTTAATTTTCTGGGTAGGTCTGGGAAAACGTTTTTTCATATGGAGTTACACTTAAAAATAAAATCTGGGAAAATTCATGTAGACTCTCAATACATATTTACTTCTGTGAGAAGTTTGGTGATTTTTATTTTCGGCTTCTGATACGTTTTAAAAATTCGTTTAGTGGGCTAAATTCTGTTAGAAAACCGGTCATTTTATACGCATGTTGATGAGTGCTCAAACACTCATCATTTTTTGTCTAATCTGAACTGCAAAACATACAAAAACACTCAGAAATGCATCAAAATACTAGAAATATTTCAAAATTGTGTTTTATATGTTTTAGATGCAAAACGAGTAAAAACAGTTGAAAAACGCACAAAGTTTGCAAAATTGGCAGTTTCAGTCCCCCAACTTTCATAAAATTACAAAACTAGTCCCTGGATATTCAAAATATAGAAAATTATCACCAAAGGTCCTTTTAAAATCATAAATTGTCATATTTAGTCCTTTGGTGAAAAATTGGAAAAGTTTTGAAAATTACACGTTCAGTCCCTGGAGTTACAGATTTTGACAGATTCAGTCCCTGGTGGGATAATTTTGAAAGAAAAATCACTTTTGGTCCTTGGGAAAGTCACAAAAGCCATTTTTAGTCCTTGGGAGGAAAGTTTGAGGAAATTACAAGTTTGGTCCCTCATGTTTAGAAATTTACAAATTTAGTCCCCGACAAATATTTGAAAAATGAAAATAGCAAAAAATGGTTTTTGAAATATTGGTGATTGGAAATTTTGGTACTTATGAGCACTTTGGGAAAGTTTTATTTTCAGTCCTCAACTTTGGTAAATTACAAAAATGGTCCTTGTGATTACACTTTAAACCAAATGGACCCTTGTGTTATTATATAAACCAAACCAACACTTGGCCTGATCCAAAACAGCCCACCCAAGCCCAACTTACACAAATCCAGCCCACTCCCCTTTTAATATAATAGCCGGTCAATCCCCAGTCAACACCCCAACCCCGATCTACTGTTCATCTCCCCCACACTTCCCTGGTTTCAAGCTTCCATGTCCCCCCCCCCCTCCTCCAAAGTCCTCACCTTTATCACCAACTTCAATTAATACTTACACCAACCTCACCTTCCCCCTCCTACCCTCATTAATACCACACCAATCCCCACTTTCCCATTTTCCCGCCAATACAAAGTTTGAACGGTTGAGATCACTTAAGCCAATCCAACGGCTCAGAAGAGTTGGGAAAGAAAGAGACACTCTCCAGGAACTATAAAGATGAAGAAAAAGAGAAGTTTACATTTGTCACATGTTTTTAGACCATTTCGTAGTGTAGATTTTAAATTTCCATTGTAAACCTTTGAATTCTGTCTTAAATTCAAGTTGTATCCAGTTTAGTGATTAATACAAGCTTTGTTTAAACCTTAATTTCAGTTTAAATTACAAATTCAGTTTATGCATTATTTTGGCAAAATTGACAACTTTGCTACATATTGTTAAATGCTGTTTTAAGTGCTTCTTTAAGCTCAATCAAAGTTCTAACAAGTTTTTGTAAAGCTATCAAGGCTTTGAAGCCAATTTCATTTCATAAAAGCAAAATCATTAAAAAAATCCAAAAATAAAAGAAAAATAAAAAAATAGTCTCAAAGAAAGAAGAAGGCAAGAAACTTGGTTGTATTTGGATTTCAGGGGTATTAGAACCCCAAGGGGGGTGTAGGTTGTGGTTTTGTCACCTTGGTACATCTGTCTCAGTTTGGCCCCCATTGTAAGCATTTTCCAAATTTTTCACATTCAAAGTTTATGTACTGCATTTGTTGCTAGATTCAGTTAATTTAGCTTATTTAATGTTAGCATAAGTTTAGATCTCAGTTTCCTGCATTAGATCTTTGTTTTGCCTCCTAAATCTTCAAAACAGTCCTTATAGGGAGTGTTTGGATCAGCTCTTTGCTATCTATTCTAGTTGTTATGTTGTTCTTGTTTTAGTGTGTACATACTGTATTAGCTATATTTAAGTTAAATTAAGCTTAAAACCCAAGTTCTAACTTGCAAAAGTCAAATTCATGTTTCATCTCAAATGTAGTGTTAACTGTTAGGTTTTTAGGATCCATGATCATTCAAATCTTTGCATAAGTAAGTTTCATAGCATAATTCAGTCCTATATCAGTTCACAACATCATTTCAAATCATTCTAGATCAGTTGAAACTCACAAAAGTCAAACAAGAGTAAAAGTTCAAAAAGTCAAATTGTGCTCATCAGGTTTTTACCAAAATTGTAATATTTGTTTTGATTTTTGTGTATTGAATTGGATTGTGGAATTTGTTTATATTTGTAGTCCACCAGCTCACCTTCAAGAACCCACCTTCCCCACATTTTTATGATTTTTCTTCACTTTGCCCTAAACACACCTGCAGGGCAAGTATCTGCCCTACTGCACAACCCTCACCACCACACAGCCATCTTTATGGGTGGCTGCAGCCCACCATAGTGGTCCACATGCCTTTTCATTGGTTCCTCCCAACCCCCCTCCTAGTAGGCTTGGGATTTTGACCCTTTGTTTGACCTGGTACCCACTGGGTCCCACCTGAATTGGTCTCACAAATCTGTCCCAGTTCAGTGTTCACAATAGTTATGGAAGTGCTTATTTTCTAGCTTATTGCTTATTCTGAGCTCTTTTCATTGTTGTCCCAGCTTATTCTGAGCTCTTTTCATTCTTTTCATTGTTGTCCCAGCTTATTCTGAGCTCTTTTCATTGCTGTCCCAGTTCATATCACTCACAAACCCTTTTCCCGTCCAAATTCACCCGATCACAGAACCGTTTCATAACCATCACACCTCGTCGGGACATAACGACCCGGGGAAACCACTATATTTCGCGGAGCATTGATCTAGGCTATTTGACTTTGTTGACCATTCCTTGGTCAATATAAGTTAGGTGGTTTAGGCTCAATCAATTTTTGGCGCCGCTGCCGGGGAGGTGTGCGCGCTATTCAAAACGGTTTTCTGATTAGTGTTTTTGGAATTCATTCCATTGTACATTTATCCATCTTTGTTCATATTTTTCCATAAAAGCCCAAAAATATTTTTCCTTACCCTCTATCCGTTTGGTTCTACCTTCTTATACCCCTCTCATGTATAATTCTAAATGACATCTCTCGATGACGATTTCCTTGAACAATGGGCCTTTGAGAGTAAAATTGAAAAACTTATGGCCTTGTCAAAAATATCGAGATGTCGTAGTGATTATGATGGACCATCGATTCATATTCCCTCTCTGGTGAGGGAAATGGAATGAGAAACCAAGGTGACAAAGGACCCTGTACTTCCCTCTGACGATGGGAGTGCTAAATACGTCCAACCTGCGGTTGTCCAAGAACCTAAGCTCACAATTGCTCCTAAACCTTCAAGAATTGATCCTAACCTTTCACGGTTTACGGTCAAAAGTTTGTCAAGCATACGTGCTGAGCTTAGGGCAGAGACTGAAAAGAACGACTTACCTAACCTTCACATTTATCAAGAACCAAAACCCGAGACCATAACGGAAGTGGTGGAAATTGCTAGCTCTAAGAGCACACCACTTGTCCCACCTCCAGATTTTGTTCCTTGTGTCGGTTGTGGTGAGCCACTTTTCGGTTTTCCATGTCATTGGTGTACATGTGTGCAATGTGGTAATGATATTCAAAACGGGAGTTGTTTGTTTTGTGGGTCGAGTAATTCATTTGCTTATGATCCTAATCAAAACTCATTCAACGACTCTTCAAATTTTTTCGATTACCCATCACATTCATACGAGCAAGAATCATATTACCCAAATTTCAATGATGCTTCGTATCAAAATACACCAAGCCTAACTCAACAGTTTTACTGTTGTGAGTACTGTGGAGGTCCTCACTTTAGCTCGGATTGTCAAACAAGGAATCCAATTCCTTGTAACAATTACGACTATTCGTTTTCAGACCCACCTCCACAGCACCAAATGATTCACACAACTCCTTCTGTTACTGACATTATAATAGAGGTTCTTGAGATATTGAAAGAACTTAAGGAGTTGGGTACCACAACACTTCATAATGCACCCAGTGTTTCTTGTGTAAATTGTGGGGGTCCTCATGAAGATTATCAATGTCAACCTTCCGGTTTTGACAAATCCCCACCCCCGCAATTTTCATTTACTCTAAATTCACATGAGAAATGCATGGCTAAAATATTGACGGAAGAGCAGGTTGCTAAAATTGATTCCATAAATGATTTTGAAAAAGCTGTTAGGGAAGCTTATGCAAAAGAAAAAGCAGCCAAATCTAGCTCTTTGTTCCGTTTTATTCATGATGACGATGATGATGAGGATTCTATTCAAATGAAAGAATATTACAAAGATTCATCCAGTTCATCAGTTGAGATTCCTTCCGTGGAAGCACAGGGAGATAAGAGTATGCAAGAATTGCTAGCAGAAGAACACATGAAAAATATAAAATCTATGTGTGCTAGTCTTTCTTATCTCCCTCAGTCTGCTCTTATCACACCCGAAGTTCACACTCACTCTTTGAGCATGGGGGATGAGCATCTTAGCACTGTTCCTAATAAGGAATCGGACGAATTAATAAAGTCTAGTGTTGAGATCCTTGTCCCAATCCCGAGAGAGTCACAGGGGACTTTTGACCATATGTGTGATATTCCTCCTCCTCTATTCTTCCATTCTAATCATGATGAGATGTTCTCCGATTCTACTGATGACAATTCGTTATCTTGTGGAGACATCATTTTTATGGAATAATTACCTTCTAAGCTAGTTAGCTTAGAAGAAGAGAATGACGAGATTGACACTGAAATCAAGGATGAAGCACTTCGTGCAACATTATTGAATGTCGATCTCCTTATTTCTAAAATCGAGGCTTTCAAAATGAAACCTATTTCATCTCCTATCCCCATAAAGGATATTGACATTGTCTCCGATGATCCTATTCCGGAGTTTGAAGCCTTTACCTTTGATCATATGGGAGAGAAGATTAGTGGCAGTACCACTTCTCATTCTCAAATTTCTCTCCCCGATTATGATTCATTCACCTTTGAGGAGTTCTCCGTTGAACTCACTCATATCATATCTCCACCGGAGTATGATAACTTCCACTTTGATCTTGACAAAGTTGATCTTTGTTTTCCGGAGGGAATATTCTCAACCATGAGAATTTGATTGATATCAAAATCCCAACCCTCCCACCCATAATTTTTCTAGATCATATGAGCTTACCTGATGAGATTCATGATACACCAATCATGAATTCTCTTTCCGATGATGATGAATCAATCTTGATTGTCATCAAGATCTTTCTACCTTTCTTCACCTACATGGTGACTTCTCCTGTTCTTCATTCCTTCGGGAATGAAGACACTATATTTGATCCCGGCATTTTCATGTATCATTATCTTGAGCCGGTATTATATCTCATCGGTGTGGAACTTTCACGTGCTTCAAATGTTTGTCCAAACATCTTGAATGAAAGTCCGATTGAGATTGTTTTTTTTCCACATCATACTTATAGGGTTTTCACCCTAAGTGTGGGGGAGTCCCCCATGCTATGGTTACAAGAGTGAAAAAAATACAAAACGGTGTTTTCCACGCTTAGCTTGTAATGTTGCCCTTTTACGTTCAAAATGTCGGCATAATAGCCGAGATTTTGAATATTGAGGACAATATTCATGCTAAGTGTGGGGGGGTATTCGCTATTCTAGCGAATTTTATCACATTTTACTATATAATACCCCCGTTTTTAGCCAAAATTCAAAAAATTTTCAAAAATTTTTCACTGGTGCTTAAAAATTTTTGTGGTAATCAGTCCGCCTTGTCTAACCGACAAAAGGGATTGGCTAGTCCAGGAGCAAACGGCTCTTGGTAAAGACATATCAAATCCGTTTACGGCTTGCAATTTGCCCAAAATTGTATGGTTCCTCAACTCCCCATCATCCTCAAAAGCTAATGAGTTGGCTAGCCCACAAGATTATGGCTTGTGGTAAAGGCCGTGGAAAATCCATAATTGGTAATCAGCTCACCAAGATGTTGACTATTCCATCAAGAGCTGGCTAGTCCAGAAGCAAACGGCTTTTGGTAAAGACTACTCAAATCCGTTGACAGCTGGTGGTTTGCTCAAAATCACACGGTTATCAGGTGTGCCACAGTTCTTACACCTGGCTACTCCAGAAGTGATGGCTTTTGGTAAAGAGTTTAAAATCCATCAAGTTTTCAAAACAGTATTGCTAGGGACTAGCAATAGTTTAGTATGGGGGATTGATGAGTGCTCAAACACTCATCATTTTTGGTCTAATCTGAACTGCAAAACATACAAAAACACTTAGAAATGCATCAAAATACTAGAAATATTTCAAAATTGTGTTTTATATGTTTTAGATGCAAAACGAGTAAAAACAGTTGAAAAACGCACAAAGTTTGCAAAAATGGCAGTTTCAGTCCCCCAACTTTCATAAAATTACAAAACTAGTCCCTGGATATTCAAAATATAGAAAATTATCACCAAAGGTCCTTTTGAAATCATAAATTTTCATATTTAGTCCTTTGGTGAAAAATTGGAAAAGTTTTGAAAATTACACGTTCAGTCCCTGGAGTTACAGATTTTGACAGATTCAGTCCCTGGTGGGATAATTTTGAAAGAAAAATCACTTTTGGTCCTTGGGAAAGTCACAAAAGCCATTTTTAGTCCTTGGGAGGAAAGTTTGAGGAAATTACAAGTTTGGTCCCTCATGTTTAGAAATTTACAAATTTAGTCCCCGGGAAATATTTGAAAAATGAAAATAGCAAAAAATGGTTTTTGAAATATTGGTGATTGGAAATTTTGGTACTTATGAGCACTTTGGGAAAGTTTCATTTTCAGTCCTCAACTTTGGTAAATTACAAAAATGGTCCTTATGATTACACTTTAAACCAAATGGACCCTTGTGTTATTATATAAACCAAACCAACACTTGGCCTGATCCAAAACAGCCCACCCAAGCCCAACTTACACAAATCCAGCCCACTCCCCTTTTAATATAATAGCCGGTCAAGCCCCAGTCAACACCCCAACCCCGATCTACTGTTCATCTCCCCCACACTTCCCTGGTTTCAAGCTTCCATGTCCCCCCCCCCCCCTCCTCCAAAGTCCTCACCTTTATCACCAACTTCAATTAATACTTACACCAACCTCACCTTCCCCCTCCTACCCTCATTAATACCACACCAATCCCCACTTTCCCATTTTCCCGCCAATACAAAGTTTGAACGGTTGAGATCACTCAAGCCAATCCAACGGCTCAGAAGAGTTGGGAAAGAAAGAGACACTCTCCAGGAACTATAAAGATGAAGAAAAAGAGAAGTTTACATTTGTCACATGTTTTTAGACCATTTCGTAGTGTAGATTTTAAATTTCCATTGTAAACCTTTGAATTCTGTCTTAAATTCAAGTTGTATCCAGTTTAGTGATTAATACAAGCTTTGTTTAAACCTTAATTTCAGTTTAAATTACAAATTCAGTTTATGCATTATTTTGGCAAAATTGACAACTTTGCTATATATTGTTAAATGCTGTTTTAAGTGCTTCTTTAAGCTCAATCAAAGTTCTAACAAGTTTTTGTAAAGCTATCAAGGCTTTGAAGCCAATTTCATTTCATAAAAGCAAAATCATCAAAAAAATCCAAAAATAAAAGAAAAATAAAAAAATAGTCTCAAAGAAAGAAGAAGGCAAGAAACTTGGTTGTATTTGGATTTCAGGGGTATTAGAACCCCAAGGGGGGTGTAGGTTGTGATTTTGTCACCTTGGTACATCTGTCTCAGTTTGGCCCCCATTGTAAGCATTTTCCAAATTTTTCACATTCAAAGTTTATGTACTGCATTTGTTGCTAGATTCAATTAATTTAGCTTATTTAATGTTAGCATAAGTTTAGATCTCAGTTTCCTGCATTAGATCTTTGTTTTGCCTCCTAAATCTTCAAAACAGTCCTTATAGGGAATGTTTGGATCAGCTCTTTGCTATCTATTCTAGTTGTTATGTTGTTCTTGTTTTAGTGTGTACATACTGTATTAGCTATATTTAAGTTAAATTAAGCTTAAAACCCAAGTTCTAACTTGCAAAAGTCAAATTCATGTTTCATCTCAAATGTAGTGTTAACTGTTAAGTTTTTAGGATCCATGATCATTCAAATCTTTGCATAAGTAAGTTTCATAGCATAATTCAGTCCTATATCAGTTCACAACATCATTTCAAATCATTCTAGATCAGTTGAAACTCACAAAAGTCAAACAAGAGTAAAAGTTCAAAAAGTCAAATTGTGCTCATCAGGTTTTTACCAAAATTGTAATATTTGTTTTGATTTTTGTGTATTGAATTGGATTGTGGAATTTGTTTATATTTGTAGTCCACCAGCTCACCTTCAAGAACCCACCTTCCCCACATTTTTATGATTTTTCTTCTGGGCCCCACTTTGCCCTAAACACACCTGCAGGGCAAGTATCTGCCCTGCTGCACAACCCTCACCACCACACAGCCATCTTTATGGGTGGCTGCAGCCCACCATAGTGGTCCACAGGCCTTTTCATTGGTTCCTCCCAACCCCCCTCCTAGTAGGCTTGGGATTTTTACCCTTTGTTTGACCTGGTACCCACTGGGTCCCACCTGAATTGGTCTCACAAATCTGTCCCAGTTCAGTGTTCACAATAGTTATGGAAGTGCTTATTTTCTAGCTTATTGCTTATTCTGAGCTCTTTTCATTGTTGTCCCAGCTTATTTCAGTCCTTCTCATTTGTTTGCATCGAAATCAACCCCTGGTTCTCAGCTCAAGGCTTATTTCAAGCTTATAGCTTTGACAGTTGACCAAAGTCAACTGTCAAGCTAATAAGCACTTGTAGTGCTTATTCTTGAGCTTTTAGCTAGGTGCCTTTGTTAAAGTTTCATTATTTTAGTATTTAAATAGTTTTGTAAAAAAAATCAGAAAAAGCTAAATTTTCCTAAAGTGATAACTTCTATTTAAGAAGCTTATTGCATAAGTGCTTATTTTCCTTAAGCACTTTCTGTTTTTATAATTTTCTTAAGTTCATATAGTTGTAAAATAATTTCTGTAAATTTTTCATATTTTTCTCTTTTCATTTAGTATTTTTAATAATTAATATTAGTTTTTATTAATTAATAATTAGTTAATAATTAATAGTAATTATATAAAAAGTAGGAAAAATATATTTTAAGTTTGAAAATTAGTTTTATATTATTTTAGATTTTTCCAAATTTATTTTTCATATTTTTAGTGTAATTTCATAATTAGTTATAATTTAGTTTAATTTAAATAATTAATAAGTAATTAATAAATAGTTTTTAATTAATAATAATTAATTAAATATTGTAATAATCAATTTTAATTTTCTTAAAAGTTTATTTTATTATTAGGATTGTAAAAATGTGATTTTCACTTTTGTAAGTATTTTATTTTGATAAAACTCGCGTTTTATTTTGTACGTCTACGTTTATTTAAACGTTACGTACGCGTTTTTAGGTTTAAATCGTTTCTGGATTTTCTTAGTTTCCTGTCTTATTCATATAGCTTGTTTAAGCTATTTCATTGTAGATTCCTTAGTTCATATCACTCACAAACCCTTTTCCCGTCCAAATTCACCCGATCACAGAACCGTTTCATAACCATCACACCTCGTCGGGACATAACGACCCGGGGAAACCACTATATTCCGCGGAGCATTGATCTAGGCTATTTGACTTTGTTGACCATTCCTTGGTCAATATAAGTTAGGTGGTTTAGCATCAATCACATGTGTCAAATGTATGTCTAAGGTGTTATTTTGATGGTTTGGTGCCCTAATACATGTCCCACATGGATTGTGTTCTTAAATGTCGTGTTGACTTGTTTGTTTGTATGTTTGGCTTAATTGGTAATTTTGTGATACTTTGTGGACTTATGTGGTTATACGGTTAGTTATGTGGTTTAAACGTTAATTTGATAATTAAAAGGATTAAAATGGAAACTTTGTAAACTTAAGGGTGTGAAGTGTAATATTGACATATTTGGCTTTCTTGACTTAAGTTGATGTGTTATATTGTGAATATGACCAATGGTGACCCTTAACTTGTGATATTAACACTTTAAACCCTAAAACATATTTAGAGATCATAAGAAACCCTAATTTCACAAAAGCTTTATAAAATGAAATCTGTAATATGTAAGGCTATGAAACTTGATATGGTGATAAAACTAACTTATAAGAATATGTTAACACTTGGAAACTTGCTAATTTTGGAAATCTGCTAATTATGGAAACCTGTTATTTTTTGGAAAGTACTATTTATGGAAACCTTCTAAAATTGGAAACTCTCCAAATAAGAAAACTTACTAAAAATAGAAAGTCTTCTAAAATGCTTAAACTACTTAAAGTGGGAAGTGACTAAATATGGAAAGTTACCTAAAATAGAAAGCTGCTAAATATGGAAAGTTTCTAAAAATGGAAAGATAACTAAAAGAGGTAACTTGAGTAATTTGGACTCATCTTGATTCGTATCCATTCTCTTCTAGGTTCGGTGAAGCGGGAGTGACCCATTCTCTCTTTGATTTGTGACATTGCTTTTGCATTTGGACTAAGGTACAAATATTTCGTACTCTTCGACAAGAGTACAACCTCTTTCTCTCTCATGACTTTTTTCTCTCTCTCTCTCTCCTTTATATTATTTGGACTTTGACATTGATCCTTTGATTAACCCTTTGATATTGATCCTTTGATATTGACTCTTGGATTGACCCTTTGATCTTGACATTGAACCTTTGACTTTGAACATTTGATTATGACTTGACACTTGTACTTGATATTGAACCTTGACTACTTGACCCTTCAGTATTTTACCCAGGTGCTACTTGTTGTGGAGTAGCCACAACCATAGTATTGATGCACCAATGCTATGTACTCTAGTGTGGTTGGAGAGATGTACCACACCGTCCCTACTTGATTATCGACTACTGCTATGATTATGACTTGTTTACAGGGGCGTATGGATGCATCCTAGATTTGTCTTGCTTGATACTTGCTTGGGCTACGGCCATTATGATAATGACATGGACTACATTATATATTTACTTGGTGATTGGGCTTGCGTGCAATGCAACCCCTCACATCTTGGGAGTTGATCACTCCAACCTTGGACTACTTGGTTTACTTGGATACTTGCTTGGGCCTGGGGGTTTAATACTGAAATCCTTGAAACTTGTTAATCCTTGATATTAAACTTGACGATCCTTGATACTTAACTTTGATAACTTTTCATACTTAACCTTGATAATCCTTTGATATACCTTGTAACACCATATGTAAATTCAACTCGTATTCTCTCATCTTATTACTTGATGTGCTTGTTATCTTCATATCTGTTCACTGAGCTTTTTATGCTCAGTTGCGTTTCTTTTCCATGCGGCAGGTACTTAAGCTAGGATGCAGGTTTAGCTTTGGGAATGAGAGAGTGTGGACCTACCCCTAGAGTTCCTTGAACGATGGATTTTGTTTTATTATCGTATTTCCCTTATTTTGGAATTCATTTGTAACATTTGTACTCATTGTATTGTTAAAGTATTAAGCTTGTGTTTTGCTCTGTTGGACACTATTTATTGTGATACCTTTACCCTTGACGGGTTGGGGTGTTACACAAGAAGTTAAAGGTTTTTATGATTTGAAGCAAAATCTCTACTTTTTCTTATGGGAAGGAAAGAGAATTGCGATGATTCCTTCCGAAGACAAATTACATGTACCAATGATCAAGGTTAAGAAAGAAGAAAAAATATTGAAGACCGAGGTTGTTGAAGAACACGTTGAGAACATCAAAGAACTTCAAGTTTATAAGCAACATGAAGACAAGATTGCAACTTTAATAGAAACAAAAGAAGTTGTAGTTTTGAAGAATTGTGAAGACAAAGTTTTGGGTTTTAAAGATGAAGAACGTGTTGAAGGTTTGAAGATTGGTGAAGTCAATCAAAACTTTAGTATGGATCTTAATGAAAAGAGGACGGATAAAGTTAGGTACTTGAAGCATCTCAAAGTTTATAATTATTCATCAAGCAAGTCTATTTACCCCAAGAGCTCAAATGATGATTTATTTTCTGAAGAAGGAAGATTATTTGGGATTAACTAATCGAAGATCGGGTTCGTATGTTGACTTGTGGGAGTGTGAAAACCGAGTGAAGATTAAAGTCATCAAACAAGTGTTCAAGGTATTTCCCACGAGCAAAAGTATACGTAAGAACTCGGGACGAGCTCTTCTAAAGTGAGGGGGAATAATAAGGACAAGAGTAAGGATACTCCTAAACCAAAGTAAGGTTACTGGAAGAAACAATATATCAAACTGAGGTTACTTGTTTGTGTCGATACCAAGTAATCTTACAAGTAACCTTACTTCTCAACAAGTAGCCTTACTTCTTTTTGGGTTGTGAGTTTACTGGTTTTATTTTTATGGTCGTGACTTTGTTTTTAATTTCCTTATTTTTGTTTATTCTAGAATAATTAAATTATCTTGTTTTACAAGATTAGTTTCCTATAAATACAGGACTCTTAGCATTGTAATGGACATCTTTTGATCATTGATTATTAATAAACTTTGTGTTTTAAGAGTTTATCTCTTGTTAGGGTTTTATTCCCGCAAGGTGCGCTTTGGTTTCACCCTTGGATTAGGGTTTATCTAAATTCATTTCCGCGCTTCTTGCGTCAGGAATTTAGAGCTTTTAAGAATATTTCACTAGTCACCCCCTAATATCAATTTGCAAAAAAAATCTGAACGGATAATGAAAAGGAGAAAATAGTTTATTCATATCTTTACTAAAGGTTTGATCACATGTTTTAATGTTTACTGGAGTACTATTTTTGATCACATGAATGAATACAAATTATGAGTATTTTTGTTTGAGGAGTATAATATTTACGGCCTACATTTCGCAATTCTTGCACGAAACACGATTCGAGATGGAAACGAAAACAAACGGGCTACGGTTGAGTATAAACATGTTTCGGGTCATGTTTAGGTAGACCCACCTAACCCGTTTCTTAAGCTGGTCGTGTTCAGGTTGACCCACTAAAACTGTTTATAACATGGAGTATTGTTTCAAACTGTAAACACGCACCTCAAAAAAGTCTAAACCTGTCGCAATGCGCGGGCTACGAAAACCTTGTATTAATCATTCTGTAGTTTTACAAGTTCATCTATCAATTTCTTAATATTTGTATGATGCTAATGTCTTCTTGCCACTTTTATATTTGATTTAATCCCTTAAATGTTGAATCAGTCATGGGTTCTCTCTTGCCCTGCTTCAGTTTCCATTGATCTGTTTCTTGAGATCAGCAATGGTCGTAGCTTTGCTGCCCGACACAAATGTTCAATAATTTTTTAAAAAAGAAAGTGTCGACAAGACGGCAAGTTCATAAGATTAAACCTTAACGAAGTCGACCAGGTTTTGACGCCTTTCAACTAGCGACACACACAAGTTACTTGTACAGCAGTTAAAAGCTCAAGAAGAACAAACTGAATTTCCCAAACAATGTTTTTTTTGGTAATGTTCAATTATCCTTTCTTTAAATAAAAAAGATATAATACCAAACAATGTTTGTATACATCAATTCATGATAATCTTCAAGATGAAGACTATAATAATAATTTTAACTACACTGATGACTATAACAGAATACGCGTTATAAAGAGACAGAATGAGAATCTCCATCTCTTCAATCGACATTTTTTATTGTCTATTTCACGTATGTTAAATATGCTTTCACTGAGTATACTGATCATAATAATCGTCACTAATGACAGAAACAAACCTCTCAAGCCAAGGAAGCTGATGAAGGTCCTTCATCGTGTTTTCAAGATACGAAGATCCCGAGTCTGCACACGGGCTTGGAGGAGACTGAGATTGATACATGCTTGTATTGTGGTCACCGAGACTAAACCCACCGGCAAGAAACCGTTGTATTAGTGCAAGTTGTGATCTTTCTTGATCCGAATAAGCATCCATCAAGTTTGAAAGTGATCCACATGAGTCCCATGCCCATTCCTCAACTGCAGGGCTGGAACTAAAGTTCTGGGTAAGGCTAAAGTCGTCACTTTCTCCTCCTTCGTCACTATCCAATAACACACATTGGCACGTCTGTTCACTCTCTGTGTATTCAGCCCCACAAGAATAACAGAACTCATGCCCACACCTGCACAAAAACAAGAGAAAAAGTTATTTTAATGGTGGCATTTTTGACCCATTTACTTGTGAATGGGTCAATTTGGGCTGTGTTTTATCTTAAACGGGTCAATGATTTTGTTAGCTAAAAGGGGAATGGGTCAAACGGGTCAAATGTTGCAGTTTACATGGGAAGTGCTTTAAACTGAAAAAGTCAAAAGATGATCATACCAGCATGTCATGTGATAGCAACCATGTGTTAATTCGATCATCCTTTCACACATTTGGCACTGCCTCCATCTTGTATTCTCCAAATCATCAACATTGTTGACCCTGCCCTGTGGTGGGCGGTCCTGAAACTCGTCACAACTCATTGACGAATGCCAAGTGACTCCACATTTCACACATATAAATCTTTGGCATACAGGGCACTCGACACAGTTATTCGCAGATTGGTTTGAATCACAACATGGATCAAGCAGAACCGCACAATCTGAAAAGGGGCAGTAAAACTTATTCGTGGCTTGCAAAGTTGGTGCTGAAAGGGCATCCTCTAACAATGCGTAAGAGGCAACTTGAAGAAATGATTTTAATTCAGGTGTAGAAATGTAATATCTGCACTTTAAACTAGGGCATTTGACGGGGACTTTAGAGGACTGAACTTGCTCGTCAACGTAAGTTTTGATGCAACAGGAACAGAATTTGTGTGAGCATTTCATGGTGATGGTCATCGGTGTTGGTTTATCTTCACAACAAAGGGAACATGTTTGGACCGATGAGTCGCCCTTAATAGGCAGATTCACAATTCCAATGGCCACTTGAGCTAGCCGCAGTGGCTCCTCAAGATCAATACTGGGAACACATTTTAGAACGAAATGTTCAAGATTTTCAACATGTTGTAATATTCTTTGCTTCAACGCCATGAGAAGTGGATTCTCGAATGTTTCCTCAGTAGTTGTAATCTGGCATGAAAATCGCAACTTTCAGAATTAAGAATACAAATGAAAACTACTACACAGGTGCATTATGCATTATACACAAACAACATAAAGATTAGCATAATCACATTATAATTCAACTCGAAATAACTCACTAACCTGATCAAATAAGCTCACTGAGTTGGTGAACGCGTATACCCTTTTAATATTACTTCGTGTAGCTTCTGCCAAACCATCCATCAACGCCAAGTAATCCGCCACTGATTCATCCACGAAAAACTCAAGCTTTTTTTGCACTTGGATCAAAGGAACCTTATGAACTCTTTCCATCACCACCCCAATACCCGAAACATCAAAACCACTATTTCCAAGATCCGAAATCGATACACCTTTAAAAAACATTCGTACCGAAAATTCATCCAAAGAATCATCAACAATCTCATTCTTTAATCCTTGTTTCATCATTTCTTTCCTATCAAGTTCCTCCTCATCTGCACAACAACTTCTAAACTCATCTTCATCTTCTTCTAACTTCATTTCCATTAAAACACTTCTTTCCTCCATATCAAATTAGTAACCTTAGAACCTGAATAAAAAATCGTATATTAAAATACCTAACTCATAAAAAAACTTCCTTTCTGGTCTAATTATTAACTAAAAAACAAAATTTCAACAAAATTTTCAAATTTAAACAAAACCCAGATCAGAAAAGCTTTCAAAATAAAAAACCCATTTTCAAAATCAAGATTCACTTTTTATACAAATTCAAACAAACCCCAGATCACAAAAGCTTCAAAACAAAAAACCCATCTCCAGAATCATTACTTTTTAACCAAATTTATAAAAACAAGCCCAAAAAACAACAATTTAAGCATCAAGATTCACTTTTTATTCAGTTTCCAATAAAACCCAGATCAGAAAAGCTTCCAAAAACAAAACCCATTTCCTAAATCTAAATTAATAAGTGGGTTTCAAATTTGAAGCTTTGAAAATAAGTCAATGATTAAAAACGCATTTTTCAGTTTAAAAAAAATGAATAAAAAAAGGAATAAAAAGTACTAAAAGAAAGTGAAGGTTCCATACCAATCTAATAATGATGGGGTTTGTTTTCTGCAACAAGAACCAACCCTAATCTGACATTTGACTGCTAATGTTAATTATGTCTATACATACATGATTAAAATATAAAAAGATTAATAAACTATGGTTTTTATTTGGGAGTAAAGGAATTTGGGTGGTGTTAACTGTTCAGTATGTCACATGGAAGTGGAATTTTTATTTTATTTTGTTTTGTTATTTTGTGTTTAGAATGGTTAATTATTTATTGAGAATAATACAGCCAATGAAATAATTGGTAATCATTGATATCATGGTGGTGTTAATAAATTAATGTTAATGAGCTTGCTTTTTCTGATTTATTGGTTAATTAAGGATTTAAAGAGGTTTTAAACTTTTAATTTCTATGGTGTCCTTATTGTTATGGTTATTTACAAATGGGAAAATTATTTTTGTAACAATGGTTGGTTTTTTAGGTGTACATAAGGCTGAGCAATCCGACCGGACCGATTGACAGAACTGACCGAAGAACCAACGGTCCGGTCTCGATCTTGGGTTTTTTATTATTCGGTCTCGGTTCGGATTGGTCCGGTCCGGCTTACAAACCGAATATTTAGCCTATTTAGACCAGACCGAACCGACCACATTTGGTCCGGTCTCATCTAGGGTTTTTGCCTTAACTCGGTCCCGGTCCGGTCCGGTTTTTAGACCGTGAGCACCCTTAGGTGTACACATGACAAAACTAAACTGAAATAAATATAAGCCGATTATATTCTTTATCGTCACCTCAACTTCACATTCGCGTTTATAGCTATTTCAAATCAATCACACAAACTACCACATTTAAACACATACATACCTTGCTCACTATACACTCACACACTAACAAAATATATTAAAAAAAAAAATCAGACAAAGAAATAGATATTAAGTTTGGTTGATGGTGATTATTTCATGAGAATAATAATTGTTGTTGTATGCAAAGTTGCAAATATATTTGGGAATATATAAAGTAAACGGATGTCATGTGACTAAATTTGGTATGAATAAAGCTAGAGGTCAAATGTAGGTGATAAATTTATGGAACCTGATATTTACACGGAACAAATTGATCTACACACAGCGATTCTGTAACACCCCAACCCGATAAGGGTAGAAGTATTACATTACAGTGACATATCAGAACAAACACAAGCATATGATTCATACATACAAAGAAATTCAGGGTTACAAATGAAAATCTGCAACTACAAGGTTACAAAAAAAATAAATACTATGTCTAATAAAGTGAAACTTCATCTAATCGTCTCTAGTCCAAAGCATAGTCTTCTAAGTCCAGTCACACTCTCTTCCCATAACCCAGCTTCCTACTAAAACCTGCCGCAGGAAAAGGATATGCGGCTGAGCTTAAAAAGCCCAGTGAACAGATACATATACAAAGCAATGATAATGAAACAGAACTGAAATATAGTGCATTGGGGAAATAGAATAAGGAATAGATAAAAGAGTAATAGAATAGAAAGAAGAAGGGATAGTCATCTACCACGAGCCCAGAAACATATCATATCATATAAGCCGTCAATACCATAATTCTTCATAATCATATAGAGGGGAGTCCTCTCAGATAATCAGATAATATGAGGGGTGTCCTCATTCTTCAAATGGGTGGAGTAGCGAACTCCCAGAAATTGTGAAAGGCATGTATAGCACACAGTACCAATCACCTCAAAGTCAACTCAAAGTCATAGTTAAATCCACTAAGCATACATGTCTAGGATTGCAATCCATACGCCCCTTACTCAAAGTCAATCTCAAAGTCATATACTCAAAGTCATAATGGTCATAATAGTAATCATAAAAAGGGACGGCGTGAGAAATCACTCACCCACACATGAGTCATGCCAGTGGTGCATCACAGACATGCCTATGGTACCTCCATAGGTAGGGAAACAGAAATGGCTCGGGTATCAAACTAAGAGTCAGGTTTCAAAGTCATGCAAAAGGTCATATAGCAAAGGTTTATCTCAGAATCATATCAAAGGTTCATAATAGCAGTTCATAACAAAGGGTTCATATCAGAAATAGTATTCAAGGTCCAATCAGAGTTTATCAGGTCAAGGTTCATATTCAAAAATCAATTCATGGTTCAGTTCAAAAGTCCGTTTCAAAAGTTTCTATTAAAAGTCCAATTTAAATAATCTTTTAAAACAGTTTTCATAAAATGGTCTTTCAAAATATAGTGTTCATGAAAGTTAAATAACCTTTCTTTTAAAAAGAAATTTAGCATCATTTATAAACATCTTTTCAAATCGGTTCTTCTCAAAACATTTCCATGGTATCATTAAGAAGGTTTTCATAGCATAGGTTCATAACGGAGGTCATATCAAGTGGGATCAACAGAGAAGGTTCAAGTAAAGGGGATCATAGCAATGGTATCAATTCGGGAACTAACGGATCAGAATATGAAAGAGATCATGAGAAACCTTTTGAGAAAGGTCAGAATATCTGTACCTTATTCGCAAGCACAGAAATAGAAACAGATCAGAAATAGAAGTGGCTCAGGATCTCTCCTTCTTCACACCTAGAAGAGAAGAGGGGGAATCATAATTCATTCTCAAATTCATGCCTTTCCATTTTAAGTAACTTTCCCTTTTTAGCAGGTTTCTATAAATAGTAGTTTCCACTTTTAGAAAGTTTCCATATTTAGAAAGTTGAATCATTATTAATGGTAATAACATAATTACACCTTTGGTCCTTAGGGTTTCATAACTTTACATTTTATATCCTTTACTTTCCAAAATTACACTTTAAACCTTTTAGTATTCAAAGTTACACATTAAACCCTTAACTTATCCATTTTACATAATGAGCACTTATTTTAAGATGTTATACGAATGGATACTCAACTTTCATAATTTGCACTTTAAGTCCCTCAAGTTATAAAAGTTACATATTTAACCCTTTCATTTACAATTTCAACTTTTAATTATCAATAATTACATATTAAGCCATTAAATGGTCAAAATGACACATAAACCCCTGAATATATTAAATTACTCAAAACAGCTCCAAGTTTCTGAAAATTACATCTTTAGTCCCTCCATTTCAATTATTTACAAAACAAATCCCTAATTAAGTTTAAAATACATTTTAATCCATTTAAATGTAAAACTTACGCTTAGCACCCTCATCATATATTTTTGTCGAATAGTATACAGCCCAAATTAAGTTCCAGAATTAACCCTTAAGTTATAAAGTTTACAAAACTCACCCAAAACCTTTTTGCCAAATCGTATAATACAAAAATAAAGGAATTAGAAACCCTAATCCTTCTAATCAATTCCCAATCATTAACTCATCATTAATATCATTAATTATCACCTTTTTCCAGCCCTAAACCAAAACCCTAGGCCCTCGACTTATTTCTTCCTTTTTCTTTTATATACGATTTACACAAACAAGAATAATTTCGAAATACCATGAATTAAGCCAAGATAATTTTTCCAACATTTTTACAGATCAATATACATCATAATAAGTGTGTATAAATTTTATTAGGAATTATTATGGATCGGAAGGTATATTACACAATTACACTCGTTTTTAGGGTTTTAATTCACCAAAACGTTATGGATCATGCATGAATCGATTATAACATTGTAGATGATGTTGGTAGGGTGTAAGGGACCTGAGAAAAATACCAAAACAATATATGAACGTGTAGGATGGGCTGTACGAATTTCTTTTATACGCGTGTAGCAAAACGAATCCAAAATCCTCACGCCTTCACCAATGATCTTCCAACCTTGTAAATATTTTTAGTGGGTTGTATATGATGTAAGAAACTCAGGAAAAATAAGAAATAATTTTTGTGGAGGTCGAATGAGGTATAAACGAATTTACCTTGTTTTTATGGCTCGACACAAAGAAACAATGCCACGATCGGATGGGGCTTCAACAATTCGAATGGGATTTTTCTTGGCTTCTTAGGATGATGATAACTCACCGAAAAATGCTTAGGAGTGCTGTGTGGGTCGAATGGAGGCTATGGGAATTTGTTTGTGTGTTTTATTCCAATCGGTTTAGGGTTTTTGGGAGAAAATGGTATGGATTTGTTTTTAAAAGGGGAATGCCGTGTCTTGTGGGGGAGGGTGGACCAAAATTTCGAAATTTTAGGTTGGTAAATAATTGTGATGATTATCTTCCATATTTATCAATATTTAAACCATTTAAATCCATATTAAAACCACTTATTATTAAATCGGCCCATAGAGGGGTAATTTGGTAATTTTACTACTTGTATAAATGTTAAATGTAGTTGTTAAAATTATTTGGATACATAACTTGTGCATTGTTTGAAGTTTGGGATTTATTTGGTACCTTAATAAGCTTTTAATTAAATTTTAAATTTGTAAGGGCATTTTGGTCATTTCACATGCTTTTAGATTTTAGGTGTTACAACTTCTTCCCCTCTAAAAAGAAAAATTTCGTCCTCGAAATTTAAAGTCGCAAAGTTTGATGAAGTTGCAGCAAACCGCAAAAGTCGTCACAACATTCTCACGCCCGAGGAGGTTCTTCCAAAAGATATTCAGACCAACTGGTTTCTCATGACTCGTAATTATTGTCAAAACAGTTTCAGATTTCTCAGAAGGGCATATCATATTGAATTTGAATCAAAAGGATAATGTACCAAACATAACGGATGATAAACGAATTCTCCAGGAAGAGGTATAAACATACATAGGATTTTCATCGAATTGATTAGGCGAATCAGATGAGAAGACATTGAATTGTAGCAAATATGGGGTGATATAAGGTTTAATTCTTCAGCTTCTCAAATAGTCTCGGCTTTCAAATAACCTTCCAAAGGTATTCTCATAAACAAACAGGTCTCATTTCCTCAAAGTCCACAATCACATATTTTACTCATAGCAGATCATAATGAACAACTTCGCGAATGCGAATCGTATACGGACAGAAAGCATATCGTTAGATATCGTCAACGGCAGAAATTTCATAATGGAACCTAAGATTCTTATCAGAAGTTTGCAAGATCAGCAAAACACGTGTCGAGAGTCCAAACGTATCGAATCGTATAACAAGGACAGCATATCAAACGTATAGGTAGAATGAACCTAAGGTCTCACTAAACTCAGATGATCTTGATCAGATGCCAGAATTCTAAAGCTTCTAAGGCACTCCTCGAAATATCACATGCCCACCATAAGTGCACATTATATGATGTAAGTATTATCACGCTGGCCAGACGTCATAATACTGGCATCATATACACATGTCCTCATGCTGGTCATACTTTATCTCAAGTCGTGAACAACACAAACTTATCTAAATCCACCTAGTCCACCTACAGTCTCAGAGGTCACCAAAATCAAACAACATAACTAAGAGAACGAAATTACTCGAAGAGTAACGGAAATCCGAGAATGTCATTCAAATTAAGGTACGTCATCAATAGCGTCAATCCTTTACAGAATCATCTCCTCTAAACACAATGTCCGCCTCAAAATCCGTCCACTCAAATACAAATTTCAAAATTTCTTCCAAGTTGGGGTAGTCTGTTTACTCTTGTCCATCTTGCCTCATGATTAAAAGAATTTAAAACTCGAGTCTGGTTCCTCCGGTCTTCAGCAGCTCCTCTTGGTAGTATGGCATCGTAACGGCCGTCTCTGACGCGATCACTGTGGATTCCTCCATCCGCAGGTCTGCTTCTGCTCTCAATTCATCTTAGTACAACTAAAATGAATAGAGAAACAAGACTGCGTGTCTTCGACCGGTCTTCTAACATAGCTCCAGGTCTTAAGGTACATGCTGTTGTTGTCGACTCCAGGTTGTGTGTTGAATGGTTCGTCTTCTTTGGTCTGGTTGTCTTGATGCCCAAACTGAAATCTTCACGTGTTGTATGATTGAGCACTATCCCAGTTCCTCTCTTCTTCTTGTATGCTTCTTCCATGATAATGCTTGTCGCAACCATCTTCTACTACTCTTCCACCAGGTTTCTAACTCCGATAACGGTCTTCAATCTCACCAATAATCTCTATGTTCTTCTTTCGTTTTAGAACACAACACAATGTCATACTATGACAATTTGTCCAAAACACGCGAAAACATGATTATTCTAGCCAACACCATTGGCATCATTCAAACTCACAAATGTGATAACTAGTGCAAAGGCAGCTTCAGAAATCATCTCAGGGAATTTTCACATCGCCTTCTTTCTTCTTCAAGAACTGAAATACTTCCCAAAGGTTACTCTCGGTTAGTTAACCCCCTTCTTAGAAGTTTTTGTGGTTGCTTCTTCAGCCTTCAAATCTAAAATGATGCAATCAAATGCGGGGTTCAAAGGAAAAACAAATTAATCATTGATACGCGGAAACAGATAATGATTAGTGATAGTGGTACGTTTAAGTTCACGATAGTCGATACGTCAATGCATACTTCTCTTGTTCTTCTTCATAAACAAACAAGAGCACCCAAAGAGAAACGCAAAGGTTTAACAAAATCATATTCCATTAGCTCCTTCAAACATTCAACTTTTATGGCACCATGGTTTCTTCAACTGAGATTAGTTCAATACCCACTCTACTTCCTAAGCAGGAAGGAGTACCAAAAGGTTCATCAGAGAATACCGGAAAATCTTCGTATGACAAAATATTTCCCGATAGTAGAACTTTCCAAGGGTTGATAATAATGGTTTTCAGGACAACTTGGTAATCACATGAGTTTGGGGTAGGTGTTTCCATAGTGACAGAAATTTTAGCAGATGTAGAGAGTCATCATAATGGAATAGGGTGAAGCAGATTTTTAAGGTCACATTCCAGATATGGTAGTCTATGGTATCTTCATGAATAGCCATTCAGTCCAAAAGACCGTACGATCAGACATCTCAAAGTCAAAGGATTCATAGAGTGAATACAGTCGTCAAATCATACAGATAGTTCATATATCAGAGTCAAGTACATGGTTCAACAAAATGTTGGGATGGATAAACGAACAGTTCAATGTGTGGGAATTTCGTTTAGCTTCTTAGCATAAGTAGCAGGTAGGATGTGTATCATTGGTAATACGAATATCGTATAATCGTCAATTGTGAGAGGTACAGAATCTCAGTTATCAGCATCATCATGCTTAGTTAACAAATCCATATAGAGATAGTATTTACATCATACCCTTCCAAAGGAAACGGTTGGCAGAACAAGGTTCATCATTCAAAGAGAGGAAACAAAACTTCTCATATTCGTGGTTCATAATTACCAGAATTCTCATAGGAGTAGTAATGGATCATACAGAGTCAAGTAGTATCGGGTGATACATTCATACCTAACATAAGTAATGAATTCACAGAATGTGTCGAACACATTATGGTTGAATGACCTACGATGTGGTCGAAAAGGTGTCAAACAGCTTATCAAACAAATTGGAGGCGGAGATCAAAATCTGAAGGTGAAACTTAAATGTGTAAGGTATCCAGGTAGCTTTTCGAGGTATTCCAAACTTACTCGGTTATTAAGCTTAAGTTGCAAACTTCTAACTTCTGAAACAAAGGTCCTTATAAGGCTTATCTAAGAGCAAAGGCACGATCAGAGTGATGCGGAAGCAAATGATACTTACATAAATGTCTTAGTCTACCCATTCCTCACTGGTAATAACTTGGGTTCCTATGGGGAATCCTAAGGTAAAGTTTCAAAGGTTGTCTTATGAGCGCCTACAGTGGAAACTTAGGGGTCCAAACTTCACAGGTCAAGGGTAATGTATTACGAATCGCAGCCTGGGCTCTGATACCATAATTGTAACACCCCAACCCGATAAGGGTAGAAGTATTACATTACAGTGACATATCAGAACAAACACAAGCATATGATTCATACATACAAAGAAATTCAGGGTTACAAATGAAAATCTCCAACTACAAGGTTACAAAAAAAATAAATACTATGTCTAATAAAGTGAAACTTCATCTAATCGTCTCTAGTCCAAAGCATAGTCTTCTAAGTCCAGTCACACTCTCTTCCCATAACCCGGCTTCCTACTAAAACCTGCCGCAGGAAAAGGAAATGCGGCTGAGCTTAAAAAGCCCAGTGAACAGATACATATACAAAGCAATGATAATGAAACAGAACTGAAATATAGTGCATTGGGGAAATAGAATAAGGAATAGATAAAAGAGTAATAGAATAGAAAGAAGAAGGGATAGTCATCTACCACGAGCCCAGAAACATATCATATCATATAAGCCGTCAATACCATAATTCTTCATAATCATATAGAGGGGAGTCCTCTCAGATAATCAGATAATATGAGGGGTGTCCTCATTCTTCAAATGGGTGGAGTAGCGAACACCCAGAAATTGTGAAAGGCATGTATAGCACACAGTACCAATCACCTCAAAGTCAACTCAAAGTCATAGTTAAATCCACTAAGCATACATGTCTAGGATTGCAATCCATACGCCCCTTACTCAAAGTCAATCTCAAAGTCATATACTCAAAGTCATAATGGTCATAATAGTAATCATAAAAAGGGACGGCGTGAGAAATCACTCACCCACACATGAGTCATGCCAGTGGTGCATCACAGACATGCCTATGGTACCTCCATAGGTAGGGAAACAGAAATGGCTCGGTTATCAAACTAAGAGTCAGGTCTCAAAGTCATGCAAAAGGTCATATAGCAAAGGTTTATCTCAGAATCATATCAAAGGTTCATAATAGCAGTTCATAACAAAGGGTTCATATCAGAAATAGTATTCAAGGTCCAATCAGAGTTTATCAGGTCAAGGTTCATATTCAAAAATCAATTCATGGTTCAGTTCAAAAGTCCGTTTCAAAAGTTTCTATTAAAAGTCCAATTTAAATAATCTTTTAAAACAGTTTTCATAAAATGGTCTTTCAAAATATAGTGTTCATGAAAGTTAAATAACCTTTCTTTTAAAAAGAAATTTAGCATCATTTATAAACATCTTTTCAAATCGGTTCTTCTCAAAACATTTCCATGGTATCATTAAGAAGGTTTTCATAGCATAGGTTCATAACGGAGGTCATATCAAGTGGGATCAACAGAGAAGGTTCAAGTAAAGGGGATCATAGCAATGGTATCAATTCGGGAACTAACGGATCAGAATATGAAAGAGATCATGAGAAACCTTTTGAGAAAGGTCAGAATATCTGTACCTTATTCGCAAGCACAGAAATAGAAACAGATCAGAAATAGAAGTGGCTCAGGATCTCTCCTTCTTCACACCTAGAAGAGAAGAGGGGGAATCATAATTCATTCTCAAATTCATGCCTTTCCATTTTAAGTAACTTTCCCTTTTTAGCAGGTTTCTATAAATAGTAGTTTCCACTTTTAGAAAGTTTCCATATTTAGAAAGTTGAATCATTATTAATGGTAATAACATAATTACACCTTTGGTCCTTAGGGTTTCATAACTTTACATTTTATATCCTTTACTTTCCAAAATTACACTTTAAACCTTTTAGTATTCAAAGTTACACATTAAACCCTTAACTTATCCATTTTACATAATGAGCACTTATTTTAAGATGTTATACGAATGGATACTCAACTTTCATAATTTGCACTTTAAGTCCCTCAAGTTATAAAAGTTACATATTTAACCCTTTCATTTACAATTTCAACTTTTAATTATCAATAATTACATATTAAGCCATTAAATGGTCAAAATGACACATAAACCCCTGAATATATTAAATTACTCAAAACAGCTCCAAGTTTCTGAAAATTACATCTTTAGTCCCTCCATTTCAATTATTTACAAAACAAATCCCTAATTAAGTTTAAAATACATTTTAATCCATTTAAATGTAAAACTTACGCTTAGCACCCTCATCATATATTTTTGTCGAATAGTATACAGCCCAAATTAAGTTCCAGAATTAACCCTTAAGTTATAAAGTTTACAAAACTCACCCAAAACCTTTTTGCCAAATCGTATAATACAAAAATAAAGGAATTAGAAACCCTAATCCTTCTAATCAATTCCCAATCATTAACTCATCATTAATATCATTAATTATCACCTTTTTCCAGCCCTAAACCAAAACCCTAGGCCCTCGACTTATTTCTTCCTTTTTCTTTTATATACGATTTACACAAACAAGAATAATTTCGAAATACCATGAATTAAGCCAAGATAATTTTTCCAACATTTTTACAGATCAATATACATCATAATAAGTGTGTATAAATTTTATTAGGAATTATTATGGATCGGAAGGTATATTACACAATTACACTCGTTTTTAGGGTTTTAATTCACCAAAACGTTATGGATCATGCATGAATCGATTATAACATTTTAGATGATGTTGGTAGGGTGTAAGGGACCTGAGAAAAATACCAAAACAATATATGAACGTGTAGGATGGGCTGTACGAATTTCTTTTATACGCGTGTAGCAAAACGAATCCAAAATCCTCACGCCTTCACCAATGATCTTCCAACCTTGTAAATATTTTTCGTGGGTTGTATATGATGTAAGAAACTCAGGAAAAATAAGAAATAATTTTTGTGGAGGTCGAATGAGGTATAAACGAATTTACCTTGTTTTTATGGCTCGACACAAAGAAACAATGCCACGATCGGATGGGGCTTCAACAATTCGAATGGGATTTTTCTTGGCTTCTTAGGATGATGATAACTCACCGAAAAATGCTTAGGAGTGCTGTGTGGGTCGAATGGAGGCTATGGGAATTTGTTTGTGTGTTTTATTCCAATCGGTTTAGGGTTTTTGGGAGAAAATGGTATGGATTTGTTTTTAAAAGGGGAATGCCGTGTCTTGTGGGGGAGGGTGGACCAAAATTTCGAAATTTTAGGTTGGTAAATAATTGTGATGATTATCTTCCATATTTATCAATATTTAAACCATTTAAATCCATATTAAAACCACTTATTATTAAATCGGCCCATAGAGGGGTAATTTGGTAATTTTACTACTTGTATAAATGTTAAATGTAGTTGTTAAAATTATTTGGATACATAACTTGTGCATTGTTTGAAGTTTGGGATTTATTTGGTACCTTAATAAGCTTTTAATTAAATTTTAAATTTGTAAGGGCATTTTGGTCATTTCACATGCTTTTAGATTTTAGGTGTTACAGATTCATTGGGAAAAGTCAATTATGCCCTCACAGTTCACAACCTCATTTAATCACAATTGTTTTTTGATTGAACTATCGGATTTAATCACAGTTGTTACCTCTTTCAAGTGAATAAAAAGTCAGGTGCCTCAATTCCACCCGTTAATCTTGGAGTTTAAATTTAAGGATATTTATCCGGGCACCAATATCCACACGCCACCATCTACCAATGTCGACATTGTTGAAGGTCAAAAAATGAGGTTCATTTAAAAAGTTGGCAGTGTTTTGATGGTTGTACTCTGAGGTCTTGGTAACCATTAATGGAGTTTAAGACTTTTTCAGTGTCCATTAAAGAGTAACAATGTGGTCAATATTGGATCGGATAAAAACATAAAAACTGGTTCCAAGTTGAAGGACAATCCTTATCGGATTGCAGTGGCTTCATCGATACAAAATTTGAGAATTGAGACCAAACCGTTTTCATAATTCCACGTGTGTGTATGCGAGAAACTAAAATTAGAGAATGATATTGAAGTATTTAAGTGAAAGAAGGTAGAAGAATTGCATTTTAGATTCATTCCAGCCGAAGCCAAACACCATTTTTATTTACTCTCTTAGAAAATTGTCTATCATCAACTAATCTACTAAAATGAAAACTCATTAAATAAATCAATGGCCACATTGGTGGAATTGAGGCACCCAATGTTAATTCAATTCATATACTAGTATTATAAAGTGATATTTTGTCCGATATTACTAGTACGTGAGTTTTTTCGCCTCTCTATTTATTTATATAATGCGGTTTTTTTTAACTAACAGAAAAAGATTTATTGCCAAAATGCATTTCGCTACGATATTTGTTTAAAATAATCATCAAAAGGCTTAATGATAAAGTATTGGATTTTCTCACAAGAGTTCAGACCTCACTAGATGTGTACATACAGAGTGGTCAGGAAAGGCATGAAAACGGTCGTGGGATTAACCTGGTGAGACCATATAATGTGAGTAAAAAAATTCGCTTTTTCTGAGTAACCTGGACAAGAAAAACTTCATCCGTTTACCCTTTCTTTATTTGTCTAAACTTGAAAGAGTGTAATTGGCACCTAATCAACAAATAACTGTAACTAACGTGATAACTTGGATTGTTTTGTCAAATTTAACTAGTTGATATTCCATTTGGTAGATTACGTCTAACCCAGAATTTGAGAACATAATTTAAACGTATAACTTGATCCAAAACAATTTAACCATTCAACTTGATCCATAACTTTCATAAGGTGATGTAAATATAATGCGGATTATTTTATTGCTTTCTTGAAAATTTCTAAATTATGTATGATCTTACTTGAGGACTATAACATATCCTTATAGGATAACTTTTTTAATGTACTTTTATACATAACACGTTACTGATTATCACACCATAGTTGACATAAGGACCAGTCTTTCTCAAGTCAATGGTTTGAGTTTTAAGCAAGCGAGTATTCATTAAAATATTGGTATAATCTAACAATACGAAAATAAAAAGAAGTGATTTGTTATTTATCTAAAATTAGTGAAAGAATTTGATAAAAAAGTATAAGCCTGAGGGTCATTTAAGTAAATACCTATCATTATCAAGTGGTTGACGTGGCAGAATAAAGTGCGCCTGGAAATTTTAATTTTTAAATGAAGCTTACAATATTTTACTCTTGTTTTTGTTTGATTGAGATGGTACTACTTAAATTTAGTTGTCATTTTGTACCGACTGAAATAATGAAGTGTATCATAAGTTAAGTTATAATCGTCTAAATGAAAGCAAATGTTTTGGTTTCTTATAAGATTTTTTTAGAAAGGCAATAATATTATAGAACCCACAAAATGAACAACAATACAAAAAAAAAAAAAGCATCTCACTCCATGATCAAACAAATTAAGAGGAGGAAAGGACCCAAGAGTACAAAACAAAAAAAGAGCTTAAATCAGTCCATCCGAAAGTATACATAAATGACCAAAATAAAAACCACATCATGATACTTGAGACATGGTACACTGTCACGTGAATGTACATGCCACCTAGACATGGTTAGTTATAAGATTGAACAACAAATGCATGACCAATCGACCATCGGTGCCCGTCTTTAAGTGTGGACGAGGTGGGCAATCGCCAAAGGCCCCGAAATTTGAATAGCCAACACCAGACGTAAAAAAAATAATAATAATAAAAATAAAAATAAAATAAAAAATAACATTGTCATTATATTCTTTTAAATGTATAAACAATAAATAAAACAACCAGACATATTCAACCCGACACCAAATTTCTTCACAAAACTTCTTAGCAGTGGGATCTTATCTAACTAATAAAACCACTATGATAGGTAGCTATTCCAGGATCGCTCGAAGAATTGCTTTGAACTAAGCAGGAACTATCGAAACGGAGAATCAAGTTCGAATTATAGCTCAATGTTTGTTAAAAGAGTTGTTACAAACTGTTACAATGGGGAAAATAGAATTGGACCTACTTTTACATAAACTATCAGGATGATGACACATATGTTTAGGCATAAATTTAGGGACATTTGTTAGCTCTCCCAAAGTCCCAATCATTTTTCTTGGAGAGAAAAGTAATTGAAAGTCTAACTACACAAACGAGATATAACAGATATTTAAAGGGAATGCTTTTGGCGCCAAAGTTGGTTAGGAGCTGCGTGGAGATAAATACGTGCACCGCACATGTCACACTAAACTCATATCCAAACACAGCTTATCACACAAACAATTTTGCAGACCTATTCAATAATTCCTAGAGGGGAAAATTACACGGATAGGTAACGAACTTTGAAAAATTTTCAAAGTTAGGTAATGAACTTTGTAAAATATTAATATAACATATGAAACTTGTTGTAACCGTTAAAGTTATGCAATATGACCGTTTAACACAAGTGGGTCCCACATGTGGCCCCAGATGTAACAATTCACATTTTCAGGTTAACGTTTATTCCCGAAAATTTTACTATTCACTTTTTACTATTCACTTTTACTATTCACTTTTCACTATTCATCTCAGAAATTTTTATTTCATATTCTCGTAAGTTAAACTATTTTAACGATAATCCGAGAGTTTGACGCTCGTCGGATCATTTCTGCAAAAATCACAAAGCCGTGTCCGAGATTTACTTTTAGGTTTAAACGTCCTTCCAGCATCCCGATATATCCATAAAACATTATAAACAATAGAAATATGATTTTCTCTCATTTTAGGACAATTCCAAAAGTTTCGGAATTTTACGTTTTTCAGTTCAGCGTTTTACGCGAATTACGCGTTTTAGACCCGTGTTTCCAGTTTTTAGCAGGGTTTTAGCACCCGATAGAACCTACCACTCATTTTATATTTTATTATGGACTATATTGACATGTTTAACCATATTTATAAGTTTCATATTTTTAGGATACCCGGTTTTACGTTTCGTGACTTAAAAACTTACGGTTAGCAATTTACGGAGTCGAAACTAGCTACATACTTAGGATATTATCATCCAAAGACCATGACTACTCATCTAGTCACCCTATCCATATACAAACCGACTTAGGAGGGGGGGAGTCACCATGTGTGGTTAAATCTTGACCATTGATTCTTTAGATCATTTTAATTACAACTTGGTCACCAAGTTTATGTAGTTTCCTAGTTAGCTTCCTAACCTCCTTTTCATAGTATAAATACAAGCTCATTTGCTTCCTTTCTTCATCATAAAAATGCCACAACATCAATACCTAGCACCATGATCCTTTGATCTTCAATATACAAGTTACACTACAAAGTTCAAGGTCTTAGTATTCTCTACCTAGTTCTTAAGTTTGTTTGGTGATTCCATGGTTGAATTAGGAGCTACACAAGGTGATTAGGGGCTGAAGTTAATGGGTTTTCACAAGGTCTATATCAAGTCTATCAATGGTTAGCAAGAGTTATGGTGAAGGGTTTACAAGCTTAGGTTTAGTGTCCTAGTTCTATACTTGACTTCCTTTCTTTAGAAAGCCAAAAGTTGTAAGCAAACCCTAACATACTTTCTTGCTTAATTATCATTTTCATGCTCTTTGTGTTCCTTTCATGCTATATATGTTCTTGTTATTGTGTTCATGATGTTTAAAAATGAATAAAACAAGTATTGGTATACATATGTTAACTTATGACAAGTAAACAAGCAAACTAGTGATTTTTATGGAGAACCACGACCAAAATAGTACAACTATGATATTTGACACTTACTTACTGTTAAAGAGGACTTAACAAGGAAAACATAGCAATTTGAATCACCCAAAACGAGTACACGAGTCAAAAGTTATGACCATTTGAAGTTAGCGAAACCAAAACGGCAAAACTGCCTAAATAGCATTCTGATCAAATTTTGATTTTGAAAGTCACTCTTTTGGTCCGATTCATCAAAAAGTTAAAACACGAAAGTTGTCCGGAACGATGTTTTCGTTCAGGAACAAAGAAGGTCGAGCCCTGAAAACGCTTTCTGAGTGATAATTTTCTTCAAATTCTTAACAGCCCATTTTTAGACCAAAGTTACTATATAATGATTGTAATTAGATGAGACCAAGAGGTCTAATGACCTAAAGCCAAGACCACAACCATGGCTAAAGCCAAGGTTGAGTCTCAAGACCATGGTAACAATGACCAAGGTCACGGCAAAGCCACGGCTAAAGACCATATAACTTTTAAAGATCAAAGACTTATATATATGTTATCAAATACTACAATAGTAGGGAGCCTCATGTGAGGAGTTCATTAAGTAAGCCGTCGAGACGAGTTGTGGATTTACGAATTAAAGTGTCCTGGCTCCTCGAACGTTTACTCCATGACTTCTGAATTATGTCGGCCCGAACGGTAGTAAGAGATGTACAACCTATACATGTTTCATAAACGACTTATATTCAACGACTTACACTATAAACTAAGTACTACATCATGAACATTATGCAAGATATATATAGGCAATTCGTCGTATTCTTAGACGTTACTCCAAACCTAAGTCGCAACGTTCTATTATAGGCTGCTCTTAGAGACTTTCGCGATTCGACTACCACTTTCATTTCTCATTACATAGACTTAAGGTGAGTCATAGCCCCTACTCTTTTCGTACTTGTTTTAACTCTTTGGGGGGGATACATGCACAACTACTTGCTTACTTGTACAAATACTCAAAACATTTATACTTGATTGTTTCATACTTGATTGTCTTATACTTGATTGCATTATACTTGATTTCATACATACATGACTGTCTTATCTTTGGGAAGTGACTCCCAGTAAACTTTTATCTTTGGGAAGTGGCTCCCAGTTTTCTTTGGGAAGTGGCTCCCAGTTGTCTTTGATACATCCTAACATTTGCGAATGTTGGATACATCATAAAAGTGAGGTCTTCGGAGATGAAGTAGAGACTCACTACTAATTGATTAATTGTCTTGATGAACTTATACATGTCTTTATTATACTATATGTTAGCAGTGGGTTGTGAACACACAGGTTACAAGTCTCTTATGGCGGGACTTGTAACTGAGTGGATTCACGATGCCTTTGCTGTGTGAACATTCTTTTAAGGCTTTTCAACTATTTTAAGACAAACTCTATGAACTCACCAACCATTGTGTTGACACTTTAGCATGTTTATCTCAGGTTAGTAAGACGATAGCTAGTGCGTGGAACTTAGAGTCAAGCTGCATATTCTGAAGACTTACGCTTTTATCATTTACCATTCAAAACATTTTGTATACATTTATGTATCATACTTTGGAATCTCATGTTTGTAACTTTGAATTCATTAATCGAATGGTAACTTTTCAAAACGTCTCATTTAGAGTTCGTTTTCTATAACTTGTACTTTGTATTATGAAGTAGCACCCCTATGACACAGTCTTCCGCTGCGGTATTTTGGGGGTGTTACACCAGATAACCACATATATCCCCCCTTTCCCCTTTTCATACCCGTTTTTTTTCCAGAAAACCCTAATTCCAAATCAAAATCATAACGGTAATATCGATTTATTCACGCAAATTAAATCTAAACCAATTCCAAATCAAAATCATGTCTTCCTCGTCTTATTTATGGTATGCCAACTGCAAATGTGGGAGGCCTTCGATGGTTGTTACTTCATGGACCAAAGACAATCCAGCTCGTAGGTTTATATGTTGTCAAAATCGATGGGTAAGCTTACAACACTTGTTTATTTTTAAAGTGTAGTAATGTGATTAGTAAAACCTCTTTATTTCCTTGTAGAGACCTGGCACAAAGAGGTGTGAAGATTTTGATTGGTATGACCCTGAAGAGGAGTGTGAATGGTACCGAATGCATCTTTTTGAGATGTACAATAAACTCAATCCAAACCAAAGGCGTGAAGTTCAAAGAGAAGCAACAAGGCAAAGGATGATTGAACAACTTGAAGGTGAATTGCACAATGCTAACAAAATAGCCACTGGTTGGAAGTATGCATTCATGGTTGTATTTTTAGTTGTTGTAGCTATGGTCATTGTCCTTAAGTAGTATGCTCTAATAGTTGTCATTAGGATTGTGTTGTTTTGTTGTTTAAGGGTTGTATTTAGTACTAGCTAAACCCTTTTGAACACAATCAAATGTAAGCTGTCATGATGGTTATATGCAATAATATTATGGCTGTCCCTACATATTTGTTACAAATTCTAGTTAATTTTGATTGATAGAGATTATGGTTACAATTGTCTTATTTAAGGGTGGTTTTAGTTATGCACTTAAACCACTAACATACATACAATGGTTGCAACCATATGCAGGGTATTACATTAAAAAGGCCTTAACCCATTTTGTTTTTGGCCTTTCCTTTTTGACCCTTGGGGTCTTTGACAACAAAAGGTTTAACACCATATTCTCCAATTTTTGTGCTACATGGCAATCCTAGTACCTTAAGCCTTGCTTTAAATTTTGTCTTTGCTTCTTCTTTGGGTGTATGGTTGCTGCTACTTCCCATTTTCTTTGAAACATGTGGAAAGCAATCTTCTGCATTTATGACATATTTTGGGAAGTAACCCTCCCATGAATCTTGCTGTGCAACATTGGTAGCATCAGAACAGTCATTTGAGAAGGCAAACACTGACTCAGAGCTGTCACTTGGAATGTTTATGATCTCTGCACACAATAAGCCAACAAAGAAAAAAAATTCATAGTATTTACTGGTATTCCTCATAAAAAAACAGCTTAAATTGCAACATGGTATATCTTTCTTCTTATTGGAAGACATTATTGTAGCTATATAGTTGGTTTGTTTATGTATGCTTTGCAGGTAGTATACACTTAAATACAGATGTTGTAAAGCCTTTTGCAGTGAGTTTGTGGTCAATTTTAGGGGGATGGTAAAAGGTGGAACAATATGGCAGTTATTATGTGGTCAGTTTTTACATTGCATGTTCACAATGAGAATAGTAAGATTCTCATGTTGAATACACAACCCAATTGACTGTATTCATTGTATTTTCATAAAACAACATGCAATTAACAAAGTAAATAACATTTGCATTAATCATATTGTAATGGTTGGGGGACAGACACATAGTTTTGGGGGCACACTTTAACAAAAGTTGTGCTAGGTGTGCATAGTTTAATACATCCTCCACAAAAGAACAAAATATTACAAACATGATAATGCAAATAATAAACAGTTTTCAAGGTTCTTCAACAGACAAAGCTGATTCTGGTGTTGACCCTTCACCATCAGGACCAAAACATGCTTTCTTCATCTTGTTGTCAAAAATCCTCTCAGATCTACCCCTATTTTTGTGGTAAATCCTAAAAGGAAGATCAACAGCTTGTCTTTTGGTACCTCTCTTGTTTGGTTTAGCTATGGCAATAGCTTTGCCCTTGACTGATTCAACTGCAATATCTTTCATTTGAGGTCCTGCAACAGATTCTTGAGTGTCCAGAACTGCATTAACAGAAGCCACATCTCTGTTGTAAGTTTCTTGTTCATAGGATTCTTCATCATCATTGTAGCATGAACTGTGTAAACCCTTCTGAATGTCCCAATATTCTTCTTCTTTTTTGTTATCTTGTTCCCTTTGCAAATCTGCTGCTTTCCACTTTTCTTCAGCTTCAAGAGTTAACCTCATAGCTTCTTCATCAAATTCTTCTTCTGTCATCTTTTCTTGTGCAGCCACTCTTTCTTCCTCTTGAACTAGTAACTCCTCCATGTAGTCATGTTGTAAATTCCTTCTTATTTCATCCTCATCCATAAACTGCATGATAAGTAATAAATGAATTTCTAAATAAAAAAGTAAAATCTTTACTATACGATAGATAACACATACCACATTAGGTTCTTGACTACTTCCACCACCTCTTTGCCCTCTTCCAGCACCTCTTTGACCCCTTCCACCTCTTCTGGGCCCCCTTGATCCTCTGCCACCACCTCTAGATGAAGCATATGTTGTATAATCAGGAACACTTGTGGGCTTAGATTGCCTAGTGGGCTTAGGTGGTTTTGGGACTGGTTCTTTTTTACAACTTGCTTTGTTATGACCTTTTTCTTGACAATTACTGCATGTCATAATTCTACCCATTCTTGAAACTTGACTATTGTTCTCTGATGGTGCAATGAACCTTTTCTTTTTTGGCCTACCTGGCATTCTTCTTATCAAAGGTGGTAGTAGTACCGTAGTAGTATTGGATCTCTGGTTCTTTTCCACATTGTACTACCATAGACAGGCCTAATTGAGAATTGATAAGCTTGAAACCACCTTTCTTGGCTATACCACTCATGTACTCCTTCTTCAAGATTTCTGCCAAGATGTGCATATGCTGCCACAGCATGGATACAAGGTATCCCAGATAGCTCCCACATTCTACACATGCACTTTCTGGTAGTTATGTTAACTCCAAAAGCTTCATTACCACTTCTTACTTCTAATTCTTGAAATCCACTAGGAATAACATCCCAATACCTGTTCAATTTAACATATAGTTAGTTTGTAATCAATATGTAGGTTTATGGTTTTACAAGTAATACCTTTTTTGAAAATCCATCATGAAGTTAAGTCTTTTCCTCACTGAAGGTGTGACAGTATCTTCCCACTTCCTTGCCACTCTATTCATGGAAACCAACCTCTAAATGACATACAGTCTTATGTCTTCAAGCATTGTGATCAATGGTTTTGTTCTCTGTTCCAATATTGCCCTGTTGAAACTCTCACAAATCCCATTCTCAAAACTTGCACACTTGGTTTCTAAACTAAAAAAAGCCCTGCTCCAACTGTTAGAATCCCTCTGAAGCAAGTAATCATACGCCTCTGGTGACAGTTGCTTAATTTCATCCATTTTGGTATAGAACTTGTTCTCTAGAGTGGTTGAAGCAGCTTGCCAAAATAGTGCTTGTAGTTCAACTCCACTGAATTTCCTCTTAAAGTTTGCAAAAACATGCCTTGTGCACTTTCTGTGTTCAACATGAGGTAAAAATTCACCAACAGCATCTAGAAGACCTTGTTAACATACATTCAATACATGGCAGTTATGATTGTTATGCCATTCTATAAGTAGATAATTACATTAATTAATAAGACTGGAAATTTACCTTATGAGAATCTGATATGATTGTTATGCCATTCCCCTGATGCAACTGCAGATCTTCACATAACAATCCCAAAAACCAACACCAATTCTCATGATTTTCCACCTTTACAACTGCCCATGCTATTGGGTACATTTGGTTATTTGCATCTCTACCCATGGCAACCAGTAACTCACCTTTACATGTATGTTTTAGGAAACACCCATCCAATCCTAATACCTTTCTACACCCTGCAAACCAACCATCTCTGACACCTTTAAAACATACATAGAACCTTCTAAAATAGATGTTGCCTGAAGAGGTCTCTTCATCATCAACTCTACATGTGCTACCTGGATTTGTATCAAGTACAGCATTCCTATACTCCCATATCCTAGCATAGTGTTCCTTCAACCCACCTTCATAATCAAATAAAGCCCTCTGTTTTGCTCTAAGACATTGACCAACACTAACATTTAAGTGATACCTAGCCCTAATGTCTGCTTTCATCTTCAATAATGGAATAAAAGGATCTGTAATGAGTTCCTTGGCATAATGGTGTGCTATCCATTTGTAAGTTACCAAGCTACCTAGGTTGTAATTCCTAGAGCATCTGTGTTTAGGCTTTAGGGACTTGATCTGGAAAGACATCTCAGTGGACATCCATGATGCAAATAATCTAAAACCACAAGCATTTTTATCCTTTTCAACTGCCCTAACAGATTTCCTTTTAATCCTACCCTTTTTGGTTACCTTTTTAGCTGACTTAGAACTACCCTCCCCATCTTTTGAAGAACCCACCACATCTGTAGAACAACCCTCCCCATCTTTTGAACTACCCTCACCATTCTTTTTCTTCCTATCCTTTTGTCTTTTTTTAATAGTGGGAGCTCCAGCACATCTGCCTGATTGAACATCCCTACCACAGTAAACTAGCAACTGCTTCCAATCATTTCTCATAAACCACAATTGATACCCATTTGCTACCGCATAATTAGTTAAAGCAAGTTTGAGTTGTTCATTGGTCTCAAACCTCATACCTAAAACAGGTTCCATTTTATCCCATTGTAGTGTAGGATCATGTCTTGGGTATATGATACCTGACTTAGCTCTATACTTAGGATCTATGTTATCTGGGTCATCTATCACTTCTCTTGCAGGTTCATTCACTGCTTCATCAATGAAGCCTTTATAGTGACCACTATTAGAGCACAACTTCAACAGAAATGGATCCTTAGTAGTTACAACCTTAATTTGTACATTATCATCACCTTCAGTAAAAAACTCAACATCACCATAATCTTGTTCATCACCAGAACAATAACCATCACTGGATTCATTTCCTAAGTCATCTTTATTAGTTTCTGCAAGGTCCCTAATATCTAAGGCATCATCATCCATATGTTCAGCATACAAATCCACAACCCATTTATTTTCATAACCAACTATTAAAAAAGCCTGGACATCATCATCATTTTTAATTTGTTTAATGCCTAACCTTAATGGTGTGCCTACTTTGCAGTAATACAGCCTCCTAAGTGGGTTATGCACTAAATGCTTAATTAAATCAAATAGTTGATCAAATGACATACCTTCAAACCTAACATCTGTGATTTGCTTGATATCCCCTCCCAAATAATCGAAAGGTTTGATTGTAAAATAGCCATCGTGGTATAAATTAACTGTGAAAACACGATTCTTGTCAGGTTTATGTTTTGTCATATTCAATATTACATTGATTAGACAAAGATGATTTATGGAATTGAGATCTAGGGGTAAATCGTTTTTGGGAATTAGGGTTCTTGGGGAATTGAGGGGAAACGGGTTTTGGTAAAGTGGGAGTCAATGGTTAGTATGTGTGGTCAATTTGTGTTTTTTTACAATTTTACCGGTTTACCCGGTTACAAGTTACAAAAGTGCAAGTTATTGCATAACTTTAACGGTTACAAAAAGTTTCATATGTTATATTAGTATTTTACAAAGTTCATTACCTAACTTTGAAAATTTTTCAAAGTTCGTTACCTATCTGTGTAATTTTCCCTTCCTAGAGCAATAACTTATACTTTTCTGTAAATGAATTGCAAGCTAGTTTCATAGAACAAAATAATAGAATGTTAATTCAATAGGTCAATGATGTACCTACTTTCTACTACAATATACTAGTTCATTTAATAAACTGTTAACATCAGTAAAATATGCCTACTTTTGCACATTGGAGTACTAAATCTTCTTCTGCTGCCTCAGACATGCCTCGTTACAACGTACAACAATAATAAGCTTGATGTAACTACCATGGAAGCCCTTTGTTTCCAAGACGCCTTGCCAATTCCCAATCCTTTTTCACTGCAGTAAATTCAAAATAGAAAGAGATGAGTAGAGGTTAGTGTGCAATACAGGTGGCGGTGTCAACACATCTACTTGATGAATGGGTCTATTCAAGCTATGTATTATTAGAAAGGAACCAGTGAAAAGTAGCTCAAAGTGTACTTTTAATGCATTAAAGTTTAGTAGCATGATTATTACTGTATTGGGTAAATGCAACCTTTGAGATCATATTTGAAGCACTGGTTAACCATTTATAGAAGGCAAAAAAGTCAAATTTTGGACAGGCTTCAAGTCAACCCAACCCAATTCACCCCCGCCCATTTTGACACCTCTAAAGTGCATGATCAATCAAAGTTCCATGAAAACTTACTGAGGGTAACACGCTTGGCGTGGATTGCACATAACATGGAATCTTCAAACAGCTGAACGATGTAATCTTCTGCAGCCTGAACATAAGACAGGACTTATTTGTTATAAATTCAGCTTAACTTGATCTAAGAGATAGTTTCCTAAACTCAAGAATGCTAGAAAACATATATGTTACGATGCATAACTTTATTCTGGTAAAACAGTCAGCATGTCTTTAAAGAGGCTTAGAATAACCAGATAAACTTATCACCCCCCCCCCCCCCCCCCCCCCCCCCCCCCCCCCAAAAAAAAAAAAAAAAAGAATTAATCAAAAAAAAGTTCGATTCAAGCATTAATTGATAAATTATTGTACCTCTTGAAGGGCTTGCAGAGCTTCAGCTTGCCAACGAGTCACTTCTGGTGCCAAGTAGTTGCTTATCTCTTTTACCTGCCAGATTTTATAAAGAGCAAAAACCTCTGTTTATTCTCTAGTTAACATCACCAATTACACACAAAGAAGCACAGAACAAGAAATGACAAATTATGCTTTACATAAACATGACATATGCAATAAGAAGTAACCTTACTTACTCTAATAGCCAGAAGCTTTGTAGTACAATGGTTATATTTTAATGTGTAACAGTGACACAACTTACACCAGATATTACTGATGAACTAAATTTTTTTAGCATCACCAAGTGTACACAAATATATAAATGGAAACACAGAACATTACACAACATATCATTGTGAACTATGCACTGACAAACTAAACATCTCAAGATCAAGTGTTTTCATATTAATACAACATGAAAACAGGTAACAAAATAGCATCCCCTTATCTTCCCTTGGACAGACGATATATGACGCTGATATGTCTAGGACTAACATTTCATTTTACACAGGATCTGCCTAGGGGCCTGCACCAGTGTATTAGTTCCTCCGCGCATACTACTTTACTTCATGTATGTTAAATAGGAGTGGTGCCTTATGAACAACAACTAGTAGATATATGGATATGAGTAATAGTTATGACTTATGACAAAAACAACACAACTTTCAAAGCTGAATACTTCCTGAACTAAAACTGACTCTATGTTAGGTCAACTGTAACAAATGCCAAGAAAAATGAACTTGATATATATACATAAAATATTTATAACACATATTAGGCGTCATTAAATTTACTATGTTAGTTACTGTTGTTAGTATATTGGAAATAAAAGAAAAAAATTGATAAGAGTCCAAAAATCAGTCAGATATTTAATCAAATTAAATATAACTATAAGTCTATAACAAAATTAAAACCAATTAATGATAAGAACTTTAACATGAATTTTCGAATGCCTGTATTCCTTATTACTGAATTCAGAAATCAGTTCAGAATCAGATACTTGAGTTACCATTTACAGGTCTATGTATTTAAGTCTATCTTTCTACTTGGGCCCATACAGATGTGAGTAAAAGAGGCCCAAGAAACAGAACAACCTGCAAAGAGCAAGCTACTAAAATTCAGTAAAGGAGAACGTCTAGCAATATGATACTCCAACCAACTTAGTTAGCTACGCCACAAGTGCACTGCCCCATATGACGAAACATGTCATGCTAACAAGAAAAACACTAAATCAAGCAACCGTTGATGCTTTCTTACCATATTAGAAAGAAAGCAACAAGATGACCATAGACCTAAAGAAATTGAGGACCAGCCCAGACTACTACCATTTAGTGAAATTACTAAACTGGAAAATAACTCCTAGCAAGCTAGTACTAAGCATTGGAATGAATAGCTCACAAAATGTAACTTTAGTCTTGTCACGTATGTAAGACAGACATTAATATCATTAACATTTCTTGCAGTGAACTGTGAACCTAGTGTACCTCATGTATGTTCTAAATCTGACGGTTTTGATGCAAACAAGAATTACCTAAAATATGTATTTATCACATGTGTTTTGCACAATAGTTGGGGTTTGTTTCAAACTTCTTACAAAAATGTAACTAATTTGCAATGAATATTAGTGTACAGAGCACAAAGAACTGACACTTTGGCCTAATGTCAAAGGAGGTAAGGAAAGGTCAACGACTCATCGGGCAAAAGATTACCATGCTTAAATGAAAAGTCAAATAAAATGAAATAATAATAGCCTTCTTGTTAAACATAGATTTTGACAAATTGCTGAAATGACAGCATTTCACAATCTGAATCTCATTATCTGATTTAACTGATGAAGCAATAATGATTCCAAAACCTTTACGATTGCCACTATTTGTACCAAACACGATCATATTCCATATCAAGTCACATTGAACGAGTGCATAAGCTTTACCCTAAATCTCTTGCCTGTTTCAGCTGTTTTTGACTCTGGAGTTTATTGAACCATAACTTATCCCACGCCAGATAAACAGGATGTCTCTATGTTAGTATCTAATTCATTCAAGATCACAAACACCATGATTTTCTAATCAACCAAATTCCTAAGTACACTTCGTTCTCTAGAATTATATCACTCTACTCGCTAGATTCTTATTTTTGTTTTACATATTACATTAATGTGAAGCGAATCTTAACTTGATGCATGAACTGAGAAATGTACAAGAAATATTACGGGTGCGTTTAGTTTGGGGAAAACACCCTTGTTTTCCACAAAATGTTTTGTGGAAAACAAGGAAAATAGAGATCGCGTTCAAATCAGCGTTTTTCAACAAAATGTTTCGCAAAACACAAAATCCCCTATTTCCTAACTTAACAAGGAAAATTACAAAACAAATTTTAGTTGTTTTCCTTTGTAACCCACAACCCTCCTTCCCCTCCTTCAAAATAGAAAATACAAACATCAACTAAACGCGTTTTGTATATTTTCAAGTTTTTGTGGAGATAAATTTCCCTTTCAAATTTTTACAAAACTAGAGATAGAAAACAATAAGATTTTTTTCTTCAACTAAACACACCCTACTAATCACCATTTGCAAAACAACACTACGAGCACTCTAAACGTAAGTAAACTAATAAAATTCATAATTTATTTCAGTTATTCCTTATATCCTACCCCATGGCGCAAGAATAACAATGACATTAAATATGCAGATACACATACAGACAAACAGCTTAACACAACTACATACAAAAACAACAACTTACAGTTCGGATAAACGAACCAGCAGTAATAAGCAAATTGACCATATTCACAGTATGAATCTCAAATATTCGGTTCAACCAAATCATAAATCGAGATCCTATGATTGCAACGATATGAACCAAACACCACCATATATGGAAACAAGTTGCTTCTTACAAATCTTAAATCTATAAGTTTCTATCCTAGATTCTTACCTTTTTTTTGTTGTTTTTCGACTTATGAAGTGTTTATCGATACACAACTTATTCTACAAAGTTTATTGCTAAAATCCTTTTTTCCGTTTTCAATTCTTACTTTGTAAAATAAACACAAATACATACAAACAACAAGAGCACGAAAGACTTACAGCACGAATAAAGGGAGCAGCGGGAATAAGCAAATCCACAGACTTCTGCAACCTCCTAATCTCACGAAGCGCCTGCGTCCCTGGCTTAAACCTATGACGCCTCTTCTCCTCACCACCTCTCCCACCTAACATTCACAAAACAACACTTCAATCTACCAAAACACACACTCACACACACACAAACAAACTCACCTCCGGGACTCCTCCCCGCACTCCTTTTCGGCTGCGAAAACACAAATTCAACAAAACTATTAAAATCACAACAATAAAATAAACCGTAACAAATTAATAACCGAAACACGGAAAATTAGCGAATTACGGTGCTAGTTGAAGAAGACGCTCCAGCAGCTGCAATTCAAAAATTGGGGGAAAAAGTTAGGGTTTCATAAAAATTTATTTAAAAAAAAAGGTGAAAATAAAAGAGTATGAGAAATCGAACCGTCTCGTCGGTGACCGGTGCTGCGTTTCGCGGGATGTTTGGTTCTTGCCATTGTTGAGATTGTTGTGGTTGTTGTTGTTGTTGTAGCCGTTATAACGGTCGAGTGTAACTGTGTGTTTTTGAAGGATTTGAATATATAAATTTGCCCGCTTATTATATTGATAGTTTTGGTTTCGGGTTTGGGTTTGGGTATTTTATATGCGGGTCTAGTTTGTTACCGTTGATAAGAAGTGTCCTTTTTTTATTATGGAGCTTTCTTTGATTTCACTTTTTTACTAGTCATCTAGTCTCAAAATAAAGGGCATGTTATACAAACCTTCCCTATATTGTCACATAAAGAGGGTTTGGTCAAACCGTACAATCTGTAATGCAGACCGTACAAGCCGACGATGCATTCAATCATTGGATACCTACCCTATGGGAGGGTGTGGATAACTCACCCCAAAATAAATGTAACCTATATGGGTTAAGAAAAGGCATAATCTTATATATTTTCAATATCAACGTCAAAATGTGATATATGCTTACGGCTATAAATAAACCGGACGAAGACGAATGAAATTGTTTTCATATTCATTTTTTTAATTTTAACTGGATAAATAAATGACACGAACACTTAAACGAACATTTTTTTTTTTGTTAATGTTCGTTCATTAAGATATGGAGTTGTTTGTGTTTGTTTATGTTTGTTCATTAAGAGATTAAACGAATGTAATCGAATGAACAAAACTGAACGTAAGAAGCCAAACAAAAAGCGATACGAAATATTGTGTTATATGTTTGTTTATTTGTTTAAGTATACCAATTTTTATAGTATAATATAAAATATACTATATAAGACCATAATAAATAAAAAAAACACAAATAAACATTAACGACCGTATAATCAGACGTTCACGTACATAAATGAACGAGCGAGATTTTTGTTCACGCTCATTCATTTAACTAAACAGACATAAAGTCTTGTTCATGTCCGTTTATTAATGCACATAAACAAATGTACGGTTCATGAAATGTTCATTGAACGTTTGGTTCATTTACATCACTATAGATACTCAAAAAAGTAATGAAATGCCCAAAATTTTTTATTTTATTTATTTTTTAATATTGAATACGCCTGATAGGGTCTGCCCTATACGTCGTATGGACCTGTAATACGTAAACTGCAAAAAACTAGTTTCTAAACTAAATCAATTTATGATAACATGTAATCTCTGAATTATATTTCATATAATCAGAATAACTAATAACTGTACATGAGTCTCATAGCGGAAGCATATTTTTCAACATAAAACGGACTTATTAAAACGCCCTTCTAAAACTTGTAGCTATGAACGTACATATCATGGACTACATAAACTTGTTACAAAAGACTCTTGTTTTGGGGCATTTCAAACTGATAACAAATGATAGGAATAAGAAGGCTGTTACCTAACCCGCGAGCTACAACATTTGACCTATACGCCCCACTTAACACATAGCTTGGTCTCATCTTACAAACCTGCAAAATAAGGAACTGAGAACGGTAAGTCCTTTCAACTTAGTGAGTAAACGGAACTAATCTGAAATAATACTTGCAATTCTAAATATGAACATATTAATGCTTATAATTTCTGGTTTTGAATTCATAAACAAGGTATACTTTGGTTATGAATTCATAAACATGGCATATTCTGGTTTTGATTCTAACTTCATAAACATGGTATATTCTGGTTCTGAATTCATAAACATGACTATAAATCTGAGCATGTGCTTTTGACTAGACGATACTCAGTCGTCTTGTTATATGTGAGAACTTCCCTAGCAATCGAGTACTCTTCTTGGGGAGCTAACATGTCATCATGATTTTCTAACTTGGGTCATCCACAAAGGACGCTTGATGCTTATGTTAGATCACATTTTAAATTTATATTATCTCGTTTACCTATGATTTACAATTGCACTAATGGGCAGAGAACCGGTCGTCTGTACTGTAGTAATGTAACCCCTAAGGCTCACGTATACTTAGTCATATAATTATATATTATATCGATAACACATTTCAACAATAAGGAGCAATGATACTTTTGTATTGACTTGAGTAAACCAAAATATGACATTTCCTATGTTCGCTAGATATGTGATGATTCCTCTCGATTGAATAAAAAGATACTTGATTCATAGGACTAGATCACTTGAATATTCTCGGATGTGATAAGACTTGATTAGGAGCAACGATACTTTCATATTGTGTTATGTAACCCAAAAGATGTTTTTCCTATGTGCGCTATCAATATAATCTAATGAATTATGATGATTCCTTTTCGATTGAATAGGAAGACACTTGATTCATACAACTCGATCATTTGAATATTCTTGGATGTGATAAGACTTGATTTGGAGCATTGATACTTTCGTATTGACTTGCATAACTTAAAAGATGTCATTTCCTATATGCACTATCATATAATCTAATGAAATGTGATGATTCCTCTTGATTGAATAATAAGACACTTTATCATAGGGCTCGATCACTTTATTATTCTCGGTGGTGATAAGACTTGATTAGGAGCAACTATACTTTCGTATTGACTTGTGTAATCTATAAGATGTCGTTTCCTATAACCGTTATCAGTATAATCTAATCAAATGAAATGATTCCTCTCTATTGGATAGGGAGACACTTGATTCATAGGACTCTGTCGCTTGAATTTTTTTGGATGTGATAAAACTTGCTTAGGAACAATGATATCTTCGTATTTACTTGTGTAACCCGAAAGATGTCGTTTCCTATGTGAGTTATCTATATAATCTAATGAAATGTGATGATTCAACTTGATTGAATAGGAAGACTTTTGATTTATAGAACCGATCACTTGAATATTCCCATATGTGATAAGACATGATTAGGGTCAATTATACTTTCGTATTGACTTGAGTAACCTAAAAGATGTCGTTTCCTATGTGCGCTATCAATATAATATAAAGAAATGTGATGATTCCTTTCAATTGAATATAAAGACACTTGATTCACAAAACCCGATCACTTGATTATACTTGGATGTGATAAGACTTGATTAGTAGCCCGATACTTTCATATTGACTTGCGTAACTTAAAAGATGCCATTTCCTATGTGCGCTATTAATTTAATCTAGTGAAGTGTGATGTTTCATTTCTATTGAATAGAAAGACACTTGATCTTAGGACTCGATCACTTGAATATTATCGGAAGTGAAAACACTTTCTTAGGAATTGTGATGATTCCTCTTGATTGAATAAGATGACACTTGATTCATAGAACTCGATCTCTCAAATATTCCCGGATGTTACAAGACTCTCAGCGCACTTAAATGTATCCAGCAGTACAATAAATCATGATACAACACATGTATTTATCCCGGTTGATAACGCAAATCGTTTTATTATTAAATGTCTAAACTTTTAAAATACCACTTGCTTGATAATCACGAATACATATGACCAGAATACAATAAATGATGAAATACCGCTTTCGTAACTAACTTCTTGTTTTATTGAATTATATTTTAATTTATGATATTTTTTAAGATTTAATTTATATATCTTAATTAACATATAAATGTATTTATTAATAAATCTATAAATATATCAATAATCTAAAAGTATATTTTAATAATTATATTGATAAATATAAATAAAAATATTAATTAATAACTTTTTGTGATTTAGCTTATTTTTATTTTTGATATTAATTAAAAAAAAAAAAAAAAAAACTGAAAAATAGTTTTGGAGACGACATTTAAATGTCGTCTCTTGAAGATCAGTAGGAAAAAAATTGTTTTGCTGGGAAAGTTTCGAAAAAAAGGAAAATGAAAAAATGGGATTGCGTTTAAGCATTGACATGCGTCTTGGAAGTGTCGGTCAAAGTCAATGACAAAATAGTGTCGTTAAGTGAGTTTGTCGTCACCAAAGTTACCCGTCGCTAAAACTCTTTTTTTTTTTTTTTTTTTTTTTTTTTTTTTTTTTTTTTTTTTTGTTGTTGTTGTTGTTGTTGTTGTAGTAATTTAGAAATAAATTTGTTTGTAGTCTTAATCGTGATTTTGTGTTACAAATAAAACCTTCAAACCGTCCAACAAAATGTTTAAGCCAAAAGTTTCATGTAGTTCTAAGATTTACCAAAGATCCCATCTATTCATCTCGTCCGTCCATTTCTATTCCTCCCAACCGTTAGATTAATTTGTTTTTTTGTTAGTTTTTTTTAATAATAATGAAAAGGGCAACATGGTCATTCCTTACCTCTCTTTTTTCTCCTAACCATCTCATTCAAAGAGATACGCTCTTTCAAACCATCCTTTCCACCATTACTAAAACTCATCATTTCCTTAATTTCTCATCTCATTTCTTAACGAATTTCAAATCCAAAACCATCATTCGATTCATCTTATCATTGCGCACACAATGATATGATTTAATTTGATTTTCGTTAGGTTTTGAGAAATCCCCCATTTTGATGATTTTGACCTAATTTTGTTTATTTTGATTATCTGTTAGTTTGATGACTAGGTTGTCAGATTGATGCTGAAAATGAGATGGCGGCGTGGTTTGTCGATAAAAAGCTCAAAAACTAATGCACATTATGGTAAGTTCTTCAAGTGTCGTTAGCTTTTTAGGTTTTACGCTCTTATTAGTGATTCTTCATAGATATGTCATTATCAATACTGCTAGTAATGATAATTAACTGATTAATGTGAAAGTTGTTAGGATTTTGTTGCTGATATACTGATGTATTTTGTTAGAATCTAAACTGATGTACTGATGTATATGAATCATATATGATTCAATGTGAATCATACATGATTCTGGTAGAATCATACATGATTCTACCAAGGTCTTGGCTCTTTTGTGGAGTTTAATTATAGGACGTCCTAATACTCATCAAGCCTTTTTTGATATTGCTGTAAGGGTAAGTGTGATGTATATGAATCATATATGATTCAATGTGAATCATACATGATTCTGGTAGAATCATACATGATTCTGGTTGTTTACTTTTACAAGTGAAATAATGGTAGTTTATTAGTTAAAAAGTCAATGATAGCTTGTAATTTCCATATCTGCTGGTATAAGTGTTCAAGTGAATCTGTGAACCTGTGATTTGTTGCTTAATGTGTTCAAGCTAATGTATCAAGTGTTTTAACAGTTTTACTTTACTTTTTTTTTGAGAATTGATCATTTGAAATCCAATTTTGTCAAACTTAGTGTTCACAATAAATAGTCAACATCTGGTGCATATGCTTGTTAACCAACCTGTTTCATTAGCTAGTTTGGGTGGTCATTTGGAGTTGTTATGGTTTGAAAGTTTTTGTTAGTAAAATTCATATTGCTAAGTTTACTTATTTCAAGTTTCAATCATTTCCACCAACAACTACTTGTTCTAATCTGTGTGCAAATCTGCTTGTTTTAAGCTGTTCAAAAGTTCATGCAGACATGTGTAGAATCATATATGATTTCACATAGAATCATATATGATTAAAGGAAAATCATATATGATTCTGATGGGATCATATATGATTCTTTGTCTTAAATGATATTCTGGTTGTATGAGAGCAACTGAACTATGTTACCTTCCTTTCGCCTATTGATAGATGTTAATGCGTTAACCATCTTTGTCTTGCTTTATGCTTTATGTTTCCTTCTGTGGCTTATCTTCTTAAAATCATAAGGTTTTTAAAACCAATTGTGTATGTTTGCAACGTGGGAGCCTGACCGGTTGACTCTCTTAGCCTTTTACACAGTTGATCTTCTTGTCAAGGTCATACTTCTGGATGTCCGTTCTGTTGTCTGTATGTCAAATCCTAGTGTAACAGCAATATAGGTCACCAACATTTACCTGAATGTATCTGTCTCTATCTGTACAACTTATCTGTATGAACGAACGTTTTTATGCATCACATGTGTAACACTTGAAGATGAAACCAAATAGCAATGACATGTTGGGTGGACAAAGGGGGAAACACTTGAACATGCCCCCTTAGAACAGCAGCCCTGCACCACTTTAGCATATGCCCAAAATTGCTTTTAGATTTGAATTTTCATTAGCTCAGTTTAAGCCCATAGAAGCTAAAAATTGGTATGATAGTTATTGGGTTGCTAATATAGAGTAAATAGAAACAAAAATCATGAAATTGGAACAAGTGGATAAGCCAAAAAGTGAGCGAGAAAAAGATGAGCTGAGAGATTAGGGCTGCTGATGCAGTGAGTTAAAAAGGGTGAGAATGAGCTATGAAAAGCTATTATAAATTTCAATAAAAATCAATAATTCATAAGCTCTTGATTGATTTTTGCTTATTCATTTGCTTATGCAGTTTAGATAGATGATTTAGGTTAGGACTTAGTAGTTTTTAGCTTATTCCTTATTTGCTTGTGCCCTTTTTAGCTTATTCATTGATGTACTGATGTATATTATGTTTTTTGTTTATAAGTGGATTTTGTTAGAATCATATATGATTCACATAGAATCATATATGATTCTGTGTGAATCATATATGATTCTATGTGAATCATATATGATTGTGTTAGATTATTTTATGGTTATTAACATTTAAAATTTTTATGCAGGTCGATCAAAAACTTTTGCACATAAGCCTAAAGAGAAGATAACAAATGAATCAGATATGCAGGTTTCGTTGTTGAGGCGAATGAGGTTCAAAATTGCTACCAAGATTCTGTTGCATGAGTTGAATTTGCATTCACAAAAGATGTATGATTTGGCTTTCAAGTTCCAGGAGATAGATGAACAAACAAGGATCTCGATTATTGTGAATGCAATCAAGAACAGGGCCGATCGTGATCCAGAAAAAGTCGTTCTTAAAGAAGATGTGCTTAAACCTGATAAATAGATGTCGTTAAGGGATTGTGTACTAATGGTAGCTTTGGGTAAACGGATGTTGATAAATAGATGGGCCCCTTTGATTGCGTACTAATGGTAGTTAACTGATGTATTTTGGTAAAATCTGATGGTAGTATATTTTGTAAACTGATGGTAGTATTGAACAAGTTCTGATGGGTAATGAAATGGTAGTATTGAACAAGTTTTGATGTATGTTTTAATTTTTCTGATGGGTAGTATATGTTTTAAGTTTATCTTATATTTTTCTGATGGGTAGTATATTGTGAATCATACATGATTCTATGTGAATCATACATGATTCTGTGTGAATCATACATGATTCTGTGTTAAAAGTAAACATAGTAATCCTCACATATATTCAGAATCACTTGTCCAACAGTTTTCCAACACTTTTCCAAAAAAATTCAAATAAACATAGTTGAATTAAGATCCTCATAACACTTTTCCAACAGTGCATTTTTAAGAAATTAAACATAGTTGAATTAAACATATAAATAAATTTAAAGAAATTGATATTCAAGAAGTGTTAGTTGCTTGTTCAGCTGCGACATTTCTCGTTGCTTGTTCACTTGCATCAGTTCCATCCTTTTGTGCAGCAGCAATTCTTGCAAGTTTTGCAATATACGTTGGATTCAATGGACAAGTCAACTTGGTGTGCTTGTTAGTCTTCTCACCACAAAATCCACATTTCCTTTTCCGCTTAGATGTTTCTTCAAGTGTTATTTCAGCATATTTGTTGTACATTTCAACACATTCCTCTATCTTATTAAACTTTTCCCCCTCAACAGGTAAATAAATATCATCAACAACAGGTTCCCAATTAACGGATCCCCCGGGAGTTTCTTCATGTGCGTATAAAGTCAGCCTTAGTGTCGTCACAGATGCTAAAATATAGTATTTTCATTAGAATCATATATGATTTCACAAGAATCATATATGATTTCACAAGAATCATATATGATTCTACAAGAATCATATATGATTTTTTTTTTTCTTTTTTGATTTACAGAATGTATAAAACAGAATAATAATAAACAAATTTAAATAAATTGTTGTTCAAGAATCATATCAAATCTGCTGAAATATCAAACAAAAGGTATTCAATTAAACATAGTTGAATTAAGATCCTCATAACCCTTTTCCAACAGTGCAATAATAATAAACAAATTTAAATAAATTGTTATTCAAGAAGCGTTATTCGCTTTTTTAGCTGTGACATTTCTTGTTTGTTGTTCACCTGCATCAGTTCTAGGCTCTTGTGCAGCAAGAATTCTTGCGTTAGTCGCTTGTTCACTTGCATCAGTTCCACCCTTTTGATGCTGAAATATAGTGATTTTCACTAGAATCATATATGATTTCACAAGAATCATATATGATTCCACAAGAATCATATATGATTCTATGTGAATCCACTTATAAACAAAGTACATCAAATACATCAGTACATCACTCACAAAATCTCAGATGCCGAATTCGACAGGGATATTGACAAGCATTTAGATATACCCTATTCATGTTGATAAAACTCAGACACCGACCAAACGTACTCATGTTTCCGAAAACTTAAATTTTTTACAAGGATGCTTCAGTAGTAGGACTCATTTAGCTATAATTTCATAAACTTAGCTTCGTTTACTTCTACCCACATCATTTAGCTATAATTTGACCCATAGATAGAACTTAACCTGAATTGGCATACATGTCAATCACATGTAATTGGCATGTAGCATACATGTCAATCAAAGCAGTGGCTACATATATATCTTTTTACAAACCTCTTTCTGATGCATATGATTCTTGTCAGTAATTTCATCAAACACCTTACGTGCACACCCCCAATTCCCCACACCGCGCATACATACTAATCAACGAATGCCTAACATACTCAACCACCATCCACCCATATTTCACCACATTACAATGAGCCAATCTCCCATGATCAATTGCCACAACATTCCACACGCGATAAACACAAAAGGTATGTAAAATTAAAGAAAAAACAAAAGGTTCATATTACCTGCTACCCACTGGTCCGTGAAGAATTTGATCGATTAGAGATCTTAATCTTTTCGAATTGAAGGTTTTTGATCGAGTAACTATCTATTATGACGATTGGGGAGGTGGTGAACGGTTGGAGATGACGGTTGGAGGTGGTGAACGGTTGGAGATGACGGTGGAGGTGGTGGACGGTTGGAGGTGGACGGTGGAGGTGGAGGTGGAGAACGCATCGTTGGAGAAGAGGATGTAAAAAAACACACCGGTGTGTGTTTTTTTTTTGAAGAATGAGGTTAATGATTTTTTTTTTATTATGTAATTGCCTTTTTTGCCCCTCTAGTGTAAATATTACATCTAATCTAAGCCATTGGATCAAATTAGATTGTATGGTTATGATTTGTTGATTGGATCTATGGCAAGGAGGGGTTCTTCATGGATCTCAACTCAAATGTTTAATTACTGCTTGCAGAGACAATGGGGGGCTGAAGGGTGCTTGGCCCCCTCCAAAGAGCCCAATTGCAATGTATTTTTATGATAAAACTTAAGCCCAAAAGCCCATGTATAACTAATTGACCCCCTATATATTTTTAAGCGGCAAAAAATGAAAATAGAGACCAGACTAGTAGACGACTTCGCTTCACACCCTTTCAACTTCACACATAAAGTTTGTAATCCTTTTATATAATTGCTTAAAATCCCCAATTTTGTTTTTAGAAATTGAGGATTTGTTTATGTGGCATAGACTCTAATCACCCCTTGTTACAATATTAGTCTCTATATTAAGCTTACGAATAAGTCTAGGGGTCTTAGTGTTTAACTCTATTAGCTATGTATGTGTCGGTTTGTTTTCGATCGAGTTATCCGCTCTAGTAAACCGGGGTTGTAGGTTGTCGAATACTACAAGTGGTATCAAGAGCTCAGGTTCGCAGGTTTCGCTGGTTATCTAGGATCGATCGAGAAGGGTTTTTCTTGTTGTTCGGATCTCGACTACAACAAGAAGGAGCAGCAGCAGGCTTGATCGACAGATAAGGGTTTGTTGGGTTTTTCAAGATCGACAATTTGATTTTTCTTTGACGTGATAAACAAAGTTTGATTGTTTGGATCTGGTTTCTCTTTCTTGTTGGAGTATAGTATACGAAGAAGAAGACCAGGGGTTCTTGTTATCAAAGGAAAAGTCAAACCTCTTTTAATATTGGTGGAATAAATAAAAAAATATTCAATTTGTTTTTTTGTTTTAATATTTATAAAACAAAAGGGTTAATATTTATTAAGAGGGTATTGCACAAGGGACTTTGTAATTTGTGATTGTGAGCTTTAATTTATCACAAGGTTTAGCAAATTAACAAAGGGATTAAAGAATGACGGGAGCCAAGTTTGAGATCGAGAAATTCGATGGAACTGGTGATTTCGGGTTATGGAGAGTCAAGATGCGTGCTTTATTAATTCAACATGGATGTGAAGCAGCTCTGGAGGTTTTACCCGAGAATATGGATGCTACAGCAAAAGCTGAGCTAAACAAGAAAGCTCATAGTGCCATGATTTTGTGTTTAGGTAACAAGGTTCTGAGAGAGGTTACTGGGGAGACGACTGCAGCGGGGGTTTGGTCCAAGCTTGAGACTTTATACATGACAAAGTCCTTGGCCAATAAGTTGTACCTAAAGAAGAAGTTGTATACTTTCTACATGCCGGCTGGACGTACGATTTCCGAGCATATAGATGAGTTCAACAAAATCGTTCTTGATTTAGCAAATATTGAGGTAAAATTCGAGGATGAAGATCTTGCTTTATTATTACTCACTTCTTTACCAGCATCATACGAACACTTTGTGGATACCTTGCTTTATGGACGGGAAGCCTTGACTTTGGAGGATGTGATGGCCACACTGAATTCAAAGGAAATCAAAGAAAGATCTAAGGCGAAGGGGGATGATGGTGAATGGTTATATGTGAGGGGAAGAACTGATCACAGGAATTCGCATCAGTCTAGGGGAAAGTCAAGATCGAAGTCTCGAGGTGGAAGACTCAAGTGCTTTATTTGCCAATCTGAGGAGCACTTAAAGAGAAACTGTCCAAAGAATAATCGCAAGAAGTCAAATGGTTTCGTCAAGAAAGAAGATCAGCCAAGCTCCAGTGGTTCGATTTATGACGGTTCTGAGGTGATGATGGTGATGAGTGCAGAGGCTCTACTAGATTGGATCATGGATTCAGGAGGTTCTTATCACATGACACCGAGGTTAGATATATTTTTTGATTTTCTGGAATGCGATGGGGGCAGGGTACTGTTGGGTGACAACAGGGAGTGCAAGATCAGAGGTATTGGCAAGGTAAGGGTACAACTGAAAGATGGGTCAAGTTTTGTATTACACAATGTCAGGTATATTCCTGAATTGAAAAGAAACTTGATATCGCTGGGAACTCTTGAAAAAGAAGGATATACCGTAAAAATGCAGTCGGGCAAAATCAAGGTGATTAATGGTTCTAGGGTTATTTTATCTGGAACCCGAAGGGATAATTGCGTATACTCTTTGGATGGCCATGCAATGGCGGGTGAGCTTAATGCTAGTGTTGAAGAAAAAGACAGTCTTGCACAGGTTTGGCACAAAAGACTGGGACATATCAGTGAGGCGGGACTTCAGGTGCTAGAAAAGCAGGAGCTGTTTGGCAAGAAAAGTCTAGGTAAGCTCGATTTTTGTGAGAATTGTGTTCTGGGAAAGTCACATCGAGTCAGTTTCGGTGTAGGAAGGCACACTACTCAGGGAGTGATAGACTATGTTCATTCAGACTTATGGGGTCCGTCTCAGGTGGAATCATTGGGAGGTAAGAGGTACTTCTTATCTATTGTTGATGATTATTCCAGGAGGGTATGGGTTTATATTCTCAGGTTCAAACACGAAGCATTTGGAAAGTTCAAAGAGTGGAAGCAGTTAGTAGAGAATCAGACTGGGAGGACGGTTAAGAAGCTGAGGACAGATAATGGTCTTGAGTTCTGTAACCGGGAGTTTGAGCAGCTATGTACTGAGAATGGGATTGCTAGACATTTGACAGTTGCCGGGACGCCGCAGCAGAATGGATTAGCAGAACGGATGAATAGAACTCTCATGGATAAGGTACGCTGTTTATTAATTCAGTCTGGATTGCCTAAGACCTTCTGGGCGGAAGCGACATGTACGGCTGCATATCTTATAAATAGGTCATCATCGACAACGATTGAGAAAAAGACACCTATGGAGATGTGGTCGGGACATCCAAGTGATTATGGGATGTTGAGGATTTTCGGCTGTGTCGCATATTCACACGTTAAACAAGGTAAGCTCGAGCCGAGAGCGGTAAAATGCGTTCTTTTGGGGTATCCTGAAGGTGTGAAGGGGTACAGGCTATATAGGCTTGATAATGAATCACCTAAAATAGTCACTAGCAGGAACGTGGTCTTCAATGAAAGTGTCATGTACAAAGACACGTTGAAGGATTCTGGTGCAGGTACTGATAAGTCTGTTGAGGAATAATAGGTTGAGGTGGAACTGCAGAGGTTAAATAATCATTCGCTTGAGGAAGATCTGATTGATGGTCAGGAAGATAGCTATGATGAAGATGCAGGGGATCAGGATCATGATCAAACACCGGATCTCACAGATTATCAGTTGGTTCGGGATAGAGAGCCAAGGACAAGAACAAAACCTTTGAGGTTTCGAGATGAAAGTAATATGGCTGCTTACGCGTTTGCTACAGCAGAGGAAGAAGATACTCATGAACCATTGACATACCAGGAGGCAGTTACTTGTAAAGATAGATTTAAGTGGAAAGCTGCTATGGATGAAGAGGTGGATTCTCTGGAGAAGAATGAGACCTATGAGTTAGTGGATCATCCAGCTGGGCAAAAGCTGGTGAGCTGCAAATGGCTGTTCAAAATAAAGGAAGGGATTGAAGGTGTTCAAAAGCCTAGGCACAAGGCGAGGTTGGTGGCTCGTGGATTCACTCAAAGGGCAGGTATTGACTATAATGAAGTATTTTCGCCGGTAGTTCGACACACATCTATTCGGGTTATACTTGGATTGACTGCGTGTAGAGATTATGAGCTAGAGCAGCTTGATGTAAAGATGGCATTTTTACATGGGAATCTTGAAGAAGTGATCTACATGAGGCAGCCACCGGGTTATGAACAAGGTAACAAGGTATGTTTGTTAAAGAAATCCCTTTATGGTTTGAAGCAGTCACCTAGGCAATGGTATAAGAGGTTTGATGAGTACATGCTGAGCAACGGGTTCAAGCGTAGCAGTTACGACAGCTGCGTATATTACAGGAGTTTTGCACCAGGTGAGTATATCTATCTACTGTTATATGTAGACGATATGCTGATTGCTTGTAAAAGCAAGGCTGAGATTGGGTCTATCAAGTCTTTGCTTAAATAGGAGTTTGACATGAAAGAGCTCGGGGAAGCAAAGAAGATTCTTGGTATGGAGATCATCAGGGATCGGAGTCGCAAGATTCTGAGGTTGTCACAATCCGGGTACGTTTCTAAGATTTTAAATAATTATAGAATAGACAATGGGAAATCGGTTAAGATGCCATTGGGTGGGCACTTCAAGCTGTCGTTGAAGGATTGTCCAATTAGGGATTGTGATGTTGAAAGGATGAGTAGGGTGCCATATGCAAATGCGGTTGGGAGCTTAATGTACTTGATGGTGTGCACGAGGCCAGACATAGCGTATGCGGTAAGTGTTGTTAGCAGATATTTGGCGAATCCAGGTAAAAAGCATTGGGAAGCAGTGAAGTGGATTTTGAAATATTTGCGGGGTACTGCAAATGTGGGTTTGGTGTATGGGACAGATCGTAGCAACCATGTGGACGTAACAGGTTTTGTTGATTCAGACTACGCTAAGGATCCGGATAAAGGTAGGTCAATCACGGGTTACGCATTTTTAGTACAGGGATGTGTTGTAAGCTGGAAGGCAACGCTACAACACGTGGTGGCTCTTTCAACTACAGAGGCGGAGTATATGGCCCTTACGGAGGCTGTAAAGGAAGCTATTTGGCTAAGGGGACTCTTGGAAGAGTTGGGTGTGGAGCTTAACACTGTGGCAATTAATTGTGATAATCAGGGCGCGATTCACTTATCGCGGAATCATGTTTTTCATGAAAGGACTAAGCACATCAATGTGCGTTATCACTTTATCAGAGAGGTCTTGGAAGCAAAGATGGTTGAAGTTCTGAAGGTAGGTACTGAACACAATGCTGCGGATGCCTTGACGAAGGTGGTACCTGGACTTAAGTGTCAGCACTGCTTGGAGTTGCTGAGTGTCGGTGTAGGCTAATATAAAGCCTAAGGTGGAAATTGTTACAATATTAGTCTCTATATTAAGCTTACGAATAAGTCTAGGGGTCTTAGTGTTTAACTCTATTAGCTATGTATGTGTCGGTTTGTTTGGCTTGTGTCCCAAGCCCAAGACCACCGTTTCTTTCCTTTTCATTGTATCAGCCGACTAGATTCCTAGGCGGTTTAGGAGTCGATTTCTTACCCCCTCATTCTCTATAAATAGAGATGAGGGGGTGAGGGTTTAGGTACGCATTCTTTCTATACTAATCTACAATCGATTAGGGATACTTACTTGTGCGTCGTTCTTTACTTTCTGTCGATCCAAGCTGTGTGGTTTTCTTCGATCGAGTTATCCGCTCTAGTAAACCGGGGTTGTAGGTTGTCGAATACTACACCCCTGTTTTTATGGCTCTTTAAAAATATAAAACCTTGAATTTGAATCTTTAGACCTTAGTCACTAAATTAGTAAATTGTAAGTAGTTGAATTTTATGTGTGCATCTTTTTAGATTTATACTTATCATTAGTTTTATACTTGCTAAATTGGTGATGTTGTAATATGTTTCTTTTTAAGTTGAATGATGGGTAAGAGTCTGCTTGATTTAAGGTATCTATTGCATTGTCTTCAAAAGTATTCATAATAATTTGAAGATATGCATTGTCATACCGAGTGACACATGGCCGGGCAAAATAAATATATCTGTGATGTATCTTGTTCCGTCTAATAACTAGTTTAAGGCATGGCCAATATTCCTACGTACAGGATTAGGAGCATAAGAACTACTTACTAAATATCATATTTGTCCTTTTGGAAACATACATAATCATACCAACTTACAACCATCTTACGAACAACAGCTTGACATATAATGAAACTCATTACAACTGTAACACGATAATATTTAGAACCTGGGGTTTTCAAAGAAAAGGACTCGTTTTGTGGGCTTAAAAAGGTACTTTCCACGAAATGTTGAGTGATATACATCGATTAAAAGATGGTATTGCAGGACGACATACAGGAGTGCTGGTGTGATAGCAAACACGCTGATAAGGATAGGTATCCATATCATTTGTTTATGGTATAGTACGAAGAAGCTGACACTAAAAGTGACCATCATGGTTCCTATAGAGAGAAATAGAGCTGCTAGGCCAAACATCAGCTTCATGGGTAATGATCTCTCGAAGTCACGTTCAGCATAACGAGATGTGAGGATGGATAAAAATGTTAGTATTGAAGCTGATGATAAAATCAAGGATATGGCATCTGCCACAACAAATACCACGAAAGTTGTTTTTTGTTTGAACATGGGGATACCATCGTTTTGATTGTACCCACCTGGAACTGTAAAAGCAGCAGCAAATACTATCGTGGCAATGAGTGCTGCGACGACCATACATTGACTAGCAGTTTCTTTCATCCATTTTTCACCTTTTGTAATAAGATGTTGGTGTTCCTTGGTGAATAACTCATGTGGTGTTTGACCATCTTTGTTCTTCCGTTCCATATAAGAAGGGGGGATCATAGACTCTACTTCCTACAACATGAACAAACTATATTAGTAATAATACTAATATAGAAAACACAGCAAGAACCTAGAGAGGAAAACACACACACACACACACATATATATATATATATATATATATATATATATATATATATATATATATATATATATACATACATACCTTAAACCATAATAGTTCTTGTTGCATCTGTAAAGCAGCTCCTGATACATCCTCAAGGTTCTTTTTTTTGGTACTCTTTGCCGCTAAATGCAACATAGTGTTTTCATCTAGATCTCTTAAAGGAGTTACCATATCTTTCATTGAGCCTATCTGGTAAAGTAAGTTGTAGATATCCTCGTGACGATGTTTGACAGCTATATGAAATATAGTTTGATTGTCATCATTTACTTTCCAAATGAGATCGGAGTTTTGACGCATGATCTCAAGTAAAAAGTTAGTATTGCCCGTCTCTGCAGCAATAAACATTACCCGAGAAGAGAATGTTTCCTGTGCATTTGTTTCGTGACGCATTCTGTTGATATGGTTGGAAATAAGTCCTTCTAAGTCCTGAGCTTGATATTCCCTTGAGTACTTCTGGGTTTCATCATGTATATTCACAATATAATCAAAAATGAACTTTTGCATTTGCCTAGGTTGATCTTCCTCTGGTGTATTGTTTTCGTTAATACACCTCTGAGTTTCATCATGAATGTTCACAACATGCTTAATAACAAGGTTTTTTAGATGGAAAAATTGTTCTGGGCCTACTACTGTGTTATGGATTTCCTTATCCAATTTGTCAAGATGTTTAAAGATGAGATTTTTTAGTTGTAGAGTTTGAAAGAACCTTTTAGAACCTGAATGACCCGAATCCGGTGGCCCTCTTAATATACGATCAATATCGTTCTTTGGTAGTTTCACGATATCTTCCCAAATGATTCTCAGTAATTGTAATGCTTCACTTTCCTTTTCAGGAGCTCCCGCCTTTAAACCAATGAATGCAGAAACTGAAAGCAATAACCCAAAGCTAAGCCAGTGTGATTATACAAAACATTTACCAATTTTTAGAAAAAGGTTTTTGTTTTAGTGAAAAAATAAATTATCAAAATATAAAGATGCATGTTCACCTGAATTAAAAGTTCTCTTGACAGAACTAGATGTTGTTTTCGAAAACACATGAGGTTTTCCAGCCAGAATTGTAAGTACCATAGTACTCCTACCAAGTTCCGGATACCTTCTCACTATTTGTAACGCGATATCTACAAAAAAAAGTTTAACGATCACTCTGTAAAAGAAATCTGAAACATAACCAACAAGTTTAATTATTTAAAAAAAAAAAAAAAAAAAAAAAAAAGAAAAGGCAAATACTTTAAAATATAAAAATGTCGCTAGAGAATTGACTTTTAATGACCGAGGTTTTCGTCACAAAAAAGCGTCAATAAATCTAGCATCTTAGTGACACTTTTTAATCAGTTACATATGTGTCTTAAATTGCAAAATAGTTATCTTTACACTTTTTCTTTTTTTCATTATAAATGTATCGCAGCTACACATTGTAAATGTAGGAGATAAAACCAAAAAAATTATTGATACTAGTCATTCAGACCCGTGCGTTGCACACGGGCTCTATGTAAGTGTTCATAGCGTAATGTTCAACACTAATGTTCGTCATTTTTGAAACTATCATGTTTTGGTGACGTGCATCGCAATTCTTATCCAAATATTTTTTTAAATACGTTGAGTTAACCTCGAATTTAATATAATCGTTAAGTGTTAAGCCAAGATTGACTATCAATTCACGTAGTGTGATATTCTAAATATTACCTCAAACATTTAAATTCACAAATTATAGAATGCTCAAATAGTAATTAAAAAGCTGAAGTTATTTGTATAAGTTATGGATATCTCAACTTTTCGACGTACTTTGTTTGAGCATATGTCTTTGAAATTTTATAAGGTACTTTTAACCCACTCTCATGATTTGTTGTATTTAATATACAAATCCTTAAGTTGTATAAATTCACAACTACGTAACCTTTTTGAAAAATAATCATTCTTAAAACATCATATTGTGGTTACAGATATCTGTGTTTGTGTGTATGCTATAGCAAAATATAAATGAGCAGTCAATTGAGAACATATATTTGAAGATATTAGACCATAAATGCTTACGTGACATAGCCATAGTCTATTCATTTCTATATGATATATATAAATGAGTACATTTATGTAAACAAATGACTGATGTGGCAACAAAGGAGAGCTTTCCAAACAAAATTCTGATACAACCTTATGATCTACCATCTTTTCTTTACTAATAATTGGGAAATTACTATTTATTCCCATATTGTTCAGGCCAGTCTCCTTTGGATGAACAACACCAAGAACCTTCTTTGATAGTAAATTCTTACTGTTGAGAAAATAGAATAACATGTAGGCCTTCTCTTCAAAAACACTACTTCTCATCAAGTTGGTTTTGGGCTTTTAATCAACTTATTAACGGCTTCTGTTGATTGTCTTAAGACGTTGCCAACACTATAAGCAACAAAATCAGAAATACATTCCATGCACTTTTGCATGTTGGAGCTCGATGTGGAGGTGGAGGTGGAGTTGGAGGTGGAGATTGATCAAGCCTTAGAAAGACCAAGAAAACAATGAAAATCTTGTCGTTTTTGACCATTCCAATTAAGGAATAATTAGGCCCGGTTTGGTTCAACCTGATTATCAAGTAATCTTTGCTAAACTCTTTTGCATAAGCAGGTGATCTTTTGGGGCATATGATCCAATCTTGTTGCTCTGCTTCAAGCATTAAGTTCTTTTTAGCTTCATACATATATACTACAAAACCAACAACATGTATAAGAATAAGACACTAAAAACAATGAATAATGTATATATGAATATATCATCAACTTGATCACTTACTGGTGGTGTCCCCAAGCTGTGAATGGTTTATTTCAGTCCATTGATTACATGTCCTCAACTCATAACTCCAAAGATCCCAACCATCAAGTACAAACTCATCATATTGAGCATCAACGTTATGAATTAACAAAAAAAGACTTAAAACATTCAAGGTGATTACTAACATATGAGGGCAACTAAGTAGGTCAATCTTTTATTCTTGTCACACATGCACATATGCTCAATACTTTTGGTATACAAACTGCATTTTGGTACTTTATGTCTCTTTCTTCTTTTGAGTTGTGTTGTTTCAGCATTTAGTGTTTGAAATTGCAACACTTGTTAATGTATAATTTTTATAAGATAAATTAGCATTTGAATGATAAAAATTATCATTAAAACCTGCATTTTTTTGGGCTTTTTGCTGCAAATTGACCCATACGGGGTATAATGCTTTTTATACAGGTTATAGATATTTGACTTACAGCAAAAAGGAGGTCACATACGTTCCAGTTGCATTATTGATCCTTTCAATTATTCGTTCTCTAATCTCCGAAGCTTCTAGGTACCTATTTAGTTTGTTGTGTGTCTTGAAATGCAACAAATATGATGTATTGAGCATAGATCTTCACGTTACTGAAAAGTAATTATCAAGAAACTCTTACCAGTATAGAAGTGACCAAGGTTGTCTCTAGAATGCGAATATATAGTTGTTCAATCCAGACGACTTCATAAGGCTTGACTCACTAATTGGGTAGGTTGCAATCAGTGGCCAATCGGGTACATTGTGTTCGTTCAAAACTTCAGCAGCCAATGGAAAACTCCATACTTGATTTCTAGCATTCCCCATATCACCTAGTTACATTAAATATATAAGATTGGAGGCCTTCATGCATGTTCAAACACCAATATATAAGAACTCAATGAGTTATTGCAGAACTCAATGAGTTATTGCAAAACTCAATTAATTGGAAAAAGTAAAGATGTTCAAAAAAAAAATCTCACACATGCTTGCTTAACTTGCAGACAAACCACGGGCTAACTTACCTTCCCATAAGAAACAATGAAATCCGTGCTTAAATAACGCCCGGATGTCACATTCACATCCCATTTTCTACACACCATAACAACTATGGTTCCCGAGACACCCACATCAAGTGCATGAAGGAAAAGTTGGTTGTTTGCCTGGGTGGAATTTTTTTTCAGAAACTTTGTTAGTGGTTTCAGATGCCTGACTTGACCTATTTACAATTGTGAGATTAGATTCAATTATGCAGAAATGTAAGCTCAGGTTTGAGGTGTGTGAAACTTCAAAACTACTGAGAAAATTTATACAGGTAACATGCTATGTGGAGTTGTGATGTAACTGATAGATGGTTGATATACTTAACATGTAAATGGCCATTATGTGAATATTAATTGAGATCTTTGAGTTGCTTGAAATGAATGTACAATTACTAATTGATAGAATTAAGTCTTGGAACATTTATTATGATTACTTAAATTTATAACACTTCTTAAGCTTTATATATATAAGATAAGATTATTTTCTAACTTTGTTGACATATACCTTTGGCCACATTTATTTTGACCTTTAGAGACGCCTTTTCTTGTCTATAAATGACGACATTTTTTGGTAGTGTGTAACTAATTTATCAATTTTTATTGTTAAGTTAAGGAGAAAAGTTAAGCTTCCTTTTTCTCCTAACCGCATAAAACATTTTGTGAGAACAATTGCTAACACTGTCATTGAAAGAAAGCTTTATCATAGACCTAACGTAGAATATACTTATTGAATAATGTATTTCTCCGTTAAATTGGATTGTAGTTTTATCCAAGGAGAGAACATTTAAATTGTCATTCAACCAAATAGTATTTTCGCTTTTATCTTTGTAAGTTATTGATTAATTAACTTATAACAAGAATTAGACGTTAAATAAAAAAATTTAGAAAATAAAATCTTCCAATAAAAGTAAAACGTTAAAAATTAAATTAAGTACGTAGTTGTTTAAACTTTGTGTATTACTCCCTTTGTCTCAATATAATTGTCCATATTTCTATTTTTAGATGTCTCAAAAAGATTGTCCACTATTTTTAGTAAAAACTAGAGAATATATTATGGAAATATTCTCTTTGAGTGGTTGAGATTTATAGGGTCCCATTTTTATTAAATGCTTTCACAATAATTTTGAGACGGAGGGAGTAATTAAATAGCTTTGCATATACATAACTAAACATCTCAATTTGTCATAGTAAGTTAACTTAAACTTTGTTTTAAACGAAGTTTACGTTTACAAGAGATCAACACTATCCTTTATATTTCCATTTCAATTTCAATCGTGGAGTGAGAAGGCTAAAGTCAAAATATTGAGTTCAATATAACTGGGGTTGGAAATGAGCCGAGCCGCTTTTGAAAAGCTCGAAATTGGATCAGTAAAAAGCTCGAACGAGCCGAGCTTAAACGAGCTCAAGCCTAAGTCGCAGCTCATTTATTAATTGAGCTCGAGCCCGAGCTTTACATACAAAACTCATTTGGGCTCGCGAGCCTAAACGAGACTAAACGACATTATGATTTTCTAAGTATTAAACATATATACGAGCTGAGTTCAAGCTTATTAACGAGTTTAATAAAGATATCTTATGAGCCAAGCTTGAACTCGAGCTTTTTAAAACTTAAACGAGCCGAGCTCGAGCTCTGGCAGGCTCAGGCTCGGCTCGTTTCCGCACCTAAATTATACAACCCAGCTAGTTGACATGTCACACGTGTATACTACTTGTCATAATAAAGAGCAGTGAAAAGTACAAACTGGCGAAAATGCTTACCCAACATGTCATTCTCAGCACATTTCTCAAGAAGCGAACCACGATTCTCATGATTCCAACCATCATCACGTAACTCACTGGAAACATCATAAAGATACTTCACCACTTGATAATGTCCAAACAAGGCAGCCGCATACAGTGGCATCATTAATTCTCTGGCACCAGGGATTGTCTGCGAAACCCTGTTTTTTCCAACAATGATCTTAACAACTTCAGTGTTTCCGGCAGTGGCTGCCAAATAAAGGGCAGTGCTGTGATTTTTATTTACGATTTCCAAGTCTTGCTTTCCCATTCGCCAAACCAAATTATTCACGAACTCCTCCTTCGGTATGGGACCTTTTGCAGATGCCGCAACATGAAGTGCGGTGTCACCATTTTCGGTGATACTACACGTTAGCAATTCTTTCCTTAAGCCTACGGTTTTACTATTTTCGACGATACTAGATGTTTGCAATTTTTCCATTACATACTGATTCAAAATGGCTTCAGCAGCTTTCCAGTCACATGTTGCTGCTGCTTCGTATAGAGGGATACCAATTTTAAGGTACACTTCTTTCGGTCCTGCAAATTAAAGTAATCGTTCAAATGGGCAAATAGTTAGTTACTACAGTATTTACTAACATTTTATATATACTAACAAATTATCAATTCCATCTTTGAATAGGCTTTCTAGGATTAATGTAAGCATAGATCTCCTTGTAGAATTTCATACCAACATGTTGCCTAATAACGTCTCTTTGTTTGTTTGTTTAATTTGAAATTAAGTTCTATATGACTTTGCAGTTTGCAGTAAATTAGGATCACAAGAGTAGAATGGATAATACAAATTACCTTTAATTAGATCTTCATTAGCATATGAAACATCAACATATGAAGTAAACGGCATGTTGATTTCCTGATGCTGCTGGCTTAATGGATTCTGCTCACCTGTGGAGGCTGATTGCACCTATTTGTTGTATATGCAAAATGTGAAACATTTAAACATTAATAACTAATTACTTCACACAATAGCTAGACTCGAGGATTCAAATGGTGCAACTAAAGGTACCTTTGGTTCAGATAGAGCAATTAAACGAGTGTCGTATACTAATAAGTGAATGGAAAAATGGAAGGATCGGGGATATGATTATTACAAGTTTACAACATGTCTTTTATAGTACATAAATACACTCTGTCTTTAATAAGTCAACGCCAACGTTTATGAACAATAAGAAGTTATTTGAGTATAATTTAAGGGGTAGGTTATTCTCACGGGCCCTATTTCTATTAACCGAACCCTCTCTAAAAGGGGTAGCTCACTTTTTTTTTTTTTTTTTTTTTTTTTTTTTTTAAATGTTTGGTATAGTATATATATTTGGTATAGTATATATTTTTTGTAATATTTTATTTGTTTTATTTGTTACGTTTATATAATTAACGTCTAATGCGTTTTTATTTAATTAATAACAATAACAAATAGCACGTTAAACGTTACCACATTAAACGACTATGACAACAAATGTTATTATTCAATTAAACAACAACGTTAACACATTATTTAAAAAACAACAACATTTACAACAACATATGAAGATTATTCAAATCATTTAAAAGATCATGGAGCCGGGCACTTGACTGACAAGCGTGATCCTCAGGATTCCTTGCCATTTCTAACTCCATCTCCAGCGACTTTATTCTTGCCTTCAACAACTTGTTCTCATTTTTTGTAGCAACGCAGTTTGAGCAATGCGTTGAAGAAGATGGTTGATTAAAGTGCTCTGCTTCAAATTCATCTTTTCACGCGAAGTATCGACACCCAAAGTCTTTTGTACCTGGCTGTTACATGTTAAGAAAATAATAAGAAATGTATTTTTAACAAACAAATTATTTACATAACTAAGCAAACGTATGATTATTTACCACTGAAAGAGGACATGCATAAAACAGTCGCCCACGACTACCATCTTGCCAGGATTTCCGTTCTACAATAAATCCTCTATTACATCGACACCAGAAAGGATTTCTTTGGCTCATCTGACCAAAGAATTTGCATAATAATTTACATAAGCAATCAATAATGTTATTACTAATTTAAACAAAGTAATAATAACTGGTGCAGAACTAATACTCTACAAAAAAACAGACTTTTAAGTTTCAAACAATTAACATTTAAACGATGTTGAATAATCATTTACAACATATGATTCACTATGTTTACAATGGTTTTGTCGGTGTCTCTATTATTTACAACATAAATCAGTAATCATTTACAATGGTTTTGTCGGTGTCTCTATTATTTACAACATAAATCAATGAACCATTAGTCGATGTTGATACAAAGTTTCCCATTCGGCTGCAACTGGCTCTCTGAAATGCCTCCATTGTGGGTGGAGATAGGGTAGTCGAAAATCTCTGTCGAGCGTCAGTAAAATGTAGTGAGCACCCACACGGGCAATCACAATGGGGTCGGTTCCTTGTGATGAGTTTGGCCTGGTAAAAAGCGGAAAACATGTGTTCCAACCTTGATCGGATATAAATACAACAGGTCGGTGAATGCTTGAAGCGATAACCAGCCCCGTGAGTGGCATCACCATCCAGCGATCGTTAGGTGCAGGTCCATTGAACCAGTCTATTGTATACCAAAGTCGGTCAAAGTCTTGTTGCTTCCACATATCTATGTATCTTTGCCTATGATAATCTAACTCTTGCAATAACATACCTCTGACTTCGTCCCACCTATTTTCGTTTTGAACAATACTGTGGGCAACGCACCGAAACCCACAATTTCCATCACCCTCAACATTATGTATGCTTATTACGAGTGGACGGAAAATAGGTGGAATATGCTTAATAAACGCATTGCTCACAGTATCTCCAGCATAAAATCTGTGGCGTAGAGTATCACCCGTGTAAGAGCTATGTCTTGCAGGTTCTTTCCGCATGTTCGGCACTTTTGTAGATCTTGAATTCGTACTTCTTCGGTGATCTACGATTGGTACTTCATCAAAGTCAGGGACTTCATTCAAGTCAGGGACTTCATTCAAGTCCGGGTCTTGTGCAGCCTTGCCCTTTTTGTCCTTTGCGCTTGGACGACCACGGGTATCTTTTTGGTCACTGAATTTATTTTTGCAAAACTTAAGTAGATTTTGCTGTATATGCCATCGACATAGTAAATGGTGAGCGTCAGGAAATTCTGCTTCGCATGCGCCAACCAACGCTAAATCTCTGTCAGTGACGATAACACGTAGGTAATATCGTTCGTCTATGACATCCTTCACACGTTGCAATACCCATTGAAATTTATGCCCTTGTTCATTGTTTAAAAAGCTATATGCCATTGAAAATGTTTTGTTTGTTGAAGTTACTCCAACAATTTCCAACAACGGCAATTTAAACATAGTGGTATTGTATGTGGAATCCATCAACATGATTTCAGGGAATGTACACCATATAGCATACGACGTGGGGTGCACAAAAAAATAGCTCCTCAAGCTCGTTTGTATGCTCATTTACCCTCGGGTACCATGTATACCCTGATTCCATCAAATGCTCGTAAAGGACTTGAATTGGAGTTCTACCACCTTCTCTGGCTATCCGGATCTTATTTCGTACGTTATATATAGTTCTAACGCTAGACACGTTATCCGGATTACGACCCTGTATTGTCAAAAGTATAATACGTGGTTTCACGGTATAATCTGTCAATTCTTTGACCAAATCGAACTCATCATCCTTTAATCGCATTGCATATGGAAAACCATGCAACGACTCTAGCAAATCATGATTATGCGTATCATCCTTCACCCTCAGAGTCCAAATTTTTTTTGTATATTGATATTTCGCCACCAATTTGAATGGACAATTTGTTTTAAAGGTACTGGTTTTCCGTTTTCCGGTACCTTCAGGTTTATACTTCCCACCCTTTGAACACCTATAATTGATTTCGTATAAATAACCCTTGTCTGCTTTGGTTCTGTCTTTAACAATGACAAAACCGAGCCCCCGAGCTATATTTTGCACCCATTCCGTTACTTGCTCTTCAGAACCGAATTCCTGAAAGTATATTGTCGAAAGTATACAACTTTATTTTTAGAAATGATACTTTTTTTTTTTACAAATGATACCTTTTTTTTTTTTTTTTTTTTTTTTTTTTTTTTTTTTTTACAAATGATACTTTTTATAAAAAAAATGTATCATTTGTAAAAAAAAGTATCATTTTAAAAAAAATGTATCATTTTTAAAAGTATCATTTATAAAAAAATGTATCATTTGTAAAAAAAAGGTATCATTTTTAAAAGTAATAATACTCTTCAAATGATTTTTTTTTTTTTTTTTTTTTTTTTTTTTTTTTTTTTTTTTTTTTTTACAAATGATACTTTTTATAAATACAAAAAAAAAAAAAAAAAAAAAGTAATAATACTCTTCAAAACCGTTCCACCCACCCACGGTTTTATCACCCCTCTTTCACCCATACTCTCACTCAATCCACTCTCTCTCTCTCTCTCTCTCTCTCTCTCTATATATCACTAATAACTCACCTCTCTTTTTAGATCTAAAAACTAAGATCTAAAAAGTGTTAGTGGTGGTTTGATGGTGATGTTTATGGGATAAAACTGTGGGTGGAACGCGGTTTTGAAGAGTATTATTACTTTTTTTTTGCTGTTAGATCTGTTTAGATCTAAAACCGTGGTGGTTTGATGGTGATGTTTATGGTGATTGTTGGTTTAGATCTAAAACTGTGGTGGTTTGATGGTGATGTTTATGGTGATTGTTGGTTTAGGGAGGGTTGGGTTAATAAAAATAGGGCCCGTGAGAATAACCCCTCCCGTTGGTTTATTGTGATGTTTTACTGGTGGTTCGTTGGTGATGGCTCATATTTTTGGATCTAATGGTGGGTAAGTGTTGGATCTAAAAACTCTTATTTTTTTGGATCTATTTTTTTTAGATCTAAAGTAAGAACTTGTTATATTTTTTAGATCTAAAGTAAGAACTTGATAATGGCTCGTATTTTTTTTTATGGCTCGTATTTTTTTTAGATCTAAAAACTTGGCTTGTTGGTGGGGTTATTCTGCTTAGTTGCTAAAAACTTGAATATTGGTAACTTGATGATGGCTCGTATTTTTTTTGATGGCTCGTATTTTTTTTAGATCTAAAAACTTGGCTTGTTGGTGGGGTTATTCTGCTTAGTTGCTAAAAACTTGAATATTGGTAACTTGATGATGGCTCGTATTTTTTTTGATGGCTCGTATTTTTTTTAGATCTAAAAACTTGGCTTGTTGGTGGGGTTATTCTGCTTAGTTGCTAAAAACTTGAATATTGGTGATGTGAATATTGGCTTGTTACTGCTTAGTTGCTAAAAACTTGGCTTGTTGGTGATGTGAATATTGGCTTAGTTGCTAAAAACTTGGCTTAGTTGCTAAAAACTTGGCTTGTTACTGCTTAGTTGCTAAAAACTTGGCTTGTTGCTGGTTTTATGTGAATATTGGCTTATTAAAAACTTGGCTTGTTGGTGGGGTTATTCTCACGGCCCTATTTCTATTAGTCCAACCCTCTCTACTTAACCGAGATACGGCGATGATGATTTAAAAAAAATGATTTTGGCATGGCATTTCCAAATGGACGACAAAAAATAAAATCTTAATTTTGCTACCTTTGATGTTGCAGCCATATATGATATATCTTGCTTATGTGAAACTATTATAATCTGAGCCTACTCTTATCTCGATGCCTTTTTAATGTGTAAAATGGAGATTACCTCTCGTGTGTAAAATTGTGATTGAGACATTTCTGCAGTTTTGTGGCTTGTTGCTTGCGGCTTGTGGTCTGCTTTTTTATGTTAACCGGACGGGTCTAAGAGGGTAGTATGACAAAGCTGTAGTTGTTTTGCTTTGTTTCACTTTGCTTCTTTGTGATGCTGCTTTGTTTCACTTGGCTTCTTTGTGATGCTGCTTTGTTGTGAAATCTGCTGCTTTGTTGTTTTGCTTTGTTTCACTTGGCTGCTTCGTTGTGAAATCTGCTGCTTTGTTGTTTTGCTTTATTTGTGATTGAAAGTTAATGGAGCAAAGCTGCAGTTTATAATGGGGACCTTTGAGTATAACACCTCCCTTATACTGTTGAGCTTGTGACCTGGTGAGAATCTTACTTTTGAGCTTTGTGTCCAATCTTGTGATACTGCTTTGTTGTGAAATCTTCTTACTGTGGCACTTTTGAGCTTGTGACCTTGTTACCTTGTGTCGGATTTTATTTTGTGCTGCCTTTGAGAATCTTACTGTGGCACTTTTGAGCTTGTGACCTTGTTACCTTGTGTCGGCCTATGTGCAATCTTGAGAATCTTACTGTGAGCTTGTGACCTTGTTACCTTGAGAATCTTACTGTTGATGATTATGTGACCTTGTTACCTTTTGAGCTTGAGACTATAAGGCGATGATGATTACTTGTTAATCTGAGCCTTTGTGTGGAATAACCTGCTTGTGTTTGCTGTGTTTGCACTTGGACAAAAATATTGCTGTGTTTGCACTTGGACCTGCTGTGTTAGCACTTGTGCACTTGTTTGCACTTGGACCTGCTGTGTATCTGCACTTGTGCACTTGGACCTGCTGTGTATCTGCACTTGTGCACTTGGTTGTGTATCTGCAGTTGGACCCAAAAAATGCTTGTGTGCAAGCACTTGGACAAATGGTTTACTAATAGGCGTTGACGAATGGTTTTTAAAACCGAATGGCATGGCAAAGTGATATTTTTATCACTTTGCAACCTTCATATCCGAGCCTAACATATTTTTAAAAACCGAATAAGGCGATGACGATTACGTGTTAGTCCGAGCCTTTGTGTGGAATAACCTGCTTGTGTTTGCAACTTGGAAAAAAAAATGTGTCATCTTGCTGTGTTTGCACTTGGACAAAAATATTGATGTGTTTTTACACTTGGACCTGCTGTGTTAGCACTTGGACAATTGGAAAAACAAAAAATAACTTTGGACAAAAAAAAGAAAATATATTAAAAAAAAAGAAAAAAAAAAAAAAAGACAACTAAACGACAAAATAAGGATTTTTGTCAGACTACTTTGACCGGGCTAGGCATAGAGCCCGCCCGGTTAACACATCCCATAATTTAATACTTTCCCACCTTTTAAACAGCTGGTATTTCTTTTTAATAATACGTACAGCTCATTTATGAGCTTATATAATCGTTTCGGGGCATGGATACACCTACCCACTGCTAGTTTACCCGGATGAGGTGGCACTGAATCATTAGGAGAGAGGGAATAATATTCCCCTCTTTACTCCAACAAAGAATTAATTGTGTTTTAATTGTGTTTTTATTTCCGGTGGTATACTACCTAGTGGGTAGTTTAAGTTTTCTCCATCGTTTCGGAAAGATTAAATAAAGTTATTATTCACAAAGAGAATCTTCGAGTGCTGTCAATTAGTCTAATTTACGTTTTGATTGGTGGACACTTTTTTTTTTTTTTTTTTTTATTATTTTATTTATTTTTTTTTTTTTTGCGCGCTCGCACGCAAAAGGTGAATTATATAGATACTCAAAACTATTGTACATCATAATTGAACACCACTGAATTGGGCATACCCAAGACAAACATAGAAACTGAAAATACAAGATAGAACAATACACATCGATATCTGATAAATGCTAACAGATTGCTGATAACTGCTTGAAATATCCAAAACAGTCAAGCAAATCCCAGCTTTCTCCCAGCAATTAGGATAAGCATTCACCTTTTATAGCACCATACCATCTAGCTATATTTTCATTTCTCCTTCCCACCAAGTCACTCAACCTGCCACCATAGTGAACTTAGCAGGAAAGGATAATGGCATCACTAGGAACACATTGCTCAATCCAATCAAGGGCTCTTCCACGGTCTCTACATTTTCCTCTTTACAAAAGGCTTCAAAACTGTGGAAACACTTACCTTGAGGTAGACCACCCATTACCTCCATGACAATTGATGCGTGAGAATTGCACCAGGCTTTACCTCTCGAGGGATCTCGAGAAGCTTACAACCCCCACCAGGCAGTGTACCTGATCATTGTAGTATAGTATAGTGACAAGTACCGGGGGATTGATCGTTCAACTCAGGAATAGTGTCGCTAGGATTAGAAAGCCTAAAAACTAGGTCTAGAGGTGAGGGATGATTCTTTTTGTATTTTTATGTTTTATGAAAAGCAATTAAAATCTCGAGTTTTGGAAGAGTGGGCGGAATTAGTTGCTAGTCAACTAACCCAATAACTAAGATGCAATCAAAATAAAATAACAAAAATGTAAATAAACTAATTAAACTAGTGGTGTGAACAATAAATTGGAAAATTGTGTTTACTTAGATTTCATTACTCCCTAGATATCTTTTACAGGTTGATAGTTTGTTACAGTTGCGTGGATGACGGGTTATATTCCTTAATACCAATCGTGGGGTGGCGTACGTACTTCCCCAACTCTATAAGCTCCTACTTCACTCCTATGTCGAGCCTGCAAGAAGCTCCTAACATGGGATCATTAGAATTCGCTCATGCATTAAATACAACCATAAAAACCTAGTACGCATTGGTTCATGTTTCTTAAGACGTTCAAGCAAGTTACACTACGGAAGTCTGCCAGTTTTCTTAAGCCTAACATCGAAATCATTCATCCGTAACAACTATAAACAAGCAATCAACCCATAATCAACATCTAGGTTTCACTACATCTAAGCAAACACACAAAAGATCTAGCCTAGCATGTTGAAATCAAGACAAGCGTAAGATATATTCAAACAACACATAGACATATTGAATGAATTGAAAGGATACTTATCTTAATTGAACATAAAAGGTTTCAAGGGATGAAAACCCTTGAAAATACTGATAAAATCGTGTTAGGGTTTCTCCAAGTCGTCCCTAAAATTGTCCTCTTTTAATGAATGAAAATTACAAAACTATATATAGATTTTCCAATGTGACGGCGTCAAGAACAAAGTTCTAATGCCGTTAACCCGCCGCCCATAATAAAATCGGATTGCCTAGATCCAGATCTGACGCCGTCAAGAGCAAATTCCTCTAGGCCGTCACGTGTAAAGGGACCATGACGGCCTATGGTGACGCCGTCATGCCCTAGTGTAAAAACATTCTGGGTCGTCATGGACTCTATCCACTTCACCTCTTGTTTTTTCTCTTGACGCCGTCATTAAGAACTTGGTGACGCCGTCAGGTACTGTTCCCAGCAAGTAAAATTAAGACTTTGCCATTTTCTTCACTTTTATACTCCAAAAACGTCCAAAATGCTTCCTTTTCCAGAATTCACTCCAAAAGTACCTAAAATCACAAAAGGAACGATTTAGGGCAATATTTGATCAAATAAATTCAATTCCGAGCTTAAATGACCCCCTAAAAACGGATCATTTTTTGCCTCATCAACAATGTATTGGGAAGACCAAGAAGGCCTATCTTTCATGCCTCTCTATTCATCCCATCATACATTGTCCCCCCAGTCATATACTATTCACAGAGAAAAGCCCTACTTTATGGTACATCTTATCTGATTAGACCTAATTTTTCTCCCAAATAGCTACTTGTTTCCTCCCTAGGCCAAACAAGTATGATGTTATAAGGAATACTAAGGTACAGTCATACCATAATAGACTCCAAGATACAAGGTGCTTTATCACTGTTATGGCCTGAAATTATTGATCTCTTTAGCAAATCAAAGAACAATTCATGAAGAAAACTGCAATACATATTCACTTTTCATACCACAGACTTGCCAAAATTCCAATGCCAAACACTCCCATACACTAGCAGATATGCTTACTTATCATCCCATTCCTCAATAATGCTATCTTTAGTCACCTCAAACATCATATTAACCTGCCAATCTTTAGCCACTTTCTCTGTATGTGCATTCCCTTTGACATGAAGACTAGACAATTTCATTCTTAGGTTGTTGATAGTGACCTTTAGTAGCTCTTGAACACTTCTTTTTTCCCCTGAAAAAACTCTCTTGTTTCTTTCTTGCCATATGTAATATACTGCAGCAGCCAATACATTTCTTCTTAACACACTTAAAATTGACTTTTTGCAAGGAAGACTCATGATTCTACTAAGAATATCCTCCCAAGTACAGGTTATGCTGGTACATTTTAGTTTTCAACATTGTCCAAAAAGCTTTTGAATAACTGCATTCAAAGAAAAGATGATTCCTTGAATCAGGACCTTCTTCACATAAAGGGCAAGAATATTGGTTCTCAGGGTACCACTTGGCAAGCTTGTCTTGTGTAGTTAGCCTTCCAAGGATGGTTAACCACAGTATAAATGAGTGTTTGGGATAACAATGTGTAAACCAAACCACATCAGACCAATTAACTTTAGGCTCAGTTTTCCTGCAATCATGCCAAACTCTACCGACTTTAAACTTCACATGGTTCCCATCATTAGTAACCCATTCAGTACAATTAATCCGGAATTGCTACATTCAATTGTGGCACATGAATATTTTGATTGATGTTCCAAACACTCTATTCTTCAGGCCAAATCCAACTGCCATTGTGAATCATTTCCTTCAATTTAACACTACCATCATAGCTTGTATTAAAAACAACATCTATAGTGCAAACTTCCAATATTGCACTATTGCCTCACCACTTATCATGCCAAAAGAATATACTGCTACCATCTCCAATTTTCGTGAAAACATGTTTTCTCAATCTATCTTTCAAAGACAGTATTTGTTTCCACCCACAACTAGTATTAGGCTCACATTTCACCTCCCAAATACTCTGACCTTTCAACCTTATTTTATTAATCCATTTGACGCACACTGATTCTTTATTACTAACAATGTTCCAAAGATGCTTGGTCATAAGAATTTCATTCCACACACTGAAATCTTTAATATCCAAACCTCCTTCATTTTTAGGCAAACACACCTTATTTCAAGCTATTTTTGCTTTTCCTTTTGTAACTCTCCTTGGCACCAAATAAAATCCTTAAGAATTTTATCAATCTCTTTAACAATTGCTTTTAGAATAATGAATACAGAAGCCCAGTACACCTGCATTGAGGCTAAAACAGATGCTATAAGCTGAAGCCTCCCAGCATATGATAAAACCTTGTTCTTCCAATCATTAACCTTCCCTCACACCTTATCAACCAAGTGCTTGCTATCATTGATTCCAATCTTTTTAGTAATTAGAGGAACACCAAAGTACTTGACTGGGAGAACACCAACTTTAAATGGAAGAATTGCTAAGATGTCCTGTTTTACATTCTCTTTCAAATTTCCAAAAAATATTGTGCTCTTTCCTAAATTAGGATTGAGATCAGATATGAGGCTGAATGAATCCAATACTTTCTTTACCACTTTAACAAAGTTAATATCCCCATGACATAGAACCATAAGGTCATCAGCAAAGCACAAGTGAGTAATTTGAAGCTGTTTGCATCCCCAATGGTATATGTATCTGCTATCAAGACTAATCTGCTTCTTCATAATAAATGTGAAAACTTCCATAATGAGACTGAAAATGTAAGGAGATATAGGATCTCCTTGTCTTAATCCTCTTCCCCCTTTGAAGTAGCCAAACCTATCACCATTGACACATAGAGTAAAAACAGTAGTACTCATACATACCATAATCCAGTGGACCATTTTCTGAGGAAAACCAAATCTTATCAAGATACTTTCAAGAAAACTCCAACTGATTGTATCATATGCCTTTTGGATGTCTATCTTCATAGCAACTCTTTTAGCACCATTTTTCCAATCATAACCTCTTAATAATTCCTGAGTAAGGAGGATGTTGTCTTCCAGGAATGAAGGCACTTTGGTTAGGATTGACTAGCTTGCACAAAGCATCTTTAATTCTGTTTGTAAGGCTACTCACAGTAATCCCCCCTATTTTCCCTGCCACGTCAGCCTTCTCTCTCCAGCGACCTGCAGGCGATTAGGTGCCCCAGTAAAAGGCGACCTACACTACAAAAAATATACCCCACAAATATTTTTTTTAATTAAATAAAACACACACAAATCATATAATAGTCGGTCGTCCAAGCGACCCATTTCCAAAATAATCATCCAACCGATCGTTTGAAAAAAAGAGCCACAATAAGGAGATTGGGTTGTGATTCGATAGACCATTCGATCGATCCACATTACTGTGAGTAGCCTAAGTATTTTACTTATGCACTTATATACAACATTGCAACATGCAATTGGCCTGAAATCAGAGACTTTTTTAGGAGTAGAAATTTTAGGAACAAGAGTAATCAAGGTAGCATTTACTTCTCCCAGTAGGTTCCCTTTCTCAAAGAACTCTTTTACAACATTGCATACATCATTGACACTGAATTGTTTTGGATCCAAGTAATAGGAATCATCAACGAGGTGGGTTGGTGCCCGCGTGTTGCGTCAGGGTTGTCATCCTGTTTTTTGTTTGTTATATGCATAGATATTTTAAAGAGAAACAATAATGTACTCCGTATTAGTTATGGGAGGTGATTGACACACTTTCAAATTTTATCGGGACACTCCATTATACAAGTAGTTAAAACAGACTATACTTAATGTACAACTGTCTATTGCAAACAGTGAAGTGTTCCAATAAATTTTGATAGTGTGCGAATCATTTCTCATTAAGTGTTTTTAATCAGATGATTAAGAAAACGATACATTTATTTATATATTTATATAATATAAAGTCAAAAGTCTAGACTAATTCATAGAATATTACAAGTGGGAGATATATTAATAAGTAATATTGTGCTTATTATAAGAGTGGATCTGAATATTGTAACAACTATCGTTTAGTTAATTCCATATCACATTTGACTCATTCAATAGATTTTTATACAAGCACAAACTTCTACTAGAACTTTGTGCTAAGTAATTATAACTTGTTAAATACATATATTTAAACCATGAATATATCGAGAATTTCAATAATTATTTGGTCTCGAATTCTCCATGTTAACTATCGATTCTAGCAGAGATAATTGAGAACGGTTATACGGATGTTGGAGTCCATTCAAGATTGGTTTGTTTGACCATGAGAAATGTTTCAGTTACGCATATAGATGTAATAGAATTGAGTTACAATAAAACATATGTAATTTAATCTTTTATATAATAAAGGAACTGCATCATTTTCGAAGTATTTTTAACAAAACAATTTTAGTGGAAAAAAATTGTGGAAAGCTCGATTTTGACACATAGGCGAAATCGAGCAATATATACGGATATTCGAAAAAACATTCTTAAAAAGCTTTACGGAGTATATTTTAACTTCATCAACGCTCATTATGTGCTACTGAACTTGCACATTTTGTACAACATGATATTAATAGTTAAAGTTAAACAACAAAATCAACCTCAACATTAACATCTATGTCAGCTAAATAAAGTTAAATCTTTCATCCAATAAAATTTTTACAAAATATTAATTGTTATTAATACATAATGAAAAACTCATGCATACTTATTAGTTGTAGTTATATCATAATTTTCACAGTTAAATTCTTATATTTCTATATAGTAAACAATAATTTTAAAATAAATTTGATTTATATGTAAACTTATGTGAACAAAGAACCTTTGACTCAATAACATTATAAGGAGACAAACTCAAGAATCCAATACAAGGTCGATGCCACGGTTATATTTACAATTTCTGCTAACTATTTTTCTTACTTTCGCACATGTTCATGCTCTAACTTTTTAAAATATGCATAAGATTTTCTGTTTTTAAACGATAATACCATATAATTAATTTTTTCTAGAAAAACCCTGTGCGTGCACGGGTATTATAACTAGTACTCGATAAATTAATAACCTTGATAAAACTAATAATTTGTCCGGTCCCAACTTGAGACTAGTATAAATTTAAATCTCAATCGATAAAATAACAAGATAATATTTTTGAAACCTCAGTGTATATTTGTTAGTCCAAACGAAACTATAAATTAATAATTAACTAAAAAATTCCATATACATATGGGATAATTTATTTTTGATCTATAATTAATATACATTTTAATTTATTTTTCATTTCTAACTAATATACATTGTAACTTGTTTTTCTAATTTATTTTTTATCTACAACTAGTATTTGTTGTAATTTATTTTTCATTTCTAACTAATATATTGGAACTTGTTTTTCTAATTTATTTTTCATTTCTAACTATTATACATTGTAACTAGTAAATATTGAATTTGGAAATTTATAGACCATACGTAAAACCTTTTTAAATTAATAAATAATAATATCTCGTTAAATTAATAAAATATTATGGTCCAAAAACTATTAACTTATAGAGCTTTTACCGTATACAAAGACTGTTGAGTATTTTGTAATTCACTTCGTGTAACGTGCTTTCCGTCCAAAAATTAGTTGACATATTAAAATGCTACCTAATATTGAAGCTAGATATAAAATTAAAAAGTGATATGTCAATTTCACAATTTGTCATTAACTTCCAATTAAGAGTTAAAATAATGGCAGGTGAACTTTCAGTTACTAATGAGCCGTGTGTTGTGAATTTTAGTCAATATGGTATAATTTGTGCCTTTGTGGTATTCAGTGTTCACTTGACGATGGACTTTTTGAGATCAGTATGTTATTTCGACAGAAAGAAAAATTTTTTTTTTTGAACAGCGACAGAAAGAAATTTATAATCATTAAATTGGCTACTTAACAATTGTAATAAATGATAACGGGAATATGTTACTATGGTTTTGCTTCTTTTATATTTTTAAAGGTTAATTGTTAGGCTAGTAGCAGTGGATCAGAATATATCGATCGAGCGTATGGGTCAACCCATTTCCAAATAGGTTGCCTCCACTGTGGAGGTTGTTTGCCAAATGGGTCGCCGGCCAAGATTTATCAATATCGGTTCTGTTCACGACCCATATTGAAACACACAAAGTCACATTTAATTCCAAAAAAATATATATGGGTCACCATTGTGAAGAGAGAGATGAATATGGGTTGAGAAGAGCAAAAGCTGATGTGGCAGCCGGAAAGATGATGCAATATGGGTTACCACTGTCACTAGCCTTATTTAAATGAATTGAAGTTAACACATTTTCCTATGTTGTGTAGTTATTTTTATTTATTTATTTACTCCGTATTTTTTTACCAAGTCATGTGTAGAACCGTAGAGGAGAGGGGGGGGGGGGGGGGGGGGTGAATACGGTTTCTTTGGCTTTTAAAACGTTTTAAAAACTTTAAGCCAAAAAGATGAACCAAGTGGTTGTACAATCAGTACAACAACCATAAATACAATCCAAAGTATATAAAGCGAGTAAAGAGAGACACCACGATATATACTGGTTCGGGATGGGGGGTTTATACCATCCGTATGTCCAATTGCGAATCCACGACATGATACTATTCCACTAGTATAATCCTTTCGGTGGACTACAAACCGTTACAATTCACTTCACTGATATTCACCAATATCAATGCTCACAAAGAAGGAGTCACTCCCACGGTATTCCGCCCTCGAAAACCACCCAAAAGAATCTCGCGATTCGACTTCACCTAAGGGTCACCAAGACCACTACCAAGACTTCCCATCGGAAGTATCAAACCCCAACTAGATCCCCAATGATCTAGCCTTGGCCACAAAGACACAAGACTTCCCTTACAAACAAATGAATGAATGAATAAGTGTTTGTTCAACAACCAAGCCCTAACCTAACCTAGTGACTCGATTGTAATAGAAAGGGTATAAGAAGAAGACCCTCGACACAATCACAAGAGTGGATTAGGTTCTTGTGATTCTTCCCTTGCAAGGAGATGTGTTCTTTCAAAGATGTAAGTGTGTTTAACTAAGAACACAAGAGAGATAGAGAGATTAGAGAGAAAGAATGTAGAGAGAAAGAATAATGGCAAGGGGTGAGGAATACAAGAGGCAAGGCATGATATTTATAGGCAAAACCCAAACTTGGGAAAATTTTACCGAGGGCAGCGCGCCAACATGTGGGCAGCGCGCCAGGCGTCTGTAAACATTTTCCCAAAACTTTGGATTTTAACCTTTTAAATACCTTACATTGCTAAACCCCCAATTGTACTTCACACAAAACCTTAACATTAATCAATCTAAGGTTTACCAACTCAAATAGACAATTTGGAAAATGTTTTGTGAAGTGTTAATGAGAAAAAAAAATTACCAAGGGTAGAAAGGGTAATTTGGTAGGGGTAGAAATGGTATTCCTCTCACGGCATAAGTGAGACGAGAATATGCCATGGTATATTCCTCTATAGGGAAGAGTGAGGAGGGTTAGGTTAAGAAGTAACCATGGTTAGGTTTAGAAAGAAGTGTATAGAGATTAAACCATGGTTAGGTTAAAGGGTGTATCCAAGGGAATGTTACATCCTTGGTGTGGTTAAGAGTTAACCATAGTTAGGTTAGAAGAAGCATATCCTAGGGAATATTCCATCCTTGGTGTGGTTAAGGGTTAACCAAGGTTAAGTGTAGAGAACTAATGATGAGGCGAAAAATGAACCACTTTTAGGGGGTCATTTAAGCCCGGAATTGAATTTATTTGATCAAATATTACCCTAAATCGTTCCTTTTGTGATTTTAGGTACTTTGGGAGTGAATTCTGGAAAAGGAAGCAATTCGGACGTTTTTGGAGTATAAAAGTGAAGAAAACGCCAAAGACTTAATTTTCCATGCTGAGAACAGTACCTGACGGCGTCAAGAGTAAAAACCATGACGACCCAGTGCAAACTTGAAGGCGACACAACAAGGGCGTCAAGAGTTAAATTGGTAAGGGCCTGCACAAGGGGAATACATGACGGCGTCAGACCCAGATCTAGGCAGTCCGAGAAACTATTTGGCGGCGAGATGACGGCGTCAGACATTTGTTCTTGACGCCGTCACCTATCAAAATCTATATATAGTTTTCTATTTTACATTCATTAAGGAGGAACTTTTGTGGAGAAACTAGGGCCGAACTTTGTAAACCCTAGGTCATATTTTACAGTGTTTTCACCCCTTGAATCCTTTCATGTTCTATTGAGATAAGTCTTCTCTTAATTCAATCAATATGTCTATGTCTTGGTTGATTATATCTTATGCTTGTCTTAGTTTTAACATGCTAGGCTAGATCTATCTTGTGTTTACTTGGATCTAATGAAACCTAGATGTTAATTATGTGTTGATTACTTGTTTATGGTTGTATTGGATGAATGATTTCAATGTTAGGCTTAAGAAAACTGGCAGATCTCCATTGTGTAACATGCTTGAACGTCTTAGGAAACATGAACCGATGTGTACTAGGTTTTATTGGTTGTATTTAATGCATGAGCAAATTCTAGTGATCCCATGTTAGGAGCTTCTTAGCCGGCTCGACATAGGAGTGAAGTAGGCGCTCATAGGATTGGGAAGTAAGTACGCCACCCCATGAATGGTATTAAGGAATACAATCCGTCATCCACGCAACTATAACAAGTAATTAACGTGTAAAAGATATCTAGGGAGTAGTGAAATCTAAGTAAACACAATTCTCCCACATATTGCTCACAACTTTAGTATAATTTAGTTTTATTTTCATTTCTAGTATTTTAATTTGATTGCCTCTTAGTATTGGGTTAGTTGACTAGCAACTAATTCCGCCAAAATCCTTCAACCCCGAGATTTTTAATTGCTTTCATAAAAACTAAAAAATACAAAAAGAATCATCCCTCATCTCTAGACCGAGTCTTTAGGTTTTCTAATCCTAGCGACACTATTCCTAGCTGAACGATCAATCCCCCGGTACTTGTCATTATACTATACTACATCGATCAGGTACACTGCCTGGTGGGGGTTGTAAGCTTCTCAAGATCCCTTGAGAGGTAAAGCCTGGTGCAATCCCTACGCATCAAGTTTTTGGTGCCGTTGCCGGGGAATAGTTATTGTCTAGGTTAGAATTTCTTTTTATTAGGTCTACTTGCTAGATTCCTTTCTAGTAAGATTTTTATTTTTATTTTTATAGGTCTTCTTTAGTCTATCTTTTCTTTGTGTCTTTGTTTGTAAAAACCTTTCCATTGACTATTCCGTTAGCCATTATGGAGAACGCGAATCCACCATACTACCAACCACGAAATTCACCCACTCCAAATGACATCTTGATGTTTAAACAACATGAGGATGAACCTATCTATGATGCATGGACTCGTTTTAAATATTTACTCCGAAAAGTCCCTCATCATAGTTTCGATCTGTGGTCTCAAATTGAAATATTTTACCATCGTGTCGACCACTATACCAAAATGGACATTGACCATGCCGTAGATGGGGACCTTTGGGGATTAAGTGTTAATGAAGCATGGGAAACCATAGAGAATTGTGCCATACTTGCCAAAAAAATGGACAACCCAACAAACGTTGTTACAGATCAATTGATAGCAAGTTTAAGGGAACAAGCAAGAAGATTGTTTAGGGATAAGCGTATAGATGAGATAACTGGGTGCACGGAGTGGTTTGATTTCACCACAATACAAGCTGAGCACATTGGTAATTTTGATAAGATGGAGGATAGAGTTGAAAATTTAAGCTCACCAAGTACCCCACAAGTCCTACCATCATTTGAGGCACACACACCACCCATGACTTACCCGAAAGAAGTAGGAGAGACTATAGGAACCTCGATTGAGGTAGAGCCCTTGGACCAAACACAACTAGAGAATATAGGTTTTAATACTTGTAGTGATAACCTTACTCTTAGTTCTAGGGAATTACCTAGTGTTGATGAACCGGAACCTCAATCTTCACACAACTTTCCATCCTTAGATATACATCTAGGAGACAAAAGAGGAGTCGACCCACCCATCAACCCATGTACTCCGGGTAGTCTTAGGATAAAGGTAGTGGACTCTGAGCCTTGTAGAGAGGAAGCCAATATAGGAGTGGAAAATGACCTTACATGCTTACATCACCCATTTATGATTGATCACAAGAAACATTATGGGTTTAAACCGGGTTTATTAGGTCAAGATGGATCCCCAACTAGTAATCACTTGAAGTTGATTGAAAATGATCCCTTTCTAGGAGAAAATGTTAATCCACCCATTAACCCGATTGAATTAGGTAAGGTTATGATGATAGGAGCACACCCCTTTGAGCATATAATTCATCCACCACACGTTCCTCACGAGGCATATTTCCACCCTAAGGGTGTGTATCGCTACTTCCACCCACACTTAATCCTAAGTGTAGGGAAAACCTCCCCTATTTCCGTTAAATAAGGGTAGAGTCAGGCTCGTGACTCGAACAAAAACAAGCGCTTCTTGGGAGGCAACCCATGCTTTGTGTGATTTTTAAATTGTTTGATTGTTATT